>OV281292.1:2500000-5000000 GCA_923062465.1 Acleris sparsana
CATTATAGCCCTTGGCTTTAGCCGGGGTGTAATGTTGTACTAAATCTCATTATAACCCGCTGGGTTGTAATATTTTCACTTTTCATAGTTCTTATTACAATGGCCTTTAAGTCTAATTTCGTAATAAAAGATCAACTAATACTCGAAGGCCGGGCGCGGCGCCGCCGCCACCGCCGCGTCGAACCTAATTTGCAAATCGAACATTTTCTAAAATCGAGCTGGCCACGGCAAGCTGAATGGAACACATTTGAAATTAAACAAAAGCCGCGAGTATTGTAAGACGCTGCAATAAAATACATTGATGATAACTGGACTAATGTCTCAAATATCAATTTTCACTTTTAATTTTAATTTACTATAATAAAACGCTGTTTTTAATAGACTCGCTTTTTTATTGTCTCGCAAAAGGTGAGACAAGTAGAGTACACTCCTCGGGGATAAAGCTGTTTTCGTCTTGGGCGCGCTTGAACCCCTCACTGCGCTCAGGACTCTTCTTAATTCCCTCGCTTCGCTCGGGAATTAACTCGTAACAAATCTCGGTCTCGTAAATCTGGAGTCCTTCGTTACGTTCAGGATTCAATATCGCGCCAGTGACATAAAACTGTGCTTTATCCCCTCGGTGTATAATCTACTATTTCACTGTTTGCTATTTTATGAGCAGCTGTCATAATCAAAATGACGGCGCTTATTTGAATCTGACGCTTCTTGTTTTAGGCGGTCTGTTCAACTTTATATTGAAATTAAACTTACTTAACTAAACACCTAAATAACTGAGTAATAAATTAGTCATAAAAAAATATGTAAGTATTGTATATCGTCTAGGGGACACGGTTTCTGTAGGAGAATGTATCGAAACTTTGTATGTGGTGGTTGTCTTGCACTGTCATAGGTGTTTTTTTTTCTATATTTATGAGTATTTTTATTATAACTACTTATAATACTCCCTATCAAAATTCTGAGTTTTGACACATTTTCCTGCTCAAGCTACGGAATGTATTTACTTTTTTATTTTATGATAGATTCATTGTTTTATATAATGCTAGGATAATCTTTATAACTGTATAATATCATATCATAAGTAGTATTTAAAAAAAGGACTGACTGTTGAGTTTTTTGCGGCGTTTCTTCTCAGCAGTGGTCTCTTGCGAAGCGCTGGTAGATTTTTGACGTGTAAAAGTGCCCGTGCGGCCTACTTACTGAATAAACATCTTTTTTTATCATTCTGGAATAGCAATTGTTAAATGTAAACTAAGTAAGCCGTCTAAACTATGTCTAAAACCTAGACAATTTCGTTTTAGGCAATTTAATCGATACGCACGTAGAAACGGGTCTAATAATGACCTTTTTTATGATCATAACCGGTCTATCTAGATCTGGGTTCCATCTGAAACCGGATAAATCCAAACTTATTTACATATTTAGAGACAAGTGTCCAAAAAAGCTAAAATGTCAAACTCCAAGAGCAGCATTCGGCACAGAATAAATAATAGTGCAAATAAAACAGGGCCTCTTTACGACACGTTTAAAACCATATCGTTTTTTACCTGTTATCGTATTTATAGGTGTTATTTGCTTGACAGTAATGGAGGCCGAGTCAAAAACAATACCATAACAGGTTAAAGACGATATGGTTTTTACCGCTTAGAAAAGAGGCTAAACTATGTATCTTAACCGAGATATCTTATAGTCACCCTTGAAATAGGTACCGTTGAGAAGTTTCGTTGGCCATGTGTAGTAGTGTAGTGTAGTGTATCATCAGTTCCACTTCACCGAATTATATTTTCTGATTGCAAATGCCGGACTTGTTACTAAACATAATTAAATCGCCATATGTATGCCTATAATATTTGATTCCAAACCAAAAAAGTATTTTTAGAAATCGGTGAACATACATAAAAAAGTACTTTCAATGGAACATAGAACCTTCTCCTTTTTTGAAGTCTGTTAATTAGAGTACTAGACGATGCAGAGCGCGCGAGCTTGCCCGGTGATTGTATGCATCATACCAACATAAACACTGGCTCATGTTCGGCGCATGGTCCTACAAAGACGAGCGCGGCTCCATAAGTTTCGCGGTAATGCGCGTGATAAGCAAGTAAGTAAGTAAACTCTATATTGCACAAAAAGAAATCGTTTCACAAAATACACCAAGGTCAACGTTGTTTATGGGCATCGATCGGTGACTGCTTATCATCAGGGGCCTGTTTTACCAAGCTACAAATTACAATGTACAGGTTACAAGTTTTCATTTGACACAACCTCGATTACGTCCAGCCATTTGAGCAGTGTTGCCAGTTTAGCCCCCCTCTGTCCACTTGGATCCACTGCGTGGCTCCATTGATGGATCCTAGTACACTTTTTCGTCTACCTGAGTCCATCGAACCCGTCACTTCCAAATAATGGATTCTAAGACACTTTAAGGTGCACTTGGATCCTCCGAATGAATTAAACGAAGTATAATTTAAATGGCCGTTTCCTCGTGGTCCTACTATTTTTGTCCTACTGACTTTCGACGGAGCCCCGCCCAGGGCGGGGCTGCTACTTCTAGGTGGTTTTGCCCAGCGGGCATCTGAAGATACCTAACGAACCTAACCTACCTACTTTTACAACCATAATTAGTATTTAAGTAAGTGGAGGATCCAAGTGCACCTTAAAGTGTCTTAGAATCCATTATTTGGAACTGACTGGTACGATGGATTCAGGTGGAGGAAAAAGTGTACTAGGATCCATCAATGGAGCCATGCCAAGTGGACGGCACGGTTTAGACCTGTAAAATTGTAACTTGTAGCTTTATAAAACGTGCCCCGTGGTCCGTCTGCTCGTTTATCTTTTACCTAGCGACATCTTGTAACAACTTGTGTCAACCAACTCGTCAGCGCCACCAGCGGCAGAAGGCGCAAACTATTAACGCAAATTATAAACTAAAACGTATTCTACAATGCGCTAACGAAGTTTCTACAGTCAGTTGACATTATACGAGGGCAGAGTGAGAAGTCTGGTAAAAATCATACTAAAGGTATTTTTTTCACAAATTAATTAATATCAATTTGTAATGCAGCCTTTTTGGAGGTAAATCGTATATTTTCAGCCAGTTCGCACGGATAGTTTTTTTTTGACAGCTATGAAAAAGAAAAAAAAACTTTGGTGTTTGCAAAGATGGAGAAAAGTGAGTTTCGTGTTCTGATTAAACATTATTTTTTGCGAAAAAAAACCATCACGGATACAAAAAAAAAACTAGACAAGTATTATGGGAGCTCTGCTCCATCCATTAAAATGATTCACAAGTGGTTTACGGATTTTCGTTGTGGCCGTACAAGCACTGCTGACGCCGACCGACCCGGACGCCCAGTTGAGGTCACTACACCAGAGATGATCACCAAAATCCATGACATCGTATTGAACGACCGAAGAGTAAAGGTCCGTGAGATAGCTGATATTGTAAGCATTTCAGACGAACGGGTTCGTAATATCCTCCACACTTATTTGGATATGAAGAAGCTCTCCGCCCGTTGGGTGCCGCGATTGCTCACAGTGGATCAAAAACGCACTAGGGTGGCCCTGTCGGAGGCATGTTTGGCGAAATTTAGGTATAATGAAAAGGACTTCTTGCGTCGTTTCATAACTGTTGACGAAACCTGGATTCATCATCATACACCCGAAACCAAGGAGCAGTCAAAACAATGGATTGCTTCAGGTGAACCTGCACCAAAGAAGGCCAAAGCAGTTTTATCGGCAAATAAAGTTATGGCTACTGTCTTCTGGGATGCTCGTGGTGTAATATATGTTGATTACCTTCAGAAAGGTAAAACAATTAACGGCGAATATTATGCCAACTTGTTACAGCGATTTCATGAAGTTTTAATGGAAAAACGACCCCATTTGGCGAAAAAGAAAATCATTTTTCACCAAGACAACGCACGGGTCCACACTTGTGCAGTTGCTATGGCTAAAATCCACGAGTTGCGTTACGAATTGCTCCCGCATCCGCCTTATTCTCCGGATTTGGCCCCCTGCGACTATTTTCTTTTCCCAAACTTAAAGAAATGGCTTGGTGGGAAAAGATTTGGTTCCAACGAAGAAATCATCGCAGAAACCAGTGCGTATTTTGAAGGGTTGGAGAAATCGTACTATACGGAGGGAATCGAAAAGTTAGAAAAGCGATGGACCAAGTGTATTGAGTTACATGGGGACTACGTTGAAAAATAAATATTTACTTGGACCAAAAAAATAAAAAAATGTTTAAATTTTTCCAGACTTTTCACTCTGCCCTCGTATACAACTTCGAATTTCGGGGCCATTTGCAACGTCAAAAGATGGCGGATGTGTAATTTGTTTTAGTTTTTATATTTGTGTATTATGGTGTTCAAATTTCTTTTTTGTAAGTGATTTGTACTTTTAATGCCTTTGTGTTGCACAGTGATAGAAAACTTAGACTTATTTCGTGTATCCTGGCATCTTACTTCTCGTTTCAAGTGGACTCGCAGTAGTACAGAGGTTAAAACTATCTTGGCCTCTGTCCTACATATCACCGTACAACGTTGCCACCAATCTTCCTAGAGAAGATTGGATTGTGTTTTTTGACTATATTGATTTATACTTATATATAAAAAAAAAACTTCGAATTTCATCCCAATAGACTTCGATCCCTAGGCATAACACCCGCCTGGAGAGAGATCTGTCTATTAGGTAATCTCTCTCTTCTACATGGCTATAAAAAAACACAAACTAAGTTCGCCGATTAAAATTCGTTCGCTGAAAAGTGAGGAAATTGCTGTACTGTAGCTCTGTACCTAGTAACTATTATTTATTCTGCGGCATAGAGTTAAGGAAAAACACAAGTAGGTACACCGAACTGTGCGTCGTCTGGCCCGGCGTAAGTACTAACGATTAATTGTACGCTTCCCCGCGCAAAAGGCATTTATCTGTCTCTGTGATCTGATCACGCACGTCTTTAAAATATCACGTGACCTCAACGAGTACAGTCACCACTCACCAGCAACAATACAATATAACCTGTATCAACTTTGCGCTTAAAAAAATGTGACACGCTCTTGCCTCTATTTGAGCCACAGATTAGAGCCGAGCCGTGACAGATAATTTTGAGCCGAAGTTGGTACCGCCGCGTCGCTCTCGCAGCGTCCCTGATGCTCCTTTGAATTCCGAAGCCGATGATATTATCAGCCTACAGTCAATTTGTGACCGGTGACCGACGGTCGAATTATCTTACTTTTATTACATACATACAAAAATAAAAGATGAATGGTGTTATCTCGACAAAATTAAGAAGCCTTTATGATGATAATGACGATGATGAAAATGATGATGATGATGATGATGACGATGATGGAAATGATGGTGATGATGATGATCATGATAATGGTGACGATGATGAAAATGGTGATGATGATGATGATGATGATGATACGGTATTTTATTTGAATTTTTCCTGCTTATAAATGATTTTATTAGTGTTTTCAAAATATCTGTTTATTCGGATGATTCGCGGTTTAGTATTCGGATAATTTTTCTGAATATTATTTTCGGCGGATATTCGGATAATTGAATATTCGGATTATTCGGATTGCAAACCAACCCTACTCCTGAGTGTATCTGTGCTTGACACAAGGCCGAACACAGAGATTTAATACCATTTGCATCTTATATTATGAGCGTAACAGCACGATAGCGTGGGACGTCCTGCATGCACCCTACCTTATCTATGCCCTGCCGCGCCACGGGCGGAACCTACGCAGTACAAAACAAACCGGTATACTCGTATTATTATAATTTATATATAACAATAATGAGTCGTTTTCGGCTTAGAATAATAGGTACGACTCCATGTCTACCTGTGGACGTTGTAAGTGGCGACTAAGGGAATAAAGGCTTGTAGTATTGAATTGTTAGGCGTTGGGCTTGCAACCTGTCACTAATATCTGGTGAACATCTTAGCCTGTTCGTCCAAAATGTGGTTACAGAATTAACAACAAGTTTTTAGAGTTTTTGGTAATTCTGTACGTCTGCCTACCCCTGGGAATGATGCCTTGAAGGTATGTGAGTATGTAACATTCATCAAACCAGTTTCGTTAACGGTTAGAAATCAGGGAGGATATCATTATCCTCGGTTACAAACGGATGGAGAGGAAGAAGAGGACCGCCCAGAGGAGCCATGGTAGGTGCGGCGCCGCACCGACCGGACCGAACCCCCACTGGCTGGGTCCTGCTACACCCACGACGCAGCTGTACGTGCCCAGACTAAACTCAACGCCGTATTTAGATTCCAAAATAACTACTCATGTGTTGCCAATAAAATGAAAAAGTCTTCCATCGATAAAGTTTTAACTTTTCTAAATAATGTACATATGTAATTTATTTATATATAATTGTAAAGTTAAAATTAAATGCAACCCCATAAATAAATAATTTAATGTAAATATCAATTTCACCTACAGATATTTAGTTGAAACTGTTTTGTAGAAGAAAAGCTCATATTACAGTGGTAACACTTCAGGGTTTAACAACATTTGGATACATCTTATAATTTGCGTTTATACTATTCATAAATATACGTATACACACTTTTATCCCTAAAGTCATTCCCAAAGGATTTAAATGTCTGGTATTTCTCGACATATTGTGTGTAACCTAATTAACGCAAACGAAATCGCTAGCAAAAGTTAGTATTTGGGTACGTAATTTAGTTATTTGGGGGTAGTGTTTTGTATATAGGTATATAGAAAACATCAAAAACTTAGAATAATCTTGACACTTAAATAACATCAAAATATTATTTGACTACCAATTTTTATAAATGTGCATGAGTTGGTTACATCTGGAACGTCACAATGACAATGACACCTTCGGCCATCTTTGGTAACTTTTTTGGAATCTATATACGGCGTTGAGTTTACATTACTCTACGGAGGCAAAGGAAATCGTAGAGTAGTTAGACCCCCGCCACAGAGTGAATCTTAAGTTTGACGACGCGCTGGCCTATTTGGTAGTGGTAGTGAATTGGCATTAATTGCTGATATTGCTTTTTTAGCCTTTTGTAAGGAGGTGAATTAATGGGGAAGTAAAATTGTCTTGAAAGTTGGAAGATATTACAAAGGTAGGTAGTGCTTGAAGTAGGTAATTGTTTTTTATGCATTTGTCATCTTGACCTCCAATGAAGTTGACGACGCGCTGGCCTAGTTGGCAGTGACCCTGCCTACGCAGCTAGCGGTTCTGGGTTCAAATCCCGGTAGGGCAGATATTTGTGTGATGAGCGCGAATATTTGTTCTGAGTCATGGATGCTTTCTATGTATTGAAGTATATTTCTCTATATATTTAAGTATGTTTATCGTTGTCTAGTATCCTAGAGCTTAGTTTGGGACTAGCTCAATTGGTGTGACGCTGTCCCGAGACAGTTATTTATTTATTGATTTTAGTCCTTTGTAGTGCGATTAGCAACCAGCGACCAAACATCTGTCGACCTTTGTAAAGGGGGAATTATGGCTGAGGGGTGCTATATTTCGGCGATTCCGTGGCCGCCGGCCAGCTGACACCGCGACGGTAAATTAATGTACAGTACGATTATTTCCACTTTGACACTCGGGACATCTCGGTTTTAATCGTAAAGGTTCGTTTTTTTAAATAGAGTATATAAAATACGAAAATTTACTCACATAAAATATATAAAACATGATTTATGACATACTAGCTTCTGTCCGCTACTTCGTCCGCATAGATTTCGATTACCGGGGTAGAAGGTAAGCCTATGTGTTAATCCAAGATATAAGCTATCTCTATTCCAAATATCATCCAAATTCGTCTCGCCGTTGCAACGTGAAGGAGTAACAAACTAACACATACACACAAACTTTTGCATTTAGTAGGATGTTGGGATGTGACGGTTTAGCTTTCAAAATCAAAGGAATTTGCTTCGAATAAAATTATCTGTAATTTACTACTAATTTAATATTTGTATTTTTAGTCATGCGATTAATTGAATCAAGCCACATCTGCGTTATTCATAGGTCTACTGTAAAAAATGACATTGTGGCAGGTGATCTACATTACCGGTTTACACTGTTAAGTGCACACATGATATTATGAATATGCAGCAATGTATCTCGTGTCTTTTGCACTTCCGATCTCTCCCGTTGAATCTCGAGAATTTCCGAATGTCAAAGTCCAAATAATCGTACTGTTTTTATTATAATGCCCATATATGTAAATATGGGCTACGTTGCCTAAAATAAAGGTTTTGAAGGTATTTGTTATTATTGTTTTTGAACGCATAGGTAAATCATAACATAATTATTAACAACACAGTAATTATATTCCTACTCGTAGCAGGTAACCACTTAGGTACCTATACAATTTTACCCGTAAAATACACATCAAATATAAGATCCCCATAACTACTTTGAATGGGAACGATTTACCTAGTATGTTAATTTTTGATACTGTTACAAAACTATTCAGCGGTGACGACTTCATCAACTTGCTCATCTTGCTTGTCCACCGGTATCTCAGGGTAGATCTGTTGGGTGAAGCCGACGGCGAGGATGTAGGGCTCCCTGAAGCCGCGGGGCTCCGCCCGGTGGCGCGCGCGCAGGCCCGCCAGGTAGCGGTCGTAGTAACCGCCGCCGTGCCCACAGCGCTCCCCCGCCCGGGTGAACGCCGCCCCCGGGGCTATCACCAGGTCCACACCGCCTGCGGAGTCAGTATTCGAAATCATTAATAATGTGGTTAGCAAGTAACGCCGACGTAGATTTAAGAAACCGGCCAAGATTGAGTCATATTAGACAAGGATCACAAAACTTTAATAAATACTGAAGTTAACGCGTAAGGGAGGATAGTTTTTAAGGAGTAAAATATACTTGTAAAAATTGGAATTGCAGACTATCTAAGGTTGGAAATTATTTAAGAATGAACATAAACTGGTACTGGTACGTACTGGTAGGAAATGCCATTAGGCATTAAGTTCACCTTTTGTACTCTAATTTGTAATAAAAATTAAATAAATAGGTGTAAATTCTAACCTCCTACGGCAACAGGCTTTGTCACATAAAGTTAAACGAAAGAGATGTAAAGTCTATGACTCTAAACGACGTGCGCCCAGTAAGACATACATTTATGTTTGTTAAATCACGTTAGAGGGCATTCATTTTATCAGTATAAGCACTAACATACCTACTTATATATATTGTATTAATTTCTATTAGGTTATACAATTCAAAAATTAGGCACTGTTCTTTATAAATATTATTTGGTACAATTATTTTGAAGGTGAGAAGCTTAGAGTGAAATAAATACCTACATTTATCCAAAGAAGAATTGTAAAGAATTGTTGGTTGTGATTTTATTTTAAATATTATAATGTTCGGCACATTCTTATAATGGGATTGTAAAAGGATTCGCCGACCTCACACGAGACGTGTTGCAATCTCGTCAATACTATGCTCATTGCAATAAACTTTCGTCAGGAATGTCTGCTCCAATATCGACGGACTTATAAGTTTATAACAAATATTAAATTATTCGAAACGCTGATTAACTATTGAAATGTAATTAAATTAAACTATTACACTTCCGTTAGACAGCAACAATATGAGGATCCAAAAGACGTTTCTACCGGAAAATTCGTCGTCTCAGGTATAAAATTGTTTGCTAATCGATTTATCCTACTATACATACCTATGTATATTAAATTAAATCCTACTAATATTATAAATGCGAAAGTTTGTGTACATACATACATACATAAAATCACGCCTGTTTCCCAGAGGGATGCAGAGACGACTTCTTTCCACCTGCTGCGATCCTGACAAATGTCTTTCGCTTCTTCCACATTCATACATCGAGTCATGCACGCACGTCGGTTTCGGGTACTTAAGATTCGGCCCTTTTCCAGTATTTCTCCGATTTGATTCGAAAAAGTACGCCTAGGGCGGCCTCTTCCGACCCTTCCACTCACTTTCGCTCTGTATATCTCTTTCGTCAATCTTCTTTCATCCATCCTTTCCAAATGACCGAACCATCGAAGCATGCCCTTTTCAATCTTAGACACTACATCTTCTTTTAGTCCACATTTCTCTCTGACCTTTTCATTCCTTACTCTATCAATCAGTTTCACACCACACATACTACGCAAAGAGCGCATTTCAACTGCATTTATACGACTTTCATGCTTGTCCTGCCACACCCAACATTCACTACCATACATCAGAGTAGGGACCAGTACTCCATTGTGCAAGTTTGTGTGTGTGTGTGTTTGTTACTCCTTCACGCTGCAACGGCTAGACGGATTTGGATGAAATTTGGAATAGAGTTAGCTGATACACTAGATTAACACATAGGCTACTTTTCATCCCAGAAAATTTGAAAGTTCCCGAAGGAAATCCGATAATCGAAATAGAAAGAGCAGAATCCAATTATACCTGTATCGATCTGTCCTAGACCCAAATTGTGTTTATCAAAAATTACCGTTATCCAATGCATCTTCCCTATCGGCGTCTTTCTCGTGCTGCTTGATCTTCCAGCTGGTCTCCACCATGAGGTCCAGGTCCCCAGGCAAGACCCGCAGCATCCTCATGCGCCCCCTGGCGTACTGTGGCACGAAGGGCGCGTCTCCCCGTGCGAGGATGTCCTTCAGCAGGGACTCCGTGGGGACCTCGTTTGGCAAGCTCAGGAATAACGCTATCCTTTTGGCAGACTTATATTTGGGATGAGCAAAAATCTGGAATACAGTCAGTTTCTGTCAATTTTTTCTGTTTGCTTGTCAAGAACAAAATAATGAATCTTAGCACAGTGGGTCTACGTTTAATATAGAGGAGATCCTATCGCCATCATCAGATCAGCTCTTAGATACAGTAGTATTGATGGTGTAGTTTACATACGTGGTCCAAAGGACGATGGGTAAAAATGTCCCCACCCACCAACAGTGATGAAACATGTGCCAGTTTATAGATCTTGGCAATATGATGTATTTTTTCTATGGCGACGATCACCATATGTATGGGGTTTTCTTGAAAAATCATAATCTTATCGTATGGAACTATGGAATTTGTTTGAAAATGAACACGTATGTAGATGATTTGCCTTGCCTGGCCCTTTGTTTTCATTAAAAAATTCCCATTGATTTTGCTACGAAGATAAGTATTTTGTCTTTTATTGGGTCCTAATGAACATATAGACCTGCAGCCCGTTACTGTTGGAGGGGGGGGACGGGGTCCATACAAAATTGCCCATCACCCTTTCAATCCATTCCATTAACGGGAATCAGTTCAAAAAGACTTGCTAATTTTGACGGACACCTTACAAACATTAATACGAACAGTGCAACTAAAATAAAAGGCTGTAATAAGGTATGTAGATGATGTGGAATTTGTAGTGGCTTCGTTGTAATTTTATCATGTAAAATGTATGTAATAATAATAAAATTATATTTAAAAATTAAAGACAGTTCAACCCGACGTAGAATTAGACACTTAACCTATTTGCATATAAAATAGTTCAGATATAGCCCAGACCTTTCAATGGAGTCATAAGATAAAATTAACTTACTTTCTCTAAGATTATTTTCGACTGCCGATCTCGATCGTCTACACTCATGGACCGAAGCCTGGCTTCCACATCTTTACGCAGTTCAACTTTTAGAGGATTTGGCGTGATTTTCTCTGCACTCATCGTTATCGAATGTTAACCAGACAAACACTGTAATGATTGCAGAAGCTTTGTTTACTTAAGTTGGTACATATCTAATGACGCATTCAGGAGTTCCGTATTGAGGGCATTCATTCATGAAATGTATTTGTATTTTGAGGGTCTTGCAGCGCTACTTATTCTGAGCATTGGTCTTCTCTTGAAGCCTTGGTAGTTTTGGACTAAAAAAGTACCCATGCGGCCTTTTTACTAAACAATCTTTATCTTTTGTGTCTAGTTTTTCTTTGTTTATTTAGAACTGGCGGAGACATACAGAAGATTAGAATAATTATAATTGTTGTGAACAGTAGCTCTACCTCTCTCTTGCTCTCTGTCATGCAATTCGAGTACGTAGGAGCCCCCACAAAGTCAACAATATGGAAAGTTTACTCTCTATCAGGAGTAAAATACAATACAAATTTGCCAGTGTTTACAAAGAAATATGTCTTTACATTTTAACACTGGCTAAACCATCGAAAGTTTTTTTTTATTGATTTATTTATCTCTATACGTAATAAATAAAAATATTGATCTTTTTAATATCTTTATTTATCTATTTACATCCTACTTAATATTATAAACGCGAAATTTTGTATGTATGGATGTTTGTTACTCTTTCACGCTGCAACGGCTGGACGGATTTGGATGAAATTTGAAACGGTGATAGCTTATACCCTGGATTAACACATAGGCTACATTTCATCCCGGAAAAATTAAAAGTTCCCGAGGGAATAACGATATTCGAAATCTACGCGGACGAAGTCGCGGGCAGAAGCTAGTACATACATAAAACAGTACCGTGACTGCACTGAGGAAGGATTTTTCTGTAGTCGTGCAGAAAGTACGACCAACA
The DNA here is from genome assembly GCA_923062465.1 of Acleris sparsana. NCBI lineage: Eukaryota > Metazoa > Arthropoda > Insecta > Lepidoptera > Tortricidae > Acleris > Acleris sparsana. The sequence goes on from OV281292.1 coordinate 2,512,546, forward strand.
AAAAATCGCAGAAAAAAAACAATAGTTAAAAGTCCCGTATTTATGTAGAATATGCCTCCGTTTTCTACTGAACCGTAAGAGAGATTCTCTTCAAAATACCCGACAAGTTAATTCCCTTATCTCAGGTCAAATGGGAGCAAGTGTCTCAAAGTCAACTTAATACGTACACCGAATCAGATTCTTCAGTAGCGCTAGATGTTTCTGTCATTCAGCAACGTCTTTAGCTAGAGCGGGAAAGTATGAGTCATGGCATGCGCTTCAAAACAGACGAGTCGGGCAGTGCAACAGAAATTGATAAATTATAAAGTAATTGCTGGCAAAATTACTTTAAGTTTACCTAAAACCGACAAGACACAGTTATAAAGCAAGTGTCTATCAAAGCAAAGTCCACTCCCAGCTGGACGCATCCATCCAGGGCCTCTATTCGAGGCGGACAAAACTATATCGTCTTTGATCTGTTATGGTATTGCTTTTGACTCGGCCGGCATTACTGTCAAGTAAATAAAAGCTTTCAAAGCCATGCCTGAGGGCCATTTGCAACGTCAAAAGATGGCGGATGTGTAATTTGTTTTATTTTTTATTTTTGTGTATTTAGGTGTTCAAAGTTCTTTTTTGTTAGTTATTTGTACTTTTAATGCCTTTGTGTTGCACAGTGATAGAAGACTTGGACTTATTTCGTGTATCCTGGCATCATACTTCTCGTTTCAAGTGGACTCGCACCACGGTACATATCACCGTACAACGTTGCCCCCAATCTTCCTAGAGAAGATTGGATTGTGTTCTATTGCCTATATTGATTTATACTTATATATACATGACACTGGCGAAATCACTTCATAGTGGAAACGCCATATTCTCGCGGTAGTAGCTGTTCAAGTCGCCGCGGGGCAAAGAAAAAAAAACCATGCCTAGAGTCTCGGCCCAGTTGTAGGCTACTGACTCTTCGACTGTTTCTGTCTGCTTTCATCTATCAGTTGCTACTTAAGTTTTGAAAAACGTTTTAGTCATTATGACATGTATGTTAACCAGTGAGCCTAGTATGGTTGCGTCTATATCGCGTGTCAAATGTGGATAAAGCATCCGTCTCTATCGTACCTACTTATTTACGTGTCAGAAGGTGACGGATGCCTTATCCTCACTTTATCACGCGATAAACGCAGCCATGGTAGGGCCCCAGGATAGGATACGGAATTACCTACAAAAAATGAAACCAAAATTATACACGGGGCTAGTGATCCATTATATTATAAATCGTTAAAGACAAAGTTAAAAGGTCCCGTGAGGTAGTTGAGCGAGGTTGGTGTGACGGTGGGGGGCGCGCCCTCCCACCCGATGCGGAAGCTGCCCACGACGCGGGACACGAAGGTCTCCAGCTCCAGCTCGGCAATGCGGCGACCTGGACCAATCAACTACCGTCAAGAGAGATCACAATAGCAAATATAGTAAATAAGTACATATTAGTAATTAAGATCTGAGACAGACATTTGCAATGAGTTGCCAACTCTTAAAACTATGATGAAATTAATTCCCACAGAGTAACAATAATGCGACTACCTCCTGCTGGCAGAACTATTTCTATAACAACGACGCCAACAATCCCACCATAGAACATCACGATCATTACTGATTTCCTTGATGAATACAGACGAAAGTTATGGGCGGTTATTGGCAAACAAGAGCATTTTAATGTAGTTGCGATACATTTTAAATACTGGTATTATATAAAGTAGCACCAACCGATCCGTAGTCACACCAATTGGCCACACTGGTGTGACTATGGTTCATTTTATTTATCCGTAGTCACACGAACACATAAATAGGAGGAAGGTTTAGGTTAGGTTCGTTTTTATATCAGGCCCGGAGGGCCAGAACAACCCAGAAATAGGAGCTAGCGCTAGCGGAGCTCCGTTGACTCTGTTGAGTTTGATTTTGAAAGAGAAACAGACGCAAATTCGGTCTTGGTCAGTCACACCAATGTGGCAAATTGGTGTGACTACGGATCGGTTGTGAAAGTAGCATTGGTTTGTTGCTTGCGTTAACTTTAAGCAGTCTTTAAAATAAGGCTTAAGCTTAGGACAGTCAAGTTTATGTATGAAGAAGAATTGTATGTCACAAAAGTTCATACCTATGCACATCCTGACGCCGTAGCCGAAAGGACTGTTGACAAAAGGATGGGTATTGCCGTGGTATAGAGCGTCATTTTTTTCGACTAACCACCGCTCAGGAATGAATTCTTCATGATTTGGGTAGTGCTGCTCCATATTTGACATGAACTGGTGAGCAAATATCATCTTCATCTAGAAAACACACAAATCACTTAGTTAAATTGAGAAAGTGCTCCTACTTTTAATGAACTAACATAAGATTTAAAAGTTCTGCTCAATTATGGACATATGTACATACTCGTATTCTAAACCACTGAGCTCCACTACTGAATGGAAGTTGAAGTTATGATGGCGCCTATGCGTGTGATTTGCCTGCGTGTCCATTACTGGTGAGTGAAAGGAATAATGCTTTTGATATTAGGTTTTTTTATGTGAAAGAGAAGGCAGACGAACACACAGGCCATGTCATGGTAAGTGGAATCTGAGAACACTGACTCTTTAATTACATTACTGCAATTTCAAAATAAACCCACTTATCATCAAGCACGGACCCACCGTTGTGGGCACGATGGTCATTCCCACAACCCTAACAGACTATACTCTCATCTCACTTGTAGGAATACACCTTACTGATCATGAGCGAGTTCATTGTTTTGACGCCTGGATCCGCGCCTGTTTATTACACTACTAGAACTTAAAAACAATTTAGAAGTAGCCTACAATTAATTTTATAGACATTGGATGGTATTTTTTTAATAAATTATTTCATTTATTACATGAAACATAGGAAAATAACTTACATCTTTTGGTATTTTATATCCCATCAGATTGTATTCTTTGGTGGTCACTCTCGTGTTGGCAGTGACCACCGGCATCATTCTCATGGACTCCTTGATGCAGGCCCTCAGGTACCTACGATGGCTTCCCGACCCCATAACTTCTTCCCTTAGTTTGCTTTGTTTCTCGGGGTTTTTGGCGAGAAGATAAAACGTCGCCAGTGCTGTGTTCGCTGCCTGAAAATTTCAAGACTTTGAAAGAGACCTCCTATTAAAACGATTATACAGCGGTAGATTGGGGTAAGCCAAGAGCCGTAAACCAACTGATCTCGGACGGGTTGCCCTTCTCAAGGCATGTCGAAATCAATTTAAACTATAGAAAACTGTAATTTGTCTGCATTGAGTCTCTTGATCTAGCCAATATCAGTTTATTAATTTGGGTATGAGAAAAAGTACCTAACTTCGAGCAAGAGGGCTAACACTTGCTCCCAATATCCAACCCGTGATCGGAGGAATCGCAAATGCGTCGTAGTACGTAATTGGGCCGTTCAGATAAAAAAAAACAGGCAGGAGCATGTCGGACCATGCTCAGTGTAGGGTTCCGAAGCCACAACAACACAACAACAAACAAATCATATACAAACAAACAACTAAAATCAAATTAGACCCCGCGACAAACTTAACTTTGCCGTGGGAAAACTGTTATCCCCATACATAGACATAGGCCGCGGTCAGTTTACCAACACGGCAAATAATCTTTCGGTAGATCATTTAAACCGTTTGTAACTCTAGAACCAATGAAGTCTACATAGTCGTGATAGTTTTCCTATTAAATTCATTATCTTCATTGCTTCGTCTTCTAGATTAGAATTAATTACACATGTAGTAACACGTACGGTGTTGCCAATCCACACTGTTTTGAGAGATTTTGACTATAAAAAATAAAAATAAAATGAAAAGAGGGTATCTCGATGACTCGCTCAGCTCCCACCCCCAGATCATCAACATTCACAGTTACAGTGCTCTGCCAGTTCGCACGTTTAACCTTACTTGCCATAAAAGTTATCAGTTTTAGTATAAAAAGTGTTAATTAGCGCATCATGGGTAAAAGAAAACGTGAAAAAGAAGATCGTGAAGATTATGATTATATTGCTCGTAAATTGAAGAAACTAGAAAGGAAGTTAAAGTATGGACGACGCAGACGGCGACATTATTCTGACGACTCGGAGTCTTCGATATCACCGAGGGCTAATCCTCCGATAGACTTGGAAGGTTAGTAAATATAATATCATTTAATATGGCTACCAGGGTACAAACAGGTAGATAGCGTTACATAACCTTTAATAAGTTAGCGGTCAGTGATACGAATATGTTTTTAAATATATTTTTTGCCGTTTTGCGGCTACGAACATTATCGTAAATACTTATTTTGTGCTATCACGTAGAGGGTTAGTAATGCGGGCAGTTTTTGGGACTGTCACTTTACTTGCTAGCGTGAACCCATACGAGTGCTGCGGGCCACCTTTGGGGTGGCCACTTCACCGTGACTGTATGATAAACAAACGGCCCTAATAATTTTCAAGTATAATAATCGAATATAAGGTTAATGTTAAGTGCTGCGGGCAACCACGACGGGTTGTCACACTTATTTATTACCTACATTATTATTACTTTTACGTGTTGCGGATAGTTTTTGGGACTATCACTCACTTCTAAACGTAGCCATAGCTAGGTTTTATGTTCAATTATGACGTCACTTGCAGAGGGCGGGCTCTCGTTGGAATTAAACCCTTCGGCAGTAGAGGACGAGTTGTTAGACGAATATACATTACGCTCAGTTGTTAACGTACCGGGCCCGTCTACAAGCGCCGCCGAGCCGATCGCGCCTTTAAGGTCACCTTCATCTACACCGCCGCCGCCGCAACCGCCACCTGCAGAGCTTGAGGACGCTAGAGATATAACAACGGTTTCGGAGATAGATAGCAACATTTTAGAAATATTAGGAGATGACCCTTCAGTACCGAAACAATATGGCGATGAAATTCAGGCTGATGTTGCGGTGCGGCTCCAACATATTGCTACTAATGGACTACCTAAAGAAATTCGTAAAGAGCTTTACGAAAAATACTTACCACCTAGTAATTGTACTCTCATCGACGCTCCGGAACTTAACCCGGAAATAAAGGCAGCGGTTTCAGATACTGTTATTAAGCGGGATAAGGCCATTGAGCAAAAACAAAAACAGCTAGCTCGAGCGATTGCATGTATCGGCGAGGCCACCAGTATCCTAATGTCTAAAGGTGATAAAGACACGGCGCTTATAAAACTCCTTATGGACGCTAGTCGCCTGCTATGCGACAGTCAAAATCTTGACTCTGAAGAGAACAAAGTTCCGACGAGTTACTGAGTCAAGATTTTGACTGTCGCATAGCAGGCGACTAGCGTCCATAAGGAGTTTTATAAGCGCCGTGTCTTTATCACCTTTAGACATTAGGATATATCTTAAAAAAGACATGAAGGACCAGATGCAGAAGACAAAGGTCGACAAACTTCTTTTCGGCGCGGACCTTGCAGACACGCTCAAAACTGCAAAAACCATATCAAAGTCAGGAGCTGATCTCAAAGCGGCTACCACTTCTAACAAACCGACCACATCCAGGGGCAAGTCTGGACCTCCGCAGACTGCACCTCCACCACCTCAACGGATTAATTTAAACTGGAAGGCCCCTCCTCTGAACCGCAGGCCTCAGGGGAATCCGAGGCCCAGAGGGCCTGCTCCGAGGTTTCATCACGCCGGCAGCTCGCGGACATCGTATCGAGTACAACAACCGCCGTTAGATGTCGACTCGGTGAGATATGCAGGCAGACTTTCTCAGTTTTATCACCAATGGTCATTACTAACCAACGATCCTGTCGTTTTGTCATGGATAGCTGGTTACGAGATTCACTTGTCTCGTCCTATTGTGCAGGCTCACTTTCCTACAAACAAAAATCATTCAAATACTGATAAAATGCGTATCGCAAATTCCATCGGTGGCCTATTAAGGTCTGGCGTAATTTCTGAGTGTGAGCCTTGCACGGATCAGTTTCTTTCAAGTATTTTTTTAGTACCGAAGCCGAACGGTAATCACAGGTTTATACTAAATCTAAAACATTTCAATAAGTTTATTGACACCGAGCACTTTAAGCTCGAAGATTTGCGCACAGCCCTAAAGCTAGTTTCTGAGGGCTGTTTCATGGGCACAATGGACCTAAAAGATGCCTATTTCCTTATAAAAATTCATGAGAACTCGCGTAGATACCTTCGTTTCGAGTTTAATAACCAATTGTATGAATTTAATGTCTTACCGTTCGGCCTCAGTACCGCACCTTTCGTGTTCACGAAAATAATGAAACCCGTCATTAAATTACTCAGGTCATGTGGTTATCTATCCACTGTCTATTTAGACGATATTTTTTTAATAGGCATATGCATTAACTCCTGTTTAAATAATATACATGACACAAAAGAATTATTGACTGCTTTAGGTTTCATTATTAATTATGAAAAAAGTAATTTGATACCCAGTAACACTTGTAAGTTTTTGGGTTATATAATAGACACTAAAAAGTTCCAAGTCAGTTTACCCCCCGAAAAAATTACCAATATTAAAAAGGAACTTAATAACTTCAAAAATTTAACACGTTGCAAAATAAGGGATTTTGCACGATTGCTCGGACTCCTTAATTCAGCATGCCCAGCCATTGAGTATGGCTGGCTTTACACGAAAGCATTCGAACGAGAGAAATACCTAAACTTAAAAGACAATCCCGATGATTACGATAAGTACATGAACTTACCTCAATTTTTGTCGTCCGCATTCGAGTGGTGGTGCAGTGCCATCGATAAACCTGCTAATAATATTAAATACGACGACTACTGCATGGAAATTTTTAGTGATGCTTCGACTACGGGGTGGAGGGAGCGTGTGGAGAGGAGACTGCAAGCGGCCCATGGACCGTGGAGGAAAGCTGTAGGCACATTAATTACCTGGAAATATTGGCAGCCTTTTTCAGTTTAAAGGCATTTGCCAAAAGTATGTCGAGCTGTCAGATTCTACTTCGTGTTGATAACACCACAGCCATCTCCTACATCAACCGTATGGGCGGCGTGCAGTTTCCTCATCTTACACAAGTTGCAAAGGATTTATGGCAATGGTGCGAATCCAGGAACATTATAGTATATGCATCATACATTAAGTCAGTTGACAATAGCATAGCTGATGCCGAATCGCGACGATCACACCCGGATGTTGAGTGGGAACTAAACGACTTAGCCTTTCGTGTGATAACGAGAGCCTTTGGTATGCCGGACGTTGATCTTTTTGCTAGCCGACTTAATAAAAAATGTAATAACTACGTGTCATGGTACAGAGATCCAGACGCATTTGCCATAAACGCTTTTACCTTATCTTAGATCAGGTTTTATTTCTATGCATTTCCTCCATTTACGATGATTCTGAAAGCATTGAGGAAAATAATAAGAGACAAAGCCACTGTTATAGTTGTAGTTCCTCTATGGCCAACTCAACCGTGGTACCCCTTGTTCAAAAAATTACTTACGTCCAATCTTTTGGTCTTGGGCCCAACAGACAATTTAATTTTGTGTTCTTCCAGCAACCGGAATGTTCACCGTCGGCTTACCCTGGCTGCCGGAGTCTTGTCCGGGAGTCGCTACTGAGACAGAATGTTCCTCCAGAGTCTATCAAAATATTGCTTGCTTCTCTATCAGAAAATTCTATCAAACAATATGACACATACTTAAAAAAGTGGTACCTTTTTTGTGTTTTAAAAAACTTTAATATCTTTGAATGTAATATTTCTCGAATAATATATTTTCTAACTCAGCTTTTTGATAATGGAGCGCAGTACAATACCCTTAATAGCTGTAGATCAGCCTTGTCACTCATTTTTGAATCGCAAATAGGTAACGACGAACGACTTAAGCGTTTTTTTAAGGGTATTTTTAGATTGCGCCCTCCACTACCAAGGTACAATATCACCTGGGACACCTCAATAGTATTAGATGCTTTAGCCACTTGGTATCCTAACGAAGACCTTAATTTAGATAAATTAACTAGAAAACTTGTTACGTTATTTGCTCTTGTTACTGCCCACAGGGCTCAAACATTGTCAAAAATTCTTGTCAACAATATTGAATTTCAATATGATAAAGTACTTATCAAAATTCCTGACCTTATTAAGACTTCCAGGGCAGGTGCCACGCAACCTTTGCTTAGCTTGCCATACTTTCAGGAAAAGCCTGAAATTTGCCCAGTAAAGACACTGTCTGCGTATCTAGAAAAGACTAAGCAATTGCGTGGCAACAACGAACCACTGTTCATAGGCCTTAAGAAACCTCATAAATCGGTGACTTCTCAAACGATAAGCCGCTGGATTAAATTGACGTTAGGAGAATGTGGTATAGACATAACTTTATTCACCGCTCACAGTACGCGTCACGCGTCGACCTCTAAGGCACATAGCCTGGGAGTTAACATAGACCTGATCAGGAAGACCGCTGGATGGAGCGGCTCTTCGCAGACATTTGGCAAGTTTTACAAAAAAGATATCAATGATACAAATGATTCTTGTTTTGCTAGACGTATTATGTTAAATAACTAGGTTACGAGATACTTACCTATCTAATAATACAAATGAATAATACCTAAATTATTATTATTGATTACTTATGTTAAAAATCATAGCATAACCTTTTGATTTATTGTTAAGGTTTATGGTCTTATAATTATGATTAAACTTTGCTGTTTATTCATTTTTTGCATTTTACTTGATATTTCACGATGTCTCTAAATATCTACATGTGTAATTAATTCTAATCTAGAAGACGAAGCAATGAAGATAATTAGTGATTAAACGAACTTACCTTACGTGAAGTTCTATCATAATTATCTGAGTTGCTTCGTCGAATAGATTAGAATCCCACCCTCCCATTTACTAACCCCATGGCGTGAAATATCTAAGACAATATCTCTAAACTAAATGATGATCTGGGGGTGGGAGCTGAGCGAGTCATCGAGATACCCTCTTTTCATTTTATTTTTATTTTTTATAGTCAAAATCTCTCAAAACAGTGTGGATTGGCAACACCGTACGTGTTACTACATGTGTAATTAATTCTAATCTATTCGACGAAGCAACTCAGATAATTATGATAGAACTTCACGTAAGGTAAGTTCGTTTAATCACTAATTATATGGGCTTTCATTTAAGATTTTTTTTAAAGTATTTAAAGTTTTGGCTGAAGGGGGGGGGGGGGGGACACTTGACTGCATCAATAATTAGCGCTTTAAAACTTAATATTTCCTAAACGGAGCCTTTATCGAAAAATTGTTTCCAGTAACCCACAATATTTTTGAATGGCCTATCCAACGACACCCCACACTATGGGGTCGACGAGAAAAAAAAACATGACCACATCATTATCAGCATTTTATTATACCACTTTGTTGGCATGACAAATATGTATATTCATGCCAAATTACAGCTTTCTAGTACTAAGATTCTCTGAACTACTCTGTGGACGGACGGACGAACGGACATGGCGAAACTATAAGGGTTCCTAGTTTGACTAACTTTAATCATTTTAAATATATTTACTACCGCGTGTAGTAAACCAAACCTCAAGTAAGGTCTTAATGAGTCTTATCACCTTATCCTATCGAAATAATAAAAAAACGTGATCACTATCATTACCGTGTCCACTCCGGCCACCAGCATGTCCGACGCCATAACCAGAGCCACGTGCAGATCGATTTCTAGCAACTTCTGCAAAATCGGCTTCTCTGAGTTAGGCTCGTCATTTTCCTGAGATTTCTTCATATTGTTCATCGCCTTTGCAATGAAAAATTCTGCTAGACTAAAAAAGAATGGAGAAGTCTCTGTTCGATATATATAAGTAAGATATTGATCTTTGATGCTTTGCTACTAGTCCGACTAGTCCGACTAGTCCGTTTCAGTTTCCCATCCGTTTCCCATGAGTAAGGGCATCGCGATTGTAAACAAGGTCGCAATGCGTAGAACATTTCAGCAGCGAATATAGTCTCGGTCGTCCTCGACGGGTCAGAGCACATCGATCATTCCAGAAAGCATTCTTGCGAAGAACGTTTGCGGCGTGTCATTCTTTACTTGGACAGCGAACAGTGTGAACAAGAGCAAGCAGCAAACCGAGCGATCATCTCAGTACCTACACTCAGGAGCAAAAATAACGGGTCAGAGTGCGTTTTTCATGCTAAAGAGGCTCTTTCGAAGCCTTGGTTCCTCGCCAGGGAATGCTTTACGTGAAATCTGATGATGAATACCCCGACTATCGATACAGGACTTCCAAAGTGCCTAGGATACCCAACTGATTAAATCTGCGGTGAACGCCGGAATTGTGCATGTTCAGAAAAATATCTAAAATGGCAATTAAATGGAAGGAAATACAAGTGCCGACCCAAACTCTCCCGCTATGATGTTAACTGATTGTGCGATCAGTTAGGTATCTTAAGAACTTTTGACCTCCTCTATTGAACCTCGCAGTACCCACCATTAAAACTCACTCAAAAGAACCCCTGGCGAGGAATCAAGTTTTCGAAATAGTCTCGTTTGTATGAAAAACGCACTCTGACCCGGTATTTTTGCTCCTGAGTGTGCGCTAATTGTTTGTAAGTAATGGCTAAGTGAGTGTGTTAATAAAGTGTACAGCTACAGCTCTTAATCAGATACTTCAATATTTCTTACCTCTCCTGTTCTTCGTAAACTTTCATGGTTTTTTTGAAATTCGGCGTTGAAAAGAATCTCCAGAGGCTCGGTCCAAAATCCAATTTCGACGCCATAGCAAAAAAATCGTGGACGTTTTGTATCAGTTTCCTGGCTTCTGAGTCTTCGGGCAGGTTGGGGTCGAGGCAGTTGAGGCGCGTCCCCAGGGCAACTACGCCAATAGACTCCAGTGCCCATAAGTTCATTTCTACGTCAATGTTTTTCTTTATCATATTATTTTCATCGCGGATCGACTTCATACTGTTTGAAAATAATAATTAAAATACACTTAAAGTACACCGCTCGGAAATTAGGGAATTATAGGTTAAAGACCATGATTAAGAACAATATTAAATTCTTCGAGGGGCATCAGAACCATATATGATAAGATTTTGAGAAAAAAATCTTTAGTGATAAATCTGTAGCCATTTTATGCTCAGAATATATAGTTAACTTCGCAATGTTGTGATATTTAAGGAGATCATCGGTATGTCGGGTGTTCCTCGGAATCCTTAATAACGTTTGTCCTAACGTATCGATTGTCTGAATTATCATTTGTCCTAAATTAGTTTTCAGCTGAGTGAGACAACTTTTTAAGGTCTCCAAAACACCTGCGGTTAGGTTAGGGTTCTATATTATAAACAACTCTAAAATGTTTTAAAATTCGGACAAACGATGCATTAGGAAAAATGTCGATTAGGGATTCCATAGGGGAACCGTTTAATTTAGTAGGTATATTGGTACCTGACTACTCGCGCATCGTGTCACTGCCCGCCGGTCGCGCCGATCCTGAGTTTCTTGATGTGTAGATCATAAACCACCGTTTTTTCAGTCAAAGCATTTAGTAAATCTTACCGGGCCACCATATCGCCAGCCACCTCCGCGAGCACGTCGCTGTACAGTTTGATAGTTTTTGGTTGCAGCATGATGTGGTTCACTTTAGATCGAAAGTCTTTCCAGGTTTCGCCACTCCTAAAAGACAATATATTATTATACACATAAATATTTTTTATATTTATTTTACAGAATATTTTAACCCCCGACGCAAAAAGAGAGGTGAGGGCAGTTACTATAAGTTTGACCGCTATGTGTGGGTGTGTGTATGCGTGTGTGAGTGTGTCTGTGGCACCGTAGCTGTTAAACGAGTAAACCGATTTGGGGGCGGGTTTTTTTATTTGAAAGCAGGTTTTCTATCGGTGGTTTTTAAGAGATGTCACCGATGAAAGAAGGGGGTCACCATTCACCATATATCGGGGGGTTTTATGTATCTTATAGTTATGATCAGGGTTCGGCGTTTTCATAGCACGGTAAGACGAAAGGAAGCTGTAGAGTCGACATGAACAATAAAATTCAACTTTTACTCATATTTATACTCATTCGTTTATTTAATTGCAAAATTTAAATAATTTAATAATTTAATGATAATGTCGACTCCACAGCTCTATTCATCTTAACTCTTACCGTGCTATGAAAACTCAGATCCCTGGTTATGATTTATGATTGAAATGCATGACAATACTGAAAGCTTAGTTACTCAGTTATAAGTCCTGTTTGCCGTAGGGGATCATCGATTTTGTTGTGACGTTTCCTATAATATTCCAACGATGCAAACCCAGGACGTATTGGGAGCGTGTTTTCACTTCGATGCACCTGTAATCGGAAATTAATACAATATGACGGACACCGCCACCGGCACGCAGGTGTTTAATTAAAGTAAAGAAAAACATTTGAAAATTTAACCAATTGTTTTTGGCTAGTTAGGAAAAAGACGTAACTTTTAAGTTTAAATTATCTATAGCCATGAAACCTTTAAATTTAAGAGTTTCATATTAAAATTGTGTACGCAATTGAACTCAGGTAGATATACATTTTAGTGTCTTGTCGGAGTAACATATTAAAGTGAGAGTGGTTTGAATTTAAAATATCAATAACTGCTATATAAGTGGAAAAAGACGTAAGTTAATCGAAACCGTGTCAATCGTGACAGCTCATTCTGTTATAGTTTTTAGTAGTTTTTTTCCGTTTCCCCGAATTTCAAGTGCAATAATCTCATTTGCCAGAATGTCATGGTCGTCGTATACCTGACCGAGACCTTCCTTAAGGTAAAAAAGACTGGGTGTGCTTTTTAAGTACCCTTTTTTTACTTTAAGTACGGCGGAATATATACATATTACATTACGTATTCCAGATTATACCAGTTTTCTCATTATACACTGAAACAGTTTGGATCGGTTTTTTCCATAATTATGGCAAATCATTGTTATCGCCTAAAATATTTTTATTAGGGATCATTAACATTATAATAAGTAAATAATATTATGTATAGTTTTATTATGGTATCTAATATTAGGGAGGTTGAACATTATAATTATGACACTTGAGTATTATGGCATTCAAAAATTATAGTATTTGATATTAGGGCTAAAAAATATAGCCAGTGAAAATTATGGCAAATGAAATTATCTAAAATGAAGGAATATCGTTTATTTCCGTTTCCGATTAAGGATGATGCATTGCAATTATTTGATGCTGCTCGCCGGGTGTAAAGCAGGAATGTTATACGACCTATTTTTATTTTTAAATCTTCTTCATTCTGCTACCTTAATCGGATCACGTTTGAGATTGACAGTGTAATTTAAGTTGACTGCCCATAATTCCAAGCACCTCAGATGTAAAAGGTCAAATGGTATAGAGAATGCCATTAGGTTGTATTTTGTACTCTAATTATTTTATATGTAAAATAATAATTGAACAAAGGGATCAACTCACTTGTTCCACTGCGTCCGGATCAAACAACCATATCATATCCGACGAACCTAGGACGCCCTCGATCCTCGCGATGGGCCCGTATTTACTGTAAATTTGCTCCGATAATTGTACTCCCTTGTATCCGTGCAACACACCTATCAAAAAAGATTAAATGACATTACAATACATTAATTATACATGGCACACCTATATCTTGACCTACATACAAAAAGCAAATAAGTAAACTAAACAAACATGTTGTGTTGTTTTTGCAAAACGTTCGTAATCCTAATTTCACTGGCCGTACATAAGCGAAGAAACTGTTCTCGAGTGGCGGCCCCGCACCGGTGGACGGAGTGTTGGACGGCCTCCCACCCGGTGGTCTGACGACCTGGTTAGGATCGCGGGGAGCCGCTGGATGCAAGCGGCTCAAGACCGTGACTTGTGGCGCTCTTTGGGAGAGGCCTTTGTCCTGATGATGATGATGATGATGACATAAGCGATAACGTTTGTACGGTCACGGACTTTAATTGTTATACCACTATATAACCTTGTATAAAACCTATAATTAATTCCCATGTAATTTTCATCTCGTCACTTGACGGTGTTATTGTGACAGGGTTCCATAGAGGCATAACAATCAAAGTCCGTGACTGTACCCGTACATAGTAAATAAAATTAATAAATATCAGGAGACAAAGTCACAAGAAATGACCTAGTCCCAAACTAAGCTCTATAGACTTGTATTGTAATTATTATTATTTTTCCTAGCCTGTATGAGTGTCCCACTGCTGGGCAAAGGCCTCTCCCCTTGATCTCCGTGAGTCCCTATTTGGTGCCTCTTCCGGCCAGTTGTTGAGGAATGCGTCCAAGTCGTCCCGCTATCTCCGTCTAGGCCTGCCCCGTATTGTAATCATCATCATCATCATCATTTCAGCCATAGGTCGTCCACTGCTGAACATAGGCCTCTCCCAAAGATTTCCACCTCACCCGGTTGGAAGCGGCCTGCATCCAGCGGGTCCCCGCAGACTTGACCAAATCATCCGTCCATCTCGCGGGCGGGGGTCGCCCTACGCTGCGCTTGCCGGTACGTGGTCTCCACTCGAGAACTCTACTGCCCCAGCGGCCAACAATAATAAGTCATAATTAGTCTTACCTAAAATCTAAGTACAATAAATAGGTATAGGTAGAAAACTTAAGTGAAGGTTTTTTATCAATATACCTACTTAATGTTTTCTCAGCTGTTGTCGTTGGATAAATTTTGCGGACAGACGGTCATAGTACCTACGTAGGACCGATGACACGCCTAGGCTAAACGTTTCAACTTTCATCCTGGCTAACGTGCGGCACGCTTTTGCATGAGCATTACTCTGTTGGCATCCGTGGAGGTGCCCATTGGAGCGTACCGAAAATATGCACGCATTATTAGCCAGAAGCCTCTTCAGTTTATCGACATTATGTCTATCGCACAGTTTGTCGACATGGCACTTCCAGTCAAGATTAGAGTATAGTGCGAAGCCCAGGAACCTACACTCATAAGTTGCATATCGGAGCACGGAGAAAGGATATTCGCCTGAGAAAGCCAAGGTATTGGATTTCGACGTTTAACGTAATTTTTAATATAGTCGTACTTATGTGTTAAAATTAAATAATGTTTAACTCCTAGGAACCACATTTTCAATTTTATTTCACTTTGCTAATGTAAGCTGTAAGAAGGCGAAATCCTAAAAAGTTCTTTAACTTCGTCGTAGTTCTATGGTGGCCCAGAAATCAGTTTCAGTCATCAATCAGATGTATATTATATGATGCGAACATCTCTGAAATACTCACCACTGGGTAAAAAACTAAGGAAAGGTCCAATAATCGGCAGGGACGGAGGGCCGGGGATGTCTTTCCATGATTTGAGGTTCTCCGTGGCTTCAGCATTGTTCGCAACATACCTTGTAAAATAACCAGAAAAGACGGATGAGATGATATGCCGTTATCGAGTTATAGAGAGGCGTCTGCGACTGGTTATTTCATTCTAACTCTTCGAGTTATAGAGAGGCGTCTGCGACTGGTTATTTCATTCTAACTCTTCGAGTTATAGAGAGGCGTCTGCGACTGGTTATTTCATTCTAACTCTTGCCGTTTTTCCAAGTAGAAATTTTGCCTTGCGCTGGTAAGAACCGGCAGACTCTTGATACTGACCATTAATGAAACTTTATATTTTAAACATTAATTTCTTATGAATGTCTTTATTCTAGGGTCTAGGGTCATTCCCTTTCAGCTAAAGATTCGACATGACCTAAAACCTAGGAAGATTAGAATAACGAGTGTGAAACCCCCCTCTTATCCCCTTTTTATGAGTGTAAGTCTAAGTTATTACTAAGTGAGCGAGCGTAACCGTCAAACCAGAGGTATCTACCAAGATGCACTACGCTAACTAGCGTTTCTATTCGTTTCGCTCTTAACCAATCGCGTCACTGGTAGATCACGTGATTTTCGTATCACGCCATCTTCCAGTGACGCGATTGGTTTAAAAACGGAACAAATAGAAACGCTAGTCAGCGTAGTGCATCGACTTGGCAGGGGCCTCAGACTGTCTAATGCGAAACAGTCTCTGTTAGGTTAGGTTCGACTATGCTACACTGCGCAAAAAAAAAAGTGAAAGTAAATAAGCCTAAATTTGATATGTAAGTATGATGGGAAAAAAATAGTCAACCTAACGTTTGCATATTCTATATATAGCCTGTAATTTGTCTTTTAAATTAAACAAGCAGTTGCAATACAAAAAAAGCATTTTTACATTTTCAATTAAGTAATTATATACTGGACTAAAACTTTACAGCCTACCTATTCGCCATATTAAACTTGATATAAAATGCTTTTTATCGAATAAACAGCCAGGTGAAGGTCGTCTCCTATTGGGACCCTCTACGAGTACCTACTAGATCGGATAATCATGTGTTTACTTACCTGGTGAACCATTTGTTCACCGCTGCCGCATCCAAACCTCGTCGCATACCGAAAGCTCGCATCTTGCTTTACCAGCATGTGGTTTTACTATATTACACCTTTTGTTAGACGAATTCAATCAAAAATATACTTAAAGTAAACAACTTTATCTGTATTGCCGCGCCGGCCGCGCTGTCCGCACGCTAGCGAATGACGACACACTGCGTAGGCACTCTCAGTAACGACCTCGCTCGTCGACGGCATACCCTTGCCATGAGTTACAATTACCGTACTTGCTAGCGAGTCGAATGCTCAGTCCCTCGCACTCTACGAATACTGCGAGGCCTGCGAGGGACAGAGCATTCGACTCGATAACGAGTACGGTAAATGTAAATCGTGGTAAGGGTACAGTATCATAAATTATAGTATCTACTCATAATCACCGTTGGTTCTGAGCTGGGAAACAATGTGGATGAGGTATTTCAGCACTACGAAAAATAAAGTATAAAGTCTTGTAGTACTGTAAGATGATGGGATGGGCTTACAAGTTATAACCTGTCACTAATACGCTGGTAAACATCTTAGCCTATTTTTTTTTTTTTTTCAAAATCAGGGGACAATGTTACACAAATTGACCTAGTCCCAAACTAAACTCTAGG
Organism: Acleris sparsana; assembly: GCA_923062465.1. Taxonomy (NCBI): domain Eukaryota; kingdom Metazoa; phylum Arthropoda; class Insecta; order Lepidoptera; family Tortricidae; genus Acleris; species Acleris sparsana. Next base: position 2,529,571 of record OV281292.1, read on the forward strand.
CTTGTATTATGGGTACTAGACAGAGAAATATATACTTAAATACATAGAAAACACCCTTGACTCAGGAACATATATTGCTGCTCATCACACAAACATCTGCCATTAGGTACCGGGATTTGAACCCAGGACCGCAAGCTTCATAGGCAGGGTCACTACCAACTAGGCCAGCGCGTCGTTAAATTTAACAATTATCAACAAGTTTTTAGAGTCGTAGGTGTGATTCTGTAACTGCCTACTCTGCTCTCCTGCTTTGAAACATGGTTTCGGCGAATGAAAAAGTGTTTAGAATTGGTAGGTTGTGACGTTCGGTCCAGGGTTTCATAAAAAAGGAAACAACCGAAGTCTACAACAATAAAAAAATATTTATTTAATTAAAAAAGGGGGTCGTAAGGTAAAAAGGCCCGTCTGGTTTTGCCGCCGTAGTTCGGTACTCCCCTGACGGTGACGGTGGCTGCGAGGTCTTCGGGATGGCAGCGGGCTATGGTGCTGTCAGGATCGGATGGCTTGGGGAACGCCGGGGCAGCAGGCGAAATGTGATGACCCACAATTAAGGGCGGGCAGGACCGGCGCGACACATTCGCAACCGATGGCGTTTTTTTATAGCCGTATAGTAGCACCCTGTGAATAACGTCCACAGTTAGAGTTTATTCAAGCTCCTCCGCTGATAGTGAACCAATGATGACGTGCGCCTAATAGTTATGGGGAAGCCGGAAGCAGTTGGTGTAGTGTTCACTATCAGAACGGTGTTACTATTAAAAAATAAAGAAGAACGAAGCAAAATGATTAGCATAATTAAAATAAAAGAGGGTAATTAAATAAACGCTCTGCAATACAGTTTCATTTTTAAAAGAGCTGGCTTATAACTTTTAAGCAAGGTGTAAGCACTAACAAGCGGCTTGGACTAAGCATAGGATGTTCTGTGCATTAGGTATAACGGTAACATTAATAAAGGCAGTTTTGTAAAATATTCCTCTTGAAAATGTAGCCGTGAGTACAGTAGGTACAGTTTCATATCTTAAGCAGAACCTAAGGGAAATAAATTAGGTTAAAGCAAAGCACTTTAGGGTTTACGATGAGCACTAACTTAGGTCTAAGCACTAATATAATAACTCTTGTTCAACACTTACCCAATTGGGGTGCGAGACGAAACTAATTACACTTTATGTACTTATATAGATAAGCGCCTTCCAAAAACGTCGGAAGGACAACTTAGTTTTAAAGTAAACGTTTTAGTATTTAAATAATGTAAGCGCGTAAGACGACACGTAGCGGAGCTAGTGAACGCGGCTGACATAGATCTGTCGTCAACAAGGTGATGGCTCGTACTGCGCTGCCCGGGCGCATCGAGAATGTTCCGTCCAGCGAGACAAAAGATGCGCACCGGCCTTTGAGCGCATGCGCAAGATCGCGCCACCCAAGTGGTTTATAATCGCGCACACAAGTGTTAAACATTATTGTTAGTTGTTTTTATTATTTATTTTAATAATGTTATTTTATATAAGTGAATTATTATTAAGTTAGGCATGTAAGTGTTTATTTTAAATACTTGGTAGTAGAATTATGTTGTTTTTGATATTTTTTAATAATAATAATAACAAGACATGTACGTCCAACGTTACATTACCCCCCGCGTCACGAAAGGATTTTATTGTATATAAAATAAAATCCGTACTTTTTAGTTTCATTTCGTATTTTATCCTTTTAAAAATCAATCTTTCATACTTCACGCAAACAAACTAGCTATAGTGACCATATTAAAGGTTACTAACGCGACCGAACAATTAGGAAGGTTACTATAATTATTTTTTAATTTATCAGTGACCCATACGATATTTTTAAGTAGATGATGGAACAAATGTGAGGAGAAGTAAAGTTTAGTAAGTACATTTCATGTCATTTAACTTATTTATATATTCAAGCCAGTTAATTTTAAATCTTTTATGTGCCACTTGCCAATATCTTTCCCAGACATGTTTTCTAGTACATATACTAATGGTGATTTTTTTTTTACGACGCGACATTTTATAAATTTGGGTGCTAACTTCTTACTGAAATATTTGTCTTTGTTACTCAAGACATATGCACGTTTCATTACAATATCACCGACCTTGAACTCCATGGGTTTTCGACGAAGATTGTAATGAGAAGTGTTTTTGGCATGAGCATGCCAGAGTTTTGACTGCACCTTATTAAATATCTCAGAAAGACAACCCAGGTTTTCTGCATAGATGTCACGCGGAAGGAACAAGACTTCATCGCCTAAATCGTTGTCAATATAATGTGACCCACATGTTACAATCTCTCTGCCGAATACCAAGAAGGAAGGAGTAAAACCAGTCGCCTCATTCACCGAATTGTTAATGGCGAACTGCACCTTTGGAATATAAGCGTCCCAGGTCCTATGGTCATCCTCCACGTATGTTGACAGACAGGTTATGATGGTACGGTTGTAACGTTCGACGACATTAACTTGTGGTGTATATTTTGGTGTAAAAAAAACATTGGGAATCTTATATTGTATGAAAAGAGAATCCGTGATTTTACTAATGAACTGGCTACCATTGTCCAAGAAAATGGTTTGAGGTATTCCATGCACCAGGAAAACTGATTCCTCTAGGAATTTACACACAGCATTGGAAGTAGCAGCTCGTAAGGCTGTAATAAGGCAACATTTGGCAAAGCAGCAAGTAACAACTAGAATGTAGCTGTTTTGCTTTCTAGTGATAGGTAAAGGACCCATCAGGTCAACGGAAATTGTTTGAAATGGCCGACTACATTGTTTGGGGCGTCCCATTTCACCTAAGACTTGGTGGTTTTGAGCCTTATATGAAAGGCACTTGGAACATGAACCTACGAAATTCACTACGTCCTGGTGCATGCCTGGCCAGAAATAGCGTAACGCTAGACGACGGTACGTTTTAAAGACGCCAAGATGTCCGGCTGTAGGCTCTGCGTGATTCTCGTAGATGACCTTGTCATGTAGCTCACGCGGGACAACCTCCTTCCAAGAGAACTCCGAATTTAAGTCAGTCAAGTCGTGTTTATTCTTTGTAAGTCTATAAAGACTATTGTTTTTAATAAGGAAATTTGGAAAATTTTGTGGTTTTGTAAGGCAAGAATTATAAACATTTTTGTACCACGGATCAGTAGTTTGCGATATGAAGTTTGAAGTGCTTATCGCACTAATTGGAACCGCTCTTGAAAGGGCGTCTGGGATCACATTGTCAACGCCGCGACGATGTTTCAGCTCAAAATTAAATGCGGACAATCTAACACCCCAGCGAGCCAGCCTACCGGTAGGGTTACTTAGAGACAGAAACCATTTTAAAGCACTGTGATCTGTATACACAGTGAAGGGCTTTCCGTTCTCTATATAACACCGCCAATGTTCCAAAGCTATCACTACGGCTAAAGTTTCGCGCTCTGTGATGCTGTAATTCTTTTCTGCCGCTGACAACGACTTGCTCATGTAAGCTATTGGGTGCTCCTTACCGTCTACTATCTGGGTTAGCATGGCACCCACACCGTAGTTACTGGCATCGGTGTGAACCTCAAATGGCTTATCGTAGTCAGGGCAGGAAAGTACAGGAGCAGAAACCAAACATTCCTTCAGCTTCTGGAATGCAGCGTCGGCTTCCGGAGACCAGGAAAATGGCGGCCCACCTTTCTTATTCGAAGTCAACTTATTAAGTGGGCCTGCTATAGTGCTGAAGTTGGGGACGAAACGACGATACCATGTTGCTGTCCCGAGAAAGCGCTTGATGTCCTTGCGGCAAGTAGGTGTCGGGTAATCGAGAATAGCTTGCACTTTCTCAGGATCGGTACGAAGTCCACAACTATCAACAACATAGCCCAAATACTTAAGTTGACTCCGAAAGAATTGGCATTTTTCCAGGTTGATGGTTAGGTTGGCCTGCTTTAATTTCTCCATTACACGTAATAAAAGGGAGACGTGGGAATTAAAGTCATTCGAGACGATAATAATGTCATCGAGGTACGCGAAGACTTTGAGGTCGAATTCCCTAAAAAGCAGGTCAACCAACCTCTGTTGAGTAGCAGGTGCATTGGTGAGGCCAAACGCAGTACGCTTGAAACGAAACGTACCTCGTCCTGGCACGTAGAACGCCGTCTTGTCTCGGTCCTCTGGGGCAATCGGGATTTGCCAGAACGCCTTGGACAGATCAATGCTAGAGAGGTAGCGAGCGTCACGGAGATTGTCCAATATTTCAGAGACGTAGGGCAAACTGTACGCGTCGCGTTTAGTTATTGAATTTAGCTTGCGGCTATCCAGGCAAAAACGAGGCTGTCCATTTTTCTTAGTGACTATTAATACTGGAGACGACCAAGCGCTCTCGCACGGCTCGATTACGTCGAGACCTAACATCTCGTCCACCTGTTCGACAAGAATGCGCTGTTTTTCTGGGGACATCCGATAATAGCGTTGCCGCACAGGCTGGGCGTCTCCAGTATCAATTCGGTGAATGATCGCCTTAGTCTCTCCTAAACCCCTGGATTCGGCAGAGATATCAGTAAATTGAGCGATAATATTATCGGCTACTGATCTTTCTGAAATATTTAAGTGGTCATAAGTCTGGAGGCAAGAAGAACTGTCAATATTGAGGCTAGCGTTAGAAATCACGGCATTTGAAAAAATAATACCAGTAAGGTGATCTGGAAAAAGTTTAAATGTGTGCCAAAAATCTATACCTAAGACGAGGTCTATATTGACGTCTGGCACAATAAAAGCCTTAATGACATGAAACGTGTCGTCAAATGTAATAGGCAGGTTCATATATCCAACGCTAGTCATAGATTGGCCTCCAGCAGCTGTCACATTAATAATTTGTCCCTGTTGAATTTCTAGGCCGTGCTGTTCCAAATTACGATGACTGTTATTGCCTAATATAGTGACGGCTGAGCCAGAATCTAAAAGACCTAACATTGAAAAATCATAAATTTGTATGGAAGCGTAAGGCCGTGGGTCGTTAACTGGTTTATTCTGCAGAATTGTGTCAATTTTATAAGTATTGAAAAAAAAATTTATGGATTGGAGCCATTTTTTCCAATCTTCGCCATCAAAGTTACTAAGCTGTTGATTGGTATCACAATTCTGCAGGTCAGTTAGTTTTTTGACGGACCTGTCTTTTTTTTACTGCAGTTAGGGCACTGTGGCGTTTTGACACCCTCTTGCCCACAAACGAAACAAAATACTTTGTCCTTGTCTGCCTTGCATTGGCGCAAATTATGGGTGTTGTCACGACACCGGGGACAGAATAATGTTTTGGCATTCGATGTTTCTACTGAATGAACATATTTGTTATTATTATTATTTGTTTTATTTACATTAAAATTGTTATTAGGGTACGATTTATTCCTATTGTAATTATTGTTGTAAGTATTTTGACTAAAGTTTTGATTTGTGTTGAATGATTTATGTGATGAATGACCATTGTAAGCGAATTCTGGTGCCATGGTATCAGATGTCCTTTTGGGAGGTTCACGAAAACCAGCAAGACGTGCTTGTATGCTCTCGTAATTACGGCATAAGGATTTCAAGGTGTCAATATCAGGAATATCTGTGGCTGAAGCCAAAGTGCTCGCGTAACATGGTCTAATGTTATGCAGGAGTATTTCTAATTTGTCTTTGTTCGATAAACCTTCAGACAACCGCGAGAACAGTCCGGTCATTATCGACAGGTAAATGGTGATGTTTTCTGATTCACCTTGAGTCCTAGCACGTATTTCCGAGAGCAGCCGATAGTCATAGTCAGCTTGAACGAAATCCCTCTTAAGATGCGTAACTAATTGGTCCCAATCTAATACCTGATCTTGGATACCACGGTACCAGTGTAAAGCGTCGCCAGTGAAAATCTCTGTAGCGAATGAAAGCAGCTTGGATGACGAGATATTCCTAGCTTTACTAAATTCATTGATGCGCTGAATAAAGGAACGCACGCATGTCTTCCCGTCAAACCTAATTTTAGTGAGCTCACCTACCACGCCACGGTCGCAAGTGACGTTAATATTTAAAGGGGACGCGGTTGATTGCGGTTCAGCATTGTTATTAGCGATAGGCGCTATTAATTTGTCAACGACAGCAGTATCCTTAACAGAGTTAAACCGATCAAATAAACCTTGAAACTCCTTTACACAGGTTTCATGTGCATTCTGTGTCTGATCATCAAAGATCAACCGATTAAGTCGGTGATATAGGTGATGTAAATAATTTTGGACGCGCAGCAATGCATTCCTGTCTGAAGGAGAATCTAAGAGTGTGTTAGTCTTAGTCAGTACATCTGATACGCCTTTCAAATCATCAGCAATATCAAATGGACTCTCCAAAATGTCCTCGGAAGGAAAATATGGGCCCAATTTGGCAATTTGCTTCCGCAAATCCTGGACAGTGGCAGCGGGATTACTTCCCCTAATTTGCACTTCATATTCGAGCTCTGCTTTTTGTAATGACAAAAATTTAATTGGATACGCCATACTTATTTACCAATATATTATGCAGTAATATTAATAATATCTGTCTAATAACACGAATAAATTAAATGCACCGTAATTATGAAAGTGTTGAACAAGGTTGACTTAACTACTCCGTTCTGTCACAAAGCAGACTACGAAAGCGCAACGTTATGGTTGACGAAATATTATTTAAAAAAAAACTATAACTAAAAAAAACATTCACAGAAATAAAAAAAAACAAGCGTTAAAACAATTGCAACTTATGTGTACACCTTGTAAATATTAAATGTGCAATCCAAGAATATAAAATATAATTAACACTTTTGTACTCGACTGTAACTCGAAAACCAGTATTCTGCTAAAGCTGCAGTTTGCACGTACAGAGTGTCCTAAAATTTTATGTAATTATATATTATGAGCATTAATTTATTTATAGACAGTTTTTTTTATTTTTTATTATAACGAATAAGTATATATAACGAATGTATACAGATGTACACCTAAGTTGCAGGCAACCAAAAAATAAAATAAATAACGTTTTACAAAAATAAAAAAAATAAAACACAAAGCACACAACTACTTCTACGAAGCAAAACCAGACCTTACTAAAACCACGTTTGAGGCGCCAGTGTGCCGTTCGGTCCAGGGTTTCATAAAAAAGGAAACAACCGAAGTCTACAACAATAAAAAAATATTTATTTAATTAAAAAAGGGGGTCGTAAGGTAAAAAGGCCCGTCTGGTTTTGCCGCCGTAGTTCGGTACTCCCCTGACGGTGACGGTGGCTGCGAGGTCTTCGGGATGGCAGCGGGCTATGGTGCTGTCAGGATCGGATGGCTTGGGGAACGCCGGGGCAGCAGGCGAAATGTGATGACCCACAATTAAGGGCGGGCAGGACCGGCGCGACACATTCGCAACCGATGGCGTTTTTTTATAGCCGTATAGTAGCACCCTGTGAATAACGTCCACAGTTAGAGTTTATTCAAGCTCCTCCGCTGATAGTGAACCAATGATGACGTGCGCCTAATAGTTATGGGGAAGCCGGAAGCAGTTGGTGTAGTGTTCACTATCAGAACGGTGTTACTATTAAAAAATAAAGAAGAACGAAGCAAAATGATCAGCATAATTAAAATAAAAGAGGGTAATTAAATAAACGCTCTGCAATACAGTTTCATTTTTAAAAGAGCTGGCTTATAACTTTTAAGCAAGGTGTAAGCACTAACAAGCGGCTTGGACTAAGCATAGGATGTTCTGTGCATTAGGTATAACGGTAACATTAATAAAGGCAGTTTTGTAAAATATTCCTCTTGAAAATGTAGCCGTGAGTACAGTAGGTACAGTTTCATATCTTAAGCAGAACCTAAGGGAAATAAATTAGGTTAAAGCAAAGCACTTTAGGGTTTACGATGAGCACTAACTTAGGTCTAAGCACTAATATAATAACTCTTGTTCAACACTTACCCAATTGGGGTGCGAGACGAAACTAATTACACTTTATGTACTTATATAGATAAGCGCCTTCCAAAAACGTCGGAAGGACAACTTAGTTTTAAAGTAAACGTTTTAGTATTTAAATAATGTAAGCGCGTAAGACGACACGTAGCGGAGCTAGTGAACGCGGCTGACATAGATCTGTCGTCAACAAGGTGATGGCTCGTACTGCGCTGCCCGGGCGCATCGAGAATGTTCCGTCCAGCGAGACAAAAGATGCGCACCGGCCTTTGAGCGCATGCGCAAGATCGCGCCACCCAAGTGGTTTATAATCGCGCACACAAGTGTTAAACATTATTGTTAGTTGTTTTTATTATTTATTTTAATAATGTTATTTTATATAAGTGAATTATTATTAAGTTAGGCATGTAAGTGTTTATTTTAAATACTTGGTAGTAGAATTATGTTGTTTTTGATATTTTTTAATAATAATAATAACAAGACATGTACGTCCAACGTTACAAGGTAGATCTACAACGGAGATCATTTCGAAAAACAGTAAAAGTAGGTATTTTGTTATATTTGTTAGTTACACAAAACTTTCAGTGGCCGAGATTCTAGGCGGTAAATCTTTTTTTATCTATAAACGCTATCTAGCGTTTCTATTTGTTTCGTTTTTAAACCAATCGCGTCACTAGTAGATGACTTGATACGAAAACTCACGTCAAGTCAAGGTTACTACTTACTACCACCACTCTCATACAAAATGGCAAATGGCAAATAACAACGCACGCTATTGTAGCCTATTAGATTAGGTATTATGATAATTGATAACATACGTATTAACCATTCTTCCAAGCAAGAATGGACGTTAGTGAGAACAACAACACAACGAGAGCTCTATATCTACGTCAAAAGCCAAACATTTAAAAATAGACTGATTCACAAGTAGGCATGACGTGCATCTCAGCCATCGCAACGCCTTCCTCAACTACTTATGTGTTCGAGAAGGTGACGAACAGCTGAGGCTCTAGCCAAGATGTAAACGCTCCAACGTGTTTCTTTCCTATCACTCAATATGTATGGGATGACAGTTGACCACGTGGTTTATCGCAACGCGAATATCATTCCATGCATTTTGAGTGATAGAAAAGAAAAACGTTAATAGCGTTTGCACCTTGGCTACGGCTTCCGGTCAAAGAGACGCCCCTTTTAGCAAAGACCTTTGAGCGAGCATGACATACCATATACTTACATGTAGTCGTAGTCGTAGTAGTTCTTGGCAGTTAATGTGTTAATAAACTGATCTCAAATCAAATGCTCGTCTCGAGATGCCTCTAAAATGACAGTGTTCTATGGTTTGGCGTTTACTTTGACGTATTTTATGACGGGCCCCACCCCACAGTCAAGACGAGTTTATTAATCTGGCAGAATTGTCCAACTGGACAGTAGCCATTTTTAATGCGGCCCTTATATATCAACGCACAGCCGGAACTACTGTAGCTACAAATTTGAAATTTGGTGCAGGGGTTCCTTTCATGATGTAAGTGAGCAAAAAGAAAGGATTTTTGGAAATTCACCCCCTAAGGGGTTAAAATAGGGGGAGTAGCGGGATAGTTATTCTACGCGTACGAAGTCGTGGGCGTCCTCTAGTCTATCTATATACATATGTATAAAAATGAATTGCTGTTCGTTAGTCTCACTAAAACTCGAGAACGGCTGAACCGATTTGGCTGATTCCTTTTCGGTTGTAGGTATTCGTTATTGTCAGGGCAAGGTTTGTATGAAAGAAAAAAAACCACCGGGAATGTCGGAAATTTGCAGCGGGCGAAGCCGCTGGCGGGTCACTAGTATATTATAAAAGGCAAAACTGACTGACTGACTTCGATATCAACGCACAGCTGAAAACACTGTGCCTAGAAACTTATTTGGTGCAGGGGTTCCTTTCATGATGTAAGTGAGCAATAAGAAAGGATTTTTCAAAATTCACCCCCTAAGGGCTTAAAATAGGGAGAGTGGCGCGAAACTTAACCTACGCATACGAAGTCGCGGACGTCCTGTAGTAAACCAATAAAAGTAATATTGTGTGAATTAATCGTAGCTCTCCGACGAGAAACATCACACTACCTCTACTCAACGCGGTAAAAACAATACAGTTTTTGATCTGTCATCGTACTGTCAACGTTTTGATAGCTCTAATATTCTTGACAGTTATTACGGCCGACTTAAAAACGATACCGTCGTACAGATGTAGTGCATAATAGCTTTCCTTCGTATTTTCACGGAAACGTACGAACGTGTCCTGCTATTTCAGTCGGTCACAGTACAAAAAGTACTGAGGTTGACTGAAGTAGCATGATACGTTCGTACGTTTCCGTAAAAATACGAAGGAAAACAATTATACACTTCACCTGTAACAGATTAAATACGATTCCGATTTTACCGCCTTGAATAGAGGCGCTGAACTATATCTCGATATCGTCTAGTATTTACTCGACTACGAATTTACTACGAACGACTCCGTGTCGCCCTTAACGATATTTTTAACTTCTCAGATTGATGCTTGTCGTAATAACTATTCAGATAATAAGGATAATATTTTATCATATGTTTTAAGACAACAGATCATAACACTTTGGTACTAAGTAGGATAATTCAAGCAATTAAATGCTAATCTACTCTGAATGTGCTGTGATCAAATACTTATCGCAAAGCTCGAGTATGTACCTACAGTCAACACCATATTCAAGTGAACACCTTTGAATACTTGTCGACTTTTAAGATTATTTCTTCGTGATTTACACGTCAATCACAATTCGTTACAAATACTTGAAACGTCAAAAAACACCTCAAGGCGTAGTCAAAGTCCGCGCCGCGCGCCGCAGATAGGAAACTTCACAGTTCGAATTATAACCAAGTGTTTCGTATTAATAATTTTTACTTAAGTGAAAGTAATTATTGATGCCACATTACTTTTTTAAAAGCAAATTAGACGTTACGATGTGTAAAGGAAGCTGAATGAAAAAAGAGCAATTAACTTACCTACTCGTATTTATTTTGAATGCGGTAATATTTTGGAATTACCTATGGTGTAATGTAATTCAATAGATTGCTACGTTATTGATACGCAAGGTAGCGTTCGTTTTTGTTATCGAAATTTGCATTTTGAACCATATTAACATTCATTTCCTTGTTGCCCTACGCAACTACGAGTAACTTAGGTATTGCGTTGGTTGAGTGTACAAGATAATTTGTCACGATGATGCCGTCTGAAATATAGCAGATAACTTATCAGTGCAGGTAATGAGGCAGAAGATAAGCGGCGGTTCAGTCTATTACAACTTAAAAGTCAGAGCATTTCCATTACCCACGGGCGTGTTGATTGAAGAGATGCATTGGAAATCGGCGTGTTGTTTACAATGCGCCCGAGAGGAGGACGCGGCGAGCGGGTAAGCGCCCTTACAGTCATTGAGTTATCATATCAACTGTTATCTTCTCCTATCGTAGGTCAAGTCTTGAGCCGGATTAGCTCTAGGCCCAGACAGGACACACGGGAGCACAAAGCGGCCGCAAATTAGTTTTGAGCCAGATTAAATACTTACAATTAGTCCCTAATGGCGGCGCCTGTGGTGCCCGCACGATGTAAAGGCCCGGCATACGCTGGAGCTCAAAGCGGCGTCACAGGCGCCGCAAATTAGTTTTACGCCGCATTCAATAGTCACTAATGGCTGGTTAATTCAAACTACCGAAAAACTTCAAACGAAACCACTAACGCCGAGCTATACGCGTGCGCTGCACTGCGCCCCTTCCCGCCTTGACTGCGTCTCAGCCGCGCTAATTCATACTTCCGTAAAGGGTATCTTCCCGGCGTCTGCAATAATCAGTACAAATGTAGACTAGGTATTACTCTCGGACATGACTATGTTTGCCTCACTGTTGCAAAAACAGCACGAGAATTTCTTCGTTCCAAGCTAACGCAAAGTTACTAATGTACAAGCCAAACCCAAAAACTATCCGATGGCAGCGACCGCAAAAAAAAACTTAATTCTATTATTTCACAGTTAGGTAAGTTACTTTAAAACCATGCTTAGATAGCACTTAAAAACATCGTATGCTTTTGACAATTTATAGATGTCTCCTAAAATTGTCGCAATCCATTTTACGTTTTATTTTAGTGTATTATTGTCTTTAATTATTAACTTAATTACGTGTGAACTAGCCATACAATATATTACGCCATTTTTTATTCGGTCCTCCGAACTAATTTTTGAATAGAAGTAGGTCATATTTCTCGTTACCGTAGGCGAGGGTGATAGAAACTCATTTGCATGTAACGCAGGCATACGTATACGATACGATAACAGTCGAGTATCGAATACATCGAAATATGTATAAGTAAAAAACTTAAGTTAAGCTTATCTTGCATGTAGTTGTAAACAAATCTGTATAGACCGTGCGACATTCAATATTTAAAATTTGACGTAAATCCCATATTAGTTTTGTACCCAACTACATGCAAGAGGAGCTTTACTTAAGTTTTTTACATATATACTCTTTACATATATATGATTGGTCACAGCGTTTAAATTGACAAGGTACTAAATAGGTAAATTGACAAGGTACTAAACCACATGACACCTAATGATCATGTAATTATTATATCTAAATACCTACCGACCGAGTGATGCGTTATTTACCTTTTGAGCCTTTTTTTTCGGCAGAGTTGCATTGCATCGATCCGACTCGGCTATTGGTTTGTCATTCATTCATTACATTTCATTGCGCATGTCATTTCCTCGTCTCTCGACACAAATAGTAAACAGGCGAAACAGCTGATCAATTTGGCAGATAACCAAGGAAACGTACCAACAGGAAATAAATTGGCAATTGCGTTAGAATTTAGCACCTACTTAAGTGTTTTTTTTCAGTGTATCAAAAATGGCTGTGGTGAAAACACAACAGGGCTTACTCGAAGGCGCCGTGTGCGAGAACGCGGAAGGAAGCTACGTGGCGTTCAAGGGCATACCGTACGCCAAGCCGCCGGTGGGCCATCTGCGGTTCAAGGTCAGTCAATTCATCGTTTTAGTACTTTTTCTCGCGTCCGGCGTGCGGTAGTTTACAAACATTGATATGATGTCATAAGTCAGTGTCCTCGTCCATATGCCGTTAATTATGAGGTGTTGCCAAGGGACAAGTTTCTATCAGTTAATGAACGTAATAGCCGCCATGTTACATGTACTTAAAATTGTATCTGGACTAGGGTACGGTAAACCGACCTATATCCGCCCCTTAAGCCCTTTTCTGTTTTCAACAATTGTTATTGATGTTTTCCTTATGTGTAATTTAATTGACTTTATTATTCTCGCTTAAATTTTGGTATTTAACTAATAATTAATAATTTTAATCAGCGGCCTATTATGGTCGTGTTTATCCATGTGTATAAGCGGCGTACTTACCTATTATTTTGTCGAAACATCTTTCAACGAACTTATCATTAGGCAGTACTTTCATTTCATCGCAAGGAATTTGTGGCTACACGAGTTATTTTTTTTGGTAGTCACAAGTCTAACCTAACCTAACCCACGTAATTAATGTTCAAGACATCCTGAAAACATCATGGTTTATGCAGAAAATAGCATTCGATGAAATGATACATTCGATGAAGTGAAGTTCGACAACACTTTCTGACCAGTATTGTAGACCTACAATACGCAGAAATTGAGGTTATTTCAGATGAGCTTTGGTTTTTTGAGGAGAACGATCATAAAAGATACTTAAGTACGAGGCGTCGCATATCATGCTACTGCCACTGCACCACCATTTTGTGTTCCCCCATTAATGACGAGACTAAGTACATATACACCATCCGGTAGTGTTATCGTACTAGGTGTAGGGTCGTGGCCTCTTAGAATAATACGGGCCCGGGGCTCAATCATATCGTATACTTACTGGAAAAATATAATCATCCACAAAACACAAATAACACGCGCACCCCCTTTCTAAGCATCCATCGGCTAAACGTACACTCAATGTAATACCCCACAGGCCCCGGAACCACCAGAGCCGTGGGAAGGCATACGCGACGCCACGCAGCACGGAGCAGTGTGCCCGCAGTACAACGAGCGCCTGGACCGCATCGAGCTCGGCAGCGAGGACTGCCTATACCTCAACGTCTACACCAGAGCACTCGAGCCCCCCCAACCCCTCCCTGTCATGGTGTGGATCCACGGCGGCGGCTTCTACACCGGCTCCGGGAACTCTGATTTCTACGGACCAGAATTCTTTATGGCACACGATGTCATCCTAGTTACATTCAATTACAGATTAGAGGTTTTGGGATTTCTTTCCCTTGAGAATGACGAAGTTCCTGGTAACGCGGGACTTAAAGACCAGGTTGCAGCTTTGAGGTGGGTCAAGCAGAACATCGCTGCGTTCGGCGGAGATCAGGACAACGTTACAATATTTGGCTGCAGCGCCGGGGCGGCTTCCACTTCTTTACACTTAGTATCAAAAATGAGTGAAGGTCTATTTAACAAAGCTATCTGCCAAAGCGGTGTATGCCTCAATGAATGGGGTTACACCTTATACGGTCGGAAACGGGCGTTCCAACTAGGAAAGCGGCTAGGTTTCGACACACAGGATCCAGAAGAATTACTAATATTGTTGAGATCTGTACCGACTTCCTCTCTCATCAGTGTCCAATTGCCGTTTATAGAATCAGAGCTCAGTGATATAGCTGACGGTATTTTGTTCGGTCCTGTAATAGAAAAACTGGAACTTAACGTAGAAAAATTTATAACAGAACTTCCACCAGATTTAATTCGGAAAGGATGTTCGGCTAATGTGCCTGTTGTAGCCGGATACACATCTGGAGAAGGCATTGAAATAGCCAGGAAAATACCTGCTCTAATGTCTTTTTTACCACTAGTGGGCGCAGTAGTTCCGAGAGAGCTAAAACTGAAATGGAACCCAGAAATGACACGAGACGCTGATAAAAAGATCCGTAAATTGTACTTTAATGGAGAAGATGTAACGCCAGAGATGGTCCAGGAGGTAGTCAACCTAGAAACAGACCGGATGTTCGCGTTCAACATCCGTAGATTTGTAAGATATCATGCTCTTCATAATACTGAGCCAGTGTTCTTGTATAAGTTTACACCAGAAACAGAGAGGAATAATACGAAGAAACAGTACAATATGGAATCCGTAAAAGGAGTGTGTCATGCTGACGACCTAGCATACTTTTTTCATGTAACTTGTCTTGACATTGCCCTGACGGAGGAATCTAGAAGTATAATTCGGCAAGTTGTAAAGCTATGGACAAATTTCGCAAGCTT
Organism: Acleris sparsana; assembly: GCA_923062465.1. Taxonomy (NCBI): domain Eukaryota; kingdom Metazoa; phylum Arthropoda; class Insecta; order Lepidoptera; family Tortricidae; genus Acleris; species Acleris sparsana. The sequence continues at coordinate 2,544,805 of OV281292.1, forward strand.
AGGGTAAGTTGGTACCTACGTAATTAGATATTAATCTAGTCGTTTTGTTTGTTTGCTCTGAGAGCGAGTGAAGTAACTATTATCTCATCTATGCTGGGGGGTAGTAATATGGTATGTACGACACTCTATATCGCCTGAGTCGCATCACCCTAAATGTTGGCTGGATAGGCCGAAGGTCGACTTTTCTATTAGTGCTAGACTGAGCAGGGTCCGTCCGATCGCTACCACCATCTTATCCTACTTCTTGAACGCCACAGACGGCTCTGGCAGTCAGCTGAAAGTCGTGCCACAGACTCAATTTTGTATTTGACGTAAGGCGACATTTTCAGTCTTAGAATTGCAGTCTAGTGATTGTATCCTTTAGAAAGTCTATGGGTCTCAGATTCGCAATAACGCTTTTTGCAGAACCTTACTTAACATTATGTAGGTATATTAACCTTTAAACTTAAATGCCCGTACTTATAAACGTGGAATAATTGTTGGGTAGCTAAATCATGTTTTGCACTTATCTTTCATTGTGAGTATTGTGACATTTGATTTTGACAGATAAGCATGGTTTAGCTACCCCACGGTTATTCCACGTTTATAAGTAAGGGCAAAAGGGACTAAGTACTCTGTTACACGAGCTGATGCCTAATGGGGTGAATTAACTGCATTTTTAATTTCAGAAATCCTACAACAGACGATAGCGAGCAATGGAAACCGTTCACCGAAACGGAGCGAAATTGCTGTGTGATCGGAAAAAGCCTGGCGTGCGTTCAAGATGTAGATGAACAGAATATGAAATTTTGGGACAATATATATGGGGAGCTGAATATCAGTTTGCAAAGTTTTAAATAAACGAGTATTTTTGGACGCCTGATATGAAAGTTTTCGCTCTCAAATAAATCGGAGCTGAAAAGGTGCTCAAAATATCTGGACTCAACTCTAATGTTATGTATTTTTACATCGCTCCTATACATTTAATGGCCATTGTAGCGTACCTGCGGGATATATTTACCAAATCTTTTTGAAAATAGAAGAAATCGCGATTGCAACTAAATTAACTAAGGTTTTTCCGTGTGTACTTACATAAGGTAGAAAAATTTTTAACTCGGCCGCCATCACTCACCCCCCTGCACGCTGAGCCCATGGAACTTGTGTGTCAACAGATTTTTTTTTACAATAGACCATCTGGTCAACTGGTAAAAGGTCACGTGTATTTTTACACCGTTAAATAAAGGAATATTAGATTACAAGGTAGAGGAAATAACAAAAAGATTACGGAATGAATTCTTACAGTTATAATTAAATGTCACAATTTCTTACACAAATATACTATCATCTTTGATAGGTACTGCAATACCGCACTATGTGACGCATGCCGACGTGGAACATTATACTAAATACAGAATGCTGCTTAACTTAATAAACTATTATTTTTCTGTGGAATACCGTGCGGTATTGCAGTATGCACTTCATTATAAAATGACCGCAGTCCTGGTGTCGCTCGCGCGGCCAGCACCCGCACACTCGCATACGCCACCAAATCTACCATTTCATTTGTACAATACTTATGGATCATTCACAATCGATTTATTAGAAACAAACAGGGAACTATATCAAGTGACTAACACATTTCACGCGGTGACGAGCATCTTTTCAATATATGTACATTATATATATCTTATTTATATATTAAAAAGATAAGAACAGAACTTTAAAAATACAACACCCGTCAATGTGACTCTTTATTATTTCATACTTGTTCAAAAAGCTCTGGACCCACTCTTATTAGTCCGAAAATGTCTCGTCACTAGCGTTCGGAGTTCCTGCCCTAGCTGCTGCTTTGGAACATTTCGACGAGGCTCTTTAAGAATATCGCCTAAATCGGAACTTTTGTCATCTCGAAATTGTGATATTTTGACATTAAAATGTTACCATGACATACTATTTACTTTTCTAGTTGTGGAAGAAGTTTATCATAAAGCTGGATTCTCCAGTCCTCATAAGTCCAGAAATTTCCCTTCATCGGTCGGCTGTACGACGTACGTGAAGATGGCCTCAGTATAGCGTTTATTTTTTAATTAACTCTCTTGAGCAGCTTCTACAGCGCCCTCGTAGCGTCACCCGTACTCATAAAGAGCCTCGTCGTTCATTAGTGCGACACATATTTTCAGTTTAACTAATGACACTTCGCTACCCCAATATTATGTTACATTGGCGGGGTACACGGATATCATGAGATATACGGAGGTCATGATATGTTTCATCCTCGGAGACAGTAAACTTGTCATTCATTTTGATTAGCTTTAAATATTAAAATAATGATAACTCCTCAACTGACGAGATATTCTCCCTTTTGGAAATGGAGATAAGCAATTTCTTTAAAACTAGAGGTGTCCTCACTTATCATATGCTTTTAAGAACTTCGCAGTATAAATTTGGTTTTTCAATTTCGGTCAGCGTTTTAGTGTTACCTTACCATTTCAGGCTCCGTCGAGGCATACAGTGTAAACGGCGTACTTTTTTTATTTAAAACGGATGCAATGATTATAAAAAGGTGAATGGTGTGCACTTGTATAACCGCAGTAAACGGAATAACACTGAAAGTTAAATCGATAACCATTTTGAGAAATAAAGGACTCCCGAGTAAATTTTTATCGTTGTGCTTCACAATAACGCGTTAGTCAAAATTATATCGTCATTTCTAAATATTTATATACTTATTTCTAAATAGTAACGTCGTGGCCACTGATAATTTAATTTAATATAAAACAAACCTTATTACTCACTTTCCATCGACTTATTTCGTTTATTTATAAATTATTATTTTCTACTCCTGTGATCTGTCGTTTAAAAAGGCACAACAGCATGTTAATAGCTAGTTATATCCCGTGACTCCGTCCGCGTAGACGTCATTAATCGCTATACTCGAACTGACCAATTTTCCGCCATAAAAAGGTAACATATCGACGATTCTGTGACTCAACCTCGTATATTTAAATATTTCCAGTATAAACTGATACGCACTGAGTATGCACTCGCGTACTTAGTAAGTGTCAGTTTATACTGGACCATATTCTATATACGAGGTTGAGTCACAGAACCGTCGATATCTTTCCTCGTGTTTAACATTATCTCCATACCAGGCTGGCCCGCGCGGCTAATCAGCGGGGCTAGACAAGTTGCCATCGAATTCAAACGCTAGCGTTAATTTGTATTTGATGGCAACGTGTCTAGCCCCACAGTTGAGTGCCACGCGCGCGCTCGTCCTGACGCGCGCCGTACGCTGACAAAGTAATTGGAGTTTTTATTTGAGTAACCTAGGCCATCCGAAAAGGGAAAAGGTACTGTATAGCATACGGGTACTTAAGAGGGGTGATATATTATTTATTTCATTAACGACCCGTCCGCAACTTAGCAGGTATCGACTTTTTCGCATCAATTACAAAGGCTGTTCAGTAAAAATACATCTCCCAGTACTAGTGACTGCCTACTAATGCAAGGTCAACATATAGGTACTGGTTATTAGTTAACACATCTTTCTGTACTTGTACTAGTGGACAATGTCACACCAACTGTCCTAGTCCCAAACTAAGCTGTGGCTTGTACTGTGGGTACTAGACAACGATATAAATACTTACATAGATAAATTTAAATAGCTAGTTAGCGTAATTCATCTTGGCAGGGCCCTCAGGACCGCTAGTTCCGTAGGCAGGGTCACTACCAACGCGGCCAACGCGTCGTCAAAAATATGAGTTTATTGTATATAATAATTACAATGAATAGCCAGTAAAACGGTAAAAGAAATTGCTAAAAGTATCGATAAATATAAATAAATGTATTTATATATTAATATTTATAGCAATTTCTTTTAGCATATTACTTATTTGGCTATTCGTTGTCATTAAACCATTTCTCAATCTCAATCAAGAACTGGAAGAGATCCCTTAACGCCTTATTCGCCTTTGTACATCACTGATATATTTTAGACTATTTTATAATTGTTAGCTCTTTTGTTTGTACTTTGTACAATTAAAAAAAAGTGCCTTCATGCATATGAGTCTTGAATATGTCACATTGTATAAAAAATAATACAAAAACCTACAAGACAAATTATAAATTAAATGAACCTTTTGAATACTACAAAATTGCCTTTTTGATTGAGTTTTACAGAACCTTGAAAATTACGATTTACGACACAATTCGTCGCGTTGACCATTGGCTTGGCGCAATCGAATAACCTTCGTTATTGAGGAGTGATCACATTTATTATTTAAAGCGGTCAAAGGTGATAGTTAACTTGAGGATGTCGAGCGGTGAGATGTTCAGCGAGTTTAGGTGTAATTCCACTCGGTTGTCAGCCTGCTATGCAGTTCAAATCGCGTCTCTACTGCAGTTTCCGTCTCGGTGGCATGAAGACCAATTTGGCTAAGTATTATAGAAAGAAACTGTAACATACTTAACCGTCCACTAGCGAACCTTATAATAAGGAGACAAGATTCAGATGGTTCACGAGTGTCCAGTAACGTGGGTGCGGTCCCGACGATTGTCACCAGCGATCGTATCTTAACCGACATACAGATCAAAAATATAACACACCTCTCTATTAGTAGAGGCCACACATTAAAAGGAAGATACAAAGAATCCTGACACCTCTAATTCCAGTATAAATTAAATTATAACCTCAAACCCAAGAACAATTAATAAATTTTACTTTAAGATAGGTGTCCAGAACGAATAGGTTTCATTGCGACTTATTGATTTACCAATTCATGTAGATCTAAAATGACTTTGTATTATAATGCTTAAATACAGAAATCCTTTTTTTTTCTCTCTTAAAACTTCGAATCCCTAATATGAGTACAGTTCGGAACATCTTTATTACAAAATACTTGTAAATTTATAAACTTTTTTTTCATGACTGTTTCACTATCCTTTTATTTGAGAGAGACATTTTGGATTTAAAGTCATTATAAGATAAAGTCCGATCAGAATACAGGTATTTTGGGAATCAGACTTATGGATCAGTCATAAAGAACGAGACAATTTGAAATTTTAGTAGACTGAGTCAGTTTGAGATTTAGATTAATTAATTATCAAACCATTATGAAAACGAGTCGGAATGAGACATACTCTGTAGGGCGAGTTGTTATGTTCCTTTTAATAGTGGATGTGGTCGATTAGTGAGGGCTATGTCGAGTGAGGCTGCAGTGCTTGCCTGGGGGGGTCAGTAGCGGCCGGAGCGCGAGGCGCGCGGCGGGTCGCGGCGGCGCTCCCGCGAGCGCGAGCGGCGCGGCTTGCGCTCGCGCGAGCGGCTGCGCGAGCGCCGCCCGCCCTTGCGCCGCGAGTACAGGTATCTGCAACCACGGAGCCACGCCTCAGTAACGTACACCAAAGCTAAATTAAACAACCCCTGCCCCCTATTTCACCATATTGACAATGACACATGACAGGTGACAATTCGGTATACATATCAAAGCCAACACGTTGATACATCACAGGGTTTCATGTCACCTGTCGTCTGTCATTGTCAGGTTGGGTAAATAGGGGGCTGCTCGATATTGCCTGATATTCAAAAACCAGTTGTCCAGTGTAACTAGGAGTCGTTGTGTCAAAAACTCGAATGAAACTTAGAATGACCACTTTGTAACTCCAACCTATGGTATAAAAAGGTTTTTTCTTAATCCAAAAAAAAAAACACTCAGGACAATTGGCAAAAATATATGGAACAATAATCCCACCCCCCAGAGTCACAGATTATAAACAGTCACGGGATTTAATTTGGTACCCACCTTAAGTCAAAAGTCAATCTGACATTCTACAAAAATAAGGTTGAGTTTCCTAAAAGTTACAGTCACCACACGGGATTGTTGAGCCTCATAATTTAGCCATGTAATGCAAATCGGGCGTACTCGTGTGACATCGTCGTGAACAACTGATAACGAATGATGACACGTCTATATTCATTCATAATGCAATTAATGACATGACTTCAAGCATATTTTTCTTGAAATGGGTCCCAAATTAAAGCTCGTGACTGTACTAATGCCAGATACATCACTCGCCGCCGCCTGATGTATCCGTGAGTATACAAATATCAGTTGAGTATCAAAATTGGAAAATAGCTTGTACCTACACTATTCACTGAACTGGTCGAAACACCACGATTTACGTAATAGAAATTTAAGATGAATACCCAAATATAATATTTCAAAAGTACGATCACATTTTCAGTAAGAGCAAGTTGTAGTATTTAGAACAATTGAAACATTTAGATAATATTTGAATGTAAGATACCTTGATAAGTTTCCCTCCTGCCCTAGTCAATTTCGCGAACTTACCTCCTAAGTTCCCTAGAGATCGGTTTGAGGTGCATAAAGTTGCAGAAGCCACTCCGCGTGCACTCCCCCATCTCATACTGGCGACAGCAAGCTTCACGGAAGTCCGTGACCGGGGACAGCTCGGCGTACACCGGCCGCCCGCCAAACCACCGGTTATTCAGGTCGTTCACTGCCTTCTCTGCATCTTCTTCACGACGAAACTGCAAGCACATGGATTACTATTTAAACCGAAAATAAAAAAATCGTGGTGGCGATAGGAAGGTGAAAATTACACCCCTTAACAAACAGGCGCACTGTGGGACGTAAATCGGCTCTAGAGGACATAGAAATCGAAGTTCTCATTTTTTAATTTTTTTGGTTAGGATTGGTTTCATTTGCAGTTATAATGCTAAAATATTATTTTGGTTGGAAGGCGTTTGGAAACTGATGAGTTATAATTTTTTTCCTTAAAATTTGTATGGGACGGCATGAAAAAGTCCAAATATCTTTGAAACCGCAAGAGAAACCGTTATATCCTCGCAGATGGTAATAAAAATAATTATGTGTGATTTTTGGCGTAGTGCATATTTCAGTCATTAATGCGGTTTTTTTTTTAAAAATCGATGTTTTTTTTTGTGAGTCCTGGCGGATTATTTTATCAATACAAGACTTGAATATTTATATTTTGTATATTTTATGCTCAAATTATAAATCAAACATTTTTTTGATTAATTATGATCGCTTAAAATATAAACAATTAAATATTTTTCCGGTAATGAGGAGATTATTGTGCATGTTTAATGAACTATATTCAGTAATGGGATTATACTTAATTTATTTTGGTTGTAAATAGTTTGTAATGATTTCTTGAGTAATTAGTAATAAGTTTTAACGAGATCCAGTAATTAATTCTGATAAGTGATTGATAAATAAGTAGGTGATTACTTAACGAAGTAAGTGGTAAAGGAATCATCATTAGCTTACATCAATAAATAGACCAGTCATTTTTTCGAGAGCGATAATCGCAATTATTCTGTATAACTGTGAACATCTGTACTCATGCTAAAACCTAAAATTAAAAAAAAAAACTGCCATCTTCCAAGTTGGCAGTTTGTAAAACGACAAATAGGTCCACTATTTGTCGTTTTACAAAGCAAGGAGCCGGCATTTAATCATGAAGTATTGTTCGAAGCAGTAGTGCAACGTTTGGGTTCCAGTTTATCTGAAGACGAAATAGAAATAGTTAATATTAATATATATAATAATAATTCTGTACAAAGTTTACTCGATCTGCAGTTACGAGATGGCAAAAAAGTAACCGGAATACGAAAGACTTCAGAAAATACTACGAAAATTGGCTTCAAGCTAATGCTGATTGGCCCAGCTGTCTACAAACTAATCTACTCAGCCCTGGACTACTTCAAGATTCGTCGTGTTCTGAGCCTTTGGAATCGTCAACTACAACTGATTTTACTTTACCAGAATGTTCGATACCATCTACTTCAACTGGAACAATGACCATGCGATCCAGAAAACCATTTGAAGAACTATCAATCAAGCAAAAAAAGAGAAGATTCGACATTTATACAGGAGAAGACTCAACTGAATTAACATATGCAGTGGCAAAGCTCTTGAAAGAAGATGGGCGTGAAGATATAGCATCCGTAATTGAGTACATGCTCAAAAATTCTGAAGCAGCAGCAAATATACAAAAAATGATCAAGAATAGAAAGATATAGTTATACAGAAAAAATACTATTCTATCACGATTTTTTTTATTTTACTTTTTATTATAAATATTTATATATCTAAGAAGAGTATTTGCATTCTGCTACTTCCCCCTCCTACATAAGTTGAAAAAAAAATACACAAAATAAAAATCGATTTTAAAAAAAAAACCGCAGCTTTGACTGAAATATGCACTACGCCAAAAAGTCACAAATAATTATTTTTGTTTGGTAACAAAAATAATTCAAACTTCTGTGAGGATATAACGGTTTCTCTTGCGGTTTCAGAGATATTTGGACTTTTTCATGCCGTCCCATACAAATTTTAAGGAAAAAAAATTAACTCATCAGTTTCCAAACGCAATCCAACCAAAATAATATTTTAGCATTATAACTGCAAATGAAACCAATCCCAATCAAAAAAATATAAAAATGAGAACTTCGATTTCTATGTCCTCTAGAGCCGATTTTCGTCCCACAGTGCGGCGCCAGATTGATTTAGTTAGCTTACCAAAGAAGTTAAAGTTGGCAGCCAACTAATTGTGAACACCTAGCAGCCTGACTATGGTCTCAGACACAGACAACCAAGTCTATTGATCATATATACTGGTAGGCTACTTAAACACCATCACACACACCCATTGCTTCAACTACATCTTCAGCAGGATAAGTATTTCGCAGAATGTAGCATGTTAATGCACACACACACATTGTATACCAGTGTATACCACCACACCCAATGTGTGTGTGTGTGTGTGTGTGTGTGTGTGTGTGTGTGTGTGTGTGTGTGTGTGTGTGTGTGTGTGTGTGTGTGTGTGTGTGTGTGTGTGTGTGTGTGTGTATGTGTATGTGTATGTGTGTGTGTGTGTGTGTGTGTGTGCGTGTGTGTGCGTGTGTGTGCGTGTGTGTACGTGTGTGCGTGTGTGTGCGTGTGTGCGCGTGTGCGCGTGCGTGTGCATGTGCGTGTGTGTGTGTGTGTGTGTGTGTGTGTGTGTGTGTGTGCTCCTGATGTAATGCATAACTTTAGTGAAAAATGCCATTTTCCATTGCCATTTTGCCCTTATTAGAAAAGCTGAATTTACTTTTACCATGACTTGTCCCGTGAGCTTATAAAAATTAAAACCGTTAGGTATTTCCTAAGATATGGTGTAATCTACAACTTATTTACTCATAAATGCAAGTAATCTACAACTTATTTAAAACTATAAACAAATACTTACTTTAATATAAACATTCCCAACTAAGTGATCACCCAGATTATCACAAACATTCATTTCCTCTATTTCCCCATATTTATCTTCACACTCAACAAAGACATCTTCAAAGAAATTGTCATAGTGCTCCTGCATTTCCTCATCAGACACATTTGCCACAACCACTGAAATTGGAAAAAAAACATTACGAAATTATGGCATTCAAAATTTGCAGGGTTGAATCATAACAGTATTGTTCCGTCTCAAGCAAGACTGAATAAAGAGGAGTGGAATAACCAGTAGGATTGAACAAAACACTGCATTTGTAATTTTCCCTTTGACATATCATGGAAAATCATTAATTTCATGTTTCATTTCATAAGTTTTTTTGTGGTATCTTATATAATTAGAATCATTAGGAATCAGCAAAGTTTTAAACCAAATTGCTTGATTTTTTTAAAATCATTTTTTAAGTAATGAATGACGTATAATTTTGATTTTCAACCAAGTGCTCAATTTTTAATCTGAACGGGAAATAAGTTACCGATCAGCTGTAGCCTCAAACTCTGACAATGGCAAAGTTGAAGTTGATATGGACAAAAGCCATTTCGAGAAAATTTAATAGAATTGACGTGTAGTTTGTTTCTCCATACTAGGTGTCCCAGTGTTTGCTTTTCACTTTATGGAATATGGAAATAACAACTTTATGTGATTACTTAAAAAAAAAATTAAAAAAGGAAACGGGAAAATAGGTTTAAAAACTTCCCTGATTCATAATGATTCTAATTATGCAAGATACCACTGAAAAACTTATGAATCAAAACATGATATTATTGATTTTTCCTAACATGGACATACGGGAAAATTACAAAAATTCACATTAAAATGATCAATATCTCCGAAACTAGTAAAAATCGCTGAAAATACATAGGAGTTAAATCAATAGCTCAGTTTTACCATTGGTTTTATGGACACCCTGTATAAGTATTAATTTTAGGTTGGCGCTATAAAAAGTTATTAAAGGATCCAGAAACTAAATAAGGGCACCCCATTTCCACATCGTCATGTCTGTCCTACCTAGGATGTTTTTTTAGTGCGGAGCCAGGAACTCACCAGTAAACGCCAAGTTGTTTAGTGCATGTGGCTCAATGTGCAAAGGGGAGAGGAGGCAAATGAAAGCTAACTACCTCCTAAGCAAAGAGTCGAGTGTGTGAAGGAACAACAAGTGAGACTTCTGGCAGGAGGCTACCTTTTTTACTTTATGTTTCCAGATTCAAATGATTAGCACCATATTAATATTCTATTGTATACACATGTAAGATTTGCGGCACACATACTAACAGTTGCACTCAAATAATTTTGGGCCACAAGAATTTTTTGCGCTCAATATAATCAATGTATCTCACAAAATGCAGCAAACATATTTTATGAGCTTACCAATTGATTTTAGAACAACTCATTATGCCATTAATTTCTGATCAAATTTTGACATTTTAGTTGACCAACAACATGTAGTTGACCAACAACAGTATGTACTGTAACAGTTGCATATACTAAAATACTTTTTTCTGCTGACCAAAACATCAATATTCTGCCAAATGTTTAAAAAATACCCCTTTTTAATTTGAACATTGTGTCTAGCAAAGAATTAAACATGTAACCAAACATTGTATTAAATTTCTAATACTCTATGTATAATAAGAAGCCTTCAATGTAATTTGTGCCGAAACAGGAAATTACAATCATTTTTTTTCACAAGCATCTCTTATCAGAAACTTACAGTGGCTTCCATCAGCGGACTTGGCGGAGTTTTGAGGATTCACATACAGATTTTGTAACAATACGGTTTGGGAGAATGTAGGTTTGTTGTGGATCCGAGAACATCGGTCTCCATGGCGGCATGCTCCAATTTTAAAATAGAATGAGCAATTGACCCTGAAACATAGCAATTAGATCAAGACTTTATTAAATTTTTCCATCTATTCAAACCCAAGGGGAGCCCAAGGCATCAAAAAAAGGTTATTATGACACCAACACAAGTGATATGTCATAAAACAAAGTTATTTCCCTCTCTCTCTCTCTATAAAGTTTTTTACTTGCAAAACTCTCCAAGATCAAAAATGACCAAAATCAGGGGCTGACAAGACCAGTTTGAACCGAGACAGGTCCCGACATGCCGGGCCGCCTTTGCTTCCTTCTAACTATAAACCAAAATGCAGAAAATTTAAGTATATTTTCCAAGCATTATTACCAATAACGTTCGTTAAATACAACACGTAAAGTTTTTTTTTTTATACAAACTGAAAATAACTGATTGTCATAACCTCTAAGCAAGTATCATGATTACAAACATTACCGACTTGCAGGAAAATGGGGTCAGTATCAGTATTAATTAATTCCAGCATGCTTTACTCACTTGTCTTTTTCAGTACCAAATATAGCAGCTAAATACTCAGCCATGCTCAAACGCCGTTGATGACGGCTTTATCTTCAGTATAAGTCAAGAACGATGCACATCAAAAATTTATGAAATGGAAGAAGAGGAATAAGGCAAAATGATATCACTCTGCCTAAATTCAGCTATAATATGGATCAATGCCCTTTTATGCTCTATATTAGCACATCGAATGCAAATCACCTAAAAGTGAAACACTTTAGCGGCTATCGTACCGCTATCCGCCATAACTGTGGCATTTTACAGATAAGACAAACTCTGTGGATTCTAGTAGGGATTTTCTGTAACGCACAAGGTTAACCAATATAATGAAATTAATGAAAACGTAATAAATGGTATTGAAACTCATGTATTCTTATATATGGGTCGGTAAAAAGTGTTATATTAACGTAAGCGATTCGCATGCGAACTTTAAAGCGATTCGTACTGGTCCTAGAAGAGTCTTAACTTAAGTATAAGCCACATTTGACTATTAAGTCCCAGATAGACGGGCGAGTAAGTACGCGTACTTAAAGCTTGACGTCCCTTTTCGCCCGTATTCCGTATTATGCCACTGAAGCAAGCGCACGAGTGCTTCGATTCAATATGAACTACTTGTATTATGCACCAAGGTTATTTTTATTCGGATTTCCTATTACATTTTTTTATATTATATACTCTGTGCTTTCCTCCTTCCGGGCTTTCGGTAATCTTCGGGGAGGGAAGATGGCCGATTGAAAGATGTCCGGCTATTATTTGTGATTTATTCTAATACGTGATTAAGCTGATGGCCCTAGTAGCCAAAGCTCAAGAAAACAAATAAACGAAAAAAAACCTCCTTCCCCCCCACCCTCCGTCCTGTCACACGTCATGTTACGCCCACAGACCAAGTAGAGAACTAGTTGTCACGCCGTTTGAGTTGAGTTGAGGTGGTGTGTGATGGGAGTCAACGCGCGCTGAGTCGTCGCTCTTGCCTCACTAGTCTCACTTACTACTACACGATATCGTGCGTGGGCGCTACCATTCTTGATAATCTTGTCTCGAACAGTATTTCATCCGTGGTGTGGCATGACTCGTACCTAGTTGATAAGAGCTCTTATGTATAACGGTCGCGATCGTCGTAGGCAGGTACAATCACATGTGTAGTGTGTAAAAAGTTAGAGACCAGTGCAGAAATAATTTTCTGATAAGTTTTATACAAACGGCGATTTGATTTCTAGCCGCAGATGACCACGAGATAACCGGTTGAATAAGTGACAATGTCTCTCGATACGCCGCTTGACAGATTTTGCGGCAATAAGTTTTGGGTAAGAATTAAGTATTTTTGTTTCTACGTTTTGCTTGATTGTTACTATGTTGTTTTTAATTAGTTATCACCGCATTTTACCAACTAATCTTGCAGAACTTTTGGTCATGTCACTTTACATCTGGTGACCCACTTGCTTGGGTAAGTCGATCGTACGCGTTTCGTGAGATGCCTACCTACAAAAGGCACATTAATTATACCTATTTAAATAAATAATTTAGTAGAAATTGTTCTTAAGGATTCTAATGTACTCCGTTTCCCTATTATATAATGTTTAATTAATCCCTCTAGGGAATGTAATTCATGCATTTTTTTGGGTTTAATTTATCATTTATTTTTTTATTACACAATTTACTAAAGGTGTGCATAACTGCCCAAATGACTATACTATCCTCTGATAGATATATTAGTTAGGTAAAGCTCATTTTCCTAATCAATTTAAATTAAACTTCAGACTTTTCTTAGTATTCATTATTTTTTATTAGGGGGTAGTTTTACCAGATCAAAAAGGGTGCTGTTTTTAACAAATTGCATTATTTAATTAATAATATTTTATATATAAAATTGGATATAATGTCATTAATGTAGATATTAACATCAATATGCCTCACTAAGTTTTTTAGTTATGTTTTTTTATATTGTAAAAATTAGAATTAAACCAAACTTCATTATTTCTGATGAATTAAAATAATTATTCCATGCTTTGCAACATGAAGAAGGGTTTTATGTTTTGTTTATTAGGAATAACTTATACAATTATAACAGAGGACCATTAGTTTCTTTTCGTTTCTAAATTAAGTTTAAACCACTAATGGCCAAACCGTCTATTCAAACTGCAGATAGATAAGGCTTACTTTGGGTTAAAATTTGTCACTTGCCCTTACAAAATGTGTCAAATTTTAATTTGAAGTAAGCCTATATGTCCGGTTAAATATAGGGTTTGACCATAAGAGTATAAAAAAACTGAACAGAGTGTTGTCAGTTTCAAAAGTGTAAGTTTTTTTAGGTGGGCAGACATGAAAAAATATTATGATGGATCTATGCACAATAAACATATTTTGTCATAGAATGTAATACTTTGACAGTAAAACCGGCATATTCATAATTGTCTGCTGTCTATTGCCATGACACTCTGGCAACTGTGAGTGTAATTGTTAAGCCATAGACTGTTGAGTACCATTAATATTCTCATTTTACTGTAAGTGCATCAAAGCAAAAATGTTGATACCCGGGCATATTATTAGTACCAAAAACTTAAGTCTTTTAATATTGTCACTCCTGTACTTTTAAACACATCAAAGTACTTATATCCTATTATAATTATTATCTATCAAGATATCCTCTAAATCATTTTATAAAGAAATCATTCAATTCATTCAACCTGTCCCTAATATACTGGTATATCTTAGCTTAATTTGTGTAAAATGTGGTTACAGAATTATCAAATTTTTTTTAGTGGTTGATAATTCTGTATCTCTGCCTACCGCACTATGGGAATGAACGCGTGAGTTTATGTATGTATGTCATTCATTCAATTAGTCATAACTGTGTTTTTACAAACTAACCCAATGACCTTTAGGGACTGAAGAATATATACCAGATTTAAATAAAATGTATTTTATTTAGAATTTAATGTTAACTCACTAATAAACATATACAGCTACTAGCAACCTGCCGTCGCTTCACTCCAGTTAAAACCAAATAAAGATAACCTTTACCATACATACATGCACTTATACACCTTCAATCCCAGAATAAAAACTTGTTAATTCTGTAACCACATTTTGCACAATCAGAACAGATGTTAAGTTTTTCTGTGGTATCTTACATAATTACTTAGAATCATAATGAATCAGCAAAATTTTTAAACCTAAAAGTAATCACATGAAGTTACTATTGGTGTCCCCCAGTGTTTGCTTTTCACTTTGTATAGAAAAATTATCTATATGTTATGAAAATGAAAAGGGGAAATAGGTTTAAAATCTTTGCTGATCCGTAATGATTCAAATTATGTAAGATAACACTGCACAGTCAAATAATTAAATTTGTCACCCACCACTAAGGTTGAGTTTCCTATCAATTACAAATGACTTTTGGCATCTGTAATGAGAATGACATCTTCAAGCTGGTTTTCTTTGAAATGGGTAACAAGTTAACATCCGTGACTGTACATAATAGTAGAATAGGTACTCTGCTTCAATCACTCTAAAAACTTTTAGCATTCTCTCATTAAACTATCTACTAAAAGCATAATGAATGATGAAAATAAAAACAAATTATATAACTTTATCAGGCATGCAATGAAATAACATATAAAATCTTACCTTGCTCATCGAACTCAGTGGGTGGACATAAACAGAACACCACATGCTTTCTGTAAATTGCTCTTTTTAAGTATCATCAAGATCTCTCTTCTGACTCCGACTCCGACTTCAATTCTGGTTTCGAATCTGGCATGGGCAGGTACTAAATTTAAAAACTCCGATTTGGATTTCGGTTCTGAATGTTCTGATAAAACCACCTCAGTAACATCTCTTGCATCTACCTAGATACCAACTTTCCATTCCTTTTCCAGATACATACAAAAATTATTAAAATTTGGTATGGTCGGCCAAGAAACTGGTCTATCAGTTTTGACAAAAGTTTCAGTGAGATCTAATTATCGCTAAGGTTGACACTTGTCACCGTCATATTTTTTTTTATATTTTTTTAACCTACTTATATTAACAGACATGACATGCCACATATAAGTTACAGGTTACATACAGTACAGTATATACAGGTAAAATAATAAAAATTAAAAGTAAAATAATAAGGAATTGTTATATAACAAAATATAAAATAATTAAAACTAACAATATGGCTTAGGGGCCTTGTGTCACCACCAGTACTGGGTAGATCACTCGCACACGGTGCTGGGGGTGGCTGTCGTCAGGAACCTCGGTTCTGACTGGGAGAACAAGTCAAGGGTAGGGTCGAAGAGCAGGGTGTTGTTGATGTGCGTGAGAGCAAGGTGCAGGGGACTAGTGGCTAGCAACAGTGCTATTTTTGGGAACGGCAAATAAAGGGCGTTGTCGCGGGCGGCGTTTGTTTCTTGTCGACGGTGGCACATCGAGAGCGATTAGCTGTAGAATAGATGGATTGAATATGAGGCCACGTAACAGTTTAAAGAAATACTTTATCAGCGCGAGAAGCCTTCGCACTTCCAGACTTTGGTAAGTAACCATCCCTAATATAAAGGGCGTAGGGTAGAGGTAGGGGTAATAACCATATATTTTAAAGTAAAGGTAGCGAAGGAAGGATTTCTGGATTCTCTCGAGTATAACAATGTATTTTTGTTCATTGGGGTTCCAAATGAAGAAGTTGCTTTCTAACAGACTACGGACAAAAGCGTTGTACAGTAATGAGATGACATGGTGGTTACGGAAATGTTTAGATTGACGAAGGACGAAACCGAGGTTTTTATGTGATTTTTTGCAGGTTTGGAGTATATGTTCGTTAAAGGTAAGACGAGTGTCAAATAAAGTTCCCAAGTCCCGTATAGTAGTCACACGCTTCAGCACCTCGCCGGTCAGCGTGTAAGCGTGGTCGACGGTGCGGGTCGCTCGCGAGTAGGACATGACGGCGCACTTGCTCACATTCAAGTGTTGTCCTTGCCCCATCAATAGATGTTGTTTATATCACACTGGAGTGCAGTCGTATCGAGAGGATCATGAATCGTCTTGGCTAGCTTGATATCATCGGCAAACATTAGTACCCTAGAATGCCTTACATAAGTAGGGAGGTCGTTAACGGTTATTAAAAAAAGGAGCGGACCAAGGCTGCTGACCTGCCCAATACCTGATTTAACCGGATAGCTTTTTGGTATACAACATATTGCATTCGGCCAAACAGATAGTTGGAAAAAAGTTGCAGTAAAGAATGTGAGAAGCCTGCCACAGCCATCTTTCTTAACAGCACGTCGCCGTCAATTCTATCGATAATATTATTGCAAGGGAAAATCGAACTTGTATCGTGATGTGCAAATGAACTTCACCCACACCGACTGTACCAATATTGACCCGTTCACCTACAGGTCAATATTTGGGTTTTTAACCCTGGTTCAAAATTAAAATCATGTGAGTAGGTAGACTTTATTTGGTTTTCCTCACACTAGTATATTTTTATCTAATACCTACTTGAATTAAATCCACATACCTAGTTGTAACCTTCTAGGGTTCCGTACAAGAAATGAAAAAAACGGAACCCTTATGAAATCACTTGTGCGTTTGTATGTCTCTCCGTCCGTCTGACAGCCGATTTGCTCCGAATCTACTGGAGCAAATCATGTGAAATTTGGTAGTATGGTGTAATCCTATGACCCAAACACAGATATGCAAAGTAAATATTATTTGCTGTTTAATTGTAGGTAATAAATAATAATAATACTTGATATTATAAAAATATGAAGGCACCGGAGGGCCGGTATCAACATTAACATCACAATCACCGCCATCTTCGTTCATCGCAGGGCGTAGGATTTAATATTCGGATCGAATAAATAACACTGCCAATTGAACGATTAGAATTTAATAATGTTTTACAATTGGTTTTAATCTAATAAGGAATCAATTTCAATGAGATTAGTTCGGATACAAAATAACGGACGTCGGCGATCCGTCTGCCATGACATGCACCGCGCTCGTTCCAACCAATAATGGCGGCCCGCGCGCCGAGCTGTCAGTTTGACGTTCCGCCAGAGTACGTTTCGCTACACTCTCGTCCGATAAATTGTGTTAACTGATTAAATCATTTTCAAAAATCAATATAATAATCGACGCGCCGTCACGGCCGGACTGACATACGCTCGTCCTCGAGCAATCCTAGTTGTGTGGTAGTTCTGTAACAAAATAAAGATTTCACCTGTATAGCACGCTGCTCGTTCATCCTGACTAAACATGAGCTTTCTTAACATCGCCTGGTCACTGCACTCAACATCGATATAACATTATCACCATTTTCAGCTGTACTCTCAAAATAACTTTTCCCAAACTACACCAATTCGGCCTCGGCGATTGGCGTGCGTGGACCGGATGTATGCGTCTCAACTACCAGTCGACATGTCCCGGCAAGACCACATCATCCCTTCGACCAGCCCACCAGATCACCGGCCTGGGTCGGATCAGTGCGTCCCTTCGACTAGACACCATGACGTGACATAGACCGGACGTCACTATCCTCCCCAATGATCAGCTAGTTTTTCCAAGTACCAACACACAATTATCTTCAGAGACATTCACGTTACCCAAATGAAACTTACTAACCTCTAATTTGCGAACTATCTTGCTCATTATAACAGCAGTCGTTGGTCCAATCATACGAACATGCAGATAATGTGTCTGAATCAGCAGTCATGGTATTAGATTCTGCGCTAAAAGTTTTGGAGCTGGCAGTTAAAGTAGCGCTGTAGTTAGATTGTGTATCCGCCTCAACCTCCGATTGCGCAGATAATGTGTCCGAGCCCGCAGTTAAGGTGTTGGAATCGAGGCTAACAGTTTCTGAACTAGCGGTTATGGTGGCGCTATCGCTGGGTTGAACTTCGCGTTCTACTAAACCACCGCCGTCATGGTCATCACGGTGTGACTGCTCATTTTCCAACTCGGGTTCGTAATCCTCGTTCATTAAACTACTCGCGATCTCAGTTAATCCCTCATGACCCCTGGGCACAGCTCGCAAATTCTCATGAGAATATTTATACGTACGACCACTACCGCTCAAATTTTTAAGTTCGTACCGATCATTGTCTAACACAGCAGAAATAAGAAAAGGTCCTTTGAACCGTGGGTCCAGTTTGGTCTGATTCCTTTCACTACTTTTGAGGAAAACGTAGTCACCTACTGAATACGTTATTACTCTAGCTTTGCCTCGATTGAATCGTTGTGCCTCAGATCTACCTGCCTTAACCATATTTCTAGCTGCATCAGCACGGATTGAATCTAAGTTTAATCTACTTTCCTGCTCAGTACCCGTTCTTATCCTCGACATACCTAACGAATCTGCACGTATACCGAATAATAACTCCGTGGGTGTATATCTGGTTACCCTAGACTTTGTACTATTTAAAGCGAGCTGAATATTACCGAGCTCGTCGCGCCAAGTCTTGTTACCATCGTTTTCAACAATTGTAAGTAAACTTTTTAGAGTTCTCATTACCCTCTCGACTTGCCCGTTTGCCCTACTTGTACCTGTTGCTATGAAGTGTAATTCAATATTATATTCAGCACAAAAGTTTTTAAAGTCTGCACTACTATAGCAACGGCCTTGATCAGCGATAATTCTTTTTGGAGCTCCGAAAATACAAACCGCCTTTTTTAATGCGTTAATCGCGCTCGCTGCGTCTATAGTAAGGGTATGTTCCAAAAGTACGTATTTACTAAAAGCATCAATTATTACAGAGCAGTACTCTTTTTGGTTGTTCTTGCCACTTAACTTCCCTGAAAAGTCGATGTGAATCGTGTGCCACGGCATTGGTGTTTTAGGGATAGGATGCAGTTGAACTGGGGTAGCACCAGAAGGGCCTTTAGATGCCTTGCACACAATACAGGAGTCGATGAACTGACGAACCCGTTTAGACATTTCCGGAAACCAAAATCGTTCGTACAACTTATCTAAGGTCTTATCGCTGCCTAGATGTTGGATCTCTGTATGAACTTGATTTATCAGAGTCCATATCAAGGAGCGAGGCACTATAGGAAGCCAGGAAATTAGTTTGTTACGAACAACTTTTCTATAAATAATTCCCTCCCTAACATCGTAAGTATGAGCAAGAGACTCAGGCATTTCGCCATTGTTACGCTTCAAAATAAGGTCTTGTATTTCAGAATCACGTTTTTGCTCGACAGCTAGCCACCCTTGGTGGAGTTCAACAAACTGAACAACCTTAGATGTAGTAGCAACATTTTCACTAGGTATGGACGTCGTGTCTAGAGCATGATTCCTAGAAAGATAGTCCGCGTGCTCCATACTTCGACCTGGTTTATATTCGATATTGAAGTCAAATGCCTGCAAGAAAGCCCACCACCGGTGCACTCTAGGTGTCAAATCAGTTTTCGACTTCGAAGCCTTTAAGGAGTTGCAATCTGTAAATACAACGAAGTGACGCCCATATAAGTAATGACGAAAGTGTTCCACAGCACGTACAACCGCGAGAGTCTCGAGCTCGTACGAATGGTATCGAGACTCTGCGTCGGTCGTACGTCGGCTGTAATATGCGACTACGTGAGGCAGAGATTCTATCCTTTGGATTAGAATAGCTCCGTATCCATCGGAGCTAGCATCAGTATGGAGCTCTACAGGGAGATCGGGGTTAAATATAGTAAGTACCGGTTTCGATGTTAATACGTTAATTACCTTTCTGCGTACTTCTTCATGTTTGTCGGTCCACTTTATGGGGCCCTTTAACTTTGTCAATGGATAAATTGGACCAAGTAGGTTGGAAAAGTTATGAATAAACCTTCGGAAGTATGAGGCTAACCCCAGAAATTGACGCACCTGCGTGGCGGTTTTGGGTGGTGGAGCATCGACCAAAGCCTGGATTTTGCGTTGATTTGGTTTTACTTTGCCTGCCTCTATATAATAACCTAGATAATCAACTTTCTGCTTCATAAAGCTACACTTGCGGATATTAAAGGAAAACCCTGCGTCTGTTAAGGCCTTCAAAACTTCGTCGAGTCGTTGTAAGCCGTCCTCAACTGAAGAAGAATAACTAAGGACGTCATCCATGTAAGCGAGAGGCTTCCCTTTAAGATCCCTGAGTGCCTTATTGATACACCTCTGATACACAGAGGGGGCGTTGCGTAAACCAAATGGCATGGCGAGATATTCATACTGCCCCTCTGGCGTTACGAACGCTGTCCTCTCAATGGATTCTGGATGGATCGGGATCTGATGGAATCCCGATGCCATGTCCAAGGACGAAAAGTAGTAAGCTCCGGTTAAATTATCGATTTGCTCGTCAATACGCGGCAGTGGGAAGTGTTCAGGGTGAGTATTAGAATTTAGTTCACGAAAATCGACACACATCCTATACGTATCATCTTTCTTTTTGACGAGCAAAATGGGACTCGCAAACGGTGAAGAACTTTCGCGAATGACGCCGGCGTCAAGCAAATCTTGTACCTTCTCTCGAACAACTTGCTTTTCACTAGGAGACAGCCGATATGGAGATCTTTGCACTACTTTATTAGAATCTATCAAATTTATTTCAAGCTGACCCGTAGTAACACGTCTAGTAGGGGTACCTTCTATAAAGTGGCTGGAATATTTATTTAGAATTTGTATCAACGCGGTTTTATCCTTTCCCGTCAAGTCTGTGTCTATTTGGGACAAATTAAACCCTACTGCACTATCGTCACAGGCCTTCACCGTTTCCCTATTCGTCGCGGACAAAAAGGTCAAGTTGTTCTTGTCTATACGAACGTGAACACCCTGGTCAAAGATATCCCTACCTATTATAACAGACTCAGTAAGGCAGTTGTCAGGTACTATATGAAAAAGGAGGGTCAAAGTAATGTCTAAAACCTTAACTGTGCTGAGAATCTGCGAGGTGCAAAGTATGTCGTCATTTCCAATACCGGTAAGGTAAACAAAGCAATTTTTCAAAGTACCCGTTAATTTAGAAGCAACACTAAGCTTTAATAGTGAGCAAGATGACCCGCTGTCAAAAAGAAAAGGAACTTTCTCACCGGTAGATGTCTCCAACACTCCTCTGGAAGCTCTATGACCGCAAGTGTTGACTTCTTTGACTGCTGTACCGCTGGTCCTCTTCTCCGGGCAGGCAGTAGAAACGTGGCCTGGCTTTTTGCATGAAAAACAGATGAGTGCATGTCCCTTTTCTGTGTTGTTACGTGGTTGAGTCGAAATTTCCGGGCGCGGCGACTTGTTGAAGCTGTCTTGACGTTTTCTGCACTCTGTCTGTTTATGACCTGTCACCCCGCACCAGTGACATCTTCCCGTAAACTTCGCATCGGCCAAACGGGGCCGTTTGACATCCATGTCAACACCCTCCATAGTTTCTGATCGTCGTTTAAGTGATACACCTCGAAGCACACGGAATAACTGAGCTCTATTTGTGATAACATTCGAATTCAGCTCACGTCGTATAAAATTGTCCTTCTGGCAGAGAACAGATATTACAAATCCGACAATAACTTCTTCAGTCATTTCAGTGTTAGGGATACGTTCGATATGATCCCATAGCCGAGACGCCGCTTCGCAAGCCGTTTCTTTAAAACCAATTTGAAATCTCAAAATGTCATCAAAATAATCCTGGATTAGTTTGGGCTTACAAAATTTTGCCATGAGCGTTCCTTTCACGTGGCTCCATGTCATTTGGTCTAATCTCAACTTTGTTAAACAAGTTGCAGCTCGACCCTTCAACGCCTTTGTAAGCGACATCAGTAGTTCGATTCCGTCAAGATTTTTACTCGATACAATCATTTCCGTCACTCGGCACCAACCTTCTATATCCGCGTCACTATCGTCTGGGTCGAATTGTATCAGTTGCGTAGTTGTTGGTGTACCCACAGTGGCTGCCGGCGCTGGCGGTGCCGTTAAAAGTCGGGTCAGCAGCGCTTCCATATTACTCAGCAAACTCGGCGTACTCGCGTTCCTACCGGGCCGTTCTTCAGGATTATCGGATGGTTTCCCATCAAATCCCACTTCTGATGAAGGCACCGGAGGGCCGGTATCAACATTAACATCACAATCACCGCCATCTTCGTTCATCGCAGGGCGTAGGATTTAATATTCGGATCGAATAAATAACACTGCCAATTGAACGATTAGAATTTAATAATGTTTTACAATTGGTTTTAATCTAATAAGGAATCAATTTCAATGAGATTAGTTCGGATACAAAATAACGGACGTCGGCGATCCGTCTGCCATGACATGCACCGCGCTCGTTCCAACCAATAATGGCGGCCCGCGCGCCGAGCTGTCAGTTTGACGTTCCGCCAGAGTACGTTTCGCTACACTCTCGTCCGATAAATTGTGTTAACTGATTAAATCATTTTCAAAAATCAATATAATAATCGACGCGCCGTCAAATATATATATTTGATATGATATCCGTAAAACATTTTCATTTTTTTTTTCATCATATTATGAATGAGGTATTTTAGGTACCGTTTTGTAAACTAGTTACGTAGTATAAATAGAAAATGTAATTTAGCTTCGGTCCTTTAGGAGTTTCTGTTACCTACTGCCGCTCTGGAGCTAGGGATGCGCTTGCGTCGACGGCGCGGCCCGACTATCTAAATCGGTTTAGTGCGTCCTGTCCTGTTGAGTTGAGTCGAGTCCTGGTCGAGGCGCGCACACATATAAACCGCACGATATACCTCCATTTGTTTGAAGATGAACTTCTAGTACTATGCTAGTTATCAACACTGCACTATCAGTGCAAATGGATAAACAACTCGCACTCCGTTATTTATTCAAAGCAATCTGCATCACTCACTGACATAAATTAGTAACCACCAAAAAGTACCTACACGCGGATGGACATTACATTATTACACTATATAAATGATGATAAATCTATTAGCAAAGGGTTTAAAGTTAATGGCAAGTTGTTTAAAGTCAATGACATGTTGGCAGAGGGTCATCAAAAAGGTACATAATTATATTTAACCAGCTAAATGCTGACCAGTTGCCTTGACCTTAAGCATTCTGTGTGATGGCATCATGCCCATGAATAGACAAAACCTGTTTGTGATTTTTTACAATAGGGGAAAAATGCTAGTGGATTTGCTTGGAGTTATTTTGATCACTTTTAAATGGTTATAATCGGTTAACATTTTATTCATATATCCATTTACCTTTCTTTCGCATGTAATATGCAGTATACTGCCGTCCTAAGCCAATAGGCAGTATGTCAGATAAAACCCCCGTAGCAATATCAACCTTATTACCAACCGAATAGAATTAAAACTGCTTTGGCTGTTGAATTTGGGATACTGCTTATTGGCTTAGGAGGGCAGTAAAGTAGGTATAAAAAAGGCATTTAGTTGGGGCTTCGTGGGTAACGATAAAACAACGCAAGACGAATTATTTTCGGATGAAACGCAGTCCTTACTTACAAAAGATACCATTGATTCGTATGTTTATATGATAGGTGGTCATGTGTATGTATTTTATTTTATTTTTATTTAACAATTAATCCACAGCGCAAATAACAACGAAGGCTTACTCAACACTATCTTCTGCATTCCCTTTTTCCTTGGGAATTTTTAAATTTTCCGGGTTGAAAGTAGCCCACGTATTAATCCTGGGTGTAAGCTATCTCCATTCCAAATTTCATCCATATCCGTCCAGCCATTGTAGCGTGAAGGAGTAACAAACTAACACACACGCACACACAAACTTCCACGTTTCTAATATTAGTCGGATAATTTGAAATCATAGACCAATTACGAATTTTCATTCTTTTAACTTACATGCTCTCTTTATTTTTTTTTATTTTTATGTAGGTTTGCTCTGCCCGGAAACTTGATAGAGGAGGTAGGGGACCATTGGGCAGGCGGGAGGTTCGGGCTTCGGGCACTACCTTACAAGTTATATGGTGGTGCCCGAACCTCCCGATTGCTCAATGGCCCCCTACAACACCTACCTACTTGCGAAACGCTATTTAAAAAAATACAGTTACTTCATTATAATCCCAGACCCAGCCCCGCAGTTTCTGTTTAGCAACCAGAAAGAGAAATTGCATTATAAATGTTGATAAAAACACCAGTTACTCGCTGGGTCCTGAATTAAAAAAGAAAAAGAAAAGAAATTATTTATTCGTGACGTGTAAACATTAATTAGTACAAAACAATTAGATCACAAAATTATAATTTGTCACGAAATGGTCGCAACTCAGCGTGAATTAGGATACCCTGACCTTGAGACCAGAGGTCTTTCTAGAATCGCATTGTATATTTTGTACTAGGTATGCTCTATATGGTCATTCAACAACCATTTTAAGGAATAAGATTACCTGCAATTGAATATGGGTACAAACGCTGTTATGCCCCATTGTGTGATTTATGTGCATGCTCCCGCCACTCGCTTTGAAACGCGTTCAAGTCATCCCGCCATCATATTAATTAGTACCAATATCAGGATTTGTTATGGATTTCGGGACTTTCTTACCAAACTTTGGTTGGATGTCAAGTCAAAAAGCAAGGAATGTTTTGCGCGTGAAAATATTGGACATCAAGAGCCTATGATGATAACACTGTACTTACTATATGTACTTACACAAGTCTGTCAATATTTAAGGAGCTATGAGCTACGTGGTATCAAATTAGATTGCTACTTCAGATACAGAAGAATGAGATCAAGGCACCTTGTTAACACGATTTCGGTATCATTATATTCGCATTTAAATAAACTTATAGCTCTCAACAGCGACTTTGTCATAGTTTCTATTCTTATGGTATTAAATTTTTAAAAATCATTTTCTATAATGCAGTTTGTTCGGTGCCGATTGTTCTATAACTGATGATAAACTCGGTAACTAGAGTCGAGTCAAACGGTCCCAAACTTGACAGACCTATTTATTATTTGCCATTGAAAGTTCCTATGGTCAAGCCATGGGCAACAATTTGTATGTATACACCACAAAGTCTCAAAAGTGTACAGCAGTGTTCGCATTGTTGTGTTCCGGTTTGGGGATGAGACAGCCGGTGTAATGACTAGCATAGAGGCATTCCATCTTAGTCCTCAGGGTTGGCAGCGCATTTGCAGTCTTAGGCTTGCAGTCTTGTGAATGCGAATGTCTATGGGTCACAGACGTCACAGTTTCCACTTACCATCAGGTGGCCTGTGTGCTCGTCAGCCTTCCCTATGCCATAAAAAAAAAGAAGTATGTTGTTTTACACTCGTTTGTGAAAAGCATAAATGCTCCAATTCAAATATTGTCTGTAGGAGCTTTAACGTTCTGCATTGCAATCAATTACGTGTAATTGACCGAGCACCAGCGTGTGCTGCTGTCAGACTATACCAGTACTTGATGACACATATGCATCGTAAACGTGGGCTCTTACTATGGGCGGCCCGGCGCCCATGATTAATGTCAGGGTTTCAGACTTGGTGTTGATCTGGATCTCAATCTCAACAGATGAAGAAGACTGCAGAAAAATAATTTGGCCCACAACTTTAGCATTTATGCATTTTATACATAATATTATAAAACCATTGTTCTTTGTTTCAGGATAGCAATCAAACGTGGCATACAGAAAACCCAGAACTCACACCATGCTTCGAAAAAACCGTTCTCATCTGGGCGCCGTGCATATACTTGTGGCTCGCGGCCTTCCTGGACGCCTACTACATCTTCAACAGCAAGGAGCGGAACATACCATGGAACATCCTCAACATCAGCAAGCTAATCACCACAAGCGTTTTGATAGTGCTAACCTTTGTCGACCTGGGCGTTACCGTGCACAAGTTTTCGAGGGAAGACCCTAAAGTGTACAATGTTGATTATTACACACCAATAATCAAAATATTAACATTTGTAAGTACATTTTTATTTTTACTTTAAAAATATATATTGCTTATCCTTGTCTCTCGCCTAACCCTTTCCTAACTTTTAGGAGTGTTGGTATTGTTTCTATTTCGCAATTTTAGGTTTTAAGACTGTTGTAGATTGGTAAGTTTTTATTATTGGTAGGTAGGGAAATTTAATTTGCTTTCGAATGTGAAACGACTTAAGTACATACTACCATCATCCCAGCCATAATACTAACCTACTTAGTGCACATGAGGATTGTTAAATTGAATGAAAAAATGTAGGAAAATGGGGAAGGGGAATGATTGGTTGTCCCGTCAAAGACAACCAGGCAGGTTAAATAAACAAATGACAGCGGCTCTATTATACTTCATCATCATCATGTCAGCCGAAAGACGTCCACTGCTGGACATAGGCCTCCCCCAAGGCTTTCCACTCAGACCGGTCTTGTGCTTTTCGCATCCACCGCGGTCCCGCGATCCTGACGAGGTCGTCACTCCATCTTGTTGGAGGCCTACCTACAGCTCGTCTTTCAGTCCGCGGACGCCACTCCAGAACCTTCTGACCCCATCGGCCATCAGTCCTGCGAGCAATGTGCCCCGCCCACTGCCACTTCAGTTTAGTTATTCTTATAATTATACTTGCTAAAACTATATTATTTTTGACATGGTATCGTATTTTCAACGAAATGTTACCTCTTATTTACCTGACGGTTATGGCGGCCGATTTATAAACAATACGATAACAATATGATTATAACGAGCAGAAGAGCCCTAGGGCTTTCTTTATTGTACTAGCCCGCATTGCTGCGATATCGTAATCATATTTTTGACGACAGCTGTAGCTTTATTCACCTGAAAATAAATAAACATTTTTCTGGTAATGGTTGTGTTTTCTATGTCACACCTAACGCTTTGAAACGCGTTCAAATACTGATAAAGTTATTTTTTTCCAAAACTGTAAAGTTTGACAACTACATTTAATTTTTCAGATTTTTTGGTCCTAAAACTTCGGAGATAAGGGGTGGGGGAGAGAAGGGGTGGGGGAGAGAACGGTCATTTTTTTGTAATTTTCTTGGCTAAAAATCAAAAATTACGTCACAGAAAATTATTAAAAAAAACATAAGAACATCTTTTCAATAAATTCATGTTGACATTGAAATTTGTGCGTGAACAAGGGAGTTAATTTTGGAGCAGTAGTGTAATTTAAATTTGCTGTCGTCAGAGCGCTTTATCTTGCTTCATGCTGGTGTGGTAATTACCACCCCCAGCGGCCGGAATGACTGAACTCGAATGTTAATGTCGCAGCTATGTAAAATTGACCAATTTGTCACTGTGAATATTAAAAACATAACAATAGTCATCAGTCATCACATCACATACTGCCATATCATACCGACACGACCGGTGACGTAATAATCGTTTCACTCACTTACCAAATGTTGCGAAATATATTTATTATATGTTATTAATGTTATTATCAATTGTGGCTGTGTTGTGTGATTTTATAATACCACAATGTCAAAAACTATTAATATCAGTCAGAGGGGGGGGGGGGGGACAACCTCACACAAATTGACCTAGTCCCAAACTAAGCGCTAGGCTTGTACAGTCAGCGTCATATAGTTGGTAGCATCCAAAGTAGCCAAATAGTTCGTTACACGTCATTATTACCGTAGTAACAAGGGCGTGTAACGAACTATTTGGCTACTTTGAATGCTACCAACTATATGACGCTGACTGTACTATGGGTACTAGACAACGGTAAACTTACTTATATAGAGAAATACATACTCAAATACATAGAACATATTCAAAATTCATTAAAAAATACGGAATCGAATCTCGGGACGGCCAGCATCGTAGGCAGAGTTACTAAAAAATGGGCTAACGTGTCGTCATAAAAACAGTTGGTTTGTCTGTTTTTAAGTAAGTACCTACTTTAA
Organism: Acleris sparsana; assembly: GCA_923062465.1. NCBI lineage: Eukaryota > Metazoa > Arthropoda > Insecta > Lepidoptera > Tortricidae > Acleris > Acleris sparsana. Next base: position 2,573,252 of record OV281292.1, read on the forward strand.
TTCACTCATTATCATTAACACGAATAGTAGCTGGTTCGTCTTAGTATAGTCAAATTGATTTCTGTGCATCATGCAGCTATTTGGACGACGACGACGCGCTGGCCTAGTTGGTAGTGACCCTGCCTACGAAGCTAGCGGTCCTGGGTTCAAATCCCAGATCAGTCATCAGAATCAGATACTTGTGTGATGAGCGCGAATATTTGTTCCTGAGTCATGGATGTTTTCTATGTATTTAAGTATACATTTCTCTATATAAGTATTTATATAGTTGTCTAGTACCCATAATACAGGCCTAGAGCTTAGTTTGGGACCAGATCAATTGGTGTAACATTGTCCCCTGATATTTATTTATTTATTTTTATTTATTTTTATTTCAAAGTGACGTAATGAATCAAATCCTAACAAACAGTTCCATTGGATTATAATATCTAGGTATTTAATCACGTGCTCCACATTGTGAATCTACTTTAACCGTAATCAAATATTGGGAGAATGATATATGAACTCGGAAATGGAATTCGAGATCGTAAATGTAATCACACGACGACTGTCAATGTCAGTAAAAAACTTTAAAATCTGGGTTAACATTTAGTCCAGTCAAAATGGACTCTATTGCATATAGGATAAAGTTCATAACGAAATGAGTATAATTTAAACCAAATTCTGCTTCCATATCATAAAATCTGAATTTTCTTAGTATATTTAGTTACGCTATCTCGTAGCAAATAGCCAATAACTTTCCAGATAGATGGTGAATTACTAAATAACAAATCAAATGCAAAATAGGTGTGACATGTTACGAATCTACGTTAGATTTGCGTTTTCGCACCATGTTATCTTAAATACGGAATGCTCGGTGCGCGAGTCAGACTCGCACCTAACCATATTTTTTTTGGTTGTAACGGCTTTGGAACCTTACAGTCTTATACCTTACAGTCTGTGCGTGGTCCGACATGCTCTTGCCCGGTTTATTTCAATAGTCTCGGCTTGGGGTTACAATCGATTTCCGAGAACAACGGCACGTGAAACGTCCTCGGCGTTGCGTAATCAAGCAGCGAGTAATTAAGAATATCGGTCATATTCATAATGCTCGATTTTCAGCCAGTAAACAACTGTTAAAGTTGACTTGAGGTTCCTAATTTTACTAAAAATGTTCCGGTCATGTAATTTTTTTTGAGTTTGATGATACTACTGTCTATGCGCAGGCAAATAGATATACTGAAAAAATCTTAGTAGTAGTAGTTTCTGTGTTGTTGCCGGCTTAGAATAGTGCCACTCCATGTGTTCTTGTGGAAATCGTAAGAGGCGACTAGGGGAACAAAGGCTTTCAATAGGTATTGTCAGGCGATGGGCTTGCAACCTGTCACTAATATACACATGGTAAATATCTTAGCCTGATCGTGCAAAATGTGGTTACAGAATTAACAACAAGTTTTTAGAGTTGGCAATTCTGTAGCCCTGTCTAGGGTAGACAGGGCTACAGAATTACCAACTTCAACTTCGGGAATGAAGGCGTGAGTGTATGTATGTATGTATCTTCAGTAGTTATATAAAGTGTGCAGTCAGCTCTAGTTCTTTTAGCGGTAATCTTGAACAGGTATAAATTAATTGAATCATATATTTTTTGGACTCTAATCCAAAGGCTGCATTGCGTTGCCAACCCTCAGGATAAACGATGTGGATAACATTGTCTTACCCCCACCCAGAAACATAACAATGCGAACAATGCTGTTGGGCAGTAGGTTTATGGTAGACTTACGGTCAACTCACACGGGGACGCTCCAAATATACTTTATTTACTACACGAAAAGGTACACAATTCATGCTGCGTGGTGCAACGTATTCTGATTTCTCACAATTAAATGTGTACCGCGTCTCGGTATGAATTGACCCTTACAGCTCTGACGCGCGCAACTGTCGTGCCACGACCAATGCGACATTAAAAAGCGCTGTGGAATTCTATCGAAACACTAAATGAAACGGTGAAGTTTGTCACGTCGAATCAAACCGTATTATTTTCTATGAACAGAATCACACTGAACATCCGATGTGTGGCACTGACCGCGGTTTATATCGGGTGTCGGCTCGTAGCGTCGCGTAACGTTTCAATCAATAGTGTGTTTTTTGCCATTATTCTCTTATAAACTGCTTTGTCGAACGGTGGATCGGCCACACGAAGTCATAGAGAGCGATTCCTAAGCTGTTTAGTTGAAAATCCGCCCTTATGTTGGTCCCTGTTCATTCGTGGCAGAATCAAGAGAAATATACGTAGGTACGCTACCGTAAATTCGACTTTTGTCCGTCGTGATCCTGCTGCATATAAGTCAGGTTTACCTAGTTTCAAGGGTAATCAAAATTTTAATAGTATTCGATATAAGTATGAGATTAAAAAATGCATTATGTATCTACTGTTCTACCAGGTGGCGGGTTCGTGTTTCACCGACACTAATTCCATAGAACGTTTTACTAAACCCGTGTTGATTTTAGGTTATCTTAAATATGATTCACGTAGATTAGGTTAAACTAAAAAACTTTCTATGAAACGAAAATTCTGTGAACCATTTAAATGTATTTGTATGAAATAAAATTGTTAGCGCCACGTTATTTTTCTAGCTCTGTACCCTTACCATGAGTTACATTTACTGTACCTCTAGCGAGTCGAATGATCTGTCCCTTGCAGACCTTGCGGTATTCTTATAGAGCGCGAGGGACAGAGCGTTCGACTTGCTAGCGAGTACGGTAATTGTAACTCATGGTAAGGGTACTGAGTGAGTCTCTCGATCTCGTGTGTCGATCGAATGATTGCCGATAAACTCAATAAGTAAAGAATTCATTTAAAAAAATGAATCGTTTATTTCATTAAGCATTAAGATATCTGTATAGGCAGAACCGTTTATCGTGAATAAACCGATCGAAAAACGAGATCGAAAGACTCACTCAGGGCTTCGAAAAATAACTTACGAATACTTTTAAATACGTGCCTTGTATCATTAATTAAATATAGTAGGATGATAAGGTAACAAGTACTGTTGTTACTGTTTTAAGTAATTATTTTGTTGTAAATTACTCAAGCGATATTACCATCTCTACATTGTATGAGTGACTCGACAATTTTGTCTCTTAAGGAATGACTCAGCCTCACCTTGTGGAAGTGCTTCATTATTAAATTTTGTAGGTTTGTTTTCAAGCTTTTTAATGGCGGCCAAGTTATTGTTTGCACCTAATCCTTGCAGCGTGATGAGTAATTATCATTAACGTAGGAGTTTATGGAATTACATATGGCTACTGTCCAGTGGGATAATTGTACCAGTGTCAAGGTTGGAAGGGAATAACACCTTTAATTTAAAATATGAACGCTTTTAAAATAAACTCATACTCCTCAAGCCACACATTCGTATAAAGTGTCAATTTATCTCAAAAGTTGGCGGAGTTAATCAAAATGTTTAGTTGTAGCACATTCTGTACAAATAATCATGATGTCTATAGATGTCGCTTCGCTAAGAGATGTACCTAATCGGTGCAAGCGGGCCGATCGGCCGGTCTCGCTTCATTTGCCCAGGCGCAGGTCATTGCGATCGAACGGTAAATGACATGATGATTACGTTCGTTCAACTGTGAATTTAACCCTTAATGCTTTTTGTATGTCTTCCTGGAGATTTTTAATCCAACGCTCACTGTCGGTGTTTTTGACACGCATCAAATTACCAAGTATACAAATACGCACTGAAGCTGTCGAATGAATGACAAACTTATTTGACGTTTGCCATTAGGATCCATAGCTGGTTCTATTTGTATTGTATCAACGTAAAACATTTATCAAAATTATCCTGATGCACATTACTAGAGTTAGGACTTTTGGTGGCAAATCGTGGTTCCAGAATCCATGGAGTCGCTATTTCCTAATTATTATAATACATAACACTTTGATTTTGACCTTCAGTATTTTAATATTTCAAAATTCTTTTATTCGTTATTCGGCTGCACCAATTTAAATTAATTTTGGTATTGAGGATATCTCTGATGTGAAAGCGTTACAAACAAGCAAATATTAATAGGTATGAAATAACCGAACTAAATATGTATTTAGTTCATTTTTGAATATGATAATACCGAAGGTCAAAATCAATGTTTTATGTATTATAATAATTAGGAAATATCGACTCCATGGATTCTAGAACCACGAAATGCCACCAAAATCCTAACCCTACACATTACACACGTAAGCAACGCCACCATGACAGTAAAAATAAAATAAAATGAGAGAACATTTACATTATATGGCGCCAGCGAGAATAAGTCAAAGGTCGCGGAAACTAGCACAAATTAAATGTTCAAAATGACTATTTAACAAGGCCTCTTTGACGTCGCTGCAAGCGTTGGTAGTGACCTTGCCACGAAGCTAGCGGTCCCGGGCTTAAGGGTAATGGTGTTATGTAGGGCCTTGTGCATGATACGTTCGTATCCCTACCACCGCCGCTTATCTTAACCTTAACCTACCACCAACTAACGCATATCTTAAATTTAAGCACATAATAACGAAATAAAAGGGATAACTATCATGACCAGTGATCGGATCTCGGATGCAATTTCCCGGGATTTAAGTCCGTTATCTTAACATGGATATGACTTACAATCCCGCGAGTCTCTTTGTAAGTAGTTTACACTATAAAAGTAACAAAATAATATGTAGTTAATAAGTTAATAACAACATTTTTACAGTACTGCATAGAAGAACTGAAAATATTGAAAAAATAATAGTATGTTACTTTAATTATATAAACACGACTAAAATATAGTAGTTTTAATTTCATTTTATTTTTACTTTAAGTTTTTGTCATGTTACTATTTCTTTTGTCTAGGTATTATTGTAAGGGATATAATTAGTATGCTATTGTGTTGCATGTTATTAAGATGTTTATTTTTAAATTTTGTTTCAAAAAGTAGAGTTATTTTATATCTAAAATATGTTTTAAAAGTATGTGTCAAATAAATGACCTATTATAGATAGATAGCGAACATTTTCATTTTGTTTTTTTAGTTTAACCCTCGACAAAAGTTATTAATTATTAATAATAAAATAACCCATTTCCCAAAAACTCGGGAAATCCCGTGTCACATCCATGTTAAGCATAACGTTTGAGGTCGTTCACCCCAAATTGCATCCGAGATCCGATCACTGATCATGACTAAGTGCATTGATTGATTCCTGAGATAAAAGCGACTAAAAAAACATCTAAGACCAAATACTAAACAAGGTAACATTAAAGGAAATACCTACTTGTGTATATAAGACGGTGCAAGACGACCAAATAAAAGTTTCGATATGTTTTCCTACATCAACGGTGTCCCCTAGACAAGATAAAGTTTTTTTGCATTTGACCAAATTATTATTGACTAAGGCCCGTATTAATAAACTGATCTCAAATCTAATGCTCGTCTCGGGATGCGCCAAACATGACAGTGTTCTATGGTTTGGCGTTTACTTTGACGTATCTTGTGACGGGTCTCACGGTCAAGATGAGTTTATTAATACGGCCCTAAGTTTCGGTGACTTCAGATGCTTCGATACGAGTACCCATGTATAGCCGCTGAAGTTATCGCGTCATGTGGCTACTTTTCTCGTATCGTTCAAGACTACTAAACCATCTGTTGTATTATCAATGACGCTCGTTCTCTCAGGAACTATTGCTAACGGAACAGTATTACAACAAACTAAATACCGGCTGGCAGTAAATAAAGTCCGCGTTTAATTACACTGGCTGTATATATACCTTCTCCACTTGTGTAGTGTAAAAATAATAATGTCCTCTCGTATACGGTGGGTTTAGGGTTCCGTACCCGGTGTCAAACGGGACCCTATTACTACGCTTACGCTGTCTGTCCGTCCGTCTGTCTGTCCTAACTGTATTGTGCTGTCTTTTGAACCGTAGGAGATTGCGTTTCTTTTGAGAATATATGTTATACTAGAGGACGCCCGCGACTTCGTACGCGTACAATTACTTCCCGCTTCTCCCCCTATTTTAAACCCTTAGGGGGTGGTTTTCCAAAAGTATTTTCTTAGTGCTCACATCATGATAGGAACCCCTGTACCAAATTTCAAGTTTCTAGGTACGGTAGTTTCGGCTCTGCGTTGATATATAAGTCAGTGAATCAGATTTGTCTTTTGTATATAGAGATGTTTAAACGGAGGATTTTCTAAGTAACAAAATTAAGTTGGTCCCCATACAAGATTTTTTATTTTTATGGTTGTATGTTTTATACAAGCGTCAAATTTAGTATGATTATAAAAAAAAACCTTTTGCTAAAGACAACATTAAAATGAAAATATAATAGTGTGCGGCGGTACGGAAACCTCAGTGTGCGACTCCGACTCGCACTTGACCGGTTTTGTAATCGCTCACGGCACTGGTAGTAGACGCAGAGATATAACTCGATTGATGTTACGACATTGCAGTGATAGGTAACTGATAAGTAATAATTATTGATTATTTCATACTTGTCATGTAGGTACCTAGACATCATCGAGATATGAATAGGTACTTCATTCTCTTATAGTACTTCGTCAGTATTACAGCCAAGATTTATTTTCTTGTTACTCTGAGATGTTATTATCACCGTAATCACAAGAAAAACGTTAATGACATCATGAATATGACCATGGCTGCGAAGCTTGTTACTGTACCGGAGTTAGTCCATACTTCACCAAACGGATCTAATACCGGATTTTACATGAGTACGGTACGAGTGATATTCAGTAAAAAAAAACGCTACAATATTTTCCGCAAAAGCAGATTTTTTTTCTCGAAACGGTAAACACATTAAATATAATTGTTTTATAATTGGTGCTTGTTTAAAATATCTTTGTGGTACATTTTATGTTATTTACTTACTTACGTTACGTGTTATTTACTTTTTAAGCACTCTTCCACCTCTAATAGATATGCTATTCAATCTCTTTGATTATCAGGGATAAATATGAGAATACAAGTTACAATTTTACCGAATCTCAATAGTGATATTACAGTACAGTACACTCGCTCTTAATGAGATCGTATGAGAACGAGTGAGAGACAAGTACAAACCTGAAGCTCCTTCTAAGAGCTATCGCACTGTACAATATTCTTTTTATCTTATCTTATCTTCTCTTACTAAACAATATAAAAGAAAAACATGGAAAAGTACAATCTCGATGTAAAGGTATCGACTAGGGAATGCAATCTCGCGAGATTGGATAGATCGAACTTACGACATCTCGCCATTTACGAGATTTCATGAGATTGGTGGATTTTTTAGCTTTTTTCATTGAATTGATGTTTTATTTAGGTATAAAAACTTTTATCAAATAAGCGGGCTTGTTTTTCTATATGAAAATTAATCATACTAATCCCACTAATATTATAAATGCGAAAGATTGTGTGTGTTTTTTGTTACTCATTCACGCTGCAACGGCTAGACGGATTTGGATGAAATTTGGAATGGAGATAGCTTATAGGTACCCTAGATAACTACATAGGCTACGTTTCATCCCGGAATATTAGAATTCCTGTGGAAGTAACTATATCTACGCGGAAGTTGCAGTTAGAAGCTGCAGATCTTATATATCTTAATGGCAAGTCATAAGTCATGCTTAACTTTCCATTTGTATGGAATTAAAATTTAATTTTAAGATACTTTACTTCTAAGCAGATTGCACCTACAGTTACTGGGGACAATGTTTTCCTTGTATGATATTATTAATATCCGTCCGATGACTAAGCACATTATAAATGTCTAAAGTCCAGGCCGCGCGAATAAACAGTCTTGAAATCTTGGTGAACCGTTCCGGGAAACCGGTGAATGCTGTCGCAGTGATAACAACGGTGTTTGTTATTTTTTAGAGTTTGTCAGCAACGCTCCTGTACTATAACAGAAAGTATGGCATGAGGGCGTCAGGAGTGCTGTTCTTCTTCTGGCTGCTATTGGTCGTCGCAGGCATATCCCAGCTGCGAACCGAAGTGAAACGGCATTACGAGCTAGATTACGACGAGAACGTCCAGTATGAGTTCGTTAGCTACATAATTTACTACGTGTTAATATTGTTAATGTTTCTACTCAACTGTTTTGCTGATCTACCTCCTAAAGATACGCCGTATAAATACGACAAGGTAAATATTGTTCTTGTTCTCATAGCGAAGTGCAAGCTCTGTCAACGACAGTTAACTGTTTATTCTACTCCTTGTTTGTTCTGCCAGAAACCATGCCCTGAAGGGGCGTCAGGATTCCCCAGCCGCCTGACGTTCAGCTGGTTCGAGCCGTTTGCGCTCACAGGGTTCCGCAGAAGCCTGACTGAGAGCGATCTGTGGGCTCTCAATCCACCAGATTCCTCTAAAGAGGTCGTGCCAAAGTTCGACAAGTTTTGGGCAAGATCATTAAGAAAACAAGAAATGTAAGTGGTTAAAATTTAATCAGACAATAATAGATCCATTCTTAAAGTACTCTTGGGAAAAAACAAAAGATACAGCACTAATGACGTTTACAGTGATACCAATGTTCTCACGGTAAGAAAGCTATATATCCTAAATTGTATTCTGAAAATTCAAAAAAAAATGAAACGAGATGATAGTACACTGAAAAAACGTAATCCCTACACTGTGATAAAGCAAATATCAAAATGTAGGACTAATTTTGCTAAAAGACAATTTAATATATTATAATTTAATTAATAGAAAAACTAAAATTTACTACACAACGTTTAGAGAATGTAAAAATCTAATTACAACTTGGCTCAAAAGTAAAAGTTACGACGATATTGAACTGCTTATGCTTTAAGTTGTAATTCACACTTGCACATTTAATTTAATCTAATTCACTTCACTGAATTCATCTGTTTGAATTCAGAAATGTATTTTCTAAGCATTTATGCAAAAGATTTGGCGAATCTTTCCAATCAATTCCATTACATTATACTGTATTTATGCTAGAAACTACAACTACCTATGCCTAGCTTTAGTCTTATTGTTAACACTTATATTAAACCTGTATGAAAGAGCGAATTCCTCCTAATACAAGTGTTTAGCTTAAAAACTTTGTTGAAAATTTTTTTTTTTTTTTTTAATATCCATCGTAAATTCTCTCACCCTTCGAATATTGCCCATCAATAAGGGTTTCAATTTATTATTATTAGGTTCAACTTCGTGAGGTCCAGTGTGCAATAGGATGTACATAATCAAGGCAATTTAATTTGAACTATGTTGCTATGAGAATAAGATTTCTTTTCCTATCTTCATAAACTGAAAACTGCATTATCGAACAAACGTAATTTACGTTTATTGCCCTGGTGTTAAATTCAAAGTCCCACTTAAAAAAACTAACTGTTTGTAAAATGGGGGGCCTTACGAGGTTTAAACTAGCCGAATAAATGTTTTGAGTTTAAGTAACTGATTACTTACTTAATTATTTATTTAAAAAAAAAGCATGTTTGATAAAAAGTTGAGTCGAAGTTTCACTATGAGAGAACTACCTCTGCATGTTCTTAAACAACTAGGAACATTCCCAGCTTCTTAATAGCTTTCGGCTGGCTATCGCTATCATGCTTGCACTCGCAACCGACAGTATATTTGTCACTCGTGTGTCAGAAAGACGAAGATTGCCGATCGCTATTAGGAAAATGGTAGCACTGTATACGTTTCGTCACTATAAATAAGGCTGATAGTTGCGGCGTTCTCTAACTTTTGCTAAACTCCGCCACTAAAATAGTTATTTGTTCAAACCTTTTCTGTGATAACATGTTTTAAGACAGTGGAAGCCTCTTACACCCGTATTCACAACCAATACTTTAGGGATCCTTCACTGAGTAAACGGTCCTTTTTGACCAACCTTTTGTTCATAAGACGATTTGAACCACCCTGTGCGTTCGTGAGCACTGTGAGACCTCATAGTGTAGTTTGTGAATACGGGTGTTTGTTGCCGTTATGTACAATAGTTTCACTAAATAATAATTCTAACTACACGTATATCATTTGTTTATAAAACTACAGCTCCAGTGAAGCTAAGGCAACGTACAGCAAGACGTCCGCCAGTGTAAATTTCAAGCCCGAAACCGAAAGAAAGCCTGCCTCTATACTACCAGCCCTCTGCCTTGCATTCGGGCCCCAGTTCTTCTTCGGATCCATACTCAAGCTGATCAATGATTTGCTCATGTTTGTGTCTCCACAGTTACTCAAGTAAGTGTCGGTTCTTCAGAGCTCAGCTACTGCTGCTGACAATCTCCATTGCGCCTCCGCGGTATATAACGCAATCGCTCTGTTAATTTGGCTTATGTATTAAATTGTAAGCCTGAAACCAATAGCTACAGAATGACTCTTAAAAAGTATCTATGCCTATCTAATCTATCAACAAGATTAAAAGTCCAAAAATAATACTTTCGATTTACCATTCATTCATTCATTACCATGGTACAACTTAACTGGGGTTATTACCTGGTTGCTATCTCCGTGCCATTATCGTGCATCTTCCTTTAATTGCTCTAGAGCAAAAGAGCCGCCGTACTTACTTTCTATTAGAGATGTAGAGTTCGAAATAAACGATGCGCTTGGCCAATTTGAGATTTGATACAAAAAAATACAACGTAAAGTATATGTTACGTCATCCATTACATTTCTGTGCTCTTTCAGATTTTTGATTGCTTTCGTGGGAGACAGTAAAGAGCCTATATGGAGAGGTTATTTCTACGCAGTCGCGCTCCTGCTATGCGCGTCGGTTCAAACTATGCTCTTAGCGCACTACTTCACGAGAATGTACCTTGTGGGGATGAGGATAAGGACCGCCCTCACCAGCGCGATCTACCGGAAGTCCCTGCGCATGTCCAACGCAGCGAGAAAGACGTCCACGGTGGGGGAGATCGTCAACCTGATGTCGGTTGACGCGCAAAGGTAAGATAAGATAACAAGTTATCGATGTTGGATATCTGTGACCTTGCGTTTTCCCAACATATTAAACAGGTGACCTACTCACAGTGATTCTCGTAATAGTCAGTTCCGGGAATCAACGGCCTTGGTTTAAATAACGTAAAAAACTGCTCAATTCAACTGCTTGAGCATTAACTTTAGATGTTTATAGAATTTATTGAGTAACTTTTTTCATGTATAAATAAAGTTTGTGGGAATGCTTCCGGGGGGCTCGGGCGACCGGACGATGTATTGAATAATTTTGAAAATTGACGATTAATATGAATTTTAAAAAAAACCGGTCAATTGCTATCCCGACTCGCGCATCGAGGGATCCGTACCGCATTGTTGGTATTATTATTATATTTCGATGTGAATGTTATGTTTTAACCAAATAAAAAAATAACTATAGGTAAATAGGGTCACCATGTAGTTTTCGATTCCGCAACTCGATGAGAAAAAGTAAGGTTGTCAACTGTCACCTGAATTTAGTCAGCCGGCGGGAGCCACAAACAATAAGTTTCGTTCGGCAACTACATGACATATTTTGTAGGCAAAAAGATGTTACAAAAAACCTCGCAATAAGTGTCAAGTTGCACCTCAGCGGACTAACCTATTTTAGGACCTACAAAGGTCTACTTCTACAAATGACTTTTCTGGTAGCTCGATGAGGTAGAAGGTAGAAGTTTGAGCGGCTGGCTCTTGATCTTTATCATAAAATGTTTACGACTAAGTCACACAATGTTCTAAGCTTGTACTAGATAACGATAAACATAATTAAATAAAGAAAAATACTTCTGGCTCTGTAACAAACATTTGAAGTCATCACATAAATATTTACCAGGAATCGAATCACTAGACAAACAATTTTTCAATTTAAATTGCAGGTTCTTGGAATTGACAGCGTACTTGAACATGGTGTGGTCGGCGCCGCTGCAGATCGCCCTGGCGCTGTACTTCCTGTGGGGTATCCTCGGGCCCTCCGTGCTGGCGGGGCTGGCCGTCATGATCGTGCTCATCCCCGTCAACGGGTTCATCGCCAACCGCGTCAAGAGCCTGCAGATCAGGCAGATGAAATACAAGGACGAGAGGGTCAAGCTGATGAATGAGGTGCTCAACGGGATTAAGGTAAGAGAAGGCCAGGTCACTTCAATGTTCAAGCTTTTGAAGTTTTTTCATTGCATGGAGAATACAGACGAGCACACAGGACATCCGATTCTTATAATCGAAAGAAAACTCCAAACTGCAATTACGTTGCCCTCAGAGTTGGCAATTGAAACTAAAATAGAATGTCTATATGCTAGTAATTTTATAATTTATTTTTCAAGTAGCGATCCTACTGATACTTATTAGAACGTATAGTTCGTTCGTACAAATAGTTTGCATGCTTTTGGTGACCCGATACAATTGCTACAAAGAAGTCGCCGCGGCGTAGTCCATAACGAAAACTTCTGCATATAACTTGAATCTTTTACTTCGTATTTTTTGGTCATTTTACCGCACCTACTTAATTTATGAATTATGATATACAATTATAATTATACAATTTCGTTTATCTTTCAGGTCTTAAAAATGTACGCATGGGAGCCCAGCTTCCAAGATCAGATACTTCAAATTAGGAACAAGGAAATGAAAGTGTTGAAGCAGACTGCGTATCTGAACTCGGCCACGTCGTTTATCTGGTCCTGCGCGCCTTTCTTGGTGAGCGATAACACACTTGTGACATTACTTAGAGCTAGGACGTCTAGTAGTATGCCGTGGTTCCAAAAGCCATGAAGTCATTATTAATTTAAAAAAATATATAGTTGGAAAAAAAAAAATCTACGGTCGCTATCGTATTTAAAAGCACGTTTTTTTATAAGAAGTTATAATTAATTCAAAATAATTGCTACTATTATTTACAATGTCATCAGTACACTCTTAAAAAAAGTTATTACAGTGGATACATTGTATTACAATTCACTCAGATTATTAGACTTATTCACTTTAACTGTGAAAAAATATTTTAACAAATAGTGACTCCATGGATTTTAGAACCACGCGATGCTACCAAATGTCCTACTGACACAACATTGGTATCGGCCTGGACAGTCTCCAATGATGTTGGTTCAAATCCAACTCAAGACTCACTGGTTAAATAAGTTTACACTTTATTGCGGTATGTACAGTGAGTACAGTGCTATAACTCTTAGAAGGTGCTTCTGGTATGTAGTTGTCTCTCACTCGCTCTCATACGCTCTTAATAAGAGCGAGTGAGAGAGAAGTACAAGCCCGAAGTACCTTCTAAGTGCTCACAGACTGTATTGCTGCTCTATCGCTGTCACACTCTGGCAACTGTGGGTATATTTGTTATGCTATTAGTACTGTGGTCACATAACTAGAATCACGTGCGTTTTTTTCCATACAATTGCCTACAAATACTTAACGAATTTAACCACAAATCGAGCAGGAGATCATAACCAATTTTATTGCCAGTTAATTTGCCTACTTTCGACCTTTATTTAAGGTCAAAACTGATGAACATTAAACCTCAGTTAAAAACGGACCTAATATTTGCTACGCGATTTAAAACCTCTTAAGTGCCCAAGTTTATTTTTTAAATTGTTATAAAAGAAAGCGTTGTTTTCAAGAGAGATAAAATTATATCAATATTTGAATCTTTCCTTTATTAGTCAATGGTAAATGTAACTTACAGTAAAATAGGTTTGGAACTTTTTGATTGGATGTCAAATTGGAAAACTTAATAATTGTGGGCAATTATTAATAACGAAAAGAAAGTGTTTCTCGTTATGTGCGGAACCCGCAAGTTACTTGGATCGACAATGCCTAATAAAATTGACAGATGACTTAGGTAACTGAACGTCTAAACGGTAGCGAGATTTGGACTTATTGTCCATATGGACTCTTGTACCACTGTCCAGTGACGAACTAAGCCTTCGGTTTTCAGTAGAGTTCATAAATATGTGTACACTTTAGTACCTTGTCACTCTAATCGCTGTGACAATTCATATATGGCAGTTTAAACATGACATTAAATAGATAAGGTACTAAAGTGTACACATATTTATGAACTCGACTGTACTTCAAAAAATGAATAAAGGGTAACTTTACTGTGGACGACGACGAGACGAGTCGCGGGTTCGACTCCTGCAAAAGTCAAGTCAAGTGAAGTCTTGAGTTCTGGACATACAAGCACAAGCTCGTGTGCTCTCAACATACAATGTAATGCTTCAGAAGATACTTATAGTTGGAAATGGGAGGGAAGTGTAATCCACTTACACTGAACCTGCGGCCCGCCAACATTTTCTACGTGGCCCTAAGTCTAGCATTGAGGACAGTATGAACGCGTAACTGAAATTAACATTACTACTCGCCGAGAGCATCGAAGCTACTCGATTCTCGCGCACACTCTCGCGCATTCGATTTGCAAGATGTGTTTAGAAAACTGCGCGGAGATGGTCTTCACTGCGCCTAGTCAAGTGTGCGGCAGCCCTAAGGAATTAAAAAGAGCAAAGTAGTAGCAGGTATTGAAATATCCCGCATCCAAGCCGATTCGATTGCGGCCCTCATGACATAGCAGTAGCGCTTAAGAGGCTTAGGGAAAAAAGAGTTGAGTGTTGCTGGCCTAATCGCTAAAATCGCTTGTCGCAGAAGGCGATGCCAGGACGAGCTAGCCACACTGACGATGCGCAATGCCATTTGGATAAAATACTTTTATTTCTGAAGATTGCTAAAATCAAAGCGCATGTTAATTTCGATCCTTGACAAACAACGCTGCGATTCAGTGTCGATAAGTGACCTTTTGACACTTCTTCTGAATTGGCAGGCTCAAAACAGACGAATGTGGATAAAGCCAAACAATGGGCAAACAATTTATACGTAATAAATTAATCACTTAATGACTTTAGGAAGTATTAATCTGGTTGTAACTAGATTGAGATACTTTATCTGTGTTTTAATAATCGTTTAACAGGATTATGTTTTATATCAATGGTCAAATCTATATTGGATTATTTATTGATAAGATAACTATTTCTGATTTTTATTACAAATAATTTTTGATTATATTGATGTAATATTTGGTTTTTCGCAAGTGATAATGAGTTACACTAACGACCCATGTAGATAAGATAGTGTGACAGTAAACATAGTAGTGTTTAAACACGTTTTCATCAAAAATAAACACCTTTTTATGACTCGCTTTCGTAGTCATTCTGCATTGTTTTTAATAGATAAAACGTTAATAACATTTAATCCCAAAATTAACGTCAAATAAAAAAGGCTATTTAGAAAATAAAAGTCAATTAAGTTAAGAATCTAGTAATTTATTATTGAATTAACAGCCAATACGTTTTTGTTCAAGGTGACCTTCCTTACTTTCTTAACGTATGTGACTTGCGATCCCGAGGGAAAGGACCTGACCGCTGCAAAGATATTTGTGTCGATGTCTCTGTTTTTCGTAATACATTTACCGTTAGGGTTGCTCCCTCTCATCGTGGTCTCTGTCATTGAGGTAGCGCCATCTACTGAATGCCTCGCACGACCTGCCGGCTGTGGTTCTTCAATACATACTAACAATCCATACAAATAATCAATAAATCTGCTACTGACGCAGTAACCTTTAGGCTGAGGTCGGACGAAAGCAATTTTGCGACTTGTAAGTTGTGTCATTTTGGTTTCGGGCAATATTACAGGTCGGGCCGCACTACTAAATGAAATGAGTTCACGAAAGCGTCGTATGTTACACAATTTATAAATAGACTTGAGATTTGGCTCGTCTAGCCTTACCCAGAAACATAAATACTGGTTGATTGGTAGAAAATTTGCATTTTGAAATAAAATAAAATTACTTAGGGAAAACCAACAGCTTTAAAACAAAACAATAACTTAAGGGTAGATACTAAGAGCTAATTATAGGTTCTGACCGATAATTACAAGGTACACAGTAAGGTTACTTGTTACACTGTTATTAGTGGTTTACATTACACAGAAACGCAATTACACAATAAAAAAAATATTACGCAATCCAGCCGATCATAGTAATATTAATGATACATTAATTACTCAAAAGCATTTGTTGGTTATTTTGTGCCTTACGTCTAATATTGAATAATAACTCTTAGATTTATACATGCGTTGTCATATAATTAGAAAAGCTTGCGTTTTATCCATACAATTGCCTACTAATATGACTTTTCTATGTTGACAACTATTCGCAGGTAATTGTTTGGAAACTACACGTGTCTCTAATAAGTCATGTTCAGACTTACTTGTCAGTAGTAAACCACTTTCTAACCTCAAAATGCAACTTTTTGTATGAAATACCTACTTTAAATAAAATAAAGCAATCACGGACAACACATTGACCAAGCGATGTCCAAAATGTTTTCTCAGTTTACTTTATTTGCGATAAAAGAGCTGTTTTAGCCAAAAAAGTTGCATTTTTAGGTTAGAAAGTTGTTTATTAGGTATATAAGACATGCTTGAACAAGGCTCACGTGATACTGTAGGTAGGCAATTCAACTTCTGAAAGAGTAAACTAGAGAGAAGGGATAATCGATTTCCATGCGTACGAGGTAGTGATCTCCGGCAATATAAAAAAGAACTACCGCAACTTAATGTAATGGTAAAGTGCACAAGCAAGCTCTTTTATTGACTGCACTTTGTTCATTAATTTATTATTTTCGTCAAATGTACGGGTCCATATCGGACTTCCAATTGCAAGTTGTCTTAATGCATCATTTGACCTAATTTTCGTTTTTCTTTAAGCCGTTTCCGCTTGAATTTGTTTTTTTTTTGTGTTGTTATAATACAACGTAACCTGTTCTAACCGCAGGTATTTTTGGAAAGCTGAAAACGATGTGTTAGGTTAGGTTGGAGGGACACCAAAAATCTATGTATCGTATTTCGATATAGGGGCGATTCTTGAAAGTAAATTAAATAATGAACCTGTTAAAAAACTGTGTTTCACTTGCGACGTGTGTTGCAACAACGTATGACGTCACTCGGCGCGCCTTATCTAATTTGTCAATTTGCACAAATATTAGCTAGTTCACATTGTTAATGACGGGTGCGTCCCGCTGTGTACATTAGAACATGTATAGATAACAGCAAACTAAGAATACACCGCGCGGAAAGTATCAAAATTTTTAGACTTTTTTTTTTAAATTAATATTTACAAAAAATCTCGAATTGTATTTGTTTAAAAAGGTATAGATTTTGGTTCCATAGAAAATGTAATGTATAATCTATAATTTCTATAGAGCCATGATGCATAATGCACCTTTTTATAAATAATGTTTCTACCCGATAGACCTTTTTCTAAATTTTATTAACGAATGTCTTTTGCTTTCATAAAATATATAGGCAATAAGGTAATTACAATTATTAGAATAAACGGTTAAGTGAAGTGTGACCGTACGACATTGTATCTTGTCGGACAAGTTCATTTTCGTCTGAGCTGAGAAAGCAAAATAAATACGAAGTATTCCTACCAAAAACGATGATGGTGATGATGATGATGATGATGTACATCTGAAGTTGCACCAAATATATTAGGATAACGATATAAAACGAAATTTGTTTGGTGGTGTAGCGGCAAATCTTCCATTAACACGTGCTGTTCTCAGTCGGGAGTTTCCAATAAACGAAGTCATACATATTCCTTGTCGCTCATACTATTAGTCCAGATTTTATTAACCAATAATTTCGTTGAACGGTGTCGTAGGTTTCGCTGATGTCGTTTGGGTGCTATGTTCTGGTTAACGACACCGAAGTGCTGGACTCTAAGAAGGCTTTCGTAGCATTGTCTCTCTTCAACATACTACGTTTTCCTCTTTCTATGCTGCCTAACGTTATATCGAATATCGTGCAAGTAAGTTATTTTTATAAAATGTATGTACAGACAAACATTATGGTAGCGGACAAACATCTCAAAAATAATCATCTGTATGTGTACACTTTTACGTTTAATCTGTGGACGCTTAGTTTTTCTATCTCATGAAAGTGATGGCGACAACTACCCAAGAAACAACGTGGACGCGCAGCTGCCCGCTGTGGTCAGATAAAACAGCTGTATTTTTGAGATTTTGGCAGCTATCATATTTTTGTTGTTTCTGTTTTGTTTGTATGCTCGTGTGTTAACAGCTGGTATTAATAGACACTTTAGACTGTTAACCTTCAAGTATTTAGGGTCAGTTTAGGAAGGGTTTATTAATATAGAGCGACAATGCCTGCTTAAGACAGAGTTACTGATCTTATCGTCACAATTCGACAGATTTAATATACGATTCTTAATTCGATTCGACTCATATTTTGGCGCAGTACACCACGTACAGGGCGATATTATACGCCAAGGGCCTCTATTCAACAAGGTAAAATAATATCGCATTTGTCGTGTTATCGTATTTTCAACGTTACGTAAGCATTTATTTACAGTACATTGATGGCGGCCGTGTTACAAACAATACCAAAACACGACAAAAGCAATATCCTTTTAAGGTGCGGCTCCAACGCTGCGTAAAATACGGTGTTGTTTCGTAAACAAAAGGCGGGGTCATAGTGACAACATGGCGCCGTTTTTGACGCACCGTTAAGAAGCGGTGCAGTCGCACCTTTACCCTAGAGAATAGAGGCCCACTGACGATACGATCAGAGACCTCCGTATCGCGATATAACGACGTAGTTGTGTTGTATGTGTCTGTGATTTTAAATTATAATATTAGTTTAGTAAAAGTATTTACGGATTATTATAAACTTTATAGCATTTATAAATAGAAATTGTTACAAAGGTTTCTAAATATCTGGTTAGAAGAGACTTCATTCTTTCATAATAATAAAATATTTTAAAACCGTCCCGTTTTAAAATTACACATAACAGTGTTTACACGTTGTACATCGTTCTAGTTCGTGCGCTTTAAAAACCTAAACGAATTTATGAAAAAAAAGCTAAAATTTAAAAAAACAGTGTAAAGGTACGCCCACCAATGCTTAAAAAACGGTGACGGTACGGAATCGCAGTGACGCATCGTATCCGTACCGTTTTTAACGCATGCGCTCCACACCGCTGCTTAACGATGCGTGTATTACGGTGCGTCATTAACGGCGCCACGAAACCTTATTTTAAGCAGCGGTGTGGAGAATATGCGATAAAAATGGTACGGTTACGATGCGTCACTGCGATTCCGTACCGTCTCCTTATTTTAAGCAGCGGTGGGGTCGCACCTTAAGTAAAGCCAAAGAAATATCGATGTATTTAAGTTAATTAATTAATTCTATTTCGAGAATCTCACTTTCGTTTTTATATTTTAAGTAGTTCCTATCGTATTACTGTACGATGGTGATTCAGTGATTCTGGGTTTTATTCTATAGGCTTTTAATCGTCCGGGCACTGAACTAGCTACAGGGTTGATGAATTTAGTTTTGAACAACTGTTTACTCATTCATTCGTTACTAATTAATTCTCAAAAACGCTTTCACAAATCGGCACTGTAACTATTAAATATAGGATAATTCGAATATGGTTAATTTACCGCAAATTAAGTAGCAAGAGTAAAATTCGTGCACAAACATTTCTGATTTTCGATTAAAGTATTAAAAAAATATGTTTCCTATTTAATTGTAAGAATAACTGACGGATGATCTTAATGTGATTGCACTTTTCTCTGTAGGTTGAATGTAATTAATATCGCGGTACTTGTTCAACAATAATACTCGGTTCCCGTGTCGTTCTTCGGCTGTACCTTAACAATGTCATTGCTCAAAATAATATCACAGTTTTCGTGACTAACCCAGCTTTTTTGCTTCTAACCGATTGCCGCTCACATAGCTCAAGCATGAAAAAGAAATAATTACAACGATTTATTAATGGTCGAGGCCTCTATTACAGGATGAAGATTGTGACAGGTGACAGTTCCTTACTACATCACTGGGTGTCACACAGGGACCGGAAAACCCCATTCATTTGTTAAGCCTATCGATAGAGAAACCCTATCGTTTAGCTATCTAACCTTTATACGGGTTTAACGGTTTACTAGTTCGTAAACCGTTTCTATTGCACTTACAAAGTCCGGGTTTCAATGGGTTTCGGTAATTTTCAATCTGAAAACTCAAACTCATAACATTGATTTGTAAAATACATAACAAAAATAGTACAAAAAAGCAAAATTAGGGCAAATTTAGAAACGGATTAAATATTCAACCCTATTGCACTGATAGCACAAGTTGTTCGCGAGTTAGTTGTCGCTTGGATCTCCCTTTCTATCTAGTATTTAACGATAGAGACGCACTGAGCGACCAGCGAGAAAATACAACTTGTGCTACCCGTGTTGATCGCCTCTCACTTTTTACCTTCAGCAGGCTTCAGCTCTCCGTCACGCAGCGTGCGGGCTCCCTAGCTAGTCTTACAATTTTAAGGTATTATAAGTCGAATGTCTTGCGCTTAGAGCATAAAAATAGCTTAAAGCCGTTCAACTAAGGGTATCCCCAGACCCATCGCCGCGGAATCGGCTTGGGCCGGTAAGAGAGAGTTTTGTCCATGCAATAACAGCGAACACGACGTCGTTCCGTTCGCAACGCCGAATCGAGCCGAACCGAGCCGAGCGACGCCTTTTTCACTCTTACTGCACGGACATAAAACTTCTTACCGGCTCAAGCCGATTCCGCGGCGATAGGTCTCGGGAGACACAAACGTTAACGAGGGAAACACACGATAGAGATTTGGTTTTGGTGAGTGCTAACTCGAGTTAACTGTATCTTTTGGTTAGACTTTTATTAGAATAAATCGACGATAGGCTTACCGACTCTTTGTATATTGTAAAAACAAATCATTAAATACCCGATCGAAAGCGGTTCCGGTCCCAGGCTCCACATAAGATACGCGATGTACAGTTAATTGTCACCTGCCGCTGTCGGCTTCGTTTGTATAGCTGGGGTCGTAAATATCCACTTATTTTAGTACTTTCTCGGTAAAGTGACCCTTCTAACCAATTTCGGGTTACAGCTCCAGTTCAAAATAGTTTGTGTTTTTATTTACGACGCTTGCTGTACTGATACGATCAAAAGGCATGTGAGTGTGGCAATGGGGATGCTTAATGCTTCGTTTTTGGTGCGTGCATTTCATTACAGTGCGAAACGATACTTAAATTGGTATTAATGTTTTAGACTTCAGTGGGTATAACGAGGTTGAACAAATTTATGAATTGCGATGAATTGGACATGGACTCCGTGGAGCATGACCCGAAAGACCGTAAGTTTATTAGATTATAATTATTGTATATGTATTAATTGTAACTGTTTTTCCTATTGTCTTAGAGATGAAGAGTTTAAGGAAAAGGAATATGATCTTAGTAAGTTATGATATATCAAACAAGCAGTCGCATACCACCCCAAAATATGTTTTATTTAGATGTAAACCTGCGTTTTTTGTGCCACACGAATGCATCTAAGCATATTAAACTCTCGACTGGCTTAACGACTGACATACTGAACAACGACCTGGGGACCTGAAATTTGGAGGTAATATTACTTGGGTGCGAAATGTTATCTCCAAATTTCGATTTGAATGTTATTACTTTCCCAAATAAAGCACAATATATTTCAATTTTAATGTTACCTTTAACAAAAATAATAATAATTGTAAAGCTCTTCGGAGTAGTCTATGTTGTTTATAATGTATTCGGTTTTAATTTTGGCTACAAAGCTAACAGTCCTCCTGGGTCCGATTTCCAGTAAGGGCAAGTATTTGTGCGTTGAGCTAAAGTATAGTTGTTGGTTAGTTTTGGATTTTTTGTATGTATTTATGTCTCAATGACTCAGTTTTTCCACTCGTCGTTTATAGTATACCGCTAACCGCTGATATGAATATCGCCAACGGTATCGGAATATCACGTGTTTAACAGAAGTGTATAATTATTTTATGATTATTATAGCATTGTTATTACCATGGTTGCGCGCCTGAACAACGTCAGTGATGGTGTTTAGCTCCGTCCACATTACGCGCGAGCCAATGTTCTTTTGCCGCGCGTAATGTGGACGCAGCTTTAGGTGATCAACTGTTGAAAGGTGTAAAAATACGAAAATGAAAGAACATTATATGAATCATAAAGAAACGGTTAGATATAGTTATTTATGTAACTGCGGTACATAAGTGATCTTCTTAAGGTACGAAGTTTCTTAAGGCTCACAAGCTCGCGCTCTAATGTCAGGTCACGCACGAGTACCTGAAGAGGTAATTATGTACTGTTGCATACATAACTTATCGTAGTTAAGCCTACGTTAGTTAGTTAAATCCCGTCGGTTCAAAAACAAATCGTGTGTCTGTCCCGTTAAGTTTAAAGTAATTTTGACATTACAATGGGCCTTACGATGATATAGATGAAATATTGCGAAGTGAACGGACGGTGTCATCCAAAGGTGAGCATTAAGCATTCACTAGCTAATTGACTCCGCAGCGAATCCCCTGGTGGTGGAAAACGGCAACTTCTCCTGGGGGGCGTCTGAGGAGCTGACGCTGCGCGGGCTGGACCTGGCCGTGCCGCGCGGCGCGCTCGTGGCCGTGGTGGGCGCCGTGGGCTCCGGCAAGAGCTCGCTGCTGGCCGCGCTGCTGGGCGAGATGAACAAGGTCTCCGGCCGCGTCAACACGCACGGTAATTATCATCGTCACACTTGCTCGTCAATACTGTCTATACATGCAGGCGACGTCGGCTTTACTCAATAATCCGGACAAGTAGAAGTGTGTACATTTAATCGAAAGTATTTAGACCGTATTTCCCGCCGTCGTAACTTTTTCCCCAGTATAGCTGAATCTCCAAGGAAACCTCCTTTTTTATTTTACCTAATTATAGAACTTAAGCCAAGTAAAATTATCAAGGTTACTATTCCATTCAAAGTTATTAATTTATCGTGTAAAGGGCCACTGACTGAGTGATTCACTTATCAAAACCTAAAGTATATTTCCCGTCGATGTAGAGCGAAGCAGGTCTTACAGCAACGTTTTCTGAAGTATGTTCCGCGAAAAAATAGCATAGAATAGAATCAAAAGTCACATTGTTTAAATAACTCGCATATAAAATAAGTAAGTAAATATAGTTATACCGCCTCCATTTTTTTTGTGTATCTAAACAAAGTGATACACGAGCGAAACTAGAATAGGAAACCTGTAATCTCCTGTTTACCGCCCTTGACAAAACGTTTATCGTTCCTAAACGAGGTTTTTGGTTGGGTCCCAGGCACAATAGCGTACGTGCCGCAGCAGGCGTGGATCCAGAACGCGACGCTGCAGGACAACATCCTGTTCGGGCGCGCGCTGGTGCCGCGCAAGTACAGCGACGTGATCGGCATGTGCGCGCTCAAACCGGACTTCGACATGCTGCCTGGCGGCGACCAGACCGAGATTGGCGAGAAGGGTGTGTAATATACCTATTAAAATAAATTAGTAAACATTTTTTTTCAGCACTCTAAAAACCTATAAAAAAAACTAACATCTCTAAAAAATACGCTGGTTAAATCTGTATGAATACACAATACACTTACTACCTAAACAAAATTAGGTACAAACAAATAATAATTAAGCCCATTTGAATAATAAACCTTATGTGACAAAAGTAATAGTGAAACAATAACGATGTTTTAAAATATCTATACAAAGCAGGAATTTTAACAAAACAAATGAAATTTAATGTAAAACTGGTGTTCTTTTTATTAAGAGAATCTTGTTTTTGTGTTTTTTCTTTCGTATCACTCAAAATGTATGTTATATCTGGTGTCCCGCCGACGCAGGCATCAACCTGTCGGGCGGGCAGAAGGCGCGCGTGTCGCTGGCGCGCGCCGTGTACCACGACGCCGACAACTACTTCCTGGACGACCCGCTCAGCGCCGTCGACTCGCACGTCGGCAAACACATCTTCGACAAGGTACGGCCTTGTACCCGTTTCCAATGAAATATGGTGATAACTTTATTAATACGACCCTTACAGCCGTAGTCAGAGAATTCGTTCCTTAGGGACGATCTGTCATATACAAATTTGAATAAGGAACGAATTAACTGTCTCTGAGCTATCGACTATTTTCTCGCTCAAGAACGAGGAAAAGATACAGATCCCTTGTCAATAAAAGAGACGCATAATAATATATTAATGGTTGATCACTGGCCTTACTCGCTTCCCGCTCATCGTCGGTGGTGGGACAAGTGCCTTAGTCACAGTATTTCATACAAGCCGTAGAAGCAAGACTGAACGCGCCAAGTATGTTGCAGGTAATCGGCCCCAACGGCCTCCTAAAGGACAAGACGCGGCTGTGGGTGACGCACAACGTGTCGTACCTGGCGCAGACGGACCTGGTGATCGTGCTGAAGGACGGCGCCGTGTCCGAGGCCGGGAGCTACGCCCAGCTGCTCGACAAGAAGGGCGCCTTCGCCGACTTCCTCGTGCACCATCTAAGCGACGCTGAGAAGTCCTCCCCGGAAGGTAATCCGCTTGACTTCACACACGCATTCGCACTCAGAGGTAGAAGTACATTTTAGTACTTCGACGCAGTATAGCACATTAACGTACTGCTTCCGAGTTCAACCTTACACATGGACACGCCGTAGTAAACGTGATAACGATAATATAATATAATTTTAAGTTTAATCCGCTAAAAAAATATTCTTTGGTTTACTTTTGTACTTCCTCCTCCTGTTTTGTTTATTTAGCTGTGGCCTGTTAACAAACAGAATTGGGATACACCTATTTTTAACAATGTTTGTAAATATAAAAACCATTCCGAAAAAATAGACTTGTAGTTGTTTTTATGAACTTGTTGTTTTAATTAATTTAATGAAATTAAGAATTGACCTTCATTGTACCCCTAAATGCAGTCCGAATTGCGCTATATCAACCTCTGTTGTGGTTTTACATGAAACATATAAAACCTCAAATGTTCCAAGGGAAACTAATACCTCGGTATGCAAAACTTTGTTTCAGAACTAGATGAATTCAAGGAAGTGTTGCAAAACAAACTGGGCTCGGAGTACAAAGACAAATTGCAGAGAGCGCGGTCGCTGTCGGAAAGCACTTCGGAGTCCGACCAGGCCGGCGCAGGTATGAACGTCTAACCGGCAATCAGCAAAAAGGTTGACATTTCTTTTATAGAATAGCTTAGGCCGGGTACCCACTAGCGAGCCGTAACTATAACGGTTGTACGTAAAATCATGATGCGCACTTGTCTTGCAAGCATGTTCTCCAATAGAAGCTCGTTACAGTTACAGCTCGCGAGTGAGTACCCGGCTTTAGATGAAGCCAGTGTTACGTGACGTGACGATACGAATTGTCAACTGTCACAAATTACATACGCTTGTTGGTTGGAGATAATAAAACCGTAGTCTCTAAATAATTATTTATTGCAATGGACATAAATTATTACATTCTTCATTGGTCCGCTCTATTGTAAGCTATTATACCATTCGGGATAGTTTGTAATGCTAGGTTTTCATATTAATCACTCATACTTGGTTATCAATGATGCAGTTTAAGTTGTTATCGATAATTTATATAATAAAGATCAAATCATCCGATTCTGTGTTCAGGTGATCGGGCCGGCAGCGTCAAGAGAAAGACCCCAGAGGCGACACCTAGTGAGCTGAAAGCGAACAACAAACTCATCGACGCAGAGAAAGCGGAAACCGGCAGCGTAAATATATACACTTTTTTGACTCTCTTCAAACTACGACGCAACTCTCACGCACGCACGCACCACGCAACTCACTTCAACTATGACGCAAAATTATTGCGTCATAGTTTTAGTCTCCAGAACTAGGGACTTCTTAACGATTTAAAATTATTCGATCATATAGGATTTGACAGCATTTATTATGCCTTACTTGATAATTTTATGTAAAAAGAATCGATTGAAGTGGTTTTATCAGAAGGTGTTGTCTTTTGACGGATTAAAGATCTGTTCTTAATAAAATACAATTAAAAAAAAAGTTAGTTAATAATCTACAGTAAGTAAGTGATAAGTCACTGGGTACAATATAAATAAATTTTAAATATGAGTTCTTTTCAATCGAATTTTATGTGTTTTAATGTTTTTAACACAAAAATAATGTTACGTACGTGGGGGTAGGTAACTGATAGAAATGCACGAAAACACCGATAATCAAAAGTAGACTTTAATAACGCACTCACTTAAACCGTTACAAAACAATTATCGCACAAAAACTTCGAAGACTTAGACTTACATCGCTCGGGTCGCTCTTGATCGCACTGTTTGCTTTCCAAGTAAAGACTGACTGTGTCCACAACCGCGGTCCGCCTTTTATAGTTCCCACGTTATTCCAGAACGCCTTCCATCCACTGAATCTTCCGGAACGATCGATGTAGTTTGCTCCGCCGAGGGCGACCGAGACTATTCGTTTCTGTAATGTTCTACGCCTTGCTACCTGCTCGCTCCGTTAACAAAGGCGACGTACTTGGCACACGGGTCTGGAATGTCCTGCGCATCGCTGTCTCATTCCCAATAGTGTTATCTCTTTCGCTCTTAGTGGGTAATGAAACGCCTTGCCACATCGGCGTAACAATAATATATTACATAGACGACAGTATCAAAATATGAAATTGGGTTGATAAAGCTTGCTCTTTATTTAAATTAATTGTATGAATACAGGTAAAATGGAGCGTATACAAGCACTACCTGACGAGCGTGGGCGTGCTGGCGGCCGCCGTGACCGTGCTTATGAACCTCGTGCTGCAGGTCTTCCAGGTCGGCTCCAACGCCTGGCTCGCGCGCTGGTCCAACGACGAGCACATGGTCAGTACAACTGCTTATTGCAAACATCGCAGCCGACAGGCTCGGTTAGACCTCCATACCGTTATGAAAAATATTTATACCATAACGCCACATTTCGTCAGTGGTTAAAATTTCGAAAAATATATCTCCATTTTTCATAAGATGCTAAATCACAGCAAAACCATAATAACGCTTTGTAAGGTAAGATGGGGTAAGTGCAAACCAATAATATCTCCTAAAAAATATATGATTTGTCGCACTTGCCCCATTGACGCGCTTACCTCAAGGTGGGGCAAGAGCGTGAACGGGGAGAGGGGAAGAGTGCGACAAATTATATATGTTTAGGAGACATTTCTATTTCATTCTAGAAATAAAAATAAAATAGCTATTCGAAAATTCCGTGTCCGTAAAGTATATAAATCATTTGTTGGTCAATGCATTCATTTCTATAATAAATTACCTGAAGTCGTTTTAAAGTTACCCTTTCCAGCACTTAAAAAATATTTGAAAAGGTCGTTAATGTCTTGAAACGTTCGGTCCAGGGTTTCATAAAAAAAGGAAACAACCGAAGTCTACAACAATAAAAAAATATTTATTTAATTAAAAAGGGGTCGTAAGGTAAAAAGGCCCGTCTGGTTTTGCCGCCGTAGTTCGGTACTCCCCTGACGGTGACGGTGGCTGCGAGGTCTTCGGGATGGCAGCGGGCTATGGTGCTGTCAGGATCGGATGGCTTGGGGAACGCCGGGGCAGCAGGCGAAATGTGATGACCCACAATTATGGGCGGGCAGGACCGGCGCGACACATTCGCAACCGATGGCGTTTTTTTATAGCCGTATAGTAGCACCCTGTGAATAACGTCCACAGTTAGAGTTTATTCAAGCTCCTCCGCTGATAGTGAACCAATGATGACGTGCGCCTAATAGTTATGGGGAAGCCGGAAGCAGTTGGTGTAGTGTTCACTATCAGAACGGAGTTACTATTAAAAAATAAAGAAGAACGAAGCAAAATGATTAGCATAATTAAAATAAAAGAGGGTAATTAAATAAACGCTCTGCAATACAGTTTCATTTTTAAAAGAGCTGGCTTATAACTTTTAAGCAAGGTGTAAGCACTAACAAGCGGCTTGGACTAAGCATAGGATGTTCTGTGCATTAGGTATAACGGTAACATTAATAAAGGCAGTTTTGTAAAATATTCCTCTTGAAAATGTAGCCGTGAGTACAGTAGGTACAGTTTCATATCTTAAGCAGAACCTAAGGGAAATAAATTAGGTTAAAGCAAAGCACTTTAGGGTTTACGATGAGCACTAACTTAGGTCTAAGCACTAATATAATAACTCTTGTTCAACACTTACCCAATTGGGGTGCGAGACGAAACTAATTACACTTTATGTACTTATATAGATAAGCGCCTTCCAAAAACGTCGGAAGGACAACTTAGTTTTAAAGTAAACGTTTTAGTATTTAAATAATGTAAGCGCGTAAGACGACACGTAGCGGAGCTAGTGAACGCGGCTGACATAGATCTGTCGTCAACAAGGTGATGGCTCGTACTGCGCTGCCCGGGCGCATCGAGAATGTTCCGTCCAGCGAGACAAAAGATGCGCACCGGCCTTTGAGCGCATGCGCAAGATCGCGCCACCCAAGTGGTTTATAATCGCGCACACAAGTGTTAAACATTATTGTTAGTTGTTTTTATTATTTATTTTAATAATGTTATTTTATATAAGTGAATTATTATTAAGTTAGGCATGTAAGTGTTTATTTTAAATACTTGGTAGTAGAATTATGTTGTTTTTGATATTTTTTAATAATAATAATAACAAGACATGTACGTCCAACGTTACATTACCCCCCGCGTCACGAAAGGATTTTATTGTATATAAAATAAAATCCGTACTTTTTAGTTTCATTTCGTATTTTATCCTTTTAAAAATCAATCTTTCATACTTCACGCAAACAAACTAGCTATAGTGACCATATTAAAGGTTACTAACGCGACCGAACAATTAGGAAGGTTACTATAATTATTTTTTAATTTATCAGTGACCCATACGATATTTTTAAGTAGATGATGGAACAAATGTGAGGAGAAGTAAAGTTTAGTAAGTACATTTCATGTCATTTAACTTATTTATATATTCAAGCCAGTTAATTTTAAATCTTTTATGTGCCACTTGCCAATATCTTTCCCAGACATGTTTTCTAGTACATATACTAATGGTGATTTTTTTTCTACGACGCGACATTTTATAAATTTGGGTGCTAACTTCTTACTGAAATATTTGTCTTTGTTACTCAAGACATATGCACGTTTCATTACAATATCACCGACCTTGAACTCCATGGGTTTTCGACGAAGATTGTAATGAGAAGTGTTTTTGGCATGAGCATGCCAGAGTTTTGACTGCACCTTATTAAATATCTCAGAAAGACAACCCAGGTTTTCTGCATAGATGTCACGCGGAAGGAACAAGACTTCATCGCCTAAATCGTTGTCAATATAATGTGACCCACATGTTACAATCTCTCTGCCGAATACCAAGAAGGAAGGAGTAAAACCAGTCGCCTCATTCACCGAATTGTTAATGGCGAACTGCACCTTTGGAATATAAGCGTCCCAGGTCCTATGGTCATCCTCCACGTATGTTGACAGACAGGTTATGATGGTACGGTTGTAACGTTCGACGACATTAACTTGTGGTGTATATTTTGGTGTAAAAAAAACATTGGGAATCTTATATTGTATGAAAAGAGAATCCGTGATTTTACTAATGAACTGGCTACCATTGTCCAAGAAAATGGTTTGAGGTATTCCATGCACCAGGAAAACTGATTCCTCTAGGAATTTACACACAGCATTGGAAGTAGCAGCTCGTAAGGCTGTAATAAGGCAACATTTGGCAAAGCAGCAAGTAACAACTAGAATGTAGCTGTTTTGCTTTCTAGTGATAGGTAAAGGACCCATCAGGTCAACGGAAATTGTTTGAAATGGCCGACTACATTGTTTGGGGCGTCCCATTTCACCTAAGACTTGGTGGTTTTGAGCCTTATATGAAAGGCACTTGGAACATGAACCTACGAAATTCACTACGTCCTGGTGCATGCCTGGCCAGAAATAGCGTAACGCTAGACGACGGTACGTTTTAAAGACGCCAAGATGTCCGGCTGTAGGCTCTGCGTGATTCTCGTAGATGACCTTGTCATGTAGCTCACGCGGGACAACCTCCTTCCAAGAGAACTCCGAATTTAAGTCAGTCAAGTCGTGTTTATTCTTTGTAAGTCTATAAAGACTATTGTTTTTAATAAGGAAATTTGGAAAATTTTGTGGTTTTGTAAGGCAAGAATTATAAACATTTTTGTACCACGGATCAGTAGTTTGCGATATGAAGTTTGAAGTGCTTATCGCACTAATTGGAACCGCTCTTGAAAGGGCGTCTGGGATCACATTGTCAACGCCGCGACGATGTTTCAGCTCAAAATTAAATGCGGACAATCTAACACCCCAGCGAGCCAGCCTACCGGTAGGGTTACTTAGAGACAGAAACCATTTTAAAGCACTGTGATCTGTATACACAGTGAAGGGCTTTCCGTTCTCTATATAACACCGCCAATGTTCCAAAGCTATCACTACGGCTAAAGTTTCGCGCTCTGTGATGCTGTAATTCTTTTCTGCCGCTGACAACGACTTGCTCATGTAAGCTATTGGGTGCTCCTTACCGTCTACTATCTGGGTTAGCATGGCACCCACACCGTAGTTACTGGCATCGGTGTGAACCTCAAATGGCTTATCGTAGTCAGGGCAGGAAAGTACAGGAGCAGAAACCAAACATTCCTTCAGCTTCTGGAATGCAGCGTCGGCTTCCGGAGACCAGGAAAATGGCGGCCCACCTTTCTTATTCGAAGTCAACTTATTAAGTGGGCCTGCTATAGTGCTGAAGTTGGGGACGAAACGACGATACCATGTTGCTGTCCCGAGAAAGCGCTTGATGTCCTTGCGGCAAGTAGGTGTCGGGTAATCGAGAATAGCTTGCACTTTCTCAGGATCGGTACGAAGTCCACAACTATCAACAACATAGCCCAAATACTTAAGTTGACTCCGAAAGAATTGGCATTTTTCCAGGTTGATGGTTAGGTTGGCCTGCTTTAATTTCTCCATTACACGTAATAAAAGGGAGACGTGGGAATTAAAGTCATTCGAGACGATAATAATGTCATCGAGGTACGCGAAGACTTTGAGGTCGAATTCCCTAAAAAGCAGGTCAACCAACCTCTGTTGAGTAGCAGGTGCATTGGTGAGGCCAAACGCAGTACGCTTGAAACGAAACGTACCTCGTCCTGGCACGTAGAACGCCGTCTTGTCTCGGTCCTCTGGGGCAATCG
This sequence comes from Acleris sparsana, assembly GCA_923062465.1. NCBI lineage: Eukaryota > Metazoa > Arthropoda > Insecta > Lepidoptera > Tortricidae > Acleris > Acleris sparsana. The sequence goes on from OV281292.1 coordinate 2,604,324, forward strand.
GGATTTGCCAGAACGCCTTGGACAGATCAATGCTAGAGAGGTAGCGAGCGTCACGGAGATTGTCCAATATTTCAGAGACGTAGGGCAAACTGTACGCGTCGCGTTTAGTTATTGAATTTAGCTTGCGGCTATCCAGGCAAAAACGAGGCTGTCCATTTTTCTTAGTGACTATTAATACTGGAGACGACCAAGCGCTCTCGCACGGCTCGATTACGTCGAGACCTAACATCTCGTCCACCTGTTCGACAAGAATGCGCTGTTTTTCTGGGGACATCCGATAATAGCGTTGCCGCACAGGCTGGGCGTCTCCAGTATCAATTCGGTGAATGATCGCCTTAGTCTCTCCTAAACCCCTGGATTCGGCAGAGATATCAGTAAATTGAGCGATAATATTATCGGCTACTGATCTTTCTGAAATATTTAAGTGGTCATAAGTCTGGAGGCAAGAAGAACTGTCAATATTGAGGCTAGCGTTAGAAATCACGGCATTTGAAAAAATAATACCAGTAAGGTGATCTGGAAAAAGTTTAAATGTGTGCCAAAAATCTATACCTAAGACGAGGTCTATATTGACGTCTGGCACAATAAAAGCCTTAATGACATGAAACGTGTCGTCAAATGTAATAGGCAGGTTCATATATCCAACGCTAGTCATAGATTGGCCTCCAGCAGCTGTCACATTAATAATTTGTCCCTGTTGAATTTCTAGGCCGTGCTGTTCCAAATTACGATGACTGTTATTGCCTAATATAGTGACGGCTGAGCCAGAATCTAAAAGACCTAACATTGAAAAATCATAAATTTGTATGGAAGCGTAAGGCCGTGGGTCGTTAACTGGTTTATTCTGCAGAATTGTGTCAATTTTATAAGTATTGAAAAAAAAATTTATGGATTGGAGCCATTTTTTCCAATCTTCGCCATCAAAGTTACTAAGCTGTTGATTGGTATCACAATTCTGCAGGTCAGTTAGTTTTTTGACGGACCTGTCTTTTTTTTACTGCAGTTAGGGCACTGTGGCGTTTTGACACCCTCTTGCCCACAAACGAAACAAAATACTTTGTCCTTGTCTGCCTTGCATTGGCGCAAATTATGGGTGTTGTCACGACACCGGGGACAGAATAATGTTTTGGCATTCGATGTTTCTACTGAATGAACATATTTGTTATTATTATTATTTGTTTTATTTACATTAAAATTGTTATTAGGGTACGATTTATTCCTATTGTAATTATTGTTGTAAGTATTTTGACTAAAGTTTTGATTTGTGTTGAATGATTTATGTGATGAATGACCATTGTAAGCGAATTCTGGTGCCATGGTATCAGATGTCCTTTTGGGAGGTTCACGAAAACCAGCAAGACGTGCTTGTATGCTCTCGTAATTACGGCATAAGGATTTCAAGGTGTCAATATCAGGAATATCTGTGGCTGAAGCCAAAGTGCTCGCGTAACATGGTCTAATGTTATGCAGGAGTATTTCTAATTTGTCTTTGTTCGATAAACCTTCAGACAACCGCGAGAACAGTCCGGTCATTATCGACAGGTAAATGGTGATGTTTTCTGATTCACCTTGAGTCCTAGCACGTATTTCCGAGAGCAGCCGATAGTCATAGTCAGCTTGAACGAAATCCCTCTTAAGATGCGTAACTAATTGGTCCCAATCTAATACCTGATCTTGGATACCACGGTACCAGTGTAAAGCGTCGCCAGTGAAAATCTCTGTAGCGAATGAAAGCAGCTTGGATGACGAGATATTCCTAGCTTTACTAAATTCATTGATGCGCTGAATAAAGGAACGCACGCATGTCTTCCCGTCAAACCTAATTTTAGTGAGCTCACCTACCACGCCACGGTCGCAAGTGACGTTAATATTTAAAGGGGACGCGGTTGATTGCGGTTCAGCATTGTTATTAGCGATAGGCGCTATTAATTTGTCAACGACAGCAGTATCCTTAACAGAGTTAAACCGATCAAATAAACCTTGAAACTCCTTTACACAGGTTTCATGTGCATTCTGTGTCTGATCATCAAAGATCAACCGATTAAGTCGGTGATATAGGTGATGTAAATAATTTTGGACGCGCAGCAATGCATTCCTGTCTGAAGGAGAATCTAAGAGTGTGTTAGTCTTAGTCAGTACATCTGATACGCCTTTCAAATCATCAGCAATATCAAATGGACTCTCCAAAATGTCCTCGGAAGGAAAATATGGGCCCAATTTGGCAATTTGCTTCCGCAAATCCTGGACAGTGGCAGCGGGATTACTTCCCCTAATTTGCACTTCATATTCGAGCTCTGCTTTTTGTAATGACAAAAATTTAATTGGATACGCCATACTTATTTACCAATATATTATGCAGTAATATTAATAATATCTGTCTAATAACACGAATAAATTAAATGCACCGTAATTATGAAAGTGTTGAACAAGGTTGACTTAACTACTCCGTTCTGTCACAAAGCAGACTACGAAAGCGCAACGTTATGGTTGACGAAATATTATTTAAAAAAAAACTATAACTAAAAAAAACATTCACAGAAATAAAAAAAAACAAGCGTTAAAACAATTGCAACTTATGTGTACACCTTGTAAATATTAAATGTGCAATCCAAGAATATAAAATATAATTAACACTTTTGTACTCGACTGTAACTCGAAAACCAGTATTCTGCTAAAGCTGCAGTTTGCACGTACAGAGTGTCCTAAAATTTTATGTAATTATATATTATGAGCATTAATTTATTTATAGACAGTTTTTTTTATTTTTTATTATAACGAATAAGTATATATAACGAATGTATACAGATGTACACCTAAGTTGCAGGCAACCAAAAAATAAAATAAATAACGTTTTACAAAAATAAAAAAAATAAAACACAAAGCACACAACTACTTCTACGAAGCAAAACCAGACCTTACTAAAACCACGTTTGAGGCGCCAGTGTGCCGTTCGGTCCAGGGTTTCATAAAAAAAGGAAACAACCGAAGTCTACAACAATAAAAAAATATTTATTTAATTAAAAAGGGGTCGTAAGGTAAAAAGGCCCGTCTGGTTTTGCCGCCGTAGTTCGGTACTCCCCTGACGGTGACGGTGGCTGCGAGGTCTTCGGGATGGCAGCGGGCTATGGTGCTGTCAGGATCGGATGGCTTGGGGAACGCCGGGGCAGCAGGCGAAATGTGATGACCCACAATTATGGGCGGGCAGGACCGGCGCGACACATTCGCAACCGATGGCGTTTTTTTATAGCCGTATAGTAGCACCCTGTGAATAACGTCCACAGTTAGAGTTTATTCAAGCTCCTCCGCTGATAGTGAACCAATGATGACGTGCGCCTAATAGTTATGGGGAAGCCGGAAGCAGTTGGTGTAGTGTTCACTATCAGAACGGAGTTACTATTAAAAAATAAAGAAGAACGAAGCAAAATGATTAGCATAATTAAAATAAAAGAGGGTAATTAAATAAACGCTCTGCAATACAGTTTCATTTTTAAAAGAGCTGGCTTATAACTTTTAAGCAAGGTGTAAGCACTAACAAGCGGCTTGGACTAAGCATAGGATGTTCTGTGCATTAGGTATAACGGTAACATTAATAAAGGCAGTTTTGTAAAATATTCCTCTTGAAAATGTAGCCGTGAGTACAGTAGGTACAGTTTCATATCTTAAGCAGAACCTAAGGGAAATAAATTAGGTTAAAGCAAAGCACTTTAGGGTTTACGATGAGCACTAACTTAGGTCTAAGCACTAATATAATAACTCTTGTTCAACACTTACCCAATTGGGGTGCGAGACGAAACTAATTACACTTTATGTACTTATATAGATAAGCGCCTTCCAAAAACGTCGGAAGGACAACTTAGTTTTAAAGTAAACGTTTTAGTATTTAAATAATGTAAGCGCGTAAGACGACACGTAGCGGAGCTAGTGAACGCGGCTGACATAGATCTGTCGTCAACAAGGTGATGGCTCGTACTGCGCTGCCCGGGCGCATCGAGAATGTTCCGTCCAGCGAGACAAAAGATGCGCACCGGCCTTTGAGCGCATGCGCAAGATCGCGCCACCCAAGTGGTTTATAATCGCGCACACAAGTGTTAAACATTATTGTTAGTTGTTTTTATTATTTATTTTAATAATGTTATTTTATATAAGTGAATTATTATTAAGTTAGGCATGTAAGTGTTTATTTTAAATACTTGGTAGTAGAATTATGTTGTTTTTGATATTTTTTAATAATAATAATAACAAGACATGTACGTCCAACGTTACAGTCTAAAGCATATTATAGGGTCGAGGACTATCTAACAGACAAAAATGCATGGCCTACACCCGAAACTTAGTCAATAGTAATTTGTTCAAATGCAAAGGCTTTATCCTGCTTTTTCTTGTCTGGGGGACACCGTTGATGCAGGAAAACATATCGAAACTTTTATGTGGTCATCTTGCACCATCTCATATACACATATATAAGTAGGTAGTCGTAGTTATTTTATTTTATTCTTTTCTATCTTTCTCTCCCCTAAGATTATTGGCATGTTTTCCTGCTGAACTACTGTTATTTGATATTATATTTAATTTAATAATTGTAGCTTTATATAATGCTAGATTAAGTTGTACATACCATTGTAATATGAAATATGAAATAAGTTTAAAAAATGACTGACTGCTGAGTTTCTTGCGGCGTTTCTTCTCAGCAGTGGTCTCCTCTTGGGAAGCGCTGGTAGTATCTTGACGTGTAAAAGTGCCCGAGCGGCCTACTTACTGAATAAATTTCTTTTATCTTTATCTTTTATTTAGCGCACATGCCCCGTAGATGCAGGTACCCCACCTTACCTTACTAAGTCGCAGAATCGTGCTGCTAGTGACTCTTATGATGCATATTAGATGAGCGGCAATAAATGCCATCGTGGTTTAGTACGAACCAGTGAGGCAGTAAAAGACGTGACTTATATAACGTTATTATATCATTAGAATTATTACCCATCCGAGTTTAAAGCATTATTAACCTCTGCCCGCGACTTCGTCTGCGTGGATATCGATTATCGTTTTTCCCTTGGAAACTTTAAATTTTTTCAACAATAAAAGTTGCATATGTGTTAATCCAGAGTATAGCTATCTCCATTTAAAATTTCATCCAAATCATCGTAGTCCGATAATATTTAATATCATTGATAATCATTTCTATCAAATACCTAAGGGCTACAATTTAATTTAACTTGCAAGGAAAGGTACCCAAGTGTCAGGCTACGATTTGCTTTATTTTTATATATGTTAGAGAGTAGTCTAAAATAACAGACACGTATTTTCCTTTACAATTTCTAATCTAATATACACTTTATTTCCAGCTCGTTAACGGCACAGTGAACACGGAGCGCAGGGATCTATACCTCGGCGTGTACGGCGGGCTCGGCGTCGGGCAAGGTGAGTGCGCGCGCGCATACATGTCGACCAAGCATTCCCTACCCTCCGACTAGTATGCAAGTGCAGACTGCTTTATCCACATGTATACACCGCAATAAACGCGACCATAATGTGCTCGCTGGGGTGACGGTGTCGTGAAAATGCATCTGTACAGATTTGCGGTATATCCAATGGGATCTAAATCGTTTTATTGAACTTATTTCCTTTTATTTAAGCTGAGATTTTTTTCTAGTTTGAATCAGGGTGCTTTTAGCTGGGCACAAGTGCTAAAAAGACCCAGAATCCTTTTCTATGTTGTCAAAGAAGGCCTTTGTACTGGGTGTATAGTTAGCTTTTACTACACCGTTGAGCTCAGATACGCTTGATGACTACTGGTATTTCCCAGGATACATTTTAAAAAGTCACATTTATGCAACATTTTTTGCGCTTTATCTGCGAGAAGTTATATTTGATTCTCATAAGTTCTCACCCGCGATAGTGTTTAAACGTTAATAGAAAGAACCTTAGCTTTAATAAAATAACGTAAGTTATGAATCTCGGGAACTTGCACCGTAAGGGTTGACTTTGGATTCATGGTTCAGAGCTGTTCATATTTGCTTGTCGCAGTAGATTTATATTCCATTGGAACATGATGGCTTAAGGTCAAGTGGATGGGGAAGGGTGCCTTTGACCTAAACACCTTTGTTCTTATAACATCACCATTGGATATGGATCACCACGTATAATCTACTAAAATACAGTCGAATTACAAACATCTCCCAATAGGTCGGACTAAACCAACGTCAAAGTAAATGTACCAAATCGACTTGAGCTGTCTTGCGTTTGCCTGTCACATACATACATTTTGTCAAATTTCGAATGCAACATGGCTAGCCTTGGACAGTAAAGTAAAGAGCAAACGACAGGACCAAACTTGTTAATATACTTTGCTCATTGTTTGAATAACTAAAGCATGTTTAAAAGCATGAAAGATGTAAAATATGTGTTCATTCCATATATAATTTGACGAGACGGATAGGGAATAAGATCATTTGTTGTTTGAAAGAAGAAGTTGTTTCTCCTGTAACTAATCAAATGTTTTAGTTTAAGTTTAACTTATTTGTAGTCATCGGATTGACTATATCGATTTTTGCGTACATATGCGACTTCGATGACAATCCAATAAATAACTTTATCTTCGTTCTGGCATGATGATATGACGCCATAGGCTGAAGAGTATGAACAATATAGTTTAGGTTCACTTGTCCCATTTTATTATAGCTTTTTATTCATTAATACAGTTAATTGTGTACAGTTGTATACACTACTCTATCTACCCGCGGATAGATAAGGCTTACTTCGGGTTGAAATGTAAAATTTGGCCATAATTTGTTTTCAAATTTTCCGCGGTTTAAATATAGGGTTCGGCCATAACATGTGTTCAGAAGCCGACGACTTGACGACAAAAATGGCGGCAAAACAAACTTGTGCTGTGTTAGTGTCACGAATATGAAGTAGTTTTTTAAATCATAGACAAACGAATGATGTCCCTATTCTCACGTCACTCGAGATCAAATGTCGTACGGTTAATATGAACAAAAAATAACTAAGTTGACGTTTCATATCGATAACTGTTTTAATATATATGGATACTAGAATAGAGGCCCTCTTTTGTTTTGACAGCTGTTCGAAATTTAAACTCAACGTTACAAAAAATGATACTGCTATAACATAACAGTACATATATTACCTACTACCACAGACAAGAAAGTTCTCATAGTAAAATTGGTTGTAATAATGCTGGTCATTTCCTACGGTTTCTGAACCCATAATAGAGGGCTTTATGATATGTGCGTAGAATAAATCAATTAACCAGCACTTTCTAGGTTTCCATTATCAAACAAGATATTCTACATTTTTATTTTTAAAAATTCTTATAAATTTGTCGTGTTCGTAAGTTAGTCGGCATTTTACAGACATTTTGTTTGAATAATTAAGACCACCGTGCTGAATAAATATGGTAATCAAATCATCATATCAGCCGAAGGGCGTCGATGACTGCTGGACATGGTACGTCTACTCCAAGGATGGTATCGTCTCTTCCATCCACGAAGTCTTGCCCCACTGCCTAATCCTTCGTACATTTGACTGCGCGCCAGTTAAACTTGCACTATTTCGTCACATTTGTATCTATGTATGTATGTAAACTCTTTAGTGTACAAAAACACAGAAATTAAAATACAATATTTACAGAAAAGGAACGTACAAACGCGAACGATCCCTTTAAGGGATCAGTTTACAGAAACAACGTCAACTAAATTGAGACCTTTTTTAGAATAAATATTAACAAAGACGTATATAAAATTAATAACAATAAATATCAATATAAATAAATACATAAACAAACATATATACACATGAAATATATACATATAATTTACATTTAAAAAAAGGTATATTATAATGAAACCAAGGACAGTACACAATTATAAGGAGTCAAGCCAGTATGTCCTCAATTTTCCTTGTAGAAATGCGACCGATGTTGTTTTTGTTATTTTTGTGTTTTTTTTATTTATTCGTTAATTTGTGTTTGCTTGTTGTTGGTGAATAAAGATTGTTTTATTTATATTTTTCTTTTTTTTTTTTAATGTGCATTAACGAAATGTCTAAAAATACAGTATATTGTGCGATCGATGGCGTTATAGATATTAGTGTAATTGACTGTACGTAAAGTAAAGTTAAGATTAAGGGGGGGGGGGGGGGGGGGGACTTCGTGGATTGAAAACCATATATGATCGTGTGAACATAATTTATACCCTATTGACAATGTAACTTGTTATAGACACAGTCATTGTTATTATTATATTTTTTACACTACAAAACTTTAGTGGTTGCGTGTAGTGAAACTCGCGCGAACAAGCTATTGTAAAGGCAAGTCCCGTGTTATTTGAGCTGTTTTAATTCTACTACCTTTCTAGGTTTATTGTAACGTCTATCTAATGTTATATGGAATGAAATAAAACAAAAGGTGAATATTGTTCTGGTCATGGTTATCACATGCTTTTGACTTCATTTAAAACAATAATTTATTATTCAACAAGTCCCGCGTTCCACACAATGACAGACAGACCAGACCACTTTCAATCCAATAGGCCCTACAGCAGATAGCATTTTACGTGCCACAGACATTAGAACGTCACAAGCCAACGCAAAGGGTGAAGCCTAAAGCCTCGAACATTGGCTCGCGCGGAGGCCGGGGAGACGGGAGACGAGGTTTACCCCGAGGGTTTGCCGCGCGTAATGTGGACGCAGCTTTACGAGCGTCATTTTTGAGTTATGAGTCGCATATTTTTGGTGGCGTAATTTCTGCTTCATACAAGTCCAACTCAATTTGCGGCGCCGTGTGAGCCCAACAGGAGTTTTGTATAAAACCAAATGTAGCACTCGCAACTCAAACATTACGTTCGTTTGTCTTCACCCTAAAGATGTCTTCCCTCTACACCATGCCACACCATGACGGTACTATGAACGTATGAGGCCCGAAAGGTAATTTGTATTAAAATGTTGGTCGGTGACAGAACGGTCTAGTGGGCAAAGTCTCATACTTTTCAATACAAAGAATACTTTTTTGTCTGACACTTTCCTATTACGGTGTAGTGGGAAGACACCTTAAATGTATAAAACGTAGAACAATTCACTGACAGTTCGACCTCTGCGGCACAAAACCTGCTAATGCCTCATGCCGACTCGTTCGTTGAAAGATTTATTATTCATAGATAGATCGCAACAAATAAAAAACAATATACTAACCATAAAGAAACATTATAATTTTTAACCAACTTCATAAAAGTTTCGAGTTTAGTTCTTTCTAGACACAGGATCATTCCTTAAAAAGTTGTTTGAAAAAGCTTTATTTACCAGTTACATAAAAGGAATAACAGTTTTTTTTGTATCAACTATTTAGGAGCAATCTCCTTGAAGATGCCGCAGGTAGACATTTTCATCACAACTTTATGATTCTTATGCACTGAGAGATAAATAACAATTGAAACAAGCTTCCCTGGGGTACTAAGGTGGTGGGCTCGTCAGGTTGTATTTAATTAGCAATTGCAAAATGAAAATTATAATTCTGAAGTTGGTCAAAGATTATTTCATTGTCTAATTAAATAACAGGCGGCATTGTGGTGTGTTATCTTATCTAAAACTGAACTAATAATTTTAATTAATATACTAATTTATATATAGAATATTCTCAACTTTTTTATTATTTTTCATTAATGAATACATTGTTTACAAAATCTATCCGAAATTAAACTCCCTTAAAGTAGCACAATTGACGTTGTCTTTTTGTTCTAGTTACAATTGGGTCATACACAGTTTGAGAAACATTTTTTTTTTGCTATATTTCCGAGAGTACATTGAAGGTCATGATACCACGACGTACGTTGGTCTCTATAAACATAAAGGTGTGTACGGACTAGAGGTAGCCTTGGTTGAGACACTCACGGCTCTCACTATTTCCTCAAATGCGTACACTCCTCACTACGCCTCAGCCCGAAGTTACCGCGGCGCGAGCCATCAGGAGTCGGTTTTATTACTGTGTTCAAAACCCCTCGCCATATGTGCCTCGCAAATTTGGGCGTGAATTGAGCAGGTTTTAACTGAGGCAGGGAATCATAGACATTGCCAAAGAACACTTACAGGTAAGTTTCTTTGATCAATTAAATGGCTGCAGATATCAAAATCGCGGAGTGGATGTCAGCTGTTTAAAACGAGCTCCGCCATTTTGTTTAACGGTTTGGCCCGAGGCGTGTGCCTCAGCCTGTAGCTTCAAATGTTCTACAGAGATATGCGTGGCGAGGCTTCCTCTAGACACCTTACACATCGTTGATTATTAGAATCAGCCGAGAGTACGAAACTTCTGCATATGATCCATTTGTCATCTTGTTTTATTATTTACATTTTGTACAATAACTGCAGTGCATGATATCTACACTCCATGATAAGCGAATGGTCCTTCTAAACACTATGATCAGTGCATGAATCAATTGAACAGGTTTTTTTCTTTATTCTCTTACTATCTCAATTAAACCATTTTCACTGTGTAACTTCTAATTAAAACTGCATGATGTTTTCTATTGCTATACTTTAAGGTCAAAGGTTAAACTATGTTAATAAACTTTCAAAATGAAAATGACTTAGATACTGAATCGAAAATGCAATAACATCAGAATTTCATTCTGACTAAAGCTGCTATAAGCTGCTGTTAAAAGCCTAAAAGCTTATATTACTTTTTAAATTACGAGGAAAAGAATTGATTCTGATTATGGTGAGGTTTTTCAAATATGAAGTCAAACCTTGTGGAATCCCCAGGATCCACGCGTAGGAATCTCTCATAACAACTCGACAACTCGACAGAATATATGAACTAATTTGGTGGTTTACTACTGTACGTACATTTTGTTGTATTATTTGAACAGATGTCTAATTCAGCCATAATAACTAACAACATATTGCAAGTACTTGTAAACTTGTTTATCTTATTTTAGTAGACGTGTTTAAATTAAATTGAACCTCTGATTGAGATACGTCGACTTTCTCGGATCCTCGAGGTATACAATATCAAAAAATCAATACACATCACAATTGTAAATTTAGAATACTATTATTTATAAATTAAGTCACACGACTGGTGTGCTCGAATACTTACAATCGCTTGACGGTGGCAGGGCACGTGCGTCGAGGTGCCGACCGACAAGTCTCAGCGTTCTGTTCTAGCGTTGCATTCTAGCATATCAACAAACAAATGTTTTGAACTCTTTACCGAGCCGTTTTCCGCGCATGCCGACAAGCATAAAAAAATGGTTTATGTTTGACTCTATTAGTTGTACCTATTTGTAAATTATCTATAGAAATACCGAAATGTATCACGTTGCCGAACTTTCATTTGTCACCGTTTGTCTCACGCCGACTCTCTCTGGCGGCGAGGTCTCTCCTCGACATCAATCTAGACCAAACAAAATAGTAGTCTGAACGAGATAGAGATATCGAGTCAAATATGCATGGATTTCCGACGCGACATCTCGCTCTCATCCTGACCGATGTCGACGAGAGGCCCCGGTGAAAGCTCGGCTCGTGGTGTGTGGCTGACCGGCGCGTGCGCAGTGGTGTCGGTGTCGGTGTCGTCGCTGGCGCTGTACCTGGGCACGCTGGCGGCGGCGCGCGCGCTGCACGCGGCGCTGCTGGCCGGCGTGCTGCGCGCGCCCTCCATCGGCTTCTTCGACTGCACGCCCGTGGGCCGCGTGCTCAACCGGTTCGCCAAGGACGTGGACGTGCTCGACAACGTGCTGCCCATGACGCTCCGCGGCTGGACCTCCTGCTTCTTCTCGGTAACGCGGCTCGTTCGTCGCGACCCGCGAGCGCCCGAGTCTCGCATCTCCCGCCGCTGAGATGGGAAACTTTGACGCTCGTTCCTATCGACGAATTTATCAGATAATTGATGACGCCGAGCTCGTTGTGCTCTCGATGTAGTTTAGAACGATTAATCGTTGCAACGCCGATGACGAAATCATTCGCGCCGTGGATTCTCCGCCGAAGAGAATATTTAAAGTAAAGATTGATAGCGTTACTTTTTAACTATCGTCGGCCTGTGAATGATGGCATGAAATAACGTTAAAAAATAAAAACTAACATGGTTAGTAAGATAAAAGTGTAAAGCTTGCGCTAGGCCATGTGCTGCCGAGAATAGTGTTATCCGCGTCAGATTTATCAATTTCGTAGTTACTATGAGCAGTACGAGCAACATTGCGACGTCGTACCGGGTTGATCGCCCCAGCGCGGCAGCGGGTGTTACGATGTTGATGTGTAAGAAATGATAATAACTTTGGGATCAGTTTATAAATTTACTGGCGTTACAAATTTATATTTTCTTTGCGTCTTCGCTTCGCACCCGTCCTCTGACGAAACTTCCTTAGAATTCACCGAGTAGTTTGTTTGTTTAAGCTTTCATGGTAGTGCATGTTATCAGCGTAGTGCTGGAGTTAGCAGACGTAGCCTTAGATCACGCCACACTCGCCCGCACTGATCACCATCCATTCCCTCCCGAGGACAGATCGGACAGTAAATAATGTATTCATTACCGGTAGGCTTTCAGTTTCGACGGGAGACTAAAATAAAACAATTATCGTGAAAATTGTTACAGCGTTAACGTCGTTTTTCACGGATTTAATACCTTCTCTGGCGTGTTTGGGGGCGGCGCAGTACGTGCACGCCAGCTTGTTGGACAATGTCTTGAGGGCTCCGTTGCAATTCTTCGAGGTGACGCCCCTTGGCAGGATCCTCGCTCGGTTTTCAAAAGACGTGGACGTCGTGGACCAGTCGCTACCCATGGAGGCCACCGACGTCTTGTATTGCCTGTTCGAGGTAACCTGCCTCCTCTTACCGCTTTGTATAGTTTAAGAATCACCGATGCGACCGAAAACACGGTAACTACATGACACGGGCTCACATTTATTTTTACAAAATTCAATTATTTCAAAAAACGAAGCTTTTTCGCTTTGTCTGCCATCTTGTTTTACACAATCCTCAAGTAATTAAACTCTTTTGTTTACTGTTAAGATTTCTTGTTCAATTTATGGTATATTCACAGTTTTGACATTTAAATACAAATTATTTTTTGTGTAACATCGTCCTCGATTCTCATTTAACTCAAATTTCTAACATGTAACTGAATTTGTGTATTACTTTCTCCTCTTTTTAGTTTCATATACATATAATTCTAAATTCTAAATTTAATACTATTTCCATAAACAACATATTTTTACAATTTAATTGGATAAATAAAAGAATCAATCGTTCGAGCATCGGCTAACGTGCGTACGTGCCTGCAAGCAATAATTGTCGTCCGTGTGAATTGAAAACAAAACCAATTTTTTGGTTCTACTCCTAATCCGTTGAGGTCATCAGTCTCAATCTGAAGTAAAAGGTAATTGCTTGAGGGTGGCATTCTATAAGAGACAAATTCGAAGAAATAATGAATTAGAACAAAATCGACGCACACACGACACTGTTAGAGTGAAATCTGTGGCGGTTCTGTCTATATGACCATGCTTGCTTACACGGACACAGACGCAGGCGATTTGGGTATAGCTGTGTGGTTCCGAGGGACAACTCATTACAACACGATGTACCACTCCTTACCGCAACTTGCTATTTTCACAGGCTTTACTGCAAATTCGCTTTTTTAAATCACCTACGGAATTAGTGTCAACATGTGCTTTTAAATGGTATCTTTTAATCCTTAACTAGCATGGGCACACTTGGGTTTTTACGATTTCGGGACTTATGTAAACTGATCCCAACTTGTAACTAACAAAAAGTTTACACATCAACACACGACTACGGGCTCGAATCGACATGCCTTTAGGTGATGTAAAAGGTGAGAGGCCGGTGAGACTACAATGGATTATGTTTGCTTATCGCTAAAGGAGTTTCTTTTGCATACAAACATAAAGCACCTTATGTATTCGACGTGACATCTTGTGTCTGTTCGATCTTCTAAATCACCTAGACCTACAGCCTACATCCTTGGCCAAAGGTGTCGTGCACTATGTTTTCCTTTGTAACTTATAAATAAAGTATTAAATTCAATTTCAAAAACACACAAATACGTAAAATATATAGCAATGTTTGAACATGTGCAAATCATTAGTAGATATCGTTTCGAAGTAGTTATTTTCGTGTGAAAACTGAAGCTAGGAAAAGTCAGGTTTTACAATAAAATGATTAAATTTAATTATTTTTTTCTTTAACTTCAATAAATATGACTAATCTTTCCGATAGATATACAATTTTCTATAATAAAAGATAGAAATGTACCTTAACGTTTGACTATTATATGAAATACGCATGGGTGCTCAACACCTTCGGCCGAGGCTGTATGTTAGATACAGGCCCTAGCGGCACACATGTCTTATATAACAAGTATATGTCGTAGTAACTCCATGTTTGTCTACTGTTTCAAGGTCTTCGGCTCAAGCTTCGTGTGTGAAGTTATTAAAATTAACATGGGTGCCTATCAGTTTCACCGATTCGGGTCATAGCCTGTATGAATACGATGCCGAATACCGCGGGTTCGAAGCCCGTTAAAAATTCCCGAGGGCAAACATTGTGCGATATTCGGACGTTCATGCGGATGCTTAATATTTATAAATAAATGTTTATGTATACCTACGTTGCACGTTTTGCTATTGCAAAGTGTCAGTGTGATGTTGGAAAGCCGACTCCAGCCATGGTTTTAGGTGCTCGGCACGCTGGTGGTGATCAGCTGGTCGACGCCGATCTTCCTGACGGTGGTGGTGCCCGTGGGCATCCTGTACTACGTGATCCAGCGGTTCTACGTGTCCACGTCGCGCCAGCTCAAGCGGCTCGAGTCCGTCTCGCGCTCGCCCATCTACTCGCACTTCGGAGAGAGCATCACCGGAGCCTCCACTATCAGGGCGTACGGAGTCACGAGGAGGTCAGGCGGTGTTCCTTGCGTCATTATAACGGCTCCATGCCATACTTTCGTCATGAAATGGTGTTTAATGATTTTTTGACTGCATTTAGTCCCGATAATCCAATCCCCAGTTAAAAAAAACCGTTTGCATTGTCTACCAATTAACCTTTCATTACATTAAAAAAAAACCTTTAACTAAATCTGTTTATTTTTATATTTGTCAGTCATGTTGACCACTACCCGACTACTGATCATCAGCATCAGTCATAATCAGCGTTCCAATTGTGGTCGATTTTATCGATGTGGATAAAAATATAGATAAAACACCTATCATTATCTAAAGAGGGTGACGGATCGTTTATCGACAGTTATCGAATGCGATAAAGGAGCAATTACGTGGTAAGTATTATTTCAGATGTAAGAGTGAGTGTTCTCGGGCAGGTTCATCGAGGAGTCGGAGCGCGGCGTGGACCACAACCAGTCGTGCTACTACCCGAGCTGCATCGCCAACCGCTGGCTGGCGGTGCGGCTGGAGATGCTCGGCAACCTGATCATCTTCTTCGCGGCGCTGTTCGCCGTGCTCGGCCGCGACACCGTCAACCCCGGCGTCGTCGGCCTCTCCGTCAGCTATGCGTTGCAGGTACTCCACCGACCAGGGTACGCGAAAGTTGAGCGATTAGCCCCTGTTATATCACCATCTTGACTATGACAGGTAGGTTACAATTCGGTATACATTGCAAAGTTCACACTCCGATATATCACTGAGTTTCATATAAGCCGCACCATGTACACTGAAATGTCACCTGTCATTATAGGGGGCTGTTCTAACTGACAGTTTTAACTTAAATCTTGAAACTGCTATTTAAAACTGTTTTAAATTGAAATCAAAGGATGTTAACAACTCTTCTATTTTTTATACAATAATTAAACTAATTAACATTGAGAGTTTCATTATATAGCTTTATTTTAAGGATATTGTGTTTCTTTTTACATTTTCTTAAAATCGTCATTTTCCACCAAAGCGATGTTTTGGTACCTAGTGCAAACAAATTTCGAAATGGATTTCTTATTCTGTTCATGACGTAACTGCCATACTTACTAAACCAAACCTTAAGGGATCAAAGTTTCTAAAAAAGGGTTTCATGCGACATCTATATTTATTTTATTAATAACTTTCAGATAACACAAACTTTGAACTGGCTGGTGCGCATGACATCAGAAGTAGAAACCAATATCGTCGCGGTTGAAAGAATAAAAGAATACGCCGAAACGGAACAGGTACTGTGAACACTTCTATTCGATCGCAGTCGTTGGCAATGTTCAATGTTTTGCCAAAGATGTTGATGGCACCTTTAAAACGTTGTTGTGAAAAACTGGGCTCCACGTCTACGCGTCACACATTTTGGCATCGTCATCCATCATCAACACAACCGGTGCAAATTGCTGCGAAGTTTCTGCTGTGGAGTAGACCAAACTAGAGTTCCCGATACACGTGGACACGTCGTACACGCCCGCACGGTTATCCGTGTCTTTAGCCCCGGTGGTATTAAGTGTCAGAACTACACGGGTCCGTGTAATACCCGTGCAAGCGGGCTTTAATTATTTGAACGTTCGTCGGCTCTAGACGACATTTTCGCCGCACAAGTAGAAAATTAAAAGGGTTAGATTAGTATTCGTAACTACCTACTTTATTCATTGCTCTTATAAACAATATGGCCCGTGTCAGTACCACCCGTCGAGGATGGTAATACTCAAGGATAATAAGGGTCTTGCTTGTAGATCCATGTCCGGATATAAACACGGGTAAAATGGACAAAACCGTACAATCAATATTTTACTTATTTAATTAACGTGAATAATAACTAAATGAAAAGCAAGCTTTACAAACCCGACTGCATTTTTGATATTATTATTAAGCCCGTTTATTAATGCTACTATAATCGTATATATTTTCGATGGTCACATTAAGACCTTTCAAATTATACCCATATTGTAAATAATTGACATTTTGCCATTGTTGATATTTCAATTTTAACAGTTTAGGTATCCTATGTCACCCGGGATGGTGAAAGGATTCTAACGATACCACACACATTTAAATCGGCTCAGCCGTTTATAAGTTATGGTGGAATTAATAATGATTATATTCATTATATAAATACATGAACGCTGAAAAAATTACACTTCTTCCAGTCGTGTTAAAGGCGGACTATTTATTTTGTTTATGAACGCAATAGTCTTGTGCCCCCATTTCTTCAGCCCATTTCACTTTTCAAAAAGTTACACGGTAATGAAATTTTATTTTTTTATTTTATTTGAATACTGTCAGTAAACTATGTACTTGATAATGTGTGTGTGTGTGTGCAGGAGGCCGCGTGGACGGTGGGCAGCGGGCCGGGCTCGACGTGGCCGGAGACGGGCGCGCTGCAGCTGGAGGGCCTGACGCTGGGGTACCGCGCGGGCGAGCCGGCGCTGCGCGGCGTCACGTGCGCCGTGGCGCCGCGGGACAAGCTCGGCATCGTCGGCCGCACCGGCGCCGGCAAGTCCACGCTCACGCTCGGCCTCTTCAGGTACGTGGCCGGAGACAGCTGGAGGGCCTGACGCTGGAGTACCGCGCGGGCGATTTTAAAATGTGCAGACTCAAACCTTTCATATGACACCCCGTTTGCTATAATAAAATCACATTCATTTTTCAACCCCCATTCTAGACCCCTTTCAAATATTTAGAAAAATAATTCAATTTTCTTTTTGCTATAAAACCGGTTCCGTACCAATATATATACAACATTAGCAAAAAACGGCAAAAAAGAACACGGTTGTTGTATGGGAGCCCCCTTAAATATTTATTTTATTCTGTTGTCAGCATTTCTCGTTATAGCGGCAACAGAATTATATCTTATGTGAAAAAATCAACTGTCTAACTATCACGGTTCATGACATACAGCCTGGTGACAGAGTCTCAGTAATAAGGTCCCGTTTTTACCCTTTGGGTACGGAACCCTAAAAAAAGACTACTACTCTCTTACAAAATCCGGTCCACAAAATCTGCTTCAGCGCAATTTTAACCGGGTGGATGTGGATAAGCTTCACGAAGATGCGCTTAACGTTGAACGGGGCCGAGATTCTAGGCGGTAAAAACAATTATATCGACCTTTTAGGATCCGTTCACACATACCGGCTCGGAGAGGAGAGCAGATTTTTTATGACGTTGGACACAGAGTTTTCAGTCATTGTAATAAATAAGCGATATTTTTGTGTTGACAAAAGAAGTGCACATGCAAAAATAAACCTTATTAAACATGTCGAAGACTACCCGAACATTTTTTTTTTTTTGGCAAAGATAATGCAAACGAGCACATAAGCCACCTGATGGTAAGTGGAAACTGTGACCCATAGACATTCGCATTCACAAGACTACAAGCCTAAGACTGCAAATGCGTTGCCAACCCTGAGGACTAAGATGGGTTGCCTTTATGCTATAGGTAGTCATTACACCGGCTGTCTTACCCGAGACCAATAACTTAATAAATATTACAGAGATTTCAGACAGATAAATTTATGATAATGATGTTAACAATGACGAGATTATTATTTTTTAATATAAGTAAAATTAATACATGATTAACACAATAATAATTATGTTTTATCCTTTACCCTACTTGTATTTTACAGTTTTGATAACCCTGGGCATGCGTTGAGATTCCTTTGAGGGAAACAATGCATTTTAACTTGAAAAGAAGCAGCATTAATGTTGAAATTTACTCGTACGCATTGCGACTTATGACCATTCACAACAAAAATGCTATTGTTAAAAGCTTTATGGCTCTTAGCCCTTACGCCGCCGGTCAGGCTATATATGTTTCTCTATGTAAGTATTTAGGACTCAGTTGGTGTGACATTGTCCCTCCCCACCATATTTAAAAATAATACCATAACCGGTCAAAGGGTTCTCTTATTTATCGCAGAAAATTGTATGGCCGATTATCACTTATCAAATGTATTTGTTTTATTTGCCAACTTAACAGTTACCAACTCAACATGTGGTCTGTTTTTTATAATGTTATTTTTCAAAATGCCTACTTTCATGTTGTATAATGTTTTAGTTGGCATAATATTCATTTGGTTGTTTATTGTTTACCAAATTTTTTATTGAGTACCGTTTCGTTTAGCAACTACGTGATATAATTTTAGTAACATCGTGGGTTAGCGCAACCGCTAACTTATTTTTATGACAAAGTATGTAACTTGGGGCAAATTTTATACAGGTACCTTTTTTGAAATACCTATTTTTTTTTAACACTTAAGTTTTTTTTGTTTTTTATTACAATAAAAAGTCGGCTTCGGTTAGCTCACGGTCAACCTAACACGCTCCTCCTCGCTTCGCTCGTCGTCGCACCTAACTGGACTCTGTTACATATGAGACTTCTGTTACTATACTTTTTTTGTTATGTTTTGCCAAATGTATGAAAAGGGAAATGTTGCATCAACTAAACGTCATTCGTCCAAGAGTTGTTAAGCCAAGTGAAAGATTTGACAAATGATGAATCTGCCAAAAGTGTAAATGCGTTATAATAATACGCTTTATAATAATTTTGCGAATTAAAAAGTTGTCATATAAAATTTTGGTAATCGTTAGTTGTCAAAGTGAATTGTCGGCGAAACGTAGGTTGGCAAATGAAATTCGGCCAAAAAAAGTTCTGCGAAAAGGCAGTACACCCGGTCAAAGACGATATGTTTTTTACCGTCAAGAATAGAGGGCTAATAAGCCCCGTCGGTGGTCCCCACGACCAACTGGGCTTACTGTTCCCCGGCGCGCGCTGACTAACGCGGATTGTGCAGGATCGTGGAGGCGATGGCGGGCCGCATCCTGATCGACGGCATCGACATCGCCAGCATCGGGCTGCACCAGCTGCGCTCGCGCATCACCATCATCCCGCAGGACCCCGTGCTGTTCTCGGGCTCGCTGCGCATGAACCTCGACCCCTTCGGCGTCTACTCCGACGACGAGCTCTGGAGGTCCTTGGAGCACGCGCATCTCAAGAACTTCGTGCAAGGTCGGTCGATTATTTTCGTCTTTTATGGTGCTGTAGTCAAACTGGGGGTCCTAGCGCCATGTTACGTCCATTACGGCTAAGGAACTATGCATTATGCATGGCCTGACACATTCTGGTCCGTTTTTAAAGTATTAAAAAAAACCTTATAGTGGGGGCTCTCAGTATTTGTTAGTATGTCACATCTGTTTTTCTCAGCAATTACAGAAGCTTGAACTTTGCCCGCGTCGTTCTTAAGTAAAAACATAAAAATAAACTTTACTTCACAAAAACACGGATATTCAAATACAATATTTACAGAATAGGAATGTACAAAGGCAAATTTATCCCTTTAAAGGGATTTCTTTTTGGTAATTGGGTTTCAAATATTTTTTTTTTTTTGAAACGCTTTCTCCCTTTCGCAACTTCTTATCTCCGAAGTTTGTGATTGTGATCCTAAATAACGTCATTAGATTGAAAAAACCTTTTATCACATATTTCGTGATGTTCGATTTTAAACTTAAACGTGAAGAGAATTCAGTTCAAACTACATACATGTCGAAATATCAGATACGTGTTTTTTCTAAATTAGTAACTATATGAATTTCAAATAATACGGGTTTATTGTAAATTTAAAATATAAACCGACCAACTTCGGACCCACTCGGTCGCATCCCTTTTGTTGCTTCTGAAAAAATCGGTTTTACCAATATATTGTTTTTTTACCCATAAACATTATCACTAAATTTTAAGTTAATAGGTCAACGAGTAATTAAAAAAAAAATGCGATAAATTTTATTTTAAAAAATTGACTTTGGTGGCTTCTCATTCCTTTGGTTTCCAATATTTTTCAAACTAATCAACAAGCTCTAAACAAAGACACCCCACTCGGGTAGTTTAAAAAAATCGCGCCCCTTTTAGTACGTATATGGCAAAAGCAATAGGGTTATTTTTGGACCCTTCGTGTACGGAACACCAAAGAGTTTTTTTGAGATAATGTGTTAGAAATTTATCGAAATGTATGTGGATATACATAAAAAATAAAAAAATAAACGCAAACGGGTCGTGAGGTGTTTGTTTGTATATTAATGTGATGGTATCAGGTCTCTCGGCGGGGTTGCGGCACGAGGTGAGCGAGGGCGGCGAGAACCTGTCGGTGGGCCAGCGGCAGCTGGTGTGCCTGGCGCGCGCGCTGCTGCGCAAGACGCCGCTGCTCGTGCTCGACGAGGCCACCGCCGCCGTCGACCTGGAGACCGACGAGCTCATACAGGTCTCTTTTTTTACGCATACCACCGGGGTCCAGGGGGACACAAAGTGGTTATGTGGGACTCGCCAACCAAAAGCGGAAGGAACCCTTTATTCCCACTGAAAAAATGTAAACAAGGTTACGTCACTGTCCAAGTGACATTTCAGGGGATCTCGAAGGTTGGGCCACTTGGGCCAGCAAGAAAATAATATTAGGTTATAATTTTGCTCGAACCGTGTTTTTAAACATAATTTTGTAAATTGTGATATTGGACTAACTTTACTGATTACCGCATCTCTAGCACTTAACGTGCTCCAAAATATATTGCATAGATAACTTCACTCTAAACGTTGCCTTTGATTACTGATTAAAAAAGTTTATTTGTAATCACCATTTAAAAGTCAGCCGTAATCTTTTGTATTCTGTACTTTAAATTGATCCTTTTATTTTATTTATGGTTATTTACAGAAAACGATCCGTTCGGAGTTCGCGTCGTGCACGGTGCTGACGATCGCGCACCGCCTGAACACCATCATGGACTCGACGCGCGTGATGGTGCTCGACAAGGGCCGGCTCGTGGAGTTCGCGCCGCCCGCCGACCTGCTGGCCGACAAGCGCTCCGTCTTCTACGGCATGGCCAAGGACGCCGGGCTCGTCTAGCTCCCCGCCCTCCTCCTGCTCCCCCTCATGCTCCTCCTCGCGTACTTACAGAAACTCACCTCGAATGCCAACTAACACAATAGTATTGCGGGCGAAGCGAGCGACCGAGCTAAGCGTCGATGAACATATTGGTAGTGCATTGTCATTGGTATCGGTATCGTCCTCTTCGATCGCTTCGCGTTTTTGACTCGACAGCTGAAGCGAGGCAAGTACTACTAGCATGCGACCAAACAAAAAGTGCCTTTACGGACTGTCATCCTGCTGGAAACGTACAGAATGCGAGGGCGGTGCGGAGCGAGCGCGCGGCATTCCATTTATAAGTAGAGCGCTCACGCTCGGCCGCCGGCCGCTCTCATTCAACGTACTTTCATCAGTCGTGCTGCTTCATTCGAGTCGCTGCCTCCAGCACACATAAATACCATTAGATATACGAATTATAAGAAACCTTTTTCATCATCAAATATCAAATAGTCTTACGGAAATCCCTTTAACGGTACAAAATGTTGTGGAATGAAAAAGAGGGTAAATTATCACTTTTAAACTAATCATTAATACTTAATTAGTTTTCGTTAAATATACATACAAGCTCAAAAAGACTACTCTCCCGCGATCGTGCTTAACTATTAAGCAATACTTAAAGTAAATAAGTCTCCTGTAGCCCTAAGACCCTCCGCCCGTTCTGATCAGACTATACTTCCTAATTAATTGTATGTGTCTCGAATTTATTATTTTATAAACTTTAACATATACGTATAATAATAGTAAAACCATTTGGTAACGAACTGTTTTGGGCCTTCACCTTATTAATCGTAACTTCACGAAACTTAAAGTTGTAACTATGTGTACTTAAAATTGTTCATAGATATGTGTAAAGTCGCCGTCAATAGAACTTTGAACGATTTAAACAAATCAGTACTATTTGACACAAACTTTCATATTTAATTTAAGATGAAATAACTATACATTATACGTTATTTCATCTTAAACTAAATATGATAATAATGTTCTAGGTATAAATAACTGCAAAGACCTCACTTGATCTTTAAGAGGACGTGATCATCGAGTAATCATGGTGAATTGGTTCGTTTCGGTTTGTTTACATCTTGCAAAGTTTATTGACGGCGACTTAAGTGTTTTCAACGTCGAGCGTGTGAGCAACGTCGAGTCCACTAGCGGGTGGCTTGAAAACTCTATGATTACAGCGTTCAAAATAAAGATTTTTAAATGGCCATTCCTTGGTAAACCTTACCTCGGAGCATGCATTTTGTATTGTATGTAAAATAGTGTTAAGCAGAAAAATTGGGTAAAGCGATCTTATAACATATATGCAACGAGTATCCGGCCGGATACGGGATAGCATACAAGCGGTTTGTTTTACAATAAAAGCATCACAATACTTCGAAGACTGAACAAAGCGCGAATCCAAGAGAGGCTTCATCAGACATGCTGTGTAGTCGACATACACCTAAGGTCCCGCCCCTCTGCCGTGCTCGGCCACCGTCCGGTGGCCATGTCGAGAGCCCGGTTTCCGGCCCAAAGACTACGCTGCATCCCCCAGATTTTATTCAGGTGCTGCCTTGTACTGTATATAGGTATTATTACATAAAATGGTCACACATGACGCAGCCCGCTTACATTTGTATAAATAACTGTTCATCACATCGGTTCTCAGTGTGTTTGACACGAATCATTAGATCAGTATTTCATAAACTAGTTCGTAAGAGAATGTTTGTGCACGGAATTTTAGTGTAAATTTGAACTATACATTGATTTAGTATAGTGATACCTTTGTGTGTAATGCCTTCATAATGCAATAAGTAGGTACTTAATGTCGTACGAGAAAGATATTTTTATAACATAGGTACCTTGTTGCTAGTAAATGTTATACAATGTTAAACATTTTAATACGTTTAAAATGTACTTGTTATGAAGTACTTACGCATTTAAAAGATTTGTATAATTCTGTTTTTAATTAATGAACCCTCTATGATGTCTGAAATCATCAGACACAAAGTGACATAATATATGCGTGTTCAGAAAATTATTAGTTAATTTCGATTCAATTAATTGTCAGACCATTTCTTAGGTTTCAATTGTACCAGACTAATAAAGAGAGCAGGGCAAAAAAAATTGCCCACCCATTTTTTATTCATACAAAAGTCGAAAATATGACTTTTTAATTCAGACAATAATGGCAAGAATACTAAATTAATTTTGGTATGCCTTGTAATAATTTGCAGCTAATTAACCTAGGTCAAAATTGGCGAACAAAAAATATTTTTTGATAAAAGTTATGAGTCAACTTAAAAGGTTCATAACCTCACCTGTTCGTAGTAAATTGTTGTGTTTTGTACAACATTTAAGGTTCACTTTCAAGTGTCATACATTTCGCAATGCATCATTTAAGATTATTGATGAAACGCATTAAAATAGGGTGAGTATTTTTGACGTTACTCTCTGATTTTAGAAGTTATATTTGCCAACACAAAAGAGGGATGAGAATTTATTTTGCCTGTAAGTGTAGTTAAATTACACGATCCATGTTCGTAAGAGACATTATTTTAGTTACTACTACTACTTTTTTTTATAGTTGCCGGCAATGAGCAAGTTCGGCAGCTGAATTGGTTGCATGGAGACAAATCAGATTATTAAGTGTTCCACCCCGTCATATGCAGTTCGTGGACGTGTATGCGGAAAGTTATTGTATTTTAGAATTTGAGAAGAAAGCAGAATAGCTTTGATTGTCCACAATAGTAAATTGCCTTCATTAAACTTTAAGAGGTTCACATCTCCATGTTCAGCTCAAGTTATATAAGATGGCACGAGTTCAAACTCTCCCCTAAAGTCTTAAGCAAAGTAAAAATTAGAAGGTTATACAATAAACAGTATTAAGACGGAATATTCTCATGCATGAATATCAACTGGCATGGCTCCAAACGCCCAATATATTACAACTCTGCTCAGGATACCGTATGTGTTCGGTTTAAATTGTTTTTATGTTTTCACTTGCACTTTTGAGGAACGATTTAAACACGCGTGTAGCAAATGAAAAAGTTTTTATTGAGTGACATCATGATTTGAATTTAATACTATTGTTACAATTATGAATTAATGTTTAATTTTATTATTATGGTTCTCTTGATAATAAAGTTAATTGTATAAATAGTTATGTTTTATTTTCTGTAGTTCGCGCCAACATATTCGCCCGCATGCAGTGCTCTTCGCTCCCGCTCAATATCACTACCCTTGAGACCAGCAGTAACCACGTGTACTGGATGGATACTAAATAAATAAATTTTGATAAAATTAAACCTGTTGACTCTTTCCAGTGCAGCTCCATTTAGCCTGCAATGTGTTGTGGCATGAATAGTCTGTCTGCCGGCCTTAAAAACCATATATATTTTTCCCGCATTGTTTCAATACGTGACTCAACTCACGATCCTATCAGCCATCTGAGACCATAATCGAGGCACTCGGCAGCACCATCTCGTCTGCGTAGCTTTGTTGACGCAGACCGTCCACATGAGAGCCGACATGCAGACTGCTAAGCGCGACGACCAGCGTGTCCATAAATATAGGCCAAAGAGGGCAGGAGAGGTCAAACCGCCCTGCCTCCCCCGGAATTCTAACCCATACTCATCGGACATTACGCCTGCCCATCTAACATTGTTGATCTGGTGTCCATACCAGTATAGGGTAAAGTCACCAGTGGTCAGCCAGAGATCTGTTGTCGGCCTCTGCCTATTCGTTGTAAGAGTGGGGAGAGTACGAAAGATACATCTCCCACTCTTCGCAGTCATATAATAGGTATAAGGTCGACTACTGGTCTCTGGCTGACCACTGGTGACTTTACCCTACCAGTGATCTTTTTGTAAGTTAATTGCCTCGAGCTTTTTCCAGAGCACTTCGTAGGACACCAGGTCAAGCGTCTTAGATAGGCCAAGCAAACATATATATCGGTCGGTCGGTGTATTGTGTCCTGTAATAGCTCTATGGAGGGTACTGGGTATCTCACCTGATGTTCGCTTGGTTGCGTCATCTGGTGATGGCGGCGACTGCTTGCGCCGCCATCCACGTGATCCACGGTGGCCCGGTGAGAAACGGGCCTTAGGATCCCGATTTTAATTTTCGTTCGGTGGTTAATACCGGTTTTTTTTTTTTTATGTTGCGGCGGATCATACCTACTCTTAATACTTAAATTTAAAAAAAAAAAGATTGTCTCTGAATCTGTCTAAATCTTTTAACAAATACTTAAAACTATATGATTGTAAGTATCATTTCCTTGCATTGTTTGAAAATAGCATATATGCCTCGGTTCGTGGCTTCGCCAAGTCTCGGCCCGCCAGCCACCTCGTCAGGCAATTCCCTACATTTCGGGCTTAGGCAATAATGTAGGTTCTACTATAGTTCTATGATATAGCGAAATATATAAACAGGAAATGTTAGTATAGATTAATAAGTCAGAGGGGATATATTTACCGCCATAATAAATGTAATATGAATCTTGAGAATTTACAGATTGATTCAATTGCGAACACTATGACAGTTGTCAATAACCGGTAAATGGTTAACGTAATAAAGTAGCCACGTAGCCACTTGGTAGCCACCGATGGCCTTTGTTCGCTGGATACCAGATTCGCAAAACTCCAGGGTCTCAAAACACCGGATTCTCAGAATACCAGATTCGCAAAACACCAGATTCTCAAAACACCAGATTCTTATAATACCAGATTCTCATGATAGCAGATTCGCAAAAGATCAGAATTGCAATTCACCATATTCTTATAATACCAGATTCGCAAAAGACTAGACTCGCAATACACCAGATTCTTATAATACCAGGATACGTACAGATGTATACACAAGTTAATTAGATGAGACAAACATAACTTTAAATTACGTTTGATAACAAAATAGTAGTAGATATTTCTTACAAGTATCATCAGTTAGTGGCGACCTGTGGTGGCGAAATTTTATCTAAATCTATTCTATATAATGCTATACTATATACAGGGAGTCCCACGGCTATGCCACATGGAGGGAGAGTACCTTGAATATTGAAGATGGAACATTTTTTGAAATATGCTAAATAAGTTTTTGTCCCTAAATTAGTGTTAACTACCCCGTTCTGTATTTAAAAGTCGCCGACTGAACGTGGGTCGTCGTAGTATGTCTTTGTTCTGTGTTTGGTTTTGTTTTATGTTTTATGTCGTGATGTAAGCAGTGTGCCCTTAAGGCTTATTCACACATTGAGAGACAGGTACAGGCTGAAAAACAGCGCTGTGTAGACCCGTCTCACAGCATATGCTGAGTTCTGAACCTTTTGCCATAAATCTGGTAGACATCGTTAAGACTTGTTGTAGTTTTTGTATATTTACTATACTAAGGAATAATATGTATAACTACTGTGCTGAGAGGGCAATAAATCTTTTTCTGTTTCTGTTTCTGTTTCTGTTTCATTTTACTGAAAGAAGATATTATTTGAATTTAAAAAACAATTTAAACCGCATTCACAGATATTTAAATATTTTTATGGTTGAACCGGGAATCCAACTCGTTACACGAGAAAAATAATTACCCTGTAGCTTTATCATACTGATGGAAAGGCAAGAAATAAAAATCAAAAGAGCTGCCTTTTACTGTCCGGAAAAAAAGCGTAGGAGACAAGATATAGAAAAAGACAAGAAAATAGCGAAAATTATTGCTGGTTTCTGTAATGGTGAACTACCAGTTCTAGAATGCTTAAGACGTTTAGACTCCTTACGCTACCTACTGCAAACATTAGTGGGATTAAGGAATTTGTTTAAGGAATATGGTTGTTGTTTTAAGGATAAGAGGTGTCTGTTTATTTTAAGGATGTTGATGATATTACAAATTATTATCTGTAAATGCTTTTTAACTGTATAATATTTTACCAATCCTTGAATATTTTGCATTGTGATTAGTTTTTCGGTTCGCAGATAACCAGAAAGGTTTTATTCATTATTTTCGTTTTCTAATTTTATGCATGATTGTACTTCTGGTGGTTTGCGATTCTAATCTTTTGCGAATCTGGTATTATATGAATCTGGTATTATCAGAGTCTGGTGTTTTGCGAATCTGCTATTATGAGAGTCTAGTGTTTTGAGAATCTGGTATTTTGCGAATCTGCTATTATAAGAGTCTGGTGTTTTGAGAATCTGGTGTTTTGCGAATCTGGTGTTTTGCGAATCTGGTATCCAGCGAACAAAGGACCGATGGTAGCCACATAAAGTTGGGCTTAGATAATTATATAGATACTTTTTGCTATGCTAATACGTCATATTTCAACATAGATATTGTCTAGTTAAAGAAAAATATGCATTAGATATCATGGAACAACATGCCGACGATAGTAAATGAAAATATTCGTAAATTAATTAGTGTCTTATTGTACAGAAAAAGGCATCTCCATGCGTTATCTCGCAAAAAGACATAATAGTAGATTGTTCAACAAGGGACTAAAACAAGCCATAATGACACGAGATGTTTAGCCACCCAAGCGGATCGTGGGTGGCTATAGTTCGAGTGTCATTAGGGTTATTTAGTCTCGCGTTAAACACGCTAATTTTCACTTTGAATGTGAGGAAAAAAAAACGACGTTCTCTACAAAATTACAATATTGATAAACACAAAACTGTTCCACCGTTTTTTTCTTTTCTTTTACTATTTTTTTGTTAACTGACGGTTTAAATGCTTGCATGTTTAGCCAACAGGTTTTTAAATAGAGAACTATTGTAATCTAATTCGACTATGCATAATAAAATGAATAAATCCTAAATATAATTAAAAAGATCCATACTCGTAATCATTACTCGTATTACACGATTATTTAAAAAAAAATGCAGTTTTATTGAGGTTATTTCAACGCCCTAAAAATGTTCTATACACAATCAATGAAAATGACGATAATCTTCCATTCATAAACTCCGTGACTGGTTGATTAGGGGTTTCCAAAGTAAATAAAAAAATAATTAAATAGGTACTACTAAAATAATAAGGACCATTAGTCCCGATGCGTAGAGACTAACATGTTTAAGAGCATGAGAAGTGAAAAATATCAAAAGACGGGTGATCAGCTTCGTTAAACCGAGATTGGACAAGGCAATAGTGGCGTTGTTTCGTCAAAATTTTTTTGCGTCTTCGACGCGAGATATAACCAAAAAATAAAACTTCGGTCGGGAACGTGCATAAGTAACGCTAAAAAAATCAACAGACTAAGAAGAAACAGAAAAGGATTGCTGCCCAGCTTGAAAAAGCGAAATCTCGAGCTAATATTAAACAAGTTCTTGATTAAAAATCGTGACAGATGCATAACTACTCATGGTGGATGATGAACATCGAGCAACACGGCCTTTCTAGCGGAAGATGAAACATAGGTACAGTAGTACCCAACCGATATGGCGCGTCGTGAATCTTCGTTCACGCAGAAAAGAAAGTATAGCTCCGAAGATTAACGAAATAATGATTAAAACTTACTTAATTAAAACTTGTACCTATGTTAAAAAAGACATGAGAACGTTACAAGGGGCCTGTTTTATAAAGCTACAAATGACAATTTACAGGTTACAAGTTTCCATTTGACACAACCTCGAACAATTAGGACCAGCCATTTGAGCAGTGTTACCGGTTAAGACCTGTAAAATTGTAACTTGTAGCTTTACAAAATGTGCCCCAGCAGGGCCAATTAGTTTTATACGTGTAAGGCTGGCAAGAATATTACAGAAGAACATTTAAGTGCGTGGCTTTTGAAACATTCACTCATAAAGTCCTTGTATAGCAAGGCATTTGCTCATATGGGCTTAAAAGTTCCAGCTTTTTCCCTACGGGTAGGTACAATCAACGGCGATGCCGACCTAAATGAGTGCCTCATAAAGCGAATTCTGCCCTCAATCGGAAATCAAAATAAACTTTTCCTTGTTAAGTAGTAGTAGTAATCTAATCTCTTTTCAGAAATAGAATGGAATTCCCTCGTGATCAAAAATGACAACAAATAAGTGGAGGATCATTTTATCCAAACAGCTAAATTACAGGATAAAACGGCCTTAAGAGTTGTTATGTGCGTGCAGAAAACGAATGCCACAAACACTGCGGCACGGAACTATATGTTAAAGTGAGCATGATGTACTTCTATCTCACTCTAACGTACAGTTTCGTCCCGCAGTGTGTGTGGCAAAAACTAAGCATGTGGTGCAGCATTATGATATGGCTCGACAAGCAAAAAACACATGCGTGGGCCGCTTTATGTCATAATCTGAGCCCGTCAGGTGTCCTACGCACAACATGTGTGCGCAGATTTTTTGATATTTCGTGACTTATTATTTTGACGTACAGTTTAATTTTGATGTACAACAACTTTGACAGATCACTTGACGGGTTAATAATCTGTGATCTGTGGCTCCATCTGTCTGCAAGTGGAACTGCAACTCTTTCTATACTGAATTTTCATTTTTGGTTGGATTGTTTATATGTAATGGATTTGGGGCAGTTAATAATAAAGTAGTGACCAATTATTGAAATAGCAACTAAGAAACATTAAAAATGGATTCTTTATTTAACACTGAACCTTTGGAGCAGTTCAAAAATGTATGTAATATATAAAAATGTACATAAAAAGTTACTATTACTATGAAAAGGACTTTAGGGCCACTTGCACCAAGTTTAGTTGAACAAATTCTGACACGTCCTTATTACTCGAGACATAAGAGTGTCAAATATTTTGAATCATATATTATTGCTGGCGACTATTAAAGTCCGTCTAATCACCATTTGATAAGTCTATTATAGAGGACGAGCATGCAGCCTACTGCATGCTCGTGTTTCATTCATGATTCATTTATTTATAATATAAATATTATATTGGTACTTTAATTTGAACTAATTAACCTTTTCAGGTATCGCAAGAGATTCTGAATAATTTATTTGTTGATAATGAACAAGCCCTGGCTTTTAGCCACCATGAACCATCTGTTACTGAGGGCATCAAACAGGAACTCATACAACTAATCACCGAGTGTAATTTTGATATTGATCAAGTAGCAGCCACTTTTAATAGAAGATCGTGGAACCAAGACAAAATTGATTATTTTGTAACAATCTTACAAGAAAAAAGAGCAGATTTGCTTTACTCATTACTTGCTTTCACGAACAGTGAGCATGGCGATACTTTAGTAAACTTTAACTGGGTTCTAAAACTAGTTTTGGGAACCAGTGAACTGAAATCTTTGAGGTATCACCTAATGCAACTAGTATTGAATTCAAAACAAGCAAATTGCAAGGAGAAGCAAATAATGTATGAATTGGATAAGGAAGCATTACGCAAATTAATAAGTGTTATGGAAAGTACTCTATTATAAAATTAAGTTCTAATTGAAATTTATTGTAAAACCTACTCGGGAACCACCTCAGCCAAGCTTGTTGTCCATTTGTGTAGACATTAGTCAGTTGGGCAAAAAAAAAAATTGAAGGTAAGAGGTTTAACATGCTCATCGTCCTCATACAAAACAATCTGCCAATGTCACAAGTCCAACTGTGCATTCAGTATGGGGATGTGACTGCATAGTGGAAGCACGGCCTCCTGCAAAAAACGTTCATGACCTGGATTGGGAACATGTTTAGTTTTGATTCAAGTTCAACTATGCACCAGGTTACCAAAATAAAATAAAAATTGTGTAGGCAAAATGTAACATCAAAGTGTATCCATAGTAGTTATTATTAACTAGTGTAATAGATAAAATGATCCATACTAAGATTTTGAATACTCCTTATAGAAAAGAACACATAATAGACTTGCACATAGTGACAATATGGCTAAATTATAACAGCGGAATCTGTTCATTGTTATTAGTGATCGGATTAGTTAGTGCCATTTCAAGAGACTTCGGTGCGTGAGATTAGTATGGATATAGCTTTTAACACCAGGACCAAAAATGTTTAAAATTTTGCTAGCATAGAATTGACAAAATATGTGGGGTTATCCATGAAAAGGGACCTTATTGATGGCGCTTACGCCGCACTGCGTCACGCGACGTTGTATTTATATCGGAGCATCGTTAATAATGAAGGAAGCGCCATCGACAATAAGGTCCCTTTTCATACGTAGCACCACATATGAAGACACCAAATTATGCCAACAACCAAAATAGTTATTTATGTAATTGGTACATAATGAAGCGTCCGCGGACCGGAACACGAGCTGTAGGTAGGCCTCCAACAAGATGGAGTGACGACCTCGTCAGGATCGCGGGACCGCGGTGGATGCGAAAAGCACAGGACCGGTCTGAGTGGAGAGCCTTGGGGGAGGCCTATGTCCAGCAGTGGACGTCTTTCGGCTGACATGATGATGATGAAGATGATGAAGCTTCTTAAGGTGGTGAGGTACCTTAGTACCTTAAGAGCTAGTTATGTAGCTAGTTTTGACATTCATGCAAACAAAAAAAACAAACCGTATCTCTTATCTTTTGGTATTCACATATTGTTTTTAAAGGGCATTCTTAAGAGTCCATATATGAAATTTTGCCGCTATTAGTTTTCTATTATTATAATTTAATAGAAAGTTAGGAATAAAAATGTAAAACAAATAATTAATAATGTAATAATGTTCATGTAATATAGTAATGTTGTTGTTTTGTTTTATTTTATGATTGTACTATTGTTACTTGTAACTGTTAAACAAAAGTTTAAACAGCAAGTCCCGGAATACCCAGTCTTATCCATGTTATGTAAAATGGTTATGGTCATTCACCCAAAATGGCACTACCTATTTCGACGCCGACCGATTTCACGGCCACGTATATTGACCATTTAATGTGAAGTAATTGCTAAGTTTGGTTATTATATATTTAAATATATATTTTTATGGCATAGAGAAGGCAACCGAGCACACAGGCCACCTGATGGTAAGTGGAAACTGTGACCCATAGACATTAGCATAAGACTGCAAATGCGTTGCCAACCCTGAGGACTAAGATGGAATGCCTCTATGCTAGTCATTACACCGGCTGTCTTATCCCCAAACCGGAACACAACAATGCGAACACTGCTGTTTGGCGGTAGGTTAATGGACAAGATGGTGGTAGCGATCCGCACGGACCCTGCACAAAATAAAATTATATGTAGGGTCAAGGAGGGAACAGTGGCTAGGATTTTTTCAACAGGCTATTGCATGAAAGATATAAATCCCTGAAATAGTTTTTGCAAGCACAAAGCACAGTGCATTATTGAAGTTTCATATGTAGCAAATAGATTTCTTATTACTTTTACCAAAAAAGAGATAACTAGTCTTTTTTTTTAAATGGGAATCGAGCGACTGTGTACTACGACCTGTACACAGTCACTAGCACCCCCAAGTACACGGTGGTTCTAACAGTGCACAGTGGCTCGAACCTTTGTGTACACTCCCTAGTATACAGTGGTTCTTACAGTACACAATGGCTACGTTTTGATATTCAATGACCAAATAGGTTCTGACATCTTTAGGAAAAATTAAAAATTGATAAGGGTTGTTATTTTTTTATTAAAGTTGTAATGTCTATGTATCTACTACCTACTTAGAAATAATTTTCATAAAAATTAAATCACATTTTAGCGCCTTGTAGAGGCCATACCTCTTAAGGCAAAAATAAAAAGAACATCAATATTCTTGTAACTTAAATAAACTCAGTAATTAACAATTGTCATTTTTGGTTTAAATCACTTAGGTACTTACTATTACAGAAATACCCAACCCTTGTCACAAAATTAAATGTGTAACCAGTTTTGTGGGATAATGTTCTATTTATATATCTATTGTAATTGTTTTCGTTAATAATTTTTAATAAATAATAAAGAAGATAATGTTTTAAAGCATATTTTTTTAACTTAAATTGAATTTGCTAAAAGAATATTAGCAGCGATTCTGATTGATATACGTAGGTACGTAACATTTTTTTTGCCTGCTGCCAAAAAATCGTCAAATTAAGGCAAAGTTGGAGGGTTTGATTGACGGTACAATATATTATAAACAATGAACAGCAAATGAAATTTTATTTTCATGGTAAGTACCTACATACTCGAAAATCTACAAAATTCCGCACTTTAAATAAATCACCAAAAAATAACATCCAATTTTAAAATGTTAAAAGTAAATTATAAATACAGTAAAATTCAGAATGCTGCATTAAAATCATAAATCAAATTAAAGTTAAGCCAATAAACCATAGTATAGTATGACCTTCGCCTATTATTTGCCATAGAACTCATTTACCTACTAATACATTTTTAATAATACTGTAATGTAAAGAGTTGCATGTAGGTACGCAGTGGTTCGAGAGCGACTGTGTACTTTCCCGAAACGAACTACTGTTGTCCCTGTCGCCATTTTGGATTTTAGATCAAACTAGAAGCAAACACCAAAGCTGAGGACCTTGAATTATCAGCCAATACTAAGTCAATTAGACACACTCTTAGTGCAAAACATAGTTAATCAAGAATGTCGTACGAGTTAAGAAAAAAATTAAGTGAAACTTATCTGAAAATGTAGTTTTGTCAGGGGTTAAACAAAAACGCATCGCAACTCGACCGCATGGCGCCGGAGTGGGTCTCTGACTAGTTCGTGCATGATCGGGTACCCAATGCTTCCGATTGATGTAGAAGACAGGAATATAGATCTTTCCCTATCGAGTACAGCACATTCGAGCCACTGTTCCCACCGAGCTACTGTTCCCTCCCTGACCCTAAACTTCAGGTAGGTATGAAACTATTTCCAAAAAATGATGGCGGTTCCTAGATGACTAACATGATTCCTGACCAGACGCCCACGCCTTCGCGTATGTGGTGCGTCTCTTTTTTGTTGTTTTAATTCTAACTGACGGCGACGGTTTTAAGGCGACGACGTATTTTTCTACGTTTCTAATGTTTATTATTGCTTCTAAGACTGGCTTATATGACGTCTGCCTTGTATCTATGACGATTGTCACATCCCTTTAAGTTATTACTAAGCCTTCATTGTGCCATACTTACCTTATCTTATAGAGCTGAATCTTCTGAACCATAAAAAAGAGTAAAATAACTAGCTGTTCTATATTATTGTAAAAAGTGTTTAGTTTAGCGTAGCAAAATACCCCACATCAACAAAGAAAACTTAACTTAACCGGTCCATATGGTAGAGATCAAATGTGTTAGATGTTTTTTTGTATAAATGTGGTAAGAAATAATATAAAACATAATCTTAACATCAAGGAAGACCTAACTACACGGAACAGGGTTAAGTATTTGAAATGACGGTTGATGTCCGACTCTTGCACACTAATATGTAATGAAATACTAATGTTAACGTATTTAATTTAAATTTTTGATCTTTAAGACACAGAACACAGAACAGTTACTTATTGGCTTCACAAATTATGGGGTCCTACATTATTTTTTTACGCCTTTGTTCTTTTGTATAAAACTGAATGTACTGCTGCGACTTTTCCTTCGCTTTTGTCTCTACAAGAACTGAAGGAACAACCGAGACCTTTTATTCAGACTAGTTCCTTCAAATTACCAGAAGATTCCTTCAGCTCTTGTAAAGGAACAAAAGCGAAGGAAAAGACGCAGTAGTTCCTTCAGTTTTTTCCAAAGGAACTAAGGCGAAAAAAGGTCTCAGTACGTCCTTCATTTCTTGTGAAGAAACCAGTGCGAAAAAAAAGCCGCAACCAATGCGAAGGAAAAGTCGCAGTAGTACCCTCATCTTTTGCAAAGTAACACAGGAGAAAAAAAACTCGGTACTTCCTTCATCTCTCGTGAAGGAATTAAGTAGTGCAAAAAAAAACGCAATAGTTCCCTCGAAGGATCACCTAAAGGAACTACGCGACTAATCCTTTTTTGGGTACTGCGACGACGCAATTTCGTTGCAGTGTTCAGTCAGAGAGGACTACAAGTTTGACTCATCAGTAAGGACAGGATTACAAGGGGTGGCTGAAAAATAATCTCCCTAGCCTGACCAGTTTTTTTTTGGATTTTATGCCCTGGTTGCAGTGACCTTATTGGGCTAGGTCTTTATTGGGTAATATACATTTCACAGGGTTTTCTCCACTTCATTTTCTAAAATAGATTTCACTGTGTTTTTTATGAATTTGTATAGAGGTTTGTAAGTATTATGTTGTCTTTCAATAATTGTTGAAGCGACGGCGGGCGGGAAGAAAAATCAACGTAATTTTGTAACATTTCATTGAGATCACTTGCAAGCACTAGTTTGATAAGAAGGAAACTTTGTTATTTAAACACAAAGTGTCCAACGGTTGAGTTGTTTTCTCGACAAAATATGTAGATTTTACTTGAAATTATTCCAAGTCTAGCTAGGTGTGATGGCGCAGTATTATTTCCATATCATCAAGCGAGTTAATTCCGTCGTATGCAATTTTGTTTGCCACTTAATTTCCAGTAATTCCTCTATGGAAGGTAACCCACAAAGGAAACGTCTACTCTACTCCTTTAAGCCTGACTACTAGTATGGAGTCAACATAAGCAATGCTTATCAACGTGGAACCATGCCTTGTCCTTATCTGTCAATTTCAAATGTCACAGTGACAGATAAGGACCAAGCATACCCCACGGTTAGGGTGCGGCTCCACCGAGGCGGAGACGAGCGGAGCTGTGCCAATACTAACCAATAGAAGGCGCCTGCGTTCACGTCGAGCGCGCGTTGGGCACTGGTCCCACCGCGAGCGAGTAAGCGATGAACTATCGGGCTGACATTACTGCAGCTAGTTTATAGCTCAGCGATGAACTATAAATGTATCTATCTCTCTCTTTAATTTACACGGGAGCGATTATCTTTTGTTCGTTTCTCGGGCGAGAAAATCGCCGATAGTTCATAGCTTACTCGCTCGCGGTGGGACCAGTGCCTTACCCACGTTAGCTTAGATTCTATTGGTTTATTGGCACAGCTCCGCTCGTCTCCGCCTCAGTGGAGCCGCACGTTTATAAGGGCATAATTGCTAACTTTCGTTGGATCACGTTTGTTTCTGGGACTACTAGGACTTTCTTAAAATTGAACAATGTGCGTGCAGTGATAAATAAACTTGGTCACTAAGTATGGTGAAACGCGATTTTTTGTATATTTGGTACATTAACTAAAGATAAAATAAAATAATTAAGATGCTAAGGCTTTTGTTTGTTTTATTTATTTATTGATTAGAGACATTCACACATCAACATTTAAGTTTCATAAAAATTGGAATATCATAATTATCATACAAATCCCATATTGCCATTGTGAGCAAACAATATTCTAATTTACATTATTTAAAATATAAATATTTCCATAGCTGACAAGGTTTAATTGGCTTGCAATATCAATTCATTAGCATGCTTTGAGGAACGTAATGTCAGATTACTATGGGCACCTTTACTACACATTGCCTTTGAGAGTTAGGCTGGCCGTACAAAAATAGCTTCTCACTGCCGACACAGACTGCTTTTTAGAAACGACTGCAATACACTAGAGAGCAATAAATTCGCAGCTTTAATCAATAGGTCAAGACTGCTTGAGGCTGCTCGTGCATGGCCAGTCTAAAACATACAACTGTTATGCTGAAGGTTCCTATAGTAACTATATACATATAACATGTAAAAAATGATGGTAAAAATATATTATGTGCCTATAAAAATCCATAAAAATCGTCGTGGAGGATGAGGGACGGCACAGAAGCGCTAGGTGGGCCAACAGCGACTAGGGTGCTACTGAACGAGAGAAAGCTACGTCAGGAGAGGTGGGCAGTCACGTTCGATATGGAATGTCTCACTCATTTACTGCTAAATACACCTGGAAGTTTCCTCATCGCGCAATTGCCACTTTCAATTTAGTAAAAATGTATAAAATTACAAAAATGATTATGAAATTATATGATAGGTGAACACAGATGCTTTTGAAAAATTATATAATAGTATTATATTCTATATACGAGGTGGAAAACTGATATACTAAAGGTTACTTGCACCAAAAAGTGAAACCTAGTCAAAGAAGTTGACAGTTAGTATATGACAATAACCTAACTCAATTTAGGGCCAT
The DNA here is from genome assembly GCA_923062465.1 of Acleris sparsana. Lineage (NCBI taxonomy): Eukaryota > Metazoa > Arthropoda > Insecta > Lepidoptera > Tortricidae > Acleris > Acleris sparsana. The sequence goes on from OV281292.1 coordinate 2,642,201, forward strand.
TCAGTTACAAACTTCATGGTGCAAGCCCGCCTAAAAGCAGTACTTAATATTGTACTGCTTTCACTAACTTACTATAACCAACTTCTATTACATATTCTAATCTAAACATTACAGTAATATAATTGTGTATGTCTGTATATGCATAAAAATGTATAGTTAATCAAAATTTTGGCCACTGACTGATATAAAGTTTAAATGTTTCAAAAATTTGGTAGCCAATAAGCCGTTTCTAATCTATTTTTTCATAGGTTGACAACGTTTACTAATAATTTTATTTTACTTTACAGTAGTTGACAAAATGGAGAATACCTAACATGTTCACGTCATGGACACGTCTTACTCTCACAAGTTTACCGTTCCAAACTTCATTACAGAGAGCTCAAAGATCAAACCTTTATACAAGACTTAATTAAATTAAATTAGCAGAATATATGAGTGTTCAATAAAATGACCAACACTAAATTATCATTAATGAGATATTAGGTGAAAATAATTTCGATGCAGTTCAATTTCATAACAATTTAAACTGAATTTAATACTTTTTGACATACAATTAACAGTTTTTAAAATAAATTTAATGAAAAATCATTTATTTATATATACATAATAGTAATTAATGCCTCGAGCTAACGAAATATTACCTAATGATACTTGTATCATTTCATTGGGGTAAATAATAGGTTTTAAACAAATGTATATTGTTGACTATTATAGCCAAGAGCGTCGTCGACTAAGAGGTGACGGGGAGATGGGTTCGCGAGCTCGCTCGTGTGTCGCGACTATGTACATAGAGGGTGTCTTCCGTTTCTTCACGCTAATCCGCTAATAGCTGCTACACCACTCCGTTTACTGCGAGTTTATTCCGACTCTAAAGCTTCATTAGATACATTAATCCAAGTTGTTTAATACAATTGAGCAAATGGAATGTAGCAGGGCTGCTTTCCGGAACATAATGCTAACAAATATTGTGTACTTTCGGCATCGGGCGCTTTAATTATTCCTAAAGGGGCCGAAATAAAATTAAGATATAATCATAAATTCAATAAACAATAATTACGCGTGAGTTCTAATTGACATTGTTGTCATCGAGTTCTTGTATATTTCTTTTAACAAGCGAAACTAATAAACCTTTATATAATTCATAGCTACATGAATAATACAATTTTGTTTAACATGACGGTCATAGGTTACGCCACCATTGTCTAAGATATCCTAGTAGGCCAGATACCTTTAATATGTAACAAAGATTCTAGAGAGAGAACTCAAATTTTCCTACATTACTCACGGGCCTATTCACTGAACCTTACATAACTTGTAAATCGAGTTTCCTCTGAGCTAAACATTAGGAGAGTCACACGCCACGACGTCATAACTTATACCCCTGTAATAATGGCACCAACTTATCGCACCGTATACTGCCTACATAACTTTGTTACCGTATATAATTATCTCGATCCTAGCGAATAAAATGTATAAATTCTTAATTTTACAGAAGCAAAGCACGCTAAACTTATACTACAATCATTCTATATGAAAGGTCACATTTAAAACCGAACGCGAAACGATCGAACTTAGTTCGACACTAGACCACGAAATGGGAATAAATTAAAAGGCTTGTTACTGGACACGGCGGGGGCGGCGCGCGCGGCTAGTCGGCCACCGCCACCTGGCTCGCCAGCTCCTGCAACAAGGGAGCCGTCAGCACTCGCTACCGACACGACCGACCTAGTGCATGGATCATGATATGATACGTTACCGTTTCGGTGTTTAGGTCCGGTACAGCTGGTATTTCTGGTATCAAATCGGCAATCTTGTCCGCGATCGGCAGTGGGTCCTGAAATTAGGAATAATATTAACAACTAACATGACTTATTTTAAGTACTAATTTAAGTTATTTATTAACAAACAAACAATATTATTTAACTAAAGATGAGGGAATTATTTCCATTTACCTCCTAGGAAAACTACGTCTTTTAATCCATTTTATAATCTGCGATTACGGCACAGATTGCTATGTGAAAACAATGTTTGTGAAGGAAAATTCGTTATTTACAACCCTAAAAACGCAAAATGCGAAGTAAAGTAGAATTTTCATGCAATATTTTAAGCGAATTTTCACTTTTCGCAGTTTAATTCATAAATTATATTATGGGTTTTATGGCAAAGTTGTATGCAAAAGAAATGAACAAGATTAAATGAGCTACAGTTTGGTTTTTTATCCATTTTTATATATACTTAATAATTGCTGAGATACAAAATGTGCAATAAGTTGGGAATAATTACACAACTTTATTAAGGTGTTATTTACATATTAAAGCCCTAGTTTATGTATTGAAATGCAACAACTGAAAAAAAGTAGGTCAACTTTTTTTGCTTACAAAAAGTAGTTTCACTCTCCCATAAGAGGATTAAACAACATACTAAGTCCATTTTACATCGCGCTTAGCGTTTTTATTGTAAGATATGACTGGCCTAATAAGATAGCCCTGAGAGATGGAAATAAGAAAGAGCGGGGTTCTATTGTAATAAATGTATTAGGGTAGCAATCAGATGAAATTCCCACCGATTACGCGGTATGATTAAGAGCCATTCCATCACTACCTACTAAATCAAAACGTTATTTCTATAGCATACAAAAGTGTACAATGATAAAACGTTCATGCTGGACCATTAATAGTAAATGTTAGGAATTTATAAATCGCAAGCGTGAGGACAGGGAAAGGAGGGAGGACTGCCGCTCGGCTGCGATGAACGGGGCGAATCGAGCACACTCCGGGTTCTTCTTGTTATTGACGATCCACGCATGCTGGTAGATAAATAAATGCACATGAAACTAAATACGAGAACTGTTAACAGGTTGTCGTACGAAAATTGACAATACTAGTCGACTACAAGGGGTCACCTGCAGGCGCGCCTCGGCGGGCGGCGGCGGCAGCGGCGAGCCCGCGCCCAGCCCGGGGCCGAGCCCGGCGCCCGCGCCCAGCCCGGCGCTCAGGCCGGCGCCCGGCGAGGGCGGCAGCGAGCACGCGGGGGACTCCTCCGAGGCTGCCTCTTCCGACACCGAGTTCCCGTTGCATTCGATCGTCTCGATTACATTTCCGAGACCATCTATCTTCTTATTTATTATTTTATTTTGTTCGGTTTCGTCGATTATACCATTCGTTTCCCTATCACTGTGGTGATTGACGATCGAGTCCTCTTTAGTGATGGTTTCGAGTTGTGGATGTTCGATTTCTTTGTCATCTCGTTGGATAATTTCGGTTTGTTCTACTAGAGGAGGTGGAGGTGGCAGTTCATCTATATCAGGAAATCCTGATGTAGGTTCTGGGATTTTATCAATTTGCGTTGAACAGAATTCATTTGGAGCGATTACATTTTCTACAGCTACAACATCACTAACCACTTCAATGGGTGCTGCTTTAAGGTCACAGTTTGCAATAGCGTCGTTAACATCAGAAGAGACCATGATCTCAGTAGCATTATTAAAGAGCTCTTTTTCTGGCTCGGAAATTTTCATTTCAGATTCTTCAACTTTTGCTACCGGAACATTAACCTCATGTATATTATCAGTTATTTCTTCTGGTATATTAACTTCAGGTTCTTTAAAATCTGTTTTAGTTAAATCACTAACGATTGTGGTTATAACAGTTTCATCTTTAGTTTCAGTCATAACTTTTTCTACCTTAGATGGAACTTTTTCAGGATCTACTTCAGATTCTGTAACTATTTCGGGATGAGTATTAACTTTTTCAATTTCCACTTCTGTTGGTGTCGCGACGGGTATATCTGCAGCTGCGGTTTCCTTCAAGGGAGGGGAAAGTTGAGATATAACTAAATCGGTATTAGTAATTTCGTTTTGCTTTGGTTCAATTTCGTTTTCATTAAGTTTATCTGCTTTAGTGTCAGGGATGGCAGGCGGTGTCAAGATTGAATTTTCAGTGGTGTTAGCGAGCGAAGCTTCGATCAGTTCGGGTGCCATAGTGGTGGCAGCAAAGGATGCCACTGACGAGGGAGGAGGGTTTGCAGGGAGTGGTGGAGGCGTAGGCTCTATCAAAGGCATTTTTGCATCACAAACCTCTGTTTTGACAGGAATTTCAGGAACCGGGGCCGTTACCGTCGCGTCAGCTGCTGATTCCTCTGGTTTAGCTTCTTCAGTAGGAGGGATTTCAGGAGCTTCTGTTTTCGGCTCTTCTAAGGATAGACCATTGACGGGCAGCTGCTCTGGCATCAACTCGGGCACAGGTGTTACTTGGATTTTGTCAGCATCTGGCGCGGGGGCGGCAAGTTCGTCAGCAGCGAGAGTCTCAACCTTGGGCGACTCTGGTGTGCTACTGCCATTAGTCAAGGGCTCGGTTACTGGGGTTTCGGGGGTTTTCTCTTCCTTCACCTCTGCATCAGCCTTAACCACTTCCGCGACCTTGTTTTCAACTGCTTCAGTTACTGCTGTCACAGCTTCGGCCGCCTATGAAAAACACAATGATTTATTTTTGTTGCAATGTCTCAGATATAAAAAGAAACAATAATATGATGAACGGATCAGAGAGTTATAAATAATATATTTAGTGAATATGCTAATGTTAGCACTTTAGTCACAGAAATAAAAGCACTTATCGATACCTTGTCGTCGGCCATAATTAAGGGTATAACAATTGGTAGGTGTTAATGGAAACAAACGCGTACCGAGACTGAAGGGAGATCAACATGAGCAATATTATTTATACTGCAATTTTTTGTAACGGAAGATTGGCGATCATTTTTAGATAAGTAGTTACCCTTCAATGCTCTTGATCGAAGACATATTACATTTCAGTGCAGTCAGGGTTGGCACTATCGATGAGGCAATATATTTAGACGTAATATAATTATTATTGTTGATCCAATACTTATTTTCCCCAGATAAGTAACTTAAACATTTATTGTTAAATTTTCTTCAACATATTACATTACATAATATATAAAAGAAGAAACTGGCTACCTGACTAATCAATCCACGCACAGCCGAAACCGCTGGACATAGGGACTAGAAATTTAGAGGCATTCTTTCTCGGATAACTTAGAAAGTGCACTAAGATGGGGATGGAAATTCATCCCTAAGGGGTTAAAATAGGGAGAGTAGCGAGAAAAATTCCACGCGTACTAAGTTGCGGGCGTATTTATAGTTCAATACCATAAATGGTTTTATAGGATTATGAATGAACAAAGTAACATTATGCATTTTCGGCTTGTCCAATCTTAATCGGTCCATTTTATTGGTTGGTAAATATATAAGATTACAGGTCTCGTGATAACAAGAATACATCCATATCTATGAGATACTTAATTTTAAGCACCGACCAAAGAGAGGGAAGTTATGTCGGACTTTTTGTTAAACACATCTCTTTGCTAATCGGGTCACTTTACAAAACTCGTACTGTAAGTACTAATGTGTGTGTGTGTACTAATTTGGGCTAGGTTCTTCTCAGCTGGATTGCAAGCAAGCGTCGCAATTACGCCAGAGCGGAGCGTATCTTGTATGTATATTTGGGCGTTCAAACCGTAATCAATGCTGTCTTCAATATATTGACGAAAATATTGATAATTACCAGCAACTATGATGTAAAGAGAAGCAGTACCTTGGGGTAGTAATAGTTAAAAATTAATTCCGAATCGAATAGAAATTTATGTACAGTATATATAACCGTTCAATAGCATGGTCACCGGTAGTGCATACTCCTCTCATTCTTTAATTCACTGAAATAATAACAATTATTTCCAGTTTCTAGAGTCGTGCAACCGCAGTGGTTGTGGCGAACATAAGCCGATATGATACACAAGGCCGTCTTTGTTTACTGATGTAGAAAGACACGCCTCGTGTGCTGCACTAATAGTCGTATCCTATCGTACCTTGAAGATGTTTGGCAGTCGATCGCTCGAATGCCATTAATAACCGCAATTACTACGTAGGGAACTATTACACTAAGATTTATAACCGAAACATTCATCAACTATTATTGTTCTTATCATGACTTGGCTGGCACTATACGTGTCGCAACGCTGCTACTGCTTATTATGTAGGTAACACTTTACTTTTTCAAGATATCTTTGTAAGTTATTGAGTCTGGTTTGCAAACTTATGTCGAAACTGCTGCCATGAGACGTTGATCTATCAGCCATTATCCCCAGAGAACACGTTGTGACGTTGCGTATTAACGCATAGGTACGACAAAACAGATCCATATTTATTTATAAATATTGATAAATCATAACACATTTGTTTGCAGCTTGGTGCATTGACCCGAGCGAGCGAACAGGAAGCTAGAGGTCAAAGCGAGACAACACAAAATCGGTGTCCGAAGCGAGCGGAATCATGATCCAGTGCTTTCTTCTACATATATCAACAGAGGATTTGAGGGGACGTTTTTAGGGTTCCGAAGTCCTAGGAACCTTTATAGTTTCGCCATGTTCGTCTTGCTGTCTATGTCACTTTTTTCAGAAACTATCATTAGTTACAAAACGATTTTTTATGCTCATATAGATATTTACCACGCATAAGTAAAAACACTTTTTAGTGTACCTGCCGCACATGGAAAGCAAGGATAAAATTACAGCGACGCCCTCGCTTCGGTTCGGTTTATGTGACTTTTCTGTAACGTCCCGTAAATAATCTATAATTTATTATACACAAAAACCTTCTTGAACCACTGTCTGTTGCGTAATTTGAAAGATCTAAGCGTACAACCAGAGGAATAAAACTAATAAAATTATATTATTTATGTTATACAATTTAAAAAACTTATTCTTTAAAGAAATTATGTTTACAAGTTTAGGTAGTTACTGTAATACCTTGTTTTGTTGTTATTATTGCTTAAAAAGCTCAAGTTGTGTTATTCAATTATAGAATTATAGCATTTGTAAACATGTTATTTTTTATATACTTTAGTTTATTTACTCTAAAAGAATAAGTACCAATACTATAAAAAAGAAAAATGCGACTATTCGCCCGATTGGTAAATATTACGGCGATGAACACAACTAAAAAGTATTCGACATTTTGAAAAGTTCGCTAATTTGACACTTGGTTTTTGCATTGATTTCTATTTTGCATGTTATTTTTTGATATTAGAGAGTAACAAAATATATATTCGGGATTGTGTATCTAATATGCACTAAATCAATAGATACGGGCGAAAAGTATTTATACCTAGAAAAAACATCTTAGACAGCACCGATTAACCTTAAATGGAAAATTCGTTCACATCCTTTTTCGAAATATACCTATTATTTTTGTATTTTTAGTACAGTCGAGTTCATAAATATGTCACTTTAATCGCTGTGACAAGGTACTAAAGTGTACACATATTGAAAGACTCTCACATTGATTGAGGTCTCTACTGTAAGAGCGTGGCGTCGGACGAAACCATATACTTACTGAGCACTTGAGCAGTGAGGATGGCCCGAAATGCTGTTGCCCGGTTTTTATATCGTGTCAAATACATCCAAGCGGAACCAGGTGGGCAATAACATAGACATTCCGCAAAATACATCCAATTTGAATTACGTATTACAATACTTCAAAAGTTACGTGACCAGTATGACGTACTCTTATAATTTTTGTTGTCTACACACAAGCTTTCGTGTATCGTATCACGACCCATTTATATAAATTAGGCAAATATTTTGGGAACTACATGTGATTTTTATGTAGTAGAAACATATTGTTTAGTATTTTTAACTCTTCTTTTACTTAGGTACGTACAGTCCGGTTAAAAGAGTAGATGTCCACACATAAACCTAACTTACTCAGGGAAATTGAAAAGAAAGAAATCGTATTTATTTACTAAAGTACTTTGTAAAAGATACTTTCCATGCAATTTTTAATGGCATAGAAATAAAAAAGTACATGTTTGAGAATTCATTCCATTACTTCTAAAAATTACTTACGCTTGACCAAAAAAAAAACAATGCTATAAATACAAATTTACCTATACGGTTTAGGAAACAAACCACTAATCAAAATATTTGTGTCCTTCCTAATAATTTTAAGTGTTTGTTCGTTCCGTTTACTCAGTTCAACATCTCAACCAATCGACGTTACATTTTGAATAAACAGTTTAGCACTGATACGGACATTTCCAGAGAATTGGACAAAGTTAGATAGGTACATAATTAAACGAACTTGTACTTGTATTATGATATGTAGTGGATATTGACTGTGGGTCATGTCATCATTAGTGATACACTCCCTCATCGTGTATAACCTACAAACGTGTAACCGTGTTTAATCTATCACAACTTAAAAGCAAGTATTATAATATTGTTGAAATAGTACTGCTCAGTGGAAACGTAAGTGGTCCTACGCTGCCTTGGCAGGGCGGAAAGGTGTCCCACTCACGTTACTACTTATGAGGCGCACTTCACAATGCGCCCATTTTATTTTAATCCAAAAGAAAAGTAACGGTACAGTGAGCGAGCGCGACGGCGCGGCGGCAGGAGGTGATGACTCATCGCGCCATACAACAAAGCGTGGACGACCGTCGACCATGGCGGCGTCTGACTATGGTAATGATTTTCCGCTCCAAAACCCATGTTGTGTTGAGCTTGCCTTGTTTTTTTTTGTTACGATTAGGCCCTAGGTGGTAAATTTTGTTGCAACTTAACTTCTGTTGATGACGTGCAATAGTGAAATGTTATTAATAGCTTATAGCTAGCGACTCCATTCGTGTAGTTTGTTTTCTTACTATCCAATTTTCCAAATCAAAGTACCTTATGAGTTTTATATAACTCAAGTTCAATTGCTCTTAGGCATACTTGCATACTATTTGTACGCCGCATTTTATAAAAAAATCTGTGTTCAACCGTTCTTAAAGGTTTGAGAGAGACATCCAAATCTAATATTTGTCTGCAACTCCGTAGATACTTTGGGTTCGTTGACGTGGACAAAAACCCCTCGCCTATATTCTCATCTTTAAAATGGTCGCTTGACCATATGACCATGCATTTGGGTTTCCTTACATTTTTTCGTAATACCGTGTCATACGATGGCGAATGATCAGCCATCTTTTGGTAAGACCAATTTTGTTCATCCATGATTAGCTTGACTTTCAAATTCAAATTCAAATTCGTTTATTGCACTTACTTCGCCCTTATTAATATACAGGGTGGAAAAATCGAATGCCACATGGATGGCAACTACCTTAAATATTGTAAATAGCACATTTTGTGTAAAGGAGACTTTCCTTCGTTTTTAGAAACAATAAATACTGCATTTAAGGATTTATGAAAAATCGCTTGCCTCATTCGGGACTCGAACCGGTCAAATGTGACAAAAAATTATGTGCTGTATTTTATGATGCAGATCGAAAGGGTTACTGATAAGGTTCATTTTTCTCTAAATAACAAATACAATCAGAATAACGGAAGGCCATGAAAATTGTAAATGAAAAATTAAAACACAGAAAATAAAACAATATTCATTTAATAACCTTACTAAAACCTTGCTAACTAAAGTAGTTGTTCAAAATGAGCCCCGTTTTGGCGTTTGCATAAATCTAATCTTTTGAGGAATTGTCTTTTCGTAGCTCGTTGCAGTGAATTGTGGTGAATATTAGTAATAGCTGCATGGACTTCGGTTTTCAATTCGCGTACGTTTTCGTAAGTTCTTTTATAAATAACATCCTTCACGTATCCCCACAAAAAGTAGTCCAATGGCGTTAGATCCGGAGATCTGGCCGGCCATTTAATAATCCCTTTTGTACCGATCCATGTCTGGAAATGGTTATTTAGATATGTAGTCGATAACCTGCTGTTATGTGCTGGTGCACCGTCTTGTTGGAAAATAAAAGTGTCGTATTCTTCGGGTAGATCATTTAATGCATTTCGCAATAGGTCTAGGATTTCGAGGTATTTTACTGTATTCAGGTGTCCTTCAAATATGTGAACCATAACAACCCTGTTTTTCATTATCCCGCACCAAACGTTAAAAGAGAATCTCACCTGATTATTAGTTTCATGTGTACGCATCGGGTTTATACGGCACCAATAATGATTATTGTGACGATTGTACATACCATTATTACTAAAGTTACTTTCATCTGACCATATTATGTAATCCAAAAAATTTTCGTCTTGAGCCAATTTTGCCTCGATATCTCGACAGAATTGAAGCCTTCGGTCAGTGTCTCCCGGAAGCAATTTTTGCACCAAACGACCTTCACGGTAACATTTATACTTGTATTTTTTGAGGACGCTTAGCACACGAGTATGATTAGAACCAAGTATTTCAGCGGCTTCTCTGCTCGATGCTTTCGGGTAGGCTTCAAAATAAGTTAAGACACCTAAATCAAAATCGGAATAACCAATCGGCTGTTGTAGTCGCCGAAGGCGGCTCTCAAGTCTTCCATGGCGTTTTAAGTTTTTAACCATTCGTTGCAAGACGAACCTGGATGGTATTTGCCTGTTTGGATATTGTTCCGCGTACCACTGGAGTGCTCGTGTTACATTTTTTGCATTAACAAAGTACGCTTCTATTAAATCGAACTGTTCTTGATAATCGTCAGCCATTTATAATGTAAAAGCACTTGCAAGTCACAATTTCAATTTATCTACGTAAAATAGTAGCTCTAATATTCGAAAATGGAATAAACACAATTCGAAAAAAAAGAAAAGAATGCGTTCAACAAGTCGGGCATTATTTGTTTTAAATTAAAAAGATTGCACTTAAAAAACAAAAACGGTTCGTTAAAATGTTCCATTTTTAAAAATGTACGTATTCTAGCTACTATGATGACTAGAGAATAATTGATGCAATTTTCCTATCAAAGGAAGTAGGTTACTAAAGTGGCATTAGTAATCGCAACTAAAGTGATAAGTAAACATAAGTGTAGCTCATCATTATCATATTGTCATTTAGGTACACGTCTTTATTTTCCTTGTATTCCACGGATTACGTCTTAATTCACGTGACGGGTGAAATCAAATTTAAAAGGTAATTGTTAGTTTGCATGGCCTTCCGTTATTCTGATTGTATTTGTTATTTAGAAAAAAATGAACCTTATCAGTAACCCTTTCGATCTGCATCATAAAATACAGCACATAATTTTTTGTCACATTTGACCGGTTCGAGTCCCGAATGAGGCAAGCGATTTTTCATAAATCCTTAAATGCAGTATTTATTGTTTCTAAAAACGAAGGAAAGTCTCCTTTACACAAAATGTGCTATTTACAATATTTAAGGTAGTTGCCATCCATGTGGCATTCGATTTTTCCACCCTGTATATTCTCTAAACAACTTCTTCCTTTATCGCAATAACAAAGCAAGCAACAATTTAATAAACGCGAGTAATCGTACCCTTTAAATGGTTATTCAATGTTGAGTTTTTTGAAACTTCAAATTTCCTTTTCCATTATGATCCAGTGGTATTGAAAGCAGTCGTGTTTAAACGTTTGAAACTAATATGAAGGTTTTACCGTTGTACTTTCAATTTTATTTTTATTATTAATTAAACAAATTAATGTTAAGTATGCTGTGTTGGTGCCGGCCGAGAATAGCACCACCCCATCTCTTCCCGTGGGTGTCGTAAGAGGCGACTAAGGGATAAACCGGAGGATGGGCAGCAGCGTCCTCCGCGGACTACATGGTATAACTGCGGTCGCCAACCCGCCTGCCAAGCGTGGCGACTACGGCATTTTTCCCCCCAATGGTATGAGTTTGAGTGGAAAGCCTTGGGGGAGGCCTATGTCCAGCAGTGGACGTCTTTCGGCTGACATGATGATGATGATGATGATGAATGTTAAGTATTTTCATTATTATCGCCGTTCTTTATTAATATGCCCACCACTGTATACAGGATGTCCGGTAAATAGTGGACTTCCTTACAGGGCTTGATAGCTTAGCTCAGGAGTGGCCAAAATATGATAAATAATGTTTAGTAAAAGTCGCACCAAAAACGAGATATCTCAACATTTCAAAATTTTGGAAATGCGGTATCCCTGGTCCACCATTTTCGATGCCGTGGCCACATTTATTAGTATTTTTCAGTTTCGTTTGTTGTGAAAGATTGCTGTTTAAATTTGCTATAAGACCTTATCAACGGAATTAATAAAAGTTTAGCAGTTTTTTTAATTTTTCAAATCAAATTTAAAGTTTAGGAATCTGAGTTTAACTTGCGGCAAGTTTAACATCGCACGGTGTAAAACAAATGTACCAAGACTTGTAGTGCTGCTTTCCTAAAAATTGGCCTGGTTAATGGAGATTTTAAAATGATATAACAATTGAGTTTATTGATTACAACAGCGAAGTTATTATTATGTTTGTCCAACAAAGACTGAAACGAGTTTTACTTCCGTGTAAAATGAAGTTAACTGATTTTAAATGTTTTAAAAGATAGTTCACCTGAGTGTGAAATGTTACAACTCTACGATAAAAGGTAATACTACGACTATTAGGTCGATAAAAAATGTCACATCATCAACATAGAACGGCTGTGGAAATGGAATTTAGGATTACAATCATTATGGCAGAAATTAGTTTCTGTTGCATTTAACATTTACGTAAATTGTCTATTAAAACATTTCAAATCAGTCGACATGATTTTAAACGGAAACAAAAGTCGCTTTTTAATTTCGATTGCTTGATAGAATTCAGTCTAATCATGATTTATCATATTTTGGCCAGTCCTGAGCTGAGCTATCCAGCCCTGTAAGGAAGTCCACTATTTACCGGACACGCTGTATAATAAAATATTACAAAATTAAATTCTTGATCGTGTTAGCTGTAATCATAAAAATAGTACGAACACGTGCGACTCCTGGAATAAAACGTAGAATAGATCATTTTGTAGTTTGGTTGTTTAATCATAATATTCATAATTATGACGTTGACTTTACAATATTACTTTCGCGTCTAACGTGCCAAACATATCTCGCTCAAAAGCTCATAATATTAATTGTTGCAAACGGAGAAACCTAGCGGGGCTGTGGTTTTATTAGGAGATACACGTTAGAATAAATAAAACCTAGAAGTATCCGCATATCACAGGGTCTTAGTAACTATTCGTTACAATGTGGAAATTAGTCGAGCTCTAAACGCCAGGCGACGGTGGTTAGTGTTATATAATTTGCATCGGCAATAAATAACGGGTAGAGATAGCATCGCGGCCGACCCAGGCGCTCCGCTGTCGGACCTCGCACTATCAGCGGTTGAACGCCCTGCCCCGCCAGTGGCGCCTCTGGCGCCGATTACTGGCGAGACACTATTAATATCGTACCATAACTAGGTACACACAATAACTTAAGACAATTAAAGGGTTTCTACTAAATAGGTGTACAGTCAACTATGTCAAAGTGACGTTTTAATTCAGTTGTTAAAAAGTTTGTTACGATTTTGAATCATTACGTCACTTTTAAATAGTTCCATAGTGCCCTATGATTCAAATTGGCTGACTGTACATAATTATGTTTATAAATGCGAAAGTGTTTTAGTTTAGTACGCTTGAATAGCTGAACCGATTTCGATGAAATCTCGCACGAAATTGAAACCCCGAAAAGGTAAGGATACTTTTCATCACAGAGAATTTCCTCTGGAAATATCCACAAATAAGTTTTACCAAACGAAGCAGTCAGCGAAGTGCATAAACAAAGAAACTGATTCAATTGCAAATACTATTTGTGCCGGGCGAAAGAGTTTTTGTAGAACTTTAGTCCTCGACCTCCTATTTTTCTCACTTGTAGCAAAAAACGTTATTATTGCTAAAAATGCAGAAATTCAGTGGCTTTAAATCTAGTGACGAAGTTTGACATTTCGAACACTAATGACGACTTTGTTTGAGCTAGTATACGTACACCGCCCAGCTAAGGAAACAGGTATCACATACCCTATAAATTGTGTATTGATTAGTACAACAAATAACCACTCTTCGATTTCAATCAAATACTTTATCTGCACACATATCATAAAACCTCTATGATGCGTTTAAAAACCGCAAATTACGACTAGCATAAACTGTTTGGTTAGAAATGTCATTATTGCATAATAAAATCAAATTCGATTTTATTATTACATTCAAATTTCGGACATCTCTGAAAAAATAAAGCAATTTCATTTGACCTCAATTCTAATATAAGTCGAGATGACATTTTATTCGAAATTAATGCCATGACGATTGCATAAAATTTTGACAAATCTCGCATGTGACTTGATTATTGAACGATATAATATTAGAGGCAGACTCTCTCTGAATAAAAAAAACTACGGTGTCGTGAAATCATGACATGCGCGAGAAAAGGAGAGACGTTATCGTTAACCGTCATTTTTGACGTTCTGTTTGTCTTGTCACAACGGTTGTTTTTACCCACGACGACGGTATTGCATTTGGGGTGAGAGGAAGTTCGTTTGTTGTTTGTGCAAAGCAATGTTGCCACTTACAACTACTAGTCCAATTTTGATGCGGTTCTCAGTGACAGGTTCAGGTTTGATTGGTGCAGGTATTACGGTGACAACTCACCAGAAGAGCGCTGCAGTAAGCATTTGTTTGTGCAAAACCAAAACTACTAGTCCGATTTTGATACGGTTTTTAGTAATGGGTTTGTGACTAATTAGTGAGGGTTCTTAAATAGGTGTTATGGTAGTAACTCACTAGGGGGCGCTGCAGTAATATATTTTATATTAGCTACTACATATGATGTGGAAGCTCTAAAAATTATAAAGGAAAAAAAAAAAAAAAACTAGTCTCTTTTTGGCAGCCCCGGACGGATATTTAAGGGATTTTTATAAAGTTCATAGGTAGTTGAATATGTTATTGCCACATTTATATCTTCGAAAACCAAATACGTACGTAGGAAAGTGCTATGAAAACTGATACTCTATAGTTAATATGACCGACTCCGCGAGCGATCAAATCTACTATAAAAGATTTTTACGTTTACTATCTCTCTTCAGATAAATTCTTGAAGTAGGTTCTAAAAAAATACAAAAAATGCTTTTTATTTCATGTTGTATATAAATTAACCAAAAAAAAAAAGTATAGGTAAGTAATTTTAAAAGCGGGTTGGCAAATGAAACTATTGGGAAACGATACATTTGGCAAACATGTTTCGCAGGGATAAAGGTAATCCAATGCGAACACTGCCGTTTAGCGATAGGTTAAACTAAAGAATAAGATGGTGGTAGCGATCCGGACAGATTCTGCACCAGCTCCGACCGCCGCTCAATTTAGGTTGCATTCGTCTTTAGACTACTAGTTTTAAATTGGTTCGCTACTGTCTGGAAAGCTTTTGTTTTCCTCTTTGGCCACTTGTCAGCTAACTTGGTTATATACAAAGTATACTATAATAGTATACTTAGTATTTATTTAATAACTATAGTACTAGGCAGATAATAACTCAAATCCTGAAACATTGCACAACCATGAAGATTCTGACCATGATAATGTTGACAGCAGTAAAACAATGCCAAATTAATACCTTCACACGCAGCAAATGAGTTTAGTATTGTTTCACTGCTGTGAACATTATTGATATTCAGAAATATCCTGGTTGTGCAATGCTGAAGACTCCGTATCTGCGTAGGTCTAGGTACTATAGAAACAAGTGTTCTTATCGGCTTAGGGCGACTTCGTCCACAGTCCTAATTCGTCACGTTCTTAACCCGTCCACAATGCCATATGGCCTACTATTCCAATTCGTCGTCATTCCTACATTGTCACCTTTTTAACTTATCTACTTTCCTATATTGTCACCTTCCTAACACTTCCACATTCCTATATAGTCCACAGTGCTAACTCGTCCACTCGTCTATTGTGTGGTCAACTTCTTCAATATTGTGTGGCTAACTTCAGTTTGCGCTGTGGACGATATGTAGATTCCTAAATAAATTATTTTAAATTTCAATGTACCAATGACCGACCGGATTCCAAGTATCGGCAGCTGGAGTACAGTCAGATCAAAACGAAGATGGTGCAGCTTGACGATTTGGATAAATTCAAACCATACTAGCAAGGACTAGCCAGAACAAGAAATGACTGGGAAAATGAAGGGAAGGCCTTTGCCCAGCAGTGGAACACTAGATTACAGGGACATTAGATTAGAATTTCAAAGAAAAGAGACCGACGGACAGACGGAAAACCAAATCAATGTCATCTTATTAGGTTTTATTTATAATATTTGGTATGAAACCTTTAAAATAGAGGGTGAATATGTTTATCTAATCCAACGAAGAAAGTGCAGCCCGAAGCTACTAACCATCTAGCTAGAGGAAGTCACGAGGCTATCGTCTTACGCACGCTAAAAGCTTCGCTTACTTATTAATTACTCAGACAACACAAGCCTGTGAATTGTATCTCCTAATTGCTTTCAATAAACTCCTTTGTTTCGTTTAAAACAATGTAACTTTGTGTCGGTTGCTCGGCGCTGAACATTATGTTATTGCTGCGGTCAGTACTAAGGTTTCTGGTAAGTAAAAATATCGAATATTAATTATAAATAAGTCTGTTAAAACATGCGAAGAGAGGAATACATGATTATATTTCAGTTAGTACTGTATTATTTATTATCCACGTAATTTTATCAAAACATACGTTCATTCGTGACAGCTAAATAGCACAACTGCATATAATTATTTCTTTCTTATTCATTAACGCGCAATAAGTCTTTTTTTGATTTCGACAGAAAGGGACAAAGAATACTCTAACTAACATAGGTTTATTGCGTATTTATGAATAAGGCGGTTAATCCATTATTCAAATGCACTGTTAAACTTAACTTTAAGACATTTTTTATCTGTCCTAGAGTCAGCCTACTAGTGAAATATTATAAACACGCCTGCACTGCAGTTTTTACATAACATTAGGAAAAGAAACCAGTCGCTGTTATGCCAGGACAGCGTTCAACAGAGGTATTATGAAAATATACGCGACAGATGAGACGGGCGCGGGCACGCCGGCGCGCCGTGCCCGCCGAGCATTTGTAAACATGCAATACGAACTGCAGTCCTCGGCTTACTTTGCCGGTAGCGGTAGCTGCAAGCTTGTCTCCGAGCACACACCACCACAAACACCGCGGGCGCTATATTGTTCATCCGACACTGCACCGTTAACGTCAACAAATGCTTGTTTCGACAATATTCGATATGTCTATTGTGTGGCTTCACGTACGGGATTTTTAACTGTATCCGGGAAACCAATTAGCATAAATTAGTTAATAAAAGGAAACAGGAAAGTTGTACGTTTTAAATGAGACAATTTAAATCATCAGCTCATTTAAAACCTCGGATGAAACATCTATTTCACGAGTAGATAAGAATAGCACATAATAACGTATTACGTATTAACATATATAACCGATACCGGTTCGTTATTGTTTAGGTGTCGCGGTTATAGGTGTGTGGTCGTTTGTCGACCCCCTTAGATTCCAGTCCGGGACTGGTTCGGGGCCGCGCGGACCCACCCGCCCACGGGAACGTCGCAGCCTGCGACTACTGCAGATTTTATGTTGCACTTTGAAAACACGTTTTCTAGTCCACTCATTCGAGAGACACCGGATTTTTGCAGATTCGTTTGTGTAGTTTATACACAACTTTGATCGCGACTTCGTCCGCGTATAAACAGTTTGTCGCTGTTCTCTCCGCTGAGCTATCAAAATATCAAAAAGTATTTTATTATATGCCAAATATCTTCCAAACCCGTTCAGCCGTTTATGGGTGGGGTTGAATGACAATCATCCAAACATCCTTCTTTGACATAAAATATTAATCTATACATATAAAATGCTTTGTCCTGAATGACTTGACTGATGGATCAACGCATAGCCTAAACCGCTGATCGTAGAGACCTGTAACTTGAAGGGTGTGTTCTTTGTATGATCCGATAAGAAAGGATTTTCCGAAATTCTACCCCTATGGGGGTGAAAAAGGGGGCAAGTTTGTATGGGACAACGTGATTCCTTGGTCAAATCTACTTCAAATTTCGCATAAACATTCTATAACAGAATTGATGGAATACGTGTTTCGTATTTTATTGAAATTCAATCCCTAATGGGGTGAAAAAGAGGGAGAAAGTTATTTGGGGGTGATTTAACGGGAAGAAGTAGCTGGACTAGCGGGAAACTTATTCTACGCGTACGAAATCGCGGGCGTCCTCTAGTATCGTATAGAAGGAAAAGCTGCTCATTATTATTATGGGGGGTTGAGATGGGCCTTGTGTGCCACTTCGACCATTGCTGATCTTCCAAGGCTTCTCATACCAAACACCTCTGCCACTTTTATAAGAATTACTTTGTTATTCATTCGTCTGTCAAGACCCTTTTTCCCTAAAACGGTTAAAGTTATCGGGAACATTTGTAGTATTTAGTGGTCCAAACTAAGGCTGGTTTTTTCAATCTCCAGATTAATTTATCTGACAGTTATCGCTATTCCTTTTTTGTCATATGAAAGAAAAGGACAGACTTAAATTTTATCTGTCAAATAGTGTTATCTGAATCACCAGATAACACTATTTGACAGATGATGACACTAGATGTCTGATTTACATTTTTAATTAAATCAGCAATTTTTTAAAATTAAAAAATTATTCATTTGTTTAATTAACCTATTATGTGAGATAATTATATCAAGTTAAATAGGATGAACATTATTGATTTCCCAAATTATTTATTTTTTAAATATTCAAATAATTAACGCGCAACCAGAAGTAAAATATCCTGTTCTCGTCCCTTATTTCAGAAATTACTTACATAAAAAAAGGGGCAGGTATATGTCCTGTATGATGGGACTTTGCGACTCGCACTTGTCCGGTGTTTTGGTAAGGATAAGCGCCGCAATTCGCAGCATACGAAAATCCGAACTCGTCCGTAGGCGGGTTTAGGTCGCTTTTGTTGTAATCACAAGTTAGGGGTTAGTCTACCTAGTCGGTTCATAAATTCTGTTACTGAGATTTATTAAAACACGCGACTTCACCCGCGTATTTTTCGATTATTCCTTCGGATACTTACATAAAAAGTAAATCCAGTCCTATTTCTTTTCAAATTTCATCCAAATCCATCCAGCCGTTGTATCGTGATGGAATAATAAACTAGGACACAAACGCATTCATAACATTTGTTGGAACTAAACTATTGCTATTGTTTGATCTACGAGCTTGAAGTATTCCCATTTGAGACTAGAAATCATAGTTTAAATCACGCACGACGATGATACTGATAATGGCCAAAACTTTTGTAAGAGTTCTTGTAGAGAGTTCGAGTTTGCTTGACATGAAATGAAATGTCGTACCTTCTAATAAAAATCCTATAATGAGGAGTTCCCTCAATTCCTCACGGACCCCCTCATCAAACTCAGATGTGGTGACAATGGGACAACCTCGGACGAATACTCTATCAAACCAAAAGAGTTAATTTTAAATCGATCTAATCTGTAAAAATGTATGTGTGGTCATACGGGTCAAACTGACCACCTAGTTTTTTTTTAACTTGGTTAAAATACTAAAACCTCATAAATGTAACAAGTAATTTTCTAAAAACCGCATCAAAATCGGTTCAGTGAAACGCGAGATAATCGCGGACAAACCTACATACATACAGGTCAAACTGAGAACCTCCTTTTTTTGAAGTCGGTTAAAAAGTAGACGTTTCTAATATCTTTATTTACACTGGACACATTTCGTACGTAATCTAACCTAGTAAGAATAAGAAGAAATTAAATAAAAATGCATAGTAACAAGAACATTATCCTTATGATAAAATTAATGTTATGTTATTTGATAATATGCCAAACAAATTATACAATTTGTTATCATGCTAAATATTCATTATACTTATCTAAGGTAGTTAAATGAAATTCTGTCTGTATTTATGTCACACTCACTCCTTTTCAGAATCTAACGTTACAAAACTAAAATTATGATGTTTATGATAAAAATACACATTAATATTTGTACAGCGTACCTACCTACTAAGAAATGAAATAAGTTTAAAAACATTTTTTAGGGTACGTCCTCCCGTACATGTAAAGCAAGGCTATTATTTTTACTGTACGACATCGTGTGATATTGATATATTGATAGATAGCTTTTAAAAAATCCATTGCACATCATTCATCAATTTTTCGATTTGAGGAACCGTAAAGGATATATTGAACTCAAGTGCCATTTGCAATAGAGTTACATGTCCCCACCCAGAGGCCACACAGGCCAAAACACACTGAGGAGCAATAAAAACGGGTCACTTTCTATTGTAATATAATACGTTTCCTACTGGTTTGATTCTATGTTAAAAACATGAAAAAATAATAAGCACAAGTTATATATTTCTCATCGATTGAGGTAAATCTATTTTATTGTGAAAAAGATATAAAAAAACAAAATCCGGTGACCACTTCTTTCAGAGCCGACGTCTCTTACGCCCGTTTCCTATATTCAAGAAACAAATCGTTTTCCTGCGTTTTCCTTACGGGCCGTAGCGTGATGACATTTGCTACGTATAAAATGTGTCATATTATATACGAGGCGTAAAGAAAACGATCCGTTTCTTGAATATAGGAACCGGGCATTAAACGGCTCAACCGATTTTCCCTCACTCATCTACGAGTTACGATGCCTTAGATAGATACACAGATACACTCATCAGTCTTATAACATCCCTCTTTATGCGTCGGGGGTTAAAAATAGTCGACTACATGCAATAGAGTAGAAAATAATTATCTTATGCACATACGTATGTGCGTAGGACACTGGATAAAAAAAAACATTTATTTACACACTTTTTTTATTAACCTTGCATGTAACAAAGAACTGTTTGTTATTTGTCGATGTTTTATTTTGGCAAATCGCTGCGGGAGTGCGAGCTAATGACCGCAAAGCACTTTACGATTTACAAGCTCAAACCGCGGAATGAGGCAGCTCTAACAAACAATTGTCTGCGTAAGCGACGATAATCCCCTTATTTACCATTTCAAATTTAATTTGTGCTCGTTTTTATACCTTGTAGAGAACTTAGTCAAGAAATTAACGTGAAAATTAAATATTGCTTTTGTAACTAAACTTGTACTTAAAACTTGAATTATAGCGTACAGATTTCGGTAAATCCATAACAACGTCGACTGTCTAGTTAATACGCTTTGCGATCGAATAAAAACACAATCATTTGTTTGGTAGTTCATATGGATGGACAACCAATTTTGTCAACTGTATGATCAGTCATACATTTTGGAGAAATTTGATATTTAACGTAGAACCGGTATTGTCCACGCGTCGTCGGCGGCGATGAGCTAAGTGTCTGTAATTGCGCGATATCGCCGTTGACAATGCCGGCTCACGTTTGGTAAGCGCGGATATGGGTAGCACCTCTTTGAATTATAATGCGCATTGTTCCTTGAGCTCCGTTTTGAGTGCAATGCACTACGTCGCAATAGCATCTTGTCATAGAAATCGGAGTTTTCTAGCCGGCGGCGGGTCGTTCGGCGGCGTCTGGCAGGTCGGGTGAAACATCGATCGCGACTCCCGCTCACGCGCGCTCTTCGGATAGGTACTAAGTTTCGTTTTGCTTTAAAATGTAAAGTTTCAATTGACTAAAATTAAGTGTTTTGAATCTACTCAGCTAGAATAATACACTAGGCGTGTCTTTCCCCAAGGTCTAAAAATATGTACCTACACAAAACCCTAATCTTCAGGGATTTTTTGCCTCACGTACCCAACTTAAACGTGTATAATTTTACATGTTTCCAGGAAGATTTTTAAACAGTCACTGAGGTTGGTTGTTGATAGAGTTTGAAGGAAAACACGACCGCGCACGCGCACGCATTAGAGGTTAAAAAAGTATGAAGAGCTCATTCTAAAATAATATTAACTAAACAATTGCTTGTACAAAGAGGAAGGATCGCCGGCGTTTCGGCGTTGCGACCGTGGAGCAACGGTACTCTGCAGCGAGACGCGGGCCGGCCGCCCTCGTACTAGTTCTAAGTACACGTGCGCTTGATTTCACATCGCCCGCGAATTTCACATGGCGAAGGTCAGTGACTCCTAACTAGCTCTAAAATATAGAACCTCATTTAAATTAATACTCCACATGTATTAGATGGTCTGGGCACAACGTGACGTGTAGTCATGCTTCTAAAGTAGGTCAAGTAACTTTGCTGCTTTATTAATTGCGTCTAGTTTTAACAATAAGTCTTCATCACACAGATACCGACGACATGTTAAACCGAAAGATAAGTAAGACAATATAAAACATTAGAAAGTCATCACATCACGCTATAAGTCTCTATTGTATAATATAAATCATTGATATTACCGGGACACAATAAGTATAGAATAACGTAAGGTATACAATTTAACATGAAATAAAACTTACCTCTTCGGGTACTTTCTCTGGCTCTCCATTCGTTTTTGGTTCTTCTTCTTTTGTTTTTTTCTCCTGCTTTGGCTTGTCCTTTCTGCTAAAACTGATGGATCTCAATGACCATTTTTTCTTCACCTGCGGAAAAATGTTTCTATACTAAAGATAAAACAGGTATGTGACATTTTTATAAGGCATTGTCTGCATGACGTAAAAATTACCAATGTTTAAAATTTATAGTTATTACCTTTTCCTTCTTAGGTTTCTTGCCGTCTTCAGGCGTAGGGACGGGATCGCCGTTCTCTTCTTTCGTTTCGTTGTCTCCGTTCGTCACAGTAATGACTTCTTTCTCTTCATTCTGTTCTTCCTTGCCTTCCTTTTCAGTTGTTGCATCTTTCTCATTCTCCGGGGTTCCACTGTCAAGCTGTTTCTCTTTATCCTTAAATAAGATAACAGAAATATTTATTTATTTAAGTTATTAAATGGGTAGGACTTTTTGTATTGTTTGATCTCGAACTAATGAGGTGATAACTAAACGGTCCATTACGTTGTTATTATTTTCACATCTGACGTTGTGTGAATAGTAAACGCAGCCAGCAAAAGTAAACTTGAAAAAGGTCGAATTGGATACGATTAGAAATGTGTTATCTACACAGGAAGCCGCGGGTCGCATGCCTAATGGTCACCAACTTACTGGAAGTTTCATTGGTACCTTGATATTCTTGTGTAAATATATATTTACTCCAAGTTGCATAACGGAGTCTATTTAAGGGAATATGTGCATTTGTAACACGTTATGTTTCTAATATTTTATGTAGTGTTCATTGAAATCTTCTCTGATTGATCATATGCCTCATGCCCTGCGTTTGCCTCTGCTATTGCATTGTGCAACATCATTATAGTTTTTAAAATAATGTAGGTCTAAACAGTAATGCACTTCCTCTCCATTTCAGTGCGAGCGTACGAGGGTGCGTGTACTCATCAGCGCGCGCATCAGAGCGTGTATCCGAATAGCACCCATTCCGTGCGATGGCCCTAATTAGCCATCTCCCACACATACCTACACCAATTGTAGTCATATTTTAAATGTCAGGATTCGTTTTGACAGCAATACAGCATGCTATGTTGTATGGGAGAATAAACTAAGCAGGCGTGTCGGTATAACAGTTAGAGGTCGGTGTGGTCGGTGTGGACGGTGAGGAATGGTCAGGGACGAGGAATGCACTGGGCTCGCCACTCACGCTGAGCGGCTGGTCGGGCTGGATGTGCGCGGCGCCGTTGAGCTGCGGCTTGAGCGCGTCGGCGTCGGCGAGCGGCTCCACGCGGCCCTCGCCGCCGGCGCCCGCGGCCGCCACCTCCCCGGCGCTCTCCGCTTCCTTCCCGCTTATGTCCACCGACCGCTTACTTTGCTTCGCACCCATACTGGCTTCTACTATCCTGTGCCGATACAAGTATTACCCGTATTATTAACCGGTATAAAATATTGCTACAAAATAATTGTAGAATGGGAGGAAGCCGGAGGACGGAAACAGATATTTAAATTAGTGTATGCAAATCCACGAAGACTCCTTATTGAAAACTAAAGAATAATAAATACTTTTTTTATATAATCTAGTCAGGTAGGTGACTACCGATTTGGAATAAACCCTTGACAGAGCAGTGGGTCACTGTGTTGAACGGAGCGCACGCTGCAGACGGAAATAGTCTACTCAATGCAGTTATTTACAGTTCAGTTTATTTGCAATACTCGCAGATCAGCGAGGAAGTCAAGGGTAAAAATATATTGCAAAAATATCGGTTCCCTTACAGAGTAATAAAATCTAGAGGTATAAATAAGTACATTTTTTATTAAGGATCTATGGTGTATACAAATCAATGCCCGTGATTACTTCCCGCTTAATAGCTACTAATCGAAAAATTATGTATGAACCAATACGTAGATCAAGAACAAAAAATACTAAATAGAAAGTAACATAGAAAGATCTCTTACTTATTATATATTAAAAAAAAAAACACTAATACCGTTTTATGTTGATCACTTTGTTACAGGCACCAGGTGTATTGATATAAAACTGTTCACCACTAGAACCTACAGTCAGAAGTCGATCGCGATGGAGCCGAACAAGCCGGCAGCCGGCTCGGCGTTAAAATTGAAACTAAGAGTAGAAGGTAACACGAAGGGGGTCTGCGCTCAGTTATCGTATTCATTACTCATTAACCGAGGCCCAAATTCCTAGCGCATCGCTCTGTTTATCATTCATTATCCCACAAGTTTACACTGAATACAAACAAAAATAGCAGTGCGATTAGTCACGCAGGGGCTTGAATCTTATCGGTCCCTGTGAATTGTCCGCTGCGGTAGTAAAAACTATAGCCTCACTGATTCGAATGCTAGTAGAGTTAACACAGTTGTACTGCGATGTACCAATGAACTTAAGCAATAACTTGGCCTATAATTATCGTGCTCGTTCGCTGTTCTCTTAAAAAGTACGTACACAAGTACCAATCGGGCTACAGATACGTATACGTCTTTCCTGATGCGGAGTTACTCCAAATTGGTTCACGCATCGAGGTGATTGACCCGTATATTTTATGCCCCCACTACTTACTAGGTACGTTCAGTTTTTTAAACTAAAGCAGTCAACCCGAACTTATTGTCATTAATGGTACAATAGGAGGCACTTAGCACGGCCAGCTCGATTTAAATGAGATCTGCCGAACCTACTTCGGTGACCTTGACTCCCGCCGGTGTTCAAGGTAAACCAGTACCTACCTAAGGAACGTGTTGAATAAATCCGTTTCGTCGGGCGAGTAGGTATCTAGATGCCGTGCCCATGTATTTTTTGTTTATAATACCTCATAGGTGCCTACTTAACTATCAACTGAATTAAATGACGACGAATTCGACGACGCGCTGGCCTAGTTGGTAGTGACCCTGCTTCCGAAGCTAGCAGTCCTGGGTTCAAATCCCGTAAGGGCAGATATTTGTGTGATGAGCGCGAATATTTGTTCCTGAGTCATGGGTGTTTTCTATGTATTTAAGTATATATTTCTCTATATAAGTATTTATATCGTTGTCTAGTACCCATAGTACAAGCCTAGAGCTTAGTTTGGGACTAGGTCAATTGGTGTGACATTGTCCCCAGATATTTATTTATTTATTATTTATTAATGCGTTGTTTTGGGGCGTGAGAAGGAAATGAAATGACAATCATCATCGGTTCCACCGCAGTATCTCGCACCTAGATATAATACCTACTTAAGTGTCAGGTGGATATTTTAATTACCCTTTTAGCTAGAGATGCGCCGAATAGTGGTTTCACCGAATACTATTCGGTTTAACCTTTACCGAACCGGATATTCGGCTGTATCATTCGGTTTACCATTTCATTGTATTGTTTTGAGGTTTTAAAATAAACGCTCAATTAAGGTTTAAAATAAATGTTGACTATACTAACTATAGGTTAAAAAATAAACATGATGACTGGAGGTTTCAAAATAAATGTTGATTTGAAGTTGGATTGCTTTATTTTATTAGCTTTATTCAACAAATTCTTCATAGGATTTCTTTGACTTATGTACATAGATGTTCCTTACAAGCTTTTATATTAAATCACTATTTAACGATTGATGTGCGTAAGCATGTAGGTACAAACAAAGCCTACTAGGTAGGTAAGTAACGTAAATGGAAAATCGATAGTGTCCAGCTGCGGAATGAAACCACAAGTAACACTGCACCGGGGCGGGCATGGGGAGACAGAGCACCTCGCTAATCTATCTACTTCCTAGTAGGTACATACCTACCTAGTTCTAGGTGAATTAAACATGTCAGCACATTGTCATGATGAGCAGAGCCCGGAATAGGTAGTGCCTATTTACCTAAACTTTGCGGGAGGCCGTAACCAAGAGTGGTACAACCACCAATTTTTTTTTTTATCTTGACTGCGGGTTTTCCCGTGACCTGTGTTACGCTATAAAGACTTGATACATTTAACTTTACTTATAAATTATAAATCTTGTTATATTGCCTATTATTTATTTATTTATCTTGAAATAACTATCAGTCATAAAACAATATAGGTAATATAGATCAAATTGAATCAAAGAGATCCTGAATTTTGATCTTTTTTTTTTTACTTGATTTCGGACTCGCTTTGGTTTATTATTATTAGTTACTTCCTCCCCCGAAGTTTAGGTAAATAGGCACTACCTATTCCGAGCTCTGGTGATGAAAGACAAACGTACAACATATAACGTATTTAAAAGTTTTTAAGTAGGTAGGCATAATTATATTTATTAATGATCTTGCATAATAAATAGTGTAATGTATCTAGGTATGTCTTATTTATGAAACAATATTTTAACAAAGTGCCCATTTTCTGCTCGGTTCTCGTCTGACGGTGACCGGAACGAGCGCAACAACACTTTTCACTTTTCGCGTTGAATATTTCCAAACTGTCCCCCAATGATATTACATATAAAGAAGAATACCTACCTTTAGCGACCTCTTTTTATTTGTATGTTTATTTAATTGTCTAGTGTGATAGATAACTCTTTTTGGTAAATAAAGTTCATTTCTATTCTTATTTGTATTATTTTTCGCTATAGAGGCTATAGTAATACTTATTCTCCGTGAAATTTTCAAGTAGCTAGGTATCTACCTATTCCGATTCAAAAGTTACTACAGCTAATAGAAGGTCAAACAATAACAAGTGTGTTACCTAGGTAAGTAATTTGAAATAAAAAGCAACTAGTATTGTTTACTTACCTTTCGAAACTTTCTTGTGTCTCTCTAGGTACCTAATAGGTAGGTAAATCAATTACTATTTACGGTTAGCCTGCTGACAGACAGACATACTGCGGGAGCTTTAGGTAATACGGTCCTGTTGGCACACGTTGAGTATAAAATAGAATCCTAAAAATGTCTTTAGTGGATAGACAAAATAGGTACCTACTTCCGTAACTCCTTGATGATAACTTAAAATTCTCAACGATCGCTGGAGGTACCTAACCAGACCAGCGCCACCAGAGCTGCGTGTAATAAAGTGTTATTGGATCACAATAGTCATGACACTCATGACTCAATAGGTCTTTTGATGCATTATTGCTTCCACTAAGCTGAGGACATTAGTCATTTCTAAGAACAAATTACAGTGTTTGTACAGTCACCACAATCGAGAAATAAGTTGATAAGGGATACAGTACAGTACCTAGTAGGAATCATTGCTTAGGTCGATTGGACCAAATCTGGACTGGATAAAATTCAGAGTAGGTAAGTACCTCGGTAGGTAGGTATGGGGTTTTTGAACCGCAGACAAAATTACAATTGCCTTTCGTTGCAAGTCCTTGCAACCGACGATTGCCTACAGATAAAGGACAACAATTGCTTATAAAGCCTACTACTGACCTAAATAATCAGGTGAAGTAGTAGTAGTAGTACATGAAGATTTCACAGAGAACACCAAAAAGACGGATCGTTCTACATTGCTTCTTAATCTGCCCTAATAATCGTGAGTAGAGTTAACGCTAAGATCAAATTTAGACAAAAACAGTTAGATAACCCATTGAAATAGTAATTGCAACCAAATCGTAACTTAAAATTACTTAAATCAAGAATACTTAACACACCAAAGTACCTATGTTAGGCTTAGTCACGCACGCAAGCATACACCCTTGTTTCACATTAAGTACCTACTTGTCGCCCCATCACTCGTGGATGATTCATCGTTTGACAAAGAACGGATTTCCCAGAAATCAACATACATAACATAGCTAAGTTACAGTATTTACTGGTAAGAAGCACGTTTTCAAAACATTGCTCTAAAACTGTTACAAACGGTTAACTTCGCTTTTACAAACAGTAAAGATTTCTTTTGTCCTAGAGCCTACTTACTTACCGAGAATGTGATAACAGCGTGATTTAAATACAATGTGGAATCTCAAGAAACTGGCACGATATAAAATCAATGGGAGTGACGGTGAAATTAAAGCGATTAGAACACCATGAAACACATTTCAAATGTACTTTT
This sequence comes from Acleris sparsana, assembly GCA_923062465.1. Taxonomy (NCBI): domain Eukaryota; kingdom Metazoa; phylum Arthropoda; class Insecta; order Lepidoptera; family Tortricidae; genus Acleris; species Acleris sparsana. The sequence continues at coordinate 2,670,529 of OV281292.1, forward strand.
ACCGAACTCAAAATGTATTTCAACAGCCGGCATTTTGCAGAAATGTTACAAAGTCTTTAGTTTAAAATAAAATTTATGACAAAAACTTATATTCAATTAGAACTTACCACCAGGATTTTCAAATGAAATTTTAATAACAAGGAATTTAACACCGTAATCAGAGAAAATTGTTAACATAAAGCACTCACAGCCAGCCTAACACAATATGGCGGCACGATAAAATCCCCACCTCCAGCGGATTCAAAATTCAAACTAAATTTTGATTGGTTGCTTTTACCAAGACGCTTCAAGGCCTCCAACATACAGAAAAAAACATATAGACAAGGCAGAGAAGACTTATAACTTAACACAATACTTGCGAAAATCTTCACTAGATGTCGTTAAAAAAATGGAGCTTTTACAGAAATTGTTCTTGATAATTTTTAGCTTTCCTAAATGACTAATAAGCCAAATAACTTCGGCTTATTCTTTTTGAATGTTTTACTAACTATGCACTTCTTTTCTATAAAATTTGCCACAAGCTTGGCCAAAAAAGATTGGAACTATAATATTTTCTAGTAGCAACCACCACAACCACCCCATTGTTGATTAGAAGTTTTTGGTTAAAAATTAAATCATGTTGCCTATTTTACTCCGACCAGCGCCATAAATAATAAAGGACTTATGAAGACGAAAGATAATTCTATCATTATTTTCAACGTTTTATATTATGACTAGGTTCGTTGTAACGACAGACTTTTTCTACATAAAATTACTGTAATGGTAAATAACGGTACACATATATCAGGTAATTTACAACAATTTATTTGTATTTATTTGCCCAGAATCAATTGACTTTTCACATGTTATTCTTATTTTCTGCTTGCCTTTTGTTAATCCAATTATTAGGGTTTTTTAAAATGGCAACATTATTTCCATAAAATTCACAAATGGCGTATGCATCGATGTCGCGCTGCCCTTGACTCTCCGATAATCACTGTTTTTAAAAAATAGTTTCCTAATTATTTCAAAAAATCGTGTTAAATTGACCTGTCCTAGTGTGTGAAACATTGTAAACTGTGTTTTGTGGATTGTTTTAAATGGTGCTGTGAAATATTGGTGTAGCGTCACCTGACCAAGCTCATTGTCATTTCCCGCCATTGTGGACCCTCTGAAAAATAAATTCGTCGTTCTTTCGTAATTTGAGTGCAGTTTTGATGAAGAATCTTTAAAAACATTGATCTAGTGATGTCATTACACGGTAATGACGTCTGTTTGCTAGAAGTAGAAGACTACAACTTGTACGAGGAAGAGGCTTCGAATCACGCTTTTACCAGGTAAGGAAGCCCGGCGTGGTTAGTGAATTATTGTACAATTAGGTTTTCTGTGAGTCCTAAAGCATCCATTTATTTAAACTAATGTCTGATTTATCGAATTGGGGTATTTTAATGGGTCGCGTAACTACTATACTACCATATGACGCCACCCGTCCGCGCCGCGCCGGTCGTAGTCAGCTGTTGGTCCGCCATGTTTGGTTGGTAAAATAGGCGTAGTATGCCCCTACCAACGACTGCGCTAACAACGTACTATCAAACACATGTACGATTTAACTGTAAAGTCATTCATGTTTTTGTATGAAATCGAAAGATGATTTATCTAATTTTAAGAAAAATCATGAAAAACAAAATGTTTGTTTGTTTGTTGACAAACTGGTTAGCCTTTATTAATGTTATTTATATGTTTTTAGGTTGTAATGACTGTTTAGTGCCCATACAGAGTAATGTCATAATTATACCATTTAGAATTTCTTGTAAGTTGTCTGCTATAATATATGTTATATATTATGTTACCTCCCACCATGTGTCATGTTAAAACGTGCATAATTAAATACTTTTCTCAATTTGCTCGAGGTTGTTCATCATATTAATTTCAAATTACTTACATTAATTGTTCATGGCAATTTCAGTATTCTTAGCAATTGCAAAGGCAACATCAACCCCATTATACTCAAGAGGATTTGTAAATTAGTAGGCGAAACCAAAATATATAAATTACATTGACTTTGTATCATAATAATAAAACTTTAATAATTTCTAAATAACTTTCAGAGCCGATATCTCGTAAAAAACCTAACTTTGAAGTGTACTGATTAACATAGCTTCCTTAAAAAAAGGCACCCAAATTGGTCTATCTGTTTGATAGCTATGACACATTTTAATCATATATTTTTATGGGTAAAAATACATACTTGACAATAAAATTTGAAAATTGTCCAGACCACTCTAGCGCCTCCTTACACATTCGGAAAGGAAAATAGAATACAATTTCTTCTTGTTGCACATACTTGATGATGAGTGGGGACGCCGCCGAGGCAGGGGGGCGGTCGAGTGGCTCTCCATTCATTCCTCCCAATACACACACTTACGTTGCACATACTTACTTGTTAAATATTTAAATACTAACAATTATGTTCAGTCTATTATTTAAATACAAAGTTCCTCACTGATGGAATAAAATATGAATAAATTGTGATGGGTTTATATTTCCTCATTAAATATCTAAACTAGAGACATTTTATATAGTATCTATTTGTGTGCATTATGATACATTACAAAATCAAAATAATGTAGAGATATTTTTGATCCATACACATATTTGGTGTGCATATGGGTGGTCAACTTTATTACTTAATATTTCTGGTTTTGTTATAACATAATCTCGCCTTAAACATGCAAAATATATCTTTCCCCCCGCCTGTCTTTTTCATATTTTGACAGTTAATTCCAAACTCATATTTGGTTGTTTCCTGGCATGTTATAATCGTAAAAATATTGTTTCTGTGAGCTTGATACTTATTAATTTAATGTACATCGCCATGTGTTTCTCTACGCCACAGTTTGTTACAGCTGAGCTGAGTCTGCCTTAAATGTGTAATTTATTCTGTTTTTAGTATTTGTTGTTATAGCGGCAAAATATTTTCTGTGAAATTTTCAACTGTATCACTGTTCACGTGATACAGCCTGGTGACAGACAGTCAGCGAAGTCTTAGTAATAGGGTCCCATTTTTACCCTTTGGGTATGGAACCCTAAAAAAGAAGGAAACAAGTGTAATAGGTGTTAAAGTTAATGTGAGTTATTAGTTATGCTGGGTTGACCCAACTATTGAAGTTGACTTTATCATTACATTTCAGAAGTGAAAAACATTCTTCATCTGGCGGTAGGACAATGGAGGCAGAAAAAAGGATTCGACGGGAAATTGCTAATAGCAATGAACGAAGACGCATGCAGAGTATTAATGCAGGTTTCCAAGCACTGCGAACCCTTTTACCTCGCCATGAAGGTGAAAAACTGAGTAAGGTATGTACTAATCATTCTATAATAATTATATTATTTCTTTAACACAATATTTTTTTTTATTAAATTGGACATGGGCGTTATGCACGTCAGTAATAGATGGTTTTTTTTTTTCCCATATTCTATACTCTAATTGTATTCCCGATGGTAAAAAACATATCATCTTTGACCTGTTATGGTATTGTTTTGACGTCATCTGCCATTACTGTCAAGAAAATAATAGCTATCAAAATGTTGACAATACAATAACAGATCAAAAACGAATATTGTTTTTATGGTGTTGAATAGAGGAACTAGTACTTATATAAATGTAAACAATGAAACCATGCATGATATGGTTTGTCAGTCAATAGAAGCAGAACACATACGTCAAAGCTCATAAAGCAGTTTTGTTTTACTTTTTTAAGTGGTGGGTTAACATTTTACTGTACAAACAAATGGAGTAAGAACATAATAAAAATTGTTTTAAACATGTGTTTTCTTTCCATTTCAGGCTGCTATATTACAACAAACCGCGGAATATATTTACTCTCTTGAGCAAGAAAAAACCAGGCTACTCTCTCAAAATTGTCAGCTAAAAAGACTTTTGAACCAACATGAAGGAGGTGAAATACCATTGAAGAAACGGAAAAGCGAAATGATCTCGCTTGTACCTACAACTATAATTCCCGATTCCACGGACGACAGCATAATTAAATCGCGGTCGCCCGAGCCGGTCGCCGTCATAAGCGTTACGAGCGCGTCTCAAAAGAAAGAATCCGAGAGCGGAGAACTCCGCGTTCAGTTGGAGCGAGAGCGGCGACTGCGACGCCTGCTGGAAGAGCGCCTGCACGCCGTGGAGGGGCAGCCGTACCCGGAGCGCGCCGGGGCCGCGCTCGAGCCGGCCGAGCCGAGCGACTGCAAGCTGGAGGCTGACGAGCCGGCTGCGCCCGCGCCCGCCGTCGTGCCCGAGCCCGCGCCCGCGCCCGCGCCCGCCGCGCCGCTGCTGGAGGCGGCCATCAAGGCCGAGCCGCGTGTCGAGGTCGAAGTGCTGGACGCGCCCGACACGCCGGCGCGCCTGTACCTGGCCAGCACGTCGCGGCAGAACCTGGAGACCATCGTGGAGGCCATCCGGCACCTGGAGGGCGACCACCTGTTCGGCGAGGAGGCGCCGGACGCGCCGCTGGCGCTGACCACGCGCCCGCAGCCGGCGCCCGCGCCCGCGCCGCGCCCCGGCGTCATCGTCGTCAAGCATTCGTGATCGCGCGGACCGCTAATCTGCCGTTCGGCTCGTAATTTCGCTTTTGCTCTTTGAGCGTCCGTGACCCTCCTCGAATGTAGTTTTAAAGTTTTAGTTATTTAAATGTCTTTTCCAAAGTGACGAATTGATAAGTCTGCGTCTTTGATTTTTTACGCGTCAGAGTCAGATTGATTAATGTTAGGTAAGAGCCGAATGCGTTCTTGGCGCTGTGCTTAGTTTAGTCTCAAATGTAATTATCTTAAAGCTAAATTTAATGTTACTTTGTTACTCTGGCTTAATGTAATGACGATGGATCGAGGATTGACTGATTCGAGTAAGGATTTAGCAGGTGTTGATGTTGCCACCACTGAAAAGGTGATGAGGAGAATGGTAAAGGTTAATGGCTTTGTTAATATAGGCTTTGTGATAATTTAAAATTGACTACCTAACATATTAGAACCGATTAAGCAATAACATTAAAAAAACAATGATTGTAACAGAGGTTATTTGAAGTGATTTGGCAATACTTGGCAGTCTTAATAGTATAAAAGCATTTCTAGCTTGATAAGATTACCAATTATAAATAATATATCACATTTGTCTCTCTGTGTAGCTAAGGGCGGCTCTTACTTGCTGCATTTTATAATAATATTATGAATCCCATCTGATTAAGATAAATGACTATTTTATATGTATAATATAATACATGTTTTCTTAAATCTGATGTGGCATACTGATTGACATATTATTATTAAGTTGAGTTACAGTCTCGTGCTCAACTGAGAAAACTTATTCTACTATGTTGGATATTCCAGTGTCACATTTTTCTGTGCTTTTACCATGTCTTAGTACTCTGTATGTTTGCCCTCGATATTATTGTAGCTCTTATTTATTACTGATGAGGATGACTGTAGTTATCTATAAAGAAAATTAGAAAGTATTGATAGAAACCGAAATTAGAGCATTCCATCTAGTAAAATCCACTTTTATCTAAGGATCAATCTGCATATAATAATAGCACAGATTGAAGAATTGACTATTATATATTGTATTGTATTAAATTATTAGTATAATTCTGTAATGCAATGTCATTATATTAAAAATCAAAACATTGGCAATCGTGTAAAGCAATCGCCTACTTAGTTTATCACTAAAACGCACTTGGCGTCAGCTGCTGCGGCAAGTCGGCTTCAGTGCTATGTACTTGAGAGCAACCCTTCTAAAGAAGTGCAGTGACTAAACTTAGACAGTGTCCGTTCAAACGTCATTGCTACGTTTATAGCTGAAATATAGATAGGTAGTCAATAATGAAAGAAAGGCGAGATTCTTTCTATAGTCAAAAATATAACTGAACTCAAAATTATTAAGCAACAAGTTTAAGAATTTCTTGTTAAAATCTGAAACTAATAGGCGACTAGCCGGGACATCACCGATTAATAATCTAATCATGAATAAATTGAAAATTTGTAGTATGTTCTGTTAATATTTGTACTTGTAAGCTGTAGTGTCGCATGGAGTGTTATGGTGACCCATGCGTAGGTAATAATCGTAGTAGAACTATTTTATGGTTTGCTTCAGTGTGCTGGCATTTTGTTCAAGACGTAACCTGCTGTGCTTTCTGTTAATACTTTCCCTTGTAAGGTTTTTTTAGGATGTATTTTGTTTTAGTTCGACTCAGCAACAGAGTGGATCTACGTCAATGTTTTCTGACACAGTGCCGTGATCCTAATGCAGGGTCATTTTTTAAGACTGATCACTTGTTCATTATTAAGTTCTGTATTTGGTGCCACCAGAATGTTGTGAGAGGTGTGGTGTGAATGTGTTCCGTTTATGTAGTTTTATTAAACGCGACGAACCTGTTAGTGTTATAGAGATCTGCGATGGACGGGGTTGGTCAGCGATAGAGGTAGATGTGCGTAACTCTTGATGGGTATACATTTTATAAAGATCTCTTAACCACTATCAGGTTGACCCTGTGCACTACATGCATGAGTATCACGTTTGCAAAATGTGTCGCATATTGACATGAATCTTAGCACCTTGTCAACTGTGAAGTTTGTAAATAAGTTCTGCTTGATAATGTCTTAAAAAGTAACATTTCCCAGTAGCTTTATTCAGGAGCGCAAAGTATTTTCCCCAGTGGTCGCTTACAATCGGAAATAGGTAATAGCTCAGGGGTGACACCCTGAGACCAGGATATATAATATTCGCGCTCTGTTCCTGAGTCTGTAGCGTTAAGGATTGTCTGCCTACCGCCTTTACATGTCAGTATAGGATAAATATAACTTGTAACATAACGGACTTGGTTATACTATTAGTGTAGTCAAAATAGTAGTAAGAGATTTTAAGTCAAAGAAAACAAGTTAAATTGTTTAAATGTGTTATTATTTATGTCTTAAAGTATTAAAATGGTTATTTCTTATTAATTAGTTTGTAAATGATATTTGTCTGTATATTCCCTCATTCTTGTTTTGTCACTGATCTGAAACCAATAAAACATAAGCCACTTTCAACTGAATACGTTTTCGTAATTTCATGTGATTCAGATATTTTATTTTATAAGACAAGTGGTTATGTGAAGACTGATAGTAATTTGGTAGTAAACAAAATCCTTATTCTAAGGCGTTATGTACGAAACATGTTATTGTATCATAACCCCGTATATTTCAGCCAATATCCGATAAATAACTCGCACGGCCCTCATTTATGATACTAATATCTAGTCTAGGGTAGGGACATAGGTTTAAGCTCATGTTCTTCAAATAAGTGAAATAAGCAAAGTTAGTGTTGACCACTAAAATTAATGTGTGAAAATTTTGATTGTGCCCTGTTTTATTGGTTTTACGACTAATAATTGTGAATAGTTCGATTTTCTACACTCTATCGTATTCTAATTGATTGTGTGTAAATTAGTCTTATGTGGACAAACCTGATCCGTGTAAGCTAGGAGTCTGGTTTCGTTAGGGTTCACTCGGGGGTCATCTGAATTACAGAATTGTTAATTTCAGACATAATTTAGGTAAGGACATAGTACCAGTTAGATTTAATCTTTGACAGTGGTTCTCAAGAACATTAATCTTGTATTATCAAAAATGCATTTATTGATACTTAGTAGTATAATTTCAATGTCATTTGTCTAGTTTAGATTTCAAATTTTAGTGTTAGTGGCTGGGAAGACTTGCGAGGGCACAAATGTTAGTGCTACTTGAACCTGTCCCAAACCATGCCACTAACAAGCTCATGTTCCTATAGTAGGCACATATTGCAAGGCGTTTTTTATATTTCATATAATTAAGATAATGATAAAGTGTAGAAAATAATGCATGGATGTTTCCGTTTTGATATGAAATCGATAAAATATATTTCCTCTGATTTTAATTGAACCACATTTGACCTATATTTACGAATATTTATAAAACATTGATAATTAATTTGTTTTATTTAAATTCCTTAACAGTTTGCTTACCCTAATGCTTGTAGCGTACTGGTGGCGCTATTGCGAAAAGATGACTGGCACCGCGCGCTCTTTTGACAAAATCCGGTGCGTGCGTTTTTGTACATTCCAACCGACGTCGACTATACGGGTGCAGACTCGTGGTCACACCAGTTTGTCACACCTATTTCTGAGCGCATCTTAAGATACCTAACGAACGAGTCAGCCCCTTGTTCCATCAAAATAATGGTGCAATAGTAGATTGTGTCACAAGGGAGCAAAATGACATATTTAAGGCGAGGGCGTACTTTGAATCCTGAACGAAGCGAAGGATTCTACAATTGAATCCCGAGCGTAGCGAGGGATTCTAAAATAGAATCCTGAGCGTAGTGGGGGATTCAAGTGTTAACGCCCAAGGTGGAAATAATTTTGCTACCGTGTGACACATACTGCTTTTCACATCACCTTTGAGGAAAATAAAAGATCTTAGTGATGAAACAAATTTAATTATTCACACATTCTAGAAATGCTGAAATTATCAAATTTAACAACAGGAAATTATCGCACTTAACAACAATTATCAAATTTGGTAACAAAATGTCCTTGAACAGAAAAGTGCCACTTTGATCCCTCCTAGCAGGGAAGAAAAGTCCCCTTTCCGAGTAGGTGATATGAAAAAGTAGATTGATAACCAAGGGATGAAAGGCACCTTATTCCACAAGAGATTTTTAGGGGTTATTCCCACCTGTTACCACCAATTTGTTACCACTGGTAACAACATGGAATTTTTTTCCCACCTGTTAACACTGGTAACTACTGGGAATAAAAAATCCCAGCTGTTACCACTAACTACTGGGGGTTTTTTTCCCCAGTAGTTATCACCAAATATTTTAGTGGTAACAAATGGGAAAAATATTCCACTTGTAACCACCGAGTACTTTAGTGGTAACAGATGGGGAAAAAAATCCCAGCTGTTACCAGTGGTAACAGGTGGGAATAACCCATTTTTAGGCGCTCGAGCATAGCGGAGCAGCAATATCTCCTTTTCATGTCGAATATGAGCAAACTAATACAGCTTAAAAAAGTAACAATGTATAGTTTTACCAAAGTGTCTCTGCATAATAGATTTTAGCATGGCTCAGTACGGGTTTAAGTTTTTGTTTTAATCTTATCTTAATACAGACAGGTATAGGTTTTACGGGCTATCCCAGTTGTCCATTGTAGACAACTGGGAATAGCCCGTTTCTACTACTGTACAGGTCCTTTTTACTCGATTACGGCGAAGCAAAAAGGAGGGTTATGATTTATACAGTTCTTAGGTTTCTACTAATATGCTAAGGCCTACGCTGTCCGTAGTAAAGCTGTATATTTTGAATCGTAGATATACTAACAAATGAAAAATATATAAAGGGGGTCCCTATACAAGAACCCTTTTTTAAACGGTTTTTTTTTCATCGTAAATACGGTAAAACAAGCGTCAAATTTGCTGTTTTTATATTAGAAACCCTGAAGAAAGACCACAAATAAGTACTAAAAATGTTCAGCCCGAGTCCAACTTGTCAAATTGAAATATAATAATAACAGGTACCTAAACTGTGTGGTGGTACGGAAATCTCGGTGCGCGAGTCCGACTCGCACTTGACCTTGCCATGCATGCATCACTTTCAACCCGCTTCTAAGATAAACAATGACCTACTTTCTGAGTATGAGACATGAATAACAACAGTAACTGTATGTTCTAATGAACGTACGGTGTATTATTTGGTTATTATAGAATAATGTAATGATAGTCTCCGAAATAAAACAATTAAAAAAACAGTACCTACATAGCAGCTATTATAAGAACTTATTAAATTGACACTAGTCTCACTTTTATAAGTTACTGTGACAAGGCACTTAAATATATTACTACTTCTGACAGCCCGGACAGTTTACAGCGTCGCGTCGGTGGCCTAGTGGCTCGTCGGTTGACTCGTGATCGTAAAGGTACCGAGTTCAAACCCCCGCGGTCACCATGTAGGGTAAGAGCACCAAAAGATGAACGATTAAGCGACTACACCAACTTTAGACAGTTTATATTCAGTGAAAGTAACAAATTTCACCCTATTTAATTTTTTTATATGGTACAGTATATTGTCTAGATTGAAAATGACTATTATAAAGCCTGTTATTATATCTCCGTATTTTTTTAAAAATCATTTAAACAAAAAATGTACCGATTTGCCCAAAAGATGAACAGCGTGCCCTAATTCTGAACGGTTTGGGCCGAAAAGTTGAACTAACATAATAAAATACCTATATCATTTTAATTCTATTCACTTTTAGCAATAAAATGCGAGTTAACGAAATATTCTTTATTTTTTAATTGTTTACATTTATTTAATATTACTTACGTACATAAGGTTCCTATTTTTTATGGTTATTTGTGTCATAAAAACAACGAATTAGTATTTTTTATCAATAATCATTAGCAAAACTACTTAAAGTTACCTACTTTTTATAATATTAGTAAGCATTTCCATAAATACTACTAGTGTTCATATTATAAAACTATGCCTAAAAGTTGAACGACTGAATTTACTTAGTTCAATTTTAGGACACAGAATTTATGATATGAACAAACAAAATTAATTAGGTGTACAAATATTGGAATAGAATCCAAAACATGAACTAGTAAATTTAATTCGTTCAAGTATTAGGCACACATTTTTTATTGAACAGTGATAGTTTTCATAGTATTTAAAACTCCAAAATCATTGGATTAGACATCAAAAGCTATGTTCATCTTTTGGTTTAAAGATACAAGAGCAATTAACGTTCATTTTAAGTTCGAAATTTTCCATCTGTCATTTCAGTACGATTTATTAAGAAGCTTTAAAAAAAATACGCCTTGCCTAGTAGCTGAACACCGTTCAAGTATTGGCTTAGGTATACATTTTTGAAACCATTACTTGAACGGCATATTTCTCGTTAACTAACAAGAAAAAAGAAATATCGTATAACTCTAATAAAAGAGTGATTAATCAAGAATACATACCAAGCAAATCCTTCTAAGACTGACAATTATTGAATTTTATACGTAATTAAAAGCTTAAATTTGGAGAGCACTGTCCTTATGTATTTTCCCATACTATCGACGTTTTCGGCGGGAAGCTCCAGAACGACGACCGATCACGGCCAAAAATAATATAATACTATGTTAAGATTTAATGGAGGTGTAAGCAAAGAGTTGCTTTTTAAGAAAAATAAATTCCGAACTATGTAATATTTGTCACGATTTAGTTATGTGATTATTTCGATCGAGTGTTCAGCTTTTGGGTGTCGTTCATCTTTTGGTGCCCCTACCCTAGGTACCGATGAGTTTTCCAACCTATACTCATTATTACCCGATGCTCTTATGGTGAAAACATCGTGAGGAAACCTGCACATTCGAACAGCTGAGTATTGTATGAATAAAAAAAAACACGAAAGATCCTCAAGTGTTGAAGTTGGACCCATAAGTGTTCATCTATTCAAAGATAAGATAGATTCGAGATCTAATTGAAAGTTTACAGTGCGACACAACAGAGTAGAAATAAAATAAAATGGAACTAAAAAAATCCCATACTAAATTCTTGCCATGTTTAAGCATTTTACGTCAAAAATGTGACAGTTACGTAGAAAGTGCCGCCCTCATTTAATTTCAACTCTTTTTTTGTCGCACTGTACGTCATCGAGTGCCACATGGAGACATTATAGGCCCTTAACCGCCTCCAAAGTTACGTAAAAATGTCGTTCGTTCGTTCCACTATCCGAGTTTGATAGGTAGAGCCATCCGGGTTTTATTTTTGGTCAATATTGCATCATAGCATCAGAGAATGGTACCAGCAGTTAAAACCACTGGTCAATAAAGTAAAAAAAGTCTCTTACTCGGGCGGAAGTGCTCGGCAGACGTCGTTGGAGCTGGTCTTTCAACCCCGTTATTTTACGACATGTAGTAACAGAATAGGACAAACGCTTAGACATACCAACTACAAAAATCTGACACGCCACGTCACAATTGGCTGGAACTGCCTGACAGACTATAAAACGCGGAGTGTACTTGAATTAATTAACCATGATTTTTGAGATGGAATTACGTACTTAGGTACTCATGTATTTCTATAGTTTCTTTTCTAAAACTGTATATTTAGATAAAAGACTAAAAACTAAAAAATATGCAGCATTTTATAAAATATCTCCGCTATATTGTGAAGTGTGATTCGTAAGTTGGTAAGTCAAGGTGGATACTGATAGCTACCACTTATTATAAAATGTATTACATAAAGTGTCGTATCAAATAAAACACAAGAAAACCATTAAAACTTCAGATATAATCAGCACGTTACCTTTGTACTCGTACATTACATTTTTATTTTTTGTGTTAGGTACGAACTATTTTTGTTACGATTTTGTCGACGAACTCGATATTAAGATACTTACCGCGGCATTATTTTTTTTTTACATACCAACCTTCTTTCTTACTTTCAAAACAAGTAAGTATATGCAAAGTGATCCTGTGAAAAAACAACCGGCCAAATGCGAGTTGGACTCGTGTGGAGAGGGTTCCGTACATACGTAATTAATTATTAGAATTCTTCTAGAATTTGTCCTGTAATCTAAAAGCAATGAACTATAATTGTAAAAAAAAAATGTTTTTCAAAATTTTAGTCTCAGTAGTTTCGGAGATCAGTTATGGGCAATTTTCGTCTTCTTTCATGAATAAAAACAAAACTATTTATTTAACAATAATAACAAAAATATATTTGAGATCCTCATAACGTACCCTTTCATTTGATATGACACAGAAAGGTATGCAAAACTATTTTTTAAAAGTTTCTTATTCCTCCCCGAAAATAACCCTTCATCATCATCATCTCAGCCAAACGACGTCCACTGCAGGACAGGCCTACCCCAGGGATCGCCACAACGATCGGTTACGCGTGCTACCTGCATCCACTAAGCTTCTCGAAAGGCAACAACGTGTCGGCCGACGCAGCGTGTGTAGACCTCCCATGAAATGGTACGATGACCTCGTGAAAATGACCCTTATTAAAAAAAAAAAACATTTATTAACCTATCGGTCCAGTAGTTTCGGAGCAAATTGGCTTTGACAGACGGACGGACAGACAGGCGCACGAGTGATCCTATAAGGGTCCGTTTTTTGTACGGAACCCTAAAAAAACAACAATACTCATCCCCACCGACGTGCGCAAAATCATTGAAATAAAAAATCTAACGTAGCTAGGTACAACTTTCGTAAGTTTACCTATACGATGCATGTGGCGAATTGCAGAAAAACATTACGGGGTAGGTAGGTAACTACTCCGCTTAATGTCGAAGTCTATTTACGAGTGATAACAGAAGAAGATGATGACGCTGACTTAAGATCGGATGATGATAGTGATTAACTAATATGTTATTTTTTATTCATAAGTTTTAATGTGTTAGTTTTAAATATGGTACCAACGTTTAATTGTATTAAGTACTTTTATCAATCAAATAATGCGATTAATGATTATGAATACGAATCTATTTCATTATAGGGTTCCTTAGAATACCGCGTTAAGGCTTGCCGCGGCACAATACTGGGGCCCTTTTTAGGGTTCCGTAGTCAAAGTAAGAACCCTTATAGTTTCGCTATGTCCGTCCCTAGTTTCTAGATGCTATAAGTACTAGAAAGCTGCAATTTGGCATATACATATTTGTCACGCTAACAACATGGTAAAATAAAATCTTGCATTATTTTATTTTTATTGTACCTTCCCTACACGTAACGTGGGATGTAGTTTTTTTTCTCGTCGTTCAAAAATAATGCGGGGTTATGAACTGTCACTGTCATAATATTATTGCAAGGGAATATCGAACTTGTTGTATCATGACGTGCAAATGAACTTCAACCGTAGACCACATTTACCGACTGTACCCATCATTTTTTATCTAGCCTAGCTTTCTGGCTTCCTGAGATGCATTCCTATAATACCTAGGTATATTTTGGTATATTAGTATATTAGATATACATATATTATAGCTCCGTCACAGGCTCCGTGTGTGACGCGCGTAAATCCTGAAATTAAGTTCAATTCAAAGACAGAGCCTTTGTAACTCTGTTTTTTGTGTTACATCTCTATTCAACTCAGTTGTTCGTGCATTTTGCCGTGAGTGGTCGTGTCATCAGCCATCGCCGTACGCTGCGCTCAGCGTTTATTTCGGTACAGTGTTCCGTTTTGAGATAGTACGATTCCAGTTAAATAGAACAGTATTTAAGTAAGTACTTAATTAATTGTATCTACAATAAAGTAAATAACATATTGAACCGAGTATTGTTTCATTGTATGCAAAATAGTTTTAAGTTATTGATTAGTTAAGGTAAATATAACTGTGTAATTTGTGCCGCGGCGCCGTTAAAACTAAACACTGGATGATTTTTTACCGTACGTTTTTTCCTTTTTTAAATGAATTGAGATTTTTTGGCGTCGACCTACCTTTTGCCAGCGTTTTATTAAATGCTGCCACAATGCTGCAATAACCGCATCGCATCATATTGCATCTGAATGTCAAATTGCATAAACGTGCGTTCTAGGTCATATTTTGTATAATGTTGATTAGGTCTCGTGCGATTGCGCGACTCCATCAGTCCCGGAAGACTGGAAACTGTGTTATTTTCCTGTATGTGTAGGTCATTATATAAATATATTATCTGTCATTACCAGGAATACACTGTAGCTCTCTATCAGTAAAATAATTCAGTCAGATCAGTACTTATAGTTCCATTGTATGGGCCTTCCACACGGTGGCCCATCCTGGATCAGAGTAGGGACGGAGTAATGCGCAAGAGTGAGATACTTACATGAATATGATGCTCGCTCTTTGGTATAAATGCGTCTCTTACGCTGGCCCAAGACAGCCCATCGTCCAAAAGGGCCTTCAGACGATTTTTTAACTCTTTACAATATTCTTCCTCCTTAAATTAGGAAAAATAATACAAGCCTACCTGTTTATTCTGCTGGACCGATTTACGACTCGGATTGTACCTAGTCGAGTACAGAGGGAGCGTAAATCTCGGGTACCTACCGTCTTTAACGTTTGGCATAATTTGGATTGTCTGAAATATAGTAGGTCTTACCTAATCGGCTTAGTTGTTTTGCGATGAATGTTGACATTGCCGAAATCGTATTTGGTACCTATACCATAAATAAGGTTAAAAATATTAATATTGGATCCTTTTATGTTAATGCAGTTATATTTTCCTGCTACAAGTTTTAAAAAAATCGGCCGACGGTCTTTCTGGTTTCTACCTAGTCAGTCATGGATTATACCAATTGCGAAACTAGATAAGGACCTATATTTACTTATGCTTATGGGTATGCAGTTTCGTCGTCGTCCTCGACGAATTAAAATACGAGTTGTTTATCGGCCATTCTCAGAATAGCCGATAAACAACGATGTTTTTGCATGTGCGGCCCAAAATTTATCCCTTGACATGGTCAGACATCTACTTTATATATTTTGATTATAAAGATAGCTTCTATCTAAAAGTATTCGAAAGATATTAACTCTGTTATTTAATTATCATACTAATTTTATTTTTCAAAAGCTTATTCTCCATTTACCGTACCGTAGCCTGTCGGCATGCTACCTTGGTCTTCTAATTTGCTTCTAATTTTTATTAGGAACGGTTTCTATGTGTGCCTTAAATTCGTAGGCTTTGGTGTTAGTCTCTGCTGTCCATGGAACCGAAATCTACAGATATTTAAAAAAAGCTTTTTTTCTCAAAATCTAGTCATTGGATTTTGGTGCCCATCGATTATTTTTATATATGTAGGGTCGGGTGTCTCAGATTGAACCAGCCAGCTGCAATGAACCACAGCTTTATTTTGAACATGCGACGTTGCCAAACCGTGCTAGTATCGGTAAAAGATGGGTAATTACGTTGCCTTTTTCCCCACTAGTTTGCGTGGAGATCGCGTGCAAAGTGGTTGTGTGAGGAGCATTTGTATGGAAATTGTCCAGAAAAGTAAGTTATTGCTGCAAATTTCTTTGTTTTTTAGCTTTTTTTCTAGTAGTGATATTGTTTTCTTTATAGTAACACTGTTTCACATACTTATCTAGCATTTTAATGCGTCATGAGACGTTTCTCTGGAAGGTTATTTTATCGGTGAAATTTAAAAATTACTTGCGTAAACGTGCTGTGTCTCATATTGAACCACTTATCGGCAGTACATACTGAACCATGGTTCAATGAGTACACCCCTGGTTAAATGTGTACTGTGAATATATGAAAAAAAATATTTGTTACAGAATGGCACGAAATAAAGTTTTGGTGAGAAAAAGAGGTGGGCATTCGGCTGATAATATGCTCAAGGCCCTGCAATTGCATAGATCAGGTAAAAGTATTAGGAAATCAGCAAAAACTTTTGGCATTGCTTATCCAACCTTACGACGCTACGTAGTACAAAACATGAACGTCAACACAGAGGATCTCGCTGATAAAAAATTGCTACCAAATTATGAAAATCATCTTGTCTTTAACGCTGAACAAGAAGAGTCTTTTAAAGAGTACATAAAAGAGTGCGCTCTTAAGTTTTATGGACTGACCACTAAAGATTGCCGTAAAGTAGCATACCAAATGGCGAAAGTAAATAACGTCACTATACCAGAAAGTTGGGAACGGGATCAAATGGCTGGAAAAGAGTGGTTACGATCATTTAAGAATCGCCACCATGACCTGTCAGTAAAGAAGCCTGAAGCTTGCAGCTTAGCTCGTGCGACAGCATTTAACCGGGAGACGGTCAAATCTTTCTTTGATAACTTGAAGACAGCAATGGGTCGTCATTCGGCATTCAGCACTGGTTGTCGTTTGTACAATTTGGACGAAACGGCCACAACAACGGTCCAGCGTCCACAAAAAGTGGTTGGTCCTAAGGGAAAGTACAATATTGCAAAGGTCACCAGTGGTGAAAGGGGAACCTTAGTGACCACGTGTGCCATAGTGTGTGCTTCGGGTCAAGCCTTGCCGCCTGTACTTGTTTTCCCGAGAAAAAATTTCAAAGAAAATATGATGACAGGTGCTCCCCCAGGCTCTCTTGGGTTAGCACATCCTTCAGGGTGGATGACGTCCGATTTATTCGTTAAAGTGATGGAGCATTTCATTAAACATACCGCGGCTAGCTCAGAGAACCCTGCGCTTTTAATCTTAGACAATCATGAGTCGCATCTGTCAGTTGAAGCCTTGGAATTGGCAAAGAGTTCTGGTGTCACTATTCTTACATTGCACCCTCACACCACTGCTAAGATGCAGCCTCTGGATGTCGGGTTAAATGGCCCCTTCAAGATCTATTATAACAGTGCGATTGACTCCTGGATGGTGAGATACCCAGGAAGGTCTATGACTATCTACGACGTCGCACAGTGCGTTGGACAAGCCTACGCTAGGGCAATGACTCCTGTAAACATTTCTGCAGCTTTTAAGAAGTGTGGCATATTTCCCTTTGACCCAGAAGTGTTCACTGACATTGACTTTTTGCCATCGGACGTGACCGACAGACCTGATCCTCAGCCACAAGATCAAAATGTAGATCCCAATGCACAGGATATTGATGTCCAATCCACTGAATCAGATGCCACATTTTGTGAAAGTCCATCATTGTTAAGTACTTACAATGTGACAGAGACTCAAGCTAGAAATGAAAGTCCGTCATTGTTGAACACTGATAACGTGGCAGAGACTCCAGTTTTAAATGAAAGCTTGTTTCTAGTAAACACCGAGATTGTGGCAGGAACTCCATCGATATCTGAGTCAACTGAAACTATTTCAAAGACAGTACCCCGGATTATTCAAAGTTCACCAGTTGCAGGATCATCGAAGCAGATCCCTTGGATTTCACCCAAACAATTTATGCCACAACTGAAAGCTGGTCCTCGATCTACTAACAAACTAACTAGAAAAAGGGGAAAAAGCAGAATTGCAACTGACACACCCGAAAAAAATGAAATCACAGAAAGCAAGAAAAAGCGTAAAGAAACAAAACATAAAGTAAAAATAGTGAAACGCGCCCTGCTATTGGATAAAAATGTGAACGTCCCGAAGAAAAGAAAGACCAAGACGATTGACACAGATGAATCCACTACTGAAGAAGAACTTATTATGCCAGAAGTTAGTGAGACTGAAATAAGTGATATAGCTGAATCCGAAGATGATGAAGAAATTATTTTTGTTAGAGGAAATTTTAAGAAGTTGATCCGTAAACCAGTTGAAGATGACTATGTCCTCGTCGTTTTTAACACAAAAAATACTAAAGTTTATTACGTGGGCAAGATTACTGACGTTGACATTCCCAACTACGGAGTTTCGTTCATGCGACTAATTAGCAAAGAAACTATTTTTTCGGATGCCTTTGGAGCCTGATTTGGCTAATGTTATATTAAAGGATATTAAAATGATCCTGCCGCAGCCAAAAATTAACGGAACAAAAAACCGGAACTCTACATTTACCTTTCCAATACGTGTTGCTCCTACTATTACCTTACGTTAAGTTTATGGCACGAATCTCGGTTTAAATTCTAATTGGTTTATATCATTAATTAGTTACTTTTTAGAAGTCATCATTATTGGTTTATTACTTTGAGTATTTAATTTTGTTTTTAATATTTAAAAGTTTATTTTAAATATTATTTTTAATATAAGTGTTTGACTGACGATTCAATAAACAGCCTGTGATGTGAAAAATACAAAGAATAGTTTGTATACGATTTAAGTAAACTAATTTTGAGATAAAAATGTTGTTAGAGATATGAATAAAGACTGATTATGATGTGGAACTAATAACTTTATAGTTCAATAATAAATACAAATAAATACCGTCCAGTTCTTTGTTTTATTACTATGGAATTTTATCATAAACTGTTCTTGTAGTTATAGCTTAAAAGATAAGTTTATTGCGGAAAATACCCAGGTTCAATGTGTACCCACATATGTAAACCACCCAATGTACACATTGAACCGCAACATTTTTTTTTTAAATCTCCTTACACTAAAACCAAAAAAGAATATTAAAAAAATGTGTATGCACACTTGTACCTTAATAAACTTACTAGCTTTACGCAAAAAAAAAGGAGGCATAGCTTAGAAAATGAGAAGGCTATGCGACTTTGAAATTTACCTGGTTCAAACTGAGACAATCTCTTATAGTTCTGGTTTAAAAGGTGGTTCAATGTGGAAAATACCTAGGTTAAATGTGTACCACCCAATGTACACATTGAACCAAATCTCATTTTTTTTAAATCTCTCATTTCACTGAATCCAAGAAGATAACTAAAAATATGTAAATACACACTTGTACCTAAATAAATTTACTAGCTCTACACATAAAATTGATGGCATGGATTGGAAAATGGGAACGCTACGCGACTTTTAAATTTACCCGGTTCAAACTGAGACACTCTACCCTACCTACCTACTAATCGGAACTCATAATGTAAGTAAGTATGTATGTATTTTCTTTTAAATTAAAATTTGCCTTGGCTTCGTAGTCTATCCATCCATAAATATAACAAATAAAAAAACTATTGATTCAAATAAAAAAATAAGCGAAGTCCCATAAAAGAAAAACTTTTTTGTTTTCCAGAGTCAATTCAGAGAACTTGACTTGACATAGTAGGTACATTGTAGGTAAGTAGGTATAGATAGACGGACAAACGGAAAATAAATTCATCCTAACTATAAGGGTTTCGTTTTTCAGTATTTGGTACGGAACCCTAAAAAAATAGGCCCGTTATACACTCGCCCGTGAATATTTCAAATACTTCCATATTTCACGGCCAACACCCACCGCCGCACTTCGCGGGCCTCTCGGGGCATGTCAACTGGTCCTTATAAGCAACGGTTGAAACTCCGCGCATGACTTGAACACTAATTCTCGTTTGAAGGTATACAATTGTGTCTCAAATTGTTATGTTTCTCAAGTTTAGAAGATACATAGAGAGTGCCGGGCAAAAGCATGTCGGCCCAAAAATCTATTTCCAAAAACCAAGAGTTATTTTCTATGATATTGTGGGCTTTAAGAGGTACTAGGTTTCAAATATTAGCTACTTACTTAAATTACTTGCCTCATACTAAATGGTAAAGGCGTCCTCCAGTGATGTATATGGCTTTCGAATTTTTGAGTTCACTTATCAAATTTTCGACTGCAACGAATAATGAGGCGGAACCCTCATAAAAAACTGGTCTAGTGCGACACTGAATTGCCGGCCGAATTATTCGTATACGATAGATACCTACCAAATCTATTACGTGACTCGTTAAAAAGTGTTTTTTTCTGTTTCATTTGGCACAGAAATGGACTGGGGAGCGCGTATCATCCTTCTCCTGATGTTTCTGAGCGTCACTATTTCTGGCCAGAGCAACGAGACCGCAACCGAGTCAAGGTATTTATTTTATAATTACTTTTTAGGGTAAACAATGAAAATACGATACCCTTATAGGATCACTCATGCGTTTGTCTGTCCGTCTGTCACAGCCAATTTGCTCCGAAACTACTAGACCTTGAGTTGAAATTGATGCCATATTGATGACCCAAACACAGATGTGCAAAGTATTTTTTTTAAAATAAGTTTCATTGTCGGGGGACATATAGGAAATTAAAAAAAAAGTTCTGCAAACCTTACTGTGTCAAATATCAAATGAAAGTTCGTTATAAGGATCTTAAATATATTTTTGTTATTATTGTAAAATAAATAGTTTTGATTTTATTCATTAAAGAAGAGGGAAATTTACCAATTCTACTGATCTCCGAAACTTGAGCGTTAAATCTAGAAAAAATAAATAAATAGTTAATTGCTTGTAGCTTACAGGAAAACCTATAAGAATTCTATCAATAAAGAAATACGTATGTACGGAACACGCGAGTTAAACTGGCACTTGGCCGATTTATTACTTTATCTCTTTTTTGTCTAGGTACTTAAGTACCTACATACTTAAGGGTCGTTTACATTATTCGGTTTGGCCGTTTTCAACTACAGCGTTTATTTGGTGACCGAACTAGTTTTTACATAAGTACTTAGTAAAATAGATAGACAATATCATTATATTCATTATTTAGCTGTTTTACCGTATTTAGGTCATCCATGTCAGTGAACAAAACCGTGTCATATATGTAGGTAAGTTATTATTTTTAGAAAATCACTGTGGCTTGTTTTCTGGTCACCAAGCTTAATCCCAGGCTGAATGTTTGAAAACAAACCTTTCACTTTCTAGTTCAACTGCTGGCGACCGCGAACCTTTGGCGGCTGCAGTTAACGATTTAGGATACAAGCTGACCATGGAACTGATGAAGCACGATGCTAACAATAACATAGTCTTATCGCCGACAGGAATCGCGGGTATGATTTTAGAAAAAGGTAACACGATAACAGGGAGGCGGTGAAAGGGGTCGTAGAGTGGTATGTATATAAACACTTAAAAAGTAAGATGACACCAAAAAACCTACATTGAGTACGGTAATTGTAAATTGTAACTCATGGTGGTTCCTGTTTCTTTAAAGTAAATAATGACAAGCGAGCATAAGCGAGAGATGTTTGTATTAGGTTTTCCTGAATTACTAAGCCGTATGATGATTCACAATACAACTAATAAATATGATTAACTTTGTTTTTAACCGTAATTATTAAGTTATTTTTGAATTTCTAGTTCTTAAATGAAACCGTCTTGTTTTGTTTACAGGTCTGCTCGCGATGACTTTACTAGGAAGTGCGGGAAGGACGTACGACGAGCTTGCAACCGCACTCGGATTTTCCCAAGGTAATAAGGTTTTTCCAAAGCAAAAAAATACAGAAAAATCTGATTTATACTCATATACTTCAGTCTGGTTGGTTGTTTGTATGTTGGGGGTAATACCCGAAACTACAGAACGGTATTTGAAAAAATATTTAACTAATAGCAAGCTACATTATCTCTTACTTACTTAAGGCACTTTTATATTTTTATGGTTTTGAAATGGTGGAAAATAGAACCTGATGGCGCCTGTCTGTATGTTTTTCTTAGCAACTAGAAGTTATAGACTTGAAACTTGAAATTTGGCACTTGCTTGACCGCATTTAAAGGAACATGATTACAACATAGAAGCAAGATGAGCTAAACTAAAACAAAGTAGCTAGTCAAATTTAAATTCAAATTAGTTTTGTTGTAAAACGTAGTTATAGTCTGTCAAGAAAGTCATGACATGAAAAAGTGGCAACACTGTAGTGTCATCCCTTTCAAATCAATTTAAGAAAAAAGGGACGACACTACAGTGTTGCTACTTTTTAATTTCAAGACTTTCTTGACAGACTATAGGTGTAAACCATAGATGTATTGTCGACTTAATTAGGATCGCTAGGTTTTTGCAGAACTAGGTACGTATAGTGCATGTCAGTTGCGATTGTCGTCCATTGGTACAGGTCCAAACAAGTAGGTACGTAACGTAAATACCTAGCTCTTATTTTTATTGCACGATCAAGCCACAATTGCCACACCACTAATAAGAAAACGCAAACAAAAAGTGTTGTTCTTTATTTCCCATTTTTTTTTAACTTGTAAACGGAAGTTTGGACGCCATGGACGTTTTTGTCAGTTAACATCAGTTGATTAATGGGTTATCGCGTTAGCGTGCTCAAGGACGCAAAAAGCTTTGTGTGTATGTTTCCGCTGTCTGAATAGATAAGAGAGTACGCTAGTTCAATAGTAAATTCTATTCGGATTAAATTAAACACAGCGTTAAAAAAATAACCGGTCTTCTTGGAATAGCGTATAATTTGATAATGATACTTGCATGAGGTATCTAAATAACACTGGGCCTCTTATTCCACTGGGGAAAAACCATATCGCCTTTGATGTGTAAGAGCTTCTAAAACGTTTCGAATTTACTACCCTGCCTACGAAGCTAGCGGTACTGGGTTCAAATCCCTGTAAGGGCAGATATCTGTGTGATGGGCAGATGGGCACGAATATTTGATACTGAGTTGAGATTTAAAGATATTTATTAAATTTTCTGTACATTAGGTTCTTTATAATAAATATTCAAATATAAAGTAAATTACAGAACCAATGCAAAAATTAAACATTATAAAAAACTTAACCTACGAGTGCTGCGCCGGCAGCGGGGCAGGAGCTCAAGCTACCGGTGCAGCGGTGGTTAGGGCGGCAGAGAGAGGAACCTCCTCACAATGCGTGCCTTCTGTATCTGGCCTTTGAACCAGTCATCTAGCGAGAGTCTCTTAAAGTGTTTGGTCGAGACTCATCGCTATAAGACCGTTTGCCGTAAAAACTTTTGGGACATTGATCGTTGAGTCAACATCCCACATGACGGTCACCTCGTGAGCCATGTCAAGGTACTTGCTAAGGTTGTCCTTCTCAGCATTCACGAGGTTCTCGACATGCGGGATGGTGACGTCGACGAGCACTGCCCGGCGTTGAGATCCATCTGTCAACTCGATACCACAGGCTTATTATTATTTATTTATTTATTTATTTGTTCATTTATTATGTATTATTACATCGTTCTCTAGTACCTATAGTAACAAGCCCAGAGCTTAGTCTGGGACTAGATCAATTGGTGTGACATGGTCCCCTGATAGGTACTTACTTTAACTTTACTTGACATTATCGCGGCCGAGTTAAAAGCAACAACATAACACATAGGGGTTTTACCCCCTAGAACACAGGCGCTGAACTGTAGATAGGTATTATATATATAAAAAACAAAAAAAACTTTTTTAGGGTTCCGTACCATATCCGCGGCAGAAACCAAAGCCACTCTGTCTGCTATCC
This sequence comes from Acleris sparsana, assembly GCA_923062465.1. Lineage (NCBI taxonomy): Eukaryota > Metazoa > Arthropoda > Insecta > Lepidoptera > Tortricidae > Acleris > Acleris sparsana. The sequence goes on from OV281292.1 coordinate 2,694,337, forward strand.
ATATGGAAATTTCTCGTAAAATATATATCGAAAATGAGAGTAGCTTGCGCCATCTGTCGTCAAATAGCTAGATTATATCATATAGAAGTGATACCATGAATCGCGCTAGTGGCGCTTGAATGGAATTTAACTTCTCATTGTAGAAATGTAGATGGCGCTAACCGCACTCGTTCGCGTAAAAAACACTTTAATCCTATATCGAAAAGGAGTACCTACAGCTTGTGCCATCTGTCGTCAAATAGTGAAATTGCATAATAGATGGCGCTAGCAGCAGTCGTTCCACAAATGATTATTTTACGAAATTTCATTCGATTTGAAGTTCCTATTGACATTCTTCATTGCCCAGCAATGGTAATAAATGAAAGAATACTTTCATTCATTACCATTGCTGGGCACCCTTAATCAAATAGTAAACTTCGTTAATCGCTAATCCGCAGCGTATCCGTTACATTAAAAGTTAACTTCGTTAAACGTTAAAACGTCACATTTCAACGGGAGTTAACGTTATTCGTGATAGAAATTACATGTTATATTTCGTTGCGTTAGGTATATATAAACAAAATGATGTCTATAGAAATTTAAGGAAGACGTGGTAAGTAAATAAAATAAGGGTTTATCATTAGAATTTGTTATTGTTAGTTAATTACAATTGTTGAGGCACGCGCCGCACTTGTTTCAGTACTTGCAATAAGTACGTGGTTTTTTGCGGCGCGGCACGTTGCGCGCGGTGTCCTTTTGGCAAATACTTAATAGGTACTTCAATAACGATTAACGGACCTATGGAAAGTTAACGAAAGTTTAAGTCCGTTAACAATTTTTGAAGTTAACCTAATCCGTTAATCCGTTATATGAAACATTAACTTCGTTAACTAATGATTAGCGGATTACCGAGTTAATGCCCACTTTTTAGTCATTACCAGACAGGAGTTTTTGTGGCAAAAACGTCAGTTAAGTAGGGACCTCCTTCTAATATTAAATTTATCGATAACTATTTCAAAGTGACATTTCATAGTAGAGAGGTGTTAAGTTCCCCGGATAAAATGAAAATTAACTAAAATGTCCATCACGACCCATTGACGTTATACATATAATGATAGGTAATATTTAATTTAATTAATTCATAGGCATGTATGTATGTATACTTTCTAGGGATTTTAAAAATGAAATATATATCAATTTTTATTAAAAAAAAAATAGTATTAACGTGTTTCTTACACAAAAACTTCACTTATTTTTTTACGTTATCTGAAAACTCCTATATCTGTTCCTTTTTTATCCATTACCCTTTACAAAATCTTGCCATCTAAGATGCAAGGACGCTGATCGTTGAGGATTTTGAATGAATTGAGAATCGTTTAGGATCCTAAGCGGAGTTTCTATTTTAGTGTTTCTAGCCATTTTATAAGACGCATTCTAAACTATTTATTTAGCCAAGAGCTACGAGTAGATAAATAAATGATTAGTATAGGTCATTTTCATTTATTATAGATATCATCACGAACCGAGAGAACCATGAGCGGCTGGGAGAGCTGTTGAGCCTCCTCAGCACCAACTCGAGCCGGACGCTATATGCGGACGCCATCTTCGTCGACGCGCACACGCACGTCCGAGAGGTGTACAAACAGTACCTGAGTAGGGTGTACAGAGGCGACGCACTCGTGACGAGCTTTAGTAACACTGAGCAGGCAAAAAACAACATCAATCAGTAAGTTATTTTACTAATTAATGTTTCAACTCCAAAGCTGTAAAGGCTAATCCACTATAGCAATATTGTTAGTATAGATGATACACTATAATTTTTGATAAAATGAGATTTTGATCCAGAAAGCTTCAACAAGCATTTCCGGTGTTAACTCGAAAATGTCACATGCATTAAAAATCATATTGACGGCAAAGAACTACTAGAAGTGACATTCTCGTTACTCATGAGATCTACGCGACACCTTCGGTGGGTGCTCATAAGTGACTACTTAAGAAGAAAAAAATATTTTTGGTCAAATGTATCATTTCCTAAATTTTTATTTGCCAAACCAATGTTATATAATTATTTCAGAAATTATTTTAGTACCATCGTGTAGAACACTATAGGTTAGGTTAGGTTCGTTTTTATAAAATCCTGAAAACCAAGCGGTTTGTCAAATGAAAATTTGGGAAATGATACAATTGACCAAAAATATTTTGACGATACAAAGGTAACCCAGTTTTTTGTCTCCTAAAAAGTTCGTCAGTTTGCACATACGAGTTTTCCGTTAGGTACATCCCTTGCAATATATGCTACAATCCTTTAATGTCCTGCTGATTAATAATGTTTAAATCAGTAAACAAATTATCTTGGAAATAGTAATGGTATCAAAATATACAGTTTTTACGATAAGGCTCAATTTATTTATAAGAACTCAAACTCAAATTCAAAATTCACTTTCATATTTACCTACGTAATTTTGCATTTCCTAAAAGTGAGTTCCATTCCACAGGTGGATAAAAAACCACACAAACGGAATAATAGAAGAGTTCCTGAAAGAGCCCCTCCCGCAGCAGACCAAGGCGGTGCTGCTCACCGCCCTCTACTTCCAGGGGCAATGGGAGCGCCCGTTCCTGCCGACGCACACCGCAAAGTGAGGAAGAATCATCAAGCGGATACTGTTGTAAAGAAGCGATACAAGATTAGTGGGAAGCCAAAACTCAAAGCTACCCCACAGACGCTTCTCCGTGACTATGTTTACAATGACCACAGACGACATGATATCCTAGTTGGTAGTGGCCCTGGCTACGAAGATGGTTGTCCTGGGCTCAAATTCCGGAAGGGGCAGATATTTGTGTGATCAGCTCGCGAGTATTTGTCTGAGACTTGGATGTTATCTATGTATTTAAGTACTCTTCTACTTTAATAAACAACTATGATTGCCATAATATATTGTGGTCATTATATTTGTGGCCAGCTGATAATAAACATATTTTACTCCTGACAGAACGGTGTTCAAAAGTCCTGCGGGCGACGTGATGGCGGATCTCATGTTGAATATGGGCCAGTTCAAGTACATATTTTCGGTGGAAGATGGTAATAAACATTTTTAAACGATATTTGTTTATATAAATCCCGACAATATTTACTCTGACTTTACAGAGACGCGCCATGTCGTAGGATATAGGAGGCAATACTTGCAATGTTTTGAGATTCCTGCCATTTCTTAATAATTTCTAACGAAAGAGATACTTGACTGAATAACAGACGGTTAAAAAAATAGTCTTATGAGGGTTCCGTTCCCCAATATTTGGTATGGTTTGATTTAATGTACTTACTTATTAAATATGACTTCGTCCGCGTTGAAATCCCACGATTCTATCATTTGTCCTCACGAAACCGCCCGTCTCATGGAGATGCTTGTGGAAATCCTATGACCAGCAGTGGACATTCGGATGATAAGATAATGATGATGATTTTTCCAAATGATTTTCAGATTGTGAAATAATGCAAATGTTTTCCATCACTCAGCAACAGCCCGGCAAAAAGATTCTTGGCCTGTCTTATTTATATATCGTTTTATGACCGCCATCTTTGTCGATATTTCCAAACAGTAGTGTTCTAAAAATATATTTAGGTATTTAACATATTATCTAACTTATTTACAAGTAAGATGTAATTACGAACTGCTTTTTCAGATCTGCACATGGTAGCGTTGCCTTACAACGACAGCTCAACCACGATGTACGTTTTGAAACCAATAGTCCCTAAACGTTTGAGTCTACCCGAGCTCATGGCCCGACTCAACTACTCCAGAATCGACCACCTCATCGCAAGGATGACCGATCGGAAAGCCGTCATCAGGTTCCCTAAAATGGAAATCAAAAGTTCCACTACTCTGGAAGACAGTTTAAAAGCCTTGGGTTTAAACGCGATGTTCTCTCCGCAAGACGCTAATTTTGCTCTTATGATTGACGTCCACGAAGAAGTAAATTCAACAGAGGAAGAGTTGCTTTCGAGAATAAGCAGCGAAGACAGAGGAAAAGAAATTAAGGATGCAGTTAACAGGCTGCCCAACCCTAAAGTGCACGTGGATACTGTTCTGCATGACGTCAAGATATCTATAAATGGTAAGCCAGAAGTTAATCACGTTGTATAATAGGCACTTAAGATTAAGGGACAACACAGACACACATTAACATTCCGCCGGCCGATATCGACTTCTCTCTAAGGTTTCATACATTTCCTTTACTTGGACTGTGGTGCCACTAAGGCACATATATCAATCAACTCTACTGCGGCTACCCGTTAACCAGGCGTCAACCAAACGCCGACACGTAACGTCGTAATCGAAGCTGCTCCAGCCTGGCAACGATTCCGGCGAAACGACTTCCAAAGTGAGACGGGAGCGCATTGGCGGCGGAACTATCGTGAAAGTCGAAATTCAAGGTTGGAACACGCCACGCCTCCGCGCCAAGCCAAATGGGTTGTCGTGAATTCGTTCTCTGGCTGATATTTTCTAATCAGTTTGCTCCGTGAGGCACACCGTTGAGGCGTGGCATGGCGCGCCCGTGAATGTGGTCAAAATATTACGCCCATCCAGTTGTATACAGTCCATCTGTCGCCGACACAAACGGCGCGTCCGTGAATGCCCAGCTTAACACCCACACAGTTGCTTACCTCGGTTCTCAATTAAGTTGTACGCCTAGAACTTGCCGTCTCATCGGAACCCTTCTAAATTAATAGGTAGGTACCCCAATGTCCCCAATTATTCCAGTGATACTAAGGCAGAACCAGAGCTGTTCAACTTTACCTTATGACTATGACCGCGGACTTGCCTGCTGGAAAAGCATTTGTTTAATGCTCGAGTTCGCTGATCTATCTTATTTTACCTTCATCGCAACCGTGCAAAGGTAATTCGAATGACAAGGCGCTTCGTGGATTGAAAACACTAAAACACATTCAGTCTACAAATTAATAATCTTTTTTACGTGTGTTTTTGCAGAATTCGGCACAGAAGCGGTCGCGGCCACCAGCGGCCTGCTGGCGCGCTCGGCCGAGCAGTTCTACGCAAACTCCCCCTTCTACATGTTCATCAGGAACGAGAAAACCAAACTAGTCATGTTTAGTGCAGTTATATTTAATCCCACTGTGTAGTTTTATTAAAAATGCAGAACTTGTCCATATTACAATCTTGCAGTCATCTCATGATATGTAAGTGATAGACGCAGTATGATCATGATCAACATTGAGTGAGCACACAACATTATGAAAAATGTATCTATAATTTTTTAACAGTAAATAGCCAGCATCTGTGGTACTTTGCCACGGGGGCCCTCACTTTTCTAGTTTTTATTTAGTTTTAATTGATTTGTTTTTAGTTTAGTTATAATTTGGACAGTAAATTAATATCTGACTTAGGATCTATTTCGATAAATTGGATTTATAATGAAACTACAGAAATATCTTGTACATAGTTTTATAATGTATTTAAATATACTATTATACCTAGGTACCTAAATATTATTTAATCAAATTAAACAAGATTAAAATATATACATTTTACGAGTACGTTTCATTATGATCAAATCTCAATGCCTTGATCTTGAACTGGATTAAATCTCAAATTCACTTATCCCATAATGCTTTAAACGTCAAATCGAATAAAATACCCGAAAAATCATAATTATTCCAAAATGTCTGAGTCCCGCAACACCTGAATTCTGACATGACTTTATCTTAGAATTACTTAAATCCAATACATCTGCGGGCCTTATATGGCTGAGTTTCTCGCGTGAGAAAATGTGGATAAAACATTCGTTACTTTCTGACACGTAAAGTACGATAGTGACGAATGCTTTATTACTTATTACTAGGCCATGAAAGAAGGTTTAACAAACTTGTTCCAGAAGTTCTGGGATTAAGTATTCTGGATTTAAGGCTCAGGACGACTTTGTCCACATTCCTTTTTCGTCACCTTCTTACCTCGTCCACAATGCCATGACTTCAACATGTTATTCCTAAATTGTCACCTTCCTAACTCGTCCACATTCCTATATCGTCCACAGTGTAAACTGTTAATAGTTCACAATGTTAACTCGCCCACATGACTCAAGTATGGCTTAATGTGATTATATTTAAAACGATAAGTCAAATACACGAACCATAAGAATAAATAATAACTACGTACCAGCGAATCTCCTTTACCCACGCCCTAAATGCCGCGCTTTAAATACATACTTTCCCGTTCACCTCCGCTACTACGTCTCTGTCTTCCGCGCCCATAGTTAGGCCTGTCACTTGGGAAGTATTTCGGATGTTATACAAGTTTAGTCATAAAATGATATTATTTCATTTTTTTACATTTAATAACAATACATCGATTGCTGTGAAACCTATCGGAACAAAGTAAAATGTCTCGCGAGGTCTATTGAGATGAAATAAACGGTTTTTAATCCCAGAGCATTTCCGCGGCATTTATGGGTTTTGTGAAGAGTAGTGAACGAGTTTAGAAGTTGACCAAACATAATAGAAATGTGCACGAGTGGGCACTGTGGACTATATAATGAATGTGGACCAGTTAGCATTGTGGACAAAATAGGAATTAGGACCAGTTGGCACTATCGACCATTATGTGGACGAGTTAGGAAGGTGACAACATAGGAAAGTGGACGAGTTAGGAAGGTGACGATGTAGGAATTCTGACGAATTGGAATATGGCATAGTGGACGAGTTAAGAAGGTGACGAAAAAAGGAATGTGGATAAAGTCGTCCTGAGCCGGATTCAAAGCGTTTTGGGATAAAGGTAAAAATCTTAGCCTATTTGTGCTTAATGTGGTTATAGAATCAACAACACGTTGTGAAGAGTTGTTGGTAATTCTGTAGCTCTGCCTACCCCACTCTGGGACGAAGGCGTGATGGTATGTATGTATGTGAATTATGAAATTAGGTCGCAATGAAACTTACTCAACCTTACTTATTATAACTTTAAGACATCAAATTGGAAACAAAAACCGATCAATAATATCCTGCAGCCGGGGCCTATGCTACTGCGTATAAAACTATATTGCCTTTTAAATGTTATTGTATTGTTCTTAGCCCCACTATTACTGTCAAGTTAATAAAATCTATCGTAAGGTTAACAATACGATAACATGGCAAAGATGGTTTAAAGGTGCGACCCCACCGCTGCGTAAAATACGGTGTCGTTGCGTAAACAAAAGACGGGGTTATAGATGGAAACAACATGGCGCCGTTTCTGACCGTCCGTAATATGCGCACCGTTAAGCGGCGGTGCGGTGGCATCTTTAACCGGTAGAAATCGAGGCCCTGCTTATTTTACAAATAAACGTGCTCAAATTCGACAATTACAAATCGAATGTTAACCTATAGGGATACAAAAAAGTTTTAATAACCATAACATTAACCATTATACTATAAGTATACTAACAGTATTGTGAATTAAGTCTTAAACTAAAGGAAGCTTTACCTGTTGCTCCGCAACCTCTCTATCCTGTCGTTGAGGGTTTCCTTCCACTGCTCCTCTGTGATGCTTTGAGCCCAGTCCGGGATAGATGCCTGAGGTAGCGCGAAGTTGGCCATTGCAGACATTACCTGAAAGAACAATGTCAATGGAGCATGTTTAGCTTCCGCGCCAAAAACACAACAAACGCAACGCCACGCCGAGAAATAAATACTTCGACCTTTATTCCACTACATTCACAATCCAGAGCCCAGGGCCGTACGCAAACGACGACAACAGGAGACCTAAAAAAACCCGGTTTACAATGCTAGCTACATTAGTAAGTGGGTTATTTCCACCTGTTACCACTGGTAACAGCTGGGATTTTTTTTCCCGACTGTTGCCACTAAAGTACTCAGTGGTAACAAGTGGGAATATTTTTCCCATTTGTTACCACTAAAATATTTGGTGGTAACAGGTGGGAATAACCCTAGTAAGCTACCCTTAATTGGATAATAACCCAAGTAAAAACTGTCTTTTGCAATTAAGTTAAGAGGTCACTATCTCTTGTGAATCGTCGATATTGTAAAGCCGTGTGAGCAGTCAGTTTCCTGAGTACAAGATACTAGTTTCTGTCAGGATCTTTAGCCACTAACGGTGAGCTGTGTGAACTAGTAGAGCGGTGTACAAGAAATAAAAAATGGTCAAGTACGAGTCGAACTCGCGCACCGGTTCCGTATTTAAGATATGGTTGGAAAACGCAAAAGAAAACACTCATTTTAATATGAAATTTTAATACAGATTAATAGTTTTTTGATATTTTTCCAAAACAGTAAAATTTGACAACATCCATCGCCTTTTTCCCTCACTGCCTGTAACAGCTCATATAAACACGTATTACACTTATTTCTTTAACTTTACATAAAACAGTGAAATTACCTACCGCCAAACAGCAGTGTTCGCATTTGGGGATAAAAGAGCCGGTGTAATGACTAGCATAGAGGCATTCCATCTTAGTCCTCAGGGTTGGCAACGCATTTGCAGTCTTAGGCTTGCAGTCTTGTGAATGCGAGTGTCTATGGGTCACAGTTTCCACTTACCATCAGGTGGCCTGGGTGCTCGTTTGAATTCTCTATGGCATTAACAAATTATACATACTACATTTGTACAGGAATTTAGATAAACAGACGAACCATTTCTGCCCCTTCCGACCAGCTGGCTAAGAAACAAACTGCGCCGAATCACCAAGGTAAAACACCAACACTACTGGAGCAACCTAAACACCTGCAGGCAAAGCAAAGAAGCCCTTCCGACAATCAATCCCGGCTTGTCGTGTAAGTTACGACTACTCAAAAGGGCCCAACTCCGATTGTTAACTAGAGCCATAACTGGCCATGCCTTGTTTAACAAACACTCATTCACTTATGGTGTTACAGACAGCCCCCTGTGCAGAGCGTGCATGACGGCGGAGGAAACCGCGGCCCACGTCATCATGGAATGCCCTGGGGTGGCAACATACCGGGCACGGCACCTCGGAACACCCACCGAGGTCGCTACCAGACGCCGTCGGCAACAACAAGGGACAGCTAGGCTTTCTGGTAGAACTGGGTTGGCAGGAGTAATACCACCAACCCCTCACGCAAAATAGGCGCATACCTAAGTCATCGAGTTGCGGAAAAGTGCCCGCCACAACCTATAACCTATAGATAAACAATTGCCTAATTTTGAATTCCTCACCAGTGTATAGGTATAGTAAGTGATTGATATTACGAAATACGGCTGTCACAGAGATTGTCTTAGATGAAACAGAGTTTAATTATTGCTTTGAGTATTGATTGACATGACTTTCACTTGGGTAGTACAATAATCAGTAGCTTAAATTTACCTGCTGAGCCCTCTCATTGTCCATCTGAATGGGGTCGTCCGGCCGAGGAGCACTCCACACTTCTCTGGCCAGGACATTCTCCATCGGTTCAATGGCTGGCACATCATTTGATGAAGCTTGCTGGGGCTCGTCCGCCTGTAAACGTCATGATCATAAGGGTTTGTAGTTAAGATGCATATACCTATATGAATAAACATATATTTTTTACAAAAACCAGGAAAGCTAACTGAAATGTAGAAGTCAAAGCATTCTGTACTCTATTAGTGACAAAATTAAATTTAAAATGCTTATGCTATTACTATGCAGTTATCCAACTTCTTTGGCAGGACGGCAGAGGTACATAAGCAAAAATTTGACTTCATTATGATGACGCGCTGGCCTAGTTGGTAGTGAGTAGTGACCCTGCCTACAAAGCTAGCGGTCCTGGGTTCAAATCTTGATAAGGGCAGATATTTGTGTGATGAGTGTGAATATTTGTTCCTGAGTCATGGTTGTTTTGTATGTATTTAAGTATATATTTCTCTATATAAGTATATATATCATTGTCTAGTACCCATAGCACAAGCCTAGAGCTTAGTTTGGGACTAGGTTGATTGGTGTGACATTGTCCCCTGATATTAATTATTTACTTCAATTAGTTTTATTTATTTACTTCAATGTATGGGCAATACTTACTAAAGAATATGAATACACAAATTTTCCAAGTCCCACACTAAGCTCTGAGATTAACCACTAGCATAGTTAAAGGCACAGATCTGTGCTCAAATTTTAATTTGTTAGATGGGTGCCTCCGACACATTTTCCATCTGTAATTTTTTTTCCCTATTTGCATTTTGCCATATTCTATGGTATAGGTAATTTTCCTAAAAGCATGGTGACTTACTTACTGTTTGCCCTATAATAAGTTTACCTGACAGCATTATTGCTTACATAATTTTTATTTCCAGTCATTTTATGTATCAAACTTTTATGTAATCAATCTCAAAAGAAACACATACATAAATATTTCATATTTGCATACAAATTCAGTTGCTCTAGTAATATTGCTTTTAAAAATGATAATCTTGTTTAGATTCTTATACCTTACTTTATGTACAATCAGAATGTACTATCGAACCAACGGAACCCTGACCCACCATAGAACCTTGTCGCAGTGATTGACGTTAGGACTGTCATACGAAGCTATACGACAATCGTACGTCAATCATTGTGACAAGGTTCCATGGTGGGTCAGGGTTCCGTTGGTTCGATAGTACATACAGTGGGTTCATGAAAATGTTGAGCATTTTAGTACCTAATTTGTCATGACAAACTAGAAACAATATCGGTTGACAAGCATTATCAATAACATAATTTTAAGCTCACAATGACACTACTAATTCTAAATATTTTATAAGCGCAAATATTTCATGAGCCTTATGTACACTAGGGTGTTCCTAAAATAATTTGTTACGTTTTTTGACCAGGGCACCTTGGTAATTTTATACTTCCTTCTTATTAAGTTGCCTATAATATGGCTTTCTAGCTTAAGTGCAAGGTGGTGCTCATTACTTTGTAATTTTATTTAACTACTTTTGTGTATTAAAACACCATCTGAAGATACTATAAATTGGTATTGTTTTACCTCGAATAAAAAGCACAAAATATGGGTCCTAATAGAAAAATGAAAGTATCTATCTGTATCTAAAATATATGTTGTGATAGAAATCAAATAAACATTATAATTTAGACTACTTACTTGCATCTCGTCATCGCTGTTGTTGTGATCGGAGTGGGCGGTTTCAGGTCCCTGAGGCAGTGGTTCGTAACCGAAATACTCATTCTCTTCGTCACTTTCTTCAGCTTGATGACCGTTCATCATAAGATCATGTCTAGCAGGAGGCGTGAGTTCTTGTGGTGAATTATCAGGAGGGTCTGGGCCGTCACACACCATTTTGACAGCAACTTTAGTCAGCCTCAATAATCAGTTTACACATACAAAATAATTCAGAATAGGAAAACCGCTCTCAAGATAAGTACTTGTTCGTTTAACTTTATAACACGTAATAAGTTGTGTTGTTATTAAGGGCGGTAACGTAATACAATATAATTATACCGAGTAACTCTGACTTGATGGGCACGGATATTTGATTTGAGATAGGATAGGAAATAATATAATATTCATTCATTACATTCGACAATTTTTGTGACAACCTGACAACTTACTTACAATGCAGGTCAGGTCACAGATTATAAGTAGGGTATGTTTGAGCAGTTCTTTTATAATTTTATACTCTCTTAGTCTTAGACCATTATAGTCATAGTTGTTATGGCGAATTTTTAGGCATAAGCTGCAATCTATCATACAATGGTTCATATAATATTAGATTAGTCTTAAGACCTACCCTTATATATCTGTGTATGTAGGGGGACCAAAATAATCAATTTTACCCGCAGCACCAAAGTTTTCACCCCTTAGGAAAACCGACGGCGATACATTATTTTTTCATTATACAAAAATGTACAATCTATAAGAGCTACTTTTACCGTCTGCATCATTTATGATTTATTCCCGATCCTTTCGATAAGCCCCTCGTACACAATATAACAACGAACTTTTGACGGCGTGGTCAACCTAGTTGGTACTTGGTAGTGACCCTGCCTACGAAGCTAGGGGTCCCAGGTTCGATTACCAGCAAATATTTGTGTGATGGGCGTGAGTATGTAAGTATATATTTCTCTATATAAGTTTCTCTATGTTTATCGGCAATCATCATCTAGTACCTATAGTACAGTCAACAGCATAAATAAGTGATCATTTATCACTTTAACGTCGTGTTTGAAACGTCACACAAAATTGTGAAACGATTGAAAGCAACAAGGTACATAAATGATAACTTATTTACGCTGTTGACTGTACAAGCCTTGAGTAGTGGACTAGGTGAATTTGTGTGCGATTGTCCTCTGAAATGTAAAATGGCGCATAATACATTTATTACAACTTTTCCGTGTGAAGTACTGCCATCTACGTCACAACTTTAAAACTAAATCGATTTTGATTGTGCTGACATGCACCCTTCTCGAATAATAATCGGAAAGATAATGTACAGTCACGTACAGTCTGCTGCGCCAAAAAACTATCAAAACATGTTGCAAAATATGTTACAAAACATGTTTAGGTACAACTGCACGTCCATTGCGACTTTGGAGTGAACAATGTATTGCTTGTCATAACATTTCAGTTTTCTTTTGACAACTGTCATCCCAGTACAGTTTGTCAAATTTTGGGCCGCTCCTTTACCAATGAAATAAAATACAGCGTCTTTTCTTTATTCCACTCCATTGCAAATAATTATAGATCAAATAGGTAGTTAATGCTAATTCTTCACTCAAACTCAAAACTTTCAAAAGTCAAAACATGACCCCCGTCCCCCACAGACGAACGCGGGAAATGTTTTCCATCCGTGACGGAAAACGTGTTTCTGTGTTTTTAAACAAAAAACATTTCGGCCACACCCCTTTTCTGTTTGAAAAACATGTTAGATGTTTAAAAACATCGAAAACACGGCGCTGCCGACGCGGCTTAAAAAAGATTAGAATAGTGTTCTAGTGTAATATATTGGGGAAAGAACTGCGTCTTCATTTTAAATATTGTAAGCAGATGTTGAAAGTGCGTGTCGCGTAATTTCAAGGTAGGAATGAGAGATTTTTACCTCACCTCCCCCTGAAATCAACACACTTTTGTGCTTAGGAAATAGGGAATAGGTAGAATTTTTAAATCGCTTTTCTCAACAAAATATGAAAATACCGTAAAAGTGATCACCAAAAGGGAAATTAAAATTAAAATCGGTCATGAAATACGGATGATACAAGTATTTTGAAATGCTAATTAGACAGAGAGATCCGAAGTGCAGCGGTGACGTCATCGTGCAGTTCGGCGGCCATAAAAGGTAAAGGTCTCTTTTGCTAGAAAGAGATATGAACCAATCGTTGTTGGCTTATATCTTGGTTATTTTTATAGCTATTCAATTAATGTTTTTTCTCACCTGTTGTAACGTATGTAACAACATGAATCAGCTTTTAGGTACTGAAGCTGTAAAAAGACATGCATATTCCCTATTGTGTCAATAAGTCGTCCTGTATTATTAATGATCTAAGGACTGGAGTCACCTAATGAAAACTGAAATACAGCTGACCGTGAATGATTTTTAGTACGGTGCAAATAATATAAATACCTACGATAATACCCTTGTAATTAGTGCTACACATTTATAGCGGTTTTAGAAGTGACTATAACGTTTCTTTACTTTTTTGGCAGTGACAGTATTGACAGTAACGCATGACAGATTTTTTTCTGAGGTTTGATTGATTTGATAAGATTATAAAATTGGCCAATAAAATAACAAATAAACGTTTTACTTCACTAAAACAAATTAAAAAAAAGAGCAAAAATTGATTCAATAAAACATAGATTTTTGTTACAAACTTTATGTTTGTTAGCAATGGCTTGGAGGAGTCATGGTATAAATAACGCAGATCTTATTCGGAATCTTAAAGGTGTGTAAATGGCAATGCTTTTACTGCAACATATCTTTCAATTAAGCATTTTCAAGTAATTAATGCCTTAATCTGATGAACTCTTATTTTAATTACGATAATTAAGAGTATTGAATTTGTTTAACTCCCTATGTCCTTGTTTTATTGCAGCAAATGGCATTATTAAATCTGACACCGTTGCTAATGCCATGAATTCTGTGGACCGTAAAAATTACTGTCCTTATGCTCCATACCATGACTCGCCGCAGACTATTGGGTACTCTGCCACCATCAGTGCACCACATATGGTCAGTTTGTTTTTGTTTATTTATCCATTATAATTTACATTGTATTGTCATGTACTGGCTAAATTGGGTCGGGGTAAACAATAGAAAAAGGATGATGTTTTTATGATACATACTTTAATTGATTTTATCTTATAGGACATGTTAAAATAAGCATGATTTACTTGAAAAACTTTTCTCTAAAAAATTCTCTAAATGTATACAAAATTTATAATACACAATTAGTTGCATAGGCAGAGAAAAAATACTTATGAGAATACTAAAAAAAAACTTTTTTACGGTGTGGTTTATTAAAGTGCTGAGATGGGAGGACGAAATAGTAGACATGGTCGGAAGAACGTGGACCAGAGTGGTCTCAGACAGGGAGGAGTGGAGAGGACTGGGGGAGGCCTTTGCCAGAAGGCACACAGAAATATAAACATGCGGTTACTGTAGTTTTAAGATTTTTTGTATATATTTTTTCTGAATAAGAGGCTATAAATAAATAAATAAATAAATTATTAAAGTGCTATTTCTAAATAATCAATTAAATAACCGTTGTGCTTAGGTATTTAGTAATATTGTGTATTACATTTAAAGTAGTAAAGTTTTAAATGTTTATAGCAAAAAAGAAAACTGATTAAAGAATTCTCAAAACTTTTTCATGAATTTTATGTGTCACACTAAATATAAAGCAACTTAACTAAAAATCAATTCTACCAGTCAAATAGTTACTTGGTAAGATAAAATGGGAATCAAAGTATAAGCATTCTATTTTATATTATAAAAAAGCTGTTGAAGTGCAAGTTGAACTCAACTCTTTTAATGCAACAGGTTAAATTTTACCATTAAGGCTGCACTAAAATGGTCTTAAGCTACCTTAAACTTAACTAACTGTATGTTTTTCCTTTTGGGTTATGTTTATAATTTTTTATTTATTTACGTTGTTCATTTACATCTAGAATTAGACTGTTCTAACACTATATTTATAGTGTTAGGTCTGTGATAATTCTAAACAAAATCATCTGTAAATAATATATTACCATTAATTAATAATAAATATTATATTAGTCCACACACTTCGTCCACATAGATTTAAATTATCGTGATTCCTTCGGTAACTTTTAAATTTTCCAGGATAAAAAGTAGCCTACATGTTAACCCAGTTAGATAGTTACTCATTCACGCTGTTGCAGCTTGAATGAGTAACTATCTAACACACACACAAACTTTTTCAATTACAGTATTAGTAGGATAAGAGCTATATGAGAATTGTATAAAAAAACATTTATTTTACAACGGTTTTATTGATGAAGATCAAACTGTACCAGAAATGACTGTTCTTGTCCTTTACAGCATGCTCATGCATTGGAAAGACTGAAAGGCCAATTGGTGCCCGGTGAGAAAGCGCTTGATGTTGGCTCTGGCTCAGGGTACCTGACGGCTTGCATGGCCTTCATGCTGGGAGACACGGGGCGCGTCATTGGCATAGAGCACATTCCCGAGCTAGTCACCCTAGGCAACAAAAATATAAAGCATGACAATCCAGCTCTGTTGACAACGGAGCGTGTGAAACTTATACGTAAGTAATTTTAAATATTCGAAAAATATCTATCTATATTTGAAAAATGACGAGGTATAAAAATATCGTCACCTTATATAATGTCGAAAAATAACCAAGACTAGAATTATTTTTGTCCATGCATAAAAATGTCGACATATAATAATAATAATGACCATCTGTTTTTTGTCGATGTATAAAAATGACGACAGATAGGTTTAGGTCATGTTAGTTTTGCCGCAGGCCCGCAGGACCAAACCACCCTTCTGCGTTAGCGGAGCTCCGTCGACACTCTTATTTCAAATCAATTAGACAGTGTCGACGGAGCTCCGCTCGCGCGGAGCTCCTATTTCTGGGTGGTTTGGCCCTCCAGGCCTTATGCAAAGCTAACATAACCTAAACCTACCTAGCCCCTGTTCCACCTATCCCTTATTATACCTCCTCCTCTATTAAGACTAGAATTATCCATTTCGACATTATTATACTTGGTCATTTTTATATTTCGTTTTTTATTTTTGGAAAATGGGCATTATTTCAATATAGACATTAGTCGCCTAAAGCGTCCCAAGTAGTAGGAGAATAAGTGACAATAACATAAATGTCCGGTGCAGTTGGCGACGGCCGCGCGGGGTACCCGCAGGAAGCTCCGTACAACGCAATCCATGTCGGAGCCGCCGCGCCCACCCTGCCTCAGGCCGTGAGTTTGATCATACTAAAAAATATTGAGGCATTTTCATGTTTTTAAATGTGTATAAGATGTTATTCAGAAACAGTTATTAGCATGGTAACGCTTATTATAGAGCTCTGGCTTGTATCACCCTTTGGGTTTGTTATGGGTGGCATTCTGATACTGATTACTCTATTATTATTAGCGGTTTTTGGTTAGGCAGTAGCAAAATGCGTTAGTCACCAGGTGAGCCTTTAAATGGGAGCATTGGAGGCTCTGGGTGCTGACTGATTTTTCAGTTTTAGTTTAGCCGCATCTGCTTAAGACTTCGCCGAGGGTCTAGTGAGAATATATTTTGTCCTGAAATCGCAGGATGTTTTTTGTTGTATACTGGACGGACCAACACTTTTGAACCTTAACATCATACAAATAGAATAGAAAAGGGGCAAACGAGTTTCTTGGTCGACTATACAAATGAATACATTTAGGTTTGCTAGATTTGGTTGGTTTCGAAAGAAGTTATTTTTTGCGGTTTTGAAAGCGGTTTCTTTTTCCTCTCATGGTGACTTGCTGAAGTTGCCGAGGCACGCGGGATTCGCCCGCATCACATAATTATGTACTATATCGTGTTCGAGTGCATCGATGACGACGCCGCAAGACAGGCGAAAGACCCCTAGGCCGATTTACATCGGTCAAGGACAGTGGAGAGTGATAACGGACAGTACAGTAGTAAACCGAGCTGACAGTAATAATAATAATAATAAGGCCGCAGGGCAGCTAGTGGCGAGCTGTTGGTGAGTGGCGACACCACGGACCTAAGTGCTTGCCTTCACCGGCCGGCTGCGGTGTACAATGACGAGGAACAGAGCCTCACCTCTGGCTTGCCTTTATTGGCCGGTCAGAGTGGAGTCGCAAGAGCTATATGATCGAAGGGCGGATATGTTGCATAAGTGGTGAGTGGGCACCTTATGGTCGTTTATAGTCCAGGAGCACCTCTCCACCCTTAGCCCCTCTGGAACTGTTGCCTCCCTGCTGCTATATATATGCGGCTACTTCGGGAGGTGCATTCCATTGAGTTGGAGAGTCACCGCCTGCCATTTCATCCAAAGTAATTAGCATTGGCCAGGCAGGCGCCGTAGTTTCATCAATAGCCTAGTTCACCAATCACTGCAGTGGACCAAATAGAATTGCTTTCTATCTTTTCGTTCCACTGCCTTGGCACTGTACTGGCCACTGTCCTCGACCAATGTTAATCGGGCTTTAGGCTGTCAGTTTTATTGTTCGGCAGTCGATTACGAACCAGATAACACGTATAGTAAATAATATTGGTCTTGTATTTACAGCTCATAGATCAGTTAAAACCTGGAGGAAGACTTATAGTGCCTGTCGGACCAGAAGGGGGAGAACAGCACCTGACACAGGTAATGTTATTTAAGCGTTATGTATAGGTATGACAATTAATTTAAAAAAAAACCGGACTAGTGTGAGTCGGACTCGCCTACCGAGGGTTCCGTACAAATTTGTACCTATACTAACAGAACAGAAAAAAACAGTGTTTTCTATTCCGTGCCTATACTTATAAAAAAGGGAAACGGTTTCTTGTTCATTCTTCGTCATAAATCCGTGGTCCGTGTACGAGCGTAGCCGTCCACTGAGGCGGAGACGAGCGGAGCGGAGCTTTGCCAATAGTAACCAATAGAATCTATGCTAACGTGCGCAAGGCGCGCTCGACGTGACCTCACGCGCCTTCTATTGGTTAATATTGGCACAGCTCCGCTCGTCTCCGCCTCAGTGGAGCTGCACCCTTAGAACCGTCATGACATGACGTGACAGTATACACGGCGTGGTGACGATATGTTACAAGGAAGGAAAGGGAGACGATTCTACGAGTTTTGTGACCGACTCAGTCCGGTCCACTTCAGTTTTCTTTCGCGTGTCTGTGCTACAGGCGTGATATTATAAAACGTACTATACGCGAAAAAAGATGTAATTTAAATAACCAGTTATTTGCTGTGTCCGAGAAGATATCCGTCGAATAGGATTTATAATGTAAATATATCATCTTTTTTACTTAAAGTTGTTTCTGTTAATATTTAAATTTGGATACCTACCTTTAGGTGGACAAGGCCTCCGACGGCACCACCACCGTGAAGAAGCTCATGAGCGTCATCTACGTCCCCCTGACGGACAAAGACAGGCAGTATCGTGAGTGACCGCTTTACTCCCTCGTTAAATACATCGTCATTATTAGCCTGGTGGCTTTACTTTGCTGGCTAATACACACGTTGCGGCAGCTATCACGTAAATAATTTATTTAATATTGGTACCTAGTGTATTGTCGACTTCATAAATATTCATCTGTAAATAATCTAATAATATGTGTAAACTGTTACACTATATTCCGTGTACCTATTAATAGGTTAGTGTATACATATTTAACTCGATTATGCAATTCTTAAGGACTAGAAAGTTTATTTGTGGTTACTGACATTTTAAAATATACTAGGTATATTCTGCTCGGGTAAATACGATTGTAAACATGGTTAAATTTTTCTCCCATTTAAGACAAAGAGAGAAAAGCGATGTAAGCCTCCGATGTAACTATTTAAGATTTTTGTAATTGTTTGTATCATCGCCATATTTCTTTTTAATATGCTGACGACGCTGACGTTATCAAAATTCTAATTCAAATGTTTTAATTCAGCTAAAGGAGTGAAGCCATCAGAATAGTTCAAGGATGACATCTCATGTAATTAGTTCATTAAATATTTTACTGTACCAAATTGATCGAATTTAGTTGTACCACTTGTTGAACGTTGTAAATATTACCCATTAACTTATTTATAATATGATAATACTTTTACAAGTTTACCTATATGTTGTGGATTGTTTTATAGCGTGTCCATTAATTTATCGTGTTTACATTTCCGTTTCATTGGCATGCCGCTCGGCTCGCGAGTGTTAAGAGGGCCTTAAAATATATATGTTGTACGTCTTGATTAGAAATTGCTTGCTATCAGTCTTTTTCAATTTAAATTATATTATTTAGGGGAGGTAGGGGGACATTGGGCAGTCGGGAGGTTCGGGCACTACCATATAACTTGTAAGGCCCGAACCTCCCGACTTTCCTATGGCCCCCTACCTCCCCAAAGTACATCATATACCTAATTTAAATTAAAGACTAATAGCAATATGTTTGGCCAAATGTGTCGTTTTCCAACCATATCATTTGCCAATCCCCTTTTTTTCTGTAACTAGAAATATTTCAGGATTTTTATAAAAAGTAACCTAATCTATAGGGTTCTATACGATGGTATTAAAATAAATACAAAAATATTTACAGCTACTAAATTGGCTTGGCAAATGAAACGGTAGGGAAACGATACATTCGGCCAAAAGGCAGGAAACCGCCTCAGAGCTATTTAAAAAGGGTCATAACGACATTAAAATTTGTTAAGAAACTGCACTATTAATACTATTATATTAGAATAAGACATATCAGTTGTGAAATTTTAAAATACGTACGTACCTATTCAAAATGATGAAAAGAATTTCCAAGCTAATACTAATATTTTTTGTAGCGCGCAACATGCACGGGCTCGTTTGATTTACGTGACTTTCTGAAATGAAGCAAACTAGTTAAGTTAGTTTCTTTGTTAGCGAGATTGCAGTGTGATTGTCTGAGTGGAAATTGACGAAAAAATCGATCGCAGTGATATTGATTCGACTCGGTCGTTAAGGGTAAAGTAATACTAATGAGGCTAGGCAGTTTCTTTTATTTTTTTATAAGTAGGTAAACAAATAAAGTTATATTTTCTTTTGCACTTAAAATTGTCTCACAATATTTTTTTCGATAATATTAAACTGATCGCGCGTGTTCTTTTTCGTAAGTTATTAACGCTCGGTGTGACGTCATCGGCCTTCTTTCTGTACCCGGCTTCGTTGAGGAAGGACGGGTATCATTAAGATAAAGGTATTATCAAAATATTAAGGCAATGTTCAGTTAAAAAAATGTACTTGATACAGTTTCAGTGTACAGTCAATTTTAAAAATATGTCCCAATGCACCGTATTCCAGTGTAATAAGACCTTCGTATTTGAGAGGATTCTTTCGATGGGTACATATTTTTGAACTTGCCTGTACGAATATATATTTTGCCAGGGTACATTGTTTAAACCAACATGATGATGATGATGATGATGAGTCCTCCGGTCATCCCGCCCAGTTCTCCTCGGTTGAGCCGTAGGTTACTGTTCCGGCGACGCTCCCACCCAGCATGGATCCGATCTTCTTGTTTTCCTACAGAACATAAGTGCGTCCCGTAGGTTTATGCTTTTGAGTTCTTCGTTAGAAAGCACGTCCTCCCCGAAACTCGCCTAAGACATGTTGGCTCGTTTCCTCCTTGCCACAGTGTGGGCATAGGGGATGCTGTGCTGTCTGATACCTATTACCGTCAGGTGCCTGATGAGTGGGCAGTGCCCTGTCAACACTCCTGTTAGTATACTGAGGTTATAATTACCAAGATTTAGAACACACCTGGTTCTATTTCTTTTTATTCTACCGATCATGAGTTTGGACTGTCTACAACCTTGTGCTGTTATCCACGCCTCGTTGTTCTTCGTCTCTATTCTCCTTGCTATGACTCCTTTCGTGACAGTTGCCGATATCCGGACTACCGGCTCCGGGCCTAGGTACTGTTGGTCTGCTCCTGCTCTGGGTAGCTCATCAGCCTTCTCATTTCCTGTTGCTCCGCTGTGTCCTGGTACCCACGCCAGCGTGACTTGTGATGTTTCGCTCAGGGTATTCAGTACATTTCTGGATTCTTGGACTAACGAGTATTTGACTTCCCGGTGGTCTAGTGCTTTGAGTGCTGCTTGACTGTCTGATTATAGTATGACGTTTCTTCCCGTTGTGTCCCTTCTCTCCTTGGGGGTCTGTGCACATTTCATCATGGCGTACACTTGTGAATACCCCTAGTGGTATTGTTGTGTGCTCAACCAGTTCCTGGTTGTATATGCCAGCCCCTGACCTTTTGGTTGACGATTTCCAGGAACCGTCCGTGAAGAATGTGGTCTTAGGCTCGGTTACTTCTAGTTCCCAGTTTTGTCTCTCTCCTATATGGATTCTGTATTTTGGTCAAATTTCTTCCTTTCTTTGATTAGGTCGTTGTTAAACATGAGCATATCCATGTTAATCATTGACTACTTTTGTATGCTTGCGTGTCTTTTGTCCATGTCAGACCCTATCCAGTCACTGCTGCTTTTATTCTGTACCACTGTTCTGTGGCTCTCTTTTCCACTTCGGGATGCACGGGGTTCAGTCCCAGCATTATCTCCAGGGCCTGTGTTGGTGCTGTTCTCATTGCCCCTGTTTTCATTAGACATGCTAGTCTCTGGACCTTCGTCAGTTCTTTGTCTGCTTCTTTTATTCTCGCTCTGTGCCACCACTGTGTCTGGACAGAAGCACAGCCTTATATAACCATTGTGTTACCAGTGGTCTTAGTCCCCATGTCCTGCCTATCGCTTTCCTGCATTACCATAATGATATAACGGCCTTTCTGCATTGCTCCTTTATGTGTGTCTTGTACTTATACCAATCTTGTATAGCAGTATTGGTATCACTCCATCCGGGCCAGCCGCTTTTTAAGGGACAAAGGATTTTATGTCCCATTCCCCTACTGTGTCGCTTATTCTTGAGATCGGTGTCATCTCTGTTTCATTTCTTATGTCTGCAGTGTTCTCTACTACAGGTCATCTACATTGCAGTCCAGAAAGTGTGTGTTGACCCATTACCTGTACTACATTTTTGGGGTCTGCTCCCTAGGTCGATCCCACCATTAGACTGCCTAGTTGACAGGATCTCTCGCTTGCCAGTACCCTTACTATTCTAGCTGCCTCTGAGTAGCGCTGTATTTCTCCCCGGGAATGTTTGTGAGTGAATTTTCCCTTGTATTAGTGTATTTGTTTCTAATCCTCCTTTATTCGTTCAAGCCATGATCCTCGCCCTTTTTTAGAGCTTCTCTTAGCGCTTTACGGGTTCTTTTGCGACGGCTTTGTAGGTCTTAGACTATTACGGTTTCGCATAATTGTTTTGGCATAATTTGTATTGGCATAATAGTACTGTCGCATAATAATACTTTGGCATATTACGCTATTATAATAATATCAGTTGAACTAATTTGTATTAAACTAATACACACTATGCATATTATTGTTTGGGATAATAATTATTTGTCATATGTCTTTAACCATATCAGTTTTCTAAATGAATAAAACACAGTAAATAAATAAATAAATACAGTAAATAAAATAGTAAATTTGGTCACGTTAAGTACATTAGGTTAGGTTATGTCAGTACGTTATCCAGGCGCGAAGCGCCCAAGCAACGTGGAATAGGAGGTCCGCGGTCGACCTCGCTTTATTTCCGAAATATTTTTAGGACAATACTGTGTAATAACTTTTTGCATTCATGCTATTTGACGTTAGTATTGATGACAATTATGCTTACTGTATTTATGCTTTTTAATGTTATTCGTAAAAATATATACGTAAAGATGATTATGCACGTCGTTATTTCGGCTAAAAGCAATTATGCGTAATACTATTATTACAAATAATTTTATGCCATCCAATAGAGAACCCACCTCCAACCTATTAAGGCTTCTTCGGGCCTTCCTTGCCTTCTTCATATCCGCCTTAGTACGGGGTATGCTGAACCCATCGCCCCCGTCGTCGGGGTTTCCGCGCGCGTTTCCCCCTTCGAGGTCGGCGGTGGGTTCAGCAGACGCTCTTCCTCTTCCAGACTCACCTGCTCTTCACCACTCCACGGCATCCGCGGGGGTCCCCCTCGCACCGCTTCGTTGGTGCTCGGCATCCCTCCCACTTTTGCCACCACTTCTACTACTTTGATCTCCGGGGTTTCACCTTGTGCAGGTTTCCCCCTCCTCTTCGTTTTGGTTTATATTTATGTTTTTGATTAGGTTTTCCATGATGATATGATTTGTGGGAAGAAATGATTGTTGAAATAAAGCAGTGCTCCGTTACCCTATCTATAGCTACATTTCTACGCGGAGTGCGCCACTACCGCCAGCGCAGTAACGTTCGCGGCAGCTAGTATGATAGCTGGGGGTCGTGTGGAGTGCGCTCGCCAAGTTGCGCTCTCTCCCTCCCCTTCTTCCTCAGCGAAGGGGTAGTTCCCGTGTCGCTATCGGCCGACAGAGTCAGAGGGCTCACTTCACTCCTGGGTAACTCACTACTGAGATCCCAGGATTCCATTCGCGCGTTAGATCCTCCCTGCCTGCGACACTGGTTCCACCCCCCCACTTGTAGGGGAAACGGATTGAGTTACAGGGTTCGGGTAGCTGCAGATCCGCTTTGCGCCCAGAGACGCACTATTGCGCTCCGGGGCTCCGCCTCAGCTTTTACATCTCCCCCCTCACCATCGTCCATTACCCCGTCCCCCTGAAGTACTTGCATAGTAGTTTGTTTTTGCTATGCAAGTATTTCCCTCTCCTTCCTCAGCGGAGGGGTAGTTCCCGTGCCGTAATCGGGCCGGTTAACGGCAGAGGTCTCACTTCACTCCTGGATGACCCACTACTGAGTTCTCAGGGTTCCATTCGCGCCTTAGACCCGGCCTGGGACACTGGTTCCACCCCCCCACTGGTAGGGGAAACGGACTGTGTTGTTAAACGCGGTTCGGGTAGCTCCACCCCTCCCCCCACACCACCGTCCATTTCCCCGTCCCCACTTGGCGAGCCCACTCCGCACGACCCCCAGCCACCCACAAATGTGTGATCGTCGGCGTGTTCCCACCTTGGTCCTTGGGGGTTTGTGGTGGACGCATTGTTATACCACCATTGAGAGGAGGATGTGTATAGCAATGCGTCCTCAGCCCTCACCCTTTATCCTGCTTTTGGGACAGGCACCTTAGACCCCCTTTCTAAGAAAAAGAAACTATGGAGGCGGGTTTTTAAACCAACATAATAAGTTATATAACCAGAGATCGGACAAAATCCAAAAAAAAAAATTAACGAATTTAATTACATTAATTGATTACTTACGCTAAAAATAATTTTGATCCTTTGAAAGACAGTAATAAATAAATAATACAAACACGTGAGGAGTGCCCATTAATAAATCTACTTACTACTACTAATTAAGTTTGCTCCATCAACATCCGTGGATTGCGAAAGTAGTTTTTCACCTCAGAAGTTCCTTTTAGCCGTGAAAAGGAATAAACTAACCACAGAATATTTATATAAGTAATATACTGTTTATTTGCTTTAATAAATATACACTATAACAAGTCTTTGTATTATTTATTTATTACCGTCTTGCAAAGGATCAAAATTATTTTTGGGGCAAGTAATCAATAAATGTAATTTGTTTTATTAAATGAAAATGTTTGAGTCATGTCCACATTATTCCGAGTAAAGACGCCCATTGTATCAAAGAACAATAAAAATATTGTTCATAAAAGCGTTGAGACCTATAATTTAATATGGTTAAAATATATTTTTAATTACTTTCTTGAAGAACTCATTGAGGTAGAGAAGTATTAAAATGTTACATAATATGAAACACTTATTGCTGAAAACCAACAACTATTTACCCATTATTTGTAGATATATTATTGTAATGCATGAAAACAATTTTCACCATATTGTCTCTCTAGCGAGCTTAGATATTTTCTTTTTAATGTTCACTCTGACAACCAACTAAACGCCTTAGAATTGTATTTCATGTGTAAACACAACCAATAAATGACAAAAGTATGCATTGCATATGTATCCTACACGTAACATTGTAATCTAGTTTGTACATTCCTTTAAATCTCCGTATTGCTAGACCATTATTATAGCGGCTACAATATATTTTTCATCACACTTGCTCGTAAATAGTGTCCTAATATGCTAGAAAAATCGACCTTAAATCCAAAATAATACCCGCGCTCATTCCCAAAATACCAAAATTTGAAAATACCAGATTACATTTTATCTGGTGTAAAGTTCCCCAATTACAAGATTCAAAATTGTGGGTAAGTACAATAAATTAATGCATATTTTGAATCTGGTGATTTGGGAATATGGTATAAAGTGTAATCTGGTATTTTCAAATTATGGTATTTTGGGAATGAATGAATACCCGCAGGCCTTTCTTTACCATTACGCTCTATTGTGCGTAATAGATTTTTTTTAATAATACGTGGGCTCATATTATCATAATACGTCAGGACCCCAATTTTTGTGCCATTCGAGATGAAATGTCAGTTGCATACAATTTTCAAAAAATCTCGCATATAAACTATTGATCTCGGCTGTCACTAGAATCGGACTCCTGAACACGTTTGACGTTATCTGTGGTAAGTCATAGACAATGATGTAGTCTGCCGCTATTTTATAAATATGATCTTTGTCTGATTTTATCTCATTTCCTCGAAATTGTGATGAAAAACATTGTATGTTACCCGGGTGGTAAAGGAAATAGAAATTAGACTCTCGGTAGTAATCCTGTCTTTACCACCCTTAATACACTATGTACTATTTACCATGTAATTGTCGTATTCATAACGTTTGAAGTAGTTCTTCATATCAATGTAAAGTAACAAAATATAATATTGTACCTCTGTTGTAGGTTCTTGGCGATGATTGATTCGAAGTACATTATGCACTCTGCCTTATAATAAGCAACCTAACTCACCTTGAGATTAAATGTATAGAATCGAAAAAAATTATGGTAAAATTGGTTGGGTTATTCAGGACATATTAAATGATTAAAGAATTACTTTATTCTGTAAAATATATTTATATGACCGTCTATGTTTTTTTACTCCTGAACAATTTTCCTGTGAATTTCTTTTTTCCAAATGGCTTTTCTTCCTTGCCTGGGTCGGCCGGTTTTGCTTTGAGATGTAAAACCGAGTGCAGAGTGTTCGCTTCATTTTTATTTTCGATCATCTGCTCTAGTTGTTCCTGTTGGATCGTAAATAAATAATTATGTTTCATATTATTTTATAAGCATAAACGTATCTCTAATTGCTAAACAAATATATTTAAGGCAATACTATAAGTACCTCGTCTTTTTTTTTCAAATAACGGTCTAGTTTGTGCACTTTTGTTTCGTAATGTCTTTCTTTTTCGTTGTATAAATATTTAATTCTTATTATTAATTTCTAATTTTAACTTCGTTTTAGGCGAACATTTGTATATCAGTATAATATCAACCAGTCGCACCAGTCTAAACATACAATTTTAGCTTAGCTTCTAGGCCTTCTACATTCACTGTATGTGCGTCTAGGGCTTCCCCTACCGACATCTCCATCACTCACTCTTGCTCGTCATACCTCTTTCATCCATTCTTTCTAAATGATTTAACCATCTTAACATTCCCTTTTCGATCTTGGTCACTACATCTTCATCCACATCGTTGTCAAATCTCGCTAATTCTCACTATCATCCTAATTTAACACATACTTCTCAGAGCTTTCATTTTAACAGAATTATTCCTGCTGTCATTCTTCTACCATCTACCATACACAAGGGCTTAAACTCCATAAGTAGACAAATAAAATAAAATCGAACCATATCTATGGGCTGTATTTATAAACTGATCTTGAGTTCGAGGCCCGTCTCGAGACAAATGGATCAAAAATTTATTTTTTAGTTTATTCATAAAACAATGTAGGCATTGCCGTAAGAGTTGACATTTACTTTGACTGTCTTGAGACGGGCTTGCCACTTAAGCCGCAAACGCACTGGGAGCGCGGCGCGTTGCGTCGCCATACTAAAAACCGTATCGAAGGTGGTTTTAGTATGGGTACGCGCCGCCTTGCCCCCGCTCTCAGTGCGTTTGCCCCCTCACGCTCACCGGGTTGAGCGTCAGCAAGTGGTCGAGCGAGCGGCCGCGGTTCATGAGGCGCGCGAGGTTCTTGTGCGAGACGCCGGGCAGGCGCCGCACGAAGTCGTGCACGAGCGCGCTGTACCGCTCGCAGCCGCCGTCGTCCGCCGCGCTGTCGCCGCCCAGGGCCACGGCCGCCGCCACCGACGGGTTCTTCCTGCCTTGCTGCAATTTCATTTTTCCTAGCTATTGTGTGTGATGGCACTGCTGGCCAAAGGTCTTTTTCACCGCTTTCACTTCTCCCTGCACAGGTAGCACAAGTTGTGTTTTCTCGCTTGTGGCTCAGTGCGTCTCTATAGTTACTGACTAGATAGAAAGCTAGCCGCAATTCTGCCAATATTATTTATCTACGCACATATCGTAAGTCCTCTTTTATGCGTTCAAAACCCGTAGGAAATGACCAGCATTATAGCAACTAATTTTACTATGAAAAGTTTCTTGTATGTGGTAGTAGGTAAAATTTGTACTGTAATGGTTATAACAGTATAGATTTTGGTAAGGTTATGAGTTTCAAATTTGGAACATGCTCCACAATTGAAATAGGTCCAATTCTAGGATCAATTGGAACGTCAACTCGTTATATTTTTTAGTACAATATCGTAGGATATTTGAATTTCGAACGACATGAGAATAGGGACTTTATTAGTAGGTATGTCTATCATATGATTTAAAAAAAAATAACATTCTTATTCGTGACGCATGACAGGTTTCTTTTGCCGCCATTTTTGTTGTCAATTCGTCGTATCGTAAGTCGTAATTTTATTTCATTTAGTTCATTTCTTTTTTGAGTTTATTGTGCCACTTATGAAAATTCTGCTTATCCAAGTAGACAACAATTGATTAACATTGATTAAATTTAACATCGTTTGGTGAAATTGGTAGGTACTTAGATATGTTACAGGTAGCGCTGGTAGCAATGCAGGTCATTTGCCTTTCGGCTTCTGAACCCATCTTAGAGTACTTATAATATGTGTGTAGATAAAGTATTGTACGCGACTCTGCGTAATTGGCATTACAACACTCGTGTCATCTATTATGAAACTCGCCTTGCGGCTCGTTTCATAAACCACACTCATGTTGTAATGCCTGTCATTACGCAACCGTCACGTAAACTACTATAACACGTTCACACCGTATTACGAGCCCTTACGCTATGCCGGGTTACCACACTTACCCCGTTACGAATAAACGTGGAGTAACCGTGGGTGTAGTTAAACCATGATTTGTCCTTATCTGTCATTGTGACATTTGAATTTGACAGATAAGGACAAAGCATGGTTTAGCTACACCACCGTTACTCAACGTTTTTTAGTATGGGGGCAGGTGTATAACTTCTTCTCAAAGCTTGGAAAATATTCTACGTAAATTAAATGACTACTACATAATTTGCAATATCTTCAATAAAATTTAGGGTTCCTTGCCTAACACTGAAAAACGGGACCATAGCTATGTCGACCGTCTGTGTGTCTGTTACGCTTTCACTACTTAACTGACTCCAATGAAATTTGGTATGGAGATAACTTGAACCCCGAGGAAGGACATAGGTCATTTTTTACCCGCGATAATTGACTTCTACGCGGAAGGAGTCGCGAGCAACAGCTAGTTTTACCACATTTAACGAACAACTCGCACTTGTTTAACCGATCTTATGCGAGTCGAACTCGAGAGCCGAGGGTTAATGAGCACTAATCTTGTTGTTATTATAAAATATTAAAAACCCAGGTCCTGCTTAGCTTTGGACAGGCGGTACCATAGAACTAAAATAACACTGGTCATCGTTTCGTTATAAACAACTGTGTATACAATTTCAGCTTTGTGATTTAGTTGATTCTGAGAATTATTGTTTTGCCACGGCCGTCTGTCTGTATGTCACACGTAGGCACTTATTCTCAGAATAAACTAGAGTCGCAAAGATACCTTGAGCTCGTAGAACAGTTCGGCGGTGGCGTAGGGGCTGGGCGACCACACAAGCTTCAGGCGCGGGAAGTGTATCGTGAGCAACTGCAGCCTCTGCTGCGTGTCCGCGCCCGACATGTCGGACGACACCACGAAGTGACCCTGCACACGTCACGTAGGAGATCAACGATTAGGGTCACAGTCCTAGTGATGCCCTACCGATTTTTAGCACCATGAGATGCATAATTCTACAACCATTAGGTGCCAATAACTGATATAAGTATATAATTAAGAGGTTTAACGGTACCCTACAACAGTACGAACCTGAGGTCCAGTCAACAAATTTCATTCGTAGGCGGCCTTTGTCAACCAAAGCGTAAGACCTTATGATTTGGTCACGTGTTGACATAGTCCATAGACTCCATAGTGGTCTAGGAACCAAATCACATGGGAAAAAAAAGGTTAACTGTACATTACTTACATTACTATTGTTCCCTTCACAATTTTAGGCAATATCTGAACCTCATCAAGATTGCCACTTTAGAATTTGCATTTCAACCTGCCCAAAATTATTATTTGCCATTTACTAGAGAAATTTTTCTCGGATGTTGACAAACCCTTGGCTTGTTACCACTAGAAAGATATAAGTTTTTATCCTGTTTGTCATTCCAACATCTGAGGAAATCTAATTCTAAGAAAAATAGGCACAAACGAATAACGGGTATCTCACTTCGTTATGTAAACAAGTCATTCCTTGCTTGGAATAATCAGGAATTCACAAAGGATGTTCATACCTACTGAGAAAATAAATAAACGAATTTCTGCCAATGGCTTAAGACTACGCCGAGCGTCCAGTGGCGCCCTCATCACCATTATTTTGTTTTCTAATAAACTAAAGTATTGTCTTGAAATCGATTGGATGTGTTTTTGTTGTACAAATGAATATACAATTTATAGGGTATATGACTCAACTTAATAACCATTGAACTATGAGTGAGTAACTTAACGGAAAAAAGTGGCCACCTTTTCCCGTTAAGTTGACGACGTGAAGGTTAAAGTTTATTAAACTTTGTCTTATATGCTATACATTGTGTTTTCATTGGTACAACAAAAACACATGCTTCGATTTCAAGACAATACTTGAGTTTATTAGAAAACACAAGAATGGTGATGAGGGCGCCACTGGACGCTCGGCGTAGTCTTAAGAGTACTCCACAAGGTCTTTTCTACATCACAGCTAGTGCTGAACAAAATGACGTCATTCCGACCACGAATTGAAAAAGGACGTAGCAAACAAACACTGTAATAATTATTTTTTCTCGGTAAAAAATATTTTAATAAAGAGGAAATTACTTCTTTCAAAAATTGAATTTTTGGGATGAGCTTTTGTTGCCGACTGTAATTTTTTTTTGTAAACCCTTTATATGCTTATCAAGACCAAACTATTGAGTTCTAACTCGGTGAGTCTAAGTTAAGAATACCGGAGATCCTGTCGCCACTTTCCGACTCCATCATTAGATCACCTCTTAGATACCACAATATGCATTGTCATTGGGTCTCCATATGTGGTTTAAATTTCAGCCAATTCCGTTAACAGGAAGTAGGTGAAATTTAATTTGCAAGATTTGACCCGTACATACATACATACATTGCAAGTTGCTTGTAAAATTGTATGCTTTCGAGACAAACCTCTATACGCCTGATTTTATTTAGAACCCCTTTAAAAAAGTCCCGTTGTCAATTGTGTCATCAAATGGGGTTGGGCAGGTGTAGGGTACCTGCAGGTTGAACGGCTTGTTCTGGTCGAACTCGATGAGCAGGATGGGCCGCGCGTAGTGCCGGCACATGTGCACGCACTGCGTGTACAGCCGGCCCGAGTTCAGCGAGCCGATCAGATCCGAGAGAGACTTGCGCTCCACGCAAATGTCCGGCGTGAGGATGTAGTCGCCGATCTGAACACATTACTTGTGAAATATTTGTAAAATCGTGTCAAACCCTTAAATTAGAACGGACTAATTAAAGCGTAGGTACAAATTCAACGGTCACCAAAATATATTTATTTGAATGTGAAAAGAATAATTAATCGCTCACCAACAATTACACCCAGTCAAATAAAAGTAATTCAAATTATAGGTGAAAAACTCAAGTAAGTTACCTGTTGCATGTAGTTGTGCACAAAACTAATATGGAATGTATGTCAAATTTCAAATATAGAATGTCAAATGGTCTATACAGATGTATTACAAGTACATGCAACAGGTCCTTTAGTTAAATTTTTCACCTGTACAAATTTCAAATTAAATAAAACTGATGGGTAAATTGCTAACCAAATATTTAGACCCTAATACTAAGTACAGTTGCTACCATTTTCTTAATAGCTATCGGCAATCTTCGTTTTTGTAAGGCACACGAGTGACAAATAATACTGTCAGTTGCGAGTGCAAGCGTGATAGCCGACTGATAAATAAAAACATGCCAAATGCGAGTCGCACTCTCGCATCGATTTTCCGTTTTTACGATAAAAAAACTAGACTTCCGTTAAATCGTATTAAAATAATATCATTTATTCAGTAAAATAATGAAGAAATAACAATTCAACCCTCTCTCACAAAAACTCTAACCTTAAGCTAGTCAAAACTAGACTTAGTTTAGAGTAGATGGTAAAAGTTCTTATCAACTTTATTTGTATGCAATGAGGTCCATTTTGACTTGAATTTCTCAAAGACTTATTGTAAATACTACCGAACACCGTATTTGGTCTGACGTGTTGACGCAGCATTTGTGCATGAGCAATGCAACGAGAATGCTGCAGGCACCATCCTTACTTCTACCGGGTTATTCCCACCTGTTACCACCAATTTGTTACCACTGGTAACAGCTGGGATTTTTTTTCCCACCTGTTACCACTTGTTACTGTTACCCTTCTACCGATACTTGAACTGATAGTGTAAGTGGGAATAGACCGGGAGCCGAGAGCGACGCGGGCCGCCGCGGCGGAGACTAGTCTATGCTTTTGTCGATAATTCTTTGGAATTCTCCAAATTTTCCTTACAAAAGAAGGTTCGTTCCTAAGAATCGTCAAGAACGACGCATCTCTTGCGGAGACTCACGGTGATGGTGACAGGCTCGATGTGTAGCCCGCGCTTGTGCAGCAGTGCCGGCAGGTCGGAGCGGAACTCGCGCATGTCCACGATCACCAGCGGCTTCTCCCGCGGCTGCTGCCCGCCTGCCGCATAAAACACACCGTCTTAGAGTAATTATTATAATGCGTTTAGATAAAAATGTATGCAAATGTACATAATGAGGACTTAAGAGACGAGTTTTATGAGACGAGCTGCACGGGTAGCACAAGTTGTTGCACATGTTGTTCTCGCTTCTCGGTCAGTACGTGGTGCGTGGTCTTGACTAAATAGAAGAGGAGATCCGAGCGACAACCAAGTCGCAACTTGTGCTAGCCGAGCTGAAGGTCTAATTTTTTGCAGTTGCATACTGTCATTGTTTTATATACACAGACATTATTTTCGATTGATACTTTAATAAAAACTTGAATTGGGGCTTAGTAATACCAGAATTATTTAAATTGTGTTTGTTGGTTTTGGAAGATGTGAAACAACCTACATCCACATAAAAGGAATTTGTAATAGTAATTGAATACATTTTAGAGGACTATGATATGCGTGTAGATAAAATTAAAAACCTCTCTTCTCGGTCTGCGCCCGCGGGGCGGCGCTCCAGACGACGGCCGACCGGCTTACATGGAGTTAAAGGCGACATATAAATTCTATTTAAAAACTTTACTTATGTTAATGTAGTAATAATTCAAAACAATAATACTACTTGTTGTCAAGTTTAATATACCTACTTCTCATTTATTAAAAGCAAGTATTCAGGATTTTCACTAGTAAGTATATTTTACCTGCTTTCCTGGTATCTAAGGCATCTGATTCCTCTTCGACATGCAGATTGAAGTATTCATCAGTCTTGCCATCTTGATAGGAGGGAACCACCATTACCTAGCGCAATCGGGGAGAAATATTTATGTGAGCAACAAACCGATAATGATTTTTGTAAATTTCCTTGCTTTTGTAGTTAACAATGTGTTAAATCCACGATGGAAGAGGATGCGTCTACATTTTCCCCTTATTACACAAACGGCAAACATCACCAAGTTGCGCCCCACGTGTATTTAAATACAATATTGCCTAGCTAAGACAAATGGCCGTATGTCAGACAAAAATCCTGTAGCGAATGCACCCTTATTACTTAGAGAAGATAATTGAGTCTGCTTTGGCTATTGAATTTGAGATACCGCCTATTGGCTTATGACTATGAGGGCAGAATAGTAGTCAAACTCAGAAGTAACTGAAAATTTTAGTTACTTGTAGCAGTGTCGGTTAGAAATTAGTATATGAATGTACCTTTCCCCCTTTTGTACCCTTCCTCCGTAGTATGTACGGAATGAATTGTTACAGCGCCTAAAGTTACAAGGTACTAAAGTGTACACATATTTATGAACTCAACTGTACTATCTAAGCTAAGTAATTGTATGTATTTGGTCGATATTGATAATCCTATGTCGATGCACCAATCCACACAACCAATATCCGAGGGGACCTGTAATTGGCTTTCTGAATGTATGTATATGTCTCTGTATAGTGTATTTATCTTAGCTGTTGGTTTTCCTTATAAAAATAAGGGAAAAAAAAATGCTGCGAGGTACAGTCGGCCAAAAATGTGGTCTACCTACCTACGGTTGAATTTCATTTGCACGTCATGATACAACAAGTTCGATTTTCCCTTGCAATATTATGAGTGACAAGTGTCAACCTTAGCGATAATTAGATCTCACAGACTTTTTTGTCAAAACCGGTAGGCCACTTTCTTGGCCGACCATACTATAATGTACACCTACTACAGATTTCGACCGTGGGTACCTGGTACCAAAGTCAGAAACTATCACTTACACTTTTCGCTTGAATAAGCAGCTCAAATGCCTGTTTCTCTCTTTTGAGCGCCGTGAGGTACGCCTGTTCCTCCACAGTTTTGTCATGTATGATGAAGTAGACTTTACACTTCGGTTCCTCGGGACTCTTCCTGCACTCGAACAGTTCTATCTGACGCACCGCCGCCACTTCGCTGTGGTACAAGATTATGTATTCTGGTCGCAAACTCTCTAGACGTTGCTCCAGTGAGAAATGATTACCGTTCTCCTTGAACGTTCGTATGCATATTATCGGTTTCTCTGATTCCATTTGTGTCATATCCAAGTTATCTATCTAAAACAGAGTTGAATACAGAAACGTATGCTAATTACGTTTAGTTTCGGGCATTAAATGCAACAACAATTGCAAAATTATTTAGTATGATGAGTTGAACCCCCAGTAAATCATTTCCCTTATAATTAACTATACATATAAAATGCTTTGTCCTGAATGACTGACTGACTGACGGATCAACGCACAGCCTTAACCACTGATCGTAGAGACCTGAAACTTGGAGTGTGTTCTTTGTATGACGTAGGCATCCGATAAGGATTTTCCGAAATTCTACCCAAAGGGTGAAAAAATGGCGGCAAAGATTGTATGGGACAACGTAATTCCTTCGTCAAATCTACTTCAAATTTCGCATAAACATTCTTTAACAGAATTGATGAAAGACGTGTTTCGTATTTTATTGAAATTCATCCCCAAAGGAGGTGAATAAGGGGTAGAAATTTATTTTGGGGGTGATTTGCTTCGAAGTTGATATCAAATGTGCTTTTGATTTACATTACATTTTATTTTGACACATGTTTAAAAACTCAATCCGATTTTATTCAAAAAAGGTTGAACTCACATAAAAGCTTGGTGCAATGCAAATACCCAAACCGCTGAGTCTAAAGATTCCAAATTTGGTACATAGGTTCCCTATGAGGTCTAGGGGTGCTTCTAATATCTCCTATCTGTAATGGAAGAAAAAACCGGCGGAGGGAGGAAGGTAGCGGTTGAGAACCGGCATTTGTTAATTCAGTAGGGTCGAATTTGTAAACGGTTACCAAAAAGTAATATGATTTGCTTTCAGAACTTCACTTTTAAAGTAAACTGGCAATCTGGTATTTTGAATATTTGGTCTTTCAAGTAAAGATGGCAGATTTTTTAATAAAAGTCAATGACCAAGTCAGTGTATCATGGGTGAGGATTTGAAGTATGCACATGCATGTCCATGACTTCGGGTATGTTTATTGGGTACCTAGAAGCCGGTTGGATGTATAGTCATACTCGTACCTGCGAAATGGGTTCAAACATGCTTTCGTTCGCAGACTTCTTGTTGCCCTGTGTAGCTAGCTGGGTCAGAGTCAACATGTAATTTGTTTTCTCACACTCTTCGGTTTCCTCTTCCGCCAGTTTGTTAATTTCATCATCTCCTTTTGCTTGACTGGAATCAGCTTGTTCCTTTTTTAATTCACCGGTCAACGGCGCAGAGTCTTTAAGGTTTTTGTACTTGGATGATACGGTGGTGACCGTCAAATCCCTCCTAAAGGCGGTGTAAAACAGGTACTTGTTCGGTCCCATTGTGAGGAAATGGTTCAACTGGCTACAAGTACGGCTGTCTTGACAGAGGATTAGTATTTTTGTGTTGTTTAAAACTCCCTTATGGTTTTTCCTCACTTCCTCAGGAATTTCTTCTAACAATAAATCGTTTAAGATTTTCCATTTCGGTGAATGTTCTGGATCAAATTCTGAAGGAAACAGTAGCTTTCTTAATTTCGCTTATTCAACGCCTCATATCAGGGTTTGAGAATATCAGACAGGACCCCTTTTGGATAGGATTACTTCTATCGACTTACCATTTTTATTATTAAAGACCCTTGCTTTAGCTAATCTAAACAATTGCTCAGCCGAATCCAACAGTATCCAGCCCGAGTTGACTTTGGCATACTCGGGCGTCCTGTATTTGCTGACCAATGCATAAAACGAAACAGAGTCGTCATGGATCAGATTGCTGAAAGTGTACAAGAATTGAATAGAGCGCTTATGCCTAGTGATTGCTACATGTCTTGTCAGTACTTATAATTCAATTCTATTGAATAGGTAATTGAGTTTTATTAACATATTGTAGCTATAAAAATGCAATAAATAGTCAACGCTCGCTGATTTTAGCTGGTCGGGCTTCACTTTGAAGGGCAATGCAACTCACATGATCATGCTCCGGAGCACTTTAAGATCCTGCACGTATTCTTTGGTTCTTGTGCTCAGCTGGTGCCACACACAGTCCAGCTGTGACTGTAGGATTTTGTGAAACTTCTTTGTTATGCAATTTTCTGTAGTAATTTCCTGAAATTAACGAAGGTGTATAAAATGGGTGAGGAGAAAAAAAAACTGACTAATTACTAAACTCTTCAGAAATTTAAAAAACTTCGGGCATCTAGCAATTTAGACGAATAAGATTCGAAATGCAGGAATGAAAACGAGATAAATAAGTGACGGAATCTGAGGAAGCGATGGCGCTGTTATAAAATTAAATATTTCAGAGAAATCAAATTTCAAACAAATCGTAAAGCACCAGCTTTAGTGCAGTTATAAAAAATATAAAAAAGCAGTTCCGGGACGACTACGAGTTAGCGCGGCCGAGACGAAGTCAAGGCCAAGATTACGGTTTATTAGAATATTGTCACAAAAACATTTTTTCATAGTAACGAATTTTCACATTGCTTTCTTTCATAATCGTTAATTTTATTAATCGCTTTTCTTCATGTACCAATTTTTTATTAAGCATTTTTTATGTTCGTGATTTTTACTATCCGCATTTTTTCCGTTCCCAATTTTTCCCATCACAGATTTTCACAATAGTAATTACATCGTAATACGTAGGTTAGGTTAGGGTCGTTTTTATATCAGGCCCGGTGGGCCAATATAACCCAGAAATAGGAGCAGCCAGGCAGAATGGGAAAATATGCGACTAATGAAATAATCTACTGGTAATTTCAGCAATTAAAATAAGCGCGAATATTAAATAACGCTACAATAAATATTGAAATATGGAAATGACGCGATGTGAAAATTCGCTACTGTAATAAAATGCTTTTGTGAAAATAATCGAACAAATTGTAATAAATGTAATTTGAAAATATTGGAATTTAATGATTATACTCGTAATATGTACAGTACCCCAACGAAAATGTCAATCACTTTAGTAAACTTCAAACAGAACATCAAATGACACACATGACAATGACAATGATATTAACAATGACAAGGTTCTAAGTATGCTCAACATTTTTATTGGGTGACAGTACATGTCACATTTAAGTTAATTCGGAAATTTATTTCGTGAACGCATTATGTTAGAAAGTAAAACTATGAGAGACACTTTTCAACACGCTGAAGGAGAATAGGTAACTATATTAATTACCTGCAGGTCGAGCGTCCTGTTGATGCTGCGCAGCTGTTTGACCGTGTAGTTCATGATGTCCAACGCGCAGGCCTGCAGCTGGCTCATGTTGGGCGGCAGCGGCACATGCAGCTCTACCACCTCGGCCTGCCTGCTCTTTAAACTCTGGATGAGGCTGCCGTGGAACCTAGTGCAATGTAACAATTTCAACTATAAGAACAACTTAAGTTAATGACCTCTTGCATGTAAAGATAAAGATAAAGATACTTTATCTTTCGCTAATTATTCGCAACAATAGAATATTACATCACATAAATACAAAAAAGAA
Organism: Acleris sparsana; assembly: GCA_923062465.1. NCBI lineage: Eukaryota > Metazoa > Arthropoda > Insecta > Lepidoptera > Tortricidae > Acleris > Acleris sparsana. The sequence goes on from OV281292.1 coordinate 2,732,162, forward strand.
CAAGACAGAGAAATTGTTGCGAAACGGTTCCAACTCAGTATTCGCTAGCCGTAAAGCCAGCACTGATCTTCCGTTGGAACCGCTAGGTGAAGAGATGTAGTTGTATCACATATGTGTAGACCGTTCGACATTCTAAATTTGAAATTCACATTAGTTTTGTACACAACTACATGTAAGAGTAAGAGTTAAGTTTTTCACCTACTTAACACATACACTGGTATGTTAAACGTGTTCTGCTGGAACAAATATCTAAAGTGCCACAAATATCTAAAAACATCGGAACTTCACTCGTATGTTAAACGCGTTAATGTGTTCAGATAATTATGAACTGTAAATTCTGCCCTTAAATGTTTACTCGGTTAGTATAGTTAAACACAATAATGGGTAATGGGGGAAAACTCAACTATGGAACCCTGTTATAATGACAGCGTCAGGCCACGAAGGAAATGACGCTAAAATTAATGATTAACGTTATGCGACAGGGTTCCATAGAGGCTCAACAATTAGATTACACTCCTTGACTCCACAAGCCTTTGAGCTTAATTTGGGACTAGGTCAATTTATGTGCCCCATAGTTTTTTATTTTATTTAGGGTACTTCCCGTACATGTAGCGAGGGTATTGTTTTTACTATACGACAATCGTGTGACATTTGGTTGGATATATTTATCTATTTACAGATTTGAGGACTGTTTATGTTATAAAAACAAAAATAACTTCTTTTAAAATAATAGGTCAGTCCAACTGAAGTCTGCTTTTGGTTAAAAATATTGTGGGACACCTTAAATTCACGCGGTTAATCAGTGAGTTAGTATTGGCAATTAGTAGTTTTGTATAAATAAACTAACCTGGGCCACAAAAACAGTTCTGTCACAAAAACAGCCCTCATGACCTTTTCCACTTGATGATACCCAAATGTGAATGAAATAGGGGAGTTTGAGAATGCTTTGACAAAACCAGTCTGAAAAAAAAGAAACGTACGGTTGGCCAATATTACAATCAACTTTTAACACCTTAGACCAAATCTAAGGGTTCCATGGAAACATCCCAAGGGTTCTGCAAAATCAAGAACAACAGCTGAAATGAAAATACTTACATGCAGACTAATAAAAGGGGCTTGGACAGTGTTCCCTTACCCCTTAAAAGTATTGGAAACCCCAGCCTTATCCTATCCTACACAATCAAATCTAAATTAATTCATGTGGCATTTCACTTGGTACTTAATTTTAGAATGCTTTTGAAAACTAATTATTTGCGTAATAAATCATTTGTTGGTCAATGCATTCAATTTTCTATAATAAATTACCTGAAGTAGTTTTAAAGTTACCCTTTCCAGCACTCAAAAAATATTTGTAAAGGTCGTTAATGTCTAAATCGTATTATAGGGTCGAGGACTATCTAACAGACAAAAATGCATGGCCTACACCCGAAACTTAGTCAATAATAATTTGTTCAAATGCAAAAGCTTTATCCTGCTTTTTCTTGTCTGGGGGACACCGTTGATGCAGGAAAACATATCGAAACTTTTATGTGGTCATCTTGCACCATCTCATATACACATATATAAGTAGGTAGTTGTAGTTATTTTATTTTATTCTTTTCTATCTTTCTCTCCCGTAAGATTTTTGGCATGTTTTCCTGCTGAACTACTGTTATTTGATATTATATTTAATTTAATACTTGTAACTTTATATAATGCTAGACTAAGTTGTACCATTGTAATATGAAATATGAAATATGTTTAAAAAATGACTGACTGCTGAGTTTCTTGCCGCGTTTCTTCTCAGCAGTGGTCTCCTCTTGGGAAGCGCTGGTAGTATCTTGACGTGTAAAAGTGCCCGAGCGGCCTACTTACTGAATAAATTTCTTTTATCTTTTTATCGTTTATCTTTATCTAATATATATCACTCGCTTCTGCCCACAACTTTGCCGCGTAAAATTCGATTACCGTTATTCCCTCTGCAACTTTATTTTTTCCGGGATGAAAAGTAGCCTATGTTTTCAGGGTATAAACTATCTCCACTTCAAAATTCATCCAATTCCCTCCAGCCGCGGCAGAGTGAAAGAGTAACAAACTAACACATACACACACATACAAACTTTTGCATTTATAATATTAGTAGGATCCTACTTCCTGGATTAGTAGGATACTACCCTGATGGCTATTGAACTATTTGGAAGATCAAATATAGAAAAACTAAGCAGTACCTTATTATTTTGCCTGTATAGTCTTAATGCAAAGGCCTCCTGGCATGATTCTAAGACGGTGTGAGCGCGGAGCACAATGATACCTGTTATGTTGGCTACAGGCACCCGTTTCTTTAGCAAGTCCACCACTAATATCCGTGTTGATACAAAATGGATACCTCCTTCCAGATAGGTCTTCTCCCTGCATTGTTTTAAGATTTTATAAGAAATAAAGTATAATATAAATAATAATGATCCATCCAACAGTACTTAAAATTGTGCCATACCTAACCTTACCTTTCAGCGCCCAAGTTAGGCAGAGGAGACAAGTAGAATTTTTCAGTAAAGTATTTTTCTTCAAATTCATTGCTATTTAACACGAGAACCAAGTGTGCTGGATCCTTGTAAACCCACAATAAATTAGAAATAATGCCATTGTAGTTCAAACCTCTGAAAAATAAAGCATTTGACAGGATTGGTTGGAAGTCCCTGTTTCCAATATCTCTAGACAGATTTTCTTCATACCAACAACAGAATAAGTTAACTTCTTTACTTCAACCTTTCAGTCAATGTAAGATGGTCCCTGTGACAGCCATATTCCATAATTTGAACCACCAAAGAGCTGATTACTCATTGTCACAAGAACCAATGTAGTATTTATGACAACTCAAGAAAACAAGTTCAATTCAGGGATTATCCAAAATTCACTAAACTATCAAAGATATTAGACATAGCACAAAACCCCTCACTGTGAAATTTAACCATCCACAGAATCTGTAGTCTAAGCTGGTTGACCCAACTTTTTTCATGAACCTGTGCCACAACCACCATTTCAGAAAGTCTTTAAATATAAAAATGCTTTAGAATTGGTCTACCAATTCAGGTCTCAGATAGCAGACAAATGTAGATAAATAGACACAAACGGACAGACAGATGGCCAACTGCATTTTTATTTGCTTTCGCTATGTAAGAATTCCCCCAATGTTCTTTCTACAATAATCACTATAAAATAATTAAATCAATAATAATAATTTTCGTTATTTAATGTGTGCTGGTTTAAACTAACACAGACGTACATACTTAGCCAAAATAAGAAGGGCATCCTTTTCAAACACATCTATGAAAATTTGTTTTTCAAACTCAAGTAACTTATATTTTGTGTCAATATCTTGAACTGTGTTATCATTATCATTTTCAGTGATTGGTTCCATTTCTCTAGCTGTAAAATAATCAGTTAACATACGTTAAAAATTATACAGTAATAAAATGATATTAATAAAATATGTAGCTATTACTAGCTGACCTGAAGCAAATAAATATATTTGACTTATACTTTGACTTTGACCTGGTCACCTGGATCTCAGCTAAGGTACTACGAATCATCTAAATTGGGTAGGACTAAAACAAACGTGTTTATTTTTATTAAGTACCGCAGAAGTTTGTTTGTTTATCTCGCTCGATATATTTAAAAAAAACTTTTAAATATTCTTGGTATTCCAGCCCTACCCTAACTAATATATAACTCCTAGTATACAATAGAAGTCTTTTGGAAGATACTTGAAGGAAGTATTATAATTTAACAATATCGTATTTCTTATGATTTATCCGTAAAAATATATTTTTTCATATCTTGTGCCTGTGACCTGTGACAGATGTCATTTGTTGACAAAATCGCACATTTTATTTAGATTATCGATAAAGTATACCTTATCGATAACTACTATAACTCATTAGTTATAAAGGAAATGTAACCGATTCGTATTCTGTATTTTTTTTTTATTAATTTAATTTACCTTTAATACCTACTAATAAGGTACCTATCTTTTTTTATTACAACATTATCTCATTTATTAGTAACAATACAAGATTACATCACATAGATACAAAAAGGACAAGACACAGAGAAACTGAACAAATACCATTATGTGTTTTAAAAACAGAATTAATTAGGTATCATAAATCGTCTAACATTACGCTAGAACTATTGCCATTGTATGGTAAGGGCTAGATGCCTAGATAGGTGTTTTTATGTGGCAAATAAAATGCAATGGTATTTAATGATTGAAATCGTATCGTTATTTATTTATCGTATGGCGTTTACACACTGGTTTTTACAATAATGATTACATCAAACTAAAATTTACAGTTTTGCAGGTATACACTCGCGTCCTTTGTCAGTTCTATAAAATCTTCGACAGATCCGTTGTATCTAGTGATGGGGCAATCAAAAACTATATGATGTATGGTCTGTTCCGGATCTCCACAGTCGCACGCCGCCGACTCGCTCCACCCCCATTTGTGCCAGAGGTACGCACAGTTGCCCACACCGGTTCTCAGACGGTTAAGCCTGCACCATATTTGGCGGCTTTCTTTAAACCCTTTGGGCCGCTCCTGTGTGCTGAGCTCAAAGAAGGGGTTTGCTGCGTTTTTGTGCTGCTGGGCTTCCCAGTCCCTCATCCAAGCTTGACTAGCCCTCCATGTCGGGTCATGGGTATGAAAGGATTTCGCTGGCGCGTTCCGGGACTTCAGTCGGGTGTTTTTGAGGCTGTCCATGTCTTCGTGTATTGGCAGTAGAGTGTTATCGGATATTCTAGTGAATTCCCGTGCTAGGCATTTGAATCGATTTGTTCGAAGAGCGAGGTTATTTTGAAACACTATTTAACGGTTCGTTTCGCATTATAGGAAATGTCAATGTAGTGTGATTGTTAAGTAATAAAGAATCGTTTAAAAAAAGTCCATCTAAAATTGGTCATATAGCCTATTATTAAGAACTTTAGTCTTTAATAGGGAGGATTCACGAATTCATTATTTATACTGGCAATCATTTAACAATTTCTGCCCGGATGCCGTGTATAGGCTGGCAAGAAAAGCTTCATCCGCCATTTTGATTTATACTTTACCTTCTTGTTCAGAGCGTCACGACGCTTGGAGTGTTCTTTTTAACTTTTAAGTGAGTTATCGTTTTAATTAAGTTTAGTATTCTTCACGGAAAGTGTTTTTATTTCATCTATCAGCAGTAAGCAGTAAGTAGTGTTGTTTTTGCTTGTTTAGTACGCAACTTGCAATATGGTATATAAATTGGTCTTCCATCCATTTTAGAATGCAATTCCAAGCCATGAACCACTTCGGCAATCAAAGAGGATTTGGTGGACCCCCGCAGCCTCAGAGACAGGGAATGCGACGTGGAAACAACAGAGGCGGCGGTGGATTCCGGCAGACGCGTTTTGAAAGTAATGTTCACAATAATCAGCAGCAGAGAAATCCAAACCAGCAAGGAGGTCAACGCCCGAATAATGAGGTCAGTTGTATGCTAAAGTCTCTACGTTGACACTCACCTGATTCTTGGAAGTAAGCCGATTATATATAATCGATTGATATAGTGGCTAATGTGTTGGGAACACTTAGGCAGGAAAGACTATATCTTTGTCTAGTTGGTGGCCCTTAACTTAAGGAAGTAGAAGACGCGTACATTTTGTCATGTTGATTTGTGCATTTCAATAATTTAAAGTTTATTGCTCGACACAGCTATGCGAGTTTAACTTGCATACAAGCCCTGGTTGATGGTAATGTATGAACTGTGAGTATAATATGATATTTTTGCAGCCTCCTAAACTAGCTCCTCAAGCTGCGGAAAAACCCCAGCAACAGCCACCTGCTCAAGTAACAGCACCAGCACCAGCACCGAAGCAAGAAGCTCCTGTACCACCTGTTACTCCAAAGCCGCAGCAAAATGCACCTACTCCTCAACCTCCATTAATCGTTAAAAGTAAGCCAGAAGGGCAGGATAAAGTTGACAAGTCTATCATTGATGTTGATCAGCCTAAGCCTGCTAATCAAAATGTGCAGCAAAAGGTGAGTCATGGGGTTGAGTCTTTTACTGAGTTAAGTTAAAAGTAATACTTTACTTTTGATTCTGAAGTTTCCCCCCCTAAGTTAAAATTGATGGGATCATTCAAAGAAATAGGATAATTGTGGCACAACTTTATAGAAAATAATATATTTAATTTAATTTTAAATTGTTATTGATCTCTTGAGCCATTACCATTGGAATAAATATTCATTGTAATTTGCCAAGGAGACAAAATGGATTTCCTTTAAGTTTTTATAAATAAGAAGCAAATCAGAAAATCAACTTGTTTTAACAATGAGCTTACATAAAAAAAGAAAAAATACTATTTCATTTATACATATTATTCATCCCTATGATTTTTAATTGTTGATCAGCAGTTGAGAAATATTAATTACCAGCGAAAGTTGCATGAATAGGTTAGGTCTCACACAATTACCTCGCTCATGAATTATCTACAATTAAAAAACCAATAACCACTGGATAAATGGTAATCCTACAATAACTATTGAAGTGAAGTAGATACAACATGTCAAGTGCCATCGCTTTGGTGGGGAATTTGACAGAGCTTAGGTCAAAAAACTGAGAGCCAGGTAGGTCTTTAGCCAGGTAGGTACACCTGACATGACGAAAGAACTTCATCCTAAGTCAACCATGTGCAGGTTTTGAAACAGTACCCTAGGGATCATTTTTAGTGTACAGTCACATCCAATAATATGGAAACAGTTAAACTTTCAAAAATATGTACTTCAAAAAGAGGGAATAAGGGTGTATAAATATTTCTGAAACCATGTTAATGTATATATATTTAAAAAAAAATGAATACATTTATTCACTACACACACAAGACACAGAAAAAAGTGAAAACAGAAACAACAATAAACAAGTAGTGAGTGTGTCTTCATGGCAGTGAAGCAGACCCTTTTTTTTTCGGCGATTTTCAGGATTCAGTTTTTGTAATCTCCGAAAGTATCACAATCACGTTTTTAATAAATTCTGAATATTCTCATTTCCGACTTATTAAAATCCCGAAAAAAAAAAACCGAATATCACAATCCCGACAAAACGAAAAAGACATATTTATTATTCCGAAATTTTAGCTGCCCAAATTCTCTAAGATTTTTAATAACTTGTATAATTTTTAACATGCATAATGCTCAAATACCATGTTCGAAATGTCATGTTCCGCGTATCTGATGCAACTAAACTAACCTAACCTAACCTAACCTATCAAGGTGAGATTGACCTAATTTAGTAATGAGCTCATCACACCTAACTTTTGCTTTAAGTAGAAGAGTTTGTTTCAATTCAATTCAAGTGGTTAGTTTCATTATTTCAAACTTTACCAATTTGGTTTGAGAATTTCCGGAATTAAAATTTTCATAAAAAAGAAAATTCGGAATTGTCAACATTCGTAAATATAATATTCGGAATAGTATATTACTGCAGAGGCCGGGAAATTGGCTGTTGCGGGACGAGAATAGTCGAGGCCGCGCTATATACGAGTCCAGAAACCGCTATTTCCGGCTGAGGCTTGTATAGTTTTCTCTTTTATCTAATTCGAAATAATATAACACAATTGTTAATAATATTAAACACAGAACCATATTTTCCTTGCAAATATTACCTACTCACAAATTTATTTACATTTGTAACTATATGGTTTTAAAAAGTAAAACTGCGGGTACGTAATGAAATTTCATACATTTTCGCGGCCTGTGCTGTTGGTAAATAATACGTTTTTTTTTTGCCTGGGCCTGAAACTCTGATATTCGCGGTCTAATTTTGCAACAGTAAGGTTAACATTTCCGAGCATGTGGGAGGATAACCGTTTTAGTGATTTTAATACCTTATATTTTTCCGGTATTGAATAAATTCGGAATTATTAAATTTGGTATTTTCAAATTGGGAATTAAGTAATTTGTGATTTTAGGGTGTTCTGGTCAAAGGCCAGGGTCTAGTTGTTTTAATAGGGTTGCTATGGAAATGTTTCAACAAAACAACCAATTCACATATACGGTTCTGTGACTCAATCTTGTATATTGAATAATGTCCAGTATAAACTGACACTGGCAATTTCTATATACAAGGTTGAGTCGCAGAACCATCAATATAAAATATTTTCTTCTTTTCCTGATTTAAATAGCATCTGTCTTGTGGAACATTTTGCCAGTGTTCAATTTTATAAAATAATGTCTATGAACCTAATTTCTATAAATTTCTATGCATGTTGTGCATACATATGTAAGAATCAGAATCTCTTTACCAGTGTATTTTCAAAATTAAAGAAATATTACAAGAAAAGTTATATTTATATATTACAAGATTAGTTCCATGTAACTGCGACTTTAACATAATCAACATCAATTACTGAATTGGAATAAAATTGGCACCTACCTGATCACCAATTAAAAATCAATGTGTAGAAACCATATTAGAATGTATTCAAATGAAAAGAAAACTCCATTTACTTATGTTATTTAAATAATAATCATCTAAAAACAACTATAAAAATAATATGAATGTCTTTTTGTACAGAATATGAATGGTAACTTTGGAGGAGGCAATAAACAAGGTGGATGGGGCCAAGGAGGGCCTGGAAATAAGCAAGGTGGTAATTTTAACCAAGGTGGTAACTTCAACCAAGCACAGGGCCAAGGATTGGGCCAAGGACATGGTCAAGGACAGGGCCAAGGACAGGGCCAAGGACATGGCCAAGGACATGGCCAAGGACATGGCCAAGGACATGGCCAAGGGCAAGGACAGGGGCAGGGAGGCAATTTTAGGGATCACCAGGGAAACAAGACATTTGGCCAGAAGCATGGGGGTCCAGGTGGACCACCCCGCAACCAGCAGCGCGCCAACAACCGAGGCCCTCTGCAAGATAAGGCACCAGCTCAGAGAGAGGTAATAATAAAAGTAGATTTATTGAGATGTTTACATATGAAATAGGTGAGTACTAGCATTTCAACTGCATTTACTTTCCTGTTGGCATGATTAACCATTTACCTCTAGGGTTTAATTATTATTAAGGTGTGTTAAATTATTTTCTATGGCTACGGTCAAAACAAACGAAAATAGTAATCAGAACCTACCTACAGGGAAAAGGTTAATGTGTCAAGAAAAGTGAAAGCAGTAGAAATTCAGGTACTATTTTATAATACATAGTTATTTTAGAATTCGTAATATTTGTGATATGCTTGCTACTTTTATTTAATGATTTAAGACACATACAAGGTTTTTTTTTTCAGGAACATATGCTTGCCAATAAGTTAAAGGACTTGGTCGGCCCTCTGATTGATTTACCCCCATTGGACCAGAGTGAAACCAAGTTTAATGGTAGGAGCCGGTTGTATATAGGAAACCTTACAGGGGATGTGACTGAGGCGGAGATTCAGGCACTGTTTGTCCCTTATGGAGACACAGCAGAACTATTTGTTAACAAGGAGAAGAACTTTGGGTTTATCAAAGTTGTAAGTTGATTTGCTCTTGTCAAATGTTGTATGTGCATAAAAGTTAATATTATTATTGTACATACTATACTTAAAAAAAAAACTTGTTAACAGGATTACAGGGTGAATGCAGAGAAGGCGAAGCGTGAATTGGATGGTAAAATGAGGAATGGTAGGACTCTTAGAGTCAGGTTTGCACCTCACAACAGTGCTGTTCGTGTGAAAAATTTGCCGCCATTTGTATCCAATGAACTACTTTACCGTGCATTTGAAATTTTCGGTAAAATCGAGCGGGCTTATGTTAAGGTTGACGAGAGGGGAAAATCTCTTGGAGAGGGTGTTGTGGAATATGTCCGGAAGCCAAGTGCTTTGGCTGCTATTCGTAACTGCACAGAAAAGTGCTTCTTCTTGACATCGTGAGTAGCTTATATGATTAAATTTTTCTTTATATAATTTTTTTCCTTAATTAATCCATTTACTAATTACTTATTGTCTTTTCTATAAGGTCTCTGCGCCCAGTTATTGTAGAAAGCTTTGAAGAACCAGATGAGTTTGATGGCTACCCAGAGAAGAATTTGCCCAAAAAACACCCAGAATTTCTTCGTGCTCGTGAAGTAAGTATATGAATACTTTTAATGGAGTTATATGAATTGAATAAGAAGAGATCTATATGTAGAAAAGTATCTAGTTATTGTGTCACCATGGCACAAGAACTCGAAAACGATATCATTACGCAATAACAATAGGATTAGGAAATGCAATCTCGCGAAATAACATAGAAACCAAAGAAAAAAAAAATTGTACCAACGTAATATTATTTTTATTTACAAGTATCAAAATGTCTCGCTCACATTTTATGCAGGTTGAACAAACGTGTGCTAATTTGAAGTGCTCAGGTAGTAAAACAATTATCAAACAATAGAAAAAATATGTTAAAATCTTCAATGCAGATAAATACGAATTTTTACATCCAAAAATGATGTCGTATTTATTCACTACATCTGTAATTCTCTACAATAATTACCATAAGCGTTTTTTTAATATTTGCTTTCTCTGGGACAGTATGGGCCGCGTTTCTCAGAATTGAGCAGTTTTGAGCATGAGTATGGCACTAGGTGGAAGCAACTTCATGAGCTTCACCGACAAAAGGAAGAGGCGCTCAAAAAAGAACTTGCTGCGGAGGAGGAGAAACTGGAGGCTCAGATGGAGTATGCCAAGTAAGTACTGGGAAAGTGGGGATGAGTAAAAAATAACAATATTACTTCTTTTTTTTTTACCGGGACGCTTTAAATGCTTGCATATTTAGCTAACAAATTCAAACTTGAAAACCATTTGAACCATGCATAATAAAATGAATTCATCCTTGATATAATTAAATAGATTCATTTACTTTATACGTTTTAGTGATCTCATTTATGCTTTTATGTAGTCCTATTTCTCAATTAATGAATTAATGAGAAACTATAGAACATTTCAAGCTCGCCGCGGGAAAGTCATAGTCAAATTTAAACAATTAAATGTGCTTTGTCATAGTCCCTCAACTACCTTACTTGAGATATCTTATCGCTACCTTTCAAATAGGTACCGTTAAGGAGTTGCGGTGGTCTTCATCACCAGTTCCAGTTCACCATAAAGTACTTTTCAACAGCAAATGCACGAGTTAGTATAACAAGTAAAACAAAATCAACCTCGACCTTTTTTTTTTGATGTCTGTTAAAAAGACTATTAACTCGTTGCTTGATCAAACTTATTATGTATGACAATCGTCACTAAGGTACGACTTAATCATCATGTTAACTGACTCTGAGTGCAGCCGTTAAGTACTACCAGAGTTCATGGTGTTTTTTCTGGTATAGTATTTCTATATTTGACAATAGGTCACAGGACCCTTTCTTTGTGTAGATGAAAGCGGGCATTTGTATAAATGAATGATGGGACTAGAGGAGACTCACCTTTGGTGGCCATTTTATTTATAATTGACTTTTACTCGTACATTGCGTTTTAAACCACTGAATATGTGCTATTTGTTCAGTTAATATTCGCCGCACGTACCGACGATGCCGAGCCGTTTAGCCTGTCTAGCAATGAATCGTTTTTTTGTTGAAGAAGTCGTCACTATCCACCAGCGTTAATGATATGGACGTTCCCAGGTACGAGCATGAGACCGAGCTGTTGCGCGAGCAGCTGCGGCAGCGCGAGCAGGACCGCGAGCGGCAGAAGCGCAGCTGGGAGCTGGCCGAGCGCGCCGCCGACGAGCGCCGCGACGCCGAGCGCGCGCAGCTCTCGCGCCAGGAGGAGGAGCTCTCGCAGCGCATGCGCCACCAGGACGACGAGCTTCGCCGCCGCCAGCAGGAGAACACGCTCTTCGTGCAGGTAGGCAACCTCATCTCGCTCCCGTTTACAATCATGCCGAAAACCTGGTACCGCCTGATCCTCGCCAGCCAGCCTGGTATAGACGATGTAAAGCTTGTCCCAGAAAAAAGGGTCGCATATTAACTTGTTAAAAAACCCCACCAAATAATAAAATTCATTAAATTTTACAATACAGTTGTATTTGAAAGTTCTTAAAATATATTTTAGTTCCTATAAATATTGCTTTAAGTTTTTTTCATCCAGAAATTCCTTAATTTTGCTTTAACCAGTGCCATTAATTTTTGTACATCATCATCGGTGATTAATTTGGAAGCTTCATTCCATTTCCGTTTGAAGTTTTCCACTGAAGTGACATTACTTTTGTGTTTTAATAGCTTTTGCTTTATGCGAGCCCAATATTTCTCAATGGGCCGTAAGTCAGGGCAATTGGGAGGATTTTGGTGTTTTTCAACAAAATCGATACTATTTGCTTTGTACCACTCTATTGCCCGCTTCGTGTAGTGACACGTGGCCAAATCAGGCCAAAAGAGGACAGGTTTACTGTGCTTCCTGATGAATGGCAACAGTCGTTTTTTAAGGCGTTAATTCAGGTATATATCACCATTTATGGTTCCTTAGGCAAAATACGGTGTACTCCGTTTCCCACATGAACAAATCGCCTGTCACACGAGAACTTTCTTTGCAAATTTGTCCATTTTGATGACCTTATACTCTTCATCGACAGTTTTTCTATCAGTGGCTGAATAATAGTGGTGTCCTGGAAGCGACTTGAAGTCAAGTTTACAGTAGGTCTCGTCGTCCATAACAATACAATATTTTTTCTTAGTCATTTCCGAATAGAGCTTTCTGGACCGGGATTTAGCGTCTGTTTGTTGTTTCGCACTTCTGTTGGGTACTTTAGCTTGTTTAAATGGCTTTATAGAATTATGTTTTTTAACCCTTTGCACCGTAGATTTAGATGTTTTGTATTTTTTGGCCAAGTCCCGTACAGAAAGAGTAGGTTTCTTCTGTAACGCTGCCACAATGTTCCTCGCTATATTTTTATTTACAATCCCAGGCTTACAGCCACTTCCAGGACTTCGCTGTATGCTACCACCCTCTCTGAACCGTTTTAAAACCCTTTGAACGGTTCTTACTGAGGTTTTAAGCTCCGATGCAATGTTTTTCACAGATATACCGCGATACTGAACATATTTGTACAGATTTTTTTCATGAAACTTTTCTTTAACTGACGACGTCTTTGAAAATACGTTTATTATATATGTTTTTTTTATCTTAATTCAAATATTAGACACTATGCTAACTAGGGAAATAGTTTTCAAACCTATTTGATTGAAGTCTGACCAAACAACCTCGGTAATTAAAAGCGACACTTTTTTCTAGGACAAGCTTTAGATGAATATAAGTTAATATTCTGAACAGTCACATTTTATGAAAAGCCATAAATGTGTAACCACTACTAATAACGGTTTATGTGTAGAAAGCAGATATTTTTCCAGTTTGACATCGATTTTACTTATGTCCAATCCGAATTTTCGATTGCAATGTTAAATCGGTCAGGGACTTTGTTTGGCAATGTGGGCCAAGACAGTATTACATGCTTCAATGAATTTCGTAAAAGTTTCCATAATCTAAAGTTCCGTAAAACCATATCAGAATCCGTTGCGTGGTTTAGGAGTTAGCGGATATACAGACAGACAGACAGACAGACACAGAGACTTTGTTTTATACTAAGTAAAGATTAAAGATAAGAAGAAAACTTAAAAAATAATTTCATTGTTTAGGCGCAGCGTCTTAACTCCATGTTGGACCGTCAGGAACAGGGCATGTTCGATCAGCAGCAACCTATGGTAAGTAATTTGCTTAATTTCCAGTCTTATTGACAAACAGCGTCCTGTTTCAGAAACGCGCCTTTAAGCCAAGCCTTATTCAGTGATTCTCTCGGGTTTAATGCGTGTAAAATATTTTTAGTACAAAAAAGGTAAAGAGGGTGTTATTTAACGCATATAAATCAAATTCTGGGAAAGGTGATACAAATATTTTCTTAGTGTTTTTTTGAATAGTTTCAAGATACGATAATATAAATATATACCCTTATCTGTTATATACCCGCAACATGTCTATTAATTATAAACAAAATATGCTAAACACATAGATTGATATATCGCAAATAGGTTGTTGAGCTAAATTAGGTCCTGATCTGACTATGTTAAATATTAAATTATATTAGTACCCCTACCAAGAACCCCAGTGACACAAGCTAAAGATCTATCGTTATATTATTTCTATTGCGCGTTAAATATAGGCAGGACCTACAAACTTTGCTACTAAAGTAGGCAATGTGTCAAGAACATGAAGAACATATACCCAGTCTTATTTTTCATAGTAAAAATAAATAAATATCAGGATAATGTCACACCATTTGACCTCGTCCCAAACTAAGCTTTAGGCTTGCACAAGGGGTACTAGACAACGATATAAATACTTATATAGAGAAATATAAACTTAAATACTTAGTTACATAGAAAACATCCATGACTCAAAGCTCTGGTTCAATTCTTGACAAATTCATGGTAAAATAATAAACAAGTGTCAATAAATAATTATTATTTTACGTTTGTCATGCTTCTACTATGAAAAAAGAGACTGGGTAAACTTTATGGTCATGATACATTGCCTAATTTAGTAGCAAAGTTTGTAGGGCCTACCTATATTAAACGCGCAAAGGAAATAATATAACGATCGAGCTTGTGTCGTGCGGCTTCTTGGTAGGGGTACTATTATAATTTAATATTTAACATAGTCATGTCAGACAACAACCTATTTGCGATATATCAATCTGTGTTATCTAGCATATTTTGTTTATAATGAATAGATGACATGAGATGATTTCTAATACCGTATCTCTTACTAGTATGACAACAGCATAATAACAATATTGTTTATAGATTTCTTCTTGCCTTCTCATGCTCTTAACTGGTTGTTATTCAACAAGTTCAACAGTCCTGAACTTAAATTTGACCTACATATTGTGAAACACAAATTTTATTCATATAATTAAAAGAATGTGCCTTGAACATTCAAACAGTTAAATGACAGATGGTCAGACATTTTAATGGCTTTTTTATAAGTCCCTCCTAACATGTTCATATGCAGTAAACAAACCAAAAAGATTGTATTTTTTTTAACATATAGTGCCTGAAGAGTATCACTGCCTGAGTGCCTTTGCCTTATTATCTGCATTTTATTTATGTCGATTTCTATAATATTTAGGCTACTAAACAACTTTAAAGCAACTGTTATCATTAGTCAACTAGAGCCGCCCATGGCAAAATGGAACATTATACATTATTTTTATTAAATTGAAATTATTATATCCTTGGGACAATATTTGTTTATCACAAAACACGATGACAAATGCGCTCTTGCCCAACTGCATCTAACGCTCGACGAGGTAATACAATAATTGTGTAGCTTAGTTAATGGGGCGGCTTGCTTATACTTGTGGGATGACTTACTAGGGCACTGGTTCCGTCGTTCGCAGAACTGATGCATGCAATCAGGCCATTCGATACAGCTGGATCAGATCCACAGAAGACCACAAAAGTCTTATCTTGTGGTCTTTTCGCAGTTAAAGCTCTTAATTTTTTGATTTAACATGCCAATTAAATGAACAGTGATATTACGTTCGACAAATCACGCCATTGCCGTGTAACTTAACGTTTGCCGTGGGCTACTATACTGGCGTAATGGTCATGGATTATATATACTTCGAGGTGGGGCAGGGCAACAAAAACAGTTTCTTTGGTTTTTACCTATTATCGTATGGGTGCCTCTTAGTTGTTATATTTTTTTCACTGCATAATCGTTATAAGTTCTTATTCCTTTTTAAAATGCTTAATGGCTGTGTTGTTACTCTTATTTTTTAATTGATGTAAAGCTGTTTGTTTTCTAAGGATAATAATAAATGAGGATAAGGAATTAGGAGTAGGGCTCTTAGCTTACTGATAGTTTAAGGTTAACGGAACACAAGTCATATCTTCAGTGTTCAACCTTGTGAAATGTGTAAAAACTGTGTACCCTACTTCCACTCAATACAAGCCAGGCATCTGATTAGTACATAATGCATACATATATACTCTTAAAAATATGAACTTCGTTATATAAATATGATGTAGTTACGATTATGAAGAGAGTATTGGTATCATTACTCTTCATGTAGGAAGATGATCCGAAAGACTAATCTACTCCTTATATTGTGCTTTTCTTTTTGGGTCCAATAAATATGGCTGGTGTCAAAAAAAAAGAGGTGTAATAGGTATTTAAAGACTATTGGTCTTTAATTTTACTATTATATTACAAAAAAAATAGCATTATGGCAAAATTAAAAAATATTTACAGTCGCATAATACGTAACTTTATCGACACCAATATTCAGACGTCTGAAACATTGCGGCAAAATCATTTGACAAGTAGTGATTTCGTACATTTATAAAATGACTTATCGGTACTTCAACCTTGTCACGTAAAGACGGTAATTCGCACCCACATATTAAATTTACTTTACTGATGTGCAAAATCACTACTTGTCAAATGATTTTCGTCCAAAAATTCGATATCTGCTCATATTATATCTTCTATAATGTATTCTAAAACTATAGATTTTTACCGGCGTTGTCTACTACAGTGCTATTCAGCTGTACTTGTACAATTTTAATTATTGACACCTCATGTTAAATATATCAAGCCCTCCAGAGCATACCACGGAACTAGACATACATACATACATACACTCGGAAATAAAAACTGTCTTCTCGTGATCACGGCTGTTGTAACACAATTGAAACGTCGAGGTAAACGTTTATTTTATTACGCTATTAAGTCCCGTTTTATAATTTTAGTAAATAACAGACTTAGAGAGACTCAAATGTCATGTCTCAAAAATGTCCGCCTTTAAAAAATTAAAGGCGGTATTTCAAAAAACACTTAATTCCAACATTATTAAAGTAACTATCGATATTGATACTGACAACACGATACTGGGAAATGGCAAAAAATATTTCCTAAATAGTAAAATAACCATTAAAATCATTCCAAGGAGTCATATTCTGCGATTGGGTTAGGATACACCTGTTATTACAATACAATGTGGAAATTTGGAATTCATTTGTTGAAATAGACTTCCTAAATAGAATCTCTTCATTCGATATTATAATTACGGTTTTATTAATGAGTTATTATCATTATCAAATTTTGTAAGTTATTTGATAGAAAAGTGCCAATAGGTACACCAAATCGCATATTAACAGTTCTGTGATCGCTTTGAAATACCTACGTGTTAATGATTTGTTGATATTAATTTTACTAATATAAGAAAACCATAATCATAATCATCATTATCATTGGGATGTGATAATTCGAAAATCTTTGGACGTAGTAAACCTTATCAGCCTTTTTAACTTCTCATTACATGAAATTTCACTGTAATGTTTTTATGTTTAGTTATTAAGTTCATATTATACGTTTATCCATAAATAAAAGATGAAAATTAACTGAACAATTGCAAAATTGTGGAAAAAGTATGTTAATGAAATTTTATTTCCGTATTTTATTGAATAAAATTGTAAAAGATAGTAGTTTTTTAGGTGTATCCGTAATAATATTACCGAATTAATCTACGGTTTTTGAACGCATTATAGGGGTTATATTATATCGATTAAGAATTATAAACACCGTTTTAAATCACAGAAAGAAACAAAACCTAAGAGCACCGTAGTTCTTTTCACCGTGATACGGAACGATTACGCTAAATTTGAGAGGAAAGTACAAGTAAAAATCCTACAAAAAATGTACATCATATTTGTCATTTCTTTGAAACAAAATGAATGAGTAGGCACACCATGTCGATTTTTGTTTTATTTACGACAAGATTCTTGACTAGATAATACTTACGAGGCCTCATACAATGGCGTTTATGTCCGTAACCCTAGCGAATAAAAATAATTGGAAATTGCCATTTACAGGTTCTCAATTATTTTTGCAAAATGAAATTGCTTGCACAAATGCACTTATAATGTTTTTAAAACAACGCTGTGAGCGCAATATTCGTTACTTTGTTTGGGTTTTTTCCAGGACAAAATACATACTTTATAATCAAAACATCTTTTTTGAAATGTTTTTTTTTTGATGAAACGCCATACTTCAAATATGGGCTCTTAGAAAAGTTGGTGTGAGCCACTGTTGCTGATAATGGAATCTACGAGAAACGAACTATAGAAAAAAAGAACCATACAAATTATAGGCACACATATATCTACAGCCATTTTGTGTGTTATTTAAAAAAAATGAGAATTATAGCTTTTAAAAAAGCATTATTTATCAAAGTAAATTTAATCTGATGATAAAGATCAGAAATTACCATCGAAACTTAATATTAAGTATATAAATGGAGGCTTGAGATTTATTTACTTATTTAGGTTTTCATGGGAGCTATTTTGCCAATAAAAAATCAAGGAATAGGTATAGTGAAAGTGTTTATGAAGTACCAGATAAGGTCCTCGACGATTCATCTTCCTTCTTCGTAGAAAGCAACATTTTTAATGAGTGTACTGACGTTACTGTCTAATTAGCCACTCGGTTATTGTAATATTTTAAAGAATTTTGAATACCAATTTTTTGCGTTTTGGTTAAGTCTTTGAAACACCACGGATCTTAACGATTATTTTTCGACTAATAGTTGAGCAGTAAAATCTTAATGAGTAATTGTTAACCTTCTTTTATTATTATTTTGGTATTTACGAAATTGCAATTGAGGCGCGCGTGAATTAACACCATCCTCAGGTTGTTAGCGTGCAAATACAAAAAAACCATTTCTTATATTTTTTGATCGGGCGAAAGGAGGTTGGCTGCGTTAGTGGCCACTTTAAACAAGCCCGAACAGAACCGGCGGAAGTATTTAATTACATACTTTCAATAGCGTTATTTTACGAGCTGTTATTCGGTTCACGTCGAACTATCCACGAACCATTATTACTGGATCTAACTAATCCTTAATAATTTCAATCAATGCCGACGACCGACGACCATTATTTAGGAGAAATGGCAAATAAGGTCTGTTTGTGATCCTTGTTATTTATAAGGACTGCGTTATAAATCTTAAATGATCACAGATGAGTTGCACACGTCAAGTTTATTTATCAAAGTAACAAAGGGACCTTTGGGAAGGGAAGGGACTACACTGTAGCTGTTTTAAAGAAAAAACATTGGTTATTCCTTAATTTTGTTGTCCTGTTTTTTTTTCATTTATTGTGAAGTCAACAAAACTAGTTATTTAAGTTGTTTAGTACTCTTAGTGAACACGCGTCGGGTGAATAAGTTTTCCCGTGTATGTTGACTTTATTTTTACAAAAATAAATGTTTCTCTTTTTAAAAGGCGTAATCTATCGGGAGGTTTGTCATTGCTTACTTAGGAAGGAGTATTCAGGGAGCAGTTCGACCAGAGAGGTTTTGAGGACATGCCGCAGACCCGCGGGTGGGAAGGACCGCGCCAAATGGATGATTTCCCTAACAAACGTCGTCGATTCTAAGCTGCCGATGGAACCGTTGTGGCGGTTACCTAAATAATATCAACTTACTAGTCTTTGGTTAGATACAATAGTGACTTGAAATCGTATTTCTATTCGAACGTCATCGCGAATTATTTACGTGAATACTGTTATAAGGACAGTAAAAATACATAGAACTGTTACAAGTACAAATCACTTACTTAATGCAATCAGCAGATTGCAATATGAAATTAATTGAACTTTCCAATTGTTATTACTATTTGATTTAACCGGAGATTAGTAACTCTGTAATATGCCGTTAATTCTTATTCATCTCTCGTTTAAGCCACTGTAGAAAATCATTACGAATAGTTATGTAATCCTTATCTAAAAAAAATATGATAATCCAAAAGTTTGTGTTATTCAATGCGAGGATGGAAAGAATACTTATAAATGCGATGCAATTTTTTTTCTCTTTTGCAACACCTATTTTAACATTGACGCTAGGACGGCGATAAAATTACTATTATCTATATTATTTAGTACTTTTAGGCTACACACCTACACCTACACTTCCTTACGAAATTCTTAGGCACCCGAGCACGAACAACTTTGCTCTCTACTGATTCTGTTTTTCCATTTTTGTACTTGGCTAAAGGGTAGCTAGCCGAAAGGTAAAGAAAAAACAATTTAATTAATATTCTTAAATAAAGTTTCTTTCCCATTTTTTAACAACATAATTAGTGAGTATATCTGTTTGTGTCACGTTGAAGTTTTAACAAATGTCCTTACTATAGCAGATTTTTTACGGTTTTATACGTTTGGAAGTGTATGATAGGGACTTCATGTTTTTAAAACTAATCTTGTAAATTAGGTATATTGACTGTATGTAGGCACTATTTGAAACCAGCTTTTCACCAGACTGTTACAAGTATTGTATGACTAGACTCTTTATGTTCTCATTGCGCCAGCGCGTTAAAAAGAAGATTTTTATGAAAGCTTCCAATATGGTCACAAAATGAACGTCTATATAAATCTAAAGTATGAATAATAAATAATAAAAATGGCCAAGCAAAAAGACAATTTCCCATTATAACTTTATCTCTTAATAAACACGTGGTAATAATTGCATACCTATTAAATTAAGGTCAAATTATTTATTAGTTTTCAAACGAGTGCTCCTCTCACAGCGGTTATAAGATGTTATAAAGATTTTTGAACTCTACGAAATTTTTAGATGCAAAAGCATGTTGCGTTCGTAAAGGTATGTTATAACGTTTGATAACCGCATTCTGGGGAGTTCCATAAATATTACCACTTTGGATGGCATCGTTTTTCTACCAAAAGTGGTTGTTATACGTTAAGTTGTGGAAACTTGTTCGTATATTGTAGAAATTTGGCCATTTCTATTAAAAAGTGATTTACACACTGCCATTTCCAATTATCAACGTAAGAAAATGCTATTTTGCATTACTTAACCTTAACAATGTAGTGCGCAATGCTGAGGTTCTATTATATAATTATCGGGATCTTGACCAATCCCGTGTTTGAGAAATAAAGACCTCATTTTTTCAGAAATAGGATGAACGTATTTAATATAACTTCTCTGTAAGATATAGGCTAAATGGTATTTAAAAATAAAGTTACTTAGTATGTGCGACATGCGTTTGTACTGCTATGTGTCGGGGAAAGTAAAGTTATTGTGACCTTTTATTGGCCACTTTTATATTTATCCACTTAAATCATTTAAGATTAATGTGTATTTTATTATACTAAGACAAGTTTAATTGTACCTATTGTATGCGGCCTGATAAAGGTGTAATGATTTGACATAGTTTATTTATATAAAGCAAAATTTGAAATAAATTTAGTAATAATTAGTAATAAATTACCTTTTAAACATCCTACACTTTGAATTCTTATTTAAGTGCCTTATAAGTTAATTACTCTACTAAACATCCATGTTTGAATCCGTGTTTTGGCTCACGGCATTGGGGGGGCATATATCATGATTTGAAAAAAAAAAAACATAAATTCGGGGCTTATTGGAGGCATATGCTGAGGTGTTCTCTTAAAACGGCTTCTTGTCTAATGGTCGATCGATCGAGCGAATTAAAACGATCGAGTTATAAGCCACCTATTTAAGAATGCACGCCCTACGACTATCTTTTCACGCTCTGATGGGTCGTGAACGTGGTACGTCTGTCGACTTGTAAAGAGAGTTGGTTAAGAGAATCACCTAGGTATCTCGGCTGCGTATTACTGTCGTTGATACCCGCGGCATTAACTATCCCACATCTCTTGCATTTGGTTAGTGATGAAAAATCAAGGTCGACACCTAAAACTTACCTATTTTACCAGACATGTAAAGCTCCAACAACAGCTAAGTTTAAAAAGAAAAGAAGATGTTTTTAAAGGTCAACACTAGAGATCGTATAATCAGAGAAACGCTCGGCATCGTATCAAATCAAAGTGTCTGCTATTGTTTTCACTTTAACTTTAAGATGTATCGTACTAACACAAATCAAAGCTCACTTTTCAATGTCTTACTTTGTACCGACCCGGTGCCGAGCGGTTATGTCTGTGACAGCCTTCATCGAGAGATTGTAAGAGCTTGCATATTAATAGGGTCCCGTTGGGTTCCTTTCGGGTATAGAACCCTAAGAAAGTAAAGAAGACTTAACAGTAGCCGAGATGCCATTAACATTCGACATATATTGTTAACCTTTAGAACGCCACAGCCGGCCAACTGAAAGTCGTGCCACTGACGCCACGTTGGCTACAGCCGACATAAACTTTACCATCAAAATTAAGTTTAATTTAAAACTTTACAATATAATTAATGGAGTCTTATTATAGAATTCAAGTCTATATTAAATAAACTAAAACTGAAATGCATAGGTTATTTACAAGTTATAATAGCAGAATTATGAATAAATCCATATCATACTGGTTTAATTCAGTTATGATCACTGCCAAGCCAACGACGGCCTTAGTCGTCATAATTATAGTGATGTGACCGCGAGGAACGGTTTTCTTACATACCTTGTGCTGATAGTTACGAACACACGTTACTTTAATTTACACAACAATATTCAACAGAAATATAAAAAAAAAAACCATGGAATATATGGGATCAGCCTTGTTATATTACCAAGGATCGGAAAAACGCCCGTCATTTTGAAAACATAACCCTGTTCCATACAGCAGAGACTTCCTTATGACGTTAATAAAAATATCATTAGATATTTTACATGTACCATAATTTATATGTATTCAGCGACAATATTATTAATGAATAACACTTGGGCCTTTTTTATAAAGCTACAAATTACAATTTACAGGTTACAAGTTTCCATTTGACAACCACGACCAATGACGTCCAGCCATTTTTGCATTGTTGCCAGTTTAGACCTGTAAACCTGTAACTTGTGGCTTTATACAACGTGCCCTGGAATGGTTTTGGGAAAACGACACTTATGCCAATCAAAAAGAATGTTTTTTTTTTTACTTGTTTTTGGTAACGACGTGTATTTAGGACCTATTTATGACTCGAAAAAAGTTCGTTCACAGTCTACGGACTTCATTGGGGCATATTTAAATCGTTGAAATTGGGTTACTGTTTGTGTTTCCCCATTACCATTCCCCGGTGTCATTCATTAATAGAATTGTCGCAGAATACATATAATATTTTTATTTAACATCAAGGAAGTCTCTGCTGTACGGAACAGGGTTGTTCTCAAAATGACGGGCGTTTTTCCGATCCTTGTATATTGCTATATAATCAGTAATAATCACATTAATCGCTTTCGTATCGTAATTTTGTACTTATTAATTTACTTAAAATCAATTAATTACCTACTCAGGTAAGCAGATAGTCTTTTTTACTACTTAAATTACTCGAACATTATGGATTCCTTAACAGGTAACAGATGAAATACGATATTATTTTTACCGTGTTGAATGTGTGGCGTCCGGTAGGCAGCAAGTTGTTTCGCAGCTTGGCGTTCAAAAGGTTAAGCAAGGGTCAATAGTTAATATAGATACGTTGAAGTAAATGGGGTAACATTTGCATGCCTTATTTATGGTTAAACATTGTGAAACTTCCATAAACTGACACACGCAAAGGGCCTATGACAAGGTCGAATTTCAGTTTCCAACCGTTTCGTTTGTCAGAATTTTCATTAGAAAAGCATTTTTGTCTGAAACCCTTTAACTGTGTATTGTTATAAAACAAACTCAAGCTAACCTAAATTTTATAAGTTAAGAATTTTCGTACAAATGAAACAGTTGGGAAACAAAACTTCGACCTTGCGATAAAATACCAATGCTCAATGGCTACCCCTATCTTACTTCGATTCCGCCTGTCTTGAAGTTTTACAGGTTCTCCACTTATTGTACCAGTACGGACGAATACCTAATGATTCGTAGATTATCGATTACCAGACAACGTTTCGCAATGTTTATTTCGCAGATGTATTTGACAGATTAACGTTTGCAAGTTTACGTTGCTTCATTTGGCTTATATGGCTTTAACATCTAATGGCAGTAATTCAAACCTACTTGCCCTTTATAACTCATCTTGTTTTTTAATACCTCAATCTATCTATCTTGTAAAGTGAAATAAAATTAAGTCACGAGGCCAGCAGTTCGGTTCTGGCTCTCAACGGCTTCTGCCGGGGCCTACTCACTTTGCTTCACCGACTCGTGTGTTAAAAATAAAACTTCTCCTTCTTCTCCTCTCCTTGCTTCGCTCGTCTTCGTACCTCCTTAACCTCCCTTTTGGTTGTACTAGACTTGCGTCATCAACAATATTATTTTTCACATGTTTTTTTTGGTTGCAGCACAAATATTTTTTCTCAATGTTATGTGTTTATTTTGCCCTGCATTGGGCCAAAAATAATTGTAGAAATAGTTCTTCATAATTATAGTAGAGTAGTAATCAATTGCCATTGTTAATAGTGTAAGAAACTGAATGTGTGTATCGATTTTCTGTCTATTGACTACCCGAGAAAACGAATAAGATGCAAAATGAAATTATGCTGAACGTTCTACCATTAGTAAACATCTGTGAATGGTTGTCTGCGAAACGAAAAATCGACGAAATAAAATTTGGCAAATTTAAAGGACACCAATACGGAATTATACGACGTCGCAGAGTTTTGCGTTAAGAGAATAAGCTAAGTTTACTACTGGTCGCCGATCATCAGCAAAAATCTTGGGGGCTGTTTAAAACTATCGGTAATTATATACAGGTTTGAATATTCAGGCAGCAAAGCCTCAACCGTAGTAGCTTCAGCAAAATAGTCAAGAGACGATATTTTACTTTTTGATGTTTCACCAACTGCATTTACAGAATTAAAATGTAATAAATTCTCTAAAGAATATTTTTCATTAAATCATCGTTAGAAATTATGGTTTAAGTTCTTGCCCTTACTACATTGTGTCAACTTTCACCCTGGAGCTATCTAGCTAGAATAGTCAACGAGTTTATGTTAGTTGCTCTAAAATGATAGATAAGGTGGCCTGCTGCTGTCCGGGACTTGACGGATCAGTCCTGGATTTCAAATTTCTGTCCCCGGATTAGGTCTAACGCATTATTTTAATAATCGACGCGCGCGTCGAATTTTAATATCTAGTATATTCATCATCATCATGTCAGCCGAAAGACGTCCACTGCTGGACATAGGCCTCCCCCAAGGCTTTCCACTCAGACCGGTCTTGTGATTTTCGCATCCACCGCGGTCCCGCGATCCTGACGAGGTCGTCACTCCATCTTGTTGGAGGCCTACCAACATACAGCTCGTCTTCCGGTCCGCGGACGCCACTCCAGAACCTTCTGACCCCATCGGCCATCAGTCCTGCGAGCAATGTGCCCCGCCCACTGCCACTTCAGTTTAGCTATTCTTATCTATGGATCTACCTAGTCGGTTACTAAGTTCTGTTACTGAGATTAATTACAATTAAAAAAAAAAATTAAAGCACTTTTGCATAAACCTGTATATTAATCAAAACTTTGATTTATATAGAATAATAATAAAAATATTGTATTCTAAACTATTGCAATTATTTGATGTACGAGCTTGAAGTATTCCCATTTCGGACGATAAAATCATAGTTAAAATCACGCACGACGATGATACTGATAACGGCCCCAACTTTTGTAAGAGTTCCTGTAGAGAGTTCAAATTTGCGTGACATATTGAACAGACTTCTAGCTTTAAATGAACTAGCTTAAAACGAATGTATTCAAAGCAACTAAAGATCCGCTTGGACACCGGTCAATCTTGATGACTCATTAAATCGACTTTAAGATTTCACATAATTTTGCAGAAATACGAAAACACACCAAATCTCTTGCTTCATAAGTTGGAATTAAGTCATGTTGAGAAATATAATTTTGGTCTCTAAACATATACAGAGATAGGATTTTTTATAATATTATACAAAAAAAGTTCTTTGGTAAACAAAGGCTAACTTTTAAGCGATTTCAAAAAATGAAATTTACCGAAAAGTCATGCGTGATTTCATCGATGCCGGCTGTGAATGTTAAAAGATCGTATCAGGAATTGCGGAAACTAAGAAAAATAATTAATTGTTTTTCAAAATGTATATTAATTAAGCTTTTAATTTTTATACATATTGAAATTAAAAAATAAACATAAATTAATTTTATTTGCATCAACCTTAGTAACAGAACTTAGTAACCAACTAGGTAGTATATTAACTAGGTAAAAACCTATAAAATGTATATTTTATTGATAAACAATTAAGGTGATGATTTTGTCTTTATGTAGTTTTCGTTAAGTATGTCCTAAACTTTGGGGTTTACAGCAAAATTGTAATCTAGAGGAAAACAAGACTACGTACCTAATAATTACTTATGATACGACACTTAAAACTATGGACAGTTAAGAGAAGTTTTGCGTTAGCTACTTTTATTGAACTGAAGTCCTTAGTAAGTTATCTGCAAAGGCTAGTTCAAAAAAACCGGGACAAAGATTTTTTTTCTTCAATTAATTCTGACTGAAAAGTTTGAAGTGTCGGAAATAAATATATAGAAAGCATTATTTTATAACCAAATTCTCGTCCATCTCCACTAAAATATAAACTTTACTGTTAGTCCTAAAAGAAGGCCATGTTTAATGAAAACTGAGAAAACGTTCTAATGTTCGTTGTTTTATGGAAATGGCAGAGCCCGCGACCGAAAACAAAAAAGACACTGATTAAAATTGAGTGCGTAATAGAGTAAAGCCTAATAATGAAGGAAATGCGCCATCGCAGATCAGACAGCGCATGTCATCAGTGTTAGGTGCTTCGATCCCCTTGCGAATTTGCTCTAAATTTCTGGGTGTAGGAGTTAAAAATAGGTCACAAGTGCCTAGAAGACGACATCATTGGACTACGACGAGTTTCTTTTGTCACCAGTTAAGATGTGACCAATGTGAAAAAGACAATTTTAGAAGGCTATTAAATAAAGCAGTAGAAATGTGAGCATCGCATCAGTAAAGAAGAAGTCAACAAAATAATTCACTACCTCAAAGTTTGCTGCGTTTTTACAAGAAAAAAATACATCTGACGCTAATTAATTATTATGCAAATTAATTTCGGCGTTTGAGAGACGCGATAAGGAAAAAAAGAAGAGACAAACTTAGCAGAGGGGCCGTTCCATATGAAATCAACAAATTTGAATTTAAGTCTGCCGAATGATTCGATTCGATTCGATTTACATTTTAAAAATGAGGGTATTCTTGTGAAAGTAGCACTTCAGAAAATAATATTTCCTAAGGGAGTAAAAATAACAGAATAGCATTAACTGGATAGTATTAACGAATATATGGACCATATTTTCGGAAAACATCCCATTTATATTTTATCTTCCACATGGGCTTTTTAGGGGACAAAGTCGGACATGTTTAGAATTTTTTATCTCCTATTTTGGTAAAAGATACTGTTCTGGAGCAGTAATAGTAATGTCGTAGCATTAGAAAGGCCAATCCTTTATTTGTAAAAAAGTTAACTCCTTAATGTGAAACACAGTTGGCACAAGACAAAGATAAAAATTGAAAAAAAAATGAAAATTTTAAATTCTCCGGTGATGACCATTTATTATATTGTCAAAGTATGAAATTGACCCATTTTTTAAACTTCAGTTTGTCATTGCCTAGAAATTTTCAATTAGTGGTTGTTTTGCTCTTCTGGCATCACAAAGATTATCCTTATTTTTTAAAAAAAGGTCGAATCTCGTGCGGCTCACCCCATTTGTTGATATGGAATGGCAGAGGCATTCTTATTTTGCATGTGATAGGATAACACATCTGTTCGTACTGATTGCACAACGATGCTGGCAATGGCCAAAATGGTTTTTGTTGTGGATATTTCCTTTTCAGACTTCTAAATAAAGGTATTACCGATTAACAAATTAAGGATGACTGTTTTGGGTGTGTAATGATGATTATTATAAAAATAATTCATATAATTTCATTTGATATATTTTCAAAGGACATAATTACTCATTGAACACACATTTCATACACGATTGGTATAATGTTAAAGTATCTATTTTTATTTTATGTAATTACATTTTGGCATAATACTTATTTATTATAAACATCATTTGGTATAATCATTATTTGATATAAAAATCATATTCTATACCTAACTATGATGTGGTATATCTTAGTGTGCGAATTGTGTTTTACGTAACTAACCTACACTGCTTGTCGGGGTCGTAGTTGTAACTTAACCTAACCTACATTTCTGGTAGCACTTAGTTTTCTGCACGGTCGAGGGGTTCAAGGGCGAGTCGACGAAGCCCCGTTATCGCGGGTCTCTGTGGGGTACAAGATAACTAACTAACCTGCTCAAGTGGTTGTGCGAGTCGTTATAGACAGTTTTTTTTAATTACTCCCTTGTGGAGGGCTGCTTCACCCCGTCCCCCGTCCCCCCCTTTGCCCTTCTACCTAAGTAAATTTTGTGGAGTAGTACATTTAGGATTATATCACATATATTATATCAAAAATGGTTATGCCAAGTTTACTTTAGATGAAATATTTACTTAAATTATGTAATATGAAATTTTATTATATCAAATTATCATTGATTATAACGATAATTATATCATATTTAAATATACCAAATGCCATAATTTAATAATTATATATGAAATGAGTTTTACAGTGACTAATATTATAGGAAATATTTTTATATCCATGCGTAACGCTCCCGACTGTTATGACAAGAGTCATATTATGTATATATTCACAAGTGCTTTTCCGCCAAGACACCGCACAGTAGCAGATAAAGATTGCAATGGCGAATATTCAGCGATTCGAACTGGTTAATCATCCAGCGTATTTGCTGTATCTGGCTCCCAATGACTTCTTCCTGTTTCCCAGGCTTAAAGTTTGACTTAGTGAACCGAGATTTCATGTAACGAAGATGTTATTGATTCCGTAAACGCACGCAAATTGGAGCATTGGCTGGGGGAAGTGTAAATTCTTGTTATAAAGAGAATGTAGAAAAATAGTCTTCAGTATTACCAATAAAATAGTTCTTTTTATGCCCACTTTTTTACATTTTCACCTTATTTGATTGTAATATGGTCCAGAAGTAGATAAATCTCTTCGTAGTCGACTCTACATTGAAAGATAGCCACGAGCATATTTTTGTTTCATCGTTAGGTAGATTATTTTCAGAAGGCACCTTGTATCATCGTTAAGAAAGATAACATGTTCATTTTTATGACAAGAAGAACGCACACACGCGCACACAGGTTATCTGATGGTAAGTGGGGTAAGACTGCATTCCTATGACATCAAATACGTTGCCAACCTTAAGGAATAGATGCCAATATGCTAGCAATTTCACCGGTTGTCTTATCCCCCACCAGAAAACAATGCTGCTTGGCGGTAGGTTGAAGGATAAGATGGTAGCGTTCTGGACGCACACGGCACATGGTCCTGCCACCACTAAAAATAATTTGAATGACTCTGTACATCAAAATGGCATACATTGTAATAAGAGAGAACTACGTGTCGGACCATGCTCAGCGTATGTCCGTTGCCGTGAACTCTAAACACAAAAGAAAACTCAAAAAACACGATGTAAAAGAGAGTGTGACATGCAGACGGATATGGCAAAATTATACCACAGAATACTAAAAACGGAATGTACTGTATTTGTATTAGGTGAATATTTATGCGGGAGATGAGTTAAACTAAGCTCCTAAAGTTCCATGGTAAGCTACAGAGTCCTTCAAATAAACAATTTAAATGTTCTTATGGTTGTGAAATTAAATTGATAAAAAAAGTATATATCTTGTATATAAATCCGATTGTAAGCTACAACCTTGACTTATATAAATGAGGCGCGCGATGTTTTTTTTTGTAGCAATTCAAGCCCACCTAAAATTTTGGCAATTGGATTTTTTTCCCCAGTAAATGCAGACTAATCAGATATCTCTACGTTCGTAACGAAAATGCTACGTTTTGAAACTAAGTTTAATACAACTTTGTAACCACAAAAACTGGCAGCAAAACAGCAATTAAATTAGTAATCTTGACAAAGGAAAACCATCATGTGCCATACACATGGACATGACGAAAGTTTTTGATTATGTTGATCACGAGATACTTTTTCGCAAATTAAATGGTTACGGAATCCACGGAAACTGCATGAATCTTGTAAATTAATTCCTGGAAAATAGAAAACAATACACCGAACTCATCAAATAAGAAGAAATATACGTCAACAAGTAGAATAATTAAATATGGGGTACCACAGGGAAGTGTCCTAAGTCCCCTGTTATTTCTTATATACATCAATGACATAATTGTCAGTTGCCCTCATCCCATGATACTTTTCGCTGATGACAGTACCATATTCACCGATATCAACACTAACACTAACTTTGGAAATAATCTTACCTGTACTATCAAAAACATTATTAATTGGTTGAATATAAATAATTTATAAATAAATTGATGTGAAACCTGTTTTACGCAATTTTCTCAAAGAAAAAGTGTTCTAAACCTAGATTTAAAATACAGAGGAGAGCCCATACGTAAAATAAATAACCACAAGTATTTAGGATTACATATTGACAATGTCATGGGAAGTCACATTCCAAAGAAACTTGTAAAGAAATATGTTAATTTGCTACACGCTTTATACAAGTTAGTCCCAGCCAAAACAGCTGATCCTAAAAACCTTCTTGACTGCTTACCATAGCTTTGTTGGCTCAACCTTAAGATATACAACTAATTATATTTTGGGGCGGTTTAATATCCAAAAAATGCTGTTTAGAGCCCAAAAGAGATGCAAAAGGGCCATTTGCAGATTGACATCATCTGAAGGCTGCCAACCTCACTTCAAGAGCCTAATAATATTAACTTTGCCATGCTTATATATCTACGAAAGTTATGTTTTTGTAAAATTTAATCCTACAATGTTCAAAAGTAAAGAACCAGCACAAGGCGATCC
Source organism: Acleris sparsana (assembly GCA_923062465.1). NCBI lineage: Eukaryota > Metazoa > Arthropoda > Insecta > Lepidoptera > Tortricidae > Acleris > Acleris sparsana. The sequence goes on from OV281292.1 coordinate 2,763,048, forward strand.
ATAATCCGCCCTAGGAGGCCCTACATTATTGTGTATTGCTCGCTGTAAAACTGCCCTGATGCAAAAGAATGTCAGTGTCATGGCTCCTAGGCTATATAATAAACTACCCGCAAAATTAAAAAACCGGCCAAGAGTTAAAATCGCGTGGAGAGGATTCCGTACATTTATGACAAAGTACAAAATGTCACATTTGAAATCCTTACAGTAAGACGCGAGTTAACTACTTCTAGAGCTATGTAGTGGTGATTAACTGAACTATTTTCCGTAAGTGAACGTATTATATTGGTTTTACCACAAGCAATAAACCATATTTTATAATTTCTTCAAAATTTTAGACTTCTTGGGGAGGATGGTGAATTTTCGTCTTCTTTCATGAATAAAAATCATAACTTCGTATTTTACAATAATAACAAGAATATAATTGAGATCCTCATAACGACCAATTTCATTTGATTATACATATGACACAGTAAGCAAAACTTTTTTTCCTATGTTTCACGAAAATGACCCTTATTTAAGTGTACCAAATTTCTACTCAATCGGTCCAGTAGTTACGGAGAAAATTGGTTGTGACAGACAGACGCACGAGTGATCCTAATAGACTTCCGTTTTTCATTTTTTTGTACGGAATCCTAAAAACGTACCCGTTATTCAATTTAAGAAATAACTGTTTAACTACATACCTTATCAAGAAATTATTTTATAGCATTAAAAAGTATTTAGATGTGAGTTAGACGAAGATTCGTTAGCGTTTAGTGGTTTTAGCTTTTATCTATATTTTTAAGCCCTTGTTACTAAAATATTAAATTTTAGATTACTATTTTTTGTTTATTTTCGTATGCGATCTAGGTACATCACAGCGGAAATATTGTATTTAATACCTGCTTATATACCTTTGTTGACGAAATAAATATATTTGGTTTGATTTTGAAACGATTTCTGTGCATAGACGCCCCAATTTTTCTATAAGAGTATTTATTTTGTCAGATATTAGTTGAACAACTTAATATTATATTCCTCAATAATCCATCTCAATTAAAGGCCGCTATACAGGCTTTTATTAAACGAACTTATTTTGCATAAAAAGAGCAAAAATGGTAAAGGTATGTTTTACAGACATCTAATTTCATTAATTTTCTTTCTTTTACCATTTATTTTCGTTACTGCGATACTGTTAAAATTAAATAAATCGCAAATTGCATAAGACGTTATAAAAGATATTCTAATATTGGTATGGTCATTTTATTCACGCTCTTATTATGTTGTAAACTAAATCCAACCGAAAATAAAAAGATCATTTAAAATAGTTTTAGCTTTGTAGGAATTCAGCCAATTAAGTTCAAGTTTATGTTTATTGTGACTAATATTTTTGAATTTTAGTTTTCGTCCTTGTAACTGGTGGCAATCAATTCATTTTCATCAAAGAAACCAAAACAAAGGTTTTTTTTTTATTTCTTGACTTGCAGCTTGCGGACGCATCTTCGTTCTCAAACGGATATACGTTTATAGTTCATTTCAAATACCAAAGCCCGATTCCACTTGAGACTTAACAATGAGAGTCATAATGTTTAGCTATTGTAACTTTTAGCTTCATGAAACGGGCCTCTGAGCAGTTTAACTTAGCACTTTATAATGCGAATCTTTATTTATGAACAATACATAAAATATAATTTACTCAAACAAAAATAAACAAAACTACAAGAAAAAACAATGTATAATAATATTGATAACGTAAATGAAATGTCTAACAATAAGATTACAAATGTTATCCGTGGAGATTTCCAAAGGCCGAAACATGATCTGTTTAAATAAGTTGTATCCACAAGCGACGTCATATGACAACTGACGTAAAATAAAATAAAATAAGATATTAGCATAAAAAATTAAAACTAGTTGTTTGTGTAAAAAACACCGCGGCAGAAAAAGCTCTCTGCAGGTATCTATTTTTATCACTAATCCTATTGTTATCGCCTAATGACCGTCTCAAGTGGAATTGGGCCTTAATATTTGAAATGAACTATACTTACGTCGTGTTTACACTAGTACGCTTTTAACTGGAGCACAATTGCCTCATACGGTGGCCTTATTCGGCCAACTGTGTTCGCACTTCATTTTCCGCCTAGTAAGACGTCTGTTGCAAACGAATCCGGTCGATTGACGTCGCCTTTACGAAATTCAATAAATTGGGCCCATAAGGCCTTTTCACGTCGGTCGGTATATTAATAATCTACTAGCGCTTCGGAGAAGGACATCATTGCGAAGAAGAAGCGCCGCAAGAAACTCCAACAGAAGGTAATAATTTCAATCATTTAATACAGTTAACTTACTTATAAGTTAGTAAGTCAATAATATTAAATTAAAATAATTAGGAGAACAACACGACGAGGTCTTAACTAAATCTGTTGAAACAAGTTTAGTTCAAGCTTTTGAATCCGACCGTTTATTTTTAAATGCAGTCCTCAAGACCAAACCAACGATACCCACTGCAAAATAAGAGTCAGCGGGTCTACGTTGAATATAATGAAAACCTGATGCCACCTTCCAAATCCATGGTCTTAGACACCATAATATTGCATTCCGATCTGATTTACTTAAGGTATTCCAAGTTACAGCCTATTCTATTAACTAAAAATAGTCATTTGTTTAAAAAAAACCACTTAATGGTTCAGACTTTATTTTCTTCCCTTGATCTTTGAAGAGATTGAAAAATGTAATCTCTATATTTATGGATTCCTAATGATATTTAAATTAAAAGGACATGGGGTGGAAACTACTGAGTATATTAATTCCCAGTGTTACTGGTGGTAAATAGAGTTGCGCCCGCTCGGTCTTTAATGGGAGCGCCACGATGTCGGTCAAGCGGTCAAAAGAACTAGTTCGGTCTTTTAGATCCTGTAGCTCCGGAGCGTATTTTGAGATCTGAGCAGGACACGGTTTGAAATAGGTACTATTTGTCTTGTTCACATCGAGCGTCGAGCCTTGTGCTCTTTACTGGTTTGCTCTGTTTCGCTCATACGTTAACGATTGCTACTGACCTAAAAGACCGAATACCGATTAAGATCGTTTTCGAAGAACTAGTTCCTTTCGGTCCGTGACGGGAATTCATTCCTTTTAGTTCTTAGTTCCTGACCGACAAGCCTAGTGGTAAAGAACTTGTGGTAACAGGGGGAAAAATCCAGATTTGAAAAGAACGCATAACTCCAGCGAGAATTACACTTTTTAAAAATGCAGAAAATTACTTTATATAAAATGGTAGGTAGGTCAGTCCAACTGAAGTCGGCGTCCTACAATATTTTAAACCAAAAGCCGAATACAGTTGGACTGAACTACCTACCATTTTAAAAGAAGTATAATATTAAATTCTCATGTTTTTTTTTGCACAGCTTCATTAAAAGCTGATTCATGTAACAAACAGTTGAGAAAAATCACGTATTGAATAGCTATAAATATAACCAAGGCCAACAAAGAATTCGTTCCTATCTCTTTGTAGCGAAACAGAATTATACCTATGGCAAACCTGTTACATGTCCTCACAGTGCACATTGGATCTCTCTGTCTAATCGCTGTCGAATTAGCATTTTAAAATGCTTTTGGGTGAATATTCGGACGTTTCAACTGCTTTCGTTGTTGTCTTCAATATACTGACGAAAGAAATGATAACTACCAGAAACGTTTGATGTCAAAATAATCGGACCCGGGGATAGTATCCATCCCATTTAAAAGAAACGGAAACGGAAAGTATGGAAAAAAAGCATCGGTAAATACGGTTAAAAAAATGTTACGTGTCTTGATCTATAATCAGAATGCTTGAAGGGCAATAAAATCCTATGACTAGTTTTAGAAAAAAAAGTGAAAATAAATGGTAAGTACATTTTTTTTTTATCAAAGTTCACCGATGTTTGTTTTCAATACTTTCCGTGCGGCGTCCAGTATAAAGTTTAACTTGAATAATATGCGAAGACATACTGACGGCGATTAAAACGCTGTATCATCCGTATTTATTGAACGATTTTAATTTTAAATTCACTTTTGGTGTTCACTTACGTTATTATCAAATTTTGTTGAGTAATGCGATTGAAAAATTCATGAATATTCTCTATTGATAATAACGTGTACATAATGATTTTTTGAGAGCTATCCAATAATACTCGATGCTATAATGTAAAATAAATACCTTTGCTTACATGTATACATATGTTTGCTTGAATGCGTACTTGAAAAAAATTGTTCAAGATTTTATTTTACTTTGTCCGCGTAATTGAAATGCATAACTTTTTCAAATTACAGCTTTGTAGTACTAAGGGCCGTATTAATAAACGCATCTTGGCTGAGATGCCAGTCACAGGATACGTCAAACTAAACGTCAAGCCATAGATTCCTGTCATTTTTGACGCATGTTGAGACGAGCATTACAGTTAAGATCAGTTCATTAATACGGCCCTAAGAGTTTCTGAGCTAAACCGTGGACAGACGGACATGGCGAAACGATAAAGGCCCGATGGCTCCACGATGGCTCATCATACGCCAACGAAGGTACGGAGTAATGCGTAAGAGTGAGATACGAGGATATGCTACTCGCTCTAAAGTGTAAATGCGTCTGTTACGCTCAACCATGATGGGCCATTATGTAGCAGAGCCTTCCTCGCGAGAGAGGGTTCCTCGTTTGACTTCGGAGAACCCTAATAAAAATATTGATGAGTGAGCCAGCGGCAGAGTTGGGCAAAGTTTATCTTTTAACAAATAACCGGGAAGATAACTAATTCATTTGTTATGTAAAAAATAAGCAAATAATAAGTAATTTGTTATTTTGAATTTAAATATATTATTAAAAAATGACGTTTTCTTCGAAATAATTGTTTACAAAATATTTTATTTAAGATAATCTCGATTAGAAATTATTTAAATAACGCCCAACTCTGCCGAGCGCGTCGACCGGTTAGGGTCTCACTTATCACTTATACTAAGCGAGTCGTACAAAGGCCTCGCGATGCGAATTTTGTTTATTGTTATTGTTTTTCTTATAATTACTTATTTTCTTTTTATTCAGCTCAGTTTGTTTGTCATTAGGGTTATTTTTAACCTTTTCTTTAAATGTTAGTTGGTAGAAATCCCTTAAAGGGCTAAGTTCGCCTTTGTATTTGTTTTTTTTTGGTATATTACCTATATTCACAGACCTTATTGTCACTGCCATCGCGTGTGATTATTTTGTGGCTTCCTATATTTATATTTTCATAAATATAAGTCTTTTCCAGTAAGTCTTGATTTGTGCAGTCCGTCAATGAAAACTTTTAACGTAAAAAAGAACCTTGTCATTAAGTAATTTACTAAATATAATTTGTTTTTATCATCAAAATCATCATCATCACCACCACCATCATCATCATCATCATCATCATCATCATCATCATCATCATCATCATCATCATCATCATCATCATCATCATCATCATCATCACCACCATCATCATTATCATCATCATCATCATCATCATCATCATCATCATCATCATATTCATCATCATCATTTCAGCCAAAAGACGTTCACATGGGCGTCGAGTAAGGTTTGCTACAAAGTTCAGTTATTCACTTTTTTTATTTAGGTTTTATTATGATAAGACACTTGAGTTATTTTGGGGTATAAAAGTACAAAAGCAAGAAAAACTAATATACTTAATCTACACTAATATTATAAAGAGGAACGATTCGATTTTTTCGTTTGTTTGTTTGTTTGAATTGAAAAGGCTCCGAAACTGCTGGACCGATTTTTCAAAATTATTTCACCGTTAGTATTAGACGGAGAGGGCGTGAAAAGCCGTGATAGCATCACTCACTACTCCTGATTCGAGTAATCCCAAGAATGAGAATGGGTGGTAGAGAATTTGTGCAACAAAAATTATTACTACTTGGACACTTTCCCCTGCAGTCGACTACAAAGAGATGTAATAAAGTTCAAAAGTAGATACAGCTCTTTGTAGTGAACTGTACACGTACCTAAAGCTACAATTTGAAATATCGTGGGCATCTTGACAATGTAAATTGATGCTATGTATGACAAATTATAATGTTAAAGGGCACGGGGTGGTAAGTTTGTATGAACATATTTGTCATTGTTTTTGTCAGCGGTCGTGGATGATATAATTTATTGCATTTAACAATATCGGAGACGAGATATTTAAGTTTTAATATTTTTTTACTAAAAGTACCTACGCCCAGGTATCAATATTTTAATATCTCTGCTCCGATGCACTTTAGTCTATTACATTGATTAACAAAATGTTTATTTTTAAATCGATCTCTATATAAGGGCTGCTCACCTAAACAAAATGACCAAACTTATTCAAACCCTTATATTTCTTAATAAAAAATATTTGAAAACATCAAAATAATACGATAAAATCCCAGTATTTTTTTCTGTAAGGTAGTCATGTTATTGCAACTAATTTAGACAATAAAAAAAATGTCTTCTATACAATGAAATACAATATCAGGCTTGTCGTTGTTCATAACTGTGATCCTAGAGGGAGCTATTTATGTCAGATGCAATAGATAGATAGTTGCAATTACAAGACTCCACCTTATGCATTTGATTTCCAAATTGTTACTAATTTGAATAAGTTAATAATGCCCAACGGAAGATTCCCTTTATTCGGTTAAGGTCAGATTCTGTTTACGACAGATTCGGTTAAAGACAGATTCTGTTTACGACAGATTAGGTTTACGACAGATTCTGTTTACGACAGATTCTGTTTAAGACAGAGATACAGTTGCGTATAAAATTGTTTAATGTATTAAAAATTATAATGTGATACAACATTTTATGACTACGTGTACGGGCAGTGGGAGGATCGTAAGCTAAATTTGTTACAAAAAATCTAACATTGATTGACTTTGCACAACAGTTTTAAAGATTCAAAGACACTTATTTCATTTTGTAGTGAACGCTCAATAATTATTTTTATTTTTGCGTCTTTTTGGAGCAATTGTTTGCTTCGCCGTTTTCCTTCGCAAATTGTTTCAGATCTTAACAATTTTCTGTCTTGGTAATTGGCTTCTTTTTTTAATAATTGTATAAAATGAAAAATTGCCGGTCGAAGCGGAAATCTCTTTCTGAGACGACCATGCCACCCTTCAACAGCATTGTTTGTTCTGAAACTGTGGTTGTAGCAGCTAAATATTTCTCGCGTAATTAAATTTACCCATTGTGATGTAAAATAGTTATCGAATTTGGTAAATTCCTCACAATCACACGCAAAGTCTTGTATAGCTAGTATACCTTCAGGGATCAAAATAGGTGGAAGCAAAGCAAGTTGCATATACAATTTTGTTATGTAGTTTCCACCTTCTACTTTGTATAGACCAAATTTTTTGCTGTTTTTGAATATGGCTTTCCAATAATGATAGTAGCAGCCTGTAATTTTGACTTTCGGGTAAACAGCTTTTATGGCTTGGATTACTGCAATTTCGAAATCACACCTGTATTGTTCTATTACGACAGAAAACTGGTCACGTAAAATATAGAATAATCGTTCGTAAGTAATTTGGGTTTTATTCGGCAGGAGTATATAGAGTAAAGGTACAAAATTCACAGTTTTGTCGTCCTTTGATAAACTGACATGTAGGCTGTATAATTGGTAAAAGAGTCTACAAGCAACTTTAAATGTACCATCACCGTAATAACACTTGAATTTCGTTAGGTATTTCTTAGCCAGTGGCGTACCAAAGATCAATATTTTATCTTCAAATCCTTCGTCATACAAAAAAAAGTCATCGACGAGTTTTTGCGGCAATTTCAATTCCTTTAGATGTTTGCAAGTCGTTTTGTCTAAATTTAGGTAATCTTTCCGAGCCTTATACAAAATATCTTTTTTTCCTTGAAAACAAGGTTTTTCATCCGGTTCTAGACAGTCAACAGTATCCATGAAATCTTCAAAAATCTTCGGAATTGGTCCAAGATTCGTGCACACAACTTTTTTACAGTCGTCAAGTAGGCCATCAACTAAATTTCTCTTTACATCAGGAATACAAGTATGCCTGCCTTCTTTTACAATGTGGTTCTGCTTATTTAACGAAATCGACGTACTGCATTCGTTCCTATTGAAGCATCTCCAATTTGTTAAACCATTATCATATGACTTAACCAGATTATAACGATATCCAGCATGCAAAAGAACCGGCTTACCTTTTTTACTTTTAATAAATTTTAACGAAACGTTTCCACTACTAGGACCCGGCAAATCCATTATTATTTAAAAACTTATTAATTAATACTTTATCGTAATGATTGGCAACGCAAACAATTCAGAAGGAAATCTCGTATTGACATCAATTTCAGTTTTAAATAAATCACTATGACAGGTACTTCACTTACAAGTGGCCAGTTTTATAGATAAATCAAAGATTTTTCCACAATGCGATAAAGTTTACCTACACATGTTTACAAATAAAATGTAGTGGAGTGCCGTGATTTATACCTCGGACCTATCTATCATCTACCTAAATACAAAATTTAAAGATTCTAACTTCAAAACTGTCGACTGTACTCGGCGATACAAATTCTGCCATATAAAGAATCTGTCGTAAACAGAATCTGTCGTAAACCTAATCTGTCGTAAACAGAATCTGTCTTTAACTGAATCTGTCGTAAACAGAATCTGACCTTAACCGAATAAAGGGAAGATTCTACGCGTATTCATACCTGAGATTAATGCAAACAAAATACCGACTGGACTGACGAACATACTCTGAATCCCATGGCCTACTTCACCTACTTGAGAGTTGAAATATTATAAAATTTCAGCACCGAATTCAGTGATTCTTCACACTGTAGGCTGTCGAGTGTGAGTAGTATATGACATTGATTTACGCAGGTGCTACTAGGTCATATACTTACTGGTACATTATTTTTCCATTATGCAGAAATGTACGATATTCTTTATTCTATGGTAATTATGTAAAAAAACTATTATGTGAGTAGAGTCAAGGGTGAAGATATATATCCGCACAAAGGTGCAAAAATAAAAATAAACAGACCTTATTGTCATAGTAGTATAGGTCTGTGTAAATATTTTTGAGATCGGTGTAGAAATACATATTTGTGCCCGTAACTATACAAATTATGTTTTACTAGATATTTCTGTCAGTGTTCGTCGATGAACATTAAGTTTCTTAATGTTCGGGTTTTTAAGATCATATTTTTACCAACATGTTGTATATTGCTTTTTTTAAATCAAAAGTATATATCTCATGTGTTCTGAATGGCGACATGCTCTGATTTTGTTGACAAACATCATCGCATCAAAATTTGATTATTATTAAGTGGCCGACGTCGCTTCAGTTCTTAAGGCAAAGGCAAAGGCTACATGTACAATAAATACTGTGATCGTGTAGGTACTGTAATGTATGGACGGATGTCAATATTTATCACGGAAATCTAGATTTCTGGATTCTGGATTCTGGATTGACAGTATGTGATAAATATTGAAATCCGTCATAAACACGATCAGTAAATACTGTGATATATCAGTACGCATCGCGACAGCACTGCAATGGAGACGGACGTACAGTAGACATCGCTATCGCTGCCAGCTACTGTGGCTTGTGCGACCTAGCCAACTACAACAGACCAGATTATTTTAAAGGATTCATCTTGAATGTAGAGGCCTTCCCAAAGTCTAAGCTTCATGATCAAAAAAGTATAAAAGTATTTTAAATAAAGCTTTGTTAACTAATAGCAATTTATATATTTATCTTAAATGCTTTTGTTGAAGACTTGTGAACTCTACGAAGCACGTTATGTACTGACGAGATAAACATTGTACATGTAGCTTGCGTTGAATGAAATCGCAGTATTTATTGGCCGTGTAGCCTTCGCCTAACAGCGAGTGATGTAGGTTTTTGGTCTTCTTATCATTATTGTCAAGCGTGACTCTAATCTTAAATGGTTCGTCTATATATATGACATGCATGATCTATTCAAGCATCGCGTATTTATTTATATAAAAATGTTTTAGTTTGTAACGAAACAATTTTTCCACTATCGATTCCTGATAAAAATCTTGTATTACCTGTTTTTTTTCGTGTCGAGTTTAAGTTCTTGTATCGAGTATTTATTGCTTGCCTTTGTCCGCGTAGAACACTTCTTCCTCCTCCTTTTTGTCTCTCTCGTTGGTTAGCTATTTCTAAAAAATCAAGTTTAGGGAAATTAATAGTGGTATTGTTATTGGATTGCTATTCCCATCGGTTATATTTTGCAGTGATTGTTTCTGTTTTAGATCATATATTGCGAAAAATTGTTCTCGGTATAGCCTCCTTAATCATGGTACCAATGTCGATGTGATATATGAACACTATGTTTGGATGTATGAATGAGACAAGGCATTCGTTACGGAGCACGCAATTTTCGTTTTTTTTTTAGTTTGGTTTTCTTCTCATTTTACTTGATTAGGCATATAGACGAGAAGTCGTGGAACCATGGACACGTTAAGAAGAAGATCCAGCAGGCACTTCTATGAATTTAAGAAGAACATTATTCTCCGTAACAATCTTCCCAGAAGAGCAGATTTACTCTTAAACGAGTGGTAAGTTCATACTAAGATGTAAAAGCCATGTTGGTAAGATTCTAAACGTTTAATTAATTAAACAAATATAAATACGCCCAATGTGTTCTATGACTTGAAACATTGTACTAATATTAAAAAATAAATGAATTTCACTGAAATGAATTATCTCTTACAGCAAACAATAATGATTTAAGAAAAATGTTAATTCTACCTTTTACTGAACAACCTAGTTTTTTATGTTTGTTCTTATCGTTACAAGAATTTTATCTTAAGATTTTCTGTAAGCGCATATTGCTAATACTTAAGCTATTCATTGCGTGAACGGCACAGGAAATGTCGAAGTTTCGACGCTAAGTGACTTGTATATAGTCAAAATTTGAAACTTTTTATCTTATTGAAACTATTACATAAGACCTTAACTGAAATAAACGTTTGAATAGGGATATTTTCAGTTTATTTTTATTTAAGCTGCTGACAGACATAGCATCTTAGGAACATTTTATTTCGTTTTATCCTGTAATTTGTTTAAAAACTATATAATTCTGAAGTGTCTGTCTGTTTTAAATTTGGTTGTTTTTATTATTTATTTGATATAAACAGTGGATTAAACAGTGACAAGGCTTGCAATGTTTTTCTCTACACCTGGATCGAATACATCATAAATAATAAGAGTATTTCTTATTTTGTTTAGCAGGATAACAAGTACAGTGTCAAGCATTTTCTTTTATCAAGTCCACATTTGTATGCTGTATTATTATTGGGTAAAATGCATTTGTCTAAAAATATGGATAGCATTTTAATGGGTGTCGTAAAGTCCATCATAAGAGAATCTTGTATATTTTCTACAAACATTCTATTACGTATATCCTTTTTTTAGTATGATGCCATTATTCAAACACCTATATCAAATGTTCTTTTGGCTATGACGCTGACTTATTAAGCATTTACAGTGGAATAGTTCTACCTATAATTAGTCAAAATATGAAGAATTGCGATTCGGACCCTTTTTAATTTTGAATCCGCTTAAAAAATTAGCAACCAAAAATATTAAAATGCCCATTGCATTGGGGTATATTCCTTGTGATGAACACTAGCATAAGAGCGTTTGAAATCGAGTAATGGTACATCCATCACTGCAGAGACCGGCAAAAAGGCTGTTGTGGGACGATTATGAGTTATGAACACAGTCCAGCAACCGCCCTTCCCGGCCGAGGCTTGTACAGTGCTTTTCTCCAACTATGCGAGCAAATATGACATAATTGTTAATATTATTCACAGCACCAAAACTGCCTTATTAATGAACATTGTCGCCATTAGCATCGACATTACTTACTCATGCCATTTACTTCGAAGAGGGTGGGGACCTGTTTGTCTGAAATATAAAATTACATAAAATCACATGTTTATCTACTTGAATTTAATCTAGTTTAAATAAATTAGGTTTTAAAATATATAATTTATTACGCTTGAAGATAATTCGGCAATTATTTTTTAGTGAATACGATTGGTTTAAAAAAACGTAAAACCATTTGATAATCTTTAATATGCTGTAGGTAAACGCCGTTCGTAGGTTGTTTGTATTTTTTCTAACATACCTTTTTCATTTATAGCAAAAAATTGGCATTAAAGGCCCCCTTATATTAAAAGTTCCAAAAAAGTGCGTATAAATATAATATTGGCTTAAAGGAAATGATTGGGTCATAAAAAAGCTTCAAGTTTTCTCCGGGATCAAAAAACAGATTAGTTGTTTTTTTATGTTTTTGTTTATATTATAAGATGTCTGTCCGCAGCTTATTTACCTGTATTGCAATGAAATCAGAATTCGATGTGGATTTCATCTATAGTTCTACGTGTTAGTAAATAGTTATAATTACAATATTTAGTAGCTTATGATATTCGACTTGGGTTTCTTTGAACTTACACTTTTTGAATACCAGGAAAAATAACTTATTAACTCTGATATGATTTGTACTTTTCCAGGGAGTCTATTTTCATAAGAGGTACTCTTTTTCAAGATAGCTTGAAAATTTGCGTATGTCTACTATTAATCAGTCATACTTTCAAGTAGTCTCGTTACAGAGATCCCTTGCGAAAACGGCCTTCTGCTTGTACGCGCGCTATCGACAACGGCTAATCTTACTATTATATTTACAGGTATGCGTATTCAGCTAGATGTGGCGGGCTAGTATTCAAACGGTAAGATTTAACATTTACATTATGCAATTTAATTTTTAATTTGCATTTGCAATGGAACCTATGGTGGTGCCTATTTAACATTTGCTATCTACTTGAATGGACTCAAATGCGTATGCATAATGTGTATATTATGCAAACCCTATAATAATTTAAAGTTTCGCTGTGATGAAATTCCGAAACGTTTTTTTTATTGTTACAAAATGATAAGCACCTTTACACGCTATGTTTATTTAAAACTTTTGATACGTAATATGATGATAGCTCTTTCTTTTTTTCAGGCGAGACATGAATTGTATGTTAGCAGTCAAAATCATAGCCGACGGGTTGTAAATATTAACAGGTAATTTTATCCAAATTACTATTATGCTCTCGTACAGTGCGTCAGCTCTTAATACAACATTCGGGTTTGTACTTCAGTCTCAATCGCTCTGATACGCTCTCATGCGAGTCTAACAGGCATTCCCCAACCCCGATTTTTTCAATGGGCTATCGCACTGTATGCACCTTATTTGAAACTTACGTGATCATGATGAAATTTATTTACTTTTGTCTTCTTTTCCCGACGGACGCATAATGACGCATAATTTATTTTCTGATGATTTTTGATCATGACTGTGTGTTTGTATTTTTCTTCAGGAATAATGCAACGCTATTTTATTTTCAGAGAGGAGGAAAGAGGGCGGGCTAAACACGAAAGCATTCGAACACCTTGTCAAGATCTGTCGAGGGTCAAAAATAAATAATCAACTCTCATTTTAAGCATTTAATTCTTGGATATATTACAAATAACTTTTAGTTTTAGTCCCGATTTTTGCACTTGTTTACAGTTATCATAGAGAAGAGTTACAGTAATCAATATAGCATAACTTAAATTTACCCACTGTTGTGTAAATAAATACCCTAAAGTGATGTCTGCGTCAGTTCAAATATTGACTTGCGTTGTTCTTAAAAGCAACTTATAACGCAGACAGTTTTTCCTTTTATCTTAAAGTAATTTAAAACAAATCGACATAGTCTTGTAATAGATATTTTTTAATGGATAACGGTTGACTATTAGGTTTTCGATTTTGCTGTAATTGTTTTGTGGTGAGTTATTGTTTTTGCTTATTAAATTAAACTATCCCAAATAACATACAGCCACTCGCCCCGGCTTTGCTAGTCAATAATGTAATAGTTTTAACAATCTCCCATGAAAATCATAATGGACGATTTTAACGGCAGAATTTAACCAAACAGACTTCAGGCCACTGCCTGTTATACCATCTGTATCTATAATATCTATATAATTAATTTTAACATTTCTTTAAGTTCAAAAGTAATAACGATTTGTTTTTTGGGAATATATCTGTTTTTTACGTCCGTTTCTATTTTCTTTAATTATTATTAAAATGATGATTTCACATTTTTTGTCTTCTTTTCCCGACTGATGCCTAATGACGCATATTTTTGAATATAATCTGATGAAATATTAGGGTCCTTTTAAACAGTTTTTTAATGTAATAAAATATTAACATAATTATTATTCTTTGTTTCAGGTCACGGGGCCAGACGTTCGTAAGTTTAGATTACTAAAATTGTAATTACTCATTAGTAGTAAATAGGCAGTGTTCGATAACTTTAACCATGTAGACTGATTTTAGTAAATATTATTATTACAGGTTATAATAACATTTATTGTTGTATACTTTATTGCAACTGTGATATTAAACGTTTTTCTTACATTACAATTTTCAAAATGTCAACTTTGTTTAATTTAATATCCTCACTGTGAACTGGGTGATTATTCGGCGTTTTAACCGCCGTCATTATTGTCTTCGCATATTATTCAAGATAAACTTTTTAATTGTCTTATGATATTAAATGGAATTAATACTACCCCCGGGTCCGTTGACTTTGACATCAAAAGTTGCTGGTAATTATCATTGTTTTCGTCAATATATTGAAGACAACAATGACGGCGGTTGAAACGCCCAAATATTCACCCAACTACGGAACGCAGTTCAGGTATCCGTCTATGACCGCTTATGTTGGATATTTCCTATACTTATCCAATGACCCAAGAACAAATACTCGCGCTCATCACAGAAATATCTGACCTTACCGGGGTTTGGATCCGGGACCTAACGTGTCGTCAAATTGTGCCAAAATAATTTAACACTAAAGGTGCGACCCCATCGCTGCGTAAAATACGGTGTCGTTGCGTAAACAAAAGACGGGGGTCATATTAACAACAAACACAACAACAACAAACAAACGGCAGTGTTCGCATTGTTGTGTTCCGGTTTGGGGATAAGACAACCGGTGTAATGACTAGCATAAAGGCTTTCCATCTTTGGCAAAGCATTTGCAGTCTAAGGCTTGCAGTCTTGTGAATGCGAATGTCTAATGGGTCACAGTTTCCACTTCCCATCAGGTGGCCTGTGTGCTCGTTTGCCTTCTCTATGCTATGGCGCCGTTTGTAAACAATTTAAAAAATTAGGAGTTTCTCAATTCGACCGTATATACTTTTTTTTATGTTTGTTCCCGGATAACTTCGTCATTTATGAACCGATTTTGATGATCCTTTTTTTGTTGGAAAGGATATATCCCCAGGGTGGTACCATGATAAGGAAACCAGTATTTTATGAGGGATAAGTACGGAATTAAGGGAACTCCTCAAATATTGTAGGCAAACATATAGGGATTTTAGTATTTTTAGCGACAACTGTAGCATTTGCATGCAGAAAGTACCTACTGAGGAACTGATGATGAACATCACAGATGGCCACCGGATTAACATATTTGAGCGACAACAACGAAGAACATTTAATAAATAAATAAATAATAAATATCAGGGTACTAAATCACACCAATTGAGCTAGTCCCAAACTAAGCTCTAGGCTTGTACCTAGTCGGTCCTTAAGTTCTGTCACAAAGGTTTAGTCAAATAAAACTAACTTCTGTTTATTTTTGAATTTCAAAATATATAAAAATTAAAAGCTTAATAAATTGTCATTTTCAAGAACTAATAATCATTCCACATATTATCCGCGATTAAAATACGCACGAGTTTTCTGAAAATATCACTTTTTTAAAACTCTTTAAAGGTTAGTTTTTGTTAACTAAAAAACTTTTTTGTTTAATATTGTGAAGCCTCTCATCTGTGGGTATGTTTAGAGATCAGCATTATTTTCTTAACGACACTCAAACACCAGCTTATGAAGCTCGAAGTTTGGTTTGTTACCTTATTGCTGCAAATTGATGTGAAATCGTAGGGTCGATCTAATGAGTCATGAAGATTGACTGGTGTATAAGCGGATCTTTAGTTGCTTGGATTAGTATCAGAATTTAAAGATAAAAGTCTGATCAATATGTCACGCAAATTTCGACTCAATACGAGAACTCTTACAAAAGTTGTAACCATTATTAGTATCGTGGTCGTGCGTGTTTTGACCCATGATTTCCTGCCCCGAATGGAATGCTTAAAGCTCGTTCATCAAATGATTGCAATAGTAAATAATACAAATTATGCTTCTTTTTATTATATATATAATAAGGTTTTGATTGATGTACTACAGGTTTATGAAACTCATTTTTTAAATTGTAATTAACCTCAGTGACAGAACTTATGAACCGACTAGGTACTATGTATGGGTACTAGACAACGATATAAATACTTACAAGGAACAAATATTCGCGCTCATCACACCTATATCCGCCCTTACCGGGATTTGAACCCAGGACTTCTAGTTTCGTAGGCAGGGTGACTACCAACTAGGCCAGCGCATCGTCAACAATTGGCAAAAAATGACTGATTTTCCCACGGCGCACGGTGGGCTGCGCGCCTTAGTAAGACGTTCATAATACATTATTGAGTCCTTTTCTTGATTTTTACTACAGTTTTTTTTTTAAATACAGTGTAATTTGAGGATTATTAAATAAAACATAATTTGGAGAATTTAACATTATTAAATATATATAAAAAAAATAGGATTTTTTTTGTTAAATTATTAATTAAAAATAAATACAAGGAAAATGTAAAGTTATATGCTAGTAATAATAATAAAAATAAATATTTTTATTTCAGTATCAGATTCCATAGAATGTTAGTCACAATTGTCCTTAATCTATGTTAGTAGGTACGATAAATACATTTCAAATTAATTAATTAATAATATTACGTGTTATGTCGTTAGTATGCACAATCTAGTAAACTTATAACATTAACTGACAGTAAAGACTTTTTTTTTCTTGGTAATTGCCTTTTCGATGTGATTAAGGGATCTGAGTTCAGTAAAAGTCTGTTCAAAAGGTCTGTGTTTGTGAAAATCCGTGACATTTTTCTGGCATGATTGAGCCTAAACGCCTTTATATTTTTGTTGGTTGACTCAGCAGCCTCTTCAGACAGTTCACCAATGGACACTAAAGCATTTTCTATTACTATAGCACCGTGTAAGAGCACTTTATGCACGGAAGAGGGTAGGGGATACCATGGGTGTGCGGTCACGAGTTGCCTGGCCGTCTCTATGGCATAGTGCCGAGGTCTGACGTTTCTCTCAGATTTCTGACTGCTGACTCATCAAACTGAACTAGCATTTTAAGCCTCCTACGTTGTGACTGCTTACTGCAAGTGGCGAAATCTTTTCTTGGTCGGCCACAGGCTGCGGCCTCCGATTTTGTTGGTTCGTCGTCGGGGACATCATGTGGCGTATTTTGCTTCAATACGGATATTTTCGGTAGATTTACACTTTCTGTCTCACTCAGCCACTGCGAATATTTATTGAGAACAGTGCTTTTTTTTCGAGAAGTAGATTTCCATAATACGACAAGTCGTTTGCAAATATACTTGATAATATTTTCCAAATTGGCGGTATCTACGTTTTCCGCATCCGGCACCATGTCTATTAACTTCTGTAACACTTGACGGTGTTTTTCTGAGTCTGATCCACTCGCAGATAGCCATAGTTCAAATATAAACCCCCTTGAAAAAGATCCGATGTACTGCGCATCTGAAAAAATATTACAAAATCAATAAACATATTCATAAGATTCGCTTAGCGTTGCTACACTTCGCTCTACGCAGACGTAGCAGGCTTCTAACTAGACAATCCGCAAATATCCGCAGACAATGATTTATGGCCGTCAATCTAGACATATTGAACTCCTTAATTAATAATAAATTATCATTAGATTCGATTGGGAACATAGTTAAAAGTTTAAGTAAACTACAATTTTGAAGATTCTTTAAATAAAATTAGGTCGTGGCGTAGACCCATCTTTATATCTATATTTTAAAAAAACATGTCGAAATAAATGGATAAAACAAAACAACATACCTGATTCTTGAAGCTCCATAGTAATAAGTGGTCACTTTTATTGCAAACTTCTAAAGATAGCCGCTAATGAGCGGTCACTTAATGAGTCACTGATAAGGGGTGCTTGTGCAAGCGTAAGTTGTGTTCACTTTCGAGTTTCCTTAAGGAATGAAAACAATGAGTTATCCGGAATCTATTTATAGTTGATTATAGTACATTTATCCACCAATGACATGACAGCATTCGATATATAAAAATGAAACATGCATTTTTTTTAATTATGAATACTAGCCAGACCACCGTGCGGCGTTGCTTACGGCGAGCTTGAAATGTTTTATTGATTAACTAAGAAGTGGGACTAGATAACAGCTTATCATGACCACTAAAAAGATTTAAATAAAATAATGTTTCAAAAAACAGAAAACCGCCCTCAAAAAAACGCAAAAAATAAAGTAGTTTTAAAAGAAGTTATTTTTTGCGTTTGTGAGAAGGTTTTTTGTTTTTTAATTGCGCACCGTAATATACGCATCGTTAGGCAGCGGTGCGGTCGCACCTTAAGGGTACACGGAAATAATGCGTCTTATTAAGGTACCTAGTGACTTCAAGTTAGCGGGACTTTGAACTTAGGCACCATGTAATTTCGTACGTATTTTCGTTTACAGTTATTTTAGAAATGTAAAAATGTAAGTCAATTCAAGTTTTATATCTGTAACTGTATTGTTTTATAACACGGACAAGTTGACGTCATTATTGGCAATAATGTAGACATGAATAGATAATATACTAAATTAAATTTTGAGAAAATGACTAAATCCTATTGGTATGTCAATTTATTCTCATTAAGCTTCTTGAGTTTGCTCTATTAACATAAGTGAGTTTTTCAAGTCTTAAATTATGTGAAAAGGAATTATAACTTCGCATCGAGAAATAACAGTTAATTTACTTTCATAAACATACATACATACTTTCAATAACAAGTTTTTATTAATCTTTTATTGCTGTCCTGCAAAGGATCAAAATTAAATTTCAGCTAAAAAATAATTAATAAAATTAGTAAATTAAGTAAATTAAATCTTTGAAGTGTCCACACTATTGCGAGTTATGACGTTAAATTGTCAGAATCCTGGTTACAACTGTAAGTAATAGTTAAAATTATGAAATAACTTTATTAAAAATAATATGCTTACAAATCTTATGAATAACACAATTAATAACAAATCTATTTTTGCGAATTCTACATTTAAAGAATCTATTTTTTTTAACTAATCATAAAATCTTATGTACTGTTTTGGTATCCCGCATAAATAAATAAATAAACTAGACAATGAGACAATTTTTCGAGTAAGTACCAACCCTTCAAATATTCAGTACAATAATACACCGTGGGCCCGAATAACCCGACCAATTTTAACAATCGATACTTGAGCCTATTTGTAGAATATAATGGGTATAATATGTAGTCCAATAACGCATAATTTCCGAGATTTTTATTATTTAAAAATCAATTCCATAGTTAATTAAATTTGAACTCTGTCACCTTAACCTAAAGCATTATTTACTAAGAAAGATTCATGTTGTAAGTAGCAATATCATCCACATACAACATAAATTAATTAATCAATTTCTTATTAAATAATGCTTTAGGTTAAGGTGACAGAGTTCAAATTAAATTAACTATGGAATTGTTTTTTAAATAATGAAAATCTCGGAAATTATGCGTTATTGGACTACATATTATACCCATTATATTCTACAAATAGGCTCTAGTATCGATTGTTAAAATTGGTCGGGTTATTCGGGCCCACGGTGTATAAGCAATTATTCGTATGAACACCACGACACTGACAGTTAGATTTTTTTACTAGATAGTTATTTTAAATTAATATTCTCCTTCAAACAATAAAAAAAAGCATTATGGTACTCATAACTGTTTATATTCTATTTTGTTTTGTAATATATCAGTGCTAAAGAAAAGTTAATTTACGTTAGCGGGTGATTATTCGGCATTTTAACCGCCGTCATTATTGTCTTCGCATATTATTCAAGGTAAACTTTTTAATTGATTTTAAATGGAATTAATACTACCCCCGGGTCCGTTGACAATGACATCAAAAGTTGCTGGTAATTATCATTGTTTTCGTCAATATATTGAAGACAACAATGACGGCGGTTGAAACGCCCAATTCGCCCAAATATTCACCCTAGCACTAAAGTTAATCAGGAAAGTATAAAACAAAGCTTCTTGTTTCATCTGGCAAGTATAATAACTATTTTAACTATGTTAAGGCTTCTCACAAAAATTGAAATGACTGGTTATACTTAACAACCGGTGAAATTTAACGAATTTTTTTAATTCTGTACTGGGACTCGTCGCTAGAGATTAGGTCAAACCAGAAACCGTAAAAAATAGTACATTGTTACGGAAGCTGGAAATAAAGAAAAGCTCTTCCGTGTTGTTGTTGACAGTTTTAACTAACCTACCCTAGAACTTATGTAGTATGGTATAATTAAGTATGCATGTAGTTTTATTTGTACAAATATTTCTTGGCAATAACTTATAAGGTACTCCACTGTCTGTCTATCTGTCACCAGACTGTATCTTATGAACCGTGATAGATAGATAGTTGACATTTTCACAGATTTTTTATTTCTGTTGCCGCTATAACCACAAATATTAAAAACCGAATAAAATAAATATTTAAGGGGCCTCCAAACGTGTGTTTTTCCGCTTTTTTGATTTATATTAATAACGGCAACAGGTAGACACTTGAAATATTCACAGAGTATGTAGTTGTATGTTCACTGTAAAAATAATTAATTAAATTGAAATTAAATAAATATTTAAGGGGGCTCCCATACAACAAACGTGATTATTTATAGGGACGGATGCTTTATCAGTACTTTGTCACGCGATAAACGCAACCACACTACCCCACTGTTCTAGTGACGTTTTGTGACCCGGACCCGGACAATCGCAATATTTCTGTGCAGTGTTGGGAAAAAAAATCACAAGTGTGTACAACGCAGAGTTGAGCGTAATCAATTACTTTTGGAATTAATTACACGATTACATTCCTGTAATCGTGATTCCTCAGTAATCGATTACTTGGATAATTAAAATTATTGTAATACTGTACTATGATTACATATTGTAATCAATTCCTTTGGGATCAGTATTGGAAACCACTACAGTAATCTTGATTCCTCAGTAATCAAGTACTTAAGTAATCTGAATTCCTTAACTCCAGTTCCACACTAGATTACTTCATTGGCAAACCTTATTTTATTATTTTGTTAATGTCACTCAAATAAAATTGTTTTTGGTTTACATCATTACGTCATTCTAGCATTTCACTTTCACATTAAATTTTGGTGTTGAATCTGTTGATAAGGGGTTGATATTTATATATATATACACTATCTTGAATCGATTCAGGTGAATTATCTGTCTATTCGAAAAGTAATTTGAATCGAATCAACTGAATTATCTACCTATTCGTGAGCTAGCCGAAAAGGAGTAATTTATCTAAATTAGGTTATTTTAATTTAAATCAAGGCTTAAGCGTAAAAGGTAGCGGACAGAATGAGGGATGGACTGACGGACCGTCCGTTCTAACTCCCGCCCAACTCTATTGTTGACTTGATTACCACCAGACTACTTCTATATATTAAGTTTATTTATATACTTAACTAGCTGTTGCCCGCGACTCCGTCGGCGTAAAAGTCGTTTATCGCGGGTAAAATGTACCCTATGTCCTTCTTCAGGGTTCAAGCTATCTCCATACCAAATTTCATCGAAATCGGTTCAGCGGTTTAAGCGTAAAGAGGTAACAGACAGACAGAGACACTTTCGCATTTATAATATTAGTATGGATATACAGAATTAATCTGGAAGTAATCAAGTCAACAATTCCAGTAATTTAGAATCGACATTGATTCCCAATTACTAGTAATTATAATATTTGTGTAGATGATTACTGATTCCTTAATTATTGTAATGATAATTCACCGTTTCGCTTGATTACATTACAAGTAATCTGACACCCAGGAGTGGATTACAAAGTAAAATCAAGTAATCGTGTAATCAGGAATCGATTACGAAATGCCCATCTATGTTACACGAATCATTCTACAAACTAGTTTTTTAAACTAGTTTACTAAACTACAAAATATACAAAACATTGTGTATATTTTTTTGATTTGAACCTAATCTACTGGTCATCTTCAGCGTATTTAGATTCGTTTCGTGTACGTAGATAATAGTCCCCATGGCTGTCCTCGCTTGCAGGGTCACCCATGAGACTCGAATTGTCCTTGCAGTGGCCGTTTTCGTATTTTTCATAACTCTCACAAGGGTAGGAATGGAAACTCTGACCGGATTCTATTGATTCTGTGAAATATTCAAACGCCCTGCCGTGGCTACACGATTCTGTAAATGGAATGGTGAATTATTTACCTAATGTATTCTGTAAACAGATTGTTTTTTTCTTGAACTTGAACCTTACCTATAGCTTCGCGCGGGCCCTCGCAGCCTGGTTGTCGCGGTTTGCCTCCGTTGGGATAGTAGTCTGCCTGTCCGTGGCTATGCTCGTAACCATAAACACCCGCGCAAGTGTGAATTATATCGACGAACTGTGCGTCAGTTTTGTCTAATCGGAAACCATCGTCCATTGGAGGTATTTCAAATAAGGGTCGCGCGGGGTCAAGTCCTAGAACGTAACGATATTACATTTCAATCACATTTACCTGTTCAGTTTTATTGCATAAACAAAAGACAAAAGGCAAGTTTCAAAAACCAGACAACTGTCAAGCATGTGTAATTGTATATCGTCATCTCCGTGTTACTTCATGGTATGATAATAGCAAAATTGTTTTTTTGATATATTTCACCGATTAGATAAAGAGACCGCGCACCTAGGGTTCCGCACCGCCGCATAGTAGGAATTATTATTCATCATCATGCTGGGCAAAGTCCTTCCCGAAGGTTTTCGACAACGATCGGCCCTCTGCTGCTATTATTATTATTATTTATTATATTCCAATTTGAATTCGATTTCTAATCGAATCAGATTTATATAACTCATGGCTTAGCTTAACATGGCAAAAGAAATTAATGCTGGACGTTGGGACATGGTTGACTGGCAGTGCACGAGTCAGTAATAAATTAGAATTAATAAAACTGAATAATACTCCTGATGCAGTCTGAACATAGCTCATTTTTCCACCGTTTTTACAAAGCTTTTTTATGCCGTGTCCGCTCAAAGTAACTGACGTCAGTGTTTTGTTTTACGGTCCATGTAATTCGCTCATTGAATACAAAACGGACACATTCCAAAATAATTTGCTCTTGCATTGAAAATCTTATATGAACCGCTTCTAATTTTAAAATCCAACACTGACTCATTTTGGAATGTGTCTGTCTTGTATTCAATGAACGAATTGTCAGCATTTCAGCATATCGCTGCCCCAATATTATAGGGTTCTATGTTGCACTTTTATCAACTTGAAATTGGAAGTTTGTCAAAGTGACACTAGGTCTAAATTGAAGTACCCCGACAATGTAACATAGAACCCTATAATATTGGGGCAGCGATATGACTTCGTGACGTCCATCTGAGGTATGTAAAACTGTAGTCAACGGTAGCGTTTAGATGAATGCTCCAATCTCAATCAGTAAGTAATTTAAATTATATTGCAAAATCAATTTACCTGTGATCCTATGTAGTTGATCGCCAAAAAACATGCCTGCGTAACCCATGACCTGTGCTCCCAAACTGTGTCCTATCAAGTGCATTTGTCTGCCTTGCACATTGTGGGACTGCACAAGAGCGCTGAGAAGTTTCGCTAGTCTTTTGCCAACGTATCTGGTGCAGCAGGCCGACCATGGGTACACGGGGTTCTGGGCCAACTCGCTCCAGTCGACTGCGATCACGTTCACGTCGTATCTCTCCAAGCATGTATCCTTCATGTTCAGAAGCCATTTAGAGTTCCCGGAAGACAACCAGCCGTGTGTTAAAACTTTTATGTGGTTTGACGAATTAAAATAATTGGTCTCCACTTGAGAACCATTTTCTGGGACAACAAGGAACTCCGGGTCCACATCATTTTTCCTGAATCAAAGCAAAATGCTTTATTTAGTTGCACATTCATCATTCAAACTCACAATGAGTCGAACGGAATAATATCAATTGGACATTTTTCGGAAAAAATAAGAAAGGTGACTCATTCCTATTTTATTTATTACGGCTGGCATAATAAAAGATTTCGATGTGAAATGATTTTCTTTTATTAAATGCAATTCAATTCACGGGGTAGAAATTCTTGGCAGGAAGGTAGGTCCGAGACGTGGGAAGGCGATATATCTACTTATTTTTAAGAGACCACCTAATCCTATCTTCCCACCAGTGGAAAGCTTTTTCCTGATTTGCATCAGTGGGAAGGCTACTCTTGAGCAGTTGTAACCTTCCCACTGGTGGAAATGCTCCTCTCAAACCAACCTTCCTACCAAACATTTCCACCATGATTTTCAGATGTTATTGCCTCTAGTAGGTAGCAGTAGTCCGGCTGACCAAGCTAGTACAACTTTTCAGTAGCAGTAGTTCGGTTGAAATATAGCACCGAACTACGGATACTCTTTAGTAGCAACAGTTCGGTTTGTACCGTAGATACACCTCTGCCGTACCACTGGTGGTACTATGACCAAGTTTTTTCTATTAAAATCGAATTTAACAGAGTCGACGGAGATCTGGTATTGCAGAGCTCTTATTTCTGAGAGTTTTGGCCCTCCGGGCCTACTGAAGGACTAACATAACCTAAACCTACCTCACATTTATGATACGAATTTTGGTCAGTGGTACGGTTTAGTGGTATTTTTGTTTGGAAAAATTGCGAATAAAGAGTATCGGTAGTTCGGTGCTATATTTCAATCGAACCTCTGCTACTGAAAAGTTGCATTACTTAGTTCGGTCTACCGAACTTACAACCGGACTAGACAACTGCAACTAGACCCGCCTTTAAATAAATTAACGAAGACTCACCCTCACCCTACTAAACTTTTTCAAAAAAAATACCTATTGATGTTTTCTCTTGTACAGTTACTACAGTTAGCATCATTATTATGTACTTATACATTGACAAGGTTTCAGAAATATATAAACAACTGTATTCCCTTGCAGTCGTGTTTATATATTTTTGAAAGTTGAACTGTGTCCATATTATTAGACGTTATTGTACCTACCAATTGCAACTGGCATTGTTGTAATCTACTTAAAATAATTTCCTATTTCGTACAGGAGTTTTTCAGTGTGAGAAATAGGATTAATGACTTGGGATGAGTTCTTTGTTCGCTGTAAACTGCATATACCTACCGATGCATCTCTTTGCAATATACCTACGTATAATGATTTGAGGAGAATCACACTGGTGGGAATGTTTGGTAGGGAGGTTGGTCCGAGAGGCCACCGACTGCAGTAGCCTTCCTACTGGTTGGTAGGTTAAGTACACCTGATTAGGTGTAACCTGCCCACAGGTTGGTATGTGACACCCAATTTGGTGTAACTTTCTCACGGGTGGGAATGTTTGGTCGGAAGGTTGGTCTGAGAGGAAATACTCAAATAACTCTTCGATAGTGGCTCGGTCGACATTGGGTCGGCCAACCAGAGCAAAGGCACGGGCGCAGTTAGATATTTGGAGGAATTGTTCTTAAGGATAATAAGTTATAGTTTTAATATAACCAATAAAGGGGATGTGTAACATATTATGCTCGATGGGATTCCCTCACCTGGTGTACAGATAGAAGTAAACGCTTCCGTATCGCCAGCTGCGTCCCGCCGGCAGCGCGGAGAAGTTCATCTCGCGCGTGTCGCCGCGCTCGTCGACGAAGAGCAGCCAGTCCGTGCCGTAGCCCTCGTCCTCCGCACACGCCCGCCTTGCTGCACCTACGGTCAACGCATAGCAGAAAACGAAGGACAGACTTCTCCGGTCTACAATTAGTATTAGCCACAAACTTCACGTTCCCTGTCCCAATACAAAATTATCTGACAATGTCACACGTCCAAGTGTGCTTCCACTTTGGGGACACGGACAGATTTAATTCTAGTGTGTCGTAAACAGAAGAAAAAGTGCTATGCTTGACAGTTTGGTATACGTAAACTATTGTTTACCTCTCATACGCTAATTTTCCCTATATCAAAGCAAAACAACATTAATAATAATAAAAAATAAGACAGTTAAGAAAATAATATAGAACAAAAACTTAAAACTATTTCTGATGCACCAAATTGGGTGTCACTCAGCATAGTGTCAGAACTGTCAGACATATAAATGCCGTGAAGCTGATTTTCAGGGCAACCATGGCGAGGAGGAGGAAGAGGAAGCGCTGCTGGTCGTTTCATATGTATGTGTATGAGAGCGTAGGTATAGGTAAACAATATGTACAAATATATAAATAAATAAATAGAATAATAGGATAAATAGGATAAAAATACACAGAGACGTGCTTTAATAGATATAATATATCAATGTGAAAGCGACAGTGCAATTCTGACACGTGCAGCTGCTGTGCACAACCGATCCGTAGTCACACCAATTTGCCACATTGGTGTGACTATGGTTCATTTTATTTTCCCGTAGTCACACCAAGACCGAATTTGCATCTGTTTCTCTTTCAAAATCAAACTCAACAGAGTCAACGGAGCTCCGCTGACGCGGAGCTCCTATTTCTGGGTTGTTCTGGCCCTCCGGGCCTGATATAAAAAACGAACCTAACCTAAACCTTCCTATTTATGTGTTCGTGTGACTACGGATAAATAAAATGAACCATAGTCACACCAGTATGGCCAATTGGTGTGACTACGGATCGGTTGGTCTGCTGTGTATTGGATAATTTTAGGCCAATCAGATACTCTTTGAGGTTGTTCTTGAAAGATATCAGAGACTATATAATATGAGTAAATCCAAAGAAACAAGAATCCATCCGTTGTTGATGATGAGATTTGATACAACACTTGATGCAACACTGAAGTGGAGCTAAGAATGTGTAAATATAACTTACAGCTTTAAGAATGTTCCTAAACCTATTCAGATCATGCGAAATGCAAAGTATTGTTGCATAATAATATAATATATATTATTTAGTTACTTATCTTTAATATATAAATGAATTTCTTAACATAGGTGTAAAACGTTTGTCCCTCTGTATGAAGGTACGCTAAAATCTTCCAAACCACGCAACGCCAACGGAATTTAATGCGGTTTTCACCAATCTGTGTTTTTCCCAGTCTCTGCATGTAAGAATTATTGGATGTCATTTTAAGTGTTTTACCCTACGAGGCACTCACCGAATAAGCACAAAACAATGACTGATTTGATTGTAATCAGCATTGTCGCTGGAAGTCTTTTATGCACGCGAGTATGCTATAATATGGGCTCATGCAGTCTGGTGCAATGCTTAAGTACGAGAACTTAAGTAAGGCTAATTATGTAAATTATTCACATGAACATACATCACATGATCATACATTATTCAAATATTTGACAGCGAAAAACTAGAACATTTGCTTATTTTTATGTTACCTGCGTTATGTGCTTGAACCCTTTGTTTGTGTGGCTGTTACATTTACGGCCCGAACGGGTTAATCGCGCCCAATGTAGTTTATAGGCTTCCGTAGCAAGTACTAAAAACCGGGCAAGAGCATGTCGGACCATGCTGTGTAGGGTTCCGAAGCCGTTACTACAAACAAATTAGACCTCGTGATAAACTTAACTATGCCGTTGGGAAACTGTTATCACCGTACATCGACGTAGGTCGCGGTCAGTTTACCAACACCGCAAATAAGTTTTCGGCAGGCATAAACATTTAAACCGTTTCTAACTCAAGAACCAATGAAGTCTACTTAGTCGTGATAGTTTTCCTATAAAATTCATTAAATGTGCTTTCATTTAAGATATTGCGGAAGGGCCTTAGCTCTAACAAAAATTAGCAAGTTTTTACATAAATTTTCTTACAATTTTGAAGATGTTAATTTTTACTCTACTATCAATACTTTGAGCTACAGGGTTTATAAGTTAATATAAAAAGTCCTGCCAAAATATAGCGGTTCTACCACTGTTGGCAGGGCATGGGCAGTGGGGAAATATTACTAGGCGAGTGAATTGCCAATATCCTCATTTCCAGTGCCAAGATAAAGTGAAAAACAAAGTTTTGATTGAATATTTTGCCTCTAAAATATGCTATTTTTACTGTATTAACCCGCCTTTTTCAGTACAACGACTAAGGCAGAGACAAAAAATAAAAGCCAGCACGGTGTCAGGAGCTGGAGGATCAGTCAGTAGCGATAATTTTCTCGAGGGTCCCGTTAGCTCCTCGCTTCCAACGCCACATTTCAGGAGGCACTTTGTTACCCATCCACTCTTGTACTGGATGAAATATATACTCTCCACTTTAGTAGGGGAACAGATGAGAGATCATTATGCGCATAAAGTAATCGACACTATCACTGACATGGACACACTCACACATACACACATATTTGTCAAACTTATTAACTACATTACATTTAAATAGGTATTTTCAATCTGAAAAAGTTTAATTAAATGACACGGTCTGGAATTCAATCGAGATGATACTAATTCTCCATTCGTTGGCTTCTTGTTTAGTCGGATTTTTCATTTTAGTTTCGTCGGTATGTACTGCAGGGTTACATGGCTGAACTTTTTATCAGAATAACAACTCTCTGTAGGTACTATATACCTACACGATGTGAAATATGTTTCAGCTAGAGAAAATCAAATAAAACTACGTAAATATCGTGGCTTCGTTTTTATATTTCGAAAAAAGTGTGAACTTATTTTTATTATTATCGTGTATGTATTTAAGGTCTGTTTTAATTTTTAGAATTAGAGGTGATGTGGTGTTTTGTTTGATTTAGAAAATTAATGTTTTAAGTGACGTTAGGTATGATTGATTATGTAATGACAAGAAGTTTATTTTTATCCCTGTTAATTAGGCGGTTGCGAGCGGAAAACTAATAAAATAATAAAAAGATTTCTACAATTGATTATATTGTACAGTCGAGTTCATAAATATTTATATAAATACACTTTAGTACCTTGTCTATTTAATGTCATCTTAAAACGGCCTTACACGAATTATCACAGCGATTAGATTGAAAAGGTACTAAAGTGTACACATATTCATGAAATCGACTGTACTCGTTTTTCGATCACATTTAGCGTCAACGACCCATTAGTCGGGAACACTGTTCGTAGCAGATTTTCGCTACATACAGGCTACAGCGTAGCGCTCGTAGCAGTGGCTGGCGGTGAATATGATATAATATAAGTATTACCGAACTGACAAGCCCCGGGAAAACCAGAATCCGACGAAACAAGAGTCTGGTGAATCGGGAAATAGTATTAGGTGAGATGTGTAATATGATCCCTGGAAATAAAATGATGCTTTCCCACCAGAGTGACTATTAGTGACATCTATCCAAATACTTAATACCTAACCATCCCCGCCAGTTGCCTCTCTAAGGGCCGTATTAATAAACTCATCTTGACTGTGAGGCTCGTCAAAAGATAGCTTAAAGTACACGCCAAACCATAGAACACTGTCATGTTTGACGCATCTCGTGACGCTCAACTCTAATGCTCGTCTCGAGATGCGTCGAAAATTACAGTGTCCTATGGTTTGACCTTTACTTTTTCTCGTTGTGTTATATTTTCTCGTCTTGTTGGAGAAAAGAACTATACAAGCCTCGACCGGGAAGGACGGCTGCTGGACTCATATATCTTATACTCGACCCGCAACGGCCTTTTTCCCGGTCTCTACAGTAATATGAATGTATTATTTTATTATTAGATAACACGCATATATTTGCTTCGCTTGCAACTGACTTACTAAGTAACTAACAATGAAAACAGATATAGGAAGTCGATTTTAACCTAGTTATAGTTATCGGTAGTATTAACTTTAATGCTTATGCGATTTTGATGACAAATACTAGAATAAAATGGTAGGTACAGTCGACTAGAGAGATGTATCCATTTTTGCACCTTATTGTGTTGTAACATGTAGTTGACCGTACATATCAAGCTGGTTTAATGATGAGATCGAGACAAAAGGTGGCCGTCCGTAGGGACCGAGCGCTTGTATAATATAAGTTTTTCCCAAAAAAAAACATTTAGTGGGACACTTTTTATAAGCCATTGCTTATATTAAATACATTTTTAAATAATGTCAAATATAAAATGACATGTACATTTTGGGTATTTACTTACCTATTTTGTTGTAGGTGATAATGGTAATGCTGCAGAGTTATTGAAAGAGAAATGTTAGGAATAAAATAATACACACATTCAATTATAGCAACGTTATTGTATTTTTTATTCTTGAATTGAATCGTTTTGTGCTTACACAGTAAACACATGATCTCAACACTTACCAACTAAAAATATTCTAAAACGAAATACTTAATGGTTATTTCGATCGAGTTATAAAACGTGACTTGTGCAGGTGGATATTCCGCTCGTTCTTACCGTATGTGGTTGTTGAATTTACTAGCTTAATTTCGTGCTTTTGGAATGATATTTTGAATAATAGAGTATGTATTATTTATCATTTATTGTGCGGAGATATCGTGCAGTATGCCTTAATTGTTTATTTTTTAATTTTTGGGTGCCCCTTTTCACCGCGATCCAATGTGCTTATGTTCACGCAACTTACTGTCTTTATATGAACTGATATACATATACGATTTAGTAACATTATTCTAATATATTGCTATCTTTTTCATTTTAGTCTATAGAAAAGGTATCGAATGACTCCAAGGTTATGCTTTAAATGGCTACATCTCGCGTCTTGGCTACATTTTGAGTAAATAAAGTATTTAAGTCGTGTGCTTTGCGTGAAGTAGGTAACGTAGTGCCCCGATACTCGTGGATACCAGCCTACAGATAACACTTCGCTTATCGGTCGGTTATCCTGAAAATTGATGTCTTCGTAACATTTTCAATGATAGTAGGCCAGCGACTGCAAAATAATTGTTCGTCGTGTAGCACTTTGCACCTGCCTACTGTCACAAAATTTAATTGTTGCGTCACAGTCTAGTTATGTTTAAAAAATAACATTATACATATCATTGGCGAATTTTCTTCTTGTGGCAGCAGTTAGGTACAAACAACTCTTTTGTAGTTATCGAGCTAAAGGTATATAGGCCTTTCGGAAATTAAGTAAGAAAATACGATACAAGTATTGCAGGTACACTAAGCCAGTACCGTAATGCACTTAACGAGGACGAGTGATGTAATGGAAAAGACTAGATATCACATGGTTTTGAGCTATATCTAGGTATATTAAAATATCGAACGCAGCGTGCGTGTTTCTCGCTACGACTGAAGTGACTTGGTAGGTGTTTCTGTGTTTCCGTGGTGTGGTGAAACATACGAACATATATAGGAAAGAGTGAAAGCAATTGTATAGGTAATTATTCGAAGAACATGAGAATAGCTGCACGAGTTCTAGTAAACATGACGGGCACAGTGGGCGTGTGGCCATTGATGCCCAAAATATTTAAATATGTTTTGAATGTCGTGTCGTTTAAGTCCCTCCCGAGGCCTTGTGCGAGGGGCACGTTTACATGTAATGTGCTGGTAATAACCAAATATATTGATTTTGAAGTTGATATTAGATAAGTCTTCTTCTTCAAATTCTTAAATGTAATGTGGCTTGTTAGATATCCTATAGTTTCCCTACCCTACAGGCACCTATCGCTCGGTCGCGCTGCGCCCGCGGCGGCAGCCGGCGGCACCGACCCTACGCCGTAGCATAAATACGTGCAAAATGCGTCGTGTCTCGAAATTTTATCAATAACACAGTTACAGTTGGTCAGTCGAAAATATTGAGCACATTTTAACATATTACAATTAATTTAAGTATAAGGTACTGATGAGGAATTAATTTATTGCACAAATAGTCGTCATTATAATAAGTGTAAACTGCTGGGGCTACCTATCGAACCATGTAAGAAAAAATCATCTATCGGGTGTCGTTATACGTATCTTAATCCTAAGTCGTCATCGGCAGTGAACTACGTGCGCCTCCCGCCGGCCGCGCGCCGGCGGGCCGTCGCGCCCTCGGGGACGCCCCATGCACGCATATACATAACTAGGTACTCCTTATTGTAACTACCTATCTATTTTTAAGAGTTATTTTATTCCAATTTCTTTAAAGCGTACATTTTTATTCTTATCTCCTAGGAGGTCCTTAATACGAAACTGATCGTATCGTTAACAAAAGTTCCCGCATTACGAGTAAGTACTACAAAGTGCGATTTTAGGCAAAATTAAAACGAGCTTTTGGACAAATAAACTAACAACAAACATATTGCTAAACAGTCTTCGCGGTGACTGGTCAACTATAGGTGGGATCGCTCGGGAGCCGCGGCCGCACCGCGCTCCCGCCGCAGACAAGGGCAGGTACCCGGTGAGAAAATTATACAAAACAATTGACTGACGTGAGCCTACCACTGTACCAATAAATAAGTGTACAAGATAATATCTACCCATGTTTTTACATATGTACAGAGTTTACAAATTATATAACGTAGGTACATAAATTAAGGAATTAATAAATTTGTACTTGAAAATAATAATTCATTAATGAACATGAAAAAAAGTTCAAATTGCAACTTTTTGAACGTCATATGGCTAAAAACCTACTTAATAATTATTTTGTTGCATATTTTATAGAGGAGGGACGCGCGGCCGGCGCCGGGCTGGCCGCGCCGGGCCGGGGCCGGCCGCGCCCGCTCTTATATATAAATTTGTTTCTATAATTAGTTACAGTAATAACTACATTATAATGTTGGTATGAGCGGCGTCGTGGATGCTGCCCGCTCATACCTAAAGCGTTCAGGTGGACGAGTCCGCCGCACTGCCCGCCTGCCCCACCCCGCGGCACACCGAATCTCTGCTACTAAATGTAATAGGTAAGTACCTATCTTTTTCCAAAACCATGGATTGCAATATATTAATTATTAATAATTAGCTTCATGTCAGTTCTTTAAATGCGACATGCATGTTGTACGGAGCTTAACATGATGTCCTCTAGGTATCTCTATACATCATTAGGTATCATACAGGCAAGCAGGCAATGCGAATTCAAACCGCCACGGCATCCACTTTCTACATAAAATATGTAATTTATCATAACAGTCATTTTCTTCGAATGACTGGAGTCATTGTTTCCTATGAGCTATCGTTAGACGTCTAGCGGCCCGGCGGCGTCGAGGCCGGACCCGAGGTGGGATTATACTCTACGTTTTAATACGAACGTATCAAATCATAACTGTATCTATTTCGGAATATCGCCTCTAAATAATTAAAACTTGGCGGGCCGCAACTACATTCGAATCGAAGCTTAATTGTCGGAAGAATTACGATTGTGCCCATTCTTTCAATTCTGTTTTGACTTCGAAGTCAAAAAGGAATTACGTCGCCTAAGTGAACGATGCGACTGCCCTGAGGGATACTCGAATCTACACACAGAATAATTCGATCGAACTATACATCATAAATACTCAGAACGGCGTCGGTAGGATGGCATCCTCAGCAGACGCTTTCGAACGGGGCCGCCGGCGCCAACGCGGCCACGGGCGACAGCGGGGCCAGCGGAGACAGCGGAGACAGGGCTGCCAGCGGAGACAGCGCGGCCAGCGGAGACAGCGGGGTCCGGGGCGCGCGCGGCTCCGGCGAGCGGCGGCGCAGCGCCTGGCGCTTCCGGAACTCCATGAACTCCTCCTTCATGGCGCGCACGCGGGCCTCCACGTCGTCGCGGCGCGCGCGCGGCCGCTCCGGCGTGGACGGCGTCGGCGTGCGCGTGGCGCGGTCCCACTCGTAGTGCACGTCCACCGAGCCCGCGTCGCCGGAGCCCGGCCGCGGCGCCGGCGCCGGCGGCGGCGGCCGGTACGGCGGCGGCCGCCACTCCGCCAGGCTGCCGGCGCGGCTGCCGCGGTTGTGCTGCGAGGACGCGTTCTTGCTGCCGAACCCGGAGGACGACGAGCGGCTCTCGGGGGACGCTTCGTGCGCGGCCCGCGCCCGCGGGGGCGGCCGCGCGCGCCGCGGGAGGGCTCCGCGCAGCGCGCGCAGCCGGAACGGCGACGGCGGCGTCGGGAACGAGCCCTCGGCGGAGCTAGGGAAGGGCACGGAGCTCAGGTCCGACACGTGCAGCGGCGACCAGGGGCTCCAGGCGGCCGCCCAGGGGGGCCAGGGGGGCCACGGCGGCCAGGCCGGCCACTGCGCCGGCGCCGGCGACGACGCGCGGAACAGCGGCGGCGCGGCGCAGGGCCGCAGCGGCGCGCGCAGGCGCGGCAGGAACCCGCCGTCGTCCGACGAGGACGGCGCCGCCGAGGGCGCGGGCGAGGGCGAGGGCGAGGGCGCGGGCAGCGAGCTCGTCGTGGGCGGCCCGCCCGGCGCGCAACACCGGCCCGACCCGTCGCAGCGGGACGCTGGCCACACCCAGTTGGCCGTGAACCGCAAACATTGCACTATACTCGATATTCCGCGGTCTCTAAATCTGGAATCATAAGGTATCACCGGTCAAATGGAGTTCGTCGGTCGAGCTCTAAACTACCGAATAACCAATGATGACTTTCTTTTGCCTGACCTAGGTCTAAAGTTCGGTAAAGTGACTGACCTGATTTCCTGTACAGCGCAGCATGAAAAATAGGATCCGGGTTTAAAAAACTGTGAGCGACCAGCAGCTAGTTCCCTAGGGGCTCAAGTCTGAAATTTGTTAGGAAACCTCTATAGGATTAGAAACCGACAAGGGCACCTCGGTGGGCAGGCCGGCCGCTCACCGCATATTTACTTAACTCGTTATTCAGAAATCAGCGTTTAAAGTGTAAGAAACTCGGTCATTGTGGGTACTCACTTCTTAAAAGGCACTTGAGTGCTGTCGGCGGCGCGCAGGTCGCTGAGCCGCGCGGCTACCATGTTGTATGCTGCAAGCGAATGATTTCTGAACGTCAACGTAGCGCCGCGCGCCCCGCCGGAGCCCGCCGCGCCCGCCACCGCCCGCCCCCACCATATTGTCAACGAGAAAGCGCCCGGGACGGAGCCGCGACAGAACCGTTCTAGCCGACTCGCACCTTGCACCTCACGTAACGGACCGGTTCTGTCTCGACTTCCATCTTCGTGTAATGATAATCGAGTGCAAATTATGCTTAGCTAGCTTAGCAATGAATGATCGCATGATGTGATGACTTAATATAATGGTAGTATTGAAAATTAAAACAAGGAATAGTTATAAAAACAGCGGTCAAGTGCAAATATTAGAAACCTAGTAAAGCCTTGCTTCTGTTTGCTGCCATTACATGTATACTATACGTATATTTTAATGCCACTCCCTCACGGCCTATTTAAAGTAAACCGACGCCGCAACTTCCATTCGTGGGCTTTTGCTTCCTTGCCGATAGATTATTTTACCAAAACTCGTCTAGATTTTCAGGACCAACGACTTTAATTTATGTAAATCTTTCGGTCCGAGATTAATGTCGAATTTCACCAACAACTAAACAGACGATTACAGTGTTAAAATGTTTTAACTAACAGCCGATTAACATTAACATTTAACATCATTTGGTGATATTGTAACTAAATTTTGCTTTTAACCGCCATGTTTTTATCAGACGTGCTTCTGTACAAAATGTCGCTGCATGTTATTTTTTTCAACTGATGACCCTTGGGCCGACTACTAATGCAACAACTGTTCCACGAGTAATTATTGACAGACCTACGAACAGACGGTCGGACGAACATGCAGTCACACCAACAAAACAGTCAAGTGCGCTATTTCTAAAGCCAATGAATGAAACATGGATTTTTTACTTTCGTTCTTGTTAGTGATTTGTTCTATTTCAGGCGCGTTTTTTACGCTTGAGTAATAAAAGGAAATTAAACTTTGACTTGAGGCCAGAACTCTATTCCTGCCTCTGAGGTTAAATAGCAAGCTGGTGTACCCAGTAAGCGTCTTTTAGAATAAATTATACATATAAATTGATCAAAATAACATAAGGTAAAATAACATAACTAGAGGAAGAGATAGGTCAGACATTACTACAACATGACATTAGAAAAAATAACTACGGGTGTAATTAATCACCGAGATAGTGTTTAATAGAACTACGCCAAGTGTGTAGTGTACTCCTCAAGCTGACATATACCTCACCTTCTAATAAAAAATACATGATTTAGTCAAGCTAGTGTAAGCAAAACAAAAGAGAAACATGCAATTCGAGTGGATCCAAATATTCCAAGGAACTAACTTTAACTTTCGAAGACACTATTTTGGGATACTTCAGTTGGGATAGAAGTCATAATATGTCAGTTCTTTCGAATTATGAGAATCACACCCGTCATAACACCTAAAGGCTAAAATACCGACAAAGGCATTTATTACAGCCAATAGCAAGACTGTCTGCCGCACTCAGAGACGTCAATTAAATTCAATAATGCTTGTTTAGTGACGTGTTGCTATAACAAAGAAAGTGACCGCAGCACTGAAAAGTTAATCAAGCATTAAATTTAATTGTCGTCACAGAGTGCGGCAGTTTGACTGTTTTAATTTCAAAGACATTAAACGACGCCACAATGAATAATGGTTAAAATAATAAATATGAATGACGAATGAATGCAGACATAATAGTCGACGGTGATAAAGTGATGCTTCGTCATCGACAATATGGCAAAACAGCATTAGCTGTCTCACTCGCTCGATCGCTCGGTGTCGTCGGGCGCGAGACAGCAGCTGCTGCGTGAGCGTCGCCAACTCGCACTCGGCTGCTCCGTATGGAATTATACCCGACATACCTATTATTAGGTTTAAAAAGCGTCCCAGTCGACACGGAAGGTGGATTGAACAGCATCGGGTATAGTTCGTTTCGGCGCGAGTGCGAGGGCGCGGGCGGCGGCGCGCGCGCGGGCGCGGCTCACCTTTCTCCTGCTTGCGGCGCTTGCGCTTGTTGCAAATCTTGACCGCGCACACGGACAGGATGATGGCGACGATGAAGAACAGGATGCCGCCCACCACGCCCGCCGTGATGGCCTTGTGCTTGACGCGCGCCGGCACCGGGAACTTCACCTCCTCCGAGCTCTCGTAGCTGCTCGCTGAGTTTGACAGCACGCGGAAGTAGTACGTGCGCCCACCGACTAGGTTTTTTACTGGAAGGATTAGAGGCAACGATGTTAGTATTGTTTTCCAAGTTTCTTTAGGATCATGTGGTCCTGGGCGTCAAGAGCGACATGGCCGCGCTCACCGAGGTAGCTGGTCTCCTCGGGGCGGATCTGGCCGCGGTTGAGCGTCTTCCAGTTGGAGTCGGTGCGGTACTTGATGGTGTAGTACTGTATGAGCGCCGCGCGCTCCACCGGCGCCTGCCATGTGATCAGGAACCCATTGTGCACCTCCGTTACCGTCAGGTTGCGTGGCGGACCCGACTTCGGACCTGCACACCGATTATAATCAGCTTAATAAGTTAATAAAAGTATTAAGAAAATGCTCATACGTTATGTTATGATGACTATACCCGGGGGCCTAGACAAGATGCATAGGTATAATTAAGGTTAGCGATTTTCGAAAACTAAATCCTGTTAAAAATTAGGGCGCTATTCGAAGTGAAATTGGCATCATATTAAAAATCAGGTTTAATCCTAAAACTCTATTTTACAACGTAAGAAGCTATAACGTTTTCTTCGCAAAGGTGATTCAACTGTGTAAAATCATGCAACAGTCTGTGAGCACTTCGAAGGAGCAGGTTTGTAGGTACTCCTCTCTCACTCGCTAATAAGAGCGTATAAGAGCGAGTGAGAGAGAAGTACAAACCCGAAGATCCTTCTAAGAGCTATCGCACTGTAAGTTTAATTGCAGATTTTATCCAATCACGTGCGTTAGCGTTAGTGCATACCAAAGCCAGTGGGAAACCTTACCGAGACGTGATTATTTCTTATTAGTTATTGCAAAACCCATACTCAGTGTGTATAGTTATAAGGTTTGTATGATGATGTAGGAGTAATTTGTCAACGTTTCCTCGTTGCAGTGTGAGTACCAGAGGCATCGGGCGGGGGAGGGAAGGCTTTTTCGTCAGGCGGGCCCGCTGGCGTGGTCGGCAGCTTCGGCTTGGCGCCCACGTCTGCAACCAACCACCACCGGCCGTGAGCCGACCCGTCTGCAACTTGCGTTGTTATTGCACAACATTGCTACTTACACCAAGCTACTGTAAATCGATATACCATATTGCTTGCAGAAGGTATATATAGTATTTTGAATACGCGACGGCCAGCCCCGAAAAGATGATATCTAGTGGGGCGGGACGTGTCGTAAATTAAAAATACTATTAAGTTGCATTTTTTAACACATGCTCAAAGTTAGATGCTTATTCTCAAGTGAAAAGCTCCCACCTGTTATAAGTACACAAAATAGACGTGTAGGCACAGCGTGTAGGTTATCGCTATTGAGACTAACATAAAGTATTAATAACAATATAACCTTCACTTTCTGGTATGAGTAAAAGTGTTCATTTATTTTAATATAAGTTTTTATTCACTTTCCGACTGAAATTGGTGTTAACTAAACCCGAGAGCAATTTAATATTATGCCATCTATAAATAGATCTGATGATGGAGTTTGAAGGTGTCAACAGGTCTCAGCTGTACTTAACGTAGATCGAACGAATCGGGATTCGTTAGTTTGGTCTCGATATGCAATTGTACAAAAAAGTATTGTCGGCAACACCTAGAAAGTGAAGGTTAAAGAAATAATCTAACACCATTAAATTAATTTCATATGCTCGACACTACGGTCATGCTTTGTTTGTTAACAGGTTATTCTAATAATTTTCAACAAGTGAACGGTCACATTTTTGTCACCATCACCATCAACCACCGGTTTAAGTGGTACCGTAGGAAACCCATTTTCACCGGTTTAACCAGAGCAACTTACCTAGGGTCCTTATCGTGATGGCCTTGCTCATCATGCCCTCTCCAATGGTGTTCTTGCTGTTCACCTGGAACTCGTACGTGGTGCCCGGCTGCAGACGGTTGATGGTCACCTGCGCACACAACCAATATAAATAAATAAATATGAATATCATCAGTCACCTAGTCTTAAAGTAATCTTTTGGCTTGTACAGGTATAATAAATCATATACATTATCGTCATTATTTTGAAAAATCCTCGTATCTCATATTTCGTGACGTACGATTTTAACTGATAACTCATGCATCTCGAAATATCAGATAACAGTTTTTTCTAAAGTAGTAACGATATTTTCTTAAACTTTAGAGAAATAAATACTTATAATGATTCCAAACCAGGACGGAGCGTCTCCTCACTCTAATTAGACTTGTACAGGTTGCGCCAGTGAAGTAAAATTAAAGTGTTTTTTTAATCTGAAACAAACCTACTTAATTGTAGAAAGAAAACACATATAACTAAAAACAACACTTGTGCATTATCATTATCACACTTATATTTGATTGACTTCGCAGGGATAGGACCTATTTAGGACCGAGTTAAAATGGGTCACCGCGCTCACCGCGTCGTCAAAGACACGAGGAAAAAGTTATAAAAAAAGAAGACGTATTATGTCCAGGTCCCAGATTATATTTGACCCTGCTTGTGTTTAGTCGTATTGTATGAGTATGCCGGCACGTCTTAGGAGAGGTTAGCGTGGAGGCGATGTGGTGGTTGTACTCACAGAGGTGTGGCCGGAGGGTGTGACGGGCACCTTGGTCCACTCGGAGTAGCCGGCCTCGCGGTACCAGATGGTGTAGTCCTGCTTGTAGTCCGGCCCTCCCGCGTAGCCCGGTTGCCAGCGCAGGGTTACCTGCCCGCCCAGTACAATCTTACGCTCTGGCCTGGGGCTCTATTCCACATTGTATTAGCCCATCTTGTTCATAATCATACTCACTTGACAGTAGAAGAAAGATTGATCAAAACGCTAACAGTGTCGGTGCGATATCGAAACAAATCGGGCTAAACCAAAGTAGTAAAGACCCTGACCCGCAGAATTGTACAGGTTCTTAACTAGGAGTAGTAATATATTCTATGTATATATATATGCATATGGTTTCGGGGTAGCCACCAATAGCGTCCACTTTGACAATATAGGATGGAGGCCATGTCAAAGTCAAATCAAACAGAGCGAATCAGATGGAGGCCGCGCATACCTGGAACTCGGTGGCGGCGCCCGACACGTTGTAGGGCGCGTGCGGCTGCGTGCCCTCGATCACGAGCTGCGTGTCCGCCGTGATGGTCGCCACCTGCGCCACACAATATATATATAGTACTACTAGTCCAGGATGGTGAAGGATGAGGTCGGAAGCCAGTCGGCGGGCTACGCACCTCGTTGGAGGCGACGCACTGGTAGATGCCGAAGTCCTGGCGGCGCAGCGTGTCGATGGTGATGTTCCCGCCCAGTGCGCGCACGCGCGTCTTCTGCAGCGGCAGCCCGTCGCGCCGGCGCCAGCCCACGCTGGGCCGCTGCGTGCCCTCCGCCTCCTGCGCCTCGCAGTGCATCTCCACCGACTCGCCCACCTGCGCCAACGGACGCAATGCGTAACAGTGAGATATTAGAATATGTTACTCGCTCTAAGGTATTAATGCGGCCCTTACGCTGGCCCATGATGAGCACCGAGTAGCCGGGCCACCATAGCTTTAACATCGACAGGTACACGACAAAGCATCCGGTGTATGAGATTACTATTATAGGTAGTATTTTCAATCCAAGAAAACGCGAACGTGCAGTAAATTATTGCGAAGATGTAGTAGAGTCACCAGCATTTTTTATACAACAGCAACATGGGATTAAAATATCTAAATCAAATCATTATTACACAGACACAGTCATAAGAGCATGTTAGTCATTTTTAAAGTGATGTATGTATTAAATAAATATCTAACATTGCGTTAAACATGTAACTAAACAAGAAACAAGTATACAAAAATTCAAAAGAGGAAATAAAAAAATAATCACAAATGTCATAAGCGATATGGTTGACACCACATACGTAGACGTATTTCTACTTTTGTAAAATGTATCCTTTATATTTACGAGTTGAAAATTCGTGTTGTAGATCGGCGTCTAGGGAGTTACAGCCATATAAATATAATATACAGTTAGTAGGTTCAAGAACAATGGAACTCACCTTCCTCTGATACAAGGGCTCTGGCTCAACTGTGAATGCTGGTGGCTTACGAACTAATACTTCCATCGGACCTAAGGGTATAAACGACAATAAGTTAATTAAGCTTGCGAACTTTAATAATTTTTCTACAGCAAAATATTTGAGACAATAGGTATTTTGTTACTATTCTGTTTTCAGGAGGAAATAAAAAAAAACTACCTAAAATGTTTATTGACGATGATGCGAATGATGAAAATAGACATCACAATTCAGCATCCCTTAAATTTCATCAATTTAGCATAAGAGCATCCGTCTTTTTATAATTGCTACCATTTCAAGAATGAGTGTTCTTTTCCTTATAGTGCCTCTCCAACTTTTAAAAAATAGTGAAGGTTGGAAGTCTAGAATATATAATGCGTGTTACTGTGTTGTGTCAAAATGTTCGGCCTTTATGGTAAGATAGAATTCAGATAATGTTTAGATGTGCACTCGTAGAGTTAAGATAGAGGGATAGGAGCGGGTACCGGAGGAGCCCTGCGTGCCCTGCGCGTTGTAGGGCGTGCAGGTGTAGCGGCCCTGGTGGTTCTGGTTGACGCGCGTGAACAGCAGCGAGCCGTTGTTCATGATCACGATGTCCTTGGTCTGGTACGGCTCCAGCAACCGCTTGTCCTTCGTCCACGTCACGTACTGCAGCGGCGGGTTCGCCTAACACAAACCGATGCTATTAATTATTTATTCATTTATTTTACTATCGACACTTGATACACAACTATGTGTTTAGTATGTATTTCTCTATATGTATACCCAAGTATATTTGTCATCAGAGATAGGAGTTTTCATGGCACTTTTCAATAGCGCTAGTGAGTTCATTTATCGACTTCAGATATAGGTACATAGATATATCGATTCAATACAAACACAGAACACACACTTCAAAACAAGATTAAAAGTGGCTGTAAACAACCGGCGGGCTTATCGCTAAACAGTAATCTCTCACACAGTCACAGCCTTATGCCACAAAATTTTAGTTCGTTTCCAATATGTATATTTGGATAACTCCATCAATGTGGGTAACATTCTGTATAATGGCTAACTCGAAACAACTCGAACTCAGGTAGCTCTTTCTAACACAAAATCTCGGCTCTGAAAATCGACGTTTGTCTCGATTTAGTCATAAATGAATGAGTAAATGGAATAGCGCATGCGAATTTTTCAATCAAATACTTTGAAGTAACCCTCCAAATGTATGTACAGGTAATTACATGCGGTATGCGTCCTCAAACCTTATTAATTAGCATGTTACCTTGATGTAGCACTGCACGACGCCGGCCAGCCGGAACGGCAGGTACTGCACGGTCGGCGTGAACGTCACCTTCGCGGGGTCTGCAACACGACACCACTCGGGTACTGTTACTGCCCTCGACTACAAGAGCCCCAACATGGAACGCGATACGATCTTAACGACCCTCAAGCAACTAGATCGGAACGTAATCAATGTGAGGAGCAAGCATGTCTGTCTCATCGAATGAACTCTGCAGAAGCTTTAGAACATAGTCTGGATGTGGTTAAGGGCCTCAATTTAACATGGTATTAGCCCACCTTGTTGCGATACTACGAGTATTCATCTCAAATCAAATGGTACCCATCACAGTCGAAAAAACCGCGCCTAGAATCGAAGATATCCTAACTGCAATTTCATAGTTATGAGATGAGATACCCTAAATAAAGATGTTGTTGATTCCCTATTTACCCTCTTAATAATTTGAGTTTACACTCAAAATCAAATTAATGAGCAATATTCAGTTTTGTATTTGTGATTGGCGCATATACCTACGCTGAGAGGGTGATAACTCGATGATAATAGCAGAGAGCAAATTCAGCGCATATGGATTTGCAAGTCTTGCAACTATCCTCTAGACAATTATCCGAATTATGTACACCTCTGTAAGTTTGTAATTCTGTAAGTTTATCCTGTTCAATCACGTCAAGAATTCCATATTAAGAGCCCAAACTTCGGGTCTCGGCGGGAGTGCACGTATTAAATTTGCAACATAAAGGTGCGACCCGACTGCTGCTTAAAATACGGCGACGGTACGAAATCGCAGTGACGCATCGTAGGGCCACTTAAGGTTGAAATCAGTATCAAAAATACTGTAAAATTACAAATAATATTCATAAAGCACTGAAGATTAATATTAGGATAAAACTTTAAAAACTTTGGAAATTTCATAATGCTTCAGATATTAGTTAAATCTTAGAGTGGCCAAATAAACATGGCCAAAACCGGTACATCTACCCTATCCGTACCGTTTTTATCGCGTGCCCTCCACACCGCTCGCAATTAGTGGGTAACTAGGTAGGTACTTAAATAAATATCTCCTACTTTACAAAATGTTATTAGGTGTACGTATGTTAGGTGTCACATCTAGACCAACGATAACTAATTTAAAATAAATAATTATTCCACTTTGCGCAAGCAAAATTCTATAACTAATCTATCAAAACTATCAGAGTTAGATGCATTATAAAGTGATTTTTAAACTATCCCGTTTTTTTTGCCATTTGTTACGGAATCCTAGAAAGGGAAGAGCAACGCAACGGCGCTAAGGTTTCTAACCGCCAGGACTTGTTTTCCAGGCCTGAACGGTAAGTAAACTGGATCCAGCGACTCTGCGACCTGACTTGGCATGCGATCTCTTACCACAGAATATCCCGTT
Organism: Acleris sparsana; assembly: GCA_923062465.1. Lineage (NCBI taxonomy): Eukaryota > Metazoa > Arthropoda > Insecta > Lepidoptera > Tortricidae > Acleris > Acleris sparsana. The sequence goes on from OV281292.1 coordinate 2,806,995, forward strand.
AACGGCACAAGAACTTGCTCAGTCTCAAATCGTAATAGCGTAATAAAAACATCATTAACAGTAGATTACTTACTAGGACAACCGGGACTTTATTTGTTCACCTCATTTGTTATTACAGTTGCACGACACCTAAATTACTCGAATACTTATATATATTTACTAGTCGAAAGGGGCCTATATAGGCGTACTTTTTCGAATAAAATCTGAGAAATACTGGGAAAGGGCCGAATCTTAAGTACCCGAAACCAACGTGCGTGCATGACTCGATTCGATGTATGAATGTGGAAGAAACGAAAGAGATTCGTCAGGATCGTAGCAGGTGGAAGAAGTGGTTACCCCTATGTATATATGGTTACCGTTTTAATTGATGGGTGATTATTAATTTTGGTAACCCGATTCTTCGACGTAATTTCCTTCTCGTATGTCGACGCTATCAAGGTTCAATAGTGGGTTCAATGCTCGTGAAGACACGAAAACGACTTCCAAAGGGAGCCGGTCCGAGTGGGACTTACATTCGACGTTGAGGTAGGCGCTCGCGCTCTGCGGGTCCCCGATGCCGTTGGAGACCTCGCAGAGGTACTGGCCCGAGTCGTCCGCGGCCACGGGGTTGATGACGAGCGCGCCGTCGCGCCGAATGGTCACGCGTGTCTCCAACGCTGCCACCTAAAACGTCATTGAAAAACAAATCAAGCCCCAATATGTATGACTACAGCAAGCATACCTAGAAGGCTAATTGAGTGTATTTTTCTTGGCTGTTTTCTTGTGTAATGTAAAAGGGATAAAAAACTTGTAATAATTGGTATCCAAAACCAGGGCCATCACAATGCTGGGGCCCTAGGGCACACAAGAGTTTAACTATCATTTAGAAGTATTACTCGTAGCAGAATTATTACTAAAAAAAATCTACTATGATCTTTTTTTTTATGGGTAGTAAATTGTCGGTCCTTCGGGGCCCCGGTAGAATGAGCCCCTGGGCACGGGCCCCGTGTGCCCTTATAGTAAAGACGGCATTGTCGAAAACTGTTTTAAGTTAGTAAGTAAGCATTAAATTATTAGAGCTCATCGATCATCAACAAACTGCCCTTCAGTTTAGTGACATTAAGTAGGTATAAGGTACCTATTATTCGTGTTGAACAATGATAAAAAGCATTCCCATTCTTGCAGACGTCTTATTTATTAGGTAATTAATGGGAACAAACAAATAAGTTTTATATGTACCTATTTTAAAAATCAATTTTATTACTTAGATATTCAATTGAAAAGTATTGATGTAAATTTTTATTTCGTTGAATTTATGTTCGTTCCTACTGATTGAGCGAATTATTCATACGATTATAGCATGTTAACATGTAATATGTAAATATACATATTTGCGACAAGTGTAAACATACCTCGGCGACGGGCGCGCCCTCGCGGAACCACTTGACCGTCACGTTCCCCGGCAGCGCCTTCGCCTCGCACGAGAACTGCACCTTCTCGCCCTCCAGTTTCGTCTGGTTCGTTGGTGGCATCTGGAAGTTTCCACTTTTGCTATTGAATTTACATTTCAAATTCATAGTTTGACTGTATGGTTACGGGTTCAACACAGGTTCTTAGAAATAGTTTAACAGTTCTCCATATCCGACTTACATTACAGAGGCTTACAATATTATTAGCGTCAGGTCTAATTCTTATCTAAAACCATGCCTTGAAATTTTAAAGTTTTTTTTAAAATTATTTTTCTGCCTAAAATGGTCTTCAAGCATTTCGATACTTTAAAACGGCAGGTATACCGTTAAATTATAGTACCTATTTGACAAAGTGAAAAATTAAAGGACTAGCCATAAAGTACAGTACCCCAAAGTACACTGTAATGCGTTGTCACAGTAAACTTCAAACAGAACATCAAATGACACACATGACAATGACATTCACAATGACAAGGTTCTAAGTATGCGCAACATTTTTAACGTTGCAATTTTTTAAAATGTTTTATTAATAAACAAATCAAAGTAATTACGTAATACTACTTTACACTTAATAAGATCTTGCTATATCTAATTTCGTATTCATTCGGGGTTGCATTACTCAGGAATCTAATTGACATGCGATAAGGAATATGAAATGTACGTGTGAATAACTTTAGTTTGCCAATTATTCGTAATAGATAGATCATTTTCAGGAATTAAAAGGAAATACAACTTTTCGATACATTTTGCCCGCCTCCCACCATTTGTTTGCTCGAGCTCCAGCGAAGCAGACAAAAGGCGGGAATAAATATAGATATAATATTATTATTATCCTTTAAAATTTGTTTTTTTTTGAGTAAGTTTATGGCTTTTACTGTTGAACATCAAATGAAGGAGGGTCTAGTCTTCTTTAGTAGTCTAACGATTAAATTCAACAGCTTCATAGCCATCCTTGAAGATGACAGACAGAAGTTGACGTCGACCAACCGCAGTCAACGGAGAAAAAGTAAAGATGACTGAAATGCTAGCACGAGAAAATCAACAATTGTTTAGAATAAGAAACCCCTTACTTTCGGGGGACTAGCAACATTTTTGCTTGTCGTCGCGCGTACGTACGAGAACGTTATGACCTAAGTTAATTTTTTGTTTCGAGTTTGACACGCCGGCTGCATGAAAGTATCATTTTATGTGAAATGAGGACGAGCATACATACATTGACACCTAATATGTATAGGTAGGTATAATAAATTGTAATAGTAGGTGTAGAGTGTAGCCACCCACCGTGATGACGGCGCCGCCAGCGATGATGACGCGCGCCGTGTGTGACACCTGCCCCTCGCCGTTGCGCGCGATGCACGTGTAGTCGCCGATGTCCTCGTGCCGGATGTTGCTGATGCGCAGCTCGGTTCCGTCGTTGAAGATGCCCACGGTGCCCGACGGCTCCACGGGGTTCGCGTCCTTGTACCACAGGATCTCCGGCGTCGGCGTGCCTTCCGCCTGGCAGTTCAGAATGATCGCGTCCCCTGCAACCGACACCACTGATGGAATGTCGTTTATGCTTTACAGTGACATTGAAGAAGTATTAGAAGCTGTTTACAAGTATGGCGGGAACGGCGGGAGGATCACCAAATCTCATTGTCAGTGGATGATATGGATGCAAGTAAAACATTGAGGTTCTTATGTAAGCGGACATATACTTGTATGTAAAAAAATAAGGACAGTACCTAAATTAACGTATATAATGTCTTCCGGTGTGATGGAGAAGCGCGGTGGCGCGTGCACGTCGAGGTGGAACCAGGTGCCATTTTTGTGCTGGTTCGGTGATCGGTTGAGAAACACCACCTTGCACTCGTACCAACCCTAGTACATACAATGAAGATTCAGGTGGGTGCGTACACATATGCGCTAAGTACTCATGAATTATGACACTTTTTGGTTACGGAATGCAAAGTGAACATGTAGTGGGTGGCAAGTTGGTCAAATAAAACTTTTCGGCGATGTTCAACGAAGTGTTTTCGAAGTTAGTGGGGGCAATAGAGGAGTACCTGGTCCGACTCGCGGATGTTGGTGAGGTTGAGGCTGGCGGCGCCGTAGGGCGAGTCGGCGGCGACGCGCGAGACGCGGCCCTCGTACCCCTCCCCGCTGTGCGTGGGGTAGCTCTCGTACCAGATGTAGATCGGGATGTCCTGTCCCTACACACACACGCAGATATTACGACGAGCAACAGCTGGTGCGGGAGTACCACTACGTCTCCATCGTTACACGACATACGGAGCGTTGGCGATTATGTCTGGACTCTGTTTGGACTCAGCTGAACTTTGACACAAAAATAACTCAAACACGCCGTATACATGATCGTTTAACGATGGAGCCTTGTAATACTTAGCCGGCTACCTACTTGGAATTGACTGGTCGCTCAAAAGCCAATTTCCGACTACGAACACATCCGACTCTGTCTACGACTTCAGACACGACGACTGCACAACGAACGAACAAGAAAACAGAATCAGATATTGTACCTAAATCTCTTAACAGCATCCACGTTTTAAAAGGTATATTTTTTTTACACAATGATACCTAGATCACAGTATTTTATTGTTTGCTAGTGGTATCACGTGATACTGCTACGAGATTAAGCTGTCTACTTCTTAACTAGGTAAGCTACGGAAACATGCAGGGATGAAATTAACTTGACGTATGCTTTATGGCTGTAATTTGTTGATGATTTTGCGACCGATCCAAGTGGCGGCGTCAATGCAATTCGGTGAGTTCATGTAAAGCTTACGCAACCCTTCCACCAACACATTCCATACACTGATTACACTGATAGTAGTATAAGCGAGTACCAAGGCATCTCAGGTCGTTCTCTGGTTTCAGAATTACCCATCTATCATTCGACTATTTCAGCTTAGGTTAAATATTAGGTAAGTACACGCAGTATCTTAAAATTACAATGGCAGTGGTACATGTTTGGCATGCTGAAAAAAGTAGAAGGAGAAAAATAAAAACTAACTACGACATGCTGCAGGGGTGGTTAAATGCTGTGCTGTACTTAAATACTAAGCCAGTAATGGTTACAGGGGCAATGGTTACAGATAGACAATACTGTAAGTACATGTACTCGAGTCTACTTGGCAGAAAGGTGAGTGGGAGAAGCCCACATCCACAGGAAGAGAGAAACAGACAGATCCGCCGCCAGTGCGCGAGGGAGTGCCGTGCGTGCCCCGTGTCGGCCGAGTAAGCGACGTGCTCCCGAATTGTCGGAATGTGGTGCGCCCAACAGAACATGAGATTCAGAAATTAATTGTATTATAAAGTAATTAATTAATTAATTATTATTATGTGAAGTGGCAGTGTGTGTTGAGAAATGTTTGTTATCTAACGGGGGTCTGCTGCTCTCTCGGACTCGCTCTGAAGGCCTTTGTTACTGTGGTGTTAGTCGACCGAAGGGACGACGAGCGCGGAACACGAGCACGAGGCGTATGCGGAAGGCAGATACACAAAAGGCAGCGGCGAGACGCGCGGGGCGGGGCGCACACCCCGGCCCGCGCGCCGCCATACCACTAGCGTGGGACAAACACGGGGTCGGTGCCGACACCGGCGCCGGCATCGACATACTTTACAGCCTGCGGGCGCGTCGCGGGGACGAGCCGTCCTCTACTGAACAGAAACACACACACAGTATTGAGCAGCGTTGTATTGTAAGAGTGGAGTGTGGACCGTCGTACCGTTTCGCCTACCTTCTTCTCCCACTGCAACACGTACGGGACAGGCACATCCTCGGGGAAATCCACCTGACAGTTGAACACGACGCTCTCGCCCAGGATTGCGGTGATGTGCACTGCATCCTGATGCTCCTGGTGGCACGTTACTGAGGACAAAACCAACCAGTTGAGATACGAGCGCTGTCTGGCAACAAATTGTGCCCAATAACCATTTGTAAATGACACCACAGAGGCAGAGCTAGCACGTGTCGTTTGTATCGCAAACTGGCCATGTTGCGCTGTTACGACGTAAAGTGAAGAGGGTTTGGTCACATGAGGGTTAAAAAAATATGTCCCGTAATAATACCTGGCAAGTAGACTAGCAGCAGTAGCAGCAAGCCGGCGGCGATGTGCGGCGGGTGCACGGCGCGCCAGCCCATGCCTGCGCTCCCATGTCACGGCCGCGCGCGGCGACTCATCTTCGATGCATCACCTGCAACAACACCGGAAATTAGCTGAATCGAAGGAACGGTGGTGTGTCTTCAACCGTGGTTGGAACCGAAAATTGCACGATTATCATCGATGTTTGTGTCACCCGTCAAACCTATTTCATTTTGAAAGATTAACTATTAAGTCTACTTAGTTTCAATAGCAAGGTATCAAAAAACTTGCCCTGCGAATAACTAATAAAGATTAGAATAAGAATTAGAAGAAAGCATATGTACTTATGTTCTTCTTCTCACAGGACCCTGTTTCAACAACCAATGACAGGGGAGAAGTGACAAGACAGCACACATTGCAAAGTCCATGAGTTCCTGAGTCTCCGGCTTCCCCATTTGTTCACCCACGAGTTTCCCGAATGGACGATGATGGTACTTTATGTATTCGACTGTATACTGTATACACTTTGAGCATTTTGGCATAGGCAGGAAAGTTAGCATAAAGCCCAAAAACTAGTAAGGTATATAGATAAAATATTGTATGCAACTGTACATTATAAGGCCTTAATACACACGTGTGACCTTATTATGGAAGTCTCTTTTCATGTGAAGTATCTAGTAAGTATCTTTCCTTTTAATTGTTCAAAAATAGTGAAAATCGGACTTATTTAGGGGGTGAGAAACGCTATGTCCTGGAGCTAAACGGCTGAAGGCGCTACGCTACGCCATTAGCGACTGTTCACGTCTAAATATTTAGATACGTCAAGTTCTGGGACTTGACGTCAAGTCTTTAAAAAAACTATTGTCAATTCTACTCAAATCACCAGCAATAATATATTATCCAACATTGGGTGCTAAAATATCGGACACGTCTTTATTACTAGACGTATAAGCGATTCCTACGTAGGTACATATCGCTCCTTATTAAGGTTATTTCTATATAGATATGAAAGTAATACCTAAATGCTAGTAATCGTGACTACTATGTGGTTACGCAGGGCGCGGTCTGATTGATGTAGTGGGTGGTGGTGGGGCACTCAGGACGGGGCTCGGCCGCGACTCGGGAGCCCCGGCCTTGGACTATTTGGACATTTAGGGGTCGCGGGTAATAGCGCTGCATCACGGCAAGTACGCGATCGTGACGCGTTTACAAAAAAAAACGACGCTAAGAGGAATTTTATCAATTTAAACGTTATTTGTGTGTGTGTGTCTGTCTGTGGCACCGTAGCTCTTACACGGATGAACTGATTTGGTTGCGGTTTTTTTATTTGAAAGCAGGTTTTCTAGCGGTGGTGGTTCTTAGCCAGATTTCATGAACATTGTTGGGGCCGTTTAAGAGGGGTCTATATTGGAATCCATAATATATTTTGTCCTAATCGTCATTGTCCTAATTCATCATTGGTCCTAAAACCATTTCCGCCCGATGCTTAAAACTTTTTAGTTCTGTTATAATATAACAGAACTCTAACCTAACCTAACCGCAGGTATTTTTGGAAAGTTTAAAAAGTTGTCTGACTCAGGTGAACACCAGTTTAGGACAAACGATAAATTAGGACAAATGGCGATTAGGACACGATATTATAGATCGCGAATGATACCCCGTTGAAGAGATATCAGCTCTGAAAGAAGGGGTCACCATTATGTCGAGGATTTTTATCTACTCTCTACATAGAGAAGGCAAACAAGCACACAGGCTACCTGATGGTAAGTGGAAACTGTGACGCATAAACATTCGCATTTACAAGACTGCAAGCCTAAGACTGCACAACAATGCGAACACTGCTGTTTAGCGGTAGGTTAATGGACAAGATGGTAGTAGCGATCCGGGCGGACCCTGCACAAGGTCCTACCACCCGCAAAAGTAAAGTATACAGTGTGAGAACAATGGTCCTTACGTGAATAAACAAACAAGAATTAATTTACAATTTAAAACAATATACAGCATACTCGTGAAACAAGGCTCTCGAGCTGGCTCACCCGGTGGAAGAGAAAGCACGCTATGTACAGAATTGACGTTGGCAACTCTGCGTTCAATTTTGACAACAGAATTTTTGGAAAAAGATGTTCTGGGTAATTCCTCGATAACGTAACGAAAGTTACCATTTAAATGCGTGTTTTTTTTAAACTTTTAATGCTGATATTGGTCTAGATATAAATTTAAAGACGTATATAGATATAAATGAATTCTTCCATTTTGCAACAAGCAAAATGCTAGAAATTGGTAACTTACGTTACTCTCTGTCATGCAATTTGATAAAAATCATGCCTATCTTGTTTGTCCAAAATGTTTTTTTTTTAATTTACTGAGAAAAAATAATTTATTAGTGTTTGCTACGCGCCTGCTTTGGACTAGTGGTCGGAATGACGTCATTTTGATTGTAACCGAAAAGACAATGTGGCGTTTAAGCTCTTTAGCCATTAGCAGAAATTTCTTTGTTTATTTCCTCACTAAATAATGAGCAAATATTAAAAATTTGTTCTCCTCAAACGTCTATAAGCATTTTTTCAGAACACCTTTTACAAAAGTTCCTTTGGCCCGTGATCTTAATAAAAGTAATTACTAATTAACTATTAGGGCAAATTAGTTTGCCCTTCCCTAGGTTTGAACACGGGACCGCTGGTAGCCACGCGCTGGATAGGCTAGAGTACACGTTGTACCTACCTACCTTATACTGTGTTATTAATACAGGGTATAGACGAGTTTATTCCGTACAAATGTTAAAGACTTCGATTTCAGATAAGAGGTGATGAGCTGCATAACACTTTCACAAATTGAACGCTAATGGAAACGGCAGTGTAGCAGCCGCGAGCGCACAAAGGGCGGCCGTCATAAAAGTCAACTGTATTGAGATGGGTCGGTTGTTCGTCACTCGTGTTTTATCCAATTTACCCTTTACACCTTCGTACATGCACTCATACACTGTGTTATCTAAATATATAATACAACCGTGACTGAGGGAGTAACTTGGGAAAAAATTGGATTGAGTGTGTTTCTTGGGATGCACTAAGAAATGATTCTCCAAAAATCGACTGCCAAGGGGAAGAATTAGGGGTAGTAGTGGGAAACTAGTTGTTAGTACGTGTACGAAATCGCAAGCGTCCTCTAGTTAAGTATAAAGTATTGGAACCGTTAAAATGATTAAAACATTGCCTAAAAAGTAACAGTTCTATGATGGAACTTCCATCACATTCTCGACATCAATTAAACATAGGTTCCTAGAGAATACGTTGAACGTTAGCTTGGGACCGGGCTAGGATTTAAGAAGCTAAGAAGAACAACGTAATTTGTTGCTGTTTTAATTAATAATAGTTCATAATTAAATAATATGCCATAGGTTAAAGTTATTTTCACGGGAGCCATCTATCTACATATTTTTTTGGGGATCCTAAGTATTTTTTCCAATATAGACCAATTGCGTGCCAAATGTAAACTAATTATATTCAGCCATTTACGCAATCGTTTGAACATGAAAGAGTATCCTCGCCAACTGTCTCATTTATACATTACAATATGAAGTCATGTGGAAAACATAGTATACGCGGAACACTACAAGTTCTTTAATGTCGACACTTTAAATTAAAATTATAAACTTGCCAGTTTGGTTTGCTTATCACGGGAGGTGGGGTGGTTAATGTAAAACTGTGAATTAAGAAGCGGCACACCGTCTGATCCAGTTTTTAAACGCCTTCAAAAAAGGAGGAGTTTTTAAATTCGACCGTATTTATATTTTTCAGAAGTAATAGGGAGTCATAACTTAACACAGAAAGTTAATAAATTGATATTGGCACTTTGACCTTTATAAATGAACTAGTAGGTAGAGTTTTTCAGATAGTTTGTATAGCATGCGATGTGTGGTCTCTTGGGCCGCGGTCGGGGTGCGCAGCCCGCAGCCCTCGGGCCCGGGTGCTGCGGCGATGGGCTCGCGGCGTGCTGGCGCGGTATCGATCGGTACCTGGTCGCTCGGCGGGGTCGCGCCCGGGGCCGGGCGGCGGGCGAGGGCGAGCTGGGCGGGCTGTGGCGGGGCTGCTGCGGCGGGCGGGGCTCCGTCATCTGTGGAGGGCGGGCATGGGCGGCACGTGCGGCGCGTCGCGAGGCAGGCCGGGCACTGCCCGTCGACCGGTATCGATCGCGCCGCGCATGCGCCCGCAGCCCATGAATGGTCCCGGCGCTCACGTGCTGGTCGACGCGGCCGCGGCCCGCGGGCCCGTCGCCGACCGCTGACGTCGCGCGACCACTAACCTTACATCATATCGATTATCATATCACCAACATATGCTTCCGATTGCTTAATGATTAAAGACCCCGACCAGCTGGAACTTATTAATAAGTTTATCGAAATACATTTATTTTTACCCGACTGCTTCAGAAGGAGGGTTATGTTTTTCGAGCGTATGTATGTATTTTAAGGTTCCGTTTGTCTAACTTAGCAAAGGTTGATTTTTTTGCTTGAGTTCGTGTCTAGCCCAAATCCTACAGCTAATTCTACATTTTATACCTTCAATTAAGGCATATAACGAATTAAAAGGAACACTGCCACGACTAGACTTCATTGGTTCTTTAATTAAAGTCTACTAAAATATTTATACCTATTTAAAATCATCTAAGATAGCACCGATTAACTTAAAAACGAAAATTTGGTCGTACCTTTACCTTTTTGGGATTTTAGGAGATAGTCTTTTGTGTTTCTCGCTAACGGCGGGGAACCCTACACTGAGCATGGTCCCGCCTGCTCTTGCCCAGTTTTTTACATGTATTGTACGTTCGTATTTCTTTTAGGGCAGAGTAAGATACTTTTATCCAGGACTGTATCATTACTTTCTCGAAGCTATTAACGTATTCTGCACGGACAGAGCCGCGGGTGAAAGCTAGCAATATTACAAAAACGTGTCTGTTCCAGCGTCATAGGCCTTTGTAATTTAGTAACACTACAAAAAAATATCAAAGCACTTCTTTTATTATTAAATTACTTTCTTACTAAAGTAGGTTGTAAAATACAATTGAATGTACTTGCAATATGTGCGTAATATGACAACAGGTTAGCTTTTTTTAATAAGCTAAAATGCTATACAGCTCCGTATTTTAAGTAGCGGTGGGATCGCACCTTTATTCAAGTCAAATTCGTTTTTTGCACCTATGATACTTCAGTTAGATAAAAAAAGATTTTTTTGGACGTCGGTTAAAAATCAATACCTTAAAGTGCAAACCATTTTATACGGCAACCGCTCTAACTGGCTAGCTGAGCACCGGCACTGAACAAGCCCGTCCCCGACCGAATCAAACGGATAAACATTATCCGCGCCCTGATTGGGATGCCGATACATTTAGCGAGCTCAGTGATTAATTAGTCATTATTCATAGTGGCCGGTCTGTCCGCGCTGTCTGAAACAATCATGGTAAATCTGCTGGGGTTTATACAGCTTAAAGCCATGCTTGCGATGTCGTTGTAAAACACCGATATTTTCTTATGAGCATCATAGTCGCGTGTAACAGGAAGCTCTGCAAGTATTTTTACGACTTCATTACTTTAGTATACTACACTCAGGAGCAAAAATAACCGGTCAGAGTGCGTTTTTCATACTAAAGAGGCTATTTCGAAGCCTTCATTCCTCGCCAGGGAATGCTTTTAGTGAAATCTGATGCTGAATACCCCGAGCATCAATACAGGACTTCCAGAGTGCCGAACCGAATGAATCTGCGGTTAACGCCGGAATAGAAAAACATCTAAAATGGCAATAAAATGTAAGGAAATCCAAGTGCTGACCCAAACTGTCCCGCTGTGGTGTTAACTGATTGTGCGATCAATTAGGGATCTTAAGAACTTTTGACCTCCTCTATTGAACCTCGCAGTATCCACCATTAAAACTCGCTCAAAACAACCCCTGGCGAGGAACCAAGGCTTCGGAATAGTCTCGTTTGTATGAAAAACGCACTCTGACCCGGTATTTTTGCTCCTCAGTGTACTTAAGATGATTATGAAGCTAAATATCTCCATACGAAAGGTGAAAACGTTTCACTCCCCTTCACCTCGTCCGATTTTTACGATTTTTGAATATGTTGTAGAAACGTTTCCGGAGCTAAATTTGTATGGTTTTTTTTGACAGCTACGGGATTTTAGAGGCGTTTCACAATCCTCTTAATAGAGGATTTGTTATGTATGATTATTAATATAATAATAAAACATCTTATCGCGTCACATCAAGTCGCCTGATGCCTTTTCGACACGGTCGACCGTCGCCGGCCAAAGAGGCGTTCGAGTCAGTTTAACAGAATGAGTCAGTTGAACAGAATTTACTCCTATGTAGACGATCAGATCGGGGACAAGAAAGGGCGTCAGTAGTACCCTAAACCGACCCACCTGTATGAAGAGACTTAGGAAGCGAGGGAATTGTGTCTGGATCGTACCAAGTGGAAGGAAGTAGTGTCTGCCTACCCCTACGGAAAGAGGAGTGATTGTATCTGCAGTCAAAGAATTACATTTGTGACCCATCTTAGTTCCAAAGTTAATCTGACATTCTACAGCAATAAGGTTAAGTTTCCTATCAATGACAAATGACATCTTCAAGCAGATTTTCTTTGAAATAGGTAGCAAATTAACGTCTGTGTATGTCTTAGGTGTATGTAGTTGTCTCGGTCAACTTTGGCTGCAACCACAGTCGACTAACGACTAGTCGTGAACACTGTGTATGTTGCCTTCCTCTATCGTGGCCCAGACAAGATGCGATCGAAAATGTATAGGTAGGTGCCACGTGGTCGGGTCAAGCGCTCAAATTCCATAACTTTGTCAGTTTTCAAAATCGTGCATCTTCTCTAGAGCCTCTGATCACGGGAAGTCGGTGGTTTATACTACCGTAAACAAATGAGGCAATAATGAAAGCGAGATCGAGATTGTTGGAGAGCGCTCCACGAGAGTTTGAATATAGAATATCAAGGAGAAATGTTTTTCGAGGATACGAACCCGCGACTTTGATACTTTTGACACAGGTAGATGATTGATGTGCCGTTTTGGTCAACTCGCCAAGTTATTTACTCGCTCGCCTTGAACCAGTTTTGCTCCCAGTTCGGGCTGCCAGCCGCCATAAATCAAATTCTATCAATTTTGTGTACTCTGTGGAAGAGGATTCGACGAAGGTTTGCAACGTTGTTACGCCTCTCGCGCACGTGCGTGGCCCGACTCGCACTTGGCTTGTCCTATCGTTTTTTGTACATCAAGTCGTTCATTAAAGATAACAAATAACTAAATGACCAGCAAGGTTTAAAAACCCGACTGCATTTTTTGATATTATTATGAAACCCGTTTATTAATGCTATTATATTTGTATATATATTTGAGATGATCACATTAAGACCATTCAATTGATATCTCCATATTGTAATGATTAGAAGACTTTTTTGGGGTCATTTGCAACGTTAAAAGATGGTGGATGTGTAATTGGTTTTAGTTTTGTATTTTTGTGTATTTAGGTGTTCAAAGTACTTTTTCTCAAATATGACAGGAAAAGTTGACATTACTATCTATATATTGGGATGCGAAGTACATAGTTTACTGACAGATCTCAAATTAAAAAAAAAAACTTTGCGTGCTCGCTACACAAGCACGCAATGTTGCATACAAATTTCATTACCATCTAGTATCTAACTTTTTAAAAAGTGAAAACGGCCTTAATAAAATGAGGGCACAAGTCTTATTACATCCAAATTTTGTTCGGAATATAACTTTTTTATCTGTATCTCGAATAGCTTGAGTAGTTTTAAAAAAAAAGCTTGCGTTTCTCCTTGTCATAAACAAAAGACGGTAAAGAGTAGGTAATAATTAAACGACTTCAAAAAAGGAGGAGTTTCTCAATTCGACCGTATATATATTTTTTATTGTCTGTATAGATTGTGTGGTATTTCTTTCCTTAATAAAGTACTTTACTCCAACATAATTTTATTCTTGCGATTTTTGAGAAAAGCACTATATATGCCTCGGCAGGAACGGCAATTGCGGGCCTCGTATTTTTAAACGGACTCGCAAGCTCGTCCGTTTAAACCAATCCTCGCCCCGCAATTGCCTACTTCCGTGCCTAGGCAATAATGTACTATTCTGATAGTGAGTTACCCTTTTTATGCCTTTGTGTTGCACAGTGATAGAAAAGTTGGACTTATTTCGTGTATCTGGCATCTTCATTCTCGTTTCAAGTGGACTTGCAATGGTGCAGAGGTTAAAACTATCTTGACCTCTGTCCTACAAATCACCGTACAACGTTGGCCCTAATCCTCCTAGAGAAAATTGGATTATATTTTATTGCTATACTGATTTATAGTATACTTGACACTGGCGAAATCACTACGTGGAAACGCCATATCCCCGCGGCAGTAGCTGTTGAAGTCGCCGCGGAGCAAAGAAGAAGAAGAAGACTTTTTTTGTTGATATATATAATTGACTTGTGGTTGTCAATTTTAACAGTTTAGGTATCCTATGTCACCGGGGATGGTAAAAGGATTCTAACGATACCACCCACATTTCAATCGGCTCAGCCGTTTAGAAGTTATGGTGGAATAAAGAATCGTAACATATGTACATACATACATGAACCCTGAAAACATTACACTCCTTTTTTGGGCAGTCGTGTAAAAATAGGGCACTTTGGCCAATAGATTTAACTTACTGACTTTATTACTCACTGATTGATATAGCATTGCGAAATTATTAACCAACCGATCCGTAGTCACACCAATTGGCCACACTGGTGTGACTATGGTTCATTTTATTTATCCGTAGTCACACGAACACATAAATAGGAGGAAGGTTTAGGTTAGGTTCGTTTTTATATCGGGCCCGGAGGGCCAGAACAACCCAAAAATAGGAGCTCCGCGTAAACGGAGCTCCGTTGACTCTGTTGAGTTTGATTTTGAAAGAGAAACAGACGCAAATTCGGTTTTGGTGTGACTACGGGTAAATAAAATGAACCATAGTCATTAGTCACACCAATGTGGCAAATTGGTGTGACTACGGATCGGTTGTGAATTATTTGCATTACGTATGAAATAGGTATTTTGACTGGGATAAATTGGGAACTCGCACGGGAGGGTCCGACAAGCACTTGACCGATTTTTTATAGAACGGTCTGATTTGTCACATTATTTACCGAATAATATTAAACACAAATGTATCCAGTTATTTGACGACCCCAATTGATACGACTTCATGTTGTACCGGACCTTTATGTCATTAATGTCATAAGTACAATCATTTGGGAATGTTTAAGCGCTTAATTTTAACTGAGGTATTATGGTGTGGATGTGAGGATCTTCGAAATATCGACAACTTCGAAGGGGAATATACTACCAGGAGAACTGTGAAGAAGTGTGAGAATTCTTCATAGAACTGTGTTACAGTGACATTATAAAATTTATAAAACAAATTTGGAAAGGATGGATGAAAGAAGATTGACGAAAGAGATATACAGAGCGAAAGCGAGTGGAAGGGTCGGAAGAGGCCGCCCTAGGCGTACTTTTTCGAATCAAATCGGAGAAATACTGGAAAAGGGCCGAATCTTAAGTACCCGAAACCGACGTGCGTGCATGACTCGATGTATGAATGTGGAAGAAGCGAAAGACATTTGTCAGGATCGTAGCAGGTGGAAAGAAGTCGTCTCTGCCTACCCCTCTGGGAAACAGGCGTGATTTTATGTATGTATGTATGTATAAAACAATTTGTTTGATACTTCTTACGATTTGAATCATAATGTCACTGTGACAAAGTTCTATGGTGGGTCAGAGTTCCAATGCGCGGATAGTACATGTCTCAAATGCGCTACGAACGCGTAGCGCGCCGTAGCACCGGACCGGGCGAAGTTAAAAGGATAAATTCCCATACTGTATTCAAAGTTGTAAAGCAAAGTTAATAAAACGAGCTTGAAGCGAATTAAGGATTTATTGTGTGGAATTGGTCGATTCCTTAATCGAAATTTCACTTTTAACAATGATTTGTAATTAAATATGACACTTTCGGAGTTTCAAATAGCAGCAATTATGGTGTTTTATGAAAATATCCTATACACACTATCCTATCTACACAATAAACATGCTATACAGGAATAAAATGGCGCCAAATTTTACAAAGGTAAATGTTTCGTATTTATATTTTTGCGCGGTTGCGTTGAATCTTGAGGTAGAAAGATTGGATATTTTTATTCACTAGGGTAAAATCGTAAACAACTCAGCAAAAATCAGTTCTACCTGAGGGGAGGGCCTTTCGCGGGGACATCTCGCGTTAGATCCGGTACAGGTGTAGTGCATAATTGCTTTCCTTCGTATTTTCACGGAAACGTACGAACGTGTCATGCAGCTTCAGTCAACCTCAGTACTTTTTGTACTGTGACCGACTGAAATAGCAAGACGCGTTCGTACGTTTCCGTGAAAATACGAAGGAAAACAATTATGCACTACATCTGTAGTTCTGATTTTTGTTGAGTTGTTTACGGTGTTACTGGGCTAATTATAGCAGCAGCCCTTAGCTTGGTTTCATTACGTCACAATTTTATAATGCCTTAATTCTTAAGTGGACTAACTTGACTTAGTCCCATAATGCCAAATGTGTATTTGTAAAGCTGAAGCTGGGCGAGACAGGCCTGCCATCCTTCTCAAACCTATAATAAGTTAAAAAAGGACGGCATGTCTGCCCAACTTCGGCGAGAGTGTAAACCTGGTTTATCAGTTTTATACATCCTCACCTTCACGCCCTCATTCTCAGAGTGGTGTATGCACAGCTACAGAATTACCAACAAAAGAACTGTAAAACAAATTTCATCAGTATAATAACCGATATTATAAAATATTTATAAATACGTCCGTTTAACGATCGTTTGAACGTGTGCTGGCCAGGTTCGAATAGTGCCACTCCATGTCTTACTCCATGACTAAGGGAATAAAGGCTTGTTGTAAGGCGGGGCGATTAATCGATCTCGCTAGATTCCATTATTAGAAAACTTCAAAAAAAAAAAAACTTGGTAATCCAGGTACTTATTTTTAACAGACTTCCCAGAGGATCCTTATTCGTCGCGTTTATATCTTTTTACCGTTTTCAAGTTTTTTTTTGCATTTACGGGAAATCTTTTACCACCAACCTCGATCACAACGTAAACTATCAATTTGAGTAAGCGGGAGGGTTGACGCTACGCAAGTCTATCCAGCCGTAAGTGTACCAAATTGAGTGCGAATCAAGGCCCTTATCTCTGTGTAATGGAACGCGTTACGCGGACAAATCGTCCGCGGGCTGCGCAGCCTCCCTGCCGCCGCCGCAGCCGCTCACGAAACAAACACCTTGCATCATCATCTATGTCTATCGGTTTGTCTATGTCTTACTTATGGACGCGCCAAGTCGGACTGGCGGACCGAGAGAGACGCTACTATCTGTTAAAGTTCTCGTCTCTGTTCTAACTTTTAATGCGATGAACTGACAATTCTAAGTCGGCTTGCGGAGTTGCAGACTATTACTTACCCTGGGGCGCCGTTACTAGTGTTTGAACTCATAAACGGTGTTTAAAGTGCTTGAAGTAATTCTTAGCCTCAAATACTGTGCCGTTTAAAATTCTTATAGTCGAAGTGCCTCACAACCTAATATAAAACTAGTTTTGAATGAAAAAATGCCTAAAAGCTCGCTCTCTTACTCTCAGGTTTGAAACGAAAGGATGCAAATGCAGTAATCACGTAGTGGAAATTTCGGTCGGACCTCAAAATTGATAAAAGGTGGTGGATGGAAAATATAGTAATAATAATTATAGCCCTCGTTAGTTTTTTGTAATGTTATTTTTTTGTTATTATACTTTTATATTTGAATATTTATTATAAAAAACCTAATTTACAGAAAATTAAATAAATATCCGAATAATAAATAAATCATTATTCAAAGCACATTTAAAATCTACACGTATCAAATAAGTAAAGCATTGTTTTACTGCTCAATGTCAATAGTCAGAAAATTCATGGTGTTGCAATGTGTCAGGATTGAAGTCATATCTATACATATAGCTAGATAGCTTTTTAAACACATTTCGTTACATCGGATTTCCACGTAGACGAACCCGTGTGCCAACTTCCAATACCTGTAGATTAAAAAAATCCTACGATAGTTCCTAGTGTCCTTAATGGATTCCTTTGAATTCTAGACGATTAAGATGTACCATTTCGTATTTTGTTTACTGAGCAATCCGCGATGTTTTAAATTGACATAATTTTCCGCCATAATAATGTTAAAGCTACCTATGATAAAAACATAAATATGAAGTCATTATTTAAACTTTCTAGATTTAGGTAGGTACGTAATTAATCAAAAACTTCTATGTATTCAATTGGATAACCTATCGATGTTTCGATGACTTTCACCCGCTGTTTCGTTTGTCCTAAAACTCGTTTTACGTTTTTTTAAGAGATATATCTACTTAAATAGAACCTGTAGGTAAGGTTAGGTTAGTTTTATAACAATCCAGAAAAGTTAAACGGTTTCGGAGAAAAAGGATGTTCAGACAAATGTAAATTCGGACAAACGAGACAGCGGACAAAAGATTTGCTAACTAAAGATAGGTAACCGAAAATTGGGAGTTTGAAAATTTGTTTACACTTATTGTTCCTTAGTTTTCCATAGTTGTACTCGTATGATGTTGGCATACTGTATTAAAGTCATGTTCAAATAAAACCGTAGAGTAAATTTTGCGTTGAGAATACGGACCTCTATATCTTTGACCATTTATCGTGCTGTATTTATCTCGGCCACCATTACTGTCAAGTAAATAAGAGCTATCTAACGTTAGTTTTACGTAGGGTTGCCATCTCTAAAATTTGGCAACCAGGACAAGACGCGTGAAAACCCCGGATTTTGGAGCTCAGAACCCGGACGGTTCTCCGGTTGTCCACACGGCGCACTATGGTCCAAAAGCATGACCTAGCTGGACATATTTCTATTATACTCTTAATGAGTTCCAAGGGACTTGTTTATTTATGATTTGCCTAAATTAAGCAAATTATTATTATATGGCCTTTTTTCTCTCTATTATTAACGTGAAAATTAAATCTCCAGTGTATCTTGACCTTTGTGTAAGAAGAACTACTAAGGCAGAAGAGGTCAGTTATAATTGGTTTTATTTTCAAAGAAAAAAGCATATTAATTTATTACAATTGTCACTGTCACCTAAAAAAGTAAGGATTAGCACAGATAAAAATACATGTTTTATTAATACAAAGTTTAATTATGAATGTTATAAATACACAGAACAACCCAATTTATCTACTCTTCTTCGTCAGAGTCATCGAAACTGGGTAAACTGACATTTCCCAAACTATCTTCACCGCGTATTTCTCTCACCAGTTCAAGTATTTTAGAATAAGCCATCGTACGTTTTTGCTCTGGAACACGGTCCAGCTCAAAAACTAATAATTTTGCGAACTCTACGTTTCTTGAAAGAAAAACTTAGCTTTAGCTTAACTATAAATATGACGCGGTTCCGCAGCCGTCCGCAGTCTCAAATTTACATAAGCCAATACTATATGAATGACACTATGACATAAAAAAAATACAGCTATGGGACATGAAATTACAGGTAGTTTCTGGTCTAATAAAGTTGAAATATGCACTAAAAATGTCATATAGATTGTGTTCATCAGTATTTTTCTCAGCAAAAGCGACTTTGTTTACAATTGTAATATTTACAAAACATAGTACTTACCATTAACTTCACGATCCATGATTAAAAAAATTAGGAACTTATCTTAAAACTAGTTAGAAATACATACAACTGAATACGGAAAGTGACTCACTTTAATAATCACGACAACGCTCGTAATGGCACTTCAATGATAATATTGCATTATTGGAGGGTACTTACATAAAGTTATCAACGGAATTGTGACCTCGGGAGTATATGCTATCGTTTTAACTAGTACTTTTGTAGAAATGCGGTGATCGTTTTTGTCCAGCTAGATCGGACTTTTGGGCCATAGTGCGGCGGTGCGATGCGATGCGCCGCCGATGCGATGATGATGGTGCGATGGGCCGTCGTCGGAAAACGCGACGGCCCAAGACTTAATTTTCAAAACCTGGACTACAAATGAAACGCCGCCCGGACGCTCCCCGGACGCCCTCTAAACTACATAGGACAAATCCGGGGACACCCGGATGGATGGCAACCCTAGTTTTACGCAATGCAAAAAAGGCCCAGATTGTGTGTATAGATAAAAGAAAACTTAAAGTAGCGTATTATTTTAAGGTTAGCTTTTAAAGGTGTTAAAAAAGTACGATGGCTAGTGTCATCGCAAACTGTCCCAGGTAGACAGTATAAGGATAAAATGCGATGCTAAATTAAGGTTCATTCACAAACGTCGATTATTTACATGCGCGGTAGGACCTTGTGCAGGGTCCGTCCGGATCGCTACCACCATCTTATTCATTAACCTACCGCCAAACAGCCGTGTTTGCATTGTTGTGTTCCGGTTTGGAGATAAGACAGCCGGTGTAATGACTAGCATAGAGGCATTCCATCTTAGTCCTCAGGGTTGGCAACGCATTTGCATTCTTAGGCGTGCAGTCTTGTGAATGCGAATGTCTATGGGTCACAGTTTCCACTTACCATCAGGTGGCTTGTGATCTCGTTTGCCTTGTCTATGCCATAAAAAAAAGACTCGCTAAAATAATCCCCTAATTTAATATCTGTAATTTAAGTTTTCCCGATTAAGTCTTATCGTCGAGGAACTTGCTATGTACGAGTATGATCATTGGCCGTAAAAAATAGACGTACGGAGAGAAGCACTTCTTATGTCCACCGTTTTGATTGTTTTTTCCTTTCGATGGTGACATTTTGTGCTTTAAATAATGCTATTTCTTCTTAGAATATTTATGAATCCCTTGTCATCTTCTCAGGCCACCTTGTTTTATTATTTTAGTAATTGCAGCACTATTGATGGTTTGAATCAGCTTAGCTAGTTTTTGATTACGTAGAAATGGTGTTCCTTTGTTACAAAAACCATCAAACCTTCATCTAATGCATACCACGACGAAATGGTACGTGTCTCGAACCAAATATACATTAGTTTTTATCTTATAGCAATTGGATCACAGTTTTCTAGTATGAAGGTAAATGTCAAAAAAAAGAGGTTGACTGGTAGAGAATGCTTGTAGCATTAAAAATCGTTTACTTTTCCTTTAACTTACATGCCGCCCTTCAAACTTAATAAACTCACACACACGGAAAAAATAGTGAATTGACCGAATTAGCCAAGTGTTAGTCAAAGAGTTCAAAAACGAAACTAAAGGTATCTTACCGACAACCTCCTCCGCCAGAGCCGCCCGCTGAAACAAAATAATGACGATTAGCACCCGATTATTATTATTATATCATCATCATTATGACAGGCTACGATTATTATACGATTATTATATTCCAGTACCTATTGAATTTTGACAGCGTACACCACCACCTTATGAACTTTGGAAAATTTAAACCTAATTCTTGCCTATCTAATAGTTATATATTAAAACTAGCGGACGCCCGCGACTTCGTACGCGTAGAATTAGTTTCCCAGTACTCCCCCTTTTTTTCCCGTTGGGGGTCGATTTTCGGAAAATCCTATCTGCTCACTTACACCATGAAAGGAACACCTGTACCAAATTTCAAGTTTCTAAGTACAGTAGTTTCGGCTGTGCGTTGATATGTCAGTCAGTCAGTCAGTCAGTCAGTCAGTTTCTCCTTTTATATATTTATAAAAATAAATAAAACAAGATTAGATATGTGTCAAGAACGAAGATCTTGTTAGACTATAACCTACAACAATTATCGTCTTCCATGCTTTTATAATATCCCAAGAGACTCAAAGAGAAGATTGCTGTATCGCACAAAGCGAATATCAACTTACAACTGCTTCTTGGGTCCAGTACGGCTATTGATCTACAATTTGTATCAATCCCTCCGAGTGCAAGTGGTCCAAATACTTTGTGAACTCGATGTTTATGTTATAGAGAAACAAAGACGAATTGAGTACCATTTCTTTATTTTTGAAGTCGATTAATAACGCCGAACATAAGGATTAGATTGGACTTGTGCGGTCTACTGTCGGTACTGTGGCCAATGCAGACGTGACGCGCGATTTCACGTTCACCGCCTCGATTACCGCCGCATTAGGTTTGCATTCCGAGTATCTGCATTTGCAAACTTTTTGCGTTCGTCCTGACCGTGAAAATCCACGATGTAACAGTAAGTTACTCTCCGGGTTCGCCGGGTAACTTGAGATTGAATAGACGGATATAGATATCATGAACAACTTATTTACAAGCCAGAGGATGTGCACTCAAGAATAATGAAGACTGGTCACTTTGTATTGAACTACCATAGAAAGTGAATGATGATGATGAACCTACAAGTAAAGACAACACGAGTATAATAAGTATATCACCAATATATTTTTTACGACTGCTGCGAATCTTAGGCGCTAACTATAATGAGTCAGATATGGACCTCTCTTTAGTAATAAATTATCTAGATAAGTATATAAGGTAATAGCTCCTATTATGAATGGTGCTCCAGTTATGTACAATCCCATAAATATAAGTTTCTGAGACCGATATGCTTTTAGTGTAACAATTAGATTATATGGAATTATTCGGGATTACCAATGGAGCATTGTGCATAATAGGTGCTTTTACCACAGTCAGATACAGGATTACACTAGTGACCGGATTGAACCTGTATGTGCAGGCATTTATATCAGAACAACATTTAGTTTCATACGAGAAGGAGAATTCTGTTTTAATAAAGTTACGTAATTAACCAGTTTTTCCGAAATCTGACTATCGTAAGTTTTCACTGAAAATGGTGGTACTTTAGAAATATAATCGTAATTCCTTCTACACTCATGGACAAAATTAGGGGAACGCAAAAAAAAGGTTTAAGAACTACTTTCATAATTATCTTAGGTACTGGCCACTAATATCAGAGGATGCCATTAAATTAAATGTTCTTTTGGAATGTTTTTAATGTTTGATTTTCATTTGTTTTTTTCGCGATTTTGTCGTATTGTGTCATCTCAGTAATAAAAAAGTCTTCGTAATTTTAAGTTTTTGATGAAAATTTATGTTTTCTTCGAGTTTATGTGTTGAGTTTATTATCAGTTGTGTTTAACGTGATTGATTGAAGGATATTAAGTAAAAATGCCAGATCTAAATGAATTTCAAGTGGTTAAAGCTGTCACTTTAATTGAAAATGGCTATACTTACAAAGATGTGGCCCAAACATTAAGAGTTTCGAAATCGGTGGTACATCGAGTGGTCAAGAGGTATCGTCAGACCGGCCAGTATAGCAGACGAGCAGGTCAGGGGCGAAAACGAAAAACAACAGCAAGGGACGACCGGTTCATTGTGAACAACGTGCTCAGAAACCGAACCATGACTTCTTCCGAGGTGCGTACGAAGCTGCAAGAAGTCAGACAAGTCTCAATAAGCACAAAAACGGTAAGAAGGAGACTGAATTCAGCTGGGCTGTCATCCCGTTTGCCTGCTAGAGGCCCTCTTCTTGCCACAGGGCATAGAGTAGCTCGACTTGAATTTGCCCGATATCACGCAAATTGGGACGAGGAACACTGGAGCGAAGTCTTGTTTACCGACGAGTCAAG
Source organism: Acleris sparsana (assembly GCA_923062465.1). Taxonomy (NCBI): domain Eukaryota; kingdom Metazoa; phylum Arthropoda; class Insecta; order Lepidoptera; family Tortricidae; genus Acleris; species Acleris sparsana. The sequence goes on from OV281292.1 coordinate 2,830,225, forward strand.
ATTTTGCCTGATGCCAGATGACGGAAGGGTTAAAGTGTGGAGACGACCAGGAGAAAGGTACGCTCAGTGTAACATCATTGGAAAAGAGGCATATGTTGGAGGGTCTGTAATGGTATGGGGAGGCATTTGTATGGGGGCACGTACAGAACTTCGGGTCATAGAAAATGGGTCATTAACAGCTGCACGATACGTAACTGAGGTTTTGGAAGAAATTGTTGTGCCTTTTGCCCCATTCATAGGAGAAAATTTTCTTTTGATGCATGATAATGCACGCCCCCATACCGCAGCTGTGGTTACCGATTATCTTCGAGACGTTCAGATCAATGTTATGAGGTGGCCAGCACGTTCGCCGGATTTAAATCCGATAGAACATGTCTGGGACAAGTTGGGCAGACAAATTAAAAAAAGAAATCCTGCCCCCACTAACTTGAGGGACCTAAAAAACGCATTAATGGAAGAATGGGAAGAAATTCCCCAAGATTTCATTGATAATCTGATCAGAAGTATGCCGCGGAGAATGGAAGCAGCTCGAAGAGCTAGAGGGGGCAACACTAAATACTGATGGATAACTCACAAAACAGCGATCAAGAAAAAGATAAGAAAAAAAAGGAAAATTTAATTAAATTCTTAAATGTTAATTTCATTCACAATTTCTTTAGGCGGGTTGTTTTCTAAAACTGGTATTAATTTTACATTTGATTTTGTGTTTTTGATTTTAAACTGATCAGTTACAGCTACTAATAATATTATTAAAGTTAGTTGTTAAGAATTTTTCATGATAGTTTCATTTTATTGAATCTTTTTTTTGCGTTCCCCTAATTTTGTCCATGAGTGTATAATCTGAGGGTGGAAGTGATAGGTCCCAAAGCAGTCACGAGTTCCTCGTTAAATAGGTAGTACTTAATTCTAACGTACGATAGTATTACTAAGTATAAGATAAACCAAGCGTCGTGTTAACTTTTGTAAAAAAAATATGATTCGAACAACCCTTCTATGATTAAATAGATCGAGGAGACAGATAACTTTCGGGACATACGTTTAAACGTTTTGTCAAGGACCTTTTTGTTTAACTAACGCAGCTTACTTTGAACACCGTCTAACCATGGAGGATGATGGTTCAGTAGATACCTTCACTCCGACGCAGCAGAATACAATATCTTACCCGTAGCTTACTCTCGTGAAACCCGGTATGCAATAAGGTGCAACAGAGCTCATTTTATTTGTGTCAAAATAAAAATAAATCATACAAAAATCTCCCTATTTGTACTATGGTGGGCCTCACGAGGATAGGTAAATACTTGTATATGTATAAGATTCTGTATATCTCGGGGATTCTCGAGAGACGAGGACTAAATTCAAATTGGAGTTGAGCGATTTTGTCTCGTTTAAAAGTCGTATCACACGTTTCAAGGCCATCCTTAAATTCCGTATCTTAGACACGTAGATTCTTTGCATATAACAAAGTAACCATCACATCAATTGAACACGTCGCGTTTGTGCCAGAGCGGTGACAATCGCTTCGGCACGGACGGATGGAGTGGCGTGGATCGACGAGTAACGCTCGAGTAGGGGGCTTAGGAACTCCGGCGGCGGCCGCCGCGGCGTCGGCAGGTCGACGACTAATCCCGAGCCGATTCCCGATCCACCATGAATATTCATTTATATCCAGCTGCTAGTCTTAAACGTTAACAAAGTCGGCTTTTTCAAAGCACTATTATATATTAAAATCCCTAGGACTGACGGCATATCCCATACTATATTTGAGAGCTAGAGTCTGGCAAATGAAACATGAGAATGAAAAAATGGCAACACTGTAGTGTCGTCCCTTTTTTCTTAGATTGATTTGAAAGGGACGACACTACAGTGTTGCCATTTTTTCATTCTCATGTTTCATTTGCCAGACTCTGAATACGGGTCACTTTGTATTGAATTATGATAGAAAGTGACCCGTTTTCAATGCTCCTTAGTGTATTAAACGAGTAATATTTGTATATACTTACATACATAGGTATGTAATTTAACAAAAAAATGTAAAAAAGGGGTTTACCGGGGCAAAAATTGGGCTGTCAAGTTGTCATCTTCGGGAAAATGCGTTTTCATTTTTTCATTTGTTTTAGGTCTTCCGGGTACTCATGTTTAAAAGAAAAGACCAAACGTTTTAGTTCTCTTAGCTTTCAATAATCGTTTGAGCTCTGGATGAGATACTTCTGTAGTAATTAGATATAAATAATGGGTCTAAACGGGTGTTTGGCCTAAAATAATGCTCTAAATACTCACATTAACCATTATATAATCAGTTAATTACATATGATCCAAAATCACATGCTATAATTATGAATTTGCTCTAAACTTCACTTCATATATAACTATTTTTTTTTTATGGCATAGAGAAGGCAAACGAGCACACAGGCCACCTGATGGTAAGTGGAAACTGTGACCCATAGACATTCGCATTCACAAGACTGCAAGCCTAAGACTGTAAATGCGTTGCCAACCCTGAGGGCAAAGATGGAATGCCTCTATGCTAGTCATTACACCGGCTGTCTTATCCCCAAACCGGAACACTAATGCGAACACTGCTGTTTGGTGGTGGGTTAATGGATAAGATGGTGGTAGCGACCCTGCACAAGGTCCTACCACTAGGTTTATTTCTTTAAATATTTGGTCATTTCTATTAAAAAAAATTATTACGAAATCGCACAAGTTTCGTTAGAATACACAGCTGGACTTGTAAAGGCTTTACAAGGCTTTAATTAACAGAGTGGTCATTTTAATCACCGCGGCTGCCGCTCGCGCCCCGCCGGCAGCGGCCCAACATTTTAATCCAATATTTCATCCAACACGGACACGACACGGAACGATATGGATATTTTTGACTGCCTATCGGATCGTTATTAGAGTTCCGATGTCTAACTGGGAACCAGTCCGTCTGTCAGTGAGTGAGTCGTGTCGTGATAGGGTTCATGTGTGTATGTAATGATTATTTATTAAACCATAATTTTTAAACGGCTCAGCCGATTTAAATGTGTGTGGTATCGTTAGTGTCCTTTCACCATCCCGGGTGACATAGGATACCTAAACAGTTAAAATTGAAATAACAACAATGGCAAAATTACAGTTATTTATGTCAACAAAAAAAAGTCTTTCATTTATTACAATATGGGTATCATTTGAAAGGTCTAATGTGACCATCTCAAATATATACGAGTATAGCAGCATTAATAAACGGATCTAATAATAAGGTCAAAAACTGCTGTCGGGTTTTTAAAACTTGCTTTTTTGATTTAGTTATTACGTTCGTTATACTCGTATGTGCTTTCATTTATGATATTTTTCAGATTTATTACGTGTAGTTTTCGTGTGTGTAACAATTTTTCTGTGTCTTGATATTGTTTTATCTGTGTAATGTGGTTTTGTTTTGTTACGAATAAATGTCTCTTTATCTTTTATCTTCATCTTTAGTTTTAGTTGTAAAAAATATCTACACAAGAAGTAAAATCTTGAAAAATGGATACCTTCCATTACAAGTAAAGCAAAGATTTTGAATACATTATGTTATGATATAGAGTGAGGTATCATTGGTTAGATCTTAGAAAAACATAAAATCAATAATTACCTGTATGAATTAGGGGAGCGTTTTGGAAAGACTGAACTCAAAAGTGTAGTTTTCGCTAGAGTTATGTGTCTCCATTAGTCTCGACTGCGTTTTGTGGCATTTGTCATTTGAGTTGCCACTATGATTTCGCCAATGTTAGGGTTTAAGGAAGGCACACGTCCTGCACACGTTTTTACGGAGAAAGTGATAAATTTCGACCAGTCCAGGTTATAATAAGATGTGACATAGGCGACGTAAAAAGCTTATAAATGGATGATAAAAACATGTAAATTATAACATTGCTTGCGGAGTCTCGTAGCAGTGTCTACGAAGTAATCTCGTAGAACTTCTACAAATACTAATTAAAATATGGTTCCGATGTTGTACCGCGACCGGGGAAAGTGATTTTATATGGAGCACAGACCAACGCAGTCAGTTTTAGTGGTGGTGGTGGTTTGGCAGGGTCCGCCTGGATCGCTACCACCATCACCTTTAACCTACCGCCAAGCAGCAGTGTTCGCATTGTTGTGTTCCGGTGTGGGATAGGACGATCGGGAAAATTACTAGCATAGAGTCAATCCATCTTAGTCCTCAGGGTTGGCAACGCATTTGGAATCTCAGTATTGCAGTTTTGAGAATTTAAATGTCTAGGGACTTTTTGACATTTTGTCACGCGATAAACGCAACCATTCTAGGCCTGCTGAGCTCTATTCTTGGCGGTGAAAACCATATCGTCTTTGATTATCGTCATTACTGTCCAGTAAATAAGAGCTATCAAAACGGTGACAATACGATAACAGGTGCAAGACGATATGGTTTTTACCGCCTAGAATCTGTGTTCTCGTGTGCCTTCTCCTTGCCATAAAAAGTCACAGCGGGATATCCGGTAGATATCTTAACATGGATATGAATGTGACCAAAAATTCCGGGATCTGTGGCCCTAAATTTGCGTTTATCGCGTGACAGTTTGGATAAGGCATCTTCACCTTCTGACATAATTAAGTACGACAGTGACGGATGCTTTATCCACATTTGACACGCGATATAGACGCAGCCATACTAGGCCCACATATCACGTGACGTGTCGTCGCGATCGCTGAGGTTGGTCAGCGCTCCAAATAAATCCATACTAAGTCACTAACACAGGAATCATAATATAATATATCTTAAGACGTTTTTAATAATCCGGTTTGGGGATAAGACAGCCGGTGTAATGACTAGCATAGAGGCATTCCATCTTAGTCCTCAGGGTTGGCAGCGCATTTGCAGTCTTAGGCTTGCAGTCTTGTGAATGCGAATGTCTATGGGTCACAGTTTCCACTTACCATCAGGTGGCCTGTGTGCTCGTCAGCCTTCCCTACGCCATAAAAAAAAAAAAATACGACTGTTTTACCTTGAGAATTGTGTGCAATATCTGTTCTTTACTTTAGGTAATAGTTTTTTCATCTAAATAAAGAGGTTAGTTTTTACCGTTACATAAGAACGCTATTCAATATCCAATCTTAGTTCAACCCCTCGTAGAACACGAAAACGTGAGCCATATGTGCTTTATAAAAAGCTCGCGATTTCATTAATTATAAGGTGAAACTTGGCGTTCCTGAAAGCGGGTCGGATCAGTTATTAAAGGGCTTTCAGGGCGAATGCTTCCCAGCGGAGGGCGCCGCCCGCGGCGCAGCACGCGCCCCGACCCGCGGTGATACCTATATACAAGTACATGTACGTGTATGGACCACAATTGGGATGGACCAAAAAATATAACTAACGGTCTTTACATTCTAATTCGAAATAGGTAATTTTAACAGACCAATTTCATTAATTTCGTATTTGACCCAATAGTTTTGTTTTAATATCTTTATTTATTTAGCAGATATTTTATGGACGACATGATTATTTTAAATTTGGCTTGGCATTTTGTAATAAATTCATCATCATCATCATCATCATGTCAGCCGAAAGACGTCCACTGCTGGACATAGGCCTCCCCCAAGGCTTTCCACTCAGACCGGTCTTGTGCTTGTCGCATCCACCGCGGTCCCGCGATCCTGATGAGGTCGTCACTCCATCTTGTTGGAGGCCTACCTCCAGCTCGTCTTCCGGTCCGCGGACGCCACTCCAGAACCTTCTGACCCCATCGGCCATCTAATAAATTACAACAATTAAATGATAACTAATGATAAAACGTGATTGTAATAGTGCATTAAAACATACCATCTCAAGCGGTTTTCGCCTAACCCGTGAGAAACGGGTGCGCCAAAGTTGAACTAAATTTTTAATGTCGATTATCGGAAATCCGAAAATGTTGTTCCTAATAATTTACATCCTAATAATCACTACTCATAACTACTTTGTTCCTAACGCTCTGAATTCCTAATCATTCAACTTCATAATGTCCGTTGCAATAAACATCGATCATACTACTATTTGTTTTCCTATATTTTCTCAACATAACCATCTTTTACACTATTGTTCATTGTTATATTTGTTTTATGTAGAATGGTTTTTATTCCTAAAATTGCACATTATTATAAGTACATTAAACTTATCTATAATTGTAAAAATGTTATTTTTTATAGTGACTGAGATCCTAAGGGTCCGTCATTAGGGAATAGGGACTTAGTGGCAAAACCGACTCGGATCGCGGATAGGTTAGAAGACGAAAGCGGGAGCTTCGCTCCCGCTTTCGTCTTCGAGGTTATTTTTTTTTATAAAAGAGCAGATCATCTTTAACTTTAAAATAATCCTGCGTAAAGTCCTGTACTCGGAAAGTAGGTTACACTAAAAATGTAACACTTTAGGACTTGCGATGATTAGGGATAAAAATACATTCGGAGTAAAATTTTTTAGGTGAGCCAATATAGACCCAAAAAAAATATGATTAAGAATGTTATTTAAAAAAAAAATAGGAGTTTACAAAAAGTTACATCAGTGACATTAGCACTTAAAATTTTAAGAGATATGAGTTTTATGAGCTACGTTAATAGTAAAATAAATTGTAGGAACGAAATTTTTAGGAAAACATTTTTTAGGAGCAGTGATCATTAGGAGTACAAATCGTTAGGAAAATCAATTTCGGGTGATAAACTTTAGCGAAGCCAATATGGACCCGTGAGAAACACCTAGGAGGGCTTCAAGCCGAACACGAAAGTTAAACAAAGGTTAAATATACTTTTGTCGAAATATCCGAAATGCAGAACGGCTTTCAAACCCTATTCCTCGAAATGGTTTTCGAATAAGAGTAATTGTAAAAATATGAACAATCCCATTTCTATGTAGTTAGTTTCCAAAATGGCTTTGATAAATTAGATAGATTAAAACTCCCGATATAATGATGTCCACTTCTTAGAAAGGCTTTCTCTTGAACGGCCCAACCAACACACAAACAAAAGCTAGCTAATTACAGCCGCTAGAAAACCTGCTTCTAAATTAAAAGTAGGTTTTCTAGCGCCCCTTAGGGAAGAGTGAAACTACATTTCGCAAAGTGAAAAGTCATAAAACCGTCTTAAGATATGATTCCTATGGCCCGTATTAATAAACTGATCTCAACTCTAAGGCTCGTCTCGAGATGCGTCAAAAATGACAGTGTTCTATGATTTTGCGTTTACTTTGACGTATCTTGTGACGGGCCTCACAGCCAAGATGAGTTTATTAATACGGCCCTATGTTTAGGAACCGTTAGTAGGCCCTCTACTTATTCAACACGGTAAAACAATACTTATATTGCTTTTGACGTGTTATCGTATCTTTACCGTTGCGATAGCACTTATTCACAGTAATCGTGGTCGAGAAATAAAGAATACCATGACACATTTAAAAAATCTGGTAATTATTACCGTGTTGAATAGAGGCCGGCCTATTTTAGAAATTAGAACCGAGCAAGGTTCTTTGTAAAATATGCCATCGCGATTTTAGCGAGTTGAACAAAAACATCCTATTTCGTGCTGTCAACTTTTAAGTTATTTTCCGCGTAATTTCCTTTTACTGTAAGCACCAAAAAACGTATAAATCCAGTCTGATATTCGTCCGCATAAATAAAATGTAATTTACGACTACGTTTTTACATTTGCCGAATAAAATGACGTCCCGGCAGAATCGGGGAAATGATAAGTAGGAGCGCCAATGTTGTCAATATAGAAAAAAACGGTTTCTCGGCACGTGTCCTTACGTAATATTATTTGCTGGAATGTTAAAACCATTGCGTGGGAGGTGCGGGGATCTCCGAGAGCGTTATAATACTTATAATATAAGTCTATCCGAAGCGAAATACTGTTAATTAGTGTAATTAAGATAAATGACAACAAGTATTTCATTTTGTCTTAAATCCATAATGGCTGGTACTCTTCAGGTGAGGAGATGGTAGTAGTCATGAGGCGACAGGAACCTGTCTGCGCTTTTGTGTCTGTCTGACGTCTAGGAAACCAATACAGGTCAATGAATTGGTGAACCGATTTTTATTGTATTTTTTAATTTTGGAGTGGTCATAGCCAAGTGTAAATAAAACCTGTTGGGTCATTCAAAATCAATATAGCACTAAACTTTCATTATTTAATAATTATGCATTGTAGTACTGAGTGTGACTGGACAAGTTGCTTAACGCTTAAGGGGCTTCTAAACGGGCCATATTTTTACTGCAATGTGTGGCTGGCAACTATTGGTGTCCCTCTTACTCGTATGTTAGAGAAAGACACAAATAGTGGCCGGCCACATATTGCAGTGAAAATATGGCCCGTTTAGAAGCCCCTTTACGTAAACGATTTTCGAAAACTGACCAAATGTTTAGAGTCGACGTTGGCGCTCGACGCGACCGTCTGACAGTTTGTAATCCTATACATGTTTGATAACGATAACGAACGCCGAATGCACATATGCATTGAACTATTGAGCAAAATCAAACAATAACTAAACCAGGCTGGGCTAGATCGTAGGTTAGCATTTTCAGAAGTACTAGTAGCCAGGCGGGCGGTGGCGGCCAGTGCGGGTCCAGCGAGGAGCAGCACAAAGGGCCGAGAGTAGCATTAATTAGGGCACCGCCGGACGTGCGCCGCCTGCCGAGCGCCTGCACATAAACACCGATGATTTAATAACACCGCCCTGCCCTCACCCTGCTCCTTATTAATGCCCAGTACAGAATTCAACAGCTCCCGTAAGGTAATCATATTATTATTGACACGCCTGTTTCCTCGTTAGGAAATTCGATTCGGGAAAGTCTCGCTGACTAAAGTCCGAACTAATATGTAAGATTTTACAATTAGCCTAATATTCTCAGAGCTTTTAGCCGGCTTTAAAAATGACGTCTTTTAAACTTGGACCTGGATTATTCTACTATGAGAATTAGGTAGGTACTTACGGGTGACTAAATTCAGGTCCTCCGCAAACTTTACTAAAAATCGTGGTCTTTGTATGAAGGCTCCAAACAATTAAACATTGGCACGCAGGTATTATACTGCACTCCTACGGAGAAAAGGCATAAGTGCAATTAATTCATTGAAGCATTTTAAACTCTCAACGGTTATAATAAGGTTGGAAATGCAATACAATTCATATAGAAGATGCGCCTTTTTTCCGTAGGAGGGCAGAATAGGTCCACGCGCAAAAGGTAAACGTAAAAGCGTCTTTTCTACAAATTAGAGTAGAAGGTTTTAAAATCGAATTGTGATATAAACCTAGGCTTAGGCCTAGCGGGTAGAACTTGACGGCGTAAAGTTAGGACGACTTTATTCATGCGCCGGATGTTGAACATCACAAGAGCTTCGATGTAACTAGTGATAGCGGATGGAGGAAGTCCAGTGCACAGCGCATCTGCGGCGGAGATGGACAGGAAGCGGGCTTCCTCCCCGCCGTGGCAGAGTCGGGATTTCATTATGTACTTAATTATTTATTAACTGGATCCATTGTAGGATCGCCAAGAGTGAATATAAATATTTACATAATGTAAGAATGTTTGTTTTTCCGCAAACTCCTCCCAAACTATTAGAGACATCAGGATAAAATCACGTAATATGATATCTAGCCGGGTGCGCCAAAGCTACCTGGAAAATGAGGTTAGGTTACGTTAGGTTTGTTTTATAAAAACCCTGAAATAAAAATCGTTTCAGAGAAAAACACTTTATGACTTGCGATACTTTATGAGTAACAATACAAACGGACTAAAAAAAAATATGAGCTAATATGGACCCACTGAAATACGCCCCGGCCGTTGGTAAAGATGGTTAACCTTTACCAATGGCTTTTAAAGTTAACGTTTTAAGTACCAATTTCGCCAGACGATTAATCATGGGAATCGACTGTTGTTAGTTCATACATTTTGACACCCGTTAACACTCTAATCGGCTGTTAAGTTGTTTGTGAAATTCGACATTAGTTTGTGATATTTAATTTGCGGTGGTCTCCGGCACGAAGAACTTCCAGTGCTATTTTTGAAAGGTATTTTTCATCTCACTAGCTCGAAAAGCCCTTTTTGTTTGTTTGATATCTATTGAGAAAATCGCTTTTTATCCACATTAGAAGAAAGAGTTTTGACATTTGAAGGCAACTTAGTGATATTTGACAGCTAACAAAACGTAAAACTTTAATGAATTAATGAATTGCATCGAGTAAAAAACACTAAATACAGTCTTACAATTTTATTTTAATTCATAAATATCAGCATTCAACATTAACCTTCATTCTTTTTGTAAAAACTGATAAAATGTTCTGACAGTCCAAGTAAGTCGATGTGCGAACAAAACGCATCCTAAATTTTTCATCGGGTGAAGAGATATTTTACGTCTCGCAGGTAAAATACAACTTTCCCCCCTTGTTTAACAAATAACTATTTTAATGCCCTATTAGAACGCCTATTGTACCTCTTTTCACCACAACTTTTCAGGCACAAAGGAATGTACGCGACATAAAATCTAATAAGCGTTTGTGCACCTGGGTACCCATAAGTATTATACATTTTATTGTATTATCAACTTACCGGATCTTAATTGTTCAATTTAATATACGTATAAATGTGAGAATACGTATACTTCTTTTCATAATTACAAAAACCTGTAACATTACAAATAACTACAGCGTAAACCTATTAACCTAAATAAGGCGCACGTAGGAAATTCCATAAGGCTTTTAACTTGGAGCGATTCATATTCGTGATAATTCTAAATGAATTTAATTTCCAAGGTAGCACCCCTGTAAATCGGAACTTTTTGAGTCTGATAGCAGGAGCATATTTCCGGCTTCCCATTCCCTTATCTTTTAGCTATAATTTCAATTTTTTTCAGCCGTTTTGTGGCCATCGTATTAAGTATATAGGTAGCCAGCGAAATGTATACTGTTACTAATATTGTACCGAAGGTGAAAACCTTTGACACTCGCACGTTCTCTACACATTGTCAGACTTGTACGCAATGCAGAATTTACATACACACATTCATCAAAAAAAATACTTATTGGAGAATTTGTGAATTTGTGAACGTTGTTTATAAGATACGTTAATTATTTACGTTAATCGATACCTATTGCTCGCGACTCCCAATTAGTTTAGCCCCACGGGACTAAACTAATTACTAAATGGATTTTGATGCGACTTTAACCAGGCTTTTTAAACAGTTTCGATGCCGGGAGGTTCGCTCGACACGATATAAAATATTTGCTATAAAACCAGAATTACAAATAATTTAATGTTTCATCGGTAAAAATCGCAAAGACTCGATGCATGTCTCGGTTCCCTTTTTTCCTTTGTTAGGGTTCCGTAGTCAAACTAGGAACCCTTATAGTTTCGCCAAGTCCGTCCGTCCGTCCATCCGCAGCCTATCTCAGAGACTCTTAGTACTAGAAAGCTGTAATTTAGCATGAATATAGGTACAATACATATTAGTCACGCCAACAAAGTGGTAAAATAAAATATAGAAAAAAAAAATGTACCTCCCCACGCGACGTGGGGTTTTATTTATTTTTTCTCGTCTACCCCATAGTGTGGGGTGTAGTTGGATAGTTATTTCAAACAATTGTTCGATTAAGGGATCCGTTTATGTAATATTAAGCTTTAAAGCGCTAATTGTTGTTAGAGTCAAGTGTCCCCCCCCCCCCCCCCCCCACCCCAACAGCCAAAACTTTATTACAATAAATCTAAAAAAAAATCTTCAATGAAAGCCCATATAATGAATTTAATAGGAAAACTATCACAACTAGGTAGACTTCATTGGTTCAGCTACAAACGCTTTAAATGTTTATATCTACCGAAAACTGAATTGATGTGTTGGTAAAGACCGCGACCCATGTCGATGTGTTGGGATAACAGTTTTCCAACGGCAAAGTTATGTTTGTCGCGAGGTCTAATTTGATTGTAGTAACGGCTTCGGAACCCTACACAGCATGGTCCGACATGCTCTTGCCCGGTTTTTGTTGTGCACAATACTGGGAGGAAACCGCAAGTGCACGGTCGACGACTCTGCTCCCGAGGCCTGATGCCCGCGACCGCAGCCCCGGAAACCTCCCGATCTGATGCCTTACAAGCTTTTTAAGGTTATGTGCCAATAAGGTAAAAAAATCCGATCAAGTGCGAGTCCGACTCGCGCACCGATAGTTCCGTACTGCGCATAGTATCGATCGATTTCAAATCGAATGAGCAGGAGCGCAACTCACACTGGCCATTTTTTTTTGTTTTTATTCAGGGTTTGTACTATAATCGTAGGTACCAAATTTGACGCTTGTATGTTTTAGAGTTTTTACGATACAACGAAAATAAGATTTCCTTCGACAACCTGAGGCCCTTCGGCGTTCGTTATCGTTATCCAAAATGTATAGGATTTGACGTAAGCTTGTCAGTTTTCGAAAATCGTTTACGTTATAGTGTTAACCAACTTGTCACTTACACCTTACTAATAAACGTTGAGTAACGGTGGTGTAGCTAAACCATGCTTTGTCCTTATCTGTCAAATTCGAATGTCACAATGACAGATAAGAACAAAGCATGGTTTAAGTACACCACGGTTACTCAACGTTTATTAGTAAGGGGGTTAATGTACAAAGGAAAGTATGTAAAAGAACATTCCGCGACGTTGATATTTTTCAGTAGGATTCAGCAGTGAGCTGCGCACGTTGCTTTAACTTTTAGGACGAGATTTCAGCCACGGAAACCAAATTGACTTAGAGAAACCGAATTATAGGAGTTAGCGCGACAAACTGAGACTCGGGCCTCATTCCCGACGACGAGCTAACTATACTGACGGCTAGTTAAAGCTTTTAACTTTTTAACGCAGGCTTCCAGCAAATTACTCTTAGCAGGGAAACCGAAACTCTTGAACGAGCTCTTGAGAACTGGGCCTCTATCGACACTACAAGACGCCCACGACTGAGTAAGCCTAGAGCTAAAGATTCCCTCTTGTAGGGGGTCGATTTTGGAAAAAATCGCACCGAATTTCAAGTCCAACACGTCAGGCAATAACGTTTCCCACCCTAAATCAAGTCCGATTTCCACAGTTTTTAAACATGTTGTCGATAAGTAGTTACTAAGATTAATTTTGTTTATTTTCAAGATTTTTTTTCTAAGAAAGGTAAACGTACAGCCTAGTTTCTCATAATATCTAAAACATATTCAATAATCGTAAAAATCCGATCAGCTTTAAGGGGAGACAAACATTATCGTATTTTGTATGGAAATTGTCAGCTTCACATCCTCTTAACCCGGTAGATGGCACTGTTTGCTCGAGTAGCTGGCGCTGGCAAAATTTCTCCCCGCGCCTATAAATAGGTTGCGGACAAAGTCCAACCACTCAGACTTCTTGGTTTGCGGACCCCTTCGGCCAAGGCAACTAACCTAACCAATTTCTTGGGCCTCTTTCGCAGGGTGGCGGGCCGACTCTCGGGTCAGGATAACTGAAACCTTGCACAAAAAAGCAACAGGAAGGAAATTAGGTTAAGGTTAACAAGAACTTTAAACAATGACTGAGTAACTATTTAAAAAACTAATTCGCTCTGAATCTAGATTAAAAAAATACGGATAGCAAAGGAATCATTATTCTATGCAAATATGAATGTAGGTACTTCCGTTTTTAACGACTTACCTAAAGTTATTTTATGACTAAATTCTTGATTATGATGGGATCTGTACAGAATTATGAGTATAGACCCATCTTGCAATATGGCGAACGGATACTAACAGAACGGACGGATATCTCCATCGTTGGTTTGTTTAAAGTGTTACGTCGTTGCCACTCTGCTTGTATGCTTTAGTTTAAAAGGAGCCTCTTATGGTCGCTATAGGTACCTATGTGAATTTACTTATTAAATGGCTTACGTCCATCTATAATATGCAGCATTAGCATTTCGAGAATATTTATATTAAGTGTTAAACGACTTATATTTATTGCATTCTGCTCGTTTTTGAAAATCCAAATGAGAGGCCGGATGAATGGTGGTCGCCGTATTCACAGTTTTTTTTACCACGGTGGAGACAGTGGACAATGCGAGCGGACTACCTGCCTGGTGTGGCGAAGTTAAGGTCACAATCAGAAAGGGGTGCATTTTGAGAAGGAATACCTAAGTCAAGCAATATCGTTTTTGACGTATTTTAATAAGTTATAAATAAGTTACTTTTGTTTTTGTTTTGTCAAATGCATGTGTTTTTTTTTGTTTTATTTAATAGCCGAATAAATGAATCTATCTATCTATCTATCTATCTATCTATCTATTGTTTTTAACTCAGCCGCCCTTATGTCACGTATATAAGAGCTATTTAAACGTTTAAAATATGATAACAGCTCAAAAGCGATATTGTTTAACGTCGTAGAATAGTGGCCTAAATTGTTGTAAAAATACTATAACTATTTTACGGTGAAAATGAAATGATAATACCAGATAGGTACTAGGACGGACACTAAAATCCAAAAAGAAGTTACTTATAGGAAACTGGAAGCGGTTGATTTTGTTGACGGCTAAAATTATTTTCAAATATCCTGTTTATTTTTAGATAGATTCATATCAGTATAATGATAAGAGGCGTGCATGAAACTGACTCACTATTAATTGTAAACTGGACCGCAAAACTAAGTATCACGCTTTATATGACATGTTCTTTAAAAGTGTGATACTTAGTTTTGTAGTCCAATGTGTTTTGTCATTAATAATAAAATAAATTGAATTAATGTAGATATTTAGACGGTTCTGATCGATGTTGATAGACGATATTTGATGCTATTCGTTTGAACAATGGTCGTGAAACGTTGCAACAAGAAAAGTTAGAAAGCGCCATTTTGGGCGCCATCTTAAATTCTGAGCTTCTGGTCAAAATTCGGGAGTGCCAACGTCGAAATTCATGTTCAGCAGGTCCGAATTAGTAAAAAAACACTTGGCTATGCCACTGGCAAGCTAGTCTGTTTAAACCAATACTCGGCCCGCAATTGCCTACTTCCCAGCCTAGGCAATAATGTACTATTAATATCTTCGCGGTGCAGTCCGTGCCGCAGCACGAAGAAAACAGCAAGATCATACTACAAACGGTGTCCTTAGAAAAAACCTCTTCAAAAGTACTCGACCGGATTGGTTCTAGTGTCTAAGGTGTGAGCCGTGTGAGGCTTCTCTCAGACTTGTTTTGGTAGTGAGAAAGAGATAATGCTATGGTTGGTTTCAATTAACACGGCGTCATTATGGGCGCCCGTCAAGAGTCGAGACCCATCAGCACACTTCCCATACACGCGAATAAAAACCTCTCACTGCGCCGTGGGAGCGGCGATTGTTCCCGATAATGACGTCCCCGTCGTAACTTCATCATTTCCTGCATTCATTAGAGGCACGAATAAAAACAAGTACGTGACAGTTCTATTGATACACTGTTCTTGTATTATTGTACGGAGGTACGTACGTTATTAAGAGTAGGGAATATTCATGATTTTTTATATAGCTTCAATAAAAGCTGATTCATAACTATGATCTCTTTCTAGCAAAACAGAATTTTACGTGGAGTTTATATGGCCGAACTGCACGATGACCTCACCGGTGCACTTCGGATCTCTCTGTTTTTTGATCGATTTTAATCTTAATTTCACTTTTGGTGATCTCTTTCGCGGTACTTTCAGATTTTGTTGAAGAAATTCGTTTAAAAAGTAAGTACACCTAGTAAGTACACCTTTAAGCGTAAGCTTAAGGGTTATTTGTTGACGCTCCAAAAATCCTATTTCCCAACCAGCACTTTGTAAATCAGATTTTAGTTTTCTTTTGTTTTTGTTATTTGTGCCAAATTGTCGATGCTGTATACTTGCTAAGTACGTACTCGTATTTCTACTTTAAATAATTATGTTGCATGTAGATTTTGTATATATTTTGCCACCAACTGTAAGTATTTGTATATATTCTATATTTCCTTTCAATTACACTTTATTCGTTTAGGGTACTGTCCGCCTGTCACAGTCGGAGCTGGCTGAAAATCAGCGCTGCAGGTGTTTAACACCTCAGCATTATGCTGAGCCAGTGTCCGATTCACTGCCGCGAAGACACACTCACTACTTGTTTTTTGTTGTTACTGTTTTCAATTATTTATTTTTCTGTGTGTCTTGTGTGTGTAGTGAATAAATGTATTTTTCTTTTCTTTTCTTTTAAAAAAATCCATGCATCCCTATTACACGGGTGTCCCTCGGAATCCCTAATAACGTTTGTCATAAAGAATTGTTTGACCGAATTATTGTCTGTCCTAAACTGTTTTTTAGCTGACACAGATAAGTTTTAACTTTTCCACAAAAATCCGCGGTTAGGTTAGTAATGTTAGTATTGATCAACATAAATAGCTTTATTATCGATTTTTTTTTTTATGACTAAGAGAATTCAAACGAGCGCACAGGCCACCTGATGGCAAGTGGACACTGTGACCCATAGACATTCGCATTCACAAGACTGCAAGCCTAAGACTGCAAATGCGTTGCCAACCCTGAGGACCAAGATGGAATGCCTCTATGCTAGTCATTACACCGGCTGTCTTATCACCAAACCGGAACACAACAATGCGAACACTGCTATTTGGCGGTAGGTTAATGGATAAGATGGTGGTAGCAATCCGGACGGACCCTGCACAAGGTCCTACCACCCGCAAAATGTGTAATTTAATGTGTTCAGATCGTTGCTTATATAAAAAAACCGTTTTGTTTTTGAACAAGAGCCTAGACCTTACTCTTAGAAAGATTACAGAAAAAAAAATTCGTTCGTCATGTTTTTTGGAACTTTGTTTTTGCATCAATCCTAAAACTTAAAAAAAATGATAATAATACAGCGGCGTTGAGAGCACGTCCGAAATGCGACACTGCGTCCACTTTCATCTAAATAGAAAGGTATCTCGGCGCGGTCATTGTTTCGGCTGTTTCCTTATGCGAGAGCGATGAATATCAAATCGAAAGACGTATTCGAATTCGGTCGGTGGGAGATTTTGTTCCCGAAACTTACGGAGGCTGCAAATTCTCGGACAAGGAGTTAAAAGTAAAATTTTATGTGACGCGGTAGGTTGGGAAGTAAATGGTAAATAGAAAAAAAAACAGGGGACAATTTTACACAAATTGACCTAGTCGCAAACTAAGATCTAGGCTTGTACCAGGGCAACGATAAAATTGAATGACTTATTATATAGAGAAGTAAATACTTAAATTCATAGAAAACATCCAAGACTCAAAAACTAATATTTTCCCGTAACGGGAATCGAACCCGCCACAGCTAACGCGTCACAGACACTAGGCTAAAACCTTTTTTTTTATTATTTGCGCAAGGTCCGTCCGGTTCGCTACCGCCATCTTATCCAACAGCAGTGCAGCAGTGTTCGCATTGTTGTGTTCCGGATAAGACAATCGCTAAAATAAGTAAGCATAGAGCTATTATATATTAGTTCTCAGGGTTGGCAACGCAGTTGCGGTCTTAACATTGCAGTCTTTAGATTGAAGTCATGACAATGCAAGTGTGTATCGGTCACGGATCCCACTTACCTACAGTCAGGTGGCCCGTGAGCTTGCTTGCTATATGCATGACATAAAAAAAATAAATAGTACAGTTGTCATTAATTAACCCGTCAAACGATATGTCAAAGTTGTTGTAAATCAAAATTAAACTATATGTCAAATTAATAAGTCACGTAATGTCAAAAAATCTACGCACACATGTTACGCGTAGGACACTTGAGGGGTTTAAGTAGTTTTTGGAATAAGTAGTTTGTTGAGAATGTGATCTCAAAAGTTGGAATACAAGTTATGTTTACGGATCACACATTTGGTTAACACGTTCATTCTTTTGCTAAAATCTGCCAATTGTTTTGACCAACACTTTTGTTGACTTTATGTACCTACAGTAACGGAAACTGAGCCTCTATTCTAGACGGTAAAAACCATATCGCCTTTGACATATTATGGTATTGCTTGTTACTCGGCCGCCACTACTGTCAAGTAAATAAGACCCGCCATTCAAGAACTTTTCGGGAAGCTGATGGATGTGAGTAGCACAAAACCTCCCGTCGTGGACATTCTTGGGAAACGCCTATGGCAGTGGACGTCTTTCGGCTGGTATGATGATGATGAAATAAGAGCTATCAAAACGTAGACAATATGGAAACGTCAAAAACAATAAGGTTTTACCGTGTAGAATCTCGCAGCCCTGTTCCTTAAATGTTACAGTTATTGGATCTGACAGCCAGCGCTAGCGAGACAGTAAATTCGTCCCGTCCAATTCGTTCCCTGGCCTACTTTTTGAAGATAGCAATGTAGCTTATTATCTTTCAATGTTGTTTCCTATATTACTTCGATACAAACCTTAACGTACAGCGTGATATAACAAGCAAACCAGAGACAGCAAGACAAGTAGGTCGACATTTTGCGACATGCCGAATACGACTACATTCTACTTGCATCTGTACCCACAGCGAGATTCTGACATCAAATATTCACGTGTGGGGTTTGGTAGCCGTTTTACTGCCGAGTACCGCTCCCCCCTGCCGCGCCCCAGACGATCCCTCTGTAAAACCAGCGAATGTGCTAAAAATCAATAGCTAACTCTTTGACATAAAAGTTTACTTAACGAAAGAACGATATTGGGCTAGTTAAAGATCTAACCAAATATGGTTCGTTCGAGTTCAGAGGCTTTTAATGTTGGTCTAGACTAGAATCTTAAGTTATTTATATATTCTATGTTATAAATAGAAGCCCGCCGACGACGAAATTGTGTGGGTCGAAAATAAATAGATATCGAATATATAATTTACATTATTACGTAACACTGCCCTTCGGTTAGTTTGCGAGAAGGTTATTACGGTATGCCCAGACGGCGGCCCTTTAATTTATTTTTTAACCGACTTCTTAAAAAGAGGAGGTTCTCAATTCGTCAGGTTTTTTGATGCATGTTCCCAGATTACTCAAAGACAGCTGGACCGATTTCAATCGTTCTTTGTTTGAAAGGAGCATCATATATCTGATGATGGGATCTTTTAGAAATCGAGGGAACTCCTCGAATATTTTAGGCACACCTATAGCGATTTGGGTACTGTTCATAGTAACTCGTGCATTGTCTCTTGGAAAGCACTATTTGGTGAAGTGGAACTGATGATGAAGACCACAGATGGCCGTCGGAACTCCTTAACGGTACCTTTTTCAAGGGTGGCAATAAGATATCTCGATTAAGGTAGTTGAGCGACTATGACGAAGCCAGGGAACGGAAAACCCCTTTATTTGATTAAGTCTATCAATCGGGTACTACATCATATGCTCTCCCTATTGATAGGCTTACGCTATTGATATGGAAACTGCTTCGAACTAGTTAACTACAACAATTGAGGTTACCAGTTTCGTAAGATTTAAGCACTTACATTAAGTTAGTGTTACCCTATCCATTCTCCCTCTCTGTTGACTCTGTTTCGCAGATTTGTGTGATTGGTTGGTTTCAAGCCAATGCAAAAATATTTTGTATAGACTGCGCGTAGAGATTAAAATAGCTTGAAGCCGTTCAACACTTCATAGGGGAAAGCCTAACGAGGGTTTTAACGAATTGGTAAACACTTAGTCGAATTAATAGTATCGTATGGGATAGCTTTTCACTGGGGTAAGTCGAAGTTATGCTTATCGCATCGTTAGTGTTTGTAAAAAATAGTCAATTATATAGCATTCCAAAAACCCTTTAAAGGTTAAGCGGTTCCGGTCCCTGGACGAAGCACATTTAGGTTTGAATATATGTGACTATGACTTTCCAGAGCGCGTCTTTGATTGCGGCGAGCTTGAAATGTTCCATAGTTTTTCATTAATGTGACTACATAACAGCATGAATAGGATCATTTAAAACTATAAAATATAGGTACTAAAGTTTCATACCACGAAATATTTTTGTGTAAACGTAAACGTACAGACATCGTTTTTCATATCTACAACATATTCAAAAAAGTAAAAATCGAACAGGTTTAAGGGGAGAATTTATTATCTGCTTTTTGTATGGAATAGCTTCACAACCCTCTTAATAGTAAGTACTAATAAAGAATCGTAACATACATACATACATACATACATGAACCCTGTAAACATTACACTCCTTTTTTGGGATGTCGTGTAAAAGTAATTCTGACAATTTATCATAAAAGTTAGAATGCCAAATGAAACGCCATTTCGTTGATATCTATATTGAACGTAACCATGGTACCTAAATAACCAATCAATTAATATTAACAATCTATTTTTAGTAATTTAATAATTTAAAAAAAACACAATTACGATGTCAAGTGTTCACTAAACGCATGGTAATAACAACGCTATAATGATTATTATAGAAATGGTATTACCATGGCAACGCTCATTATAGAATTGTATTCCCGCTTCGGTTACGCTATAGGTGGTATTCTGATACCGTTGACGATATCAATATTAACGGTTTATAGTACGCGAGTACAAAAAATACATTTTTTCAAGTGTATTTATTCGAGCTATGGCACGTCAAAACATTTCTATACAAGCAGCTGGTCAGCGTTATTTTTGTTGAGTTGATATAAGGCCGTAGAATTACGGGTTATTATTATCCGTTTCCTGATTTTTATTGGTTATAGCAGTAATATCCATAGGTAAACAAATATCCGACAAAGGGCCGTCTGCTCATAAAAATAAATTGTTGTCAAATAAAGTCGAGGGCAGTAAGCAAAGTATTGCACAATATCAGATGCGTGTTGGTTGTTGATACAATGTTGGAATATATTAATATTTAACAAAATGCTGTCAACGAGCTGGCGTTGCATAAATTGTAAAATCTTTACGTTACTTTTTAAAGTCTTAAAAGGTTAAACAATAGATGTTAATATAAACCATCCGGGCCTCTCAACACGATAAAAACCATATCTTTTTTGACCTGTTATCGGATTGTAAACGTTTTCATAGCTTATTTCTTTGACAGTAATGGAGGCCGAGTAAAAACAAAATCATAACAGGGCCTCTATTCCCGACGGTAAAAAACATATCGTCTTTGATCTGTTATGGTATTGTTTTGACGTCATCCGCCATTACTGTCAAGTGAATAAGAACTACCAAAACGTTGACACTACGGTAACAGATCAAACACGATATGGTGTTTACCGTCGGAAATAGAGGCCGAGAGAGAGGATTTTCGAAAAGGTAAGTGTGTAAAAAAAAATATCCTGACGAATTGAGAAGCAAAAAAGTTGAAGTTTGAAGTTGGTTTAAAAAATAAGTTCGTAAGTGCTATATTCTCGAATTAGGGGCTCTCGTATTGGGCTACGCTACAGTCGACTAACAAGGAGATGTATCAACTTTTTCGGGATCCTGCCGTTTTGCAAAAATATGTTTACCAAAAGTATCGTTTCCTAACTTTTTCATTTGCCAACAAAATGTTTTTTTTTCAGGATTTATTTCAGTACCATTGTGTAGAACCCTATATGTTACGAGTAGGTTAGGTTAGTTTTTATAAAATTCTGAAATATTTAAGGTTAAAAAAAACAAAGCTTGTTGGAAAATTGTACATTTGGCAAACATATTTCGTCGAAACAAAGGTAACCCCACTTTTTACCACCACTTATTGCATTGTTCAAATGTAGTATAATGTACTGCGCCAACTAATACTCGTACGGAACTTAATTTCTTGAATTAGGGTCGGTAGGAATCAATACAAAAACGCGTCGCCATGTAGAACTGTTAATCCTGTAGAGCTAGATCTGTGAGATTTAGCTAGAGTGCGTCCTCATCGCGAATCGCGGGCATTATCCTCGTTCATTATAAAAGTCTAGAAAAATATCCCCGAAATAGGCACTAACACCTACTTGTACCTACACATTCAACTATGGCGTCATATAAAACCTTGACCCAAATTGCTTTCTCATAATTTATGTAAATGTTAACCGCCTACGTGTTACGGATGGTTATCAAATAGTCATAAAAACTTTTCAATGTCACTACGATGTACTATATGCTATTGGTTCGTTGGATTGGACGTTGTAGGTTTTCTATTAATGGCTAACACTGATTGAATCGATTCATTTGAATGAATTAAATGTATAGTGGAGCTAATTTGGAGCCATCTCCTCTAATTTTAAGCACCTTAATGTTTAGTATTTAAAAAAAAAAAACTATTAGGACGTTTTATCAATTAACTCGTTGTTAAAGGAGTTGTTCCAATTCAACCATCGGACTCTCTTAACTGATTAAGTTTCTGTCCCAAACTGTCTGTGTGGCTGTGGCTATGTGTTTTGTTTCTGTTCTGTGTGTTTCTGTCAGTTTCTGTCTGTTTGTGTCTGTCTGTGGCTCCCTTCTATGATTTTCTTAGCGATCCCATCCATGATCATAAATATCAGAAAAGCGATTGCAAAATCGATAGACATATTTTACTATTGCCCTTACGGAGTGGACCAAGGCGTGCCAAAGCCTCCATCTACCTCCATCAACATATCGGGTCGAACGTACGTAGGTAGATGTTTTTGTTTTGATGAATTACATTAGTAAGTAATTCCCTGCAGTGAAAAATGATGTCGTGTGAAATATTGTGGATCGTGTTTTTATAATATAACTCTAATAAGTAATCAAACAGGCCGATCACGCTTCTGAGCCACGTCTATAAGCTGTTCTCGAGAGTCGTCACGAATCGTCTGGCATCAAGATTAGACGCCTTTCAGCCACCGGAGCAGGCTGGGTTTCGTAAAGGCTATAGCACCGTGGACCACATCCATACTGTTCGGCAGGTTATACAGAAGTCCGAGGAGTATAACCAACCGCTGTGTATGGCGATGGTGGACTACGAGAAGGCCTTCGACTCCATCGAAACCTGGGCTGTTCTGGAGTCTCTGGAGTCTCTGGAGTCTCTGCAGCGATGTCAAGTCGACTGGCGGTACGTGGAGGTGCTGAGGAGTCTCTACCAAATGGCGACTATGTCCGTCCAAGTGCAGAACCATCAAACAAGACCCATCCAGCTGCTCAGAGGTGTAAGACAGGGTGACGTTATCTCCCCGAAACTCTTCACCAATGCTCTGGAGGATGTCTTCAAGACTCTGCGGTGGAATGGGATGGGCATCAATGTCAATGGTGAGTATCTCACACACCTCCGCTTTGCTGACGACATAGTGATAATGGCAGAATCGCTACAAGACCTGCAGGAAATGCTGTCCAGCCTTAATGCTGCCTCGAGACGCGTTGGGCTCGGGATGTTCAATGAGCACATCGTCCCTGAGCCCGTCTCCGTCGAAGGTGTAGCCCTCGAAGTTGTGCAGGAGTACGTCTACCTAGGACACAAGTTACAGCTGGGTAGAGACAACTTTGAGGGTGAAATCACCAGAAGAGTGCAGCTTGGTTGGGCAGCATTTGGAAAGTTGCGTCATGTCTTTGAGTCACCCTTGCCGCAATGCCTGAAGACCAAGGTATTCAATCAGTGCGTCCTGCCGGTCATGGCATACGGAGCCGAGACGTGGAACCTGACAGTGAAACTAGCCCACCGACTACACGTCACCCAGCGAGCTATGGAAAGGTGTATGCTCGGAATCTCGCTACGGGACAAAATCCGGAATGAGATGATCCGGCATAAAACTAGGGTCACTGACGTAGTTCAGAAGTGTAGCAGACTGAAGTGGCAGTGGGCTGGTCACATCTGTCGCAGAACCGATGATCGGTGGAGTAGACGGGTTCTCGAGTGGAGACCACGGCTCGGCAAGCGTAGCGTAGGACGCCCTCCAGCCAGATGGACCGACGACCTGAAAAAAGTGGCTGGTGGTGACTGGATGGCGAAAACGGGAGATCGGGCCTTGTGGCGAACCCTGGGGGAGGCTTACGTCCAGCAGTGGACTGCAATAGGCTGAAATGATGATGATGATGATGATGAAGTAATCAAACTCTATACAATATACGATGCGCCCTCGCTTTGTTTCGTTTTATATGAGTTTTTATGCATTATGTTTAGTTTGTTATGCATAAAAACGTTCCTCACTCATTTCAAACGTTGAATCACTCTTACTATAGATAAAAGTCGCATTAAAATCCCTTGCGAAATTTGAAAGATCTAAGAGTACCTTCATACAGACAGAAAATAAGGCGGGAAGCGACTTTGTTTTATACTACTCGTATGTAAAGAAGTATGTTTATTGTTGCCTATAGTACAAGCCTAGAGTATAGTGACTAGGTTAATTTTCATTTATTTTCTTATTAAATATTATGAGCGAGTTTTTATAAGATCACGGCTAGCGAAGTCTGATAGTTTGGATACAGAAGACATTGTTAAACAAATATTTCGTGTGGAACCAAACGAACGTAGTCGGATAGATAGTCACTTTATTACTTAATTGTATACAAAAGATCTTAAAAACTATTACGTATACTATTATATATATTCCGCACTTTAGTTGATAAAATTCAAGGTTTACATACTGTTACATTTCAAGTCATTCACACAAATTGTGGCAATGACTTGAAATGTAAACAGCTGTGTCACGTAGCTCAAATACTTGCCAGTTCGTTCACAGGGTCTACAGACTTTGCTGGTACTTTATTCTTCAAAAACCTAAGAGAAAAGAAGACGGCACTAGTGTAGTCGAGGTGCAGTGGCGTGTCGAATTTCGTTTCTCGGAGGACAGGGCCTGGCTTGGAAGGAGGCGCCTACGCACCCGACCATGGCGGGATGCATGCACTAACTTACTCGCTACGTTCCCACACACACTCTCCATTGTTCGGCAAAGCCATTGACTTATAAAATCTCAAATAGACGCGTTCCAAACTGATAGTAGTTTCAAGTTTCTTTACATTTGACCAGCGCCACGATACAGTTACAGGCTTGAGAAAACTAAGTGCTTGCCTAATAGTAATTATATTAATACAAACTAATTAATAGATATTTAGTTTTATAATAATAAATGTGAGTAAGTATAACATAACTAAGATCGGAGACAGTGGTACAGCGCTGGGAGCGCGCCAACCGGTCTCTGGTCGTTGACCCCGCTAGCAAAGCCTGCGTAAGTGTCCGCTAGCCCGGTGTCATTACAAATAGCCCGAGATCCTTGCTGAACTGCTTCGTTTAGTAATCAGCATAAACACTATGGTTCTGGGGCATACAAATAATCGATACTGTTATAAAGCTATACCTAGTTGTAAAACTATTACGCTTAATTAAATCGAGCTCTTTGGGGCTTATTGTAGGTTTATTTTCCACACATGTTTTAGGTATACTTAAAGACAAAAGATAATAGACATGTATTTAGTTGGTAAGTAGGCCGGGCGGCCACTTTTACACGTCAAAAATCTACCAGCGCTTGCCAAGAGGAGACCACAGCCTACACTGCTCAGATGAAACACCACAAAAAAATAGCAGTCAGATTTTTTTGTTATCTGTGGGCACTTCGGTGTCCTAGGCTTCTAGCCTAGACGGTAAAAACCATATCGTCTGTACCCTGTTATGGTATTGTTATTTAACTCGGCCGCCATTACTGTGAAGTAAATTAGATTCATACGATAAAAGGTAAAAGACGATATGGTTTTTACCGCCTAGAATCTCTGATGTTTATTTATATTTAGCGGTCCTGCATCTCTCCTTGTTCGTCCAATATACCTAATTATAATTTGTTACGAAGCTCAGGTCCAATAACAGAGGAGAATGGCGATCGAGAGACTAGATGGCGGTATCGTGCGTGCGCTCGTAGCCTCATACCATATCGTTCAACTATCGGAACCGACAATCAGGGCGTCTACTACGAAGCTCTCTGTTGGAAACCGGATGCCCTGGCTCCATTTTACTCGGTAAACCTAATTAGTTTTACGACATGTTATCGTATCGTTAACGTTATTATAGCTCTTATTTACCGAGAAACCCTGGTTCCACTCAGTCCTTGTTGCTGGTCAAGTTAGGGAGTACGAAACAGATGGGCAACGAAGATCCATTATCGTAGTAGGGCTCCAAAGCTATAGCGGCCCCGCAACATGACAAATATTGAAAAAAAGTTCGTGTTCGTAAGGGCACGACTAGCATGAAACAGGTAAGTATGCTTATTATCAAATAACTCTTCGCTTTGAAACTATTAGGAATATCAAGAGATTGATCCGAACATTCTGAACCGGATGTTGCGTTGCTGATGGGGCGGCCGAGCGCAGCGCGGGAATCTTTTTGTTGGTTCTAAGTTGTAAGCTTCCAACAGCTGTTTGCAATATTGTAGGTACGTTACAAACTAATTAAAAGTTGTCTTTAATTAAGGAGTATGGAATACAGCTGCATGCTCGATTAATCGACATCATTAACGTTTGATTGTAAGTTATAAAACGATCCATTTTGGCTATGACGTTTAGTAAAAATCAGGTCTTGGGAACGGTTTGAAAAATACCGGCTAATTGTGGTTCTTAACCGAGGACCTTGCCATGATGCACTACGCTAACTAGCGTTTCTATTCGTTTCGTTTTGAACCAATCGTGTCACTGGTAGATCACGTGACTTTTGGTATCACGTCATTTACCAGTGACGCGATTGGTTCAAAACGGCATTTTGGCAGGGCCCTCGGGGTCTTCGTAAAAGCTCGCTCGTAACGGAATAGGCTCGCGAGCGATCATCGCTGGGATTAACCTAGTTTTCTTCGTTTTTGATTCTTCCTTCACTTGGATGGCGTGTCGTTTATGGTGTATTGTATTAAAATACTAATTGACTTCAAGCTGAGCAAAAATGCAACTAAAGAGAAGCAATTATAGCCAAATTAACCGGTATTTTGAGCAGGAACAGTTATATTTTGCTGTTTGATCAAAACCGAAATAATATCGATTCTATTCGAGCGGAATCGAAATGAAAATGCTCTATGTGTAATGTACGGCGTCAATGACGAGCTGGTTAAAAAAACCAGGTCTACCAGCCCTGCCGAAAACGTGTCTAGTTCATAGTAGGTGTAAGTCAGTGTAGATTAGATACAGACGTACTATCACGAACGTTAATTTGTAACCCATTTCAAGAAATATATGCCATTAGGATTTATTTTTTTATGGCATAGTGAAGGCTGACGAGCACACAGGCCACCTGATGTTAAGTGGAAACTGTGACCCATAGAGATTCGCATTCACAAGACTGCAAATGCGCTGCCAACCCTGAGGACTAAGATGGAATGCCTCTATGCTAGTCATTACACCGGCTGTCTTATCCCCAAACCGGAACACAACAATGCGAACACTGCTGTTTGGCGGTGGGTTAATGGATAAGATGGTGGTAGCGATCCGGACGGACCCCGCACAAGGTCCTACCACCCGCAAAATGTCAATGTCAAGATGTCAAGTCATTTGTAAATTGTAGGAAACTCAACCTTATTGTAGAATGTCAGATTGACTCTGGACCTAAGGTAGGTCCCAAATTTAAGTTCTCGACTGTACAGTGTACACACAGCCCATGCAGCTTCACTTGTAAATCCTATTTGTTTTGTAAGGTTTGTGAATTCAACCAATTACTTAATGGCTGGCTAACTTACGAGGAAACTTGCCGGGCTGTAGCTGGACCGAATACGGTTCGACCAATCCGATAGTTCTCTAGTTATCTTATTTAGCTCCGAATTGGAGGATTGGCGCTACCAATTTGACATATGTAGGTATTTTGTAAGACAAGTTGGTCTTATGAAAATAGCGCTGATTTCGACAACTTCTTTACTTAGCTCGAGCACGAGCATTTCAATCATACGTAACGTTTTCGAATCTCATTTACTATTAGAAAACGAATTTTACCCCGAACACGAAATTTTACCTTCTATCGAGTAAGTAACAGACGTTAACTTCATCATATTAATAAATAGATTGTGTATGGCGATTAATATCAGCGCCCTCTAGCGATAACTGACTCGGTTTTAGGGGATCATACTTCGAATAGGTTGAGAACACGTTTGCGAATAGTTGGAGATTAAAACGAAGCAATCTGTCAGTCTATATTATGTTGTCACGATGACCCTTTTTCCCAGGATCGCATGGAGGCAGGAATTGAAATTGATATCAAAATCCTACGTACGTATTACGCTCGTCTGAAAGTAAAAATAAATCAAGTTTCTACAAATCAATTATTAGTGCCGCGTATTTTGACACTGTCAAATAAATCAAACCCCTATATTGCGACTTCTTGTTGACTTAGAATCAAGAAACGTAAGAAGCAAGGTCTTAGGAATGTATTACGGTCACGAGCGTTAATTTGGGACCCATTTTAAGAAAAATATGCATGAAGTCGTCAATGTCATTAGAGATGTCAAGACATTTGTAACTTCTAGGAAACTCGACCTTATTGCTGTAGAATGTCAGATTGACTTTGGACCTAAGGTGGGTCCCAAATTTAATCTCGTGACTGTACATCACGAGTAAATAAATAAATAGATGAATGATGTCCCGAGAATTGACCGTGACGGAATAGGTACCTTCTTATGTACGGGAGACATTCCTTTAAACAAATTGAGGTTCATCCTTTAATCCAACTTATCTTTTCGTTAGAGCTTTATTGTTCGGAGCTTTCATAGTTTGTGAACTTCAATAATTTAATTATTTTAATTAAGTACACCTCGGCAGAATAACTGCTTATTTTAGTCAACTGCGTAAGTGGATAGGTACGGAGTCCATGGTGCCCGCGTTCCACTCGGACTTGGCTGACCTTTTTTAAGACATTAAGAAGGCAAATGGAATTATCTATGCTAGTCGTTTCACACACTCACTGTATATTTCTTTTTGGTGCTGGTCAGTTGGTACTGAAGAAGCGAAAATACGCTAAGTCGGTGTCCGCGAGAGTGGCCGTACAGCTGCAGTGGCGCGGTTGCCGCCTCGCCAATGCGGAGCCATATTTCAACCGCCACCTGTTTTATCTGTCCTGCCTGCCGTTTGTACCGCAGCCCGTCGCCAGTAGGCTCCACAATCATCTGTTTACACGCTTGGCAAAATGTCAACTCATAACTTATAATAACACGCAAAAACTGGTGCAATGCTTAATTTTTTTACTGCGGTGTTTCATTTTCTTGTTACAAGTTTTATCCACTGGGTGAAGGTTTGGACTTGCGCTTCGGGGCGTGCCGACTAGCACCGAGGCTTGCGAGCGAGGGCGAGAAGGCACCTTTTTTTTATGACATAGCGTTGGCAAACGAGCACACAGGCCACATAACGTCAACGATAAAGCTATCACCTGGAAAACCAATCTCTTTTATGGGTTAATCAGAGTTGCTGAATCTAACATAAAAGTAATATAATAGCTGTGGCTCTGACATCTCACGAAGAGCTTATATGTATAGAAGCCGGACCCAGCGTTCTTGCGTTACATGCCCTGTAATGGCAAATGTTCGTGTGATCAGTGCGAGTATTTGACTTCTAGATGTTTTCTTTGTAGGTATTTATGTATATATTTCTCTATATAGCAGTGTTTGTCGTTGTTTAATAGCCAGAGTAAATGCCTAGAGTCATCTAGCTATATAGACCTTAGTTTAGGACTATAATTACTCGAAAATCTAATTACAGAAAAAATATGACGTTTCCCATCTTATTATTTCATAAAATCATGAATGAGAACTCGTGTAATTAGTAATATTAGGGTAAGTTTTATTGATTAAAATAACACAGCGAATGTGCGCCGGTTGGGGTTAGGATTATGGTCTTTAATTCGATTTTCAAATATATGTGAATTTGTGAGATTGTCCCCTGTTTTTTATTTGTTTTATTTGGATGAGCCACATTTCACCGCCGACATTGCTTTATTACTGTGATTATCAACGTAAACAAACCTGCGGTCTTGATCACGACAAAATATATTTAAATTATCCGCATACCAAGCCGAGACCCGTTTGAACTAACGTAGAGTCAATACACCCATAATGCTTCTTATTGAATTAAGTCTAAAGATTGGTTTATGAATAACAGATACAAACGGTAATCCTCTAAGTTGTTAGTTCGAAATTCAAGATTAATAACGGTTGGTTGCGGATAAGTACCTACTTCCTACACCATAGCGTTCACGGTCACGGGGGGTGCAAAAGAAGGAAACTTAATGGTGAATTTGTATCGTAAACCAACCCACAGTTAATATGCGAATTAAGTAATTCCAAGTACGCAGAAAGTTTGGTAACGAGACGTTAATTCTTCGATATGCTCACGTTATATTTAAATGTAATTTAAGCAATCAAAATATCGTATTTTCTAAGTTAAGTTTAGTTAAACCTGGAAGAAGAAGAACTCACAGAACTAGACTCGAACACGTTTACACTTAAATGCTCTGTAAGTACATGTACATACTGACATATAGGTCAACCAGACTGTAATTAATTTTGATGTTTTATAGTATTACAGCTGAGTTATATTTTTTCCTAATAAAGCAGTAACTAGGGCTTCCAATCTCGGCACATCGAGAATCGAGGTCTCTCATAATATTTCAGTCCTGCTCTCTGCGGCATTAGACGTGCATTAGCCCACGGTTTTGCAGGATATAATATTATAAGATAAGAAGTAGTTTGGCTGACGTAATGGAAATGTTAATTCCTGCCAAAACACTCCTAAAATGCAAAGTGGGTTTTATTCAATTAAAGTAAATATGTATGGATTTTTCCCTAATAAAAAAAATCAAACAAGCGTACAATGTTTTACGACTTTATTCCACTTTTATAAAAAAATACGTTGTATGTAACGTTTGTTAGATCATTCTCCCGAACTCATTATTTCTTTGTAGTAAATTTTCCTTTCGCATTTTTACCCGAACGCGATATTACCCAATTTTATGTTTCTCCGCTTTTCATGTTTTTCCCGGTCGGTTTTTTTCCCGTTCGATTTCTATCTCAGTCGCACTTTTTCCCAAAAGTAATTACGTCGTAATTCGAAGGTAGGTTTAGGTTATGTTAGTTTTGCAGCAGGCCTGGAGGGCCAAACCACCCAGAAATAGGAGCTCCGCGGTAGCGCAGCTCCGTCGACTCTGTAACTTCGTCAAAGTGGAGCGGGAAAAACACGACAGTGAAAATATGCTGCTAGGAAAAGAAGCGACTGAATACAACTCGCAAGGGGAAAAACACGACTGTGAATTTAAACTGCCCGAAAAAAAGGCGACTGGTAATAAATATCGCGTTCGGGGAAAAATGCGAACGGAAAAATTACTACAAAGAAATAAAACAAATTGTAAGGAAATCGATCTAGCCTATATCGAGATTCCGCGGAGGCGTGCAGTATTCAAAGCCCGATCACAGAGTATATGTTATAAAATAGGGCATCGTGCCGCAAAAACGCTCCAACATCAATAACTGTACCATGAACTACTCGTAATTACTTCGCCCAAGGCTGATTGCCAACGACCGAGGCTCGCATGCGATACGAAAAACTATCGCCGGCCCTTTCGTGTACCCGCTCACGGTAACACATCGCAAGTACGACGGTGCGATTAAGTTTACGACATACTTGAAAAAACATTGAGAGAGAAAATTACATCGAGGCAGAATCAAACTACGTATGTACCTATTATGCAAACCAAGAGTTTGAGGCAAACTACTCGTAAGCTAACTTAAACTGATCATAAAACAATCAAAAATATTTTGCATTAACAATATTGTAAGAGCAGGTTTTCTGGTCGGGTTGGCGCATCCTATGATCGAAATGTCCATATTTGGAACAAACGACTTTCTCAAAGTTTACAGAGAGCAAAATCAAAAGAAAGAACCGTGATTTGTGTTTGAATGTGCTTCCATTACAGTATTTTCTGTTGGCTGTTAACCTCATTGCGTGACCTGAGGACGTTGTAACTCTTTTGAATTTTCCGGCGTACCTATTTACGTTTTACTTAGCCCAATTTTTAGGCAAAATTACAGTCCCATTTTGACATGATTAAACGAGTACGTAGACCGGGTCTTTAAACGCTTGGTATGTCTAAAAAGGGCGTTATAATATAACATATAGAGGTAAGACATAGACATACTACACTTAGGGGCCGTATTAATAAACTCATCTTGACTGTGACGCCCGTCACAAGATACGTCAAAGTAAACGCCAAACCATAGAACACTGTCATTTTTGACGCATCTCGAGACGAGTATTAGAGTTATCAGTTTATTAATACGGGCCTTAGTCATTGTGAAGTCAACACCGTTGTTAGGGTTCCGTAGTGAAGTCAATATGGAACCGTTATAGTTTCGCCACATGTCTTTTCGACAGTCTGCAGTTTAACTCCAAGACTCTTGGTTCAACTACAAGACTGTAATTGGTATGGTTTTACTTATTAGTTTGCAGTAACGGCGCCGGAACCCTATAGGACTAAAAATTAGCCCGACACCCTCTAGCCCGGTTTTTAGGGTTCCGTTTGGGTAAAAACAGTACTCTTACGTCTGTCTGTCTGTCTGTCACCAGGCTGTATCTCATGAACCGTGGTAGCTAGACGCTTGACATTTTCACAGATGATGTATTTCTATGCCGCTATAACAACAAATACTAAAAACAATAAAATAAATATTTAAGGGGGCTTCCGTACAACAAACGTAAACGTGTTTTATTTGCCGTGTTTTGCTCTGTATTTAAACGGGAACAGGTAGATGCTTCAAATATCCACAGAATATTTAGTTGTATGTTCACGTTAAAAATAAATAACTAAATTAATCTATATATATAAAAGTGAATTGCTGTTCGTTAGTCTCACTAAAACTCGAGAACGGCTGAACCGATTTGGCTGATTCCTTTTCGGTTGTATTCGTTATTGTCAGGGCAAGGTTTGTATGAAAGAAAAAAAAACCACCGGGAATGTCGGAAATTTGCAGCGGGCGAAGCCGCTGGCGGGTCACTAGTACAAAATAAATATCTAATACAACAAACGTGACTTTTTATAGATAATGGTACAGAACTCTTCGTGCGCGAGTCCACCTCGCACTTGGCCTGTTTTTCTTTAACTTCCAGAGCATGCACGCCTGCTTGGTTATGTATGTGGCAGTGTTTGCGTTTATTTCACAGTTACGCGTAATATTTCTTTCGTTAGGTTTATGTATATTTTACGTGCTGTGAGCTTTCGTGTAAGCTGAAGTGGCGGCCTGAATACGACGAGCTTAGCCAGGCTTTCCGGTGCGAGCTTGCCTCACCGCTACAAGGGCTTTGTTATAAACAAAAACCTTTTACAGATGTAGTGCAAATCATACGTATTTTTTCGTGTTTCTAAAAAGGAAGAGATTTCTTAATTAGCTTGTCGTTGGGTACAAATATGACTTGCGAAAGCAGGATAAACAACTGTTCTGACAAAAAACTATGTGTCGTTATGTTGTTGGTAAGCTACATCCGGCCGGAGCTCCATTCCACTCAATAAAACCATATTTGACTTTGACATGATTTAGTTTTGTTTTTTAGTATAATACCGTTGTTTACTTTGAGCCAGCAGGTCGAGCCCAACCAACGTACTTTCGACTGATGGAATTAAAATCAAAACGAAAGGAACAAATCTAGGTCGACGGCAGAAAGCTGTGAAACGTCCTTTTTGTATTATTTCGTGTTCAAATATGTAACACGGGATCGTATAAAGTTACATAATGGGTCATAATACATAATGGTCATAATAAAATTAATGAATAATAAACATATTTCTTTAAAAGTCCATTTTGTAGAACCCATTGGGTTAGGTTAGGTTAGGTTAGGTCGATGATTTTCATACGAGTATGGTGAGTGCGGACGAGCTGCAAAGAGATTCTTCAGATCGCAGCGGTGTAGCTATAAAAACAGCACGGCTAGCACATGTTTGTCGCACGGATCTCCCTCGTTCTAGTCTGTAACGATAGAGACAAGCGAACAATACAACTTGTGCTACCCGTGCTATTTAGTGGAAAATATCTACCATAACGTTGGTGAGGATGATATGTAAATATGACGCGGAATAGACTCCATAAGCCGCTTTCTGGAAACTTCATTCTCAATATGGGATACCTAAGCAACACTAAGCGTCATAAATTCATCAAGATACGTATTCTCTCAAGACTTTATTCCGATTGTTTTCAATTAAGTAGGACTGAAACTTGTAACGGCAACAGTTCGCATAAGAACCTGTTAAACTTTAGGCGTTTATCCGCGAGCCGGGCTGGCGTGCTTCAGGGCGTTGTGATGGGCCCCTTACTGCTATTAGCCAAGTTTGCCGAAGCTTGTAAGTCTTGTAACTGACGGCGAGCTCGTGCGCCGTCTTATCATATCGGATCTATTTTTCACGAGGAGATGACGAGTGGATGACGCGTCGGACTAGTTGGTTTTCACCCTGCCTACGAAGCTAGCGGTACCGAGTTCGATTCCCGGTATGGGTAAATATTTGTGTGATGAGCGTGAGTACTTATTTCTCAATATATTATCTATGTATTAAAATATATATTTGCAGCGTTGTAGTACCCACAAGTGGTATAAGCCTAGAGCTTAGTTTGGGATTAGGTTCATTGATGTGAAATTGTCCCTTATATTTATTAATTTAACCAACTTCATGTTAACAACCATTCTTGTATTTTTGTCTTGATTAATGCTTCGTAACTAGTTTCACATTGGCGCCACCTGTGCGTTGTTAGTTAAACAACCTTTAAGTTGTAACAAAACTTTGCAGTCTTAGTCTTTGCGGGTGGTAGGACCCTGTGCAGGGTCCGTCCGGATCGCTACCACCATCTTATCCATTAACCTACCGCCAAACAGCAGTGTTCGCATTGTTGTGTTCCGGTTTGGGGATAAGACAGCCGGTGTAATGACTAGCATAGTGGCATTCCATCTTAGTCCTCTGGGTTGGCAACGCATTTGCAGTCTTATGCTAATGTCTATGGGTCACAGTTTCCACTTACCATCAGGTGGCCTGTGTGCTCGGTTGCCTTCTCTATGCCATAAAAATATATATATATATATATATATATATTGCAGTCTTGACAATGCAAAAATATCTATGGATATCAGCCCCCACTTACCATCAGGGGCACGTTTTATAAAGCTACAAGTTAACAATTTTATAGGTCTAAACTGGCAACACTGCTCAAATGGCTGGTCGTCATTGGTGGAGGTTGTGTCAAATGGAAACCCCAGGTGGCACAAGTGTGCTCGTTTGTCTTAAATTAACAAAAAAATAAAAAATAAAAAATATCAGCCCTAAATATCTGTCACCGCTAAACATTACCTAATAGACCATTGATTGGTTACTTCAACGGAAGCACTTGCATCAAAATTTTCATTTCAATACTTAACCAGTTTCCAATAGTTGCCTTATTCTCGTTCGCTACCGTCTTGTTATTTATCCTCGGACTTAATTGAGTTACGTTTCGCCGTAGCCGCGAGTAATAATGCTAGTTTATCAGTTGTAAGTACGAGAAGCACAGAAGAGTTAATTAACTGAAGTTTTGCGGTGAGCGAGCGACGGCATAAGTTGGGGGAAGGAGCGATATGAGAAAACTACGCCCCGCTCCAACAATGATATCGCGTACTCAACTTATTGGGCGAACTTGTTATTGTAATAAAATAACTTTTGTTTCCTCACAAGCATACGTGATGACTCCAACTCAAACTAGAAAAAGCCATGCCTAATATGGTGGTGCTAAGCCGTGTTCGCGTGATAAAGTTGCATTTACGGCATTTCCCTAACGCCTTTTCCGAGTTGGACTAAAAGCTATGTCGGGTCATAATTACCTCGTATCTCGTCGTTAGCTCTAAGTAGGTAAGTCGGGATACTTTTATATCACTGTTATTATTGGTCAGGTATCTTGTCTGACATCTCACCGAAAATGCTCACTATTAAAAAGATCATAAGGTCCTTTCACCCCATTCAATTTTATAGTACGATTCTTCTATGTCAACAAAGTTGCGGCCAAAATCTAGTTATCTGTTGTAACTGCCTTTACTCTGGGGTCCACAGGAGACAATTTCATTAAATACGGCGCAACGATACCAAATCAAATTGAAGCGAGATCATCGCACCGAGTGCAGCGTCGGACGCGTCGCAATAAACCGAGCGGAAATATTCGCCACGCGACACAGAAACACTTCATTTTAATGAAAACCTCCCCCAAAACTCATCTGTTTTTATTATACCTGTACTTGCTGTTATATTTCACGTCTGTTAAGTAATTAAAGACAAAGTTTCTAGAGCTCCGTGCGTAATACCTCGTCTCGTCACGTCTTTTACATATAATTTCGAAAATAAATGCAGGAAACTTACTATATCATAATAATTGTCATAAACGAAATCTATCGAATTTAAATTACCACCCAAGAACACTTTTCCTCAAATTTTACGCAAGTATATCATTTGGATTGGTGATTGGAACATACGGGTAAGTTACAAAGTGTGTGATTACCTAATTACAGATCGTACACCAACAGCACAGTTATTACGGTAACAGAAGTAGTTATAAGTACAGCAAATTTTGTAAGGTTCGGTCGCTCTTCGAAAAGAAACCGCTGGCTCCGACAACAGCCCTCATCAAGTAATCAATGGTGGACAAAGCTAATTTTCCCAATAATGTTACGCTGTCACTGTTGGATGGGTATAATTCAGGATGAGACGAAACGCTATTTGTAGGCGTCAAGTGTTTACAGAAGAGTGGAGTGGCATCACTAATGAGCTGGGAGGCGGAGAAGCCGGTGAAAGTGCCGCGTGCTCTGGCCGCAGTCCGGAGTGCGCACTCGACTCGCGAGACGGCAGCCGCGGCCTGCTGCACTTGCCCCAATACCCACTAAGTAATCATTTTTATGTTAGATACATCAAGTTTGGTTTGTGCATATACATGGTATTTTAAATATTAAAATTATGGTTTTTAATGTAGTCTAGTAGATTTTCAAAGACAGACATCATGACAGGGGATTTTGGAAGTCACGTAGAACAAATTTGGATTTGCGAGGCATCTTTGCACTCACCTCCGGAGGTTTGGAGGTTGCATATACTTCAAGGACGACCTTACCCTCATCATCATCACGATCATCACCATCACCATCATCATTGTATTTGATAATATTAATGATAAAGAACATCCCAAATACGTTTTTAACTAGAAGGCCGAATCCAACTTTAAGATTGTAGGTGACGATTGGTTACATATTGGCCCGTTGGTTAATAGATCCCGTGCCGCAGTGAAGCATCTTACATAATTAATTCGGACATGTAGCCTCCGCCAGGCGGGTGAGGAGCCGTGACACCGGACGCGACAAACCTGCTGGACCAGGTTCGTTGCCCGGTCTGGACACTTGTCGCGCAACGAGTATTTTATCTCGCTTCTACATAACATGACCTTGAAATTACGTTTGACCGACTTAAAAGAGCTCTTCGCTTCATTTTCTTGCAAATTGCCTTTCTCTTCAAAGACCAATGACTATTGACACAAGGAAGCCGAGATTTGTAATTTTAATGATATTTTCTTTCTAAGCATGATTTTTACTAAAGATGCGAAAATCAGATGTGACTATAGTCAAGGAATTTAATTCCTATACCACTTTGGATTATGTCAAAGGGGCGTAATCAATCAAAACGTAAGAGACTTCTTATGATTTTATTTACAGTTTCACTTTGACTTAGTCCAAAGCGGTATAGGATTTAAATTCCTTGACTGTATCTAGGATTGTGTATTAAGTTGATCGGTGGTCCCATACCAGTAAAGTGATATAGATACATACATATAAAGGGTAAAGTGACCAGTGGTCAGCCAGAGACCTGTTGTCGGCCTCTGCCTATACTTTTTATGAGTGGGAAGAGTACGCAAGATATATTTTCCACTCTTCGCACTCATATAAGGTTGACTACTGATCTCTGGCTGACAACTGGTGCCTTTACCCTACAGCTTAGTACCTACATAGTCAGACAACCGATTCCCCATTAATCCCGTTAATTATCTTTTAGATTTGGCACCAACCTTTACATTTAATTAATTTAAATCTATCAGCAAACCCACGAACAAAAGTAACAGTTAATGAAAAGTTATATAATATAGTTTCCTTAGATTTTAATTCAACACAAATGATATAACGTTTAGACTGCGGGTTCTCGATAACCGCGTAGTTGGCTTAAAGAAGGTTTAACTCGAGCAGAGCACACGCTAGAGCCCGCGGCTCTCCGCGGTGTTTGCCTCAATAAGCAGCGGCAAACATTCCCCGCCTTCGACCCGCTGTTCAACTATTTTCGAGTACTGCGCCTCTGAGGCTGTATCTACGTAAAGTGGGATGTATTCATTTGAAATTTGATCAGTCTTTTAACCTCCGACAAGAAACTCGGTGGTTATGAGTTTTGGAATGGTTTAAAGGCACAGCTTGTGTTTTATTCGAATAAATATAAATAAATGGCAAAGCATGTTCAAAAGCCGCGTACCACTTTGCACAGGTAGTTTAATTTAAAAATAAATACGACTGCTGTTTAAAAACAAACTGAAAACAGTTCGAATTTTTCATTAAAAAAAACTCTTTTTACCAAAATAAGCTTAAAAACACATAAGTTGTATATATTTTTGTAATCGTCTTTTAAAACACTTTATTTTGATACCCCACTTGATAGGCTTGTAATTTTTTTTTTCTTCCGCCCCCTCTATATGAAGTATATAGTCCGCCATTTTGTTTTCATTTTAACATCACATAGCCTATGTTACTTGGGATGACGTAAGGATTCTAACGATACCTCACACATCTAAATCGGTTAAGGGATTTAGAAGTTATAGTGAATAAAGAAACTCACATACCTACACACATACGCACAAACATGAAACCTGAAAACTATACACTTCTTTTTTTGGGGATGTTGTGTAAAAGCGGAATGTTTCTTAGCCAGGTTTCATGGGAGTCGATTAAAGATTTATCAGATTTGAAAGAAGGGGGAAAAACCGCCCGGTTTTGTCTAACTAGCAAGGCCTGAAGTCTGTACAGACATAAGACAGTAGGTCTCTTTAGCGTCCCTATTTTGTATATAATTAGAAGCCAACTTATCCACCTACATTTTCTAACAGTTTTAGGTCCAGAGAATTCAGTTCTCGCAAGTTAGTTATAAAAAATGTACTTAAATGAAATCATGTTTATTGTGACTTTGTGACTCTGAGCCCTGTGCTAGGAGTCCCTGTGGCCCAGAGGCCAGGTTACTGGGCTAGTACAGTCAAAAGCATACATTAGATGAACATATACATTCCATAAGGTCACTAGCAATAAGGTCCGTGTATACATATATTTTAGATATTAATGTCCTTGACTGTACAGTTACAAGCAGAGTTAAGTTTTTTTTTTTTAAAGATACTTGGTATCGATGTGTGGTGTACTGTGCAAAGTACAGACACACACATTAATACCTACAGATACATATCTAATCAAAACATATGCGTTAAAAGTCGTAATAAGCATAATAAGTCACAGAACGCTACCATTAAGTACATTATGAAATAACGATACAAGTAAACGTCTACCTGCGTCATCGGACGAGCAATTTGCTGAGAGGTAATACTTTAACAATGAATGGATAGATCGCTAGCATGGCATTTTGTAGTTACACAATGCAAACTCTTTGCAATTGAGTTCGGTGTGCGGCAGACGAGCGCCGACTATGACACACAGAAATACTATAAAACAGAATTTAAACATGCCATCCTTCTCACGCTTAAACATTATACAAAATAGGAAGAAAGAGACAAGCTGATCATAACTTTGAAATTGGATTTCGGTAATGCCTCTGTGGTTTGCAACGGTTTCGTTTCGACGGGCGAGCTTCGAAAATTAAACAGTCACAAACGGTTGTGAAGTAGGTAGACACACAAGTAAGTACTTATTATGGACTGTCTGCGGTGGTCTATGAGCAGTTGGGTATTACGAAAAACTAACTCTGGAAGTACTACATCACTATCTATCTAATACCTTGAAAACGAGCAATTCTTGATTTCCATGAAATATAGTATGCAGGGGTTTAGGGGGCGATTAATCGATCTAGCTAGGTTTCATTTTTAGGAAATATACCATCAAAAAAAAAGACGTTCATCCAGGGACTTGTATTAATATATGTTTTATTATCCTTCGAATTTCTATTTCATATTGGTAATTGCGCTACATTACCTTGTGAAATCGACACTACACTCACTCATTAGGTAATGTCGACTAGAACGTAGAATTTTCAGTTCATAGAAAGGCATTTCTAACCTCCTACGTAATTAAGATATCCTAAAAAACAAGCAAGCAATTGCTGAAGTGAAATTCGATAAAATGATGAATTACCACTACTAAGACATGTATCCACTTTTGCTCCTTATTTCAACGGAATAAGATCCAAAACTCAACGTGTCTTTTTAGTTGACTACATTGCATGTTTCATAATGGATATAAAAAAATAACTGCAGACATTTCCCACGGCAAGAATTAAGAAAGAAAGTAGATAGATTTTATGAATGTTTGTTTAGGATATCCTAGAAACCAGCTAAAGCTTAGCAGTCGGTATACAATTAGGTACCTAATTGCGTTGGAATTATTTAATATTTTATGAGAAATGTTTCAAGAACACAATGTCTACACCGATTCGACCAGCATTGAAAATTGACTGGCTACTTTTAAAGGTACAGTCAAAGAATTAAATTTGTGACTCCTCTTAGTTCCCGAGTCAGTAAGTTACTTTTCTCTTTTCTTTTTTCTTTTCTCTTTATCTCTCGCGTAAGATTTTTGTTATGTTTTCCTGCGGAACTACACATGTTATTTGATATTATATTTAATTTAATATTTGTAGCTTTATATAATGTTAGACTAAGTAGTGCCATTGTTATATGAAATATGTTTAAAAAATGACTGACTGCTGAGTTTCTTGCGGCGTTTCTTCTCAGCAGTCGTCTCCTCTTGGGAAGCGCTGGTGGCTTGACGTGTAAAAGTGCCCGAGCGGCCTATTTACTGAATAAATTTTATTTTATCTTTTGGTTTATCTATGTATCTGACATTCTACAGCAGGTTGAGTTTCATATCAATTACAAATGACTTGGCATCTTCAAGCAGATTTTTTTTGAAATGGCTAGCAAATTAACGTCCGCGTGACCTTATCTTTCTGAAAGCAAACAGAGGCCCTACTTTGAAAATCGAAGTTCAAAGTTTCATTAGCTACATCCCTTTCTCTCGTTTTAGTCTCCAATGACGTGTGACAGGGATGAAGCTAATGTGACTTCGAACTTCGATTTTCAAAGGGCCTCAGTCGTAGGCGGCAGCTAACCAAATCATTTGACCACATGGAAGATGTCCAACCGCGCCCATTACCGGAGGGTGGTAATGATCGAGCGAGAGCCCGTGTGAATCGTAACAAATCCATTCTCACGGTCATTTTAATTGTGGGCATCAGGCATTCCGCCTGGCCGGCGTAATTACACGTGTGTATGAATGAGGGCTCCCCTAACGTTGCATAGTCACGCGTCACGATAATTTCATTAATTTTCATATCGTTTTTTGGCCTCACCGGGTTTTCTTAATGTTGAAATCATTTGATATTTAAATGTCCAAAAACGACAACCGCTTAGGTATAAGTAGTTACAATATTCCCAGCTTCTTAATAGCTTTCGGCTGGCTATCGCTATTACGCTTGCACTTGCAATTGGCAGTATATTTGTCACTCGTGTCATAGAAAAACGAAGACGGCCATTGTTATATATATTAGATAGCTTCTGCCCGCGACTTCATCCGCGTAGATTTCGACGCGATCGTTATCTTCGGAACCTTTATATATATATTACCGGGATGAAAAGAGCCTATGAGTTAATCCAGGGTATAAGCTATCTCCATTTCAAATTTCATCTAAATTCCTCCAGGAGTTGCAGCGTGAACGAATAACAAACTGGCACACAAACTTACGCATTTACTATATTAGTAAGATTACGAAACGAGTGAATATATATAAATATAACTAAGGAAAATAGAAACAGATTGTTGATGACATGGCTGGTTACATATGCCGCTGTAACGTAGTGAGAATTTTAAATAGGTAGGCCTAGTTCGCGGCGGGCGCTGCGCGACCCTTCGCCTTCCCGGGCTCGGGCAGGCGTCTGCAGACCTTGCTTGACCCAATTTACGTACAATGTTGTGATGACTTCGTTTTATCGAAAGAAGTAATAATTTACTCAGCTGTGACATAACGAAGCGATTAGCTATGTAAGTGATAGTTATATTGACTCTCTCTATGAAACTAATTATAATGTCTAGTCTAGAACCCCTAGCTACTTATAGGCCAGTAACTGTGAGCGCAAAGTAAAGTAAAAATCCTCAGCTTACTTCGAGACTAGGTCCATGTGTGTGATTGTGCCCTAACGAATTCTAGGGTGGTCATGGAGGTATAACGCGTAACATATATATACCTATATTTGGCTATCCTCACGCCACAGACACGCCTCGTTTAGTTCGCGTTTCTCATATTCTTAAGTGTGCGGTAAAAAAGACACGGAACAGAAGAACGCTTTAGAAACTTGGAATAGACGAAAACTTACATAAATTACTTACCCCGGCCGTTCATAAAATAATTTTAGAGACAAAACCTCGTTCCTTTTTACACGACTGCCCAAAAAAAGGAGTGTACTGTTTTCAGGGTTCATGTATGTGTGTACATACGATTCTTTAATCAAACTCGTGTACCAACTAACTCTGTGTGGCCGTTAATTTTCTCAGGAGATACTTAGGGCCGTATTAATAAACTCATCTTGACTTTGAGGTCCGTCACAAGATACGTCAAAGTAAACGCCAAACCATATAACACGGTAATTTTTGACGCATCTCGAGATGAGCATTAGAGTTGAGATCAGTTTATTAATACGGGCCTTAGGTACACAGATCGAAATCGATCGATCGGTCTTGAGACAGTTTAGCCGTGAACCCCAAAATCAGTACATGCGTAATATATTTTCACGAAAAGGGTGCTCGTGTTTACTTTAGCCATCGTCGAGGGAAAAAAGTAGGAGGAATTACTAAACTAACAGTCCTAACAGGTAAAATCCCGGTAAATCATCGGGGTAAACAGACCGGTAAGCTGTTTATTTAGTTTCTCACGGCGGCTTGTTTATTTTCCCATTAGATAGAAATGTATGAATGGATCCAACGCCTCCGATGATGAAAGATGATCAATGGTCGCTTTTCCGTTTGGATCTGAAACTGAATTGTCGGTACCTATAGAAACGGCCTAGAATTCAGAAGTTCGTCTATTATGATTCCAATAGTTGGCTCGTAGACATTAATACACGTAGTCAATAATTAGTACCTATTACGACAGAATCCAAGTTAGACTTTGTAAATACGAGTGAGTACTCGCCAACTAGAATGATGTGACCCTGTCCTAATTGCGTAATATCGACAGTAGAGACCACGTTATATGTATGTATACCTAAAGTAAAAACAAAGAACTGTAGAGATGCGTATTATGTTTATAGAAATGTAGAGCAGAGCGCCTCAGTACCTAGTTTAAAGCACGCCCTCGGTTCAATAGCTCGACACCGCCGTCTCGAACTAGTGGTACAATTACACGTGAGAAGGAAGAGGACGGCATTCGAATCAGACGAGAATGTATATAAACAGTACCAAATAAAACCCTGTCGGTCGAAAAGAAAGTGCAATGATTTAACTACGCTAAACCAAGCTTTTCTAATAGATACCTGCTACAATAGCTTCCCGCATATTTCTTATTGGAGGAAAACAAGTAAAGACTTGAGTGAGCTATTGAGTAACGACTGTTTCATAATTATACACTAACGATAATGGGGAATGTAAACTATCTAACAAAATTAAAGTAGGTATGTAATGCATCTATGTATTCCTACTACTTAATTACTTGTACCTATATTTGTTGTTACGTAAAACTAGGCACAAGTAATGTAACATCAACTCTATTAAAGGCGATTGATTTAATAGTAGTAGGTGACATTATGAGTAGGTAACGGTGCTACGTTTGCTGTGCAATTACTTATACATTATTAACCTAAAGTTAATTTCTTGAGCCAATTAATACCGGATGGAATAGTTCTATTTACCTATATCAAGATTGTAGAGTCAAATTGGTAGATTGTATGGATAGGCAATATTAAACACAGGTAGGTATTCATCTCATGTCTTAAATGTACCTATTTTCACGTCATGTCCCTTAAAGAA
The DNA here is from genome assembly GCA_923062465.1 of Acleris sparsana. NCBI lineage: Eukaryota > Metazoa > Arthropoda > Insecta > Lepidoptera > Tortricidae > Acleris > Acleris sparsana. Next base: position 2,874,268 of record OV281292.1, read on the forward strand.
CCTAGGTAGGTACATATTTCCAAATTGAAGCCTACCTACTTAGTTTCCATGTCGAAATTTTCTACAAAATCCTTGTTTGCACTACCTGCTTTACTTGCCTGATTTTACCGTCATTGATTGTTTAGTTGATGATTCCACTCTACGCGTACTTTCAGTGCGTGTGGACCAATGAAGTCGTAGGTCTGATGTCCGACTTACCTTATGCTACGAGAAGTCGAGATCTATGCATGAGCGGGTACAGGAGTCTGCAGTGTAGTTAAAATTGCCGCATTCCAGTGTAATCGGGCTGGCGCAGCTTCCCTATCTGGACCGGTTGTTTACCAGGGCTCTGGGTCCCACTTAATTGTTAATGTTATCACTTAAACTGCTACTGGCGCACTGAAACGAGTCTTGTAGGAGTGCCGCATCGCGTGTAAGTTGTATTTGATGCAATTCGTGCGGACACAAAAACAGGTGAGGGGACGCGGTGAGCAGGACAGGTGGTCCGAGGGCGGCGACGCGCGCGGGACTGCAGAGCGCGAGCCGCCGCGGCCCGACGCGACGCCAGCGCCACCGCGCGCATGGCAACTAGCGCCAGCCCTCGATGCCTCACATTATTGCCCTGAGAGCCTCAGTTGCACATGGACCTGCCCAAATTAAGGTTCAGTCTACGCCGATGTGGGTCACCTTAAAATAAAACTAGGAATGCAAAGTGAGGTACCTTTGGGTAGTTTAGGGCTTAACAAGCAAGGGCTCTCCCTTGCGAGAGTGATAGGGAATGGTGAAAAGACTCAGTTGAAATGGGCAGGATATTTAACCTAGTTTCAAATCCCTACGAATATTTGAGTTGAATGAGACTGGGAATGGCACCTTGATTTAACAACATAGGTAGGTCTATACTGCGCATAATACGCATTTGAAACCAACGAACTTTCAGTTTTTTTAGCATTGATATTATCTTTTGCAAGCTTTACCTATGTCGAACCAGGTCGTTATCAATATTCCCTTTGGATTTGTGTAATTTTCTGGGACGACTATTATCCTAGGTATGTTCTTCCTCGGGGCAGTATACCAATTTCATTAAAGGTTAGCCGTGAAACCGTAAAAAAGAGGCCCTACTTTGAAAATAGAAGTTTGAAAGCAATGGCAGCACACTATTTAAAACCATGGAACATGGACCTATGGACGGAACTCAGCTCTGGGAACCAACTAAGCAATTCAACAGAAATACTTCAAAGGTATTAAAGGTAGCACTCATAGTCAGTTGATGACGTTTAAGCCGTTCCTTAGTGACGATTTTTTATACACAAGTTTCAATAACCGCGGTCAAGTGCGAGACCGACTCACGCACCAAGGAATCCGGACCAACGCACAGTAAATGTATTCCGATTTGTATCCCTTTGTTATTTCACTTTCATTTTTTTTAATTATTAAATCCGCCGTTATTACTTATTCTGAAAGAAAAAAAACCCGTTGTCTATTAGATAGGTACCTGGTCTAGGTTCAAAAGCTACAGCTCTTCTAAGTTAGGGCAGACAAACAGCGTAGGCATATTAATAGGGTCCCATTGGGCTCATTTCGGGCACGGAACCCTAAAAATAAACGAGTTAATCGTCTCTACAATATCTGTGAGCACAGACCTTAGAGACTTAGAGAGTTTATCTTAACGAAGAAACTACAAGACCGTTTCTCAGAAATATTGTATCTAGATGATGATGATGATGAAGGACAGCAGCAGGTTAGCAGTAACATCTTAAATTCAATAAATGAAGCAGATTCAATCCTCACCTGCAGTATGCTTGCACTTGCTACCGGAGTTCTGTCTGAGATTCCACCATTTGTCTTATAGAAGTATAGCTAATTAACGACCCCAACGAAAAAGCTAACGTTTCTTAATTTTAGTCCTTAAACTACAAACTTTCTGAGAAACTCTAATTGCCAAAATGAAAAAAGAAGCAGAATGCACGGTGAGGTCCTACAGAAATAGGCTAGTTAATCGCCAAAACAATCTTGCCTCAGCATTAAGCGAACATCACATTACAAAAGCATTAAGGTATAAGTTAGCCCGTCTATAGGCGGGGACACGCTCACGACTGTATATTGTAAGCGACAAGAACTGCTTATGGTCATATAAAGACCGATCGCAGTAGAACAGTAGTTCAGTCACATCACGGGACTGTTGAGCCACTTGCCACTGTTCCGATTTTGGCCGTGTAATGCAAATATGGTTTAGTCGGTTATACTCATGTATCCAGTATGTATTACTGGGCTAAATTATGAAGAGTAGCAAGTGGCAACATTCTCGTGTTGTGGCTGTACTTTAGCGAGCACGGTAATTGTAACAGAAGGTTGTAACGGAGTCGAATTAAAAAAAAAAGGTCTTTATGAAGATCTTACACTTGACGAAAAATCGCCATAAACCGAAACCGAAAAATAATGATCATATCAGTCTTTTTGCATTGTAATGACGTTTTTTCGTTCATGATAAATGATTGACGACGCCCGTTGAAGTCTTTTGGTTCCAAAACTTTGAAGGTCAAACAAATGTCAAAGATAGAATAGTGAACAACTTACCGAAAACATCATAAACTTAAAAAGATTATACGCCGGCCGGAAGCAAAACAATCCCATTTTGTTTTCACAAGGAAACCCCTAGCGGTTCCTAAGACAGTTTTCCTGATCTCCATTGGTTCCGAAATTCGCCATATTGTTCCTGTTAAAAAAACTACACTATACATGGCAAGATGAAGGCAAACGAGCACACAAGCCACCTAAGGCTCTATTCAACCCGGTAAAACAATATTGCTTCTGTATTATATTGCTATTGTATTGTTTTTAATTCGGATGCCATGTCATGTATATAAGAGCTATCGTAACGTTGACGGTTTGTCGGGCAAAAGAAAGGAAGCCCGTAGTCTGTAAGCATGCATGCGTCAGGATTTCCACTCCGCGACTCACATAGCTATAAGTCTCCCCCCCCATCCCAACCCCCATTCCTATCCCCCCTTTTTTTGGAAAAACCCCGCGGATAAGTAAACGGAGGAAGGACTTTCTCCTCCGGCCTTTCAGCACTGGCTGGGGTAGTATCCGCGGGAGTCTAAATTCTAGTTGGTAATAGGGGCATTGGTGTTTTAGCCGGTGCGAGCCCGGCAGTACCTGGGCCCTCCATTCCCAGGTCTCCGGAAGGGATTTTCACCTCTGCCCCTTTTTCTTAAGCAAACAAAAGCAAGGACTTTTGTCTTTGGCCCCTCAGGCGATTACCAAAACAAAAAAAAAAAAAACATTGACGGTTCGAGTGTCCGGGGGCGTTATATGGCTACGTTATCCGTCACTTTCTGTCACGTAAATAAGTACGACAGTGACGGATGCTTTATCCACCTTTGACACGCGATATACACGCAGCCATACTAGGCCCATTGGTTTTATTGGATAGTTAAATCGTTCGTCAATTGTCTTGGCACATAGGCTTCGGTCTTTTGACATGTATTCCACTGAATAAGTTTGGTTTTTTGATGACGAAAGGTGACAGTCCAAAATTGTGTAGAGTGTAATAAGTTAGAGGATGTGCACCATTTCTTAGTGGAATGTATCAAGAACGAAGCTAAAAGGAATTCTCTTATTTCAATGTTGCCGTGGGGGGGTCACGGGTTAAACTTGGGTATTTTTAATAGCATCCTGGCAGAGCCTGTGTAGACTACTGCCAGAATGCTATTTACTTTATTTTAATAAGTTGATTGGTAAGTTGGAAAGCTTGTAGGTAGTAGGTAAGTATTACAAGTTGAAAATTTCTTTCCAACATCATTATGAATTAAACACAAGATTTTTAGGGTTCCGTACCTAAATGGTAAAAAAGGAGCCCTTATGGTGAGACTTCGTTGGCTGTCTGTCCGTTTGTATGTCACAGCAGATTTTCTCAGCAACTACAAATGCTATCACCTTAAAATTCGTATCAATTTCGCACTTGACCGGTTTTTGAAACGAGCGCCAGATGGTAAGTCAGATCTGAGATATTAGCATAATTATAAGAGAATACAATCTTAAGACTACAATTCTCAGACTGCTTAGCCGATGCCATCCAACGACTGTATATGTATAGTCTACTTGTTATGGCTAATTTTCAGGCAAAAGCTGCATTTTGTGATGAAAGCAAGGCGCTTTGCACAGTGTTAGTAGAGATCAAAATAAGTGATTTGACGGGGACGTATCAGAACGCCTAAAGTTAATAAGCATAATGTATCATAATTCATAATACCGAAAAGTTTATAATACCCAATGGGTTATTTTGTAGAAACCGGCTTATTATTTTTAGGCGTTCTGGTACGCACCGGATTTGACCCGCAGAAGCAAAACTTTCGCAAACAAGGAACACAGATGGCGCCATTTCCTTTTTTTTATTTACAAGTTAAACTTGCTCCTGTAAATGCGCCTGTGGTAATCAAATGTACGCTTTTTTTAAATGCAGTAAAGTAATTTAGTATTATGTTTGTGATTCATCATAACGACATATTGTTTTTTTTTTCAGTTCAACCATTACCTTTGAAATGGAGTAAGATTTTTGGGTTTTGAATTAATAGTTAAAAGAAATTAACATAATATTACTTAAGATCCTTATTTAAAATAAGTAGTCCTTTTCATATTTCTTACCAAAAACTGAATACCTATATGAGATGAGAGGAGAGTTGCAAACTTGTGCAATTAATATTTTAAAAGTACGTACCTACATAACTGGTTTCAATACGGTTTTAATTTCTTAATTAAAAAGTACTCATTTGTTTAAAAAATAATAAAATGTTCTTTGATATTTTTTGTGTGATAGGTAGGATTCTTTGACGGGATCTAATATATAAACACACCACCAATTTCGTCGATAAATCTTAGGTCAGTAACCCGCCATCACCATGCCCTGGAAATAATCGGGACGTCAACTTTTAAGATCTGATTTTGTCTAAAAGATCAATTATTGACCAAATTTGGGGTGGTACCCGGATTTGAAGTCAATGACCCCACCGCCGCACCGCATATAATCGTAAATATCTCCCTAAATATGAAAAGGTACTAACATGCAGTTTCTTTTAATTATTAGATGTGCTAACAGTGGTAATGTGAGGGGGCGGGATTTTCGGTTTCAATTATGTATTTTATTTTAATATATATTTTTTGCTATACATTTTAATTGTCTTTCGATTGACACCCTAACTGCAGCCGTTTAGCGTGTGGATTTTTTTGAAAATTATGATAAATGTAAGTGGCGCCATCTTTGTTCCTAAAGGTCGAAATTTTGCTGCTGCGCTGCGGGTAAAATCACTTATATTGATAATTACTTACACTGTGCAAAGCGGGATGCTTCTATCACAAAATGCACTTTTTTCATAACTAGGTACTAAGATAGAATGCAATTTCACCGGTTGTCTTATCCTCAGTCCGAAATAACATAATGTGAACACTGCTGCTTGGTTTCTTCTTCTTCTATTTATCTATGGTTGAAGAATAAGATGGTGGTAGCTGGTGGTAGCGATCCGGGTGGCGGATGTCCCCGAATATACTTGAGAGTTGACACATGAAAACGATTTTTAACCGACTTCAAAAAAAGGAGGAGGTTATACGTTCCACTGTATGTATTTTTTTTTTTTTTTGTGTATGTTCACCGATTACTCCGTCAATTGTGGTCCGATTTTGAAAATTCTTTTTTGATTTGATAGGGTATACTTCCGAGGTGGTCCCATTGCCACCAAATCGGAATCTGATGAGGGGATCAGTGAGGAATTGAGAGAACTCCTCAAATATTGTAGGCATACATAAAGCGATTTTAGTATTTTTAGTAACAAGTCTAGCATTTGCATTCAGAAAGTATCACTTGGTGAAGTGGACCTGATGATGAAGACCACAGATGGCCACCGGAACTCCTCAACGGTACCTATTTCAAGGGTGGCGATAACGATAAGATATGTCGATTAAGATAGTTGAGCGACTACAACGAAGAATATTTACTTGTTGAAATATGACTGTAACTTTCCAGTGGCGTTGCTTGCGGCGAGCTTGAAATTTTCTATAGTTTCTCATTTATTGAAAAGTGGAACTACATAACAGCATAAATAGGATCACTAAAAAGTATTAAATAAAATAAATGTTTAAAAAAACAAAAAACCGCCTTCAAAAATGCAAAAAATAACTTCTTATAAAATGATAGGTACCTATAGGTAGGTCAGTCCAACTGAAGTCGGCGTCCCACAATATTTTAAAACAAAAGCCGAATACAGTTGGACTGACCTACCTATAGGTACCTATCATTTTATAAGAAGTTATTTTTTGCATTTTTGAAGGCGGTTTTTTGTTTTTTTAAACATTTATTTTATTGCGTAGACAGTCGTTATTTTCTACCTGTTTGGTCAGACTGTCACGCTACTCTGCTCCCATAAGTTTGGAACTAGATAAGGCACTGGTCCAACCGCGAGCGAGTAAGCGATGAACTATCGGCGATTTTCTCGCCCAAAAAACGAACAAAAGATAATCGCTCCCGAGTAAATAAAAGAGAGAGATATAAATTTATAGTTCATCGTCATCGCTGACCTGCAGCTATATATCTCGCTCGCGGTGGGACCAGTGCCTAATGGGGGCGTGTTGTAGACTGTTTTTTTTTGAAGATTATTTCAGCGATTGTTTTTACCACCAGCGCTAGTACAACACAAAGTTGTCGTCGTTGTCGATCATTTGTCGATTCTTTGTGTTTTTATTTCAATTTGTCCATCTGGACAGGTTGAGGACCATAGCGCCACATCATTAGATCATCGTTGCTCATCATCATTGTAGTTATAAACTTTTTAGACTTTTTTATTATTTACACCTTTTCTTACAGTGTATTTTCTTTTAATGTTGTCTGATTCGACAAAACTTCTTAATTATTTTCGTTCTACGTTGTCACATCTGATAAGAATTCTTTAGTGTTTTCTTCGATTCTTTTATAAAATTGTTTACATTAAAAAAGTTGGTGTCACTGTCAGTGTCACTGTGCTGTCATAACAGTATTAGTATGTCATGTCAATCCAGATAGGATACTGTGATGGACTATTTTTGTTTATAAATACGCATACAATTTAAGAATAAAACCCTTTTAACTTAATAATAAATAGTTCCTCCATCCAATTTGAATTAAGTCACCTACTAATTGTGGTCAAAATGTCTAAACCTAGTGTGATGTTTCATCCGATCATAAGTTCGATTCAAAGGATAGCTCTTTATGAGACGAAAGCGGTAAAGAAACTTCATTATCAAGCAATTAAAATAGCAGCCGTAACAAGTCAACTGCAGGATCTTTTGCTTCATTTAGAGAGTTCAGTTGCTTCTTATAAATTTTCAAATAGTGGGCGTGTTAACCAACTGATGTGACGAATTGTTTCCCAGAGATTTTACCTAATTGGCTCTAATAACACTCAAACAAGGTTTCGAGTCTTGAAAATTGATAGAACAGACTCAAAAGAGCTAGCGCTGATTGATGACAAAGTGGAATACAATAAGCAGGAAATACATCAGCTGTTGAACATGATTGGCTGCGGGAATCGTGCTGTTAAAGGCTCTGGGTTCAACAAAGTGGTATCTGCTTTTGGGATTGTTGGTAAGTATCAATCAATAGCTGCTGCCTGTAACTTTGTGTGCATCACACATCCTTCAGAACAGTTCATTTTCTTGCATTAAGGATAACAAGTCTGTTAAATTTGGTATCCCGCCTTTTGGCAGAAATATGTTTGGCGGAATGTATCGTTTCCCAACTGTTTCATTTGCCAACCCCCTTTTTTCTCTGTAACTAAATATTTCAGGATTTCTTTCAGTACCATTGTGTAGAACCCTATAGGTTAGTTAGGTTAGTTTTATAGAAAATATTAAATTTTTCAAGTTACAGAAATAAAGGCAGTTGGTTGGGATACAATACATTTGGCCAAACATATTTCTGCCAAAATGCAGAGAACCGTTAAATTCAGAGTGTAAGCTATCTTTATTTTAAATTTTATCCAAATCTATGAAGCCATTTCAGCATGAGGGAGGTACAAACACACACCCATTTATGATGCTTATTTTTAAAATATTTTGAAATTATTTACTGTCTCTTTACATAATTATTTGTTATTCTTTCTTCAAGGTTTTATTAGATTCCTAGAAGGATATTACATAATCCTTGTAAGGAAAAGAAGGAAAATCGCAATGATAGGGTCTCATTCTATCTACAAAATTGAGGATACATCTACAATTTACATACCAAGTGAAAATAGCAAACCCCAGCACCCTGACGAACAGAGATACCTCAAGATGTTCCTGGCTATAGACTTGTCCACAAACTTCTATTACAGCTATAGCTATGATATCACACACACATTACAAATGAATATGGCTCCGCCACGCAAATTAGCACCTGCCTTGTTTCCTGAACCTGTCACAGCTGCTGTCTACAGATCAAACTTGCACTCAAAATCGGAGGATGAAGAAAAGTGCACTTGTCAAGACAGTGATGATGATGAAGATATTTTTGAAACTTGGAAACAGCAGTTGCAACAGAGGCAGCAAAGTTCTGGGTAAAGTAAGGTGTAATACTACTAGTGCATTACAATTTAAACCTATTTCTTATGGAATTCAAATAAAAAGAGTTAAAGAATTTATATATTTTATTGGACTTCAGTTGCAAAACTTATGGATTGTACTACTGACACAAGCAGTATTTTTTTATCTCTCAAACAAAGGATTAAAGGACATGACTGTATGGATATAATTCTCATTTATCTCATTGATAAATGAGAATTATATCCATACAGTCATGTCACATCTCATAATATGGACACAGTTAAACTTTCAAAAATATATAATCATGACTACCAATCGTTTCACAATTTTGTATGACATTTCAAACATGACGTTAAAGTGACAAGGTACATAAATGATCACTTATTTATGCTGTTGACTGTATATATATATATATATATACATAGTCGGGCCATAAGTTCTGTTACTAAAGTTTATTACAATTTAAAAAATAAATTAAAGGAGTTTTACGTAAACCTGTATATTAATCAAAACTTTGATTTATAAAGAATAAAAATAAAAATAAGGTATTCTAAAACTATTGCAATTATTTGATGTACGAGCTTGAAGTATTACCCATTCGGGACTAGAAAATTATAGTTTAATTTACGCACGACGATGATACTGATAACAGCCACAACTTTTGTGAGAGTTCTTGTAGAGAGTTCAACTTTGCGTGACATATTGAACATACTTTTAGCTTTAAATTCTGATACAAATGTATTTCAAGCAACTAAAGATCCGCTTGTACACCGGTCAATCTTGATGTCTCATTAAAATGACTTTACGATTTCACGACAATTTGCAGTAATACGAAAAACACACCAAATCTCTTGCTTCATAAGCTGGAATTGAGTCTTGTTGAGAAATATAATGTTGGTCTCTAAACATACACAGAGATAGGAAGTTTTATAATATTAAACAAAAAAAGTTCCGTGGTTAACAAAAACTAACTTTTAAGCGTTTTTAAAAAGTGAAATTTACAAATAGTCATGCGTAATTTTATCGATCCCGGCTGTGATTGCTAAAAGATCGTATCAGAAATTGCGCTGAATATATAGAATGATTATTTGTTCTTAACAAGGTACATTAATTGAGCTTTTAATTTTTATACGAATTGAAATTAAAAAATTAACATTAGTTAGTTTTATTTGACTCAACCTTAGTAACAGAACTTATGGCTAGACTAGGTATATATATATTTTCGAAACCTTGTTAATATTTACATATTTATGAGGCTGACTGTACAAATCAATTACAACAAATTATAAAATAATTATAAATTAAGTTAGTATTAAGGAACCAATTGTTACTATTAAGTTTAAAAGGACTCAGCTGCAGTCAAACTGTTTGACAGTTTTGCAGACTATTTGTTTAAGAACATTATGTAATTTTTGGTTAATAAATAATAAATAAAAAAATAAAAATAATAATAATATAAATGTTGCTGCAAAAGCCTAAATCCTCAATTTGCTTTGGCATTGCGGCAGCAAATTAGCACAAAGGCCACCATAATTAGTACAATTTATACATAATATAAAGCTTGTTATTACAATGTCATGCATAGGTCTTGTAATCCGGTTAAAAATTTTTTTTAGTTTAATGAAACTGAGGTGTTTTTGTTTTGTAGTAATTTGTGTTCATTTTCAGATCACAGTCACAACTAGGTTTGGAGTTTGGTGTACGCACAGTACCTGAGTGGCGGTTTGTTTGGAACAGCCATCTGCTGTCTCCAGTGCATTCACAACTACACCCAGACTGGATCCTCTACATAATACATGGATTTATAGAGCAAAGCAATCTCAACATATTTGGCCGGCCAGTGTATATAACCTTAGTGGCGCGAAGGAGCAACAGATATGCTGGCACTAGGTTCTTAAAACGAGGAGCTAACATGCATGGAGATGTAGCCAATGAGGTGGAAACGGAACAGATTGTTCATGATTCCATGGTATCATCATTTAGCAATGGCAGGCAAGATATTTATTAATACCTAGATACTTATCGCAATTTCAAAGCCTTTACGTATGTGTCCTAAGGCGCAAAGGCTTTCATTATAGTTTACTAGCTTCTGCCCGCGACTTGGTCGCCGTTGACCATCCTACAGGAACAGTCATTTATTTCGGAATCAAAGGCCTTTGCGTTAATTTAGGGTAAAAGTTATGTCCATTCCACATTTCCTCTTAATCCGTTATCCATCGTAAAGGAGTAACAAACATACTAACTCACAAACTTTCGCGTTTATAATTTATAATTTTAGTAGTCGCCTTCATAATAAAGTAAAATTAATGCTGTAGATTGTTAGGTGCTTTATTTTTTTATTTTTCTTCTAGATATAGTTCCTTTGTCCAAATGAGAGGGTCCATACCCAGCTATTGGTCACAGGACATTTCGAAAATGGTACCCAAACCGCAAATATTGATTGATCTCAGTGATCCTTATGCTGAGATACCAGGGAAGCATATAAATAATTTAATGAAGAGGTATGGAGCACCCATTATGATTCTGAACTTGGTGAAGAAAAGAGAAAAAAAGAGGCACGAGTCGTTATTGACTGATGTGATTAGCAATGCAGTGAAGTATTTGAACCAGTTCCTGCCTCCGGAGCATGCTGTGCAGTACTTCCACCTGGACATGGCCCGGATGAACAAGGGTGCTGATGCTAAGGTTTTAGACAAGTTAGTGCCTTCTCATTGTCATATTTATAACCACGTCGCACGTCAATAAAAGCGCATGCAACTTTTGGCTGAATGAGCAAAGCTCCCTTAGCTTTACATAGACAACATAAGCATAGACAAAAAGAAAAAGAAACGAATAACGGTGGTCGGTTGTAGACTGGCGGCATTCGCGCGCACCGTGGTGCGGCGCACGGGCGTGTTCCTGAGCGCGGAGGGGTGCGGGGGGGCGGACGGCGAGGCGGGCGGCGCGCCGGGGCACCAGCGCGGGCGGCTGCAGACCGGGCTGGCGCGCGTCAACTGCGTGGACTGCCTCGACCGCACCAACACCGCGCAGTTCGCCATCGGCAAGTGCGTGCTGGCGCATCAGGTACGAGGGGACGGGAGGGGTAAGGGGGCGCGGGCGGCGCGCCGGGGCATCAGCACGGGCGGCTGCAGACGGGGCTGGCGCGCGCATACCCCTGGAATGTATATGTCAACTTTGGCGACCAGCCTCACCCGCTCCGGCTCACTCGGTGCCTGCACTTTCTTACGCCAGGGCGGCGGGGCTGCCACGGAGTCCACCTCATCCCTCTGCATTACAATCTTCGACACTGTTATAACCTCAAAATTATAATCATATACACGGTGTTACACGAGGAAACCGAATAATTTTAACAGCGTATTCCAGACATTATTTGGAGTTAAAATTGTCGTATAATGTTTGCTAGATTCAGCTTGGTTTTTGAGATATTTGCGTTTATGTTTAAAAAAGTCGTAATGAAATCTCCAGTACAAAACACCCTTACAATTGCGACGTTGCGAGCCCGCCTCGTCTAAGTTGACTGTAAATTGACTTTCATTCAGAACCGTCATTAGTATGTTTACATGTCAACGTCAGCTTAATATTTTTTCTCCAAAAACGTAAAAAATATCGATAAATTAATAATAATAATCCAATATTCAATTGAATGTTATGACAAAAAAAAAACAAATATGAAAAAACTTTCACAAATCTTGGAACATTGTAATTACTGAAGGCAAGCCGGATCAATTTTGGATTAGATTAGAACAGCATATGATCGGGATTCGGGATGGATGGCGTACTCGAGTGCTTACCAGTGGCGGTAACAGGTTGAAGAAATGGTGATAATGATGAAGCCGACGGATTAAAAGTATTCGTGCTATTACCAGTTCGTTGGAGTATCACGTAGCAAAGTGTAAGAAAGACACCGACAGCAACGCACTGGGTACATACCAGTGGCGTAACTACAGGGTGGCAAGTCGGCAAAATGCCACGGGCCCCCAGCCCGAGAGGCCCCTCGGCCCGAGACAGCCTTCCGGCCCGAGAGGCTACGAGCTCAGGAGTAACATGACGATTTTACTGAGAGGGCCCCATCCAATAAATTTGCCACGGGCCTCAGATGGTAAGTACTTAACGGAATCTTAATGGATGTTATATTTTTATGATATGCCGTTTATTTTTATTTGTTTATGAATGAATACTGTCGACAGGAGTAAGTAGTACTTGTCTTGTAGCGAGTTAATTTTGTAAACATTTCGTTTTATTATTGTAATTACTAATTAATCTTACTTATGCAATTCATGTTATCCACAAATTATACGAAATAATACACAAAATTCTTTTATTTTATTTATTAAGTAAAAGCATACCATAGATACTTTTATTTGCATCATTTCAACCCGGGGACGTCCTCTGCTGGACGTAGGTCTCCCCCAAAGACTTCCACCACGAACGGTCACACGCCTTCTGCATCTACCGGTGTCCGGCGACTTTCACCAGGTCGTCGGTCCATCTAGTAGGGGGCCGACCGACACCGCGTCTCCCGGTCCGTGGTCTGCACTCGAGAACCTTAACACCCCACCGGCCATCAGTTCTACGAGCAATGTGTCCAGCCCATTGCCACTTCAGCTTGCAGACTCTGAGAACTATGTCGGTGACTTTGGTTCTTCTACGGATTTCTTCATTTCTGATTCTATCCCGTAGAGTAACTCCGAGCAGCTCTCTCCATAGCACGCTGAGTAACTCTGAGCTTATTTAAAAGGCTCACTGTGAGGGACCACGTCTCCGTTCCATAAGTCAATCCTTCAATTTAACATTCATTATTTCTGAAGACATTTTGTAACGTCTTATGCCTAGTTTAACAACTAGATAAGGCTGACAAGATAATAAATACCAGTACAAGATAATAAAAGTTACGTTGTGAAAATCAAAATGTACGTCGTACAAATCTTATATCAATAACAACAATGTCAATGACGCAATGTAAGTCATTAATGTCATTATGATTGCGGAATGAAGTGGCCAGTAGTTTTCAGTTTGATGTAAAGAGTACCCATGACAGTTCAAAGTAACTGTTTCTGGGGTACTTTTTGTAGACTTTGCTTTAAAAAAATCCATTTAATTTATTTAGTCTCAGTAATATTTTGCTTACTTTTACTGGCTTACTGCTGGTAGGCCATGGCCACTTGTTCATTTCATAATTAATTTTGTACCCAACGCCTTGTCGCAACCATTGGAGAATCCAAGAGCGAATAGTAAATGAACCCTAGTTCTTGATTTGATTAAATAAACAGCTAGAATTGCCTGGTCCTCGTAGTGTTTGGGGCAAAAATAACCACCAATTTAATCGAATGAGGCTGTTACAATATTTTTAACTTTGCGAAAGTGTAAATCTCTCGGCGATAGTCTGAAGCATGTCTAAATAGATAAATTATTAGTAAATAGTTCCGATTGCACTTTTACGTAAATCCTGCTTTAAAACAATAATGCCTGACTCCAAGTGTTACTTAACTCTTCTAATGGAAAGAGATAACAATTGCAAACGTAGTAAGAAGTTTCGTTTGCATTTGTACGTAAATCCTGCTTTGAAACGATTTGTTTGACAAGGACATTGCTCTATGAGTATGTCTGTCTCTTCTAATGGAAAGAGATAACAATAATAAACGTTGCCAGCTTATCCTAAGGTGTTGATTTACTGGTGTAGGAAAAATAATTAATTTATTATGTATGAAAACACAACAAAAATTAAAATCATATTTCGACGTGGGTTCATATAATCTTTTTTGTTTCTTACGGCCTTAGGAACACACTGTTAAAATTATTCGGTTTTCTCGTGTTACACCGTGTATAATTCAGAAACCAAGCATCTCAGCGGGGGGCAAGTTGGATGTGGGGGGTTTCCAACATCGCAACGCACGAGAATGTCATCCCGTATATTTTGATTGATAGAAAAGAAACACGCTAGTACTCGTAGTTACGCATTCTTTGCATCTTGGCTAGTTTGCCCCACATTCTCATCACTTTTCAATTTCCGGTAATGAATTGCAGCTGTACGCGCTGGGGCTGATCGGGTCGAGCGAGATTGAGTTCGAGTCGGACTGCGCGCGCCTGCTGGAGGGGCTGTACGAGGACCACGGCGACACGCTGGCGCTGCAGTACGGCGGCTCGCAGCTCGTACACAGGTGCCGTCCCCGCCCCGCGGAGCTTAGATTTCGATTATCATTATCATACACTCCCTTTGGAATTTCAAAATTTCCGGGATGCAAATCCAGGGTATACAGTTGTGGTCATATAATTAAGAACGATTTGAAGTTGCAGAATATATTTATCTAAATCATGACATGTGTAGTTATAATGTTCCTTCTTAAAAGTAACTAGTTATGTTTTGAAATAGCCACATGAATAGAGCAAACGGGATTAGGAATATAAAATAAAATCGCTAACTATTTCTTTTACAAATTGTATTTTTTCTCTCTAGTAACAAATTCAAATAGTAATAAAGCTGGACAAATAATTAAGAACGATTTATTGAACTGCTCGAGAGTTGTATTATATGAAACTTAGACTAAATAAATCACATTAATGTGAAGTGCGTAAAGGAAAAAAAGATATTTAATACATTTTAAACAAAAACTAATAGTGAGTAGCGTGTCCACGGCTTTTAATTACTGCTTTACACCGGCGAGGCATAGACTCTATCAATTTTTGACATTTCGCAAGAGAGATAGACTTCCATTCTTCTAAGAAAACGTCGTACAGCTCTCTTAAATTGCCACACTGTCGATTTGAAACCTTTTTCTTGACTTCACACCAAAGATGCTCTATTGGGTTTAGATCTGGGCTGTTAGCGGGCCAATCTAAGACAGAAACTGATTGCGATGTGAGAAATTCCTTAACGGTACGTGCAGTATGCTTTGGATCATTGTCGTGCTGGAATGTCCAAATAACCGGAAGCACGTCTTCAGCATAAGGTAACATTGTTTCTTCCAGTATATTTTTGTATTGGAATTGATCCATGTTTCCTTCTATCAACTTAACAGGTCCAACACCATGTCCAGAAAAGCACCCCCAAATTTTTACATTTCCCCCACCATGCTTTAATGTCACTTTTGTGTACTTAGGGTCGAATGCTTTATTCGGAGGTCGTCGTACATATCGTTTTCCATCAGAACATACCCTGTTTATTTTTGTCTCGTCAGAAAAAATAACATTTTTCCACTGTCTAACTGTCCAGTTTTCATACCTTCTTGCAAATGCAAGCCGGGCTTGCCTATGACACCGTTTCAACATGGGCACCTTCCTTGCTATCCTCCCGTGCAACTTTTCTTCTACTAAACGCCTTCGGATAGTGCGTGCCGAGATTGCTGAAGGATTGTTTTCACCAAAATATTCTTTTCTCAGCTCATTAGACCCTTTAAAAGTATTTTGTTTTGCCAAACGAATGATATTTCGATCATCTCGACGACATGACTTCCTCTGTTTAGGTTCACACGGAACATTTGAAGTAGTTTGATACGTCGCAAAGTGCTTCACAGCGTGGAAAACCATTGTTTTTGAGCATTGCAGATGGTCGGCTATCTTTTTATACGACCAATTCTTCTCGCGAAGTTTTATTATTACTTCCCTTGTAGATTTATTGCAACTTTTATTTTTCCCCATTGTTTTTACACGAAGCAATCACCTTTTAAACTCTTACAGCACTAAATGGCGCCAAAATCATACAAATAGTGACCTACCACCACAGAGCCACAGAGTGTTCTCTATTTAAATTTGAATAAAAAAATAAACCATTCAGCGTTCTTAATTTTGTGACCAGCCAGTAAGAAGTAATACTAGGTTCAGATCTAATGTAAAAAGTTTATCTATTTATTTTTTAGCCAATCATTTGTATCAGCGAATGAACCGGTAGTATGCAAAAGTTTTGCGATACAGAGAGAAATACAAAAAAATACATGCAGTTAGTTATACTTGTTAGTTGGAAAAAAACTTTCCTTTAAATAAGCGTTCTTAATTATATGACCACCACTGTAAGCTATCTCCATTCTAAATTTTATCCACATCTGTCCAGCCACTGCAGCGTGAAGGAATAATAAAACAACACACAAAGTTTCGCATTTATTATACTAGCTTTTGCGCGCGACTCTGGCCCTCGTTCCTGCAGCGACTTCACAGATCCACATCCTTTTTTTACTAGCTACTAGTTTTTGTACTAACATTTCAATTAATATAATGAAAATACAAAACGTTTATCTATATAACTTCGACAAATGATCCTAAAAAAAAATTGCCCTTTAGGAGACATTTACATTAAACAATTTGTCATTTTTCATTTCATTTCGCTACGTCCGGATTTGCGACAACAAAGTATCTACCTTACCCATACACATATTGACACAGTTTTTGCTATATTTCAGGATTAAAACGTATCGTAAAACAGCTCCGTGGGCGTCCCACGGCAACGACATAATGCAGACCCTGAGCCGGTACTACTCCAACACGTTCTCCGACGCCGAGAAGCAGAACACTATGAACCTGTTCCTTGGCCTGTTCATCCCTGATGGCTCCAAGCCTCCCATTTGGGAGTACCAGAATGATTACTACCTTCATCACCCGGAGGCCATGGTGTACATACCAAGAACCAGGTAACCTTAGCCTGTTTTTTGTTCATACACTCAGGAGCAAAAATACCGGGTCAGAGTGCGTTTTTCATACTAAAGAGCCTATTTCGAAGCCTTTTGTTCCTCGCCAGGGAATGCTTTTAAATTGGCAACTATTGGTTACTATCGAATTGCAAATACCAGATGCGGAACATAGGGTTTTTATTTTTAAAGATAATTTGAGGTCTACATTCGCAGACAAAGAATACGGAACTACGAAAAATTAAGATTACCTACTTTCAAAGTAATAGAAACTGCATAATTTACCAGTTAGTAAAACCACACTAATGAATTGGCCTGTTTACATAGGTCAGTGATCGAATTGTTGGAGCGCATTCGGTTTGGCCGAATTCGTTAACCGAATTGGCTTGTTTACATAGGTCAGTGATCGAATTGTTGGAGCGCATTCGGTTTGGCCGAATTCGTTAGCTGAATTGGCTTGTTTACATAGGTCAGCGACCGAATTGTTGGAGCGCATTCGGTTTGGCCGAATTCGTTAACCGATTTGGCTTGTTTACATAGGTCAGCGACCGAATTGTTGGAGCGCATTCGGTTTGGCCGAATTCGTTAACCGAATTGGCCTGTTTCCATAACTGTGCGAAGTGATTTAATGAGTGCGGCGGGGCAGGTCGCTGACCGCGTGGTGGGACGCGGGCGCGGGCCGGCACCTGCCGCGCGCGCCGCTGGAGATGCGCAAGCTGTGCTGCGAGGTGGTGGGGCTGGCGCCGCGCGCCGCGCCCGAGATGGTGGACGCCTACCACGACTGCTACCGCCCGCAGGAGTACACCGTCTTCGCCGAGTGCTACGAGTTCAAGGTACGCCGCGCCTCGACACCGGCCATTTGTTTATTCTAGAAGGAAGCCTTCATGCGGAACATAACTATATTGTTACAGAGAACTTGTTTTTTATTTATTTACACTAAGTATAAGTGATATTATAAAGAAGAAAGATTTGTATTTTTGTATGACTGTCACGAATAAATGTTTTTTCTTTGTTTCCAGATGTGCCACTCGCTGCGCGACCTGACGCCGACGTTCTCGGAGAGCTTCAGCCCGTTCGTGGTGCGCGGGCGCGCGCGGCCGCGGCAGAACCCCACCATCAGCGGCCGCAGCAGCACCGCCTCCAACAACTCCAGCGAGTGAGTACTAAGTGCCCCCCTCCCCTTCATTTCTTTGTACGTTCGAGAAATTTTATTGATGAAGTAGTACGCAATGGTCAGGTTATACATTTTCCACGTGTTAATTATGGATTTATTTCAAGTGCGTTGATATTTTGGAAATGCGGTGTACTATAATGATTGTTTCATGTGCGTTGCGCAGCTCGAGCGGCTCGTCGTCGTCGTCGGAGGAGGCGCCGCGCGCGCGCGCTCCCCCCGCGCCCCCCGCACCCTGCGCGCCCGCGCCGCCCCCCGCGCCCTTCCCCGCCGTGCGCCGGCGCGCGCGCGTCGCGCTGCCCGACCCCGCCCGCCGCGACATGGCCATGTACGTACCAACTCAACAAGCAGGCGCCCCCCGCACCCTGCGCGCCCGCGCCGCCCCCCGCGCCCTTCCCCGCCGTGCGCCGGCGCGCGCGCGTCGCGCTGCCCGACCCCGCCCGCCGCGACATGGCCATGTACGTACCAACTCAACAAGCAGGCGCCCCCCGCACCCTGCGCGCCCGCGCCGCCCCCCGCGCCCTTCCCCGCCGTGCGCCGGCGCGCGCGCGTCGCGCTGCCCGACCCCGCCCGCCGCGACATGGCCATGTACGTACCAACTCAACAAGCAGGCGCCCCCCCGCACCCTGCGCGCCCGCGCCGCCCCCCGCGCCCTTCCCCGCCGTGCGCCGGCGCGCGCGCGTCGCGCTGCCCGACCCCGCCCGCCGCGACATGGCCATGTACGTACCAACTCAACAAGCAGGCGCCCCCCGCACCCTGCGCGCCCGCGCCGCCCCCCGCGCCCTTCCCCGCCGTGCGCCGGCGCGCGCGCGTCGCGCTGCCCGACCCCCGCCCGCCGCGACATGGCCATGTACGTACCAACTCAACAAGCAGGCGCCCCCCGCACCCTGCGCGCCCGCGCCGCCCCCCGCGCCCTTCCCCGCCGTGCGCCGGCGCGCGCGCGTCGCGCTGCCCGACCCCGCCCGCCGCGACATGGCCATGTACGTACCAACTCAACAAGCAGGCGCCCTTCGCACGATTCGATTTTCAAAGTAGGACCTAAACGTACAGGGTTTTTCAGCTACGATAAGTTCTGTTCTGTGACAGCTTATATAAACACGTATTACACGTATTTCTTTAACCTTACATAAAAAACTATACTGTTACACACCTAGCGACACCGCTCAGGAACTTAAATAATTAATCGCCTATTTTTAAATACCTTGCATGTGAGTAAAGTAAGTGACTGAAATTACGAAATACGGCTGTCACAGAACTTATCGCACCTGAAAAATCTGAAAGCTACGGTCTGCCGACAGATACAAGCGCTACGTGACGTTCGAGCGGCGCTCGGACCCGCGGCACGCGCCGGCCAGCCCCGTGCGGCTGACGGTGGGCAGCGCGCTGCGCATCGACAGCTCGCGTGACGTCATCCCGCCCACCGTCGCGCGCGCCGCCCGCGACCTGTACGAGGCGCACGTGCGCCGCGGCGCCGGCCACACCGCCGTGCCCTCCGCCTCCATCGCTATCTACACCAAATATGTCGACTTTTCACACTAATATTATTTTTATTTATATGAATAAAAGTTATTGAACAATGTCTTGTTTGATATAATTGTCAATGTTAATCGACTGTAAAGCCCGCTTGCACGTAAATTTAACCCAAGCTTAACCTCAACTTGAATTATTTACGAATGTCCGATTCAGACGAGAACTGTCAATTTTAACGAATGAACCTGTTTGTTAGGCTAGGGTTAACATGGGGTTAACTTTTTCGTGCAAGCGGGCCTAAGTTCATACATTTGGATAGCTGATCACAGTGATCACTCTCTAATCGTCTGTTAGGTGGCTGGTTAAATTAAGTCAGAGTTCAACAACCAATTTAAGAATTCAAAAGTCAAATCATTTTACAACGGTTAAACCGCTAACCGTCCGTTTAATTTTTGGTGAACACCGCACCTAGGTAAAACACACTTGTAGGTAGGTAAGTACCTATTCTATTTTATTTTTATTTTTACCTGATTCTCAGCGGGTTTACTTGAGATATTCATTAAAATATTTAGTGATTCCAAAGTAACCCCTTATTACAAGGGGTTTTTTGCAAAGTATGTACATAATTGTACGGTCAAGCAATTTGATTTCTAGGCCACTATGGAATTTGTCAACATGACGTTGTAAACCAAATCATAGGAAGTCTCTTCACTCCAAGGTGGCCTTGAAATCAAATTGGTTGACTGTACGAGTCAAATTTATCAAGTTAATTGTGACTCACTTCCCATTAACGAAATGGGCTGAAATATGGACCACATATGCAAATCCCGATGACAATGCAATATTATGGTATCTAAGAGGAGATCTGATGATGGAGTCGTACGAAAAGTACAGACGGCAACAAAAGCTTGTTCCAAAAAAATAATTTTTGACGAGAAACTTTAACTTTGACATATTTTTATAACAGACTACGATTACATTTCCTTCACAAACCTTATTGATAATCGAAAATAATTAATGTGATTTTAATTATCAGCATCACTAAGTAAATAAGTATATAAATTTGCCAAATTACATCTGTCACAGGCACAATAAGATACGAAAAATATATAATAGACCTAAAACATTCGAAAAAAATATGCTTACAATGCGTTAAGTGCTAAGCGTAACCCATATTAATAATAACCAACCAACAACGAATCAGTTTCCAGTTGCATAACAGGTGCGAAGAGAATGATTCTATTTGCCTTTTTTATACTCCGTCTACATTTCCATACCTCTAGGGTTACCATCCGTCCGGGTTTCCCCGGATTTGTCCTAGTTTAGAGAGCGTCCGGGCGGGGGTTGCATTTATAGTCCAGGCTAAAAAAATTAAAGCCTTGGGCCGTCGCGTCGCTCATTAATAGTCGGAGCGTCCGGGTTCTGAGCTCCAAAATCCGGGGTTTTCACGCGTCTTGTCCTGGTTGCTAAATTTTAGAGATGGCAACCCTTACTTACGTCTATGAGCCGACACACTGACGACGACAAACGCAACATGTACAAGTTACTAGAAAGCTGTGGCCTGTTTTTTAAAGCTATAAATTACAATTAACTTGCAATTTACAGGTTACTAGTTTCCATTTGACACAACCTCGACCAATGACGACCATCCATTTGAGCAGTGTTGCCAGTTTAGACCTGTACAACAATCCTGACGTTTTCGTCAGAGCGTCGAATAGCTTTCCAGTAACTGACGGCTTGTCAGTCAAAAAAGTCAATATTCCGATTTGCAATCAGTTACTTTCATTTAATTCTAATCAGATTATTAAAATTAGTCGTTATTGTGTGTAGTAGGTAGTTAAACGCTTATGCAAAATAGTTTATTGAATGTAGTGAGGGGGCGGATGTGCTTATCGTAGCCGTAGTTGGCAGTGAAAGAGCAGTCATGGCTATGTCTAAAGGGTTTAAAGTACTGGAAAAATCTTCTCCACCGAATCCTTATAGTATAATCTTGCAACATAGAAATAAAGACACTGCTTTGCTGTTCGAATCTCAAGCTGTGGTGTCGCTATCGCCACAAGAAACTGACACTCTTCGGAAACAATATCATAAAATCGCTGACGCATACGGCTGCCTGGGGGTCCTGCAACTGAACTCGGGAGAATCCTGCCTGCTCTATCTCGTGTTGGTAACAGGCTGCTGCTCTGTAGGAAAGGTCGGTGATGTCGAAGTTTTCAAAATAACTCAGACGCAGTTCCTACCACTGTTTTATCAATCTCAAGAGGATAAAGTCTCTGAGGTAAGGAAATTGTTAAACTCTGGAACATTTTACTTTTCCTGGAACACAAGCAAATCAAATGAAAATCTCTTTGATCTCACTCTCTGTGCACAACGCAAAAGCAAAGGTGCTTATGCTGATAATAGATTCTTTTGGAATAGAACACTCTTCATACACCTCATTAGATTTGGAATAGACTGCGATGATTGGCTCACCAGGGCAATGTGTGGCTCAGTGGAAATTCGTACCATTTATGTAGGCCATCGCCAAGCTAGGGCTGTTTTGGTGTCCCGTCTGAGCTGCGAAAGAGCTGGAACTCGCTTCAATGTTAGAGGCTGTAATGATGATGGTAATGTGGCCAATTTTGTTGAAACAGAACAAGCCATATACATAGATGACTCAGTAGCCTCATACATCCAAACCAGAGGATCAGTTCCTTTGTTCTGGGAGCAGCCAGGTATCCAAGTTGGATCTCATAAAGTTAAGATGTCACGGGGATATGATGCCTCAACTAGTGCTTGTGACAGGCATTTCTCGGCACTGAAACGCAACTATGGGTCCTTGATTGTGGTGAACCTTCTGGGATCAAGCTTAATAGGGGGTAGTGAAGGAGAGGCCACTTTGAGCAATGCTTTCCAGAAGCATCTCAATGATTCGGCCCATGCTGATGTGGTGCAGATTATTTTTGATTACCACCAAGAAGTCCGAGCTTCATCAATTGAAGGGGCTCTGGGAAAATTCAAAAAGATAATCGAAACTTTTTATGATGACATGGGTATATTCAGTGCTAAAGGTGTAGATATTTATAACTTACAGAAAGGTGCCATCCGCACCAACTGCCTTGATTGTCTTGACAGGACCAATTCTATTCAGACATTCATTGGCTTAGAAATGTTGGCAATACAATTAATGTTACTGCAATGTATTGATAAAAAACAAAATGTCCATCGATTTGAGGAGGTCTTTAAGCAGATGTGGGTAAACAATGGTAATGAAATATCAAAGATTTATGCCGGCACTGGTGCCATTCAAGGAGGGTCCAAACTGATAGATGGAGCTCGGTCTGCAGCCCGCACTATACAAAACAACTTGTTGGACAATTCCAAGCAAGAAGCCATAGACATACTTTTACTAGGTTCTACTTTGAATTCAGAGCTTGCTGATCGTACAAGAATCTTGTTGCCAGCAAATTTATTACACACCTCAACGCCAGTTCTTCGAGAAATGTGTCGTAGGGCCAATGAATTTACACAACCATCTTCAATTAGAATCACAATTGGCACTTACAATGTAAATGGAGGTAAACACTTTAGAAGTCTGGCTTACAAAGATGTTTCTTTGGCCGATTGGCTATTAGATTGTCCAAACAATGCATTAGTGAACACTGTTCATGGTAAAGAGCATCCTTCAGACATATTTGCCATTGGCTTTGAAGAGATAGTAGATTTAAATGCCAGCAACATCATGGCCGCTAGTTCAGACAATGCGAAAGCTTGGAGTGAAGAGTTAGAAAAGGTGTTGTGCCGAGATGCACCCTATACTCTACTGTCATGTCATCAATTAGTTGGAGTTTGTCTGTTTATATTTGCACGTAAAGATTTGATTCCTCACATAAGGGATGTGGCTCTGGATTCTGTTAAAACAGGACTTGGAGGTGCTACTGGAAACAAAGGAGCAGTAGCCATTAGATTGGTCATCTATGGTACTTCAGTATGTTTTGTTTGTGCTCATTTTGCTGCGGGCCAGTCGCAGGTAACCGAACGAAATGCAGATTACGCCGAGATTACGAGAAAAGTCGCTTTTCCAATGGGACGATCTTTATATTCCCATGATTATGTTTTCTGGTGTGGGGATTTCAACTACCGAATCGATCTGGATAAAGATGAAGTGAGATTACTTGTATCACAGAATAATATGCAACGGTTATTAGAACAAGACCAGCTTATGAGACAGAAATCCCAAGACTTGGTATTCAAGAACTGTTTTGAGGGAGATGTTACGTTCCTGCCCACTTATAAATACGATCTCTTCAGCGATGATTACGATACTAGTGAGAAATGTCGCGCGCCCGCGTGGACAGACCGCATTTTGTGGCGAAGCAGGAAGCATACGATTGACCCGGAGTCGACTTCAGAATTAGCCGCCGGCAAATTACTTCACTATGGTCGAGCAGAATTAAAACAAAGCGATCATCGACCGGTTATAGCTATCCTAGAAATAGAAGTTTTGCAAGTCAGCTATACAAAGTGCATGGAAGTGTTTTTTGAAGTCGTCCAGGACTTGGGACCGCCCGACGCCACAATAATTGTACAACCTCTCCACGTTGTCAACAGCGACGAGTCCGTTTTCGACGACAGCGTGATGGCGGCTGTCTTACAAGAGCTCTCCACGATCGGCGAGGTCACTCTCGTCCGCTTCGTCGACGATCAGTCATTGAGTATAACCTTCCGGGACGGTCAAAACGCGCTGGCCGCTTCGCAAAAAGAGCATCTGACCGTTTGCTCGATCCCATTGAAGATCTCGTTGAAGTCTCCGGATTGGGCAGAAATAGTCCGATCAGAATTGAGTCTCTGTACGAACAACACTGTTCCTCTGGTCGGTGACGCTCAAGCGGAGCGACCTCTGAGATCGGCCCCGCCGACGCCGCGCCGGCAGCAGCCGGGCCGGCCCCCGGCGCCGTCCCCGACCCCACTGGTGCCGTCGCGGGCGCCCGCCGGCGCCACGAGCCCGGGCCGGCCGCCGCCGCCGCGGCCCGCGCCGCTGCCCCCGGCGGAGACCTCTCCGCGGCTCCCAGCCGAGAGCTCCCCGCGGCTCCCGGCCGAGAGCTCGCCGCCGGCCGAGGGCGCTCCGCCGCCGGCCTGCTCGCCGCCGCCACCGCCCGCCGCCGACCCTCCGCCGCCGGTCCCGGCGCGCCAGGGCGCTCCGCCGCCTCTGCCTGCTCGCCCGAGACCATCGTAAGGATGCTTATAAGTATTTTTTAACGAATCGAACAAATTGCGTACATGGTTATTATGGTTAAGTGTCACTAGCTTTTTGCTAATTTGTCGTTGGTGTTATTTATTGCATAGGTAATTTTATAGATGACTATAATAATGCATCAGGTAGTACTAATTATGTGCTTAGGTCACAGTGGCTTTACAAGGTTTGATTGTGTTAATTTAGTTATTTTTTAATTGCATTTACTAGGGGCATTTACAACACGTTGTTTGTATTGCAACTAAATTACATTATATACACATACTTACTATTGTACCAGCCAAAATACCTACCTACAAAGTTAATATCATAATCTAAGACCACAATAGATACCTAAGTGTATCATTAATAATAATATGATAAGAAATAATAAAGGTACATTGAATTTGCCAACGAAAAGATATTAGATAAGTACCTAGGTGTAATGAAAGGGGCGTTGAAAGTGAGCATTGGTTTCATCGTAACGGTTTTCACAGAAATCACAAACACGTTTTGCCTTTACGAAAAATTTACTAGATTATATCTCACTCCTAAAACATAAGTAGATACTAAACTACTAAAGTAACAATTAAAACGGTGAGAGAGTGATTCAAGTAGGTATTCATTTCATGTACGTAATTGATCAATATCCTAATGATTGTTTGGTTGATATTTAAATCGTATCTATTGATGAGATCGAATTTCATTACGAATTATTTCGTTTAATATAGTGGTTATATTGCGTAATGTTTTGTGTGTATGTAGCATAACGGGAGCGAGTGAAGCGAGCGAGCAACATGGGTCGGAGCAGAAGCGACTACTATATGTTAGGTTGTCCGGTTGTAAGGTCTTTTTTTCTAAACCGGGAACATCTTGCTGCTATTTTTTATCTAAAATTTATTATACATATAAACCTTCCTCTTGAATCACCAAAACCACATTAAAATTTTTAATGTGGTTTTGGTGATTCAAGAGGAAGGTTTATATGTATAATAAATTTTAGATAAAAAATAGCAGCAAGATGTTCCCGGTTTAGAAAAAAAGACCTTAAAATCCGTTGAGTAATTTGAAAGATGTAAGCGGAAAGCCCACATTGTTTTGTACCACGTAAAGGTACCTACTATGTGAAGAAGACGAACATGAAGTCGACTCATCAATGTTATGCATCAAGATTATTCGATATACTAAATTTATGCGTATTGATTGCTGCGAAACAATACTAACTATGTCATTATGCGTTAATGCTTATTGACACTATGCTAAAGTTATTATACCTTATACAGTTATTCCGAAAAAAGGCTACCAAAGGAGCATTACAAATTGCACGAGTGATCGTACCTTTACGTAGTTATGTGCAATATGTGATTGTATGAGTTCACAGTTTGAATGCCATGACCAACCGAGTTGTTAGGTATCCAACATCGTATCTACTAGCATTAACCCGCGGTTTTGTCCACGTAGAGCCCGTATACCGTTATTCCCTGTGAAATTCTTGTAATCCAAGATATTTCTGCTGAATTTACGCCAAATCTTAAGATTTGCCTAAGATGCCGGGAAGCCGTTAATGCGTGATTGCAATATGTCTAAATATTTAAAACAAACAAACACTCATATTTATACTATTAATAGAATAAGTCTTGTAAGTCCTGTTTTTACTTAATATAAAGTTTGTGAAAAATAAATGTATCTAGATGTTATTGTGTGGTATTCATAGTGTAATCGGTAGTTATGAGCACATTTACAGTCTATTTCTAGTGTTGTGGTAGTACTATTGTGTCACACGAGCGAGAAGTGATTGTGTGTAAAAGGACTATCCACGTACCTAGGACGTTACAAATACAAAACCTTTATTTTAGGCAACAAGGCCCATATTTACTAATACTTATTGTGTGGATGTGATGCCCTCGCCGGAGTAAGAATGAAAATCCTCGGTTGTGGATGCCCAGAACCGAACGATTTCAAGGCACTGCCATTGCACTCCACTATCCGCTTTTTGGAAGGGGTGGAGGCTGCAATGGATTAAGCGCTCAAAGAGGGGTAATTCTAATTACTTACACAAAAGATCCCACAGGGTCGAAGTGTATCCGTAAGGACCCCACCAAAAAGATAAGATAATACCTTAGGCAGGCAAAGCTTATAGCAATTACAATATTGGCTATTAAGTAAGTATACCGGTCAGTCAAAACGATGTGTTTCGAAGAAGTCTTTAGATTTAGAAAACACTACGTTTGCGTTTGGGTGGTCAGGGTAGGGCATGCCTAACATGAACATTCAATAATACAGAATTTGTTGTATTATGGACCTGGGAGAACCCGCGGCAGCTCGCCAAGGTCGAACACTTGGATTTTAATCAATCAACAATCACACCTAGGTAATTGTTGATTATAATGTAGTATTTTGTGTTTGTACGCCTGAAGGCGTCGGAACCCGAATCTTCTATTTATTTTGTTTGTGCTGTCTTAGATGATTTTTATCTCAGGAACTAATTAAGTCTACTAAGTTGTTTCAGTTTTGTTTTTAAATTCGTTACGAAAGCAATAGAATGATTAACAATACAGATTGCCTCAAAATAACCATGGAACATAATTACCCATGGAGGAACATTTTACGGAACCCTAAATACGGCGGATATCCGACCTTTCGCCAGTTGGTTAATTCATTCATTCAATTTCATACCGATTGAGGGTGCGGCTCCACTGAGGCGGAGACGAGCGGAGCGGAGCTGTGCCAATATTAACCAATAGAATCTAAGCTAACGTCCGCAAGGCGCGCTGGACGTGACCGCACGCGCGTTCTACTGGTTGATATTGGCACAGCTCCGCTCGTCTCCGCCTCAGTGGAGCCGCACCCTTGTTGTCTTACCTAGCTACTACTTTTTCTTCTTCGGTGTTTTTTTTTCTCAAGTGTCAGACAATGTTAAGGAGTAGTTTATGGTAGAACGGCTATATATACACCCTACTTAGAGTTATAATTTAGGTATGTGGATAGTGCCCTGTGTTTTTATTTATACCTTGTATGTAGTTATGTCTGAGTACGTAGGTAGGTAACTCAAGTTAATGTTGAAAATCATTGTTTATGTGTGTTTTCCGGATCTTTTTCCGACTGTTATTTCGTATCAAACTATAGTTTAACTGACTTTCCTAAATGATAACGTTTAAAGTAGCTATATCTGGAGAAATGGTATTTGTAATGCATTCCAGGGTGGGAAGGGACGAGACCGCCCGACCGAAAATGGGAGATGTATTTTTAGTTACTACTTTATTTTTCTCTAACAATCGAGATGGTAATATTTATTTAGTACCTACAGTTTTATAATAACAGCTTGTTTTAAGTTGATGCCCAATAAAAATCGATTCAACTAACAGATGCCTTGACCTTAGTAAAAATAATATTTTTACCGTAATGTTAACATCATTATTAAATATTACTAACCACCGTTTTTTTATACGTGATTAACTATTAAAATACTAGTGAGTACATATATGCTACTTAAATTGTATTTTCGGAAAGGGCGCTTCCCCTTCCATTCCACCCTGTAGTCACAAGTATCTTTGTGATTTATATATTTAGGTCACTATGTAATGTTTCATTGATTCATCGACAGTAAAATAAAAGTATTTAAGTAACAGACAAAAGCAAGACGGATTCCTCACATTGTTTTTCGCATCTTTATAATGGTCCGATGGGGACCATGACTAGCTTATTCTTTGTTGTTTAATAGGATTAGAATGCACCGCAATATTAGCAAACTTTATTTAATTCCTAGTAAGTATAAGCAACAATGTACAATCATTGGATGAAATGTCCTACGCTGCGTTAGGTTTACCTAATCACTCGCTGCAGTCGAACTCATTAAGAATGTTTTTTTTTTTTAATGAAAAGGCCCCGACTTTGCCGAGTGATTGTTTTTCTGATTTCTGGATCTGGATGAAATGAACACATTTAGGTATGTTAATTATGTATTGTAGATCTGGCTGTGCTGTAAATGCATTTGATCCATTAAATAACTTTAAATTTGTTATTTAATGGCTGTCATTCTTGCCTTGGGAGATTTATTTATAGGTTACACATTATTATTTATTTTTATAATAGGTTAAATTTACCAAGTTCCTACAAACAGAACTTAGCGTTTACGCAGATTTATACTTATTGTAGTTACATGATTTTTCAGTGCAGTAGGAAGTTGTGCGGTATCGCTTGTACAACATTACCTACTAGAAATGTTATCACTTATACGGTGACTGGGATACAAACGATGTTGCCAGATTTTACCGACAAATTAACTGACGTCAGTTTTGAATACCTATTTATGAAAATAAACAGTGATGAAATTCAGCGGAGGCGCTAATTATTTAGTTTGCCTAGGTTTTGAGATTACGCGATTTATTTTTTTATACTTTTATACCTATATAATTATTTAAAATTAAGGATGTTTGTTTTTTGATGTTCTTTTGTTTGACGCATAGCAGCGGAGCCTTCATCTACGTGATAGTGTTCTGTTTATATATCCGTTTACGACATAGGTTAGAAGGGCAGCTATTGGAACCCCCGCGGCCGCGCGGGAGACATCATTATAACAATACTTACGCTTTAATTAAGTTCAGGTCGCGAGAAATACTTCGAAATAACCTTTTAAATGCTAATTGATCCAATTTATCATTACCAAACGGTCTCGTAATACTAATACCTCATTTACATGCAGTAGGTAGCTGCCGCTGCTACTCCGGCTGCTCTTTACATACTGGACAGAAAAGCGCGCTGACGTAATACTAAAGAAGGCGGTTACTGCATAGTACCAGCAGTACCATTTTAATTTCTAATACTGGATTCTTAATAGAGTACAAATCATAATGCTTTGACCACTACATTGCCATTAGCCGCCTTTTTCGGTTACTGCAACGCGATCTGCAACGGCAGGGGAATGAGAAGTTCACACACTCGCGCTACCCGTTCCATGTAAACGCAGCCGCAGTCATTTCCGCGTGGTGGTTTTATGTCCTTAGTCAACACAAACGTATACACCCTGGCCGCCATGGGATAATGACCTACATACCTAAATATAATATGTAAATTTGCAAGACTTGGCGCACTGCCGGTGAGGTAGCGAAGCGAAGCTATCAACTGTTTCTCAAGACACGAACAAAAGATATAGGTAGATTCTGTATCAATAAAAGAGACGTATTAATAGTTGATCACTGTCTGTTCGCACTGCCGTTGAGAACTCTCTCCTCTAGTTTGTCGAAACAAAAGATGTGTCAATAAATAGGGCACATATTAATAGTTGATCGTCGTCGGCGGTGGACAAGTACCTTATTGTGGCGACGAAGTGACGCCCATTCCCCGGATGCATGCTTCAATAGGAATTTTGTGCACCTAACTTTTAATGATCTGTCGTACCTAGTTAAGCGAGTTACTTCAATTATGTACATAGCAAATAATCATTATGTTAAATGTTTTTGGTACCTAAGTTATTAAATTATTTTGCACTCTGCGTTCTGCAGTAGGTAATAGGTACAAAATTTATATCATTAACTGCTGTTTATAATCTTGTGCTTTAAGAAATGATATAGAACGAAAAAATTCAGCAATGTTAGCAAGTATTATCATCAAATGTATATTATGTGAAATATAGAACTGTTCAAATAACATTATAGTATTATTTTCTCAACTCTTTCACCCCGCATAACGCGATATCGCGTCATTTCAAGTCGAAGCTCAAACGTGTACAGTCAGCGTCATATAGTTTGTAGCATCCAAAGTAGCCAAATAGTTCGTTACACGCCCTTGTTACTACGGTAATAATGACGTGTAACGTACTATTTGGCTACTTTGGATGCTACCAACTATATGACGTTGACTGTACGATGCTATGGCGTCATGAGCGGCATGTGTGTAAACAGATTTTTAATATTTTATACATCCGAACATAGAACCTCCTCCTGTTTTGAAGACTGTTAAAAACGGTGTGTCATTTGTTATAACAATAAAAGTTACATGGTGCGATAAATCACCGATAAACCTGAGTATGTGCATGGGGAAACGCTTTGTGGAATATCATACATTTATTTTAATTCGAGCATATTTTTTCCGACTGAGTCAGAAGGAGGGTTATAGTTTTCGAGTGTATGTATGTAGTATGTCTATTTGTTTGACACGCTTTAAACTAACCTTACGTCGAATACAAGTCACGCGCACGCAAAACATCTTTGCTGTGCTATGCAAATTACACCTTATTGATACAAAACAAAGTCTCGTTACTTTGTTTTTCTTTGCCCCTCTGCGACTTTAACAGCTACTACCGCGGGGATATGGCGTTTCCACAATGAAGTGATTGCGCCAGTGTCAAGTATAAATCAATATAGCAATAAAACACAATGCAATCTTCTCTAGGAAGATTGGGGGCAACGTTGTACAGTGATATGTAGGACAGAGGCCAAGATAGTTTTAACCTCTGCACCACTGCGAGTCCACTTGAAACGAGAAGTAAGATGCCAGATACACGAAATAATTCCAGGTCTTTTATCACTGTGCAACACAAAGGCATAAAAGTACAAATCACTAACAGAAAAGAACCTTGAACACCAAAATACACAAAAATACAAATGTAAAACAAATTACACATCCGCTGATTTTGACGTTGCAAATGGTCTCTCGCGTCTCGTTACTTTAATCTACTTGTGACGGCTGTAGGCGTCAGTGGCACGACTTTCAGTTGACGGCCAGTCGTCTGTGAGATTCAAAAGGTTAAAGCTTGCTTTTAATTATTGAATGAATAAAAATAACAACTGAATTAAATATAAGTAAGTATTTTGTCGTAGATTTTGAAACTACGTACTAATGAAATGTTCATGAATAGAATCAGAAATGATGATATCCGCAGTAGAACTAAGGTTACCGACATAGCCCTAAGAATAGCTAA
Source organism: Acleris sparsana (assembly GCA_923062465.1). NCBI lineage: Eukaryota > Metazoa > Arthropoda > Insecta > Lepidoptera > Tortricidae > Acleris > Acleris sparsana. The sequence continues at coordinate 2,906,181 of OV281292.1, forward strand.
ACTGAAGTGGCAGTGGGCGGGGCACATTGCTCGCAGGACTGATGGCCGATGGGGTCAGAAGGTTCTGGAGTGGCGTCCGCGGACCGGAAGACGAGCTGTAGGTAGGCCTCCAACAAGATGGAGTGACGACCTCGTCAGGATCGCGGGACCGCGGTGGATGCGAAAAGCACAAAACCGGTCTGAGTGGAAAGTCTTGGGGGAGGCCTATGTCCAGCAGTGGACTTCTTTCGGCTGACATGATTGTATGTTTCTGTTTTTATCTCCGAATAAATAAATAAATAAATAAATATGGTCTTACCGAATTTAATACAGACCTTGATAGGTTAATTTTCTACATTCAAAATAAATTAAACAATGCTTATGATTATAATATTTTCCTTTATTGGAAATCTATATAACACAGGCAACTAATACATAATTTACAGTTGATTAATCCGTATATTTTATTCCTTCTTAACGGCATGGGTGTAGATGGTGTGGCCGAAGCCAACAACGCCCAGCATGCAGAGAGCCACCGTCAGGCGGTACAGGATATTATCCAGGGGACCCCCTTTCAGGAAGATAGGCACGTCGTTGTCTTTCTGTAAATGACGATTTAAAAATTAGAATAAGGTTTTTTATGAAATTTGGTGTTTTTCAATAAATTGAAAGTTTTTTGCAAACACAGCAGGCCAATCAAAAGATAAACAAAATCTCAATTAAGTAATGGGCAGATTTTATGGAAGTGATGTCTCGGTAGGTATTTCAAATGTAACGCGAACGTTGCGTCGTCGCAAAGTTGTGATTTCAACATAGCGCTACGCAAGTGATTTAACGCATCGTGGCGCGAGTGCGGAATGTACAGAATTACTAAAATATAAAAAGTTTGGCATCATGAATATGTTTGTCCCAACACAGACTTTGTAAGTCTAAAGGGAGGCCTCAGCAACTGTAAATTTATAAACTGGCTAAGTGATAATAAAGATAATTTAATTTTTTTAATTTTAATTTAATGAGCAGGAAATTAATATAAATAAATATGCACCCTAATTATAGAAATAACAATATGTAAATGTATGTGATAAAAAAGGACATTGACCACTTATTATATAGACAACAAGGCTTAATGAGGAATTAAATGAAATTAATAATGATACTTATTATGGATAAAACAAACATACCTAAACATTCAATGGAATCAATGTGAATAAATATATTCAAGACAGGGAGCCAAAATTAAAAACAACTTGTAGTGGTTAATTTGTTCTAATTATTTGATAAACCAGCCTAACAAGACAAATTTTGAACCTATGGCATTCATTGATGAATTAAACAGACAAAAACCCTGACAAAACATAATGAAGGCTCCTCTGAGCTCATAGCACTCTCCCAAGCAACCAAACCGATTTCTTAACAATACACATATTTAATTTATAAGCAGTTTGTGAGTTTTCATAGCACGGCAAGACAAGAGAGCTGTGGAGTCTACATTAACATTAAATTTCAACTCCTATTCATACTCATTTGTTTATTAAATTATTATAAATATGGACACTAACTGTCACTTCTAATATTCATTACTTAGCTTAGCAGCTTGAGTTGAGTTTTAATGTTAATATCAACTCCACAGCTCTCAGTCATCTTACCATGTTGTGAAAATTCAGAACCCTGCTTATAAAACATCTCTTTTTGTGCTGAGAGTTAAAAATTTACATGTAGTTATTTCCAGCGAATAAGCTCAGCTCTTGAGGCCCTTTTTTAGATATTTTTAAATAGTCACAATTATTTTTATTTTTATAGTTTAAGTATTACTTTTATTTCAATTAGATATTAAGTATGTACTTATTTAATAATGGCATAATTTCGAGTTCTTTGAAATAAACATATTGAATTTAATTGTTCCTTATTAATATGCAATGCAAGAGTATTTACGCCTTTTTTAGGTCATGGAATGCCAAATAACTGTTTTTTCCTCATAAAACATATCATATTATCTCCTCAGTGACCTAAACCCAAAAGTTGGTAATGTCAGTTTTATTGCAATAAAGCAGTAACAACAAATTAAAGTATACATAGAATTTAACTTGGTTACTTCGTTAATCAAATTAAATGAATGTATACATCCATTTCAATAAAAACAAAGTTGTAATTAAATAAGGTCCAAATCTGATCTCTATTAATCAATCATAAAAAAAAACGTCAAGTCTTCAGTAATTTTAAATATCTGTGTAGACTAGAATAAAGTGTTGGGAAAAAAAGAGATGAATTATAATTATGATGGACTGCGATTAAAGTTTGCCTTAGGGTGGTGCCTTAGATCCTTAACAAAATATTTGTAAATAATGTCCATCATCATGGGCATGCATGCGCTGTATCACAGCTGTTTCGTTGAGATCCAACCTATGTGTAAAGCAGCTTAAGTGTACTAGAGGTATTTACTTGAAATTGCGCCTGTTGAGTGCGGATGTTCTCGGGCACTGTGGGGTAAGGAATGTTGGTGCCAGGAACCAGGCGCCTCTTGCCGGGAGCCGGGCACGCCTCAGCCACCGTCGACAAATGGGTCGTGGTGTATGTAATGGGCACCTCCACTCGTTGCAGCGCCATCGGCACCTGTGTAAATCCTCTTATTACAAATTCAATCATATGAGAAATATTAAGTAGGTACCTATTTTAGGCAGACTTACAACAGGGAAAAGCGGGCTCTGCAAGTGCGTAGCGGCGACCAGGCGGCCTGAGAATCTGCTTAGTTGATAATACATTTTGTATCAAGAATATAGCTCAATGCCCGCACAGGAAAAAATTCTTCAATCGTCGAAGTATTACGAAACAAGTAGTTATCACAGCACAGTGTTGCCAGGTCTAATCTGAAAAAATCAGTAGATACATGCTCTTAAAAACAGGAGTTTTGAAACAAAAATAGTAGACGGAATTTATTCCAAAAACTTACCTGTATTTGTGTAAGGGGGCTTCTAAACAAGCAACATTTTCACGGCAATATGTGGCCGGCAACTATACGCATCTTGCTCTAACATACGAAGTAAGAGTAAGATAGCACTAGTTGCCGGCCACAAATTGCAGCAAAACATGGCCCGTTTAGAAGCCCCTTTATTCCTCGGTTTATTAATTTTCTGATTTATTTTATTCAATTTCATTTACTACAAAGGAATATTATGTTTTAGGTTGCATTGATTTACTTAATTTTACTCTTACAAAAACACCCAGAACTCGGCCTGATTTAGGTAATTTATTTAAAGTGATAATATAAAAATAAGTACTAACTGTCACGCTGAGAGTCATTTAATGGCTACTTAAGTATACAAAATCTCTAATTAGGAGTAACTTTAGTGACCATTAAACGGTTCTGACTGTGGCAACTAGACTAATTAGCTTACCTAATCAATCACCAGGCACAATTTCAAGAACCTTGATAAGAAATGTGTAATTTTTTTGACGGGCGAAATTCTAAAATCCTGTAGTTTTTTTGGGAAAAACAATAGAATAGTAAACAACCCGAATCCAGTAGATATCCTGTAAAAACAGGAGGTCTGGTAACACTGCACAGCACAGATAGAGTTCATTTCAACAACGCTGAAAATATACTTCACTTTATGCCGATGTTACTGGTTAAATTTGCTGATAAAATACACAATTTAATATATTGACATAAAGAACAGATTTGTATGATAGTTTTTATGAATGAAGTTTAAAATTGCGTAGTTTGCATCGGGCGTTTTTGTTTAGGCAATCTTTTAGTTATTTGATGTGCCTAAATATTTTAAGATTTTGTTTTTTAACAACAAAGTATATTTATGGGGAAATTAAAGTGAAGCATTTAAACCTGCAATAAATATATTTATACATGTAAAAATATTTAAAAACTTTCGTCATAGTTTTTCGACTGGCAATTTATTTATTAAGCCGCCATATTTTCTTTTTATTTAATGTGACTGACAGTTCTTTTCTATGAGCACGTTGGAAAAGGTGAGTGGTTATGTTACAGTTTTTGAAATTAAATAGTGATTTAACTTAGTGTTTGTCATATAGATAGTTGAAAATGCACCCATCGTGCGCCATTATTCTTCTAACAAACTCGCCACTTGCAGTACATCTTGTGAAGTTCGATATTTGAAATTCCTCGTGGCGTTGTCATTTTGACGAATAAGATGTTCGTTTGTTTCGGCCTTCAGTTCACGAACCGACAGCCATCGTAAATCACTACATACTTGTACAATAACCCTTTCAGATTTAGAATGCAGATCTTCGTCAAAACTCTCACGGGGAAGACCATCACCCTTGAGGTGGAGGCTTCTGATACCATCGAGAATGTGAAGGCTAAGATCCAGGATAAAGAAGGAATTCCCCCTGACCAGCAGAGATTGATCTTCGCCGGCAAACAGTTGGAAGATGGCCGTACCTTGTCTGATTACAACATTCAGAAGGAATCCACTCTTCACTTAGTGCTCAGGCTTAGAGGAGGTAAGAATATCTAGTAAATACCGACGTTTCACCATTTTCTATAACTTTTAATGGTGCTTAGTGATCTAAATTTGTACAAATTTAGAGATATTGAATGAAGCCCCCCTACATCTGAAACATTTAGATGGAAATGATTTTTAAGTTCAAGTTTTTTTGAATTCCTCATTTGAATTGGTAAATCCTTTACTACCAGCACTTTTGGAGCTGAGGAACCATGTATGAAATGATAGTCTTGTCCCTAGTAATAATAATAGACATTCATAACAATTCAATGCTAACCATGTTGCTCTTTCAGGTACTATCGAACCCTCTCTCAGAATCTTGGCCATGAAGTACAACTGTGACAAGATGATCTGCCGCAAGTGCTATGCCCGCCTCCATCCCCGTGCAACCAACTGCCGCAAGACCAAGTGTGGCCACACCAACAACCTCCGCCCCAAGAAGAAGCTTAAGGATTAGATCTTCAATACATGTAACTGCCTCATACATCTGCAGTACCAAAAAAAACTGTAAACTTGCAACTTAAATTAAAGTTTAACAACTCCTTATTATTTTGTTATTTTATACCTCCCACAAATCAAATTTGAGTCATTCTAGGTTAATCCCCTTGACAGCTTGCATAAATATTTACATTGTTTATTTGACTTTTCATAAAATCTTACATTGATCCTAACTTCAAGGTTGTTTGGTAATTGAAAAAATACTTGTGCTTGTGTAAATGTGCTCGGGTAGATCTCACTATTCCCATTTCCCATTGCAGTGGTAATACTGAGACTGCACTTTTTTTTCAAATCAGTCAATATTCCCATTGAATTACGAAACGCCGAATGGTAATAGCGAGACTTATGTTCTCCTACAAAATGTCTCATTATTCCCATTTTGAGCGGTTTTTTTTAAACGTCTGGTGTAAAATAATATACTATCCTACAGAGGGGCTGACTCGTGGTCACACCAGTTTGTCACACCACTGCTATTCGTCAGAAATCATTTTTATTCCGCAAAAGTAGGTAGGTTAGGTTCGTTAGGTATCTTAAGATGCCCGAAGGGCAAATCGCTCAGAAATAGGAGCCCTGCCATAGGCAGGGCTCCGTCTAAAGGCACTGGTGTGACGACGAGTCTGCACCCAAAAAAACAAATATACTCATAATATCCGAGCGTTTTATTGGTCCCGAATAGTAGCGGTTATATAAACGCAATGGGGATAGTGATACAAGTAGTATCACTATTACCATCAATGGGAATAGTGAGATCTACCCATGTGCTCCATCTGGCTCTACTTCCAAAATGGAAGTTCGAAGTCACGTTAGCTCCATCCCTGTCTCTCGTTATTCGAGGGCAAATCAAGAGAAAGAAATAGACCTAACGTACCTACTACATACTTACATTTTCAAATTGCATCAGCTTCGTCACGTACGCCAGAGGCAATTCCATTAACTTTAATGGATTTCTACAATGCCGCTGGTTGCCATAGAATGCTACTTTGCTAGTACTGTTGTAACTGCGTTGTGAGGTTATGGTGGCTTTCTGATTCTTTTATAATAAGTAATACGTAGGGTAAAACACCCAATTATTGCCATCGAAAGTACCGGTTGTTGGCACTATGGATTGTAGAATTTTATCGCCTCTATTACCTACCTTTAAATGGAGTTTATGAATTATGCTATATGCAAATAGGGCAGACGTGGTAGTGGTGGTAGGACCTTGTGCAGCCAACCCACCGCCAAGCAGCAGTGTTCGCATTGTTGTGTTCTGGTCTGGGCATAAGTCAACCGGTGAAATTACTAGTATAGAGGCATTCCATCTCAGTCCTCAGGGTTGGCAACGCATTTGAAGTCTTAGGATTGCAGTTTGGAGATTGTCGTCTTGAGATTTCAAATGTCTACGGGTCTCAGATCCCACTTACCATCAATTTAATTGCCATAAAAAAGAGTCGTTTATGCCATTGTTGTTGTAAGCAATATGGTTTCAAAAACAAGATGGGTTAAAACAAAGTGGAATAGAAGAGGCCCAGTGTAAACCTCACCACCAATTTCGAAACCGAAAAATAAAAGGACCAAATCGGTTTATGTTAAACAAGATTTATTAAACTGCACAAGTGATCAACAACCGACCAGTAACGTCGGAATATAAAAACGTTTCAGTTACGGAAAGGCATATACTTTCACTTATACATATGTAAAAAATAAAATATTAATTAGCTAACTGGACGGAGAATTCTACCTAAAGACTAACGTTACAATACTTATTTTAATATATAAAGATGAGTGTACATTTTGTGTAAATGATTGGACCATATAGTTAAGTAGTATTCAGAGAACCGACGGTGACGTCACACCATGCCAAAATGTACAACTTTTATTTTAGGCGGTTTTTGAGCAGCATTTCCTGTAAAAAATTATTAAAATTATAAATACACTTGGTTGCGGAAGTAGTCTATAGTTTAGTTTATATTAGCATTATGAAGAATTCGTTTAACGCCGTTGTTTTCTGGGACTAAACTGGTTTCACGTGGGCCTTGAGTGCCGCTTCGACCAATGATGATCTTTTATGGCAGCTCTTTGTTCAAACGCACGTTGCGTGCAGGAATTTTCAGCAGTGAGGAGTGTGGGTCCATCTAGGGAGATAGCTGTTGCGCATTAGTGGTCCACATGAGTAGAGAATATGCATCGCAGTCTCGCCTGCCTACGATGTCTAACGTGAACTGTGCCAGATAACTAACGGTAATACAGCATAAAAAATTAACGCCAAAACAGAAACGTTATTTAAACACGAGTTTACAATTTTGTCATGTTTGACCAGTTCGGTTTCTGGTTATGGGGGACGATCTTTCAAAAATGCTTAAATGCAGCATTTATTGTTTTAAAATATAAAAGCTAGTCTTCTTTGCGTGGTGGTTTCCGTTCATTCGGCGTAAGTTTTTTCCATCCTGTATATCTTGTCGAATTTGGATAAACATAATCATATCTGCGGGGCTGGCAAAAGTTGCCCGCGAGTTGTTTGTCGCTCGGATCGCCCTTTCTATTTAGTCAGCAAGGATAGAGACGCACTGAGCGACAAGCTAGAAAATAAAACTGCTACCGTGCTGAGAAGATCATCGATGTATCTCACGCAATGTCTTGCTTTAATACGGTCAGTTTCGTGATACAGGCCGAGGTAAAGTATCGGGTGGAGGTCCTGTAGGCCTAGGCAACATGCGTTCTATCAAGCCTCAACACTAGATTTCGCTTTGTGTGATTTACAAAACATTTTGAGGATCAAATTTAAGTACAGATTGTTAACTCGTCAGCTTACAAAACAAAGATAAGCGATATTTAAAAATGGGCTTTATAGAATGTTTTGTCTAACAAGGAAAGGTACCCAACTGTCCGGCTCCGATTTTGTTGATATTGATATATGTTAGAGAGTAGTTTAAAATAACAGACACGTATTTTTTTTTAGCGGCTCATCCTGTTGGATAAATTGACCTCCAAAGTACTGAAAAGTGACGAAACCCTCCAACTTACATGGAGATTTTTTTTTTTAATATTCAAGTTTCATGGTGGTTTGATTATAAATGTTTAAGAAGATGAAAAAATAATGAGCACGTGTTTTGTTATATCGGCTAAAACTAATATTTAAAAAAAATACCAAAGAAAGTGTATCTTCGATGATCTTTGAAGGGTATTTTTTATTATAATCTCCATATAAGTTGGAGGGTTTCGTCACTTTTCAGTACTTTGGAGGTCAATTTCTCCCAAAAGGTTGAGTTTGGGCCGCTAAAAAAAATACGTGTCTGTTATTTTAAACTACTCTCTAACATATATCAATATCAACAAAATCGGAGCCGGACAGTTGGGTACCTTTCCTTGTAAGCCTAAGGTCATGCAGGTGCGGGTGCAGCGTACTAGTGTATCGCGCATGCGTCGTGCGTCGTGCGGCGTGCGGCGTGCGTCACACTTCGACGTAGTCGAGCGCGGTACCGGGCGGCGGCGCGTGCGGCCCGTGCGGCGCGTGCGCGGGCAGCGGCGCGAAGGCCGCGAGGTACTTGTGCGGCGCGCACAGCGGCAGGCTGTCCGCCAGCTCGCGCGCCGGCTGTGGGCACGCCCCGGGCTCCTGGACAATACACCAATACCCTCACTTGTGGTCATACACCAAGACACAGTTTACATATTGCTAAAGTAATCGATTATCGAAGACTGTAAAACTGTACAAGGGCTCGAAACGGCAGCTCACGTCGATCCTATACATTTTCGATATCGATCACGTTCGCCGAATACGTTTTGTCTAAGGCTTCTGATTATCTATGGATTCGATAAGAGCGAAAAGTTAAAATGTTTTACAGTTACACAAGTCAATTGGTAAGTTATTGTATTAAATATTCGGATAAGTAAATATGCATGGCCTAAACCCGAAACTTAGTCAATAATAATTTCTTCAAATGCAAAAATACTTTATTTTGTCTAGGGGACACCGTTAATGTAGGAAAACATATAGAAACTTTCATTTGGTCGTTTTGCACCATCTTATATACACAATAGGTTTTTTTTTTCTCCCCCTCTATCTCTCTCCCAAGATTGTTGGCATGTTTCCCTGCTGAACTACACATTTTATTTGATCATCATCATCATGTCAGCCGAAAGACGTCCACTGCTGGACATAGGCCTCCCCCAAGAAAGTTGGGGGGAAAACATGCCGTAGTCGCCACGCTTGGCAGGCGGGTTGGCGACCGCAGTTATACCATGTAGTCCGCGGAGGACGCTGCTGCCCATCCTCCGGTTTATCCCTTAGTCGCCTCTTACGACACCCACGGGAAGAGATGGGGTGGTGCTATTCTCGGCCGGCACCAACACAGCATTTTATTTGATATTATATTTAATTTGATATTTATAGCTTTATGTAATGCTTAGACTAAGTAGTACCATTGTAATATGAAATATGTTTAAAAAATGACTGACTACTGAGTTTCTTGCGGCGTTTCCTCTCAGCAGAGGTCTCCTCTTAGGAAGCGCTGGTAAATTCTTGACGTGTAGAAGTGCCCGTGCGGCCTACTTACAGAATAAATGAATTTTATCTTTTTTATACAATACGGCACGTCGCGCTTTACAACCAATCATTAAATTAATTAAAAAAAGGGGAAACACTCACGGCAGCTACAACAGCAATGGTGACTGTATCCGAGAACTTGACGTTCTTCTCCCCGACGCGCGCGCCGGCGCGGGGCCGCGCGCCCGCCGCCTCGGGCCGCAGCTCCGTCCGGAACAGGTGTCGGAAGTGCACCGCCGCCATCTTCTCGTCGAGCGGCCGCGGGATCACGTCCACGACGCGATTCGGAGGTCGGTCTAGCGCATTATCCGAGTCAGACCATTTCTGAGGTTGGATCGGTCGTTCTCTGACGTCGGCGTTCCACGCGGTCTCGGCTCTGTCGGCGGCCCGCGGCAGGCCGGGGCGCGGCAGGGGCGGCGCGCGGTCGTCCTCGGAGCCCGAGCACGAGCTGCACTGCGAGCACGAGCGCGAGCAAGAACCCGAGCATACGGAATCTGCCGATGTATAAAGGATATGCTCTGTCATCTCGTGAGAGTAATGAGGAAACATTAGTAACTTTCGTGCGATTCGCGGCGGTGGTCACGGTTGACACTGAATTCGTTATTGTAACTTAACCTATAAGCCTATCGATAAATAACGTCGACAGTGATTACTTGTCAATGGACTGAAGATATAAAATATATATCACGAAGATAAATAGTGTGCCTTCTCAATAATAATAATAATAATAATAAATATCAGGGGACAATGTCACACCAATTGACCTAGTCCCAAACTAAGCTCTAGGCTTGTGCTATGGGTACTAGACAACGATATAAATACTTATATAGAGAAATATATACTTAAATACATAGAAAACATCCATGACTCAGGAACAAATATTCGCGCTCATCACACAAATATCTGCCCTTACCGGGATTTGAACCCAGGACCGCTAGCTTCGTAGGCAGGGTCACTACCAACTAGGCCAGCGCGTCGTCCAGAATGGTGATGTATTATGACATCACCATTCTGATAAATAATTTAAAATTGAATTATACAAATAATGAATGACTTGGTATTTTGAAATTACGTGAAAATAATTCTTGAGGAACATCAGAGAAACTTGACTTTGTACTTGATGATTGATCATAAAAAAGGCATGTTATTTTGTAATTCTTAACCAATAATTCGTTGACACTAGTTTGGAGTATGCTTTAGTAAAGTTGCACAAAGTTACCGATGTTTGGTAATGAACTATTTATATTGAGGCTTTAGATAGAGGATAGTAATACAAATAATATTAACTTTAAAAGTTAATCAAAAAAGTTCAATTTCATTATCATCATCATAACAAATTGAAGTGTCACTAGCTGTCCGATTTATAATTCCAAAGGTGTTTTTTTAACCGGCGAGGCAAGGATTGTGAATTGAATGACAAAATTTTACATACATACATACAAACATACATACCTTCACACCTGTCTCCCAATGGAACCAGACATGAGACATGAGAAGGCACTCAGGCTACGTACCTGATGGTAAGTGGGAGACACTCCGAACAATCCGAAGACTTCAAATGCGTTGCCAACCCTGAGGACTGAGATGGAATGCCTCTATGCTAGTAATTATGCTAGTATAACTATGGAACGTTACCTAAGTGCACCGGTCTAACCATACAACTTTCGCTTCCTCTACACTAGATTCAACAATCTCTTCATGCACGTACGTCGGTTTCGGGTGCTTTTGATTTGGCTCTTATTCAGTACATCGCGAATCTGGTTACATCCGACATCTCCGCTCACTCTCGCTCGCCATATCTCTTTCGTAACTCTTCTTTCATCCATCCTTTCTAAACGACCAAACCATATTAGCACACCCTTTCCCAAAATTTCAATTGTTTAAGCTTCTTCGTTGGAAATAGTCCGGAGCTCGTAAGTACTGTAGAAGTTTCCAGAGTGCCCCAAGCACCTACTCCAACATGGTTAAGAGGTGTTGGAGCGGTGAGTGCGGCGGACTCACCGCGCGCGGGCGCGGGCTGCGCGGCGAGCGCGGCGGCCTCCTGCGCCAGCGCGGGCAGGCGCGCGCGCGCCGCGGCCCAGCGCGCGTCGCAGCACAGGTCCCACGCCGCCAGGTCCACGCACAGGCTCAGCGCTTTCTCGATGCGCCCTCGCCTAACATCATATACAATATGAACACCCAAATATTTTCTGATAAGGATTTTTAACATGTCCCCCAAAGAAAATGTTAAGAAATTTCTGCGTTGTCATAGTAAACTTCAAATGACATCAAATGACACACATGACAATAACAATGACAAGTTTCTAAGTATGCTCTTCTTGGTCATTTTTTGTTTAGGTCCTCGTATAAAACAAGGTCTTTTTGGAAAAGGAACACTTTCAACGTCATCACATAGTTGCCACTTGATTTACTGATAACCAAAAATAAAATTCGAATTCAAATCAGTAAATGATTAAATTTTAAAAATATTTCTGTGTCGGCATAAGGGTCAGATATTTAATCCGTTAATATTATGGATGTATTTATACATTAAAATAACGAGCAGGCAATATTGATAATTAAAAAGTTGACTTTACAATGAGGACCTTACGATACCTAATACACTCGCGAGCAAAATAATTGCATCACTTTGCATTTTTCCATGTACACTCAATATCTTTGTAAATCTTTACTCGAATTTAAAAATTGTAGTACCAAATGAAAGCTGATAATGTAACGCAATAGAAAATGCGTTATTTCAATGTAATATCAAGTCCTAAGTCTGAAATATGCTCTAAATCCAGAAAATGGTGAAAAAACGCTTCTAAAAAGGAATAGAAAATCTAAGAATGATAGGCATTTTATTTATTAAAGGTATTTATTACAAAAAAAAATTATACATCAGTATTTGGTATTCCCTCCCCTAGCCCTCCTCACACAATCTAATCGATTTTTCATTGATTTTATCAAGGTTTTCACGTAATCTTGCGGGATGGCTTCCCACTCCTCCAACAAAACTTGCTTCAGCTCCTCCACATGAGACGGGGCAGGATTCCGCTGCCGAACCCTCCTTTTCAGGAAGTCCCACATGTGCTCGATGGGGTTTAGGTCTGGGCTCATCGCTGGCCAGTCCATGGTGTTGATGCCCACCTCGCGAAGGTAGGCTGTGGTGGCCCTTGCGGTATGACAAGGGGCATTATCCTGCATCAGGATAAGCCCCTCATCAAACATACCCGCGTAAGGGACGACATGCTCCTCCAGGATTTCGGTGATGTACCTGGCAGCGTTCAAACCACCGCCACGGCCACCACCAGGCACGAAAACCAGCTCCGTTCGCCCATCGTAGGAAATGCCGCCCCAGAACATGACGGAACCCCCTCCATAGGCGACTCTTTCGGAGATGCAACATTGTACAAATCGCTCTCCCGCTCTTCTGTATACTCGTCCTCTTCTATCGCAGCCGTTCAGGCACATCCTGCATTCGTCTGAGAAGAGGACTGGGGTCCACTGCTCAATTGTCCAGTTTTGATGATTTTGAGCAAACTGACGTCGTGCTTCACGGTGCCGAGGCAGCAATTTGGGCCCCGTCGCAGCCCTTTTTGGGGTCAGGTTGGCTGTCTTCAGTCTTCTCCTTACTGTCCACTCGCTGACTGCAACTCCTCTTACTTCTTCGAGCTGCTGTTGGACAGCAACAGCTGTCTGGTGACGATCTCGTAGAGTGGTTGTCACGATGAACCGATCGTCCCTCTCCGAAGTGCACCTTTTCCGGCCGGTTCTTGGCCTTGAAGTAAAGGCCCCAGTCTGTCTGAATCTTCGGTAGACTCTACAAACTGTAGACTGTACCAAATTCAGCACTTCAGCTACTGAACGCTGACTGCGACCCTGGCGAATGATGACGGCGACTTGAACAGCTGGGGTGTCCATTTTTCCAGGTCTTCTCGATGGGATAATATGCGGAGATGTGTACCGGTCGACTTCTGATAAGTGACTGATAACCCCCCCCCCCCCCCCCCCCCCTCTAACCCTGTTTTATAGCCGTCTAAGGGAGCACAACTTGTGCATGCGGTAAGGAGTAATCGGCCACGAACCAGAAAAATTACCGTTATTTGTAAAATACTACATCGATTTCAAAGTTTCTTAACTTTTTAGAAAGCTTAAATATCAAGAGACTTAATTACATTTAAATATTTCAATGAGATAATACCGTTTACAAAGATATTGAGTGTACATGGAAAAATGCAAAGTGATGCAATTATTTTGCTCGCGAGTGTATCACTGGTAAAAAAATTGATACATTTTGAACTCGTAAGTATAAAAGTTTCTTGTTACAAGTGTCATTTCTGTTATTGCTATTTGTCACAATCTCTCAGTGCTGGTAAATTGTGTTTGTTTCCGCGATAACGACGTTTGCAAAAAAATCATGAAAATCCAATTAAATTTTATGTAAATTTTATCCCATTTTTTAGGGTTCTGTACCCAAAGGGTAAAAACGGATCCCTATTACTAAGACTGCGCTGTCCATCTGTCTGTCACCAGGCTGTATCTCATGAACCGTAATAGCTAGACAGTTTAAATTTTCACAGCAGATCTATTTCTGTTACTGCTATAACAATAAATACTCAAAACAGAATAAATTTTCAAAGGGGGCTCCCATACAACAAACGTTATTTTTTTGCCGTTTTTTGCTAATGTTGTATAGATAATGGTACGGAACCCTTCGTGAGCGAGTCCGACTCGCACTTTTATTTTTTACGGTTTTTATATATAATGTTATACTCTACGAGGTAATATTTGAAATAACCCCGATTTAAAAGTTTAAAAACTTTTGGCAGTCGGATTTTGGAGGGCAGTCCAATCACGTGACCGCTACTTAACGGAAAAGGAACGGATCTATGCCCCGGTGTAGTATTTCGGACTGACCTCAGCAAGTGGTGGAAGAAGATCCGGGCCAGGTCGTGCACGGCGGGCGCGTACTTGGCGGCGGGCGCGGCGTGCGCGGCGCGCGGCGCGAGGTAGGCCCCGAGCGCGGCCTGCGCGCGGCGCTCGCCCTCCGGCCCGGCGCGCGCCGCCAGCACCTGCCGCGTCAGCGCGCGCAGCCCCGCCGCGCCCGCGCGCGCCCACGACCACGCGCGCAGCAGCGACACGGCCTGCGCCGCCCGCCCCGACCGCACCCACGCCTGCCCAACACGCACGACGAATACTCTGAACTCCACTATGTAGGGGGTTTGTGCTTTACAAAAGGTGGACCATACCTTTTTTTTCTGGTGGGTCTACGTTAAGTACAGCGGATAAGATCAATAAGACACCAAAGTTTTGATTTTTACTAGGACCTCGTGCCTCAAAAGTATCCATAAAAAAGAAACTATGCTCCACCAATTGCAAAGCAAAGATCTTAAGTCCCTTCACACTGGGCTACTAGCGTCGAAGCAAATTGAACTCTGAGTCTGTAAAAAAAAACATTAAAACATGTTTCCCGATGAGGTAAGTAATAAATGGAATCATAAGTGTTCTTTACATGTTACATAATGTTTTGCATAAAATTATTAAAAAACCAAGAATGACAATTGTTACAATGTTTTCGTATAACACTAACAATACAATTTTATATTCAAAGTTTAAGACTACGCTACATTATTGTACTTACGTCCTAAAACAGTAAACACAGCGTTTCCACAGTAGTATGAACAAGTACAACTTAAAGTAAAACTAAACAAATATTACACTATGGGCAAATTTCAACCAAAGTTTTATCTACAACATTTACTACTTCACTGGTTTTCTAGTGAATTTGTCTGAGGCTAAAGAATAGCTATTTATGTCAAACATAGACTTAAACCGGTATATAAGGCAAGCACTGATTAGAGGTGCATTTAGTTTGGGATCGATACGATGCGAAACTCATCACTATAGTAAAAGAACGACAAGAAGTCAATCCTGACAGCTGTCATCGCAATACAATGTATAACCCCCCTTCTTGGGTTTGAGGCTACAATTTGTTCTGGGATGACAGATGTCAAGAGTGTCGTACTGTATCGTTTTTGTCGATATAAGGAACTTAAATGCAAACGAGAGATCCGATGAAATGGTTTTGCGGCTCCAGAGTTTATAACGATAGGGGCACCTAGAGGGAGCGGGTGCGGCGTACCGTGAGCAGGTCGGGGTGCAGCACGTGCAGCAGCGCGAGCGGCCCGCCCGAGAACGCCGCGAGCACCAGCGGCCCGCCGCGCGCGCCGCGCGTCGCCAGCACGCGCACGCCGCGCGCCGCCCTGCTACACGACAACCATACTGAACACGTGCTCTCAGCGGCGGTCTCTCGCCGGCGTCGTGGGGTGTACCTGAGCTGCGCCGCGAGCTGCAGGCAGCCGGCGGGGTGCGGCAGCGGCGCGAGCGCGTGGTCCAGGCACTGCAGCCGCCCGCTCTCTTCACCGGCTAGCGCCAGTGCGCCCGCCCACGCCACTTCCGTCGCCACCTGCGTCATACGATCTCATAATCTGCAGCCGTGCTTTGTCAACAGTAACTAAATTAGATAGTACAATAACAACTCAATTTGGCATCATGGAAAAATTACATAATTGACATAATGTAAGAGGCAAAACATTCATTTCAAATTCAAAATCAAAATGATTTATTTGTAAATATAGGTAATAAGGTGTTACAATTTAGGCATCACTATATTTTGAAGCTAGGCATACGAATATGTCAGGTCATGATAGCGCATGCACAAAAATACAATTATAATAATTCGTAGGTACAAGTAACAGGACGGCACGAAGGAAACATTATATTAGGTACTCATAGTTAGGAAGCGTCAGATAAATATTCCGATAAAGAATAGTATGCTTTTTATCCTAAGAAATTAAACAGAGATTTTTTGAACCTCGCTAACTCTAGGCTCAATATATTTTTTGGCAATTTGTTGTAGAGTTTCGGTGCCATTCCGAAAACACTTTTTGCATGCAGAGCTGTTTTGATTGGTCCCGTGAAAATTTCATTTCTATGCCGAGCACAAGTAAAAACTGAGAAACGTGTCGTGTTTCTTGTAACATACATTACTACCTCATATATGCAAAGGCACGGCAGTGTAAGTATTTTAAGTGTAATAAAATGTCGGTTAATCGAGGTTACATATGCATAGTAGACTGTCAGCACTGCTGGTTGGTTTACTATTTCACTGAGGTTATATAATGCATGTGAGAAATTACTGAGTTTGTTACATACAATACAATACCAATTAAAATACAATGTCAATTTGCGACGCCTTTCCAGTTTCCACTAACGATGGAAAGGGTCGTAATATGTCGATATAACAATCCCACTACAAATCATCTTTTTAATGCAACTGACGTAATAAAACAACGAAACAAAAATTACTAATAAGTTGCCAGAAAGTCATGGCTACCAGATATAGTAAAAATAAAATAACACAACAAATAAAAATTAAATGAAGAAAAGAGCAGATGCTTCAATTTTACATATAAGGTAGCACGCCTCTTACGAATCCGAGCCTGGTGGAGTGCGTAAGGCCGGCGGTGGCGTGCACGACGTGCAGCGAGCCGTCGATGCAGGCGGCCATCAGGCGCGTGTCGCAGCTCGCGCGCCGCACGACCCGCGCCGGCGCCGGCAGGCTGGCGGCCACGCTGGCCTCGCGCACGCTCGACAGCTTCGTCGCTCGCATTTCCACCGTGGGCAGCTCGTAGCGGACCCACTCTAAGCTCACACCGTTCTGAGAGATGGAATACCGGTAGGTAGAATACAGAAAATCAAGGCTCTTTTCCACCGGAATGGATTGGATTGATATTTTTATGTCAAAATTATCACTTCTCTTCCTGCGCTTGTCGTTGAAATGGTCTGGATTGACGAGTGGAAGGTGAGAATTGGTTTTTTTATGTCGCGATATAACACCGTATTACTGATCGTTATAAGTGTAACTCGTTTCGCCGCTGGAAAATAACAACATTTAAAATTGGTTGAAGCAGTCTAATCCGTCCTTTTTCGGAAATAATACTTCGAGCTGATTAAGCTACCGCGACCGGAGCCTGTTATGTCTAGTCCTATTACTTAGAATTAGTGATGATGATTGGTCCGACCGATCTCGGTCACGGCGACCGTTTTAGGGAGGACCCTGTTGTCGTTGATGGGCTCGCATGTGGCTTATGTAGCCAATTTTCTTTCCGAAAGTTCTTGCGCAGTGCGGGCATGTGAGCTCACCATCGATAATATTATAATATATTGCCGCAGGTGGACGGGCTTTCAGTTCGTCGCGCTTGGCATCAAGCTCAGAGCGCCGTTGTTTTTCAAAAACGCGGACTTTGGTTTGCACCAGAGTCCGCCACTCGGGTCGTTTGGCAGCCTGCTTCTCCCAGCGAGACGGCTCAATGCCGCATCTTTTCATGTGCCGAATTAGTACGCTGATATTGGTTAGTCCAGGGTTTCCCAAAGTCGGCCAAGGGGTGCCGTAGCGAATAGATCATGATGTTTATCATTTTCCTGAAACTAAACTACCCTACTGCGACTAGATAAGATGCCCCTGAGACAGAATATCGATACGCCTTTTCGCCGATACGATACCGATACCGATACTCTTATAAAAATATCGGCGATACCGATACCGATACCGATACGCTTTTTGTGAATTCAAAAATGAAGGTATAATAAATAAATCACAAGACAGATTTCTTTTTATTAATATAAGAAGTAGGACATAGGTTAATATTAGATAATTAAAAAATTTAGTAATTAAAATTAACATTGATAAGATTTTTGTTTAAAAAACAAAGTAATCGCTCGTTGACACTACATTTTTAAATTAAAAAGTATCGTTGAATCGGTCATAAAAATATCGTCGATACCGATATATCGGCTAACCCGAAGTATCGCCGATATATCGGTATCGGTATCGGATGCATCGCTAATAATAACATTGTAAGGACGCCACGAACTGCGCCTGCGTCTTCAATATTATTCCGTACTAAAAATACCAGATCCCACCAGACTAGTGTAGTCTTTAATAATAATAATAACTATCAGATGACAATAGGGAAAATGCATTGTGTTTTTTTAAATACCATTTCTTAATAAAATATAATATACCGTAAAAGAGATTACACGGATGATACAATCATTTTAAACTGCTAAGAGAAATCGGAAATCCGATTTGCACTGTGACGTCATGTAACAGATCGGCCATATAAAATCCATGTTAAATTATGTTTTGCTTGAAAGAGAATCTTTGTTGGCTTAGTTAATATCGGTTGTTTTTATAGCTACTCAACAATTGATTTTCCTCAACTGTTTTTATAGATAATTTTATTGAAGCTGTGAAAAGACACGAATATTCCCTATTTAACATTTCACATGACGACGACGTTACGAAAAGACGAATGGAAAATGGAAAAGTAGCCCTGAAAGTGTTTCCGTTTTTCACTTTCGTCCGCGTAAATTTGGATTATCAATATTCCATAGGGTACTTTAAAATTTTCTGTGATAAAAAGTAGTTGGTAGTTGGCTGTTGCAGCGTGAAGGAGAAACAAACAAACATAAACTTTTACATTTACGATATTAGTTGGATTTCCAAGAGTGAGCCATGTCACACGGCAATAAACTATTGTCGTAAAACCAGCACCTAAAAGCCCTCAAGAAATTTCTTATTCTTATTTTACGACAAAACTATAAATATTTTCCATTGCGCCTGCCTTAAACTCACTTTATTGAGATTCATAAAACAATAAGTATTCAAGACGCTATATTCACATGATATAATTTATATGGAAATACGAACAAGTTAAATAATTGCTGGTGACTGGAAGCATAAAACTATCAAGAGAAACTAACATAATGTGTAGGTCAACCAATCAATTTAATGCAACGTACATAATATGATGTTATCAAAAAATCAAATGGATACGAAGCGGGTCGTTCCACGAGTATCTAATCAATACTTAGAAGCTAACAAAAAGTCAGGCGGAGCGCACGGTATCAGCCGTGGCCGACATGGATAGGGCACCAACGAACAACGAGGTCTTGGGAGTCCCGGAGAGGCGCGGGTGCGCGCGGCTGCGGGCTCTGCTGCGCACACGCCTGCTGCTTGGGATGGCGGGCGACACGCCGCGCCTGGCCGCTCGCCTCTACTGCGTAGCGCTCCCCTCGGCGCTCACGGCTAAGTTGCTACTTGCACTTGACGAAGCTCAGGTGTCGCCCCTTTTTTACAGTTCGACAATTCTAGAATACAACGCGAACGTTCTCGTCTCGCTGTTTGTTACTGAACGACATCTGCTCCCGTTTTGTAACGGAATCGAGCGAACGGATCTAGAAATGGGGCTCGATTTACCTGTAGCCACGCCGGCGGCGGTCTATATATTTTTGGCCGTGTCCGTTTACAGAGTATCGGTTATGCTGCCGAACTTAATTTTATACGGTTTAAAAGGTGGCTGGATAAGATACTCGATGTCCCTCATGCTCTTCGCGAATAACATAAGTCATGTAACTAGGATCCTGCCACTGGATTTACTGCGTATACGTATTAATATTCTCCGGAGAGGTTTAGACAGGAGTTTTAGGCAGTACAGTTGGAACGTCGATGATACGAATCGTTCGATCAATTTTATAGAGCGCAGTATAGAGACATATAGTAAAGTAGTTAACAACCTTGACAGCAACTTCTCAAGCGCAAAACCGATGGTAAGTTAATAGAAGTTTAAGTAACTGATACATAATGTGAGTCCTTAAAACACGAGTGTGGTTTTATGACACGAGTCAAAGGCGAGTTTCATAATAAGATCACACGAGTGTTTTAAGGCTTAATTATGTACAGTTGCATACATTACTTTATCTAGACACATATTATAAGTACTCTAACATGGGTTCAGGGAGCCGAGGACTCGGCGAAAAAAATGGCGGCAAAAAAACTACTGCCGTGCTAGTGTCACGAATATAAATGGTTTATTATTAAATCATAGACAAACCTAATATCGTACGATATTGAACTATTATACTAGAATTGGGCCGATTTAATTTGTGTTGGTTTTGGAAGATGTTCCAAATTTGAAACTCACTACTTTATAATATTTCATAACGTAATTTCAAAATTACGTTACAGCTGTCATTGCTGTAACCTACTACCACAGGTAATGTTGGTCATTTCCAACAGGTTCTAAACGCATAATAGAGGATTTATGATGCTTAATACTCAATCGTTTATTGCTTTCCATAATGTGTATACAGTTACTTAAACTAACTTAATAGTTGTAGGATCATTATGGACCCTGTAGGGCACAACAACATTTAGATGTGAGGGCAACTCTTAACATATTTGGTTAGTATTTCCTACTTACATAAGTACTTATATTATTCATATTTATGGCACATTTAAATGATAAGTTATTACTATTATTTTGTAGTTATACATTTAAAGGCATAATATATTACCAAGTTTTCAGTTTCTTATATTATGATTTACCTACTTATATAAACCTATTTATTTTATAATCTATCGTCTGAATATTAATAGGTATAAGTTACTGCTGAGCCTGTAAAGCACAGCAATATATATTACGTACATATATGATACGTGTGTAGATAAAAGTGTTTTACTTAATTAAGAAGTTTTTATATAGTTGTTCATAACTGTCACTAATAATGTTGTTTTGCAGATTTGCGTGAGCTTTACTTGCTGCTTTTTACTAATCATTTCTGGAGGCACCTCACTTTGGAATAGAAATGATATAAATGTAAGGCCTATTCAGATTAGCTCTCTCGTATATAAAATACATATATACATATAAAAGATAGTAGATAACTATAATATAAATCTTTTTTAGAGTGTGTTTCAAGCCAGTTTTTTCGTGATTTTACAAACAATCATGGAATTTTTGGTTACCTTCTCACTCGTTTGCTCCCCAGCCATATTTGGTGAATTGGTTTCTAGAGAAGTGGAACAGTTGGAACTAACTATTGGAAATCAGCTTCTTCTCTACGGTGGTAAGTGCATTTGTATTTTCTATATAACTTAACACGGCTATACGCCTGAAAAGGTTCTCCTATTGTAGGCTGTCTTTCGGAATAAAAGCTTCTGTTTTAGAGTCTGGCAATCAAAACGTGATATTGAAATTTTAAAATGTAGCTATGTGTGTAAATGCAGCTGTATGTGACATAAGCATTACAATTGTTTAATTGTCGTTCATTTTTAGTATCACCCCCACTGGTGGGCCCACGAGTAATTTTAACTTTACTCGTGGACCCACCGTCTAGAGACCATAAATATTTTAGGTACGTAATTGGCTGTTAATATTTTAATTTAATTTACACTTGAAAATGTGATAATAAGTATTTAATCTAATACGCTTAGGGTTTACCTATGTGCATATGGCAACTTGAAAAGATGTTTAAAAAGTTTTTTACATCCTTCTGGATCGTTTGTCATTGTCATCCATTGATATTGAAAAGTGTGATTATGGACGAAAATGAAAAATATACGATCATTAACAGAAAAAATGGTTTAGTTGAAGCGTCTACGTCGGTCGAGCCATTGCCCAAAACCTATGAGAAATATATTACTCCGTTGAAAAAGAAAAAACTAGTAACAAAGCTCCCTACATTTCAGAATGTCAGGTTTTTCATACAAATGTAGAAAGGAGGCAATGCAGGTTAACAAACTAATTTTTATTTGTTTATGCGAAGTTGAAGTACCAGTACAATTTCAGTGAATGTTAGTTGCCGACTACATTTATGACGAAACAAGAATAATCATATTTTGCAATGAAGAATCAGTAAGTTTATATCCAAATATAAAGGAATATTTTGCAGACTCGACTTTTAAAAGTAACCCCTCGTCCATTTTATCAGTTTTTATCGATTCACGGAGACATTGGAAGCTCTTCCAAAACACGTCCTGTGGTGCCCATTTTTTACGCTTTTTAGTTTCATAATAAACATGCACAGGCAAAAAACCTACACCATGATTTCTAAAACATAATCTGTCAGGCTATAACAGTAATATACCATATTGCGTAATGTCTCTTAAGACCGGTCAAGAGCGAAGCGGCGGGTCCACGAGTAAAGTTAAAATTACTCGTGGGCCCACCAGTGGGTCATCGCAATGGGGCCACGAGCCCGGTGGGAACATTTCGATGGCCAGACTCTACTCGTTGTATTATTTTTTCGAGTCCCGTCTAGGTTAGGTACAGTACAAGTCGACACACGTAAAAAGAGCCCTGAGCGACCTACCTGCGCAGTGAGCAAATTACGGACCTAATTGGTGGGGGAGCCGAGGGAGTGTAAACCGCTCCGCTTTGCTGCCACGCTATTGGTTTGTCAGTAGACAACATGCCCATACATATGGCCTCCACTAGCCGCTCGGAGCTCTTTTTGGCACTGGTCCCACCGCTGACGATGAGCGGGAAGCGAGTACAGCCAGCGATCAACTATTAATATTTCATCATCATCATCATCATTATCAGCCGCAAGACGTCCACTGCTGGACAAAGGCCTTCCCCAAGGTTTTCCACAACGATCGGATTAATATTTGTGTCTCTTTTATTGACACGGGATCTATATTTGTTGTTTCGACAAACTAGTGGAAAGACTACTCGCCGGCAGTGTCAACAGCCAGCGATCAACTGTTAATATAGGAGGGGCGTTCAATTTCTCGGTATTGGTGTTTTGCAAACCTATTTAGTAAACATCTTAATACTGGCCGCTAAGAGTCATTCATTGAAAGTAAAAAAAAAATTTGAAGCCCACACGTTCTTTTGTTTTTCTGTTACTGCTGAACATACGTGATCACCATGAGCTATTTTACAATGTTAATTAAATTGGAGCATCGAGCAGTGATAAAATTATTGACTAAACAGGAAAATATCAAAAATGTATTAAGAAATGGATTTAGTTTACCGTGAGTCCGCTCCTTCATTATCTACTGTCCAAAAGTGGTCAGTGAATTTTTGCGAGGGAGGGAGAGCATAGAAGATGACCCTAGACTTGGTTGGCCTGTTAAAGCTACTTCACCAGAAAACATTCAAAAAGTGGAGAAAATTATACTGGAAGAATGTCGAGTGAAGGTTAGGTCTATAGCACAAAAAAACAATATTTCTAATGGTATAAAACATGATATTATCCAGGATCATCTTGATATGTTCAAAGTTAGTGCGAGATGGGTACCACGAATGTTGACACCGTTTCAGAAGCATACGCGCGTTGCTTCTTGTTCCGACTTCATTGAGCTGTGTGGTGAACACCCTGATGGTTTGGTCCAAAAAATTGTTACCGGAGATGAAACGGGTTCTTCATTATGACCCTGAGAGCAAACAGTCGATGCAGTGGCACTTTAAAGGAACACCTCATCCCAAGAAATTCAAAGTCGTCCCTTCAGCTGGCAAGATCATGGCGACAACATTCTGGGATTGTGAAGGGATATTATTAATAGATTATAAAGAAAAGGGTTTAATACTACAGGAGAGTACTACGCTAACATTTTACGCCACTTACGGGAAGCAATCAAAGAGAAGAGGAGGGAAATTTTTTACCAGAGGAGTGCTGCTTCTTCTTGACAACGCCCCTGTGCATACTGCTCATGTTGCCAAGGCTGCTGTTCTTGAATCTGGGTTCGAAACTATTACTCAACCGCCGTACAGTCCAGACTTGGCCCCCAGCGACTACTTTTTGTTTCCCAACCTTAAAAAGGATCTTCGTGGGCATCGATTTAGCGTTGAAGGCAGCGGTGGTGGTTTGTGCATTTTGACACCAAAAAAAATATATTTTAATGAGGGGTTAAAAAAACGAATTGACAGATCTTATAAGTGTATAAACATAAGGGGGGAATATATAGAAAAATAAAAATTAAACACTAATCGTATATGCTTTTGTTTTCCTTCTCATACCGAGAATTTATTATACGCCCCTCGTACGCGTCTCTTTTACTGACAGGGGATCTTTATGTTTTGTTCGATTGTCGAGCGAGAAAATAGTCGATAGCTAATCGCTGCCTCGCCGGCGGTGGGACAAGTGCCTTTACGTGCGTCGAACTGTCGACCTGTGTTGTATAAATGCCTAAGCGCTGACGGTGTTCCCGCAGAAGGCGCGATGGGCTCGGCGCTCGAGCGGGCGGCGGACTACTTGCGCCGGCGCCCCTGCCGGCTCTCCATCGCCCGCGCCTTCACCCTGGACGCCGCGTTACTACTGACCTTTGCTAGTGTGTGCACCACTTACACTATTGTTGTTTTGCAATACCTTAATATTATATAAATACATTTTTTTACTTAAATGACACATCACTATCAGGCATTGCATTGTTTCTTTAAATATTTATTATAATATATATAACACTATTTGAGGTGTGATATAGTTATCGCCTGATAATTATTCGTATTTTAATACGTGTTAAATAGTTGTGGCTTTTTATGTTTTTGGCCTTTCGATCATTTCCATGTTCTTGGGAACTGTGTCGTATTGCGTGTCATTCAATAAAGTAGAAAGCCTAAATTTTGTGCCTCAATGACCAGTCCTTCAAACTTCTTAACCTACAGTTCCAGCTGTTCAAAACCAATTGGTACGTACATGTTGTCGACCATTCTATAGTCGGGATATTTTTTTTACGCTGGGAAAATGCTCTTACGCATACCACCTAGGGAATCAAAGTTGTTGGACTCACCAACTGAGAGTGGCCAGAATACACAGTAAAATACCAGGGAATCGGGCCCGCGTAGCGCGGGCTCCGACATTGAAACAGAGCCCCGGGAAAATTCAGGGCGCTCACAATCCAAAGAAGGCGACAGACCCCCCGATCCATAACCTGCAGGATAGAAGGAGCACGGCGCACCGTAATACCGGCACGCCTCTTCCTCTGCGGCTCCATCACGCTGCAAACAACTTTGCGGCCCGACCAGATTGAAGAGGGTAGGGAGAGTGGCAATCTCAATACCTACCAACGTGGGCAACATGCCTCTCTCCGTAATCCCGGTCACAGAGGATAGGGACAACGGCGTACCGTACTACCGGCAACCCTTTTCACCCCCGTTCACACTGCACTGTAGTATTATTTGGTGTGAAACCAGGCTTCCTCTGCGGCCCCGTTCTAATTGCGGGTAGAAGTTTCCCTCACCCGCAGTTCACCCATTACGTCACAAGCAGCCTCAAAGGAGCCCACTTGCAGCGACCTCCACGGGCCAGCCGACGCCCTACTCAGGCCGGTCCCGGGTAGCTCTTAGCTTCATCGTGGGCCACCAGTACACATAATTTAACGCATTAACACATTTGACAAGCTCGTTTGACATTGCTTGTGCGGCGGTAAAGCGCCAAAGTACAATAGTTCGTGTCTACCTTTGACACTGATTATACCGCGGGGGTCTGGACTTAATATGACTGCCAATGATAATGACAAGTATACCCGACTCTTAATTGTTTTCACATAGAGGATGTAATAGTGATGGTAATAATGTTACTTTAATTAATTAATCAAAAAGGTTCAATATCTTGTGACCAACTTAACCTTTTGAAAGCCCAACAGCGTCCTGTTACTTAATAGGATGTGTCCCAGACGCCACAGTCTTGTGTCGTATTAAGTTTGACGGCAATTGACGTTTGGAGTCAGTGCTATGAATTTCCGATGACGTGCCGGCTTTGGCACTCAGAAGGTAAAAAACAAGCATAATGTTACCTGATGGCACGTAATCTGCTCAACAATGTGTATAACATTGTCGTTGTTCTGCGAGATCTCAGCAGACAACGTCTCGTTCTCCAACTGATGGTAGGCTATTAAACTCATCTGCTGCCTGTAAGTAAAAAAGGTAAATAAATACAAAATACTGGAGTCTTAGTAAAAAAAGCGTGTAAGTCTTCTGAAGATCAAGTGAAAAAGAGCTTAAGTCTAGCAAATTACATTTATTAAGTTGTTGTGTACCCTTTTTTAATTGGACCCAGAATTATTATCAAACTATTCTTATCTGCTTCGGAGTGTAGTGATATTGGAAATTCAACAATTCAACTTGTGCCCGGTTTTCAGAAGTTGTACCAAGCAGACTATTTAAATTGGATTGGTACTCTTACACACTTACTTATAAACGTGGAATAACTGTGGGGGCTTTGTCCTTATCTGTCAAATTAATTGTCAAATCTTACCCTTTTAACTGATACAAGTGCATATTAGCATGGTCTTCAAGGACGGGGCTCCAGGGCGCCGGCTCGAGGGCCGCGGCGCCCCACACGAGCACTCGGGCCCCTGAACTGTTATTGCACCATGACACTTTCCTTTCTGTACGGCGGGATCCTCCAAGTTCAACAGCCTGCAAATAAAGATACATATTAAGAGGTTACTGAACTAGGGCACTACTTGTTGGCAGTAGTAGAATCATTTTATTTTTACAGATTTTAGACTTCTAGTCAGAGTCCTACTTCCATATTAGGAGTCATATTGTTACATGTATCCTTTTGTTTATGGTAAAAATAATTAAACTTAAAAATTAATTCATCTACTTCATGGTTTTTAATATAGGTTAATCTTGAGTGTCCATTGCGTTCTAAATATAAAATACTAGTTGAACGCTGTGCACAGTTGTTATTGAGTTGCAAGCTTACGACAATGTTGTGTTAAGTGATCTATTGTTATTTTACCGTTGTGTACTTTAGTACCTTGTCATTTTAACAGTTGTGATAATTCATGTATGGCAAAAAGTTTAAACATGGCATTAAACAGACAAGGTACTAAACATATACATATATACCACGTGTCCCAAAACTCAACGATAAGCCGGCACCAGAGGATGGAGCTGCTTATGATTAGTCGAGAAAAAATAAGGAAAAAAATATATCTTTTCCTTATTTTTTCTCGACTACTCATAAGCAGCTCCATCCTCTGGTGCCGGCTTATCGTTGAGTTTTGGGACACGTTGTATATATGAACTCGACTACAATACTGCTAACAATATGAAACTTATTTATTTATAACAGAAAGAAAGAAAACACCTATTTTGTAGTCGGTTAAAAATCTAGACCCTAGGTTATTTGTTTATTGCACAAAGTAGAGTGTTTCTATTATGCTTACTTGTATGTGTGGGTCTCTGTCTCTCATGCGACATGGCTGGGAACTAGAAGAGTTCTTCCCGAAGGTGACTAATGTTGCTGTCCGGTCAGTGTGGGTGAACAGTAAGTGTGACTTGCAATAAGCAACTGAAATGTACAAAAATCCATATCAAACTCACTAAGTCAACCAAAAAATATAAATAATTACTTATCATGACATGTATGATGTTTGGAAATGTTACTAACTATTTTCTGGAATAATAATTTTATTTGGGAGCATAACAGTGTGTTATGAACAATAAAGTTTAATCACCCAAAAACTGCTCAGCCTTATTACATTTAGTGCCAGGGTGTTTTTAGCAGTCTACACTAATATAAAAGAATAAAAATATATGTTCAAACCTCCGCTCACAGTTTGTCCTGATAATTTCCCGACAACATATCTATCAAACAAAATCTGTGTAACATCCAATGTATTAGGTTTTACAGTGAGGTAAGCTATGGCACCTGACGAGAACACAATAACGATCAGGCAATCATTTAGCCAGTCGCAGAAAACTGCTGTACGCTCTCGAAACTTAGCCTCAAGTTGCTTAATTTGCCGTGGGTTAACAGCAGCCCAGTGCCCGCCCCGACGCTCGCAAAAGCTTCTTTTCCCGCTTTCATAAACAGATTCCTCAGCCCTCTTCTTTGTTTCATATCTAAAACAAAATACCGCTAAGTAAAGAACAGCAAAAAACTTTCGAACAATGTTAAGTGCTACACTCACTTGTAACTTTTAAAGTCCCCGTATTTTAGATGAACGAATTCATCGCATGTCAGAAATTTTAGATTGTAACTAAACATCGTTATAAAAAATATTTATTAATTATTAGTGCTCTCATTTTGCACGGAAGTTTATGTCACCAATTATTTACTTTATAAACTAAACAGCATCGTTTCGCTTTTTTGACATAACCACAGATTAACAACCAGTCAGTTTTTTTTATGTTTATGGCCTGGATTCCAGTCCTAATCAGTCAGTATGGGCAGTATGTATCTCAGATTATAAGTAAGGGTATGCCTCCTAGAGAAGAGTACACCTATGTAGGTATTTAATGGTGAGAGTCAGAATGGCGGGTGTACCTTCACAAATATATAAAATGATTATACTAAAAAAATGTACTCAAAATGTACTATTTAGTACCTACTTTAAAATAAATTGTACCGCTCCACAAATAATGTTTTTACAATGTGAAGGTACACCCGCCGTTCTGACAGTCAGGACGGCGGGTGTATGCCAATTCACCATGAACTGATAGACTATTGACTAATGTTATTACTCCAAAAAAATGTACTAAATTTGTACTTTAATATGCAGTTAAAAGGCGTTATCACTAAAAAGTGTACCCAATTAAGGAGTGAAATTAAGGAACTTTAACTTTGTCAGTTTTGTGACGAAAATTAGCCATAATTGCAGCCGTCAATGTATAGCTAATTTTCGTCACAAAACTGACAAAGTTAAAGTTCCTTAATTTCAATCCTTAATTGGGTACACTTTTTAGTGATAACGCCTTTTAACTGCATATTAAAGTACAAATTTAGTACATTTTTTTGGAGTAATAACATTAGTCAATAGTCTATCAGTTCATGGTGAATTGGCATACACCCGCCGTCCTGACTGTCAGAACGGCGGGTGTACCTTCACATTGTAAAAACATTATTTGTGGAGCGGTACAATTTATTTTAAAGTAGGTACTAAATAGTACATTTTGAGTACATTTTTTTAGTATAATCATTTTATATATTTGTGAAGGTACACCCGCCATTCTGACTCTCACATTTAATGGACATAACATAACAATCCCACAGAGCAACTTAACTACAACAAACTTAACTTTAGACTAACTTTTTATACACAGACTAGAAACAGTAGAGACCCGCCCCGCTTTGCTTCGGTTTATGTGAGTTGTCTGTAACAACCGTACATAGAGTCTGTCTAATGAAAGCTGAACCTGGGAAAAAGCGGCAAATTCAAAAAATCTTGATATGGTATTACCGATCAATGAAGGAATAAACGATATTGATACTTTTATTATTTTATTTATTTTGGTGGGCACAAAGGAAGAGGAAACGCGTACTATATTTTCATATATATTATTACGAGCGCTATATTTTGATGAAAAGCACTTTAGGTAAAATACGATGACAGTGACTGGAGCACATTTGGTTTTTCGAAATATATTTGACATGAAAATATAGTGATCTGCACGTGTAGCACAAGTTGTATTTTCTCGCTTGTCGCTCTGTGCGTCTCTATCGTAACAGACTAGATAGTAAGGGAGATCCGAGCGACAAACAAGTCACGAGCAACTTGTGCTAGTCGTGCTGTTGATAGATTTCATTGATACGAGAGGTTTTCGTCTGTGTCGCACACAGCATAATAAAACAATGATGATGAGGAATATTATATTCAACCTTTTTAATAAAGTAATTAGAGGTAACATTATTCTCATCACCCTTACACCTCTATCTAACGACAATTATATCTTGGAGAAGAAGCGCCGCAAGAAACTCTTTTTCCAATCATAAAATACAATTATTCTTAAAAGTAACATTACAAGGTAGTAAAGTAATTAATAATTATTTCTAACAACACAAACTTAGTCGTTACAAATGTACGCTCAATAACATTGAGTAAATTAAAAATAGTGACTAGGAGAACTTGAAAAAAATCTAAAGGAATCCTTTGATGTAATGCATGGAAGAAGATGACAGACCATGACCTATGTCGAAAACCAATACAAGGAAAAGGATGGAATTACTAATCAATTGGAAAGCTTCATAATAAGTGTATGTGATGGTGAACCTTCCAGTAGTTCCAGTTCAGATGATACCCTAAGACTCTAGGAACTGTAATTAAAATCAGATTCTAAATACTCTATTTCTAATGATTCATCTGAACTAGTGCTGTCATCATCACGGACACTTATAATGAATGATTCTAGTTCTTTAGTTATTCCATCCCTGGTTTTGTACTGAGCTTCAATATTAAGCACATGATTAGTCATTTTCTTCCAATGCTCCGGTGTTATGCTGTCAAAAGACTCTTTAATATTTTTTTCAATTTCAGCTGCTGATACGCCAACATTTCTACTCGCGACTTTTCTCTTCGCCGAACTCCAGATTAGCTCAATGGGGTTAAGGTCGCAATGGTAGGGCGGAAGTCTTAAAACCTCATGACCGTGCTCCCTTAGAATTTCATCGGCTTCATAGATTGGGTCTGCTTTGTGTTTATGTGCCAAGACAAGAAGTTCTGGTACAGTATAATATTCTTCAAAATCAATTTGTTTAGAACGCAGCCACTCTTTTATTTCGGCTTTGCGGGTGTTGGTATTTGGTACCTTATTAATTTGCACCGTGTGATAGCTAGCATTGTCCATGACAATGACACTTGGTTCACTCAAGTTGGGAATAAGCTTCTCACGTAACCACTTATTGAAATTTGTGGCGTTCATGTCATGGTGATAGTCTGCTTTGATTGATTTTGTGCTAAACGTTAATAAAGCATTAGGCACAAAACCATCTTCTGATCCAGCGTGAACAATAATAAATCGTTTTCCAGCTGAGATATTGCCAACTACACCTTGGGTGGAAGGCCCCTGCCACGACTTTTTTGTTTTGTAGTTCTGGTGAACGTAAGTCTCATCCAGGTATATTATTTTTTTACCTTCAGCACGTTTTGATGCAATAGTCCTTAGGTAGCGGTGTCGCCAAGCTGCTATGTCAAAACGCTCAATAAGTATCGAACGTTGTTCAGTATTTTGTTTAAATTCGTATCCATTTGCCATTAGTATTCGGCGTAAAGTCTCAAGGCATCCGGTAAAACCGATGCTTTCTCTCAACTCTGCCAATAAGCATCTGAGTGTAGGCACTTGTTTTTTTACAATATAAAATTCATTTATTTTATTTCGGATAGCTTGGATGTCAAAGCTATCCAAATTAGACACCGTGGCCTTGTGAGGTCGCTTTTTTCCGGGAGTACTAAAGACACCGTTGTTTAATTTTCCCTCATTACTTATTCTTTTTAAAGATGAAACACTGATATCTGTAAGAAGAAAGAAAGTGTTAAATAAACAGAACACCATTTAGAAATACATTGTGTGGTTGCGCAGTACAGCCCCATTGTACAGTCCGACAGCCCTAAAAACATTTGGGTTTAGGTGAAATGAAATTGCATCGGTGAGGTTCTAATCGCAACGGTTTAAGAACAAGGAAGACTCATATAACCCGAACATCTTTTATATCTGGCCGATCAAAAATGACATTAAATAAATAGATAAGGTACTAAAGTGTACACATATTTATGAAATCGACTGTACAGTGTACATTTGGTTCATAAACAACAAAATGCTGTTTGCTCCGCACACAGAAAATACATATCAAATAATATGTTTATGATATCTTTTAACTAAACACCTCCTTATTGTTTTATTGAAACTATGAGTGTCAGTTACATTAATCATCTGTCTATTAAATTAATTTAATAAAATTGTGAATGCTAAGAGATTCAACATGATATAGGGACAGACAATAGGTACCTACACCTATTATATAGGGAAAGACAATGATAATTTTAGTAATTACCGGTCATTGAAGATACTTCTTCCAAATATTTCGTCTGAGTCTGGCAGGCTAACTCAGTTTCCTCAACCTCTTTCAGCTGCTTTACGTTTTCCAGCACACTTTTGTCAACGTGCACGTCCAGGTTTTCTGAAACGAATTTAATTTCGTTTCATTTCTTAATCTCATCGTATAATAGACAGAAAAAGGTAAATTAAACTTAGGATTGCACATAGAGAAATAAGAAGTATCAAAATGAACATGCCGTACTAAAGCCGTACTAACCTATAAATTTGGTCACCGTAACTAAACAATTAATTTTTTGCATCAATAATGCTTTTCTTTCTTCTTGTTTTTCTTTGTACTTCTGTATAATAGTATACAGAATCTCCCGGACACCGCCTCTTATCGTCGACGGCATGATTACTCCGTATTTTTATCAATTTAGATCTCGAATTGACAAGTTTCTAATAACAACAAAGTCCAAACGACATATTAAATAGTGTTGCCAGACTCGTCAGCCAAGAAAAATCCAGGTTCAGCTTTCATTAGACAGACTCTACCTACCATTTTATAAGAATATATTTTTTGCATTTTTGAAGGCGGGTTTTGGTTTTTTTAGAAATTTATTTTATTTTATACTTTTTGATGATCCTATTTATGCTGTTATGTAGTCCCACTTCTCAATTAATGAGAAACTATAGAACATTTCAAGCTCGCCGCAAGCAACGCAGCGGGAGAGTCATGGTCATATTTAAACAATTGAATGTTATTCGTCATAGTCTACTTTAATCGAGATATCTTATCACCACCCTTGAAATAGGTTCCGTTAAGGAGTTCCAGAGGCCATCTGTGGTCTTCATCATCAGTTCCACTTCACTATATAGAACTTTTTAAAAGAGTTACAGTGAAAAATACCTAAATCGCTATTGGTGTGCCTATAATATTTGAGTTCCCTTGATTTCTCTAAGATCCCATCATCAGATCCTGACATGCTGATAATGGGACCAACTAGAAAGTATACCCATTTAAACAACGAAAAAATAATTCATATCGGTCCACTGGTCTTCGAGTAATCGGGGAAAATACAACACAAAAACCCGTCGTATTGA
The DNA here is from genome assembly GCA_923062465.1 of Acleris sparsana. Classification (NCBI taxonomy): domain Eukaryota; kingdom Metazoa; phylum Arthropoda; class Insecta; order Lepidoptera; family Tortricidae; genus Acleris; species Acleris sparsana. The sequence goes on from OV281292.1 coordinate 2,939,360, forward strand.
GGACCGGGTTTAGACATATTGACAAGCAACTGCTTGTTGTCAAACCTGTAATAAAGTTACTTCCATGCAGAGTAATAATTGTTGATGTGGTCGCTACTCTGGTCTGGCCAGAGCCATTTCCGGTAGCCCTCCGCTAAAGTGCGGCGCATACATTTTTGACATTCTGACATATTTTTTTTTGTCTCTCGGAGATAGCTCCGGTAGGTAGCAGTTTGGCACTCAACGGAGCTCACCTCAGATTCGGCGGCTTTAAATAAATAAATATTAGGGGACAATCTCACAAAAATTGACCTAGTACCAATCAAACTAAGCTCTAGTTTTGTATGTAGTACGGGTACTAGACAACGATTAAAATACTTATATGGATAGAGGAATAAATACTTAAATACACGTAAAACCTCCAATACTCAGAAACAAATTCTCCTGCTCATCACACGAATATTTGCCCATACAAAAATACAAAAAAAATAAAATACAAAATTCTTTATTCGATTCGATTCTTAATACGAACCCGGTACCGTTACATTCGTAGGCAGTCACTGCCAAAACTAGATTACCGCGTAGTAGTTTCATTACCAAGTCGGCTGCGGTGCCTAGTGGACAGCTGATGGCACGGAAGTAGTCGAGTTAAAACTGTTCGCGGTCGTCATAGAGTGCAGAAGGGTCATCCGCTAGAATCTCCAATTCGCTCTAAAACGCATCGTACAGTTCGTATAAAGAATCGAGTTCAGTAATGCGAATATCTAACTCGATTTATTGTACACAACTCTTAGCTTAAGTATATTCCAAATTACAAATTGAAAAACCTTTGTTTTAACAGGTGCCCGTTTTTCAATTAATTCTCTACATTTTTCCTCGCTTGCTAATTTAGTCGGAATCCAAAGCTAGGAAGCAAAAAAAAAACAATTGGCAATACTGCAAAAAAAGTAATTCTCGCTCACAGACGTAAACTTTTTGCTATGAAACTTTTAGCTGGAGCTTAAAGAGTTGGCTCTTCGAAAATATAAGGGGTATAATTATTTGTATGGCAATATGAATCAATAAATGTACTTACCTTAAAACTCGCTAGTATGACCTTGCTCGGTCGCCCAACCATTTCGCAAAAAGTATCCTCTGTAATTAGGTTAAAAGCTTAATAATAATTATGTCTAACAAAGACTTTAGATAGAGAGGAAAGGAAAACATAATCTTCATCCTATTTTAAATGTACCTACTTTTGCGAAGTTGATAGTAGACCGGACGAGGAGCCCTTTGGTAAGTAATTAAATTTCCGCCGGAGCTTAATTTGCACCTGCGGGGTTATTCTTGTAACGCGTTCCCCAGTGTCCCAACCTCTCGAACCTTCGATCTCAACGAGGGTGTTTTCACATATAACTAATTCAATATACAATTAAATAGTATTGTATCATTACTATTTTGAACAAATACTAGCTGACTAGTCATTCAAAGAAGAACATTGACTCAATATTTTAATAATAAACGGAAAAAAGTGGTTGCTGCTGCGGTTCAAATTTTGATTACGATTAAGATGTACTATTCAACTTTGATAATATTACCTAAACCTCAAATAATGAACAAAAACAATATTCTTAAAGCAAACCTCCATAAGTTTTTTTTTTAAGAGAAGAGAACTCCTTTTTTTCAATATTGGATATTGGGGTCCTATACCTATTACTAGTGAAAAAGGGGTAGGTAGGAGCTCGAGCTGTGAACTCGACTTAACTCGTGCTAAAAAACCGGGCAAGAGCATGTCGGACCATGCACAGTGTAGGGTTCCGACGCCACAACAATACAGCAACAAACAAATCAAATACAATCAAAAAAACAAACAGCTTCGAAATTCATTATGTGTGCTTTCATTTAAGATATTTCTTAGATTTTTAGTATTTGTAGTTTTGGCTGTAAAATTAGCGCTTTAAAGCTTAGTATTTTATAAACGGAGCCTGCTATCGAAAACTTGTTTTCACTAACCCACAATATTTTTGAATGACCCATACACTTTGGGGCATCCCCACGTTAAATATAGAGAAGGTACACCAAAAAAAAATATTTTCACCATTATTTTTACCACTTTGTTGGCGTGACAAATATGTATTCATACTCGGACGGACATGGCGAAACTATAAGGGTTCCAAGTTGACTACGGAACCCTAAAAAGGGTGTATAATTTATCCCCTTTTCACTAGGACCCCAGTTAATAACCCATTACGCTCGATAGGGCGTAATGAAATCAAGAAGGCCGTAGTTTAAGTTTAAGTTTAAGGCATTACAGAAGACTTTGCCATATCTAATGATAATATTGAGCAAGTGTGATGATCATAACGTCACAAGCTAAGTGTATTTTATTCATATTGGCGAAAATAACACAATTCCTACAGACGTTGACTCGATGGTGAGGTATGGAATAACACTCAAAGCTTTCAAGTAATGATAATTCGATGGTTTAACATGAAGCGCCTGCGCCAGATGCCCGCTATTACTATTACGGTTTAATCAATTTATTTTTGTCCCTGCTCGACTGCTATTGAATATTTAATTACGAGTATTAACTGCGAATAGATTGCTTTGTTTCACAGCGCAATTGAGATCTAAATAAGAATATTTAATTATGCAATGGGTCCTTCGTAAAAACCATTTCGAGGCTGACTGACCTACATTAAATCCTACTTTACTAATATTACTAGTAATACTTACTAGTAATATAAATTACTAATATTATAAATGCGAATGTTTGTGTGTGTGTTAGTTTGTTACTCCCTCACGCTGCAATGGCTGCAGTTTTGGAGATAGCTTTTACCTTGGATAATAAAGTTCCTGCTTTATTAAAAAAAAAAAAAAAAAGTTCCTGCCCATATATCCCAAGAAGAAAAATACACCAATTTTGTAACTAAACTTAAATATGGGGCGGGTGCTAGTGTGGGATGCAACCTGTGTAGACACGCTGGCCCCGTCACATCTCCCACGAACCTCCAATAGGGCTGGTGCAGCGGCCGAAGCGGCTGAAAACATTAAGACTGGCAAATATAGTGGTCTCGGCCCAGAATATAATTTTATTCCATTCGGTGTCGAGACCCTTGGTCCGTGGGGTCCTAGTGCTATTAGCCTTTTTAAGGAATTGTCAAAGAGACTCATTGACGTCACTGGAGACCGAAGAGCTGGCAGTTTCCTCGCTCAACGAATAAGTTTAGCCATTCAACGAGGAAATGCTGCCAGCATCTTTGGTACAATGCCGCAGGGGCCATTCTTAGATTTAATGTTTTAGTGTAGGGTCAAGGAGGGAACAGTGGCTAGGATTTTTTCAACAGGCTATTGCATGAAAGATATAAATCCCTGAAATAGTTATTGCAAGCACAAAGCACAGTGCATTATTGAAGTTTCATATGTAGCAAATAGATTTCTTATTACTTTTACCAAAAAAGAGATAACTAGTCTTTTTTAAAAAATGGGAATCGAGCGACTGTGTACTACGACCTGTACACAGTCACTAGCACCCCCAAGTACACGGTGGTTCTAACAGTGCACAGTGGCTCGAACCTTTGTGTACACTCCCTAGTATACAGTGGTTCTTACAGTACACAATGGCTACGTTTTGATATTCAATGACCAAATAGGTTCTGACATCTTTAGGAAAAATTAAAAATTGATAAGGGTTGTTATTTTTTTATTAAAGTTGTAATGTCTAGGTATCTACTACCTACTTAGAAATAATCACATTTTAGCGCCTTGTAGAGGCCATACCTCTTAAGGCAAAAATAAAAAGAACATCAATATTATTGAACTTAAATAAACTCAGTAGTTAATTAACAATTGTCATTTTTGGTTTAAATCACTTAGGTATTACAGAAATACCCAACCCTTGTCACAAAATTAAATCACATTTTAGGACATCTACAACCGTCCCTCTAAAGGCAAAAAAGGCAAAAAATAAAAAGAACATCAATCTTCTTGTGAATTAAATTAACTCAGTAATAAAAAATGTTGTTATTATGGTGTCACCTATTATTTGCCATAGAACTCATTTACCTACTAATACATTTTTAATAATACTGTAATGTAAAGAGTTGCATGTAGGTACACAGTGGTTCGAGAGCGACTGTGTACTTTCCCGAAACGAACTACTGCTGTCCCTGTCGCCATTTTGGATTTTAGATCAAACTAAAAGCAAACACCAAAGCTGAGGGCCTTGAATTATCAGCCAATACTAAGTCAATTAGACACACTCTTAGTGCAAAACATAGTTAATCAAAAATGTCGTACGAGTTAAGAAAAAAATTAAGTGAAACTTACCTGAAAATGTAGTTTTGTCAGGGGTTAAAACAAAAACGCATCGCAACTCGTCCGCATGGCGCCGGAGTGGGTCTCTGACTAGTTCGTGCATGATCGGGTACCCAATGCTTCCGATTGATGTAGAAGACAGGAATATAGATCTTTCCCTTTCGAGTACAGCACATTCGAGCCACTGTTCCCACCGAGCTACTGTTCCCTCCCTGACCCTATATATAGATTTAGTCTTATTTAATATTAGTTATTTTCATTTATTTTTACAATTTAATTAAATATAATGTAACTCTTTATACTCTATTATGTGCAATAAATAAATCTTTAACTTAAATCCTACCTTATAAACAAATGGCTCTCTGCAGGAGTACATGCAATACTAAAGATAAGAAATGTGTTTTTATTAGGTTAACTTGTTAAGTTCATATAGTTATTATAATTCCTTTTTTTTTGTTATATAAATTTTAACAAGGGTAAGTAAAAGTACCTAAATGAGTGCTAAATTGTATACTCGTAAGTTTATATTGCTACACTCTAGTAGGGTCCATGTTTTGTAGGTACTGGTTATTTAAGAACTAACATCTTGTAAATACCATGGTTGCAAAGAATAAATGTTTTTTTTTGAAATTTAAAAGTTCTCGTGGGCCGCCGTTATTGCCGAAAAACAAAAGGACGTAAGTGCCATGATGATACGCTCTTTTGCTAGTGCACTTCTTCACATCGTATTTTTTGAGATAGATTTTCGTTTGTAGTACCTAACGGCTTCGGAACCCTACACTCGGCATGCTCCGACATGCTCTTGCCCGGTTTTTCCAGTATTGGATAAGAAATTAAAAAAAAAGTTAAGTATGAAACAATTCTAAATAATTACTAAGTGTATTAACGTATTAAATAACATGAGTTTTTAAGTTACATACCTACTAGCCTGCGGAATTTGAATTTGAAATAATTTAGGTACCTACTAATTTCAAATCTCAACAAATACCTATACCTACTTATGGTGTTTTTCAGCTACGATGAGTTCTGTGACAGCCGTATTTCGTAATTTCAATCACTTCATAGTCACATGCGAGGTTTTTAAAAATAGCCGATTAATTATTTTAAGTTTCTGAACGGCGTCGCCAGGTGTGTACCAGTGTAGTTTATATATAAAGTTAAAGAAACAAGTGAAATACGTGTTTATATGAGCTGTCACAGAACTCATCGTAGCTGAAAAACACCCTAGTACATAGTTTTTTTTTCTAATAAAATACACTTGTATCATCAACTATATTGTTATCATCTTGTTCGTTAAATTTTAATTGAAGCTTTATTTATAAATTGTAATTATGTTTACCGAGGCGACGTAGACACGAACAACAACATAAACACCCCTCGCTAACAAGGTGAAATGAGGTAGGTATTAGAATAACATTACAGCCGCCCAGTCACGGCTCACTAAGGGCTGGTCTATTAATCATTGAGGCTTGAAATTACTGAAAATACACGAAATGTCACAGGAAGAGACAATACAACACTCCCGGTTGTAAGAATTCTATTCATTGAATTGCATTTGCACAATAAGTAATAAAGAAATAAAGATAAAACAGAATAGTATAAAAATAAATAAATAATAATAAGCAATTGGTGTCATTCGGTAACTCGATCAGGTAAATATAGGGTAAAAAAAAAGGTCTGCCAGTGGAACCCGCTGACGTCGGCCGTGGCAGACCAATACTTTAAAGTTTTACATATTGGGTTTTATTCCAAAGGATTACTTTCGTCTGGTAACTACGTGAGATACAAAAACAATTCCACATTGATATTTTAAATTTAGCATCTATTCGTATAGACGTATAGTTTAGGCTTATTTGTTCATCAAATGATAACAGCCCTAGCTCATATAAGAAAGGAGTCATTTTGTCGGTTTATTTGTTTGGCGGCCATGTTTGCCAACCCCCCTCCCCCACTACCAACTACAACAAAAAACCGGAGGGCTCTATTTCGTAAATCTATTTTTGGACGGCAGATCCATCCCGCCAGTGGAAATCTTTTGGTCATTATGACGCGACTTGAGTTTAGAAGTTTCATATTTAAATATAATTTAGTGTTATTTTACCTACCCAACTGAGTTATAAAGTTACTTTGTCGGCTTTTATTTACCTTGGCAGATAATAAATATAGGTACGTTACAATATAGCTAGGTAATTTAATGAGAATCTATTCGTCGCTAACACAACATTTTCAAAATGAATGAAAATACAAGATACAATAAATACGAAGATTTGTTACTATATTGTATTATACGATTCTACCAAGTTATGTTCGAGTGCGAACCGTTTCCACTTCGTTACGTGGTTGTATTTCACACGAAAGGCATTTCCGAAGTCGTAAAAAAGAAAAATCACGCGCGAACATCCAATAAACAAACAAAACCCCGATAATAAATCTAAGTGTTTGCGCGACTGGATGCAGTACGTAATGGCATTTTATGTAGATATGACTACGGTACCTCATGCGGCAAGAGCGGAATATAGGAAAATAAGAAAGAAAGAAAAAACATTTATTTACATATTACCTAATAGACAAACAAAACTTAACAAAATACTGAAATCTAGACTAAAAACCTGTTGTCACGAAATGGTTCCAACTCAGCGTTATGATGGCGTTAAAACCAGCGCTGGTCTTCCGTTGGAACAATACGTATTCAGACATCCTTATCATTACTAGGTATATTATATTTGAATAAGTATGTTTGATTGTTTATTAGGTTTCATTGGTCACCGGCTGCACTAGTAGATGGTGCTTTCCCAGGTACATTCCCACCGAAAAGAAAGGTTGGTATAATCCGCGCGCAAGCTCCGAGGAATCTCAAGAAAAGCTGCGTGAGGACTTAGCGCAGTGATTTGGTCAATATTACGTTAATTATATGTAATTATGTACCTATAGCCAAATAAGCTGTATAAGGGCTATAAGGCGAACTTTTGTACTGGTAGAACAGGGTACGATGCGACAGGCGGGCGGGGCACACCCGACTTCTTAAGCGGGGCATTCACGGAAGCCCAGTTTGACTCAGCGACAGATGGAGTGTATACAACTGGATGGGAGTAATATTTTGACCACATTCACGGGCGCGAAATGCCACGCTTCAACGATGCGACATCATGGAGCCGACGTAATAGAAAAAGCCAGGGAACGTATTCACGACGACGTCATTTGGCTTGGAGGCGGAGGCGTAGCGTGTTCCAACGTTGAATTTCGATATTTAGGATAGTTCCATTCGGATTGTGCATTGGTGCGTCCCGTCCGTTTGGAAATCCAACGGACCGCGCCAAGTACTTTTATACGCTACAGTTTTGACATTCATGGATCGATTTTGGCGCGGCGTTGCTCTATTCAGCTTGTTGGAGCGGTCGTGAATGCCCAGCTTTACTGACCCCCCTGAATTAAAGTGTAGCTCAGCCAGCACACTTTGCTTTTTTCCGTTCTATGGTATCACGGTTCCCGTAAAACCGACAATTGCTTTTGGCATGGATGTCTGACACTCGCTGCTATCTCAAATTTTCCGTACATTTTAAAATCGCGTCAAAGTGTGAAAATTCGAAACCAATTCTGTACTACACACAAAACAAAGACACTCACCACTGCTAAACGACCCCTTGTTTTTCTGCATTTATCCATTATGATTTGTAGTACTAATATTTTAAATGAAATTGACAACTCTCAAATTGCGGTTTCCGTACAGTGTGACCCTCAGGATCTCCATATATATGTACCAGTAGATAAATCAAACTTAACCATAGTTTCGCAAAATATCAGGAGTGTATATGGTAATTTCGATGATCTAATATTGAGTCTCTCCGAGTTAAAACTTGAGGTGGATATTTTGATTCTGACTGAATGCCGTATTAACCCCAACTTACCGTTACCCGTTCTTAACAACTACTCCTGCATAGCTACTACTTATAATCTAAATCAGAACGATGGTGTAGTAGCGTATGTAAAAATGAACTTAAATGCTAGAGTACAAGAAATAAAAATTGAAAATTCAACTTGTATACAAATTAAATTCAGTGACAGTACCGTCTTAGGTATCTACCGATCACCTTCAAATTTAAACGCAATAACTTTTATCAACTCCTTAAATACCTACCTTGAAAATAATCATTCATCGAACATAATAATAACCGGTGACATTAACATTAACCTCATCCCCAGACAGAATGAATCAAAATATACAAATTTAAATAGACAACAGTACTTAAATATGCTTTCTACACATGGTATACTACCAGGTCACATTTATCCAACCAGACTAACAAATTGCCTAGACCACATTATGATAAAAATAAATAGTTATGAATCCTCGGCTTATTGCGCTATTCTAAATACCTCAATTACAGACCATCTTACAATCCTTTTAACACTAACGAATAACAGGTCAAAAGAGCGCACATCAAAAACGCAAAGTACCGCTAACTACGAAGAAGCAATTAAAAAACTTATGGAAAAAAACCTTGAACTCCTTCTTTTCAGTAGTGACCCGAGATTTGTTGCCGATCATTTGATACAGAAACTAAGTCAATCCCTAGAGGAAAGCAGGATTATAAAACCTATACCTAGAAACCAGCGCACGATAAAGCCGTGGATAACTCCTGGTATACTGCGATGTATAAGAAATCGTAATAAATTACAATTAAAGGTACGATCCGAAATATATAATGAGATTCTTAGGATCACGTACAAAAGATACCGCAATTTTTGTAATAATTTAATTAAAAAATTAAAGCGTAATTACGAAAGAAAACAATTAACAAATGCTTCTAAAAACTCTAAAAAACTTTGGAAAACACTAAAAGAAATAATTCATTACAAATCTACTAAGACTTCTAACCTCGATTTGCTAACCATCGAATCAACACCAAATGACTCAGTCAATTCTGTTAACAAGTGTTTTGCTGATGTGGGCAAGACTTTAGCTGAGGATATTCTCAAAAAATGCCCTAACAGAAGCGTAGACCAATTGCTGGACTATAACCAAACTGAACCTGACCGGACAGCCTCCTCATTTGTACTTTTAGATACAGACCCTCAGGAAGTATATAGCATTGTCATGGGCTTGAGATCGGACGGTGCCGCTGGATGGGACGGCATCACAACTAAATTCCTAAAAATGGTCGTGGCTCAAGCTGCTCCAGTAATTAGTCACTTGGCTAACCTCTGCTTTAAAGATGGTATCTTTCCAACACAGTTTAAGCAATCCATAGTTACGCCAGTTCATAAGGTTGGGGAGAGAGATGATGTCAATAACTATAGGCCAATATCGGTCCTGCCTGCTGTTTCCAAAGTTATCGAAAAACTAATTAATAATCGCCTTATCTCATACCTTAACAAGTTTAATATTTTATCAGATAAACAGTTTGGCTTCCGTCAGACTAAATCTACTGAAGATGCAATACTTGAACTAACTAAGTTGATAGCTGGTAGGACTGATAATGGTGACAAGTGTCTAGCAGTGTTTTTAGACTTAAAAAAGGCTTTTGACACGGTCTCTCTTTCCACTCTTACCCGCAAGATGGAGAGGATTGGTATAAGAGGAAACCCGCTAAATTTGCTAAGTGACTATTTGCAGGGGCGAACTCAAAAAGTTAAAATTGGTGATTTTATTAGCCAGGAAGCTGACGTAACATATGGCGTCCCCCAGGGCTCCGTTCTGGGGCCCACATTGTTTTTGATTTATATAAATGACTTGACAAACCTTAAACTGCAATGTGGGCACACCTTTTCTTACGCTGATGACACTGTCATAGTCTTTGAGGGGCAATCCTGGGAGTCTGTGTTTGAAAGTGCAGAAACAGGTATGACCAGAGTATTCTCCTGGTTAAAATGTAATCTTTTAACACTAAATATTAATAAAACGAATTATATGTGCTTCACTAAATATAATAGTTCACAACCAAATAACAGTAAAAATCTAAAAATTCATACTTGTATCAATTCTGACCATATTTCTTGTAACTGTATAGAAATTGTGAAAGTTAACTCTACAAAATACTTGGGTGTAATGCTGGACCAACGCATGTCATGGTATACTCATATCGAATACGTTAACACCAGAATACGTAAGCTAATTTGGATATTTAAAAAACTTAGACATATAACCACAAAAAAACTTTTAAATCAACTGTATTTAACTTTAGCACAATCTGTCATGTCCTACTGTATATCGGTATGGGGTGGTTCAGCAAAAACTAAATTTTTGGAGGTTGAAAGGGGACAACGCTGTCTTATAAAGGTAATGCACTCTAAACCTTATAGATTCCCAACGGATGAACTTTACCAGCTTAGTGACTTATTATCAATGAGGAAACTGTACATTCTTTCTGCAACGCTAAAAGTGCACAAAACCTTAAAATACAATCCTATTTCACAAACACGTAGACGTAAACACAGCGTTGCCCCCGTCCCAGCAACTAAGTCAGCATTTGCAAAAAGACAATTTACAGCACAATCAGCTCACTTGTATAATAAAATAAACGAAAAATTATGTGTATACCAGTTACAATTGTATAAATGCAAAAAAAGTATGTCTGAGTGGCTCAAAACACTTAGTTATAACGAGACTGAAGCACTGTTATATCGGGTCATAGCATAGTTTTTGGAGCTCTTGGCTGCAATGGTGTTAAATAAAATAAAATAAAATTTATGTAATGGTAATGTAATTTACTATAATAAGTGTATATTTGTGGTGTTAAAATCCATTGTAACATTTACAACAAGTAGTAGTAGCATAGTCCATAGTAAACCTAGCCTAGTAATTAACACACACACACACACACACACACACACACACACACACACACACACACACACACACACACACACACACACACACACACACACACACACACACACACACACACACACACACACACACACACACACACACACACACACACACACATACACACACACATTTATTTCTCTATATGAAAACTAGTTGCTATGGAGGAGCGGGGCTTCCTGATACAGGTATTGCATACTTAATAGGAAGTCTCCACCTAGTAATAATTTACACTTAAGCTTTAACGAAATAAATATTTTTCATTTTTTTCATTTCATTTCATTTTTTCAAATCTAGTTAACTCCCCATTAACTTCCCCAACATAAAAAATAAAAGAGATTGCGAATTCAAGCCTAGCCCGTCGTTACAAATCAAAGTGCTTTGGGAAGTCGAGGCATTTTTTTTGTTATGGACCTTTTTTTTACCCTACTGCCCAAGAAGGAAGGTGTACGATACCGTACACGCATAAATATTATTAAATTTATTAAGCACATAAATAATGTGGGTAAACTTTTAATGTAAGAGTCAGTTGTACGTAAGCCGCCATTATAAAAGCACATACATTTGTACCAGACTAGGAACGTTGGAAATTACAGTCTATTTAAATTTATGTTCGGTGTTTTCCTATACAACCAAGACCTGCACCCTACAGAAGGTACCTAATGTTCTTGACCTGGGCGGATTCTAGGCAGTAAAATTCATATCGTCTTTGACCTGTTATGGTATGTTTTTAAATCGGGCGCCATTACTGTCAAGTAAATAGGAGCTAACAAAACGTTGACAATACGATAACAGGGCAAAGACGATGTTTTTACCGCCTAGAATCGCGGCCCTGTAGATATGTAGGTAGTATGATTTGTTGATCCCTTGTAAAGGCTGAACAGACGGCCCGATTTATACAAGAGAGGTCTTGTTAGATTCGTCACTGAATGCCTAATTATTTTTTAAATGCGAAATTTGCGAAATAAAAAACATCTGCATGATACTAACATCATATTGACGACAACATTCAAACAGCAGTTGGTTTTGTTCAAAGCCTGCTTTTGTTACAATAGTTATTGCAGGGTAAATTGAGTTCAGCGGGGCCGTATTCTTCTTTTGTTTATTTCGATTCGATATCATAATCAAACTGTTGAATGAAAAAAAATAAAGTATCTATTTATAAAGTGTCATACATGTTTGAGCAGAGGTGGGCGGACGTGCAGAGACTCACGTAGAATAATGTACCGTGTATCTCGAAAATATACGAATCTTACTTAGTTATTAATACTATTTTATTATTAAATATCCAAATACATATATCCTAAAGTACTCTTTTGGTGTCCTGATTAAATAAATAAATAGGTACCTACAATGTTTTACTGCGTGCATCTCGTACCCATTTCATCAGAATGCATCATTTTTATAACAGTTTTTAAAAATGTTTTTAAACATATTTTTAAAAGCAGTAAAGCTTTTATTATAGTTTGTCCCTAGTAGTTCACATGCACCTAGGTCTACGCGAATTGTTTTACTTGCAAGTGGTTCTGCACCAGCGTTGCCAGTTTTTTTTTCATGTCGGGATTTTGAAACTTTTTGAGTGTAAAAAAGCGGGAATCTTTCGTCGAAAGCGAGACATAGTAAAAAACACGTATATAATCAGAAGTTGTAAAATATTTACCTTTTTATTTGAGTTTTAAATTACATTTACGTGACAATAGATAGCAAAAATAGCCGTAGAAAATATATTTTAATATTAATATGATATTTTAAACCAGATTTACCCTATCATGAGGTAGTTGAGTCTTCTTGGTCTTCTGAATAAAAAAAATATAATTCAACGTTCGAGTATGAATGGAGAGCCACTCGACCGCCCGCCTGCCTCGGCGGCGTCCCCACTCATCATCATACCCCAAAAAGCGGGACCGAGCCTGTCGCGCGTGACGTTTAATTTTGATTTAAAAATCGGGACGTCCGTCCTGCCAAAATCGGGACGTCTGACAAAGTTTGGCTCCGTATGGACTGTGTTTAGCATACAACGATGTCTCTTCAAGCTAAATAAGTCCGTAGATACGGGGCCCGCTACGCGCGCAGTGGAAGGCGTGCACTCGCAGAGATGATTGGGTTTTAACTATACCAACTCGTCGTAACGAACGGATTTACGGAAGCGCGTTGTTTGCTCAACCCACGACCGCACGCGCGCGTCATCGTCGGACTGAACCCTCACCATGAGTTACAATTACCGTACGCGCTAGCGAGTCGAATGCTCTCTTCCTCGCACTCTATAAGAATACTGTGAGGGACAGAGCATTCGACTCGCTAGCGAGTACAGTTATCGTAACTCATGGTAAGGGTACTGCACTCCTGTTAAGCTGGGGTATTATTCTATTTGAGGAGGCTGGCGAAACCATGTAACAAGAACTCTCTCTACATATGTATAGTTGCGGAATAATGCGAATTGATTCTTATTCATGGTAGGGTTGTGAGACGCGCCTTATTCGAATGTTTAAAGAATTAATGGGATGTAGGTATGAGCGTGAGTGAAGGGATAGAATGAATGGGAGCGGAATGAACGGGTCTCTGGATTTAATGATGGCAACGGTGATAGACGTAGAGATTTGGGTGGAGTTTTGTGAAGAATAGTTTATTCTAAATAAAGCTGGACATCATTTACTGGATTTATTTCGATAACATTCATTTGAATATAATATCGATGAGGTCGTTGACGACGATTAAATAAAGGTTTTAGACGTTTAGCGTTTAGAGTTTAGACGATTAAGAGAAGACTGGGATTTACTTGTGAGTAAAATACAGGATAGAAGACTGATAACGAAGATTAAATGAAAATGACGTTTAACGTTGAATATAATGTCGGAAGAAGGATTTAAAGACGCAACGGAGCAAATAATGACGGCGGTGCTGCAGTTAACACAAGGATCAATTCCGAAATTTACCGGAAGAGATAAGATGTCATCATCATCATCATTATCAGCCGCAAGACGTCCACTGCTGGACAAAGGCCTTCCCCAAGGTTTTCCACAACGATCGGTCCTCTGCTGCTGTCATCCAGCGGTTTCCCGCGACCTTTATCAGATCGTCAGTCCACCTTGTGGAAGGTCTGCCAACACTTCGTCTCCCGGTTCGCGGTCGCCACTCTAGAACCTTTCCGCTCCAACGGCCATCAGTTCTACGAGCAATGTGCCCCGCCCACTGCCACTTAAGGTTTGCAATCCGGTGAGCTATATCGGTTACTTTAGTTCTCCTGCGAATCTCCTCATTCCTGATTCGATCTCGCAAGGAGACACCCAGCATAGCTCTTTCCATCGCCCTTTGAGTGACCTTGAGCCTTCTTATGAGGCCCATTGTAAGCGACCATGTCTCGGATCCATACGACATCACTGGCAACACACACTGATCAAAGACTTTTGTCTTGAGGCACTGTGGTATTTGGGACGAGAAGATAGTGCGTAGCTTACCGAACGCTGCCCATCCGAGTTGGATTCGACGATTGACCTCTTTTTCGAAGTTGGACTTACCTAACTGGATTTTTTGTCCTAGGTATACATAGTCGTCAACAACTTCGAGAGTAGAGTCACCAACTTTGACAGGAGTGGGTACGACATGGACATTTGACATGATTTTCGTCTTGTCCATGTTCATTTTAAGACCCACTTGTTGAGATAAGATGTATTTGTCGTTAAATAGGGGGTGGGTGTTTTTACGACATTTGCGCATTTTTGAAGTAAGATACATGAAACTCGGTGTTAGGACCATTATAAATAAAAAACAGTTTTTAAACCATAACTATAAAAAACGGAATCAAGATTACATGTACATAAAAACCGATCAAGTGCGAGGCGGACTCGCGTTCTCAGGGTTATGAACTTTATCTGCTATGAAATAAGGTTTATTTTTAGTAGCCTAAATTTTACTGCACTTTTTTTAAGATTTATACTATTTTTCCCAAAACTATAAAAATTACAACTTCATTATATTTATCATGTCGTAGGACAAATAACTCGGCTGCGAAAAGGTTTCAGGTAAAGTGAAAAATATACGAAAGCTAATAAAATCAAACAATTCGTAAAGTTTTCGGACGGGTGAAATTTGGGCAATTTTTTTGAGTGGTTGCTATACCTATAGGTACCTATATTGCTATAGGTTACCGTTATAAACCTTAGCAAGCTACGTTCGAAATTATTTGAAAAGGCTAGTAGAAACAAATATGTTAAACCTTCCCAGTTTGCTACCAACTCAAAATGCACAATTGCATTCCATTAGATCTTACCATCATCATCATCATCATCATGTCAGCCGAAAGACGTCCACTGCTGGACATAGGCCTCCCCCAAGGCTTTCCACTCAGACCGGTCTTGTGCTTTTCGCATCCACCGCGGTCCCGTGATCCTGACGAGGTCGTCACTCCATCTTGTTGGAGGCCTACCTACAGCTCGTCTTCCGGTCCGCGGACGCCACTCCAGAACCTTCTGACCCCATCGGCCATCAGTCCTGCGAGCAATGTGCCCCGCCCACTGCCACTTCAGTTTAGCTTTTCTTACCAAGTACTGAAATGGTTGGAATTGGAACTTAATAAAACCCGACCAGCGGTGGTTGACAAAAAACCCGACGACGACTAGAAGTTGTTGTTAAATTCTCGGCCATTTACAGAAACCTCCACATGTTTTATAATTTTAAAAATAGTTTTGATCACGCGTAGACCTTAACATTAATTTCAAAAGTATTTGTTAGCAAAACCTATTTCATTAAGACCATTAAAACAAAATGGTGGGTATAGTCAGACAACAGGTTCAAACTAGTGTCAAGGGTGCAATGATACGCCTGAATTCGAAACGATTCGGACCGCCGTCTGCGGCATTTCTATTTCTGTCCAGTCACACCGTGCGAATAGCGACACTGCGTCCGTATTATGAGCATTTAGACGCAGCCCTCGAGGCTTAATAGCTTACCCTATGGCCCTGGAAAACAATTGGGTACAACTACCAAAGACTTAAAGTTAAATTATCGCCACATTAATTTCGAGTTTGTATGTAAACAGCTGGCACGGCTCCCGCAGGCTTTAGTAGAGTGATAATGATGCGAGAGGTTCATGTTTACGACCTAAGTTTGCTGCATTGCAATAACTAAAATGCCAAAAGGAAAATAAACCTAAAAAAAAAACTACCGCCTGCAAAATTGCAATAAGTTCTTTTAAAATGGTAATAGATCACAAGGAATGGTACCTTACTGTCTGGCTCCGATTTGCTTTATTGTGGTATATGTTAGAGAGTAGTAAAAAAAAACAGGCACGTATTTTTTAGCTGCCCAATCTCAACCTGTTGGGAGAAATTGTCCTCCAAATGACTGAAAAATGACTAAACCCTATAAATTCTGCAGATAATTTGATCAAACAAATTGCTAAGTAGTTACCTAGATTTGAACATGTAAAACTAATGAGCACGTGTTATGTTATATCGGCTCAAACTAGTATCTTAAGCGATGAGAAATATATAACTTTGAGGGGTGGTGTTTGGAAAATATGATATATTACGGGTTTATATTAAGGTGAAATTGTTCGTTTACCGTGGTCTCTGTCTTCTAGAGCACTTTAGCAAACTTACGAGTCATCATTCCTGGAATCTTCAGATTCTGGAAGTCTGTAAAGGTCCTTTATTCAGTTTCGCGCGCAATTCTGACAATTAATACTACTTAACTTAAATATAAAGATAAAGACAAAGATAAAGAGACATTTATTCGCAACGAAACAAAACCACATCGATACAAAAAGATCAAGACACAGAGAAATTGTTGCGAAACAGTCCCAACTCAGCATTCGCTAGCCGTAAAGCCAGCACTGGTCTTCCGTTGGAACTTGGAACCGCTTGGTGAAAATATCATACTAATAATTTCGACTACTAGCATCTTCTCTATGTCAGTTAAGGACAATAGTAGGAATAGGAATGTGTCTAAAAACTCAATTCTTCACTCGTTAGGGCGTTCAAATTGAACCAGTTGGTACGAGTAGTTGATTTAAACTTGAGAAATCCGCCGTTCAACAGAAAACCCATAACAATGACCGAATTTGTTCTGTAAGAATTTAGGCCAGAACCAAATGGTAATTTAGAAAATATCGCTTAAAGTGAACACAATACATGGGTAGAAGCATTGGGCCTATATGAAACATACAAGGCTTTTATTAAAGTCCTCTCGGGATATTAAATATCTTGACGTATTCGATGGTCTCGTTCCAGATTAATGGAATTTATCTCGATGAATTTTATCTATAAATAGAGGAATAGTAAGCCAAATAATAAACGAGATTTAGGAGCAGGCGTGTTATTCTCTTAAAGCGGCGGTCGATCGGACGGACGAGCGAAATCGCAGCGGGGATTTTAAGTAGTCCCGTCCGAGCGAACAAAACACATTTTAGCGCGTGCATTCGTAATGAGGCAGCCTTATACGTTCGATGAGACATGGTGTCAAATTGAAAATACACGCGCAAAAATGTGTTTTGTTCGCTCGGACGGGACTACTTAAACTCGCCGCTTGGACATTCACTCGTTCGTCAGTTGGACGTCGTTGTTCAGAGAATCACGCACCAGCAGCGGCTTGGGAACTCTTCGAAAAATACAACGAATTGGTATTACAGTGTAGGTAATTAACCTACTCGTACACTGTAATACGAGTTCACTATTCTAGTGTATTCCGTTCTTGTGATTTAAATTTCCATTATATCTCTTTTATTTTCCGTCGTACTTTAGTAGTATCCTTGATTCCAGAGCTCCGTTTTAAAATAGGTCTTAAATTGTTTTTTTTTCTATGTACGGTGGGGTCAGTATAGTACTTATAGGTATAAAAGAGTCCGTATAAGAAACATTTAAAATAACCAGCGGGGCTAGACAAGTTGCCATCGAATACGAACGCTAGCGTTTGGTGATCACTTGTCAGTTACATAAATGTATGGAATTGACGTAAGTCACGTGATATATCACTCGTTACAACTGACACGCTGTAATGTGATCACTATCACTCGCGCTAATCGAATAGTGATAGTTTTGACGTTTTGTCCGTCGTTACGCGGTACTATTTTGACAGGTTGAATTTAACACGAGCACTATCACGATATAAACGTCGGTATCTAAGTGCACCTTGGCTACCTTTTTCATTTTTGACAACGCAAAGCGATAGGTGATCAGATAACCAACCGCTAGCGTTTGTATTCGATGGCAACTTGTCTAGCCCCACAGCATAGAAGCTAGAGCATCGAACCAAATTTCAAAATTGGCACAACGCTTAGGTATTTCGGTACTTTCGATATTAACCTCCAGATAACATTAATTTTCATTATTGAGACAGTCTCAACATTCTGAACATTCACAGAAGGCACAAATCATCATTTATTCTTAGTTAATTGAATACCCAAATTAATTGCAATAAACTGCTGTACAATTTATGACTATGACCGTTTATGAAGATTAGAGGAGAAGAGTTTTTTGGTTGTTTTTGTTTGATGATTATATTTTTAAGGTAGGTTGGTTATTTTTTGTTTTGGTTTAGATTGAAGATATCAATATTAGCTAGCAATAATACGATGCTAGTATTGCATTCAATTTAAATCAATATTATGAGAACGTTTATTAGAGGTTTTTTTATGAATAAATATCTAAAGATTATTTTGTTTATTTTGATATTGGAAGAATAAGTAAGTTAAAATAATATGCTAATTTCGTATTAACAACAAAATCATCAACTAGAACCTAACTCAATTAGCTAACAATCCTCCAATATTAGATGCTCTGAGGCACTCCATGTTAGTCCTCGGGGTCAGCAACGAATTTGCGGTCTTATGATTGCAGTCTTGAGATTGTGTTCTTGAGAATGCAAATGTCCATTGGTTTTAGATCTGTCTTGCCATCACCACCATAAAAAACATATGGGAACACAGAATTAACAGCTTCTAAGAAGATTATTTACGCTCTTCGGTGAGTTTTTGACGACGGTATTTTTGTGATATATTTTGGTTAATATCACTCGGGCCATAGTTAGGGTAGGGGCACCAAAAGATGAACGACACCCAAAAGCTGAACACTCGATCGAAATAATCACATAACTAAATCGTGACAAATATTACATAGTTCGGAATTTATTTTTCTTAAACAGCAACTCTTTGCTTACACCTCCATTAAATCTTAACATAGTATTATATTCTTTTTGGCCGTGATCGGTCGTCGTTGTGGAGCTTCCCGCCGAAAACGTCAATAGTATGGGAAAATAGATAAGGACAGTGCTCCTCCAAATTTAAGCTTTTAATTACGTATAAAATTCAATAATTGTCAGTCTTAGAAGGATTTGCTTGGTATGTATTCTTGATTAATCACTCTTTTATTGGAGTTATACGATATTTCATTTTTCTTGTTAGTTAACGAGAAATATGCCGTTCAAGTAATGGTTTCAAAAATGTATACCTAAGCCAATACTTGAACGGTGTTCAGCTACTAGGCAAGGCGTACTTTTTTTAAAGCTTCTTAATAAATCGTACTGAAATGACAGATGGAAAATTTAGAACTTAAAATGATCGTTAAATGCTCTTGTATCTTTAAACCAAAAGATGAACATAGCTTTTGATGTCTAATCCAATGATTTTGGAGTTTTAAATACTATGAAAACTATCACTGTTCAATAAAAAATGTGTGCCTAATACTTGAACGAATTAAATTTACTAGTTCATGTTTTGGATTCTATTCCAATATGTAAACACCTAATTGATTTTGTTTGTTAATTTCATAAATTCTGTGTCCTAAAATTGAACTAAGTAAATTCAGTCGTTCAACTTTTAGGCATAGTTTTATAATATGAACACTACTAGTAGTATACTAGTAGTATTTATGGAAATGTTTACTAATATGTCGGTTTATCTGTTTAAAAATATAAGTAACTAAGTAGTTTTGCCAATGATGATTGATAAAAAATACTAATTCGTTGTTTTTATGACACAAATAACATAAAAAATAGGAACCTTTTGTAAGTAAGTAATATTAAATAAATGTAAACAATTAAAAAATAAAGAATATTTCGTTAACTCGCATTTTATTGCTAAAAGTGAAAAGAATTAAAATTACATAGGTATTTTATTATGTTAGTTCAACTTTTGGGCCCCAACCGTTCAGAATTAGGGCACGCTGTTCATCTTTTGGGCAAATCGGTACATTTTTGGTTTCAATGATTTTTAGAAAAATACGGAGATATAATAACAGGCTTTATAATAGTCATTTTCAATCTAGACCATATACTGTACCATATAAAAAAATTAAATAGGGTGAAATTTGTTACTTTCACTGAATATAAACTGTCTAAAGTTGGTGTAGTCGCTTAATCGTTCATCTTTTGGTGCTCTTACCCTATATGTTAGTATGAACGAGTTATAGACTTACTAAATATATACCTACTATCTCCATAATGAACGTCAATGACGGGGTTAACAATTTAATACCTTTCAGTATTCGAAATATTTATTTAGTAAATTGGCCACATGAGAGCTCTGTTACACGTCGGGAATATAGAGTGAATCAACTAGCGCTTCGGACAAGACCATCATTGCGGAGAAGAAGCGCCGCAAGAAAATCCAGCAGGTCATTCTTCAATCATACATTATAATAGGTATACCTACTTAAAAGTAAGTAAAATTCTCTTCTCTTCCTCTCTCTCTCTATTTTTCAGCTTGCGCCTAACCCACCCAATGCTGAGAGTAGGCCACTTCCATTGCATCCCATTGTCTACAATCTTGGGTCGTCCTACCGGCTATTTTGACCATAAATAATTACAAATTTAAGATCAATAAACATTAAATTAAAAAGAATGGCTAGGAGAACCACACGACGAGGTATAAAGAGGTTCCTAAAGAGGAACAATAATTAAATTAACTAACTCTTTGAATGCAAATGCTACCACAGATTCCAATATTATTTGCACTACAGGCCGCTTTGACACACTGGTATTGACCATTACCTAGAAACTAATACGCTTAGCTAAAGTAATTAAGCCGGTATTGGTCCGACTGTCCACCGGAATCCCCTTTGACCGTTAGACTGATAAATTATCGTTCTCTGTGCAGTCACCTTGAAAACACATAATCTGTTTCAGCTGCGTACGGTGCCGGAGTACTGGTTAAGGGGTTACCATGTGCAGATGATCTGAAGCTACAAACTTTCAGTTGTTGTTAAAACCTATTTGCATACACTGCTGTTCTAAACTAGCTGCCATCTCATTTTTTTTACAAGTCACGACCTAATCGAGATTGTTTATCAAAGTTTGACATTTTTACTCCAAAAAGTAGTATTTTTTATCTTTATTTCCATATTTTTCACTTAAGAGAAACACACCTGCGATGATTTATTACATATAAATGAATGATTATGATTTATTCAATGAAGAATATTTAGATGTAGTTTCCATATTAATTGACGCCAAGAGGAAAAAGTGATATCCAATTTTGTGTTTTTAGTGTATAGAATTTTATTGCATAGTTAAAAATATAGCTTACTTTTCACTTTGTTATTACTTAGGAAGTGACTATAGAAAATAGGAGTAAATGCTGCGACCACGTAAAAAAAATAGAAGACTGATATAGGACAAAAGCTCGACTATAATCGAATCAGAAACCGAACGATTTATAATCGACGTTGGTGGTCCTGAAAGTGACTCATCATTTGTCGAAAGTGAAGATTTTGAAGATTTTGTGATTTGGACCTTGTGCGGGGTCCGTCCGGATCGCTACCACCATCTTATCCATTAACCTACCGCCAAACAGCAGTGTTCGCATTGTTGTGTTCCGGTTTGGGGATAAGACAGCCGGTGTAATGACTAGCATAGAGGCATTCCATCTTAGTCCTCAGGGTTGGCAGCGCATTTGCAGTCTTAGGCTTGCAGTCTTGTGAATGCGAATGTCTATGGGTCACAGTTTCCACTTACCATCAGGTGGTCTGTGTGCTCGTCAGCCTTCCCTATGCCATAAAAAGAAAAAAAAAAGATACATCGGAGACAGAATCGGATAAATATATGGATGTCGAATATTTAGAATCTGATTGATGTTGCGAAACGGTCCAAACTCAGCATTCGCTAGCCGTAAAGCCAGCACTGATCTTCCGTTGGAACCGCTAGGTGAAGAGACGGAAAGTGACACACTTAACAAAAAACAACATGAATTAATATGAAATGAAATAATAACTTGTCAGGCTTTACACTGTAAAAAAAACGGTTCGCTTTAATGTATTTTATTTAAATAAAACAATCAAATGGAATGAAGTACACTTATCGGTAATTTGAGCGGATGTAGTAAAAAAAAAGATTTGGTGGTGGATACCAGAGTGGTTGCCAGATTAGAATAATGCTACTCCATGTCTTCCCATGGACCGTAGGTTAGATTCCTTTGCTAGGCGATGCACTCGCAACCTGACACTAATACGCTGGTAAACATCCTAGCCGATTGTGCAAAATGTGGTTGCGGAATTATCAACAAGTTTTTAGAGTTGTTGGTAATTCTGTAGCTCTGCCTACCCCACTCTGCGAACGAAGGCGTGACTTTATGTCTATGGTAAAACTGCTGTCGCGTAGCGCTACGCTTGTAACCGATACCGAAGTTTTTCCACGTTGTAGCGGATAGTGGTTACGAACAGAAAACTCTACTAGCGGTTGTCCTTTTTAATGTTCTGCTAATATAACTAAGTATCTCGGTCATGTTTTGACCGAATACTTAAAACATGACTCTGATATGGAAAGGGAACGTAGGGCGTTGGCTGCGAGAGCAAATATGATTGCTTACAGGTTTGCACACTGCTTGTACTATATATTTTATACGTGCTGCCTGTGGGCGCATTATACTCGCAAGTTGTTTACCGCCCTACGAGTCCAGTACAACAACTCTATCAAGCTCCTGCAGTGCCTCCGGCATGTTGGCGGAGGCGCGCACCGACTGCTTCTACACCACTCTGCGCAAGTGGCGCGCGTCCATGCTGGGCAGAGTGCGCGGCAGCGTCAATGCCATCCTGACCGTTGTTGTGGATAGGCTGGATTGCCCTTACATGGGCCACTGTAGACAGTTACATGTAAGCAGCAATCTAGCTTATTGAGTAGGTAGTTTACTATGCTTTGATTTGCTCTTATGTATTAACAACTACACTCAGGAGCAAAAATAACGGGTCATGGTGCATTTTTCATACTAAAGAGGCTATTTCGAAGCCTTGGTTCCTCGCCAGGGAATGCTTTTAGTGAAATCTGATGATGAATACCCCGAGCATCGATACAGGACTTCCCGAGTGCCTAGGATACCCAACTGAATTAATCTGCGGTTAACGCCTGAATTGTGCATGTTCAGAACATCTAAAATGGCATTAAAATTTAAGGAAATCCAAGTGCTGACCCAAACTCTCCCGCTATGGTGTTAACTGGTTGTGCAATCAGTTAGGTATCTTAAAAACTTTTGACCTCCTCTATTGAACCTCGTAGTATACACCGTTAAAACTCACTCAAAATAACCCCTAGCGAGGAACGAAGGCTTCGAAATAGTCTCGTTTGTATGAAAAACGCACTCCGGTATTTTTGCTCCTGAGTTTATAAGAATTTGTGTACTTACTAACAAATATGAATCCATGACATGAAAAAAAAAATTGAATTGAATTGAATATGCCCGTGAGTATATTGTGTAGAATTAGGGATGATGGTTCGATGTTAAAGAATAACTATACCTATTATATTATAATTATATGATAAACAATACCATAATTATAATTATATCCATAAGTTTGTTATGTTAAGATTTACAGAAAAGATAAGAGCATTAACTTTTGGTTTTTGACTAACACAAAATGCATAATAACCAAACACATGATTTCTTGAAAGTCTTGAAACATAATGATCCACCATCAGCAGTCAATTATATTTAATCGGTAGTAGCGTCATGAACAAATAGTGTAAAAGACATAAATAATGTATAATAATAGCTATGGATAGGTACTGTACATTTCACTTTGATTATAAGCACTGAGAGCATAATGCTCACAAATAACAAAAAAAAATATGTCACATTTCCCCCTATACTCCCGTCCAACAAACCAACGGCCAAATAGTAGACTGACCACACCCGCTTCTAGAAAACATGGAAACGTACAGATCTAGTTTTTTACAATAGCTAGAACATATTAAAAAATCGTGAAAATCCTACTTGATTTAGGGGGTGAGAAACGTGATGGCCCGGAACTAAATTAGTATGTTTTTTTTTGCCTGTTACGTGATTTAAGCACCCGTTCATAATCCTCATAAAAGAAACGACTAAAAACATTTATTCACTCCTGATAACAAGGAAAACGAAAATAAGAATGTTTGCGCCATTAATCTTCTTTAATATTAGGTTTGATTGTTCGCATACAAATATTTCCTGAACGTGAAAACTACTTCAGTGCTAAATGTCGACGCGTTGCATAAAACTGTTCACGTATGTCACTTTTATGGCTTAACTCCCGGTTAATATCGTAGTAGAATGCCATTTTATTAATATAAATCGTTTTCGCAGACTCATGCTGAATAGCAAATGATTGCGTCGAAATTCTATCTTAGTAGGCTTGCGCCAAAAATAGAGTAGGTACCTCTATGAACGTGGAAAACTCATTGCAAAAAGAAATGGTTAGGTTTTTTCATGGAATAGAGAAGGCAAACGAGCACACAGGCCACCTGATGGTAAGTGGAAACTGTGACCCATAGACATTCGCATTCACAAGACTGCAAGCCTAAGGCCACCAATAATAAACTGATCTCAACTCTAATGCTCGACTCATGATGCGTCAAAAATGACAGTGCTTTATCGTTTGACGTTGACGTATCTTGTGACGGGCCTCACAGTCTAGATGAGTTTATTAATACAGCCCTAAGACAGCAAATGCGTTTCCAACCCTGAGTTACTAAGATGGAATGCCTCTATGCTAGTCATTACACCGGCTGTCTTATCTCCAAACCGGAACATAACAATGCGAACACTGCTGTTTGGCGGTAGGTTCATTTATTTTTAGCATACATTGAATAAGTCTTTTGTAGCAATATTAGCTCCTTGGTTAACAAATTAATCACAGTAGGACTATTAAATATACCTATAGAACAGCACTCACTTAGCCAGGGTAAAGTATGCATGTTGTCAAGTGTAGGTGAAGTTAAGTCTCGAAACATAAGGTGGTAATAGAAGAGGCGCGTTAATGCAGGGAGCTCTAGGCTCTAGGCAACGCAACACGTGGCAAGCAGGCTACGCCCACGCGATCGAGTCTGAAGCGGTTAAATCCGGTTATTAGCACGACTTAGATTGGAAACAAAAATTGCAGAAGTTGAAAGGGCCTGGTAGAATCGTCCGTAGGTACAGCTCTGCTCTTCCATACGGTTTTGCGGTCCGCAGTGCTCATTACCGATGGTCAGCGCTAGTTCCTGTCTGCCTGAGAGGCGTAAGGCTCCTGTCTACGGCACGTCACGATGCATCCGACATTCACTGCACTGTGATGTGCTGTTAGGGACTCAGGATGTCCCATAACTTTAGTAAATTAAAGAAGTCTAAAAAGTGTCCATCTACCTTGCGTCGACGACCGTGAGTTAGTTTTAGCTACTTGACGGCAGGTGGCGCAAGCCTGAAGGCTCACTTTCGATATGGAATTAGAAACACTCAAACTTGGCAAAAAGTTCTATGGCGCACCAAATTTTTTCGCACTCAAATACGGATCCCTCGGTGCGCGAGTACAAACTCGCACTTGACCTGTTTTATTTGGCACGAAGAACGCAAACAAGCGAACAGGCCACCAGATTATGTGGGATCTGTGACCCATAGTTTACATTTTCAAGGATTGCATTTACAAGCCCTAAGACAACCCTGAGGACTAAGGCCTAATTTACACTTTGCTAAGTACATGTGCTAAGTTCATACATTTGCTAGTTGCTACTTGTCAGCAAATGTACGAACAAAGTGTCAACCAGGCCTAGGACGGAACGCCTCTATCCTAGTAATTTCACCGTATTATACGCTCACTTAACTTTAAAACGAGGAAGAGAAACCCGATCTACCTCGAAGTTATTCACTCATTTTGTTTGCTTCCTTCCATTAGGTAAACAGCTACCAAACACGTTCAGTGTTTTTGCTTTATTGGCTTGGGATATAAAGCAAAAACGGGCGCTGCCGTTACGATCGTATATATTGCTGCGAAGCCTCGTGACTCGTGAATGATGCTTTTCAAAGGCAAAAGCAATTGAACATCGCGTCGCGCGATTTTATGCCGTCGCAGTTTGTTGTATGAATATATTTTTATTTCATTTTGTGGTAGAAATACAACCCTTAGTCACGATACTCGTGTAAAGTAATATTCGTCTATCATTATCAATAAAAAATAGCTACTATCAAGGGACAATGTGTGACAAATGAGAAATAAATATTCAAGTTTAAAGAAAACATCCACGACTCTCAAAAATATACTCGCGCTCATCACACAAAAATTTGCCCATACAGGGAATCGAAGCAGCAGTTTCGTAAGCAGGGTAGAGTCAACAGCATAAATGAGTGATCATTTAGGTACCTTGTCGCTTTCAATCGTTTCACAATTTTGGATGACATTTCAGACACGACGTTAAAGTGACAAGGTACATAAATTATCGCTTATTTATGCTGTTGACTGTACCATCAACTAGGTGCTTAATGAGGTCGTATTTTTATTTCCTGTTACGAGTCCTTTGAGAACTGATGCTGGAAACGGGGCGCGAGTAGGGTTGCCATGCATGTAGAAATGAAGCCCTCAAATAGCTCCTACATCTATCGAAAAGGCTTGACATTTCTCGCAACAACAGAAATTCATTCACAATATGTGCAATTTAATAATTTCATTTTTGTAACTAGTCCATTTTTTTAATACATGTTTACATTTATTTGTTATTTTTTTAAGTGTTGATTACTACATATATTATGATTGTTTGATAAATGAATTATTTCAGTATGTTGTGGTTTCTGTTTTACAAAATGTGGAACATAGATGTTTATAAACTATATCGTTACGTAATGGGTTCCTTATACAAAAAATCGAGTTTCCGACCGCCATCTTGAATCCATCCTATCACTAAAATAATTACTACTCTATTGCCATCGTTAATGAAATGTTTAAAAAAGATCAACTTTTGCCAATTTCAAGGAGCTGACTCTGATAATATCAGGACAAATCCTGGCAACCCTAGGTGCGAGGCGCTAGCGAGTGAGCATTTATTGTCATATTTTGCTTCATTTTATACGTTTAATTAAAAACACTAGATGAAACAAGAGTATACATTTTATGTATATTTAATTGTTAGCATGTAGGCGCGAGAATATGATATAATGAGAGTTGAAAAATGAAAGTTTGTTCATGTACTCGTATAGCAAATGGGGTGTCAAATTAAAGGGCCCAGTCTGCACATTTCAAAGCTATTGCGTGACGTAATTTTTTAAAGTCAAAAATATCGTTCGCTCCCCTAATCTCCGAAGTTTAAAGACTAAAAATCTGAACAACGTTTATATTTTACGCGGCAGTCTTTTAAAAATTTGCAAAAGAAATATGTTTGACGAAATGGCTCTATTACATAGAAAATGAAGTTCATAACAAAATTAGTATTTCTCGAACCTAATTCTTCTTCCTATAGTAATATCGGAACTTTTAGTTATACCATCTCTTAGCAAATAACTACCACTGAACTACTTTCAACCTTTTAGATAGATGGTGCTACGAATATCCTTGAATTTCAAAACCACCCCAAAATTGAGATAGGTTGATTGTGTTACAAGTAGAGCAAAAGTGACGGAGTTGGAGTTGGAATTGCTTTTGTATTCATTATGTAAGCTTAGGGTTAATGGTGCGGAATTTACGATTATGCATCGTAATATTAATTTACTGTAAATGTCAACGTCTATATCAGCCTAAACTTCTTAGTGTTATGTTTACCTCTGAGCAAGTAGCAGCCGTCATTAACAAGATGACGCGTGGTGTCACCAGGTTGGGATGGACTCAACATCGAGCATCTGAAATGCGCTGGGGTGCACTTGCCGAGGGTGCTGACGATTGTTTCACCTATGTATTAGTCATAGTTACCTACCATATGAGTTGATGTATACTGTTGTTGCTCCTATTGTTAAAAATAAAACCGGTGATGCCTCCGACATGTCCAATTACAGGCCAATGTCATTAGCTACTGTTATCGCTAAAGTGCTGGACAGTTTGCTTGATAAGCATTTGAGTGAGCATCTTAATCTGAGTGATGCTCGATTTGGGTTCAGGGCTGGTTATCCACTGAGAGTGCCATCCTTTGCCTCAAGCAGACTGTTCAGTACTATACTGCTGGAAAAACACCTGTTTATGCATGTTTTTTGGACACTTTGGGAAAAATTACAGTGTTAGACTCTTGTACCGTATGAGGTTGTATCTATATTTAGATACTGGTATAACCACCAGATGAACAGTGTCAGATTGGCAGGCGTGCATTCGGACGCGTACAAACTGGAGTGTTGGGTGCGACAAGGGGGGTTGAGTTCGCCGCGGCTCTTCAAACTGTATGTGAACGGGCTCCTCGAGGAGCTGAGCAGCGCCAGTATCGGATGCTCTATAGATGGAGTTATGATGAATAATATTAGTTACGCTGACGATATGGAGCTGCTCGCTCCGGCGTTGGGTGCTATGCGTCGGCTTTTACTCGTATGTGAGAAGTATGCGGGGGCCCATGGGCTCAAGTACAATGCGAGGAAAAGTGAATTCGCTGTCACTGCTCCACCGCTTTCGAAATAGTGCAAACGGCATCCTGAGCACCCTACAAAATAGGTGGGACTCACCAATGTTGCGGCACTGGATTGGGCTACACGTCTCAGGTGCGTAGCCTATGTTCAGTGCTGCTGCCTTGGATATTTATGAGGTAGTTTATAAGTTTTATCTCAAAAGTATGTTCAGCGAATCCCGTGGTTTCTTCCTTATACCACCTATTTCACGCTTATGAAACAGCTTAGAATTATTGACATAGTCGATCAGCCATCAATATATATAGTACACACCTTTGTTCAGAGCTGTCATATGTATACATTAAGTAGTGTTATTGTAGTATTTATTATAGCAGAAAATATGAACTCTTTTCTACAAATATGATATAGAAAGAATATGTATTAAGTGTTATCATTGGTTTTAACATGTAGTGACGCCTAATGAACCTCGGTAATCATGTTCATGCACTCGGTTTATTCCCTCTAGTTCTATTGACAGCTCCAATAATTGAACTACTGGGAATTATTTTTCCCAGTAGTTTCATTAAAATAAAAAATACCTTAATCATATTAATACTTTCATGAGGGTGTTTACAATTCGCAGCTCATTTATTAACCGACTTAAAAAAGAAAATAGGAGGTTCTGAATTCGTCGGATCCTTGTTATTTTTGGTTTTTTATGTATGTTCCCCGATTACTCGAAGACCACTGGACCGATTTGTTTTTTTATTTATTGTTTGAATGGGTATACTTTCTAGTTGGTCCCATTGTCGACATTTCAGGATCTGATGATGGGACTTTGGAGAAATCAAGGGAACTCCTCAAATATTATAGGCATTTATCACTGTAACTCGTCCATCTGCTATTGAAAAGTACTATATTGTGAAATGGAACTGATGATGAAGACCACAGATGGCCACTGGAACTCCTTAACGGTAACTATAAGGTGGCGATAAGATATCTGAATTAAGGTAGTTGAGCGACTGTAATGAAGCAGATTTAATTGATTAAATATGACTATGACTTTCCCTCGGCTTTGCTGGCGGCGAGCTTGAAATGTTCTAAAGTTTCTCATTAATTGAGAAGTTAGACTACATAACAGCATAAATAGGATCACTTAAAAGTATAAAATGAAATAAACGTTTAAGAAAACAATAACCCGCCTTCAAAAATGCAAGAAATAACTTCTTATGAAATGGTCGGTAGGTCAGTCCAACTGAAGTCGGTGAACTACAATATTTTAAACCAAAAGCCAAATACAATTGGACAGACCTACCAACCAGTTTATAAGAAGTATTTTTTGCATTTTAGAAGACGAGTTTTGGTTTCTTTAAACGTTTATTTAGTAATTGTTTTATATGACACTGCCCAGTGGACCAAGACTTCATTTGTTTTATTTGAATGAGGTGAATCTTTAACTTAAGGCCCTTCTCAAAACTTCCAAGTTACGTTATATATAGCTCTTTTCTTCGATGTAGTCTTGAATGACGAGTAAAAGGGATGGAGAATACGATGTTATGATTGTATTTAGTGTTTCATAGTAACCACTGACAATTCATTTGTTCCTAATATTAGGAACTACAGTAAGGAACCTATAATATTTTCGTTAAACTATTTAGTTAGTAGGTATATGTTTTTATGTAGTTTACTAATTACTTCGTCTTAACTAGATTAAATGGAAATATTTTAACTTAAGGAAGTTCTGTTTTTATTGATATACCTACGTGCGTTTTTGATCCTATACTAAAAATACACTAGTATTCAAATTGGTGTAAATGTGATTTACTGGGAACCGTAGCGATTTACGATATGATTTTATACGTAAGAAAGAACCAGTGTTATAAATATCAATGTAAGCTTTATCTAACCAATAAGAGTCACTTACCGATTAAGTCGCATATACCTATGTGTTTCTCTAAAACTCTGTTAGAGTTTTTGGACCTTTTCCACTCACCATTGTCGCGATAAAACAAAAATGCAAGGTCACCGAATGAATTCTAAAAATACACGCGAATTAATTCCGCACAACTGGTTTTATTACAAACTAAAACTACCAAAACTATTATGAATCACGTCACAAAAATAACATAAAGCTATAAAACAAAGAAAACTACTCTAACTGAAGCTAACGTGAGTGGGCCGTTACACTTGAAATGTTTATATTTATTGCGTTTCCAAATAGAGTTTTTTTATTTTTGTACGTACTGTTATGCATTATTTGTCAAAAATATCTGACAAGTCTCTATTAGTAGAGGCATTAGAGCGTGTCAGATATTTTTGAGCTCAATGTTGGATAATATATTTTTGCTGGTGACTGTACATTGACGCCACACACCCCCGCGCCCTTTCAATAATTTCCACTTTTTCACCCATGTTTAATTTTAATTAAGTATCGTTTTTGTTTATTTGTAAACAGTTACCAACGCTATCGAATCGAAAGTAGAATGAAAGCATTCTTAATTGAAAAATACAATTTAGTACTAAGCTTCGTGATTCTTTGCCATTGAGGTTTTTAATTTGACAGCACATCATTGTAACCAGTAAAGAGGTTTCATCACTGGTCACTTAATGAAGGATATAATTATATTAGTATTTTGTTCAAAAACATCATACCTTTATTATTAAATATTCAACTAAATATCATTTATAATTTCAAAATTTCGACTTCATGTCAGATACGTCCTTTTCATTGTCGGCGGCAGTGTAATGAATGCAATATTTAAACGTTGTTACATACAAAATGTTCATATTATAATTTCAATCTTTGAGAATGAACACAATTCTTTGAAAAAATATGTACATGAATGCTATTAATGTTTTTAGTAAGTACATATGTAGATCCTTAATGACATCTTGCTAGAGGCGATGAAGTCAGGAAGATATTCTATAGAAAACAGAATGTGAAACTTTGAAATAATTAAGAAGATCTCGGTCAACTGTGTTAAATGCATCAGAAAAGTTAATGGGCGTAAAACTATAAATGCCCTATTCTCTATAAACTTCATGTCTCATTAGAGACTATTGAGGTTATTGATTTATTTTCAATTCTTTATAGGAAAAATCATTATAACATTATACACCGTGTTTTTTTTGATTTACGATAACTTCGGCATATTACTAGGTATATCTATAGAAACTAATTGGTAGATTAGATTTTTAAATATTGCAAAAAAAAATTTTTTTTCAGTTTAGAACAAAATAATGAAATCTTTTATCTTTGGTCATTCTAAAAGGGCCTTTAGAGTTACCTAGCTAATAATCAGTGTCAAATACGTCTATGTTGGCGTGACATACACACACAAGTAAAGATAACACTTGACAGGTACAAGTCACTTTAGATTGACGCGTATACAAACCTAACAATTGGAAACTCTTTACTCATACGTATTAAAAGAAAATTGTTGTTATCAATTTCAAAAGCCTTTTACACTAGTTTAACGTGATTAACTGATTAAATTTAAAAATTAAATATCTTTAAAACCGTTAGACTTATCATTTGTCTGTCTTCGGGAAATTAACTTTGTTTGACCTAAAGAACGTTCCCTTAAAGTTATCGTAAATCAAAAAAAACACGGTGTATAACAGATCTAGCGAACGACAACTGAACACAGTTTATCTGCCGCTGGAGTCAGAATAGTCATTACTTACAAACATTAGAATCACGACTGTTTCCCAGAGGGGTAGACATAGGCAACCTCTTTCCACCTGCTACGATCCTGAAAAATCTCTATCGCTTCTTCAACATTCATACATCGAGTCATGCATGCACGTCGGTTCGGGTACTTAAGATTGGGCCATTTTCCAGTATTTCTCCGATTTGTAAAGTACGCCTAGGGCGACCCTTCCACTCACTTTCGCTCTGTATATGTCTTTCGTCAATCTTCTTTCATCCATCGTTTTCAAATGACCGAACCATCGAAGCATGCCCTTTTCAATCTTAGTCACTACATCTTCTTTTAGTCCACATTTCTCTTCGATCTTTTCATTCCTTATTCTATCAGTTAGTTTCACACCATACAGAATACTTAGTTATTAGAGTTATGTATTAACGTATATTATTACTATATTACTTTAAGTGCAATATTGTGATTTCTAGAAGAATATTTCCTCTTCTGTCATTCTGCACAAAGTTAATAAGTAATCAATCGTTTCGTACGAGCATGATGTAATATGACTGGTACAAATATGAGCTCACGCGTATTTTTCTTACAAGAAGCAGTCGTTTTCATTGAATTGACGCGCCAAAACCTTAGGTTAGTATGTAAATTGGTATCATTTCAATAAAAAACAATAGTTATGTTATGAAAATAACGTAATTTAAAAAAATATGCCTAGTTAAGTAGTACCTAAAGAATGGCTAAAGAAACTGACACGTCCAGAAGAAAATTGATGATGGTATCTCCGTGTTGCCAGCACAAAAACTAGGTACCTATCTACTCGTGTATTTTATATTATTGATGTTGGTGGCAATGGCATTGACTTTCGGCCATTTTTTTAAAATTTTTTATGTGAAAAAAGGAAGCAGACGAGCAAGCGAGCCACCTATTGGTGAGTGATCATCGCGACGCATAAACACCCGCAATACCAGAAGAATTGCAGGTGCGCTGCCGGCTTTGAGAAAAGAGTAGGCTCGTTTTTTGAAGGCCCTCAAGTTCGATTGGTTCGGAAATACAGACGCCGAAAGCTAATTCCACATAGATAAGGTGAGTGGCAAGAAAGCCGTCGAAAAACGCATGGTAGTGGATTTCCACCTATCAAGATGGTGTTGATGAAATGATAGTTTGGTACGAGTTGTGCGATGGTGGAATCCAGCGGCTGGTATCAATCCGAATAATTCCTCGCAGCACTCTCCGTGATAGATGCGGTAAAAGATACAGAGGGAAGCAACATCCCTCCGCAGGGCCAGTGGATCTAGATTTTTGAGAAGCCCCCGGTTGTTGACACATCGAGCAGCTCTGTTCTGTATTCCGTCAAGAGGAAGAAGTTGATATTGGGGTGCTCCAGCCCAAACATGGGAGCAATATTCCATGTGAGGGCGTATTTGCGAATCAATTTCTGATTGCCAGCATTACGGGCACCATTCCCGGTGGCAGTGACCTATTTGTACATATGATAGGTAAGTTTTTTTGTTTTATTTTAGTATTTAGTTTTAGTTTTATTTACTGAATATGTTTTTATTATTGTTCTGTTTTTTTTGTTTGTGTGTTTGTATTTTGTTGGTTTGCTTATTTATACTTCTGATTTCCATACAAATTAATCCGACATCGAGCACACAATGATTTTATTGTTTAAAACTGCGAAGCTTGTCATTAAATTTTCCTTTATTATATGTTTTACAAAAGTAAAGTATAAAGTAAAGCTGTTTGTATTTGTTCGAAAATTGAGCAAGCATTAATTTCTGACTTTTTGAAAAATTGTTCTCATTCTGTGACCTAGATAAGGGTTCCTTTGTTATGTCCAATAATTAAAACGTTGGCCCATAATGCCAAACAGAAATTACCGAAATGTACCTACAATATATTATACACAGTTTAATGTAA
Source organism: Acleris sparsana (assembly GCA_923062465.1). NCBI lineage: Eukaryota > Metazoa > Arthropoda > Insecta > Lepidoptera > Tortricidae > Acleris > Acleris sparsana. The sequence goes on from OV281292.1 coordinate 2,973,762, forward strand.
TAATGACTGATTATTTTACAATCAAAGCAGATGATAGTAAATTTAAAGTTTGTTTCGATGTCTAAAACTATTGTAGAGCAGTTATACTGCAGAGATTCAAATAAACTGTGATGAATGTACTAAATTATTTAGTTTTTACTTACTCTAATTTTTTTTTAATTACTTGTTAAATGAACAATGCTTAGTTCCAAAATATATGACCTAAAAATGTGAGTTTATTAATAATGCAAAATGAAAGTAATGAATTAGGCATCAAGGAGAGTGAGCTTTTGCCCAGCAGTGGGACACTCATATCGGGTGAATAAAAGCTCTTCTCAAATGGAGTCGAGTAGAAGCACCGCAAAAAGCTCTGACTGCTGTAAAGTAATAATTCAAAATCAAGCCATACTTACAGCTAAAATATTTTATTTCATCCATTGGTCCAACATTATCTGTGTAATAAGAGAGATAGTCCAGACATACATTACGATATTCTAAAGGGTTCTGTTCTCCCTTCTGGCCGTGGAACCCTATAAAATACGATCGTATTTTTTTCTCAATAACTAGATAATTTAATGTTAAGGTCGCCGGTCAAACAATGGGTGCTTCACTCTGTTTACTGCCGAACAAGGTAATTTGTAAAATCATAGAATAACTTAGCTACTTAGTAATAAATAGGTAGTTAGTAGTTAAATAGTTATTTATGCAACTAGCGTATAATTAAATCTGTAAAGGTACGAGTGCCGAGGTTAGGGTGCGATTGACAGCAGCGGAGCGAGCGCTCTATGACAGGCACGAGTATCCTTAGAGCTAATTATGTACCGGAGCATACATACGTTTTTCTACAAGCTTAAAATCATAATAACAAAAATAAACAATGGCTTTCTTTTATTTTATACATTTTCTCGAATTTTGTATATGAACAAATTACTTAAGTAATTACGTACATACTTACACAAAAACTATCTCGAAAAACAATAAGTAGTTGTTATGAACGAATTTTCTAAAGTTATTTGGGGCATCTAAGACACAGATGATTTTAGTAGGTATAAACACTTTAGTAGGTATATATGTATATTGGCAAGTGCTCTCAGTCGCTATGTTGATAGCTTACCTCTCAGTCACAACGTACAGACATGGTTCCAACATGACGGTGCTCCTCACAATATCGTGATTCGAGTACGGACCAGGTTAAACGACATGTTTGGAAACCAATGGATCGGGCGGTTCGCACTCTCTTGGGCTCCGCGTTCGCCGGATCTCACTCCGTTGGATTATTTCTTTTGGGCTTGGGTGAAACAGCTGGTGTTCAAAAAAGAATCAAGCCTGTCAGAGATGGGGTCCAATTTCTGTATTTCTCATTCTGCTCAATTTACCAGATTCCGTTTTGAACGGAAACGTTTATGACCAAATTATTAATTTCACATTTTCCGAATTTTCCACATTCTAAATTTTCACAATTATTGATTTTACCAAATACATATTTGACACATTATTATTTTTTCAAATTCGATTTTTGTCATATTCTGAATTTTTCGCTTTATTAAATTTCCATAATATTATTGTATACATTATGCGTGTTACTACATTATACGTATTTTGTATAGTAAAGAAGTAATGGCAGTACCATCACGATCAAAACACTTAATATTTTTTTAAACTTTAAAAGTGTGTAACTTTTGAAAAGCAGCATTTCCCTCTATACCTCTACGTTGCCTGGACTAAAAGCCAAAATAAAAATAAAAAGGTGAAAGATAGGGCTGGTTGCTATCAAATTAATATCGAAAGCTGGGTACTTAATTAGCCCCTGGAGAAAATTTGGTGCTTTTGTCCCAGTTTGTCCAGATAAACGGCATTTTGTTCTAGCAATCGGTCGGACTAGCTCTTTCTCTTTTTGTTTTACTGACTTATTGCTATTTGTTTAATTAAGTACAAACTCTTCGCAAAGAGCAATCAATCCGTAACCTACAGATGATAAAATGAATGTCAAGTGAATGTCATAATTAATATTGTTCGAGTGCGGTATTACATTTTGTGTATTTTAAATATATGAATTATGGCTTCTACGAGTTCAGGGGAAGTGGAGTTTAGTTTTGTGGAAGTCGGGAATAAGGGTAAAAAGAAACTTTTGCGGGCCGGTTACCAGTATTACGTGCATACCACAAATAAAACCGGCACACATGTATGGCGTTGTACCCGCAAGGACCTACGTTGTAATGCAACTGTGACTATGAATTCCGGAAATACTGCGATATTGCGAGAGAGTACTCATTCGTGCTTACCTGACTTTCCTAAAAACAAAATAGCACTAGCCCTCGATTCCTGCAAGAAACGTTGCCGTACTGAGTGGGAGTCCATTCCTAAAATATACGAAGACAGTATGGCGGCATTGGACAACGATTCAGATTCGAGCAATAACACGGAAGTGCCTCAGTTTTCGTCTATAAAAGACTCGTTGTACTCAGCACGCAAAGAAGTTTACAAAGTAAAAAAAAGTGCTTTCAAATCAACGGAAGAAGTAGAAATTCCTGAAATTCTAAAAGAAGATTTCCTGCTATACGAAGGACAGGGAGAAAACAATTTTTTTATATTTGGAAGTCCCACTTGCTTAAAGATGGCAAAGAAATCAGAACTATTTCTCGCCGATGGGACTTTTCGCAGCGTTCCTAAACCATTCACACAACTCTTTACGATTCACGTTGACGTCGGAAGTACTAGCGAAGTTACTGCTATAGTACCCATATTTTTTTGCTTGCTACCGAATAAAAAAGAATGTACTTACGAGGAAGTATTTCGCATTTTAAGACTACAATTTAACGTAAAAATATCTTTGTTCAAAAGCGATTGGGAAACTGCAATTATCAACGCCGTGAAGACTGTTTATCCTGATGTACGTGTGAAGGGGTGTTTCTATCATTTTACCAAAGCGATATGGAAAAATGCTGAGAAGTTAGGTATGCTGGAAGATAAACAGCACAGGCGAATTGTAAGACTTACATCAAATTTAGCCCTTTTGCCAGTCGATTATATTCCCGAAGCCTGGCTTTATATTTTAAACGAAGGGACAAACGACAACGCAACGGAAAAATTTGTAGAATATTTCAACAATAATTGGATGACCAAGATTTGCAGAAGTATGTGGTCTTGTGCTAATGAGCGACATAGAACCACAAATGCCCTGGAAGGTTGGCACTTTCGTCTAAACAAAAAGGTTGGCAAGAGCAACCTTTTCTACTACATACATTTTTTGAAGTCTGAAGCAAAATTTTATGCAAAGAAAGTAAAAAATGACCAAATTTTTGCTGACTCCAAAAAAAGGCGATCAAAATATATAAAAAAAGACGCGAAAGTACAAAAAATTATCGAAGACTTATTGAAGGGACTGATATCAGCTGAAGAATGCTTGCAAAAATTATGTTGGTTCAAGTAATCGTCTATTGGACGAACAAAATATAAGAAATGTTAATGTAATTTATGTTATGTAATTGTGCAATAATTACTGCCTTACTTATATTATTTATGAAAAAACATACCGACTTTTATTTTTCTCTGTACTTATTTGATAAATGTCAAGTTGGTATAATCTATAATTGTGAAAATTTAGAATGTGGAAAATTCGGAAAATGTGAAATTAATAATTGGGTCATAAACGATTCCGTTCAAAACGGAATCTGGTAAATTGAGCAGAATGAAAAATACAGAAATTGGACACTATCTCTGAAAGGAAATTTAATAAAGCGAAAAATTCAGAAAATGACAAAAGCCGAATTTGAAAAAATAATAATGTGTAAAATATCTGAAATTGGGCTGTTTAGAATTCGAAGTAAAACGCTGTCATCGAATCAAGTACCCGCGAAGAAATGGAATTACGAATAGCTCAAGCTTTCGACAAAATCAAACGACGTGTAAGAGAAAATGCTAACTTGATGAGAAGGATGCATGAAAATAATTATCGTCGCTTGCAGAGATGTATAACGGCGGACGACACATAGAACTGCGTCGCAATTAATACGTGAGTGTGCACACACCTTTATACTTTAATTGACATTATGACGTTTACGTTGTTGTCACCGATAAGATTGTAAACAAATGAGCCAGGGAGTTACATTTTACATTATTATTATTACTTTCAGTAAAAAGTTTCTAAATTTCATTAAATTAGGTAACACATCCATTTTTCTCGCCTAAACATTGACGGATTTAATTCTTTGCCTTTCTTTCATTTACCCGTGGACCCACTTCTTTGTCCCACCGCAAAAAAAGCTGCACCCAGGTTTTACCATCCAATTCTAATTGTGATACCAAAAGGTAGGTAGGTTAGGTACGTTAGGTATCTATAAATGCCAGAAGGGCAAACCGGCCTGGCATAGGAGCCCTGCCGCGAGGCATGGCTCCGTCGAAAAGAGCAGTCGGACGAAGTAGTGGGCCCACGAGTAAGCGTCTCAATTAGTCTTTACACAGGGTTAGTTTTTGCAAAATTAATTTAATTGTTTCAAACTCAAACTGTAAACTATGTCAGACCAAACACACTGCAACACAACAAATATAGTATAGTACTTTTATGCAGAGGCTAGAAAGTACGCAATCATGGACGAGACACTAAGTTGAGGCCCTCAGTTGCGCTTTCTGCAGAGGCATACATATTACATAGAGCTATTTTTATCCATTAGTAGTGTACTAGTACAACCCTAGAGAGCTTAGTTTGAAACTAGGCCAATTTGTGTGAGACGAGTAATTATGGAACCGTCGGTGCGCGCGTTCAATTAATTGTCGACCCGGTTTTTTGACAAGATACGGAAAATAAATCCAAAACATCTAAAATTCTAATAAAATTGATGGCTCATAAAAAGTAGCGGGGTTCTCGGTTTTATGACGTTCATTAAAAGATGGAGTCAAGTCAATGAAATCAATATTTTTCGGCGTGTTTTTATCAGCTTGAAAGAACTTCAAAAATAAAAAAGGTTCTTTTAGGAATCATTACGATTTACTCATAATTTGATTTGCCTAATTAAGAATTTAAACGTTTATTATAGAATTAAAAACTAGTTATCCTCATCTTCGTGTCTACTAATACAGGTAAAGTAAGACTCAATATGACAGTTTGGCGGCAAATTATTTATGAACAACAATTAAACTTTGGGGAGGCCATTTGCAACGTTAAAAGATGGCGGATGTGTAATTTGTTTTAGTTTTTATTTTTGTGTATTTCGGTGTTCAAAGTTCTTTTTTGTTAGTGATTTGTACTTTTAATGCCTTTGTGTTGCACAGTGATAGAAGACTTGGACTTATTTCTTGTATCATGGCATCTTACTTCTCGTTTCAAGTGGACTCGCAGTGGTACAGAGGTTAAAACTATCTTGGCCTCTGTCCTACATATCACCGTACAACGTTGCCACCAATCTTCCTAGAGAAGATTGGATTGTGTTTTATGACTATATTGATTTATACTTATACACGGTGTAACACGAGAAAACCGAATAATTTTAACAGTGTGTTCCTAAGGCCGTAAGAAACAAAAAAGATTATATGAACCCAGGTCGAAATATGATTTTAATTTTTGCTATGTTTTCATACATAATAAATTAATTATTTTTCCTACACCAGTAAATCAACACCTTAGGATAAGCTGGCAACGTTTCTTATTGTTATCTCTTTTCATTAGAAGAGGCAGACATACTCATAGAGCAATTTCCTTGTCAAACAAATCGTTTCAAAGCAGGATTTACGTATAAATGCAAACGAAACTTCTTACTACGTTTGCAATTGTTATCTCTTTCCATTAGAAGAGTTAAGTAACACTTGGAGTCAGGCATTATTGTTTAAAAAATTATGAAATGAACAAGTGGCCATGGCCTACCAGCAGTAAGCCAGTAAAAGTAAGCAAAATATTACTGAGACTAAATAAATTAAATGGATTTTTTTAAAGCAAAGTCTACAAAAAGTAGCCCAGAAACAGTTATTTTGAACTGTCATGGGTACTCCTTACATCAAACTGAAAACTACTGGCCACTTCATTCCGCAATCATAATGACATTAATGACTTACATTGCGTCATTGACATTGTTGTTATTGATATAAGATTTGTACGACGTACATTTTGATTTTCACAACGTAACTTTTATTATCTTGTACTGGTATTTATTATCTTGTCAGCCTTATCTAGTTGTTAAACTAGGCATAGGACGTTAGTCTTCAGAAATAATGAATGTTAAATTGAAGGATTGACTTATGGAACGAGTGAGCAGTGAGCCTTTTAAATAAGCTCAGAGTTACTCAGCGTGCTATGGAGAGAGCTGCTCGGAATTTCTCTATGGGATAGAATCAGAATTGAAGAAATCCGTAGAAGAACCAAAGTCACCGACATAGTTCTCAGAGTCTGCAAGCTGAAGTGGCAATGGGCTGGACACATTGCTCGTAGAACTGATGGCCGGTGGGGAGTTAAGGTTCTCGAGTGCAGACCACGGACCGGGAGACGCGGTGTCGGTCGGCCCCCTACTAGATGGACCGACGACCTGGTGAAAGTCGCCGGACACCGGTAGATGCAGAAGGCGTGTGACCGTTCGTGGTGGAAGTCTTTGGGGGAGACCTACGTCCAGCAGAGGACGTCCCCGGGTTGAAATGATGCAAATAAAAGTATCTATGGTATGCTTTTACTTAATAAATAAAATAAAAGAATTTTGTGTATTATTTCGTATAATTTGTGGATAACATGAATTGCATAAGTAAGATTAATTAGTAATTACAATAATAAAACGAAATGTTTACAAAATTAACTCGCAACAAGACTAGTACTACTCCTGTCGACAGTATTCATTCATAAACAAATAAAAATAAACTGCATATCATAAATATATTACATCCATTAAGATTCCGTTAAGTACTTACCATCTGAGGCCCGTGGCAAATTCATTGGATGGGGCCCTCTCAGTAAAATCGTCATGTTACTCCTGAGCTCGCAGCCTCTCGGGCCGGAAGGCTGTCTCGGGCTGGGGGCCCGTGGCATTTTGCCGACTTGCCACCCTGTAGTTACGCCACTGGTATGTACCCAGTGCGTTGCTGTCGGTGTCTTTCATACACTTTGCTACTTGATACTCCAACGAACTGGTAATAGCACGAATACTTTTAATCCGTCGGCTTCATCATTATCACCATTTCTTCAGCCTGTTACCGCCACTGGTGAGCACTCGAGTACGCCATTCATCCCGAATCCCGATCATATGCTGTTCTAATCTAATCCAAAATTGATCCGGCTTGCCTTCAGTAATTACAATGTTCCAAGATTTGTGAAAGTTTCTTCATATTTGTTTTTTTTTGTCATAGCATTCAATTGAATATTGGATTATTAATATGAATTTATCGATATTTTTACGTTTTTGGAGAAAAAATATTAAGCTGACGTTGACATGTAAACATACTAATGACGGTTCTGAATGAAAGTCAATTTACAGTCAACTTAGACGTGGCGGGCTCGCAACGTCGCAATTGTAAGGGTGTTTTGTACTGGAGATTTCATTACGACTTTTTTAAACATAAACGCAAATATCTCAAAAACCAAGCTGAATCTAGCAAACATTATACGACAATTTTAACTCCAAATAATGTCGGGAATACGCTGTTAAAATTATTCGGTTTCCTCGTGTAACACCGTGTATATACTTGACACTGGCGAAGTCACTTCATTGTGGAAACGCCATATTCCCGCGGTAGTAGCTGTTCAAGTCGCCGCGGGGCAAATAATAAAAATAAAAATAAAAACGTCTTGGCAAACGTAGCACAGGACGCCCTCTGGCCAGATGGCGGTATGACTTGCATAAGAGGGCCGGCAACGACTGGATGTATAAAGCATTAGACCGGGCTCTGGGGCGTTCCATGGGAGAGGCCTATCACGGGCTGATGATGATGATGAAAATACATGTGACGAATTCGAATACTGTCAAATACAGATGAGAGTGTCATGTGTTTGTGGTTGGCGGCTGGGCCTCTATTTTACTGGCTAAAACAATATTGCCTTTGACGTATTACTGTATTGTCAACGTTGCGATTGCTCTTATTGACTTAAGGGGGCTTCTAAACGAGCAACATTTTCACGGCAATGTGTGGCCGGCAACTATACGCATCTTGCTCTAACAAACGAAGTAAGAGTAAGATAGCACTAGTTGCCGGCCACAAATTGCAGCAAAACATGGCCCGTTTAGAAGCCCCTTAACAGTACTGGCAGCCATTAAAACAATATCCAAATATGGTCTTACCAAATTGAATGAAGGCCGAGATAGCTTGAGAGAAACTGGTAGTAAAGAATCCAATTGGTTCGATTAGATAAAGGCCGTGAGTGAAACACGAGTACCTACCTATCATACCGAGATTTTACAATACAAGTCAGTCGCCGCCAGTATTTATGGAAATCATAACGTAAAGGCTTTTATAACTTTTACATTATTCATTATATATCCACAAAAGATCGTACAATTGAACCGAATGAAGCGAATACTACCGAACGATCAAGAATTTATAACTTTTATACAGAGAAGCTAACAATGGCAAGTTCTAACGAGTTTTGTGCAAAACGTTTTGCGCGCCTCATGCAGGAGCTCAAGCTAAACGCGTAGCTAAACTAGTATAATAAACGTGAAACTTGAAGCTAGAACAGAGCTTTGTTTTCGCTTGTTGGGAATCGAGGGCCGAGAATGTATAATGAGTGTGTACGGTCGGCCAAGAAAGTGGTCTACCAGTTTTGACAAGTTTCTGTGAGATCTAATTATCGCTAAGGTCTCTGTCATGTCACCTGTCACTGTCGTAATATTATTGCAGGGAAAAATCGAACTTGTTGTATCATGACGTGCAAATGAACTTCAACCGTAGGGTGGGAGACCACCACAGATGGTACCTACTTAAAGTTGATGGTTGATTGATTGACAATTTGCACGCCAACTTTAGCTTATACATTTCTTATAAAAAATTTAGATTTTAAATGGATTGGAAGAAGTACAATACAGTAACAAAAATTACAATTGAATGTTGGCTTGTTTTCACTAAGTATATTCTTTGGTTCGGTCTGTTCTGTCACAGCATACAAACTTCGGGTTTAGTATTAAATCGCTATTGTCGTATATCTTTACCAATCACGGGACTATGGGAGTCCCGGACCTTTGGAAGGCGTACATGGAGCCGAAGCCAACACGCAGAGGCCCTTTAGACAAGCTTAATTTAGTAAAGTAATGGGACACCTACCGGCGATTGTCCCCGAGTTCAAACTAAAGAAGTATGCTCCCATGGACAACCACCGGTTAGTGTAAGACTATATAAGAAGGATGGGAATATTAATAATAGGTTCTACGAATGAACTGATATGGATTGGTGAACTACGCTATAGATGAAACTACGGCGCCTGCCTGGCCATTGCTAATTACTTTGGTTTAAATGGCAGGCGGTGACTCGACAACTCAATGGAATAGACCTCCCGAAATAGCCACATATATATAGCAGTAGGGAGGCAACAGTTCCACAGGGGCTAAGGGTGGAGAGGTGCTTCTGGACTTTAAATTGTCGTATATTATTATTAAGGATGAGTATCAAAAGTAAAAGTGGACATTAAACATTAAACATTAAACATTAAACATTCACAAAATGCAAAAGTTTAACTACCTAGTAGAAACTGAATAATTTTAAAATTTGTTATTTTTTAAGTATAGAAATAGTAATCATTTTGTTTATAATACGCTATGTATGCACGTAAGATTGGATGCGCCCACCAAGGCGGGCCCCTTTACTGTCATGGCAATACAACAAGCAGTGCACAACATGTTTGTGAGGTAGGTAGCTATGTATGGCATACCGTTTACGAACTGGAGACCCGTGACATTCGAGCGGACGGACGGACTGCAGTGTTGATCACTACCCTTACCATGAGTTACAATTACCATACTCGCTAGCGAATCCAATGCTCTGTCCCTCGCACTCTATAAGAATACTGCAAGGTCTGCGAGGGATAGAGCTTCGAATCGCTAGCGATTACGCTAGTTTTGAACTCATGAGGGTACAGCATCACATAACTATCAAAAACTCAGTTTTGCCCTTCGAGCACGGAACCCTATGAAAGTAGGGTAGCTAAGTAATTATTGGCCTCTAAAATACCAGTTACTGGCACTTAGTGATTGTTGAATTATCGTCTCTATTACCTTATGTCAAAATCCATGGGGCCAATAATAGGGCAGTTCTTTTTTTATGGCAATGAAGGCACGCGAGCGCTCAGGCCACCTGATTTGAAACCTCAAGACTACAATCTTATAAAAGCAATCCTAAGACGTCAAATGCGTTGCCAACCTTAAGGACTGAGATGGAATGCCTCTACGCCAGTAATTTCACCGGTTGTCTTATCTCCACACCGGAACACAGCAATGCGGACACGGCTGCTCGGCGGTGGGTTAATGGATAAGATGGTGGTAGCGATCCGGACGGACCCTGCACAAGATCCTACCACAACTAAAAGTTCACTCTACTGTTAATAATTAGTATGAGTGAGTACATAAAGGCTTACAAAAAAAAAACTTTACGAAGGGCTATCTCTGTATTAATTTTGTCTTCCATCAATTAGACGCTGAAGGGTTGGCGTTGACGTTGGCCGCAGCAAACAAACAAAGTATACAAACACTTTGTAATTACAAATGCAAAAGAGTGTTTGTTACCAAGTAAGGTTTCCTCATTACGAGTATTAAACATAAAAACATTCTAAACACAAACATATGACGTACTATTTGTCAAGGGCAGGACGATGACCTTTAATATTCAATGGAATCGTTTGAAACCATTTAAAAACTTATTTAATTGATCTCGCGATGTGCGCAATACATTTCATTTATTATTTAAGATTATTTTGTCAGACACTTTTAAAAACCATCCAAGAAATCACTAGTGCCATCAAAATGGAACTCTGTATACCCGGTATAGATAAGTGTGCGGTCATGCTTGCTCAACGAGGAAAAGTTGCAAATCAATCGTATTACTCTCAGATCAGGCCCCAACTGGGGTCCATATTGGCTCATATACAATTTGTGGTCCGAATGTATACTCATAAAGTATCGCAAGTCATAAAGTGTTTTTTTCTGAAACGGTTTCTATTTCAGGGTTTTTATAAGGCAAACCTAACCTAACCTACCCTCATTTACCATGCAGCTACATATTTCAAAAATCCTGATTTAAAAACCGATGATTATAATTACCTACCTAATAATACAAATACAAATACAATTTTTTATATGAACTTTGGCGCACCCCTTACAGGGCCCGATGTAGACTTTGTAGCTGCCGCGAACTGGCACCTCTTTGCGGAAAGCGAGGGTATTGTCTGTGCAATTGCTGACGAGGTTATTATGACGAATAACTACCGGAAATAATTTTCTGAGGGATGGTCGGTTGCCATTTATCGAGCGTGCCGTAACCCTGTCGAGTCCCTGAGAAATATAATTTCCCGTTGTTCGCATTTAGCTAGCAAGTACATTTGCATTGGGATGCTGAACCATCTTAGAAGCTTCTTATAAGTAAGTAATACAGGTCGTTCGTTGAAATAGGTTGCATGCTTTGATGTGCCGCTATAATTACTACAAAGAAGCGGTATCGGCGACTTCAAATGGTTGGAATGCACACTATTTGTCTGTAGATAAAGTAAATGTACCTATACAACTGTAGGTACATAAATATTTGGTCTTAAAAATTCCGTGTGATCTTATTATGAAATCACACTAATGTTTTAAGGCAAATCAAACATGCAAAAAAAGGATGGATTTTCTTTTGAAAAAGAAGACGGAAAGAGCCTTATTTTCTTCCTAGGAGTAAAATAAACGTATGAAAACTATTTAGAGATTTTTGAATAAAGTATGAAATATTTTATTCAAAAATTCGTTATGTTACATATAAAATAGAAAAAAAAAACCCGAAAATTTCCCATACCCTGTTCAGACTTACTTATTAAGTAGTAAATAACTTTCTGACCTCAAGATGCAACTGTTTTGTATGAAACAGCTATTTTAAATAAAATAAAGCAAACACGGTCAATACATTGGCCAAGGGATGTCCAAAATGTTTTCTCAGTTTACTTTATTTACGATAAAAGAGCTGTTTTAGCCAAAAAAGTTTCATTTTGACCTCGAACCCCACTACCCCATACAAGAAAAGTAAGTCTGAACAGGGTTAACATCCAATTTGTGGGCGGGTGCAGTGCTGGGCGGCGGCGGTTCAATGTGCGTTTGTGAAACTGAATCTTAATAGGTACTCGTAGTTACAAAAACTTTGATTCTGTCTGAATTTATCGAAAGCTTTTTACAAATAATTACAATAATGTATTTGTATTAATTCCCCGCATTTCAAAAAAGCATTATAATGTTCCTCGGGGATTGCCTTACTGTTTTTCAGCAGGCCTCGCCATTGCTCGAGCCGCTAAGGCTCGGCCCACCAACTGCCTCATCAAGCAATTACCTACTTTCCGGGCCTAGGCAATAATGTGGTTTTATCTACACGCCTATCTGTAAACCGCTAATTTAATATTGATATCGTTAACGGTATCAGAATACAACCTAGAGCGCAACCGAAGCGTAAAAACCATGTTAATAACATTACAGTTCTTTTATAATTATTACATCATTGTTGTAACCATTTCGTTACGTTCATGAACAATGTCAGTAATGGTTTAATTTTGGTGATTGACTGATATCTCAATTTTTATATTATACTTGTTATTACTGTTTTTACCATAAATTAAATGTGTCAAAATACGAAAGATATTTCATGATTTACCATAACCAGAGCTTACATAAATAATAATTAGACATGATCAATATAATTGATTGGTTTGGTTGTTTCGCAAAATGACAATATGGCGGCGCCAGCATTGGCGTCTTGTCAATAAAGTAGACATTCCAATTCTTATACTTTATTGTTCGAAGTAAAAGAAATAAGTTAAAATCTCCAAAATATTAAATTAATAAGCTTAAAAAAAGCATAATAATGAATAATCTAATCACAAACAAACGCTTAATAATATTAATCAACTAGGCTGTATGACGTAAGAAGCCATAGTTTTTCTTTGCGGTCGCTGTCAATTTAGAAATAGCCAAACAAAACTAATTAAGTCAAACTTTGCTTGGGGGAGGGGGAGATGGCCAATTGAAAGATGTCCGGCTTTTACTTTTGTTTTATTCTGTTTACTGATTTACCTACTCTACTCACTTGACACTGGCGAAATCACCTGCGGAATACCGCCATTCATAAAATGATAAAAAGAAGGAGAAGAGGAAGAAGAAGCAACAAAACAACAACAAACTTTGTAGTTTCCTTTTAAAGCTCGTAGAGATTAAATGCAACGGTACATCGTAAGCACTTAAGGTAGGTACTCGTGCCTGTCAGTAGATCAGCTCGCTTGAAAGAAACTTCATTATGTACCAGTTACATAAATAACTAAGTATATATTATATACGGGACCCTTACCTGGTGTTTGTCAGCATATTTTCTAGCGCTACCCCAGTTCCCTTTAGTCTGAAGTACGCCGCCTACTTTGCAATAGAAGTAAGAGGAAAGTCAACATTATTACAAAGAACCCTCTTTTATGTTGTATGTTGTCCGTTCCTCATAGGGTTATGCTTTAACATAGATCGTTGAAGCAAGCAAGTGTAGATACTTTAGCGGACCTTATATTTGTAATTATTTTATTTTGTGATTTGTTCATTGATCGATATTGAGAACTATGTACCTACTTGTAAATAAAAAAACAAGTTGAATAATAATAAAATATAACACAACTAACCTATAATATAAATCCCTTCATTACCCCCACTTGCGGCATCGTGCCGAGGACACTCGCAGCGTTACCCCGTTGCACTGCGATGCTCAGTCTTTGGGCAAAAAAGGAGCCTTGCCTGTGGTCGCCAGAGACACCTATTAATTTGTCTGACACTTCTTTAACCAATTAATAATTAATCTACTTGTTACCTAGGATTAACTTACTTTAGGTAATATTGTGTTTTATGAATGAAAAATTACCTTCTGTAATAGCTTCTTGTTTCGTGCGGCACTTCTTCTCTGCAGTGATGTTCTGGTCCTAAGCGCTAAAATAGATTCACTCTATCTTGCCGACGTGTTAAAGAGCTCCCACCTAAGGCTAATTTGCTGAATAAATATTTTGTATTTACATAAATAATTTCTGAATCTCCTTAATAAATAACGATTTATATGTATATAGCAAAAATATGAATTCAATTTTAAGAAATGTTTGGCTGTCTTTAAAATTGTGCAACTTTCAGTCTTATCACTAACTAGCGACTCGCCCTCGCTTCGCTTCGGTTTATGCGAGTTTTCTGTAACACCCGTAGCTAATCAAGAACTTCTTATACATAAAAACCTTCCTCTTGAATCACTCTATCTATTTAAAAAAACTGCATCAAAATCCGTTGCGTAGTTTTAAAGATTTAAGCATACAACGGGACATAGGGACAGAGAAAGCGACTTTGTTTTATACTATGTAGTGATTTAGTGTATATATCTCAAGTGATAATTTGAACCACTATAAACAATAGGTAGCTAATAGTCATTACTTCCTGATCTCGCAAAACACTTAAAATAAGAAAACTCAAACTATTTTTAAATCACGGAAATCTCACCGGATACCAAGTGTCCAAAGCTGAGTTTTAGAGTTTATAATGCAAACAAATTAAATTGCCCACAGACAAAGATACGTTTTTATTTTGGGTTGTTTGTTTTTATAAAAAAAGATTAAAGGCATGATGATTTTAGTGGCTAATTTATTAGCATTTGGCTTACACTTGCGTGGTAGCAGCGCAGCGTCGCGGTGGACGGCTCTAGTGGGTTGCTTCAGTGGCTCCGTGGCGCCCGATCGCGCCGCTCCCGCCGCCCGTCCGCGTCGGGTAAGGTTGAACACATCGAACGTCCCGCTCGTGTGCGTACGATTGGATTACCCAGTGCAATTTCAGTGGGTCTATTTTTTAGACTATTAATTATTGTTAGTTTAGTGTACCTACGTTTTTTAATAGTGGCGAATAAAGTTATATATAATAAAAAATCGTGTCTCGATTGTTTATTATAAGAAGGTAAGTATTTTGATGTCGAGTTATCAAAATAGGTACATGTAATTACTTAAATTTTAAACTCGGTAAGGAGTAAAGGAGTTTTGTTAATATTGGTTTTAAATCGTGTTTTAGTGCTACACTAACGGCGTTTTTTGCTAAACGCTGCGTGGTACACGTCGTTTTAAATTTGAAATAGGTTTGTAATTTAAACTGTTTAGGAAAGTTTTAAACATGTTATTTATGCCGCCAAATAATAAAAAACCGTTTAAGGGTACGGATCATCTGCCAATTTGTTTTGAAATTGATTTCATCTAGACATATTAATAAAAAATAAATGATGTCCGTTGTTAAGCCGAGCGCATCACTTGAGAACGGCTAAATCAACTTGTTTTTTTAATAAGCGTAAAAACCACAAGGTTTCTCGTGAAAAATGGCAAAGTTGTTACAAGAAAAACAACCTCCGTTGGATCATATGTAACATCCAAATAAATAAAAATAGATACTTACAGTCACAGCAGAATGTAACACATATTCTCCCAGAAAAATATATAAATATAACACGTGTTCGCCTAGAACTAATGTAAGCTCTAATCTTTTTTTTTTGGTAATAGATAAAACCAGGCAAGAGCATGTTGGACCATGCTCAGTCAGTGTAGTGTTCCAAAGTCGTTAGGAACTATAAACACAAAAAACTATCTCAAAAAACAACATGCAAGAACCAATTTTCTTTTGAAATTTGTTTGGTGCTGTCTTATATAACCTTTAGTAGATAGGAAGGTATAAACACTTTAGTCGCCTACATAATCTCACGCCGTTCCCAGAGTGGGGTACAGTCAGCGTCATATACCTAGTTGGTAGCATCCAAAGTAGCCAAATAGTTCGTTACACGCCCTTGTTACTACGGTAATAATGACGTGTAACGAACTATTTGGCTACTTTGGATGCTACCAACTATATGACGCTGACTGTACCTAGGCAGAGCTACAGAATTACCAACAACTCTAAAAACTTGTTGATGTTTCTGTAACCACATTTTGCACGATTAGGCATGTTTACCAGCGTATTAGTGACAGGTTGCAAGCCCATCGCCTAACAGTACTGCAAGCCTTTATTCCCTGCCTAGTCGCCTGTATCTCATTCTCAAGAACTAATCAACATTTACTTCGTCGTGATAGTTTCCTTTTTAAATTCGTTTTTTTCCCCCTTGATGTACATATTACGGAAGGTACCATAACAAAATTATTTTACTAATTCATGCTTAATCTTCACTGGCGCGGTAGGTATACCTTTAATTATCTTTATCCTATACAAAATCTCATTTTTGTAATTTTGATGGTTACTGAGAAAAACTGAGTGTGACAGACGGACTGACAGTCAGGCGGACAAATTGATACGGAACCCTAAAAATATACAACACTTGGCATAGACAAGGCAAACGGCAGCGCAGGCCACCTGATTGTAAGTGGAAACTGTGACCGATAGACATTCGCATTCAGAAGACTGCAAGCCTAAGATTGCAAATGCGTTGCCAACCCTGAGGACTAAGATGGAATGCCTCTATGCTAAGTCATTACACCGGCTGTCTTATCCCCAAACTGGAACACAACAATGCGAACACTGCTGTTTGGCGTTAGGTTAATGGATAAGATGGTGGTAGCGATCCGGACGGACCCTGCACAAGGTCCTACCACCCTACTACTTAAAAAAATTCGTTGCTATTGAAAAATACGTAACCTATGAATCCTATAATACCAACATAAAAACTGAATTCTTAGTTATTTTAGTCAACGTAAAGATTATATAGGTCTCGGAGGAAGACAAGTCGTAACAAGCGGCAGAGGCAGAGCACTTTATAGAGGCATCCAATTCCGAACCACCCCGATGTCTGACCACGAGTAGGTTTACAGGGTGGGAAGTTAAGATGGGGCAGTAGGGGAAGCTATAGATCCCTTAATGCTCTAAAGAGACCTTTACTAACTTTTTAAGTGAAGACAATCGACTTTACATTACAAAATGAAGCAATATCACCATCATGCTAAGTAAAATTAGTCGTAATGCAATGAAACGAATGAAATACGGCTTTGTCAACTCTAGAAAAAAAAAACCGAAGTCGAATGATATTCGAACACACAAATATTTAGGTACTTAATTGTCTTTTATTTAACACACTTTCTGCTTTATTATTCGTTTAAAAGCTTTGATGCCCAAGTAAGTTACTTATACCAAATAAAGATGGAACCCGACCATAACGAGTTTTTTTGTAGGAACACTTTACTAATAATAGCCATTGTATAGGCAGACTAAACTTATGCTTTTAATCCCTAGGGGCTAAATTACTTTTTCAATTTTCATTTCTTCCAAACCTCAAATAGCCACATGCATGTTGACATTTGATGATTTTGCCCTTGTCGTCGGGGTGCGCAGTGGGGGGCACGCTGGGCATACAACATCCACCGCCAGTCTTCGTTTCGGAAATGTTATCTATAGACTATGTACTCTCTTTTTGCAATACGGTGATGATAACGCTATTAAGTTGTAATTTTTTACGTGTCTAGATGTTAAAACTAATACCTATAATTTAAGATTTATTTTCTTGCAATCGAATTTTACTCTTGACTAAAAGGCCACTCGAACGAACTATTTGCTCGGGTGATGCTTCGGTGGATAAACAATCTACAATTTTTTTTCGCAATTAAAGTGGAGATAAATATCTAGAATAAGATTAAAGTTACATTAATATTAGTTTGTTCAACAACGGACTAAAAGCCGTAATAACATTCGAACTTTATCCACCCTCGCTTGTGCTAGTAGATAAATATCTCGGGTCATAATGGCTTACTTTAGTCCATTGTTGAACAATCTTCTATAATAATAGATGCAGTATATTAGTTTAGGCTTTGTACGTTATGTTTAACAAATCAATCGACTACATAAAAATAATTTAAATGATCAGAGACCAAATAAGTTAATGTGTAAAAATGCATTACATAAGCAACGTTGGGGTTGAAAAAATTATAAGCCTAATATAAAATCGAAAGTGTGTGTAGTGTTCGTTACTCCTTAACGCTGCAACGCCTGTACGGATTTGAATGAAATTCAGAATGGAGATAGCTTATCCCGGAAAATTAAAAGTTCCCTAGGGTTTAACGATAATCGAAATCAATGCGGACGAAGACGCGGGCAAAAATTTGAAATATGATAATCGGTAGAATTAGATCAGTAGATAAAACACGAAGGTATGTAATCGCTCTTAGACAGTGTAAGAACCTGGAATACGTGTAACTCTCCCAAGTCCCATTAATCGGAACAGGTAATAAAAGCGGGGGTCGACAGGACATAAATCCCCAATATCCTTCCGGTTATTTCTCGAATGTATTTATTAGATACTAGCGACCCGCCCTCGCTTCGCTTCGGTTTATGTGAGTTTTCTGTAACTCCCGTACGTAAACCAGAATTTATTATACGTATAAACCTTCGTCTTGAATCACTGTATCTGTGATGAAAACGCATTAAAAGCCGTTGTTTAGTTTGAAAGAACTAAGCGTACATACAGAGAGACAGACAGCGGGAAGCGACTTTGTTTTATACTATGTAGGTATCGTGATAGAATCAGAAATGATGATATCCGCAGTAGAACTAAGGTTACCGACATAGGCCGAAGAATAGCTAAACTGAAGTGGTAGTGGGCGCCACATTGCTCGCAGGACTGATGGCCGATGGGGTCAGAAGGTTCTGGAGTGGCGTCCGCGGACCGGAAGACGAACTGTAGGTTAGGTAGGCCTCCAACAAGATGGAGTGACGACCTCGGGCACAAGACCGGTCTGAGTGGAAAGGCTTGGGGGAGGCCTATGTCCAGCAGTGGACGTCTTTCGGCCGACATGATGACGTAGGCATATACGAGAGATGTACGAGTTTTGTCACCTAGTTCATTCAAATTAGTTCAGCGATTGAATGAATATATGAATATTGGTAGATATGAAGGATACCTCCGCTGTGAAAGCATAACAAACAAACAAATAGAAACTAATAATGTTGTTAGTTGTATTTGTGTGTTGTATTTAGAAATATGACAATACTGAACGTCGTATTTGCAACGTTAAAAGATCGCAGATGTGTAATTTGTTTTAGTTTTGTATTTTTGTGTATTTAGGTGTTCAAAGTTCTTTTCTGTTAGTGATTTGTCCTTTTTATGCCTTTGTGTTACACAGTGATAGAAGACTTGGTCTTATTTCGTGTATCTGGCATCTTACTTGTCGTTTCACGCAGTGGTACAGAGGTTAAAACTACCTTGACCTCTGTCCTACATAGGTATCACCGTACAACGATGCCCCATTCTTCCTGGAGAAGATTGGATTGTATTTTATTGCTGTATTTTATACTTATATATATGTACTGGACACTGGCGAATTTACTTCATTGTGGAATCGACATGTTCCCGTGTTAGTAGCTGTTCAAGTCGCCGCGAGGCAAAGAAAAAAAAACTGAACGTCAAACCAAAGTGACATGTATGACTTGTATGAGTAATTGTACAAGGAGTTTGTGGTTTTTTGGCTGAAACTCTTTAGAGATTACGGGAAGGGGTTATAAATCAAAAGAGAATAAACGAAAAAAAAGGTTTAGGAATGTGCAGAAAATAAATTGAGCTCATTCATATGACACCCCCTGACTCCATGTGCGTGCTATACTCAAATCGCTTTAATTTTTCATTCCTCTATTTAATATTTTTTTTTATAAAATTATTATCAAGTCTTTTTATCCAAAATAAATACGCACAGCTATTCAACACGATTTATTGCCAAGTACTTTTTTTTCGCATTTTTTTTGGCATAAAGTCTTTTAGGCTGCCATTGCACAATTTGATAAACGTCTATTGTGTAGATTAGGTTAGGTTAGGTTAGAATAGTTTTTCATATAAATAAAAATAAAACCCTTTCTATTGTAAAAACCGTTATGATACATTATGCGAGAAAACCATTATGGATTGCGATATAGACCCAAATAAGAGCTATCAAAACATTGACAAATACGGGCACGTCAAAAACATTACCTTGCTAGAATCTCAGCTCAGCAAGTTATACAACAATGTCATATCGCTCACTGAATACAAAACGGACACAAAATCATTTGCTCTTGCACTAAAAATCTTATATGAACAGCTTCTAATTTTAAAATGCAACACTTTTGGATTGTGTCCGTTATGCATTCAATGAACGATATTAGTGCCTGAATCTTGGGTTACTACTCTCTGTGTTATATCATATAAGATGAGTCCTGTAACAGCCGTACCTATTACGTAATTTCAATCAATTAGGTACTATACCCACATGCGAGGTACTTAAAAATAAGCGATTAAATATTTAAGTTCCTGAACGGCGTCGCTAGGTGTGTACCAAATGAAGTATTTATGTAAAGTTAAAGAAACAAGTGTAATACGTGTTTATAGGAGCTGACAGAGGACTCATCTTGGATTGAAACAGAATGTAAATAAGGCACAAAAGGCTATGGCATTTAATTTCGATTTCGCGTATCAGATAATGTCAGATATTCCGTTATTTATTAGTAATATTACTCCGAATCGTATAAAGGAAAACTGAACGCCATGATCATAATGAAATACATTTCATTAAGAGGTTTAAGTATAACAGAACTTTTGGAGATCAGAAGATCAAGAAGTCAAAGGGTAAAATCTCTTTGATGGACTTGTACTTACATGATGTCAGAGGGTGCTGGTTTGTTCTTATCGAGTGGCAAACGCACTTACATTAAAACGTGCGGCTTTAAATTTATTACTGTTTGCTTTTATCAAGAGGCAATTCTGGTGGACTTTACACTATCTTAACACTGAACAGATGAATTTTAATTATTCAAGATACTCGTACCTAATATTACTTCGGCCATTTTATGGAATGGCCGTCACCGACAGCAGTAGACAAGATGATAAAACAACACGCACCAAATTGTTTGCTCTATTAATTTTATTTATATTAAATTATGTTTCACGAGGTTAAAAAATCGTCCCAGCGCAGTGAAAAAATAATTATTATATAGACATAGATAAATTGTTTGATTGTTTTTTTTCTGGTTTTTATGCTCTGTGCCTCTATTCTAGGCGGTAAAAACCATTGTCTTTGACGTGTCATGGCATTGTTTTTAACTTGACCACCATAGGAGAAAATAAGAGCTATCAAAACGTTGGCAATATGGAAACACGCCAAAAGCGATATGGTTTTTAGCCGGTAGAATAGAGGTTCTGGGTTTATTATTTACAACATGCTACTATTGTTTTCAAAACATTTAATTAGCAGGGTAAAATTGTAACAACTTTAAAAACATATAAGCATTCTTTGGAAGGCTTTTCGTTATTCCAGTAACCGAACCTTGCCTCAGGGAAAAACGATAAATGAAATTAGGTACTGACAGATGCAGTATACCTACCTACATAATATTTTTAATTTCTCCAGTTCGAAATTTAAGTATTCCCACATCTCATTAGCGGGCTGAAAATGGAATTTCCATCTCTAGGGCTGAATGTGATTTTGAAAAAAGAATTCGTCAATTATTCAGCCATTTTTGATTGTTTTCTACACCATGGAATAATCTGAATACAGTGATTACGAAATAACTGGGATTACTTTTCAAAACTCGTTTTGAAATTGTGTCAAAACACTCATAATTTTCGTAACACAAAGACAATGTTCGTGATAATAACATACAAACATGTTTGTTTCCTTTCCTCTTAGTCGAAGGGTACCTAAAATGATTAACTCGCTGGAGCTTGTGCAGCCGAAATATCTCGGGATGCAATTAATCTCTTTCATCCCTCGGTTTAGTCTACTATTGTAATTTTTCAGGCAGTATAAAATGAACACATTACACGTTGTGCTTGTGCTTGTGTGACCCGCGTCACGTGGATTAAATTATGCAATTTCATACGAAAACACATCCAAAACTGGTACCAAAACAACATTGGACGAAGGCGATATAAATACTTCACGGTAAATTTGTAGATATTGGCTTGTTGTGATAACCTCGGACACAATTAATATTTCCGTAACATGTTTAATATTTCACTGTTCAACATCGCATGATATTAATCCGTTCGCAAGTGTCACGTTAACGGCACGACTTCACTCTTGTTAATGTCGCGGGAAATGCTATTTTATTAATACGAAACGCCTCATACGTAGGTAGGAGACAGGGCTGTGTTTAACTAATGTAGGCATTAACAAGCCTGTAACTAGATCCCAAAGTTTACGCAACAGAGAGATTATTTCTTGGGTTCAGGTATAGGCTGCCGAAAAGGTCCGACGAGTCGTCCATTTCGAGGTTTATTGGTGGAACATAGGTGCTTTTAAAAAGGTAGACAAATGTTTATATATTTAAAAAAAAACGTGTACGTGTCGGGACGCCCGACAGAAGTGATAACTTACACTAATGTAAGTAGAACTATGTAATATTTAAAAAAATCAACTGACTGCAAACTTACGCACACTAATGCAGAGTGACACACACTAACAAACCTAAAAAGTGGTACACTGAAAGAGGTCATATATAGACGTCACTTTTTAATGAAGGGCGAAGAGTACTATTCTATTTGTTATTTTTAAACTTCCTCTATGCTTTCCTACCTCTATGCTGGCACCGTAACGCGTTACGTAACGAAGCGGTTTCTCCCATAAGTTATCACTTCAATAAATTTTAAATTCTTCTGGTTAACATTAACATTATAAATTTATGTATAAATAGCCAGCAGTTTGTTATATACACCGTGGGCCCGAATAACCCGACCAATTTTAACAATCGATACTTGAGCCTATTTGTAGAATATAATGGGTATAATATGTAGTCCAATAACGCATAATTTCCGAGATTTTTATTATTTAAAAATCAATTCCATAGTTAATTAAATTTGAACTCTGTCACCTTAACCTAAAGCATTATTTACTAAGAAAGATTCATGTTGTAAGTAGCAATATCATCCACATACAACATAAATTAATTAATCAATTTCTTATTAAATAATGCTTTAGGTTAAGGTGACAGAGTTCAAATTAAATTAACTATGGAATTGTTTTTTAAATAATGAAAATCTCGGAAATTATGCGTTATTGGACTACATATTATACCCATTATATTCTACAAATAGGCTCTAGTATCGATTGTTAAAATTGGTCGGGTTATTCGGGCCCACGGTGTATATTAAATTGTAACATATTCTTACAAAGCTGCCGGAGGGAGGGAATTCGTGTGTAATATTAAAATTCCTTAACCTGCAAGAAGGTAGGAATGGCGGACAACCTCTAACAGTCAACCATAGGTCAAACAGTTGTTTATTAAGGTTGATGTTGAGATAAAAATGATGTAGGAACTAACTTTGAAACCAAAATACCTACACTAAATATTCAGAGCAGTAGATGAACACCATAATTCGCATTGTTTTGTTCCGGTGTGGGCTTACGACAACTGGTGAAGCATCATCATGTCAGCCGAAAGACATCCACTGCTAGACATATGCCTCCCCCAAGGCTCTCCACTCAGACCGGTCTTTTGCTTTTCGCATCCACCGCGCTCCCGCGATCCTTAAAAAGATAAAAAGATAAAAGAAATTTATTCAGTAAGTAGGCCGCTCGGGCACTTTTACACGTCAAGATACTACCAGCGCTTCCCAAGAGGAGACCACTGCTGAGAAGAAACGCCGCAAGAAACTCAGCAGGTCAGGCAGACTTACGAGGTCGTCACTCCATTTTGTTGGAGGCCTACCTACAGCTAGTCTTCCGGTCCGCGGACGCCACTCCAGAACCTTCTGACCCCAATGGCCATCAGCCGAAGCATATTAGCTGGTTGGTGGTGAAGCATATTAGTTCTTATTTAGAGTTGGCACCGCATTTGTTGTCTTAGGATGGTAGTTTTGAGATACCAAATGTCTATGGGTTTCAGGTCTTACTTACCATCAGGTGGCCTGAGCGGGGGGAAAAAACGAACGCCACATACATACACTAGGGCTTGATTTTTCTGCTAACAAATTATTTGTCAGAAAAGTTCATTGTTTCGATAGGCGAACATTATTGGTCAAAAAACAATGTTGTGTATACTCTACCTCATTTCAATTGTTATTAAAGCAGTTTTAATGATTTAATATAAAAATTAGCAAGTCAAGTGTTTGCTAAACGCCAAGACTGATATCCGGAATGACCGTTACTATGGTAATAGCAATGCTATATAATGGCAATAAAAGAACAGTTATTGCAATGGCAACGTTCATTATAATTCAGTTTACACGAGACGCAATAAAATGTATCCCTTTCATACCTTGGTATACAATTTACTGTTCATTATATTTCTATACAGAAAGTGGTTGTTAAATTCTGTCTTACCGACCATAGTTTCAAGTTTAAAACCTACTTTCCCCTACGTTTAGCAACAAAGACAAAAGCAGGATAATTGAATTTCGGGAAACGTTATTTATTATTAAGACTACGACCGACGTCTGTCTGTCTGTCCAAACTTTCAAGGGTCGTATCTTTTGCACCGCTATGGAAAAGTATTTTCGTGAAATATTTACTGATAGCGGATTTCTTAACAATTAAGAGAACAAAACGTGTTTTGGACAGGTTGTATGTCTAAAAGTTTATACCCATTTTATACGTCATAGTTATGCTCAATGTAGGGTTCCGAAGCCGTTACTACACAAAGACTCGCTTAAAAACCACAAATGTAGACTAATTCTCTATTTGGTCTTAGATGATTTTAGTATGTATAAACATTTTAGTTTTGGAATGCAATAAATAATTGAGTATTGAGTAGTCGTCTGTATCTCAAGAACCAATCGAGTGAAGGTACTTTTTTTTCCTTAATTAATGGTTTTCACTTCTTGGGATTGTTTTTTTTTTAATTATTTTTTCTTTTCCCCGCGGCGAACTCAACAGCTACTACCGCGGGGATATGGCGTAGTATATATAAGTATAAATCAATATGGCAATAAAATACAATCCAATCTTCTCTAGGAAGATTGGGGGCAACGTTGTACAGGTGTAGTGCATAATTGTTTTCCTTCGTATTTTCACGGAAACGTACGAACGAGTCTTGCTATTTCAGTCGGTCACAGTACAAAAAGTACTGAGGTTGACTGAAGTAGCATGACACGTTCGTACGTTTCCGTGAAAATACGAAGGAAAGCAATTATGCACTACACCTGTACGGTGATATGTAGAACAGAGGTCAAGTATAGTTTTAACCTCTGTACTACTGCGATTCCACTTGAAACGAGAAGTAAAATGCCAGATACACGAAATAAGTCCAAGTCTTCTATTACTGTGAAACACAAAGGCATAAAAAAGACAAATCACTAACAGAAAAGAACTTTGAACACCTAAATACACAAAAATACTAAACTAAAACTAATTACACATCTGCCATCTTTTAACGCTGCAAATGGCCGGGTTTGAGGTTATAATTTGTAGTCGAATGACAGCTGTGAGAATTAATTTCTTGATAGTTTACTTTTAATGTGCTTTATTTGACTAAACTAGGCGGTAAAAACCATTGTCTTTGACGTGTCATGGCATTGTTTTTAACTTGACCACCATAGGAGAAAATAAGAGCTATCAAAACGTTGGCAATACGGAAACACGCCAAAAGCGATATGGTTTTTAGCCGGTAGAATAGAGGTTCTGGGTTTATTATTTACAACATGCTACTATTGTTTTCAAAACATTTAATTAGCAGGGTAAAATTGTAACCACTTTAAAAACATATAAGCATACTTTGGAAGGTTTTCGTTATTCCAGTAACAAAACCTTGCCTCAGGGAAAAACGATAAATGAAATTACTGACAGATGCAGTATACCTACCTACATAATATTTTTAATTTCTCCAGTTCGAAATTTAAGTATTCCCACATCTCATTAGCGGGCTGAAAATGGAATTTCCATCTCTAGGGCTGAATGTGATTTTGAAAAAAGAATTCGTCAATCTTTCAGCCATTTTTGATTGTTTTCTACACCATAGAATAATCTGAATACAGCGATTACGAAATAACTGGGATTACTTTTCAAAACTCGTTTTGAAATTGTGTCAAAACACTCATAATTTTCGTAACACATTCCAAATATTTGTCAGATTTTTAGTATTTGTAGTTTTGGCTGTAACTATGACGAGTGTCAGACAGTAGTAAGATATTCATAAAAACTTAAAATAGTGATTTTATTTTTGATGAATAACCAGAGTTAGAAACCGGCAATTCAAAAACCATTCCGAGGAATAAAGCTAATAGTGATTTATTTTCATTTTTTTTTTCATAGTTTAGGTTAATTGAGTACTGTCTCTTATTAATTTAACTTTTAAATTTTATTTATGTTCGTTTTAACTTGGACGTTATTTCCGTTTCATTCTGCCTGCATCCCTTTGACTTGTCTCACTTCGACAACGTAACGTAACCAATGAATTTTATATTTCTTTAGATACGTTATCCATGCGCAAACGCTTGCCTAAAATCGTTAGGGATTAGTATCAGCTGTTAAGATTATTTTTCAGAACAAAAACAAGGAAATTGTAAAAGATCCCATGTGTTTTTATAGCTGTAGAAATTATACTGCGGCGGTAAAACTCTTATGTCATTCGTGAGTACTGTATAACTTTTAATTTTTTCTTTCACCGTTGCCTTCAGCTAAGGCATAAGTGATCGTTGTGCATGCTTGTCTATTGCTGGTTCACAACAACGGACTAATATTTTTCTGTCCAAAAACTTATAAGAAGACATGTAGTATTAAATTCGCTGTGTATTTCCGCCTTTGTCCGTACCGATGTGTATCGATATAAAGCAATATTTTCCATGTGAGCCGTCAATGCTCGGCGATGGGTTTTGAACGCTTAATTGTTTACTCGTAATATTAGGTACTACTCGTGACGGGTTTTTAGTTTCAAAAGTTGATTGACGGGATACCTACTCGTTCTAAAATTTCTACACAGGTCGCAAAGTTTGATGCGATCGATAATTCATAAATATGCAAATTTAATTTTAAGGTTACACATAATCACCACGCACATACGTTTTATAAGAACTCGTTAGTATTATAATTATGTTATCGTAAACCAGTTTGACAGCAACGAATTCCTATGATTCTTTGAACACTGGTTTGACGGATAACATAAAAATAACGATTTGCTATGCGTTATCAATAGCAACTTTACTAAGTGTTGTTATGTCTACATATTACCTATAGTTGCTAAAGTAGATTTTAACAAAAAATACAGGTATTAATAGGGTACAATGTCTTAGTTATGCGAGTGAATTTGAGAAGATAATAAATAACTTTAGGGGTTTGTTACTATAAATTTACAAAGCGGTGTTCCAAGGGTGAAAAAAAAAATTGGAGGAAATATGGAATTTTTTCAAGTTCAAAGTCTATATTTATGTATCGGCAGACGTTTGCTAAAATTGTTTTGAAACTCGTAGAGACTTCTTTATACTTCATATGCATGTTAAAAATAAAAATACTGTAGGTATATTACTTCTATATATATTGCGACTAAGTTTATCGTCTTTGCCCACAGGTAATGTGATGATATCAATGCAGCGCTAGTGATGGAGGAATTTTTTGATGGCCTGCTGACGAATTCGACGAACGTCACGTCTCGGAGCTCGAGCTACGGCGAACCGGACTCCTTGGACCTGTTGGTGCCGTTGAGCGTCATCTACGTAATCATCTTCATCCTCGGGATCCTCGGCAACACGGCGACATGCGTGGTTATAGCGCGGAATCGCTCCATGCACACCGCGACGAACTTCTACCTCTTCAGCCTCGCCATTTCCGACCTGATGCTCCTGGTCTGCGGCCTACCATTCGAATTCTATCGTCTATGGAACCCGAATACGTACCCCTTCGGGGAAGCTCTTTGTATCATCCTGGGGCTGGCTTCTGAAACAGCTGCCAACGCTACGGTGTTGACTATTACCTCGTTTACATCGGAGAGATACATAGCGATATGCAAACCGTTCATGTCTCATACCATGTCAAAGTTATCGCGAGCTGTTCGCTTTATTGTGGGTGTATGGCTCTTGGCTCTATTTGCTGCTGCGCCACAAGCGATGCAGTTCGGGATTGTTTCATACCAAGATGAAAACAGGCATAATGTGAGTGTGTGCACAGTGAAAGGACACGGTGTGTATTTAGTGTTTGTGATTTCTAGCTGTCTGTTCTTTGTGGCACCTATGACAGTAATATCAGTGTTGTACGGACTTATTGCAGTGAAATTAAGACATTCGCGTATTTTGCATCCGACTAAAAAGACATCAGTGGAGAGCAACGGGCCGAACACTAGTGCCGTGCGGTACAGGAACAGCGCTTCACAAAGGAGGGTTATAAGAATGTTGGGTACGTCATCTTGCTCCTGAAGCACGTCACAAACACAGCTTTAACAATTTATTTATAGAAATTATAGTACAGTCAAAGTCATAAATATATATACTTTCCCAATGCGTCAAAACCACACACCCTATACACTGATAATAAGGTGTATGTATACATTTAGCCAGATGGCTGTATAGATATTAGACCTTTTGACTATACCCAAGGGATCAAAGGCTAAAGTGTAATTTTAAGTTTTAACTTAATGAAAAACAGGTCAAGGGCGAGTCCATCGAGGGTCCCAATTTTAAGAAAACTATAATGAGATTCAAATACGTGAAAAGTAATTTGAACCTTATTTTACAATTCACATGCAGTACGGTTCACGTTGATTTTCCTGTTTTAAAACAATTTTTCAAAATTTTGTTCAATCTCTCAAAATTAATTAATTTTGAATATTTTTTATTTTTCCAAAAGGGCACGTTTTATTATTTATCAATAAACAAACTTCAATAAGAATAAAATTATACAGCATACGTTTAATTGATCACCAAATTAAGTAACAAAGTCACTAAAAACCTTTCATCACCAAAAATAGTAAATGACCATCAAAATTTACAAGTTTTATAACCCATTTTAATTTAAAAGAAATACAAAGAAAAATAATGAACCCAAAGTTAGTAAACGACCACCAACCTGTAAAATCCATTTAATTTAAAAATGTTATTCGTGTATACACATAGACTTAATATTATAACATTATTTGACTAATAGTACATTGTGCATCAAGGGTAGTATGAAGGGAATTACTAACGAGAGTGTTAGAAGCCCGACGCCGAAGGCGGAGGGCTTTTAATGACTCGAGTTAGTAATCCCTTTACTGCCTGTGATACACACAATGGTTTTCATCACATTTGCGAGGAAAAAAACAAAGAGAAAACACTTTAACTCTGCAAAATATAAAGAAATAACTTTTGACGGACGGGAACGTAAATGGAAACGATATTTTTTTTGTGACCATAGATACTGCGTTTAGTTTCGACCTGGATTCGAGCCAGATTTAGCCAATTTGATAAAAATGTATAATTACTAAAATTAATGATAAATGTTGATATAAACTTGAAATAGGTATAAAAATAATGAAGTTTAATGAAGCATATAGGTTTTGTGTAATGTAAGTTAGTCTATAGCTAATTTTTAAAGATGAAATTAGAAACCGATTTAATTTTTGGCTGAAAATTAAACCTCCTTAGTCAGAAATGATGTACGAAAGAGTTGCAAATTTTAAAAAGAAAGTCATTACTCCCTAGGGATGACAAACTCGCCATAATTCCCGCGGGAACAATTTAGGCCATTGTCCTTCTGTATACAGGCATGGAATAACACCATTTACGAGCAAGTGTGATGAAAAGTATATTAACCACACACAGTAGGCAGGGCTGATGGCCGATGGGGTCAGAAGGTTCTAGAGTGGCGTCCGCGGAGCGGAAGACGAGCTGTAGGTAGGCTTCCAACAAGATGGAGTGACGACCTCGTCAGTATCGCGGGGCCGCGGTGGATGCGAAAAGCACAAGACCGGTCTGAGTGGAAAGCCTTGGGGGAGGCCTATGTCCAGCAGTGGACGATGATATTAACCCAAAAAAAAGTAAAGACCACCAAAATGAGTAAATAACCAACTAAATAAGTGGGTTCCCGCCAGAATTCCCATTTGGCGCTCCTTCGCACCACTCGCACTCACGAATCTCGCGTCGGACGATCCGGCGATCGTGGGCTCACATCCTCGGGCCTGCTCATATGAGCTTCTGGCTTCGCGCTTTGCATAAACAGTCAATGTGTAGGACAGACAAGACCATGTGGATGTTGGGTGCTCTGATACGGTTTTTGGTATGTACGTTTAACCAACTAAAGCAAGCATCCAACGCAAGCACTAGCAAATAACTCACGTGAGTGACAACCTTCACCAAGCTTCTTGATTGGAGAGCGGAACTGAATTTGGTCCACTGATACAATTAAAAGTACTAACATCACTAATTAAATTCAAAACATTCGTAGCTCTTAATTTTGCTTGTTAAGATCTGGTAGTCATTTATAATTTGGTTTACAGACGCAATTTAATTTGGTGCTCGTTTTCTGACTTTGTGTCTGATGTCAGATCATTTTGGTGCTTATTATTTATATTTGTTGAAAACATGTTTTCATATCTATTTACCAAAACTAGTTGCGGGTACTTAAAGTTGATAACTTTAGTAGTTGCTAAGGAGAACGGCCGTAACTTAAAGACAGACAGACAAACACCGAAGTCTCACCATAAGGGTTTCTTTTATTACGATACATTTTGGTACGGACGCAACCCTGAAATTGAAGATTAAATAACT
Organism: Acleris sparsana; assembly: GCA_923062465.1. NCBI lineage: Eukaryota > Metazoa > Arthropoda > Insecta > Lepidoptera > Tortricidae > Acleris > Acleris sparsana. The sequence continues at coordinate 3,004,533 of OV281292.1, forward strand.
CATACAAAAATCGAGATATTACCACAATGAAATAAGTTTCTTTTCATTGAACATTTCATTCATAGCAAATTATCCTCCTACCTTTTATTTAAATTGGTCCGCTTTTGACGTCTTCTTTTGGCAATTTGTTTTTTATCTGATTTTAATCAATTTCGATAAATGAACAGTGGGGCTAAACAAGTTGCCATCGAATACGAACGCTAGCGTTTGGTGATCACCTGCCACTTACAAAAACGTATGGAATTGACGTAAGCCACGTGATATATCACTCGTTACAACTGACACGCTGTAATGTGATCACTATCACTCGCGCTAATCGAATAGTGATCTTTTTGACATTTCGTCCGTCGTTACGACAGGTTGAATTTAACACGAGCACTATCACGATATAAACGTCGGTATCTAAGGGCAACTTGACTAGCTTTTTATTTTTTGACAACGCAAAGCGATAGTTGATCACCTAACGCTAGCGTTTGTATTCGATGGCAACTTGTCTAGCCCCACAGATCTCCGTCTCAGCAAAGTCGGCATCAAGATCACTTTAAAAATACCTACTAAGGGCTGACTCCTCGTGTAATCGAACTTGTAAATACGGAAGAGAAACCCGGTCCACCTCGAAGTTATTGCCGCGTTCTTACTGGTTTTCACCAAAACCAGCTACCAAAATTGTACTTGCTGTACTTGGATACGTCTCTTTTGGCAAGGGCGGGCGTTTCTATCTTTCCTGCAAGTCGTTACCAACATAAATTTTGCTGCGGAGTTTCGCAATTGATTGGGTTCATGGTAATTGAACATCGCGTCGAGCAGTTTTCATGCTGTTGCGAGGGTCGTGCAAGGCGAGCAATAAATTTGAACCTCTTGAACAAAACTTGGTCTCCTTCCATTTAGTTACACTTGTGAAACAACCGCTTTTATGTTCTGTTTTGTGATCGAGACGCTACAGATATAAACTTATTTTAGTGTTTTAGGGTACCGTACAAAAAATGAAAAAATGTCTGTCCGTCCGTCTGTCACAGCCAATTTGTTCCGAAACTACTGGACGGATTGAGTTGAAATTTGGTATACATAATTGTAAATTGACGAGGGGGACAAATTAGTAAATTTTAAAAAAAGTTTTGCAACCTTACTGTGTCATATATCAAATGAAAGGGCTCGCTATAAGCATTTCAAATATATGTTTGTTATTATTGTTACATAAATAGTTAATTTTATTCATGAAAGTAGACAAAAATTGTCCATTCCCCCCCTGATTCCGAAAATACTGAGCATAAAAATTTGAGAAAAATACAAAATATAGTTCATTGCTTGTAGTTTACAGAAAAACCTATAAGAACTCTATTAAAAATAAAAAATACGCTCTCCACGTGACATCAACTCGCACCTGGCCGGTTTTTATTATTTAAAGTAATTTTTACTTCAATTATGGCTAAATTAATCGGTTAAATACTGAAATCCCCCAGAAACATTATGCTCTGCACAACCTACTTCACTTCATTATGAATTACCAATAAAGTTCGAGATGCTAATCAATTATGATATGGAATAAAGTGACTCGCGGTAAAAGTCTTTTGTTAGTCTAATGAGATCGTATTTTTGTTCCCTGTTAAAGGCCTTTGAGAGTCAGTCAAGAGAAACCGCGGTAAATCAGCATAACATTTTCGGCGGCGGGGATATTTTGTTTCACTTGAGCGTTGTTGAATAATAATATTTTCTGCCTTTTATATAAGTCAATAACAGCGCTTATCCGCATAATTAAACTGATTAATAACGAGAACAGTTTTTAATTCTTATACGTAATTTATTGTCAGTTTATTTTACCGGACTTAGTATGTATACATTAAAACGCCCAAGTCCAAGTTATGGAAGACCCCTAATAAAAAAGCAAGACCACGACAAGGTACATAATGTGAAACCACGTCTGGAAAAAGTACCCAAGAACATAATACAGAATATATGTACTTACTAAATATAATTAAAACTTCGTATTTTGTTGGATAAGTATGTATTTAGTCGGTTAGGTAAAATATCCACTGAAAATATAATTGAAAAGCAAGATATCCAAAGTTTATCTGACAAAATACGATGTTGTGATCATTAGTCACTACATAATCTCTAGATATATGTATACAGGATATCCCATAAGCCTAAACCTAGGGCTGACCGTACAGCTAAAAAGCTATCAATTTAACCCCTATGTATAGTCAGCGATAGTTGCTAGTTTCGGAGATGTTGATCATTTTAATCAGTTTTTTTGTAATTTCTTGAAAGGCATCGTTGTATAAATTGCTTGCCCACATTTGTTTTCTGTAAAAAAAAATGAAATTATTTTATTAAATATTTGAACAGTGTTCTAGAATGGGGGGATGATAAATAAACATGATTTATTATAGCCCACAGGGTGTAATGTGAACAGGCTTAATGTGCACATATCAAAATATTATTTTTTTAATTTTCCGTGACGTACGTTTTGATATATAGCCGAAAATTACCTTATCCCCAAAGTTTATGGACCACAGCTCTTAAACATTCCTGACTTCAAATGTCAAATTTTACAGTTTTGTAAAAAATATCAAATGATGATGTTGAGTATTTTCTCGAAACTAATTCTACTTCCTTATCATAAAATCGAAACTTACTCGGCACCTTTATTACGTTTTATTGCAGGATGATTTAGCGGGTAAAGGTATTTACAAAAAAACAAAAATAGACAGATGTTCTTTGACACGTTAAGAATCTACGGTAGATTGGCGTTTTTAAACCATATTATCTTTAATACAACCCTCCGCGCGCTAGTCTGACTCGCACTTGACCAGATTTTAGGATAAATTATAGCTTATATGTGTCAATCAATCAACCTGCCGTGTCACGCACAGCCCACCTATCTCTAAAAAGTGAGCTTTGAGTAAAATACCCAAACAACTTTACACAAACATAGGATGACAAAATATAAAACTACTTTTCGCTACATTTTTATTTATTATTTTATTTACCTTTTAAATTCAGTAAACCAGTTTGCCATTACTACTGCTCTTGGTTACGTGTCATGTAATAATTTAATTAAAAAGAGTTTCCCGTAACCAAAAAAGGATCACGCGCCCAATATCGGCGTAAAACTTATCGAGTGGTCACACGTATCTCTTCTAACGCCACGTTAAACGGAAAGAGGCAGCTTCGCGGAATTGTGAGCGGCCGGCCAGTCCGGCCACGCACAAAAACTAATATTTATAAGTTAAATAAAATAGATAAAATGTGCATGACAAAAATGTAGTTGCACGACTTTGCCACATCAAATATTTCAAAAACTGACTATTATTTTATGTACGCGCTTGTTGGTAGTCCATTATTCTTGAAGCGTCCAAATTAAGACCGTTTCACGGTGGTTAGGCGTAACTCGTCTTACTTAAGATAGAAGAGTTGTGCGTGACACGGCATACGTATTTGTTTGATTACGTACACTATTGAATTTGTCCTAAATTGGCAGATTAGGAATGGAATGTTTTTAATTTACTGAATCAAGTTATTCAATATGTTGAACGATTTACAGTTGAATTTAGAATTATAGATCATGGAACCGTGGACGGTAGGGTTAATAAGTCAAGTTTAAATAATTATTAAATTGGTTTGACATCTTCTTTATATTTATCTTTACGTAGTATAAAATTAAGTCGCTTCCGCTGTCTGTTCGCTTATATATTTTAAAATACTCAACGTATTCAATGCAGGTTCCAGCAATAGATAGAGTGATTCAAGGGGAAGGAATCTTTAATAAATTCAAGATTACATACGGGTGTTTCAGAAATGTCACATAAACCAAAGCGAAGCGAGGGCGGGTCGATAGTAGACTATAAAGTACGTAAGTAAGTGGCCAAAGCACATTTCCTGGATTCCCAAAACCACTACAACCAGAAATACACTGATACCCTTTTTACACGACAGCCCAAAAAAAGGAGTGTCATGTTTTCAAGGTTCATATGTATGTACAGTCAACGTCATATAGTTGGTAGCATCCAAAGTAGCCAAATAGTACGTTACACGTCATTATTACCGTAGTAACAAGGGCGTGTAACGAACTATTTGGCTACTTTGGATGCTACCAACTATATGACGCTGACTGTACCTATGTAATGATTCTTTATTCCACCATAACTTCTAAACGGCTGAGCCGATTTAGATGTGTGTGGTATCGGTAGAATCCTTTCATCATCCCGGGTGACATAGGATACCTAAACTGTTAAAAATGAAATAAAAACAATGGAAAAATATCAATTATTTATGTCAACAACAAAAAAGTCTTTAATTATTACAATATGGGTCTCATTTGAAAGGTCTTAATGTGACCATCTCAAATATATACAAATATTACTATATTTACCATTAATAAACGGGTTTACCGGGTACCATTAACAAAACTGTTATTTTGTGCACATACTTATATCTCCGTTTATCTTAAATGAAAGAATATATAACAAACTTAAAAACAGAATTAGTTCATACATGTGGTTCTTTTGAGATAGTTTTTTGTCTTTCTAGTAACGGCTCCGGAACTCCACACTGAGCATGTTCCGACATGCTCTTGCCCGGTTTATTATTTAAGAATTCCTTTGTCGACTTTATCTTTTGGTAGAAGTCTCAGAAGTCCTTTTACGACGACGCGCTGGCCTAGTTGGTAGTGACCCTGCCTACGAAGCTAGCGGTCCTGGGTTCAAATCCCGGTAAGGGCAGATATTTGTGTGATGAGCGCGAATATTTGTTCCTGAGTCATGGATGTTTTCTATGTATTTAAGTATACATTTCTCTATATAAGTATTTATATCGTTGTCTAGTACCCATAGTACAAGCCTAGAGCTTAGTTTGGGACCAGATCAATTGGTGTAACACTGTCCCCTGATATTTATTTATTTATTTTTATTTTTATTTTAAGATAAATGAATGGGCGCTGAGGGATAATTAAATCATTTGTTATTCAGTCGCCGTGGCGCTCTCGTTCTTCGTGTGCTGGGCGCCCTTTCATCTGCAGCGGCTGCTTGCCATCTACGGGAAGAGTCTCGAGAAGCCCTCGGATACCTTCTACCTGGTAATGATCTATTTACTTTAAAGTAGGGACAACGAGTGATGGCACTTGACACATCTGACAATAGTGTTGTGAAACACTCCATTTAACTATCGTAAAAATTCTGTCAAGTGCGAGTAGTGGTTTACCATTGAATTGCCGACAGACTTTTAATCGAATATTATTTCAAAGACAACGTTTCAAGTATTTTCATTTCATCGACAAGTCATTGCGTCGTGGACTCGATACTAGGTAATTTGAACCGAGGTCTTTTAATTAGTAGTTGACATAATTATTTCAATAAAATTCATAACATGACTAATCATTTATTTTATTTGTTTGACTGTTTAAAACAGTACTTTTCGTATGTTTGGGCATAGTGACGAGATCCACATCAGAAGCGTAAACGGAGTCCAAATAGAAAAGCAATGGTCAACAATTAAGGGCAGTATGGGTGTCCAAAATTTAACGCCAGGTAAAACAGATTCGGATCACATGTACGCAATACGTAGTAATGTCAAGACAAAACTGACAGCTAATGAGTGACAATTTAATAAAAGAGGATACAAAAAAGGATTTATTTAAAGTACTTATATAAATAAAAAAAGCGTATTAAAAGCGTGAAGGGTAAAGTATGGAGGTGAGTTCAGGGCGTGGGTTAAATATGGAGACGTTTTATTGTATGCCAATAGAGTTTTTAGATCAAACTCTGGAAATAAACTGTTTGGCTCGAAGAAGACGACATTGTCAGAAATTTGAAATATTGTGTCAAAATATACAAACTAAAAAAAACATAACAATATATATGTGGTTACCTATATAAAACTTCATAGGCTTACATGTAAATTGCGGTGGAAGGGGCGTCATTTTAACTTAGACGAGCTCTACGTTTCAGTACCTTGTTTATTTAATCATGTTAAAACTGCCATATATATAAATCTCACAGCGATTAAAGTGACAGGGTATACTAAAGTGTACACATGTTTGTGACTTTGAGTGTACCAGTCAGCGATGCTTTGTTATCATCACGCGAATTGTTTTTTTGAGATGTTTTTTATTAGTTATGATTAAAACGATGAACGCAACGAAAAGCAAATAAAAACGATCTCAAGATGAAGCTAGTTACGATAAATGCGTTTCGGTAAATTACAGCCCCAGCGGTACATCACTATTCCGGTGCGTGCAACAATGAAGTTTGACATCTGTTCCTTTATACTTGCTGTCAATATTTAGGGAACTTCATGAGCGAGCAAACGTCAAGTCAAACGTCAAGTGCCATCACTCGGTGTCCCTACTTTAGTGCCCAGTATTCATTACATTGCCAGTTTACGTGTCTATTTTTATGTGCTGCTGTTCTCAGACTGCTCTCTGTAATGTTTGTATATTGTAAACAACTAAAGTATTTTTCATTTCTCACTCTAAAATGAATCATAATAGTCATGTATTGGCGGACTAAAGTGATGCGTTTAATCCCTTGGAATTAAAGTCACACTTTACTCCCAAGTGTGTTTATCTTTGTATTAGATGACTTGTCTTTAAAAATATAAATACGCAATATAAGTCTCGAAAAATAAGTCTGTGAATTTCCCTGATCATATTTACTAGCCAAATGCCATTATGTATTGATAATTATCTAGGGTGTCCCAGAACTGAAATTTTGCGGGATATGAAAGCCCTTCTTAATTAGTTAATTCGTTTCGGAGGTATTATAGTTATTTTTGTGCCTGGTGCATAATAAGAGGCATTAATACACGAGTCTGTTTTTATGCAACGAGCCGAAAGGCAAGTTTCATAATAAGATCACACGACTGTTTTACTGCCTAAGTTATGCGGACAGTCGCATACATAACTTTACCTACATGCATATCATAAGTTTTCTACAATATGTGAGAATTATGTATCTTACGTTGCCCTGTGTCTTAATGTACCTGTATCTTAATGTTCACATTAAAGTATTGGTGACTGATACTTTAATGTGAACTCAGACAACTTTTCTACTAAAAACCTTTTAAATCCAATGCAAACTATCTATTTTTATATTTAAAAACATATTTTTTTATAAAAAAAATATGATAAAAAATCACTTTCTGGTTATCTTTACCTATGAATACTGGCCAAATAGCATTATTTTTTATTTATTCCTCGTTCAAAATGAACTTCAAAGATACTTAAAAAAATTAATCACCGCGCTGTAACGTGTGAAACGTTCGTGCGTTAGACTAAAAAAAAGGGGTGACAGCACCGATTTCGATTATCCCCCCAACCCGCTCGGCCTCGTCTTTTAAACTAAAGGACATAAGAGCGAGCAGACTCTATAAGCTAACTAAATAATGACACTTAATTTATCTTACTCAGATTAATACCGCCCTCATAAATCTAATATGCTGTGTGCTGCTGTGTGTCGAGAATATTTGCGATTTTGTGAGAAGAGACGATCGAGACGATCGCAAACGAGTATACTTAGTTTATTTATTTATTTTTCATTTTTTTTTTGTGTTTCTTTACTGCAAACAAATGAAACTCATACCATTGGGAGTGGCGTCCGCGGACCGGAAGACGAGCTGTAGGTAGGCCTCCAACAAGATGGAGTGACGACCTCGTCAGGATCGCGGGACCGCGGTGGAAGCGAAAAGCACAAGACCGGTCTGAGTGGAAAGCCTTGGGGGAGGCCTATGTCCAGCAGTGGACGTCTTTCGGTTGACATGATGATGATGACGATGAAACAAAAAAAAATATTATTATAAGTAGTTATATAATTCGTTATTGTGTTTTATATTTGCGACTATTAAATTGTACAGCATCGATCTGGTTTTCTCGGCGCATAAATTAATATGTGTTGTCACAAATACATTAATAAGCCAAACAAGATTCAACCCTCTCCCTTTCGTAAAGAAATTGCACGAGCTCCAGGAGTTTTGTTTAAGATACTGCCATCTGTCTTAGCACGGCAGAATTGTTTTGTAATTATTAAGCTAAGACGATATAGACCATTTCGTTTCGGCCCGACATGGTACCCGAATGATTAGGTGCAATTTTAATGAAGACGTTTAACATTTAAAAATATAGAGCTATTTCCCGATTTAATTTAGAATAAGATCCATCTTTACCGAATATTTAGGTAGTCTAGACAGTTTTATTATTATGAGTGCCGTTTTCAATAACAATGTATCCCGAATATTTTATTAGACTCGAAACGAAACAATAATTTTGATGTTTATTTCAATTACGTATAACAGAATTGGTGCGTAAAATATTCCAATTGTAAGTTGAACTAAAAATAAAATTCCGCAAATTTGCTGTAGTCAACGAAATTCAACTAACATACATCTTTGTCTTTGTATATGTATATTCATACCGTTGGGGGGAAAATGCCGTAGTCGCCACGCTTGGCAGGCGGGTTGGCGACCGCAGTTATAACATGTAGTCCGCGGAGGACGCTGCTGCCCATCCTCCGGTTTATCCCTTCGCGTTGGATGCGAAAAGCATAAGACCCGTCTGAGCCGCCTTGGGGGAGGCCTATGTCCAGCAGTGGACGTCTTTCGGCTGACATGATGATGATTATGATGTCTGATATGATCTGGTATGATCTTGGTCTGTATGTACATCTTATAGCTGCCTTTTTCGTCTCAGATTCCTATTATTGCATAAAAATGGGACGATTTGTCTCCCCCCATGATGAGCTTACGACAATTACAGCACTTAAAGCCGAGTAATTTGTGCCCAAATCGCGTTGAGTAAATGTTCACAGAGCTATTAGGGTAATAGTCGAAAGTTTGACATACGTAACCTTTTTTCAGCTTTAGGCGACAATAGAAACGTGGCTTCCACTTTAATACAGTTTTACAAGCTACATTTTTTTTAATATCTAACAGCCAGTGGCGGATATGCCCTAAGGCCCAGTAGGCGCGGGCCTAGAGCGGCCAGATATCAGGGGCGGCAAATCGTGACAAAAAATCACTGATGATAGCAAGAAATAACTCAAATGCTGCATAAGCTGCATAAGCTGAGGACAAGAAAGCTGGTAGTGCCACGCTAGAAGAGGTCCATAGTTAATTAAATTTCTGATTTTGATTTAGATAAAAGTTGGCAGTAAAATAAATTCATTATGTAGTATGTGTAGGGGTGCTGAGAAAGAGGCAGCAGATGGCCTGGGGGCCCTGGGGCCTAGAGCGGCCAAGACTGCAAATCCGCCACTGCTAAAAGCTAAATAGAAATCGGATCACTCACTCGGGCAACAGGCGATGAGAGACAGAAAGACAGTTCATAATTCAATTACAACAAAACTTTTATCAAATATTACTTATTAAAAAAAACTCCATTTTTTTTTCATTTTACGGACAGTTCAACATGTCGAACATTTACTAATTGTATTTTTATTTTGTACAATATTTTTTTTACATACATTTTACACACTTGACAGATTTTTTGTAGGTATCGCATGATATAAAAAAATACCAAAATACAACATCGTGTCCTGTTTCGCATAGCGAATACGGTACGTAGTTGAAACATCACAAATTTCAGAAAATCTTTTCATACATTATATTAAAGAACTGCCTTTTACCAAAATTATATTAGAAAAATAAAAAAAATTGAAGGCGTATTTTTAAACATACCTATATTTTTTAATTATAGGTCAAGTTATGCACAAAGCAAAAGTACATCAAAACTTAATTTAACTTTAGTGTTCCACTGTTTATGTTTACCCATAAACCGACTGTAAGCCGCAAAAGTCTGTTTAACTTGCGTAAAGTAATTAAAAAGGCTAATCAGACTTTGTTGTACACCCCCTTGCAAATAGAACCATTTGATTTAGTCAAGTAGTTCAAATAATTCTGTAAGGAAATGAGATTGTATGGTACAAAGTGAATACAAAAGAAATGTATGTAAACTAAGTATATAAATAATATATTTTCTGTGACATGCTCGGAAATGGTATTAGTGAGGTAGAAACAGCAGGCGTAGTTCTGCGTTCCAGGACAAGGCAAATAAAATAAAAAACCAATGGCAGCAGCCGCGAAAAATGTACATGAGATTTCATTCTATCCCGCGTATGTTTGGATCAGGGTAACTAACTCCAATCAGCCAAACACTAGTACAATCCATAAGTTATTAAATTTGATAGTTTGATAGAATTCAGTCTTTGTTTTTTTTTATGGCATATAGAAGGCAAACGAGCACACAGGTCACCTGATGGTAAGTGGAAACTGTGACCCATAGACATGTGACGCATTCACAAGACTGCAAACCTAAGACTGCAAATGCGTTGCCTACCCTGAGGAATAAGATGGAATGCCTCTATACTAGTCATTACACCGGTTGTCTTATCCCCAAGCCTGAACACAACAATGCGAATACTGTTTGGAGGTAGGTAGGTTAATGGATAAGACGGTGGTAGCGATCCGGACGGACCTTGCTTGCCTGCTTGCTTGTTGGATATACTAAATAATTAACTTCGATGCTATAATCATTAATCTCAAATGTGATATCATTTTAGAATCTCCACTTAATCTCCTTTTTTATACACCGTGCGATGTCAAACTTGGCGGAAGAAAAACTCAGATTTCTAAACTTTAAATTTGACTCGAAAAATTAATAAAACTGCTAATTATTAATTAATTTCATTAGGTCTTAAAGCAAATTAAATCAGCTTTCTTTTACAGTAAGCGAAATTGAAAAATTCTAATAACTGTGGTCGTGGCATCCGAGGTAAACCACGGTACCGCAATTCCGTAATTTTGAAAAGTTGTGATATTTAGTTTTCGTGCGACTTTTACTAAACATGAATTATCATATTTTCAACACTCCTGAACTGAGCTATCCATCCCTGTATGATCCACTATATACCGGACACCTTTTATATATATACTTATCTCATATACTTATCCTGCAACGACCTTTTTCCCGGTCTCTGCGGTATTGTACTATTCATTTCGTTAGCATAAAATCTCCATTCCTACGATATACTTAAACTGCTCGAAATAGTCGATAATAGATTACCGTTTTCTTTTTAATAACTAACCAAAATAATGTCCTTCATCATACATATTAGATAGGAAATGGCATACAATGTTTTCTTAATCGAAAATATTCACAAGGGAATTTTTCCGATAAGGAAATACTTATTAACTGTATTTTTCATATACATCTAGGTTGTTATTTCTTTCGTAAACAACTTTGTGTGTACGATTAGATTATGATATATTAATATCTTGCACGCTGACTGAACACCCATTGATCTAGCCCCGTAGGGGATCACAAATAATCCTACCGGGAAATAGACAACTTTCTTCTCTTCGATACCTATAGTACACATATGAAACCACGAACTCCGGTACAAAGCTCGTGTTCATTATATCGTTAGTAGAATTTATACCCGACAGCGGCAGAGCCCAAAAGAGGGTTATGTGTTTGACCTGTGTATATGTCCGACTCCATGTCCCCTCGTAACTAAACGTCTAAACCGATTTTAATAAATTATACGTGGTTAAGTTCGTCTTAACCATTAAAGTGTTATAGGCTATATTAAAATTATTTTAATGTGAAGCTGGCGAAATAAAAAATATATAGATCAATACGTAATAAGTAACATTACTTGGACGACATTATTCAAACAGCAAGGGTTTTTTTAAAGCTTACTTTTCTTTAGACTTGTTAGATCGCATTAAGTAACTGATCACCAAAAGTAATGTCAGGTCGTGTGCTCGACAAAAAGACAAAACATTCACTTTTACTGATTGAAAATTACAATCTAATTAATTTATACAGTGTTTATCGTCGGGACGGTAAGATTTGGCCGCAAGCTTTGACTGTTTTTGTACCAGTAGGTAACAACGTTTTGATCGTTAGTCTCGTTATAACGTGTGTACTGTATATTCCGAAAATCGTTTTTCCAAGTGGCGATTAATACCATTCGCATATTTTACCACTTTATTTTTTGTCAATAGCTACTTTTCCCGAAGGGTTTTCTAACCATTCGCATATTTACCCACTATATTTATTTTTCAATTGGGTCTGCTTAGATATCATAAATATGAGGTAGTTTTAGGTTATGTTAGTTTTGCGGCAGGCCCGGAGGGCCAAAACCACCCACAAATAGGAGCTCCGCTCATGCGACCCTATTAAACTCGACTCTGTTAAATTTAAATTTGATTTAAAAAACATTGGTCAGTCGAATTGGTTGAGCAGTTCAGTTAGTAATGGGAAAGAAGGGGAAAATAAAAAGTGGGAAAATATACGAATGGTATTAACCGCCACTTGGAAAAAACGATTTTAGGAATATACACTACACTCTCAACATGGCGCAAAGCAGAGAAGGTTCATCTTTTTTCGATTGGACATACTGCTTTATTGTTTCAGTGCGACACGTGGCAAGTCGTGACGTCCAGTAGCACAAACATTTCTCTCATACGTCACGTTTACAAATTGCCGTCACTATTCGAAAACGTGGACGTATTACGGTATCTGACCGCAGCATGACCCCTAGAATGGAGTCGTGCTTCGATATATTATTTCACTAGCCTCTGCCAGCGATTTTATCCGTGTAGATCTCGTACGTTTTGACATTCCACGAGAACCGTTAATTATTTCGGGAGAAAAAGTAGCTTATGTTACTTAGGAATAATGTAGCATTCTAAGAGTGAAAGAATTTATGGAATCGGTAGTTATTGAGTTTATTCGTTACAAACATACCAATATACAAATCTTTCCTCTTTATAATGTTGGTTTAGATGTATACATAGATGTAAACATACAAACCTCATCATCAATGTCAATCTCCTAGAAAATTAAGTACCTACTAAATACGGACACGGGGCACTGATTCCAAATATTTCCAATCGTCGCGTCATATGAGATTCACGCCAGGATTGTTACCACAGACCATTAAATTCGAAACTTCGGGTTCCCCATCCCTTTCACTCGTTATTCTAGACTTAATGGAGAGAGAGCAATGGAACTAACCTTACTTCGATCTTCTATTATCAAAGTAGGACCTGGTGATGTATTTTTGTCCCAAGCTATTTCTTTGTCCATGATTGTCAGGACTCTTCTTGATCGCTATTAGCGGCCTTTACACGTAAAGTTCGTACCGCGGGTTCGTTCCGAACCGTACATTTTTTACTATTTTACTATTACAGTTGCATTTGTAATGCTTTTTGACATTCATAGGTGCATTATATTATGCCTAAATTGAAGAATAAAGAACTTTGACTTTGACTTTGACTTTATTTACACGTACGGTTCGGAACGAAGATTGGAACGGCGCGGCGCGTGGTTTAACTGGTGAAACTGATTGTTGTAAAACTACAATGAAGTTTTTTTTGTGTCAAAAAAAGTCGTGCGTTCTCGCCGGAACATTAGTTAAGTTTAGCTACCGTAGTTTCATGGTTCAATGTGTAAATAAGTTACTGTCATAAATTTCATTTTTGACTCTACTTTCTTTACAAAATTCTTCTTCAAGACCAAACCATGGAGTCCTAAGGTCCTAACACGGTGGTTCTGCGTTAAGTATAGCGGAGACCCTGTCGCCACCTTCCGACTCCATCATCAGATGACCCCTTAGATACCATAATATTGCATCGTCATCGGGTTTACATATGTGGTCCAAATTTCAGCCCATTCCGTTAAAGGGAAGTGGGTCAAATTGAACTTTGAACAAGATTTGACCTGTACATACATACGTACATTGCAAGTTAAATAAACCCTTTTAAAATAATGATGATCCCAAATACCTATCTAGACGATGTCGTGGACTAGACTTATTGCCTCTGTATTTGATGACCCAGAAGGTGATAAACTACCGCAGTAACGAAATAAATGGCATGTAACATTCTTTCCACTACTAACTCAACGGTCAAATTGTCCAGAGGAAGGCACTGCATTTGTGCGCGGTACTCCGTAGGGCTTATAGCTAATTCAAACCATTTCGATTGATACACACGTATTTAGGATAATTATAAAACATTATCTAGATTCCCAAACCAAAGTTTACTCACTACTCATTTGTAAAACATAAAATAAAATCTCGAAAAACCGACATTCGTCAAGTTATAACGATAAATCTTACTTACCCTTAGGGGGTGAAAAATTGATAAGTACCTTAATATAGCTCCCGATAGAGATCAATCATCACTCTGGCCCTAGTATGGCAGCGTCTATATCACGTTTCAAATGTGTATAAAGCATCCCTCACTCTCGTACTAATTTACGTGTCAGAAGGTGACGGATGCCTTATACAAATTTTGTCACGCGATAAACGCAGCCATGTTAGGGCCCCTGGTCTGCTCTGAGTCCGCGGAGAAGTGACACGGAGGAAAGTCAGCAGGGTCTATATTCTTGGTGGTAAAAACCTAATCGTCTTTGATCTGTTTATGGTGTTGTTTTTGACTCGGCCGCCATTACTTGACTACAAATAACACCCATGTGTAATGTATGTATGTAAACACTTTTTGGTATAAACGGGAAAACTCAAACTCCCTTATTATCACTAGATAATTAATCCTACCGCCAAACAGCAGTGTTCGCATTGCTTAGGCTTTCAGTCTTGTGAATGCGAATGTCTATGGGTCACAGTTTCCACTTACCATCAGGTGGCCTGTGTGCTCGTCAGCCTACCCTATGCCATAAAAAAGAAAAAAAAAACATTGTAGTGGGCGATTCAACGAACTAGATGATTCAACCATCAACTCGCCCTAAAGAAACGATCAGTTCACAAGTTGATTCGATTAGTGTCCAAATCGATTGCGGGAAATTGGCTCTTCAAGTGAGTAACGTTTTTACATAACTGGTTAAACAACTCAACAATCCTTCGCATATCTTTAAAGATATAACTAAAAATCGACAAAATCAACTAGATTGGCGTCTTTGGCAGCATGCAGAACAGGTACTCTGAATTCTGTTTTCAAGGTAACTAAGTTAACGTTTCGTTTACCTACCGCTCGTCGATCCTATAAAAAAAAACACTTAGCGACATATGTCATAAAAATGCGTATCTATTTATTCACAGCTTGACCTTTGTATTAGAGCCCCCATTTACTCCAGCCCCCCCGCCGATGACCGTCTCGATAAAGTACCCAAAATTAAATTTCCCCTTTTCGCGTTTTTCCCCATTTTCCTTATTTTTCCAGTCGTTTGTTATTCTTCTCCTTTTTCCATTCGCAGATTCCCCCATTCGTTGATTTTACTAGATACTTAGGTAGCTTAAACTTATGTTAGATTTGCAGCAGGGCCGAATGGCCAAAGCATCCAGAAATAGAAGTTCCGCTAGAGTGTCTCTGTGGAATTGAAACATGCCACTCGGAAAAAGCTACAATGTAATAAATGCGTGTGGAAAAAATATGAATGGTTAGAAGAATAACAGAAGATTGGGAAATAAGGAAAATGGGGAAGAACGCGAATTTGAATACAAAAATTGGGGAAAAATAATTATAGGAAGTTTATATTTTTATTAGGTACAGTCGCGCCCTCTACGAAAATTTTGACTAAGGTTGAACTTTTAATTCACTGCAGTAAAATCACAAAATGAAATAATTATACCACATTTAATTTAATAGTCCTTCACGTGTGTTCCCGTAATGAATGATTTGATCAAAGAACGAACTAAATATTTTATGGATATTATACACACATAATGTTTAAAAATATTATGAGACACGAGTTACAAGCCACAGACTACACAGACAAATACCGCATTGGTGTAAAAAGTGATGTTTGTTACGTTTTTTTCTTAATTAGGTACTTAAGTTATTTTGTAACCCTCTTAAATATAGATATTATTAAAGTGGTGAATCACTAAAATTAACTGCATTTCATTGTTATTTTTTTCTTTAATTTAGACAGAACAACTATTTTTTATACATTAAAAACTGACAACACCAAAGCTGTCATCCTACTCCAGTGAATTAAAAGTTCAACCTTACTAGTGTTTAAATTAACAAGAGGTCACTATTCATGTTAACTTCAAGCTCGGACCGGTAAGTTAAAAGTTGATTCGGGAAAATCACAAGCTACCCTAACTTAGGTATGTTGTTAAAGATCATTATTTCGTGAAAACAACCAGAGGGCCCTGCCGAGATGCACTACGCTAAATAGCGTTTAGCTATTCGTTTCGTTTTTAACCAAACGCGTCACTGGTAGATCACGTGACTTTTCGTATCATCTACCAGTCAGTATCAGCCCTCAGACTTCAACAGAAAATAGCTTTAGGTAAACTAAACGAGGATGTTCATACACCGGTACCTGATGCCCAATTTCTTCACGCGCCGGTATAAATGTTGATGTCTTTTGTTTTGGTTGCACAAAGCACGTGAGTGGTTAGTCGATTTTAAATGATTGTCTGTATGGCCGCTAATTATAAACAAAACGGTATGCATTAGTTACTTTGAGTTCCTCAGTCCGTAGTTCTTATCGACAGCACTCCCAAAACGAAACCGCGGACGAGAAGTAAGTTTTATATAAGTAGGTTTCTATTAATATTCCAGAAAGGGATAACGGCATTTAACTAGAGCCTATGAATTTAAATTTGAGAGAAATCAGTATAAATGGAGGGCCTATTGCTGGGAGAAATATCCAATACGTGTTCGTGGAATATCCAATAGACAAAAATCGGCGGTTGGTTATGTCGAACGTTGTTTTCCTGCGACCCCTCATTATCATAAAAATGCTTTTAACACGGGTCGAGACTGAAAATAAACTACCAAGGCTTACTTTCATTGGTCGATATGCTTGTAGCAATCCATTGACGGGTTGTTTTAAAAAGCATTCGGCAAAGAGAGAATAAATTTTGTAAACTATGAATATTATGATTGTTTTACGCACAACTGAACTGACCCGCCGCCGCCGCCGCAGGCCCCGCTACCGGCCAACGCTGCAACCACCACAAGTTGCGTGTATGGGTTAATGGTTTTTTTATTCCTTTCCATTTATATGCAATAGAGAGCATTTTTTAATAAAATATCGCACGGGACAGGAATTGGTTTTTATACTTACGTTTATTTTGGTTTATTATCCTGGCAGGGTCGCCATGCGGTGTGCGGGGTAGAGGGGAGTGTAGAAGGGAAACAACCATGTGTTACAACGAGTAATTTAATACTGAAACCCTATAGGTACTAAAAGACAATGCGGTCCCTACTCTCAGTTACATGTATAACTATAATGTAATACTTAGTAGCTATCACACCTCAATTTGCTAAAAAACGTTTCACAAACTGATTCATTTCACAAACATATCATTTTGCTAAACGCTTTTTTCCGAAACTGTAAATATTTTATGATATTATTAAAACTAACCTAACCTAACCTATAGGTAGGCTTCTAGTACAAGGTGGTTGTTGTAAAGCGTTTCTTGGTTGGTCGATTACGAACAACACGCGCTCGGTACATCGAGGCGATCGATGTCACATGTCCATTAATTAGTCAGTGCAACGCAACAGTTGCATCGTCCGATTAATGAAGAAGTTTCCGGGAGACTTCTCCATTAGCTGGGACGTTGCAAGTGTCATGTTACACTTAATAATTAATGCACAGTTAAATACAAAAGAGATTAACTGGGGTCCTAGTCTGAGAGTCATGTGAAAAAGGGTTTAAGTCTCGGCGCCGTCAATAGAACTTGTGAACGATGTAAACAAATTGGTAATGTTTGACACATAACCTCAAATATTCACCAAGCGTGTTTTTATTAAAAATAACGTATAATGAATAGTTATTTCATCTTAAACTTAATAAGAAAATAATGATGATGATGTATGAATCGTTGCAAAGACCTCACTTGATCTTTAAAAGTACTTGATTATGGAGTAATCATGGTGAATTGGTTGGTTTGGTTTTGTTTACATCTTTCGCAAGTTCTCCGTTCATGTATATATACTACCCAGTCCTTCTACTGCTAGCGGCCTATTTAAAGCTTATTGTAAGTTGGTAACCTTCTAAAGGGAATAAGAGAGTGGTAAAGAGGATCCATAGGCTGCCTGTCCACTGGAGCGAAGCGACACAGCGGAGCGGTGAGCGAGTAAAAGATCTACCAATAGGAATAATTTATTTTCCTAGCCTCCCTCAGCTCGCTCTTCTATTGGTTGATTTTTCCTTGCTCACTGCTGCGCTGCCTCGCTCCGCTCCAGTGGACAGGCAGCCTTTTAGGAAGCTCAAGCTACAGTGGCGCGCTGCGTCCGCATGTATGACAAAGGTACAGCACTTCATATCGATCGAATAGGTTTAGTAAGTACGTTATCTAAGAGCCATTTAAGAGCATTGGGAAGCTAAAAATGTCCATACAAAATGCTAAAACGTTTCTCTCCCTTAAACCAGGTCCGATTTTTCCGATTTTTAAATATGTTATAGATATCACAAAAAAATTGTACGTTTTCCTTTTCCACAAAATTTTCTTAGTATGGCACAAATTAAAGAAAACAAAAAACAGAAACGTACAGATCTAGTTCTTTATAATAACTAAGTACAACATGTTACATGATTTAGGGGTGACAAACGTTATCGCCCGGGGCTTAATTTTTATGGTTTTTTTTTGACAACTTCGCGATTTTAGCAGCGCTTCACAATATTCTTTAGTACCTATAACAGAAAAACTTCGCCATTCTAAAGTAATTTCCATTTTCTTAGACTCGATGCAAATTATACTTAATTAAGCAAGTCCAAAATTTATTACGCAACTTGAAACTACATTTATTGAACGTAGTAGTAGGGTAAAGTCACCAGTGGTCAGCCAGAGACCAGTAGTCGACCTTATATGAGTGCGAACAGTGTGAAATATATCTGTCGTACTCTTTCCACTTATACAAAATATAGGCAGAGGTCGACTACAGGTCTCTGGCTGACCACTGGTGACTTTACCCTATGTGTTCTTGTTTACCGCGCGCCGCCGGAATTAACTAACGTATTCTAATGCAATTTGCCGCGGCCCACACAGTTTAAATTTATAACTTTATCAAACTCGGTACTGAATTTATTATCGCAGATCTTTTTATTTCCAACCGCCGTTTTAGGGTTCCGTAATCAACAAGGAACCCTTATAGTTTCGCCATGTACTATCGAACCAACGGAACCCTGACCCACCATGGAACCTTGTCACAGTGATTGACGTACGATTGTCGTATAGCTTCGTATGACAGTCCTAACGTCAATCACTGTGACAAGGTTCTATGGTGGGTCAGGGTTCCGTTGGTTCGATAGTACACCTACGGCTGTCCGCGTTTTAACTCAGTCACTCTTGGTACTACAAAGCCGTAATTTGGCATAGTTATACGTAAATCATCATTTTATAAAATCTTTAGCTGTTAATGAACAGGTTTAAAGTTTTTTTTGCCTAAATGTTTATTAGGAAGCTATGTTAAAAAAACCATAAATCCAGTTGTCAACTCGTATCTATAATGCTGTCAGTTCAATGTGTGTTGTTGAGCCCGAATGGCATTGTGAAAACACAATCGTCCAACCACGTTTCCCTGTAATCTCGTAATTTATATGGCATTGGCAGCTTTGTACCACAGGTAAATAAATCTGCCTGTGGTTTACACAGGTGAACTAACGTGGTGGAGACATACCCTTATAATCTGTGGTAAGGAAGATATACATGTAACCTACTGCTACTGCATATAAGTCGTTTTTCTAAGTTCAATGTTCTATTAAATTGGTAAGCGGTTCTCCCAGTATGTTTCGGTGGACTCGGTATTCGTTGCTCATCAATTGTAGCTTTTTTGGCGTTCTTATCATCTGCTTATGGTTGGATGTCTCTCGTCAGTATTATATTAAATACAACAGATACTTGACGTTGAGATAGCGAACCTGGTGGAGGCCAGGGCTGCCTGGTGTGAGTCAGGCCCTGGAGTGGATATGCCAACGCATAAACATGTTCAAAGAGCTTGGGATACCCCTCGTCTTATGGAAATTCATGCAGCCTTTTTAGCAAATAGTCTAGACGATTCAGATCGCGCCCGTCTTCTCGCTGTTGCTGGTAGTGAGTCCGGCCATTGGCTCCACGCCCTTCCCTCTGCCATCTCAGAATAGAAGACAACTTTGGATAACCGGGAATGATAATAAATTGAATGGGAATGTGACAAAAACGGCTCTTTGCATTTACATCCTCTTTTCGATCGCACTAAAAGGCCCTGAATTTGTTGCCACCTCCCCCTCCCGCATTAGAGTATAATTTATAGTTGTGACAGTCACAAAAAGGATACAATAAAATTCTTTATGGATTTATTCCATTGAATGAGGCTGTTAAGGCATCGTCGTCGTCTGCCCAAACTAGTTCATTTTGTGATAGTGGGTCAAGGCTTAGTCCTTTCTTTACATTTGTTATATACATTTATATACCTACTTACCTATACTACAGGAGATGTTTTGCTGCTTAGATAACTATGTTTTTATTTTGATTCAGTTTGATTTCTGTTATCAATTAGAATTTAACCTAGATACCTATATATTAACGTCCCTACATAGTAATTGTTGTTAAACCGGTTCTCTCCCTTTACGCCAATAACCGAAACAAAGATCAGTAGGTACTGTATTTTATAAGCTGGCCACATTATTTTTACGTTTGACATATTTTGTAGCTGTCATTTTAGACTACCTGAATTCTGAGATGTTTTGCGGTCCTAGTATGGCTGCGTTTCTTTTTCCTTGCCCCGTGGCGACTTGAACAGCTAGTACCGCGGCAATATGGCGTTTCCATAATGAAGTGATTTCGCCAGTGTCAAGTACATATAAGTATAAATTAATATAGTCATAAAACACAATCCAATCTTCTCTAGGAAGATTGGTGGCAACGTTGTACGGTGATATGTAGGACAGAGGCCAAGATAGTTTTAACCTCTGTACCACTGCGAGTCCACTTGAAACGAGAAGTAAGATGCCAGGATACACGAAATAAGTCCAAGTCTTCTATGACTGTGCAACACAAAGGCATTAAAAGTACAAATCACTAACAAAAAAGAACTTTGAACACCTAAATATACAAAAATAAAAAATAAAACAAATTACACATCCGCCATCTTTTGACGTTGCAAATGGCCTCCACTCTACGTGTCAAAAAGTGACGGATGTTTTTTGACATTTTGTCACACGTTAAACGCAGCCATATTAGATGGGGCCTAATATGGGTGTGATTAATAAAATTGCAACAATAGGTTATAATATTATGTAATTTTAATGTTTTTAACAGTGAGTTTGATAGGTAGGTACGGACAAAGAGCTAATCAGTGAAATATTGACCCCTCGCACGTCGGTGGCAAAGACGTCATTGCGGCACGTTGCATAAATACTAAATCACGAGAGGTAACACCGCGTTGTTAGTTGGTTTGGTACCCAGTGACCCTGCCTATGAAGCTAGCGGTCCCGGGTCCCATTCCCGGTTTGGGCAAATCTTTTTGTCATGAGCGCGAGTACTTGTTTCTTGGATGTTTACTATACATATATTTAAGTTTTTATTTTTCTATGTAAGTATTTATATATCATTTCCTATACTCTGAGGGGTTAGATAAGTTACCGTCGAATATAAACGCTAGCGTTTGGTGATCACCTATCGCTTTGCGTTGTCAAAAACGAAAAAGCTAGCCAAGTTGCCCTTAGATACCGACGTTTATATCGTGATAGTGCTCGTGTTGAATTCAACCTGTCAAAATAATACCGCGTAACGACGGACAAAACGTCAAAACTATCACTATTCGATTAGCGCGAGTGATAGTGATCACATTACAGCTGCCGTGTTAGTTGTAACGACTGATACATCACGTGACTTACGTCAAATCCATACATTTTGGTAAGTGACAGGTGATCACCAAACGCTAGCGTTCGTATTCGATGGCAACTTGTCTAGCCCCGCTGATTATTCTAACATGATGCCTGTGACGGCTCATATCAACACTTATTACACATATTTCTTTAACTTTGCATGAATACTACATCGATACAAACCTAGCGACGCCGTTCAGGAATTTAAATAATGAATTGCCTTTTATCAAACACATCGCTTGAGAGTAAGTGATTGGAATGACGAAATACGGCTGTCACAGGCATCAGCTTAGAATAGTACCTATAGATAAGCCTAGAGCTTTGTTTGGGAGTAGGTTGAATGGGGTGAGATTGTACTCTGATATTTATTTATGGGTTTGACTCTAATTAATTCGGTATCCCAACACGACTGAATTTGGTATGCTAAACTGTAAACAAATCACTGACGAACTAACGAGAAAATTATTAGAGAAAATTACCTATCGAAAGCTTTAGGAAGATTATTTCCGGCAGAATGAGTAACAGAGCCGGCAATCGAATAAATAAACAAGACGTTGTTTGCTAACACCTTGTTGGGACATGAAGCGAGATTCAACATTGACTGAGCGATATTTGTACCTACACAAATCTATTGTTTATAATTAAAATAAGTACCTATCGCTTAGAATCTATGCCTTAGATAAGTCAGGCGTTCTCGCTGGGACTAAGGTAGCTTTCGACGCGTGTAGATTCAAAGACTTCGTTAATGTGGTTGAGCACATTTATTTCTCAGAAAACAGAATACAATTAACTTGACAACGAGAACTATAAATTAATCTTGAATTAATTAATAGTATTTCGTTATAGTATTATATAAAATATTACGTTACGTTATTACGTTCATTTTTTTTTATTATGAGATAAAGAAGGCGACCAACAGCGGCCGGTTTGAATTGTATGCTAATACAAATACACTTTATTCAACACAAAAAAAAACATACAATAGGCGGTCTAACCAGTAAATATATAATAATAATTTATAATATATATGAGGGGACCATGTCACACAAATTGACCTAGTCCCAAACTAAGTTCTAGGCTTGTATTATGGGTACTAGACAACGATATAAATACTTATATAGAGAAATATATACTTAAATACATAGAAAACATCCATGACTCAGGAACATATATTCGTGCTCATCACACAAATATCTGCCCTTACCGGGATTTGAACCCAGGACCGCAAGCTTCATAGGCAGGGTCGCTACGAACTAGGCCAGCTAGAAAATAGAAATTATTACGTTAAAGCTACGCAACTAACTTACCAATATGTATTCGCGTCAGGCGCTCCGCAAGCTTATGTCCATTACGTTTGAGTTTACGATTTTCTATTTTCGGGAACACACTGAGTCGAAAAACTTCTCTAGCGCATCAGTCTATACGTATTATCCCCCACAATTTCACTTCCACCCACGGGGGATTTTTCAATTCAACAAGCCAATATTCAATTCATCTTTATAGTAGGAACTTAATCCTTGAGCAGTTCGTTAATGTAGGTTACCTTACAAATAAAAAACACAATTCAAGTTAGTTGTAGATTGGGGAGTAATTTAAGACAAAGTTCACGTAAATACAATATTGTAACTTGTTTCAACGTTCTGTCAACGTACTAAGACTAATATTTCAACCAATCGTATGGGCTATAAAAAGCCTCTACCGCTCGACCGCTCTTACCTAGGCACGTTAGACAGAGTTAGGAAGAGCCAAACGCTTATGCCCGGTTCCTATATTCAAGAAACGAAACGTTTTCCTGCTTTTTCCGGACGGGCCGTAGCGTTATGACATTTGCTACGTACAAAATGTGTCATATTTTAACAAGGCGTAAGGTAAACGATTCGTTTCTTGAATATAGGAACCGGGCATTATTAGATTTTGTCGCTCGACTCGCATGTTCTTG
This sequence comes from Acleris sparsana, assembly GCA_923062465.1. Lineage (NCBI taxonomy): Eukaryota > Metazoa > Arthropoda > Insecta > Lepidoptera > Tortricidae > Acleris > Acleris sparsana. The sequence continues at coordinate 3,028,259 of OV281292.1, forward strand.
TGGTTATTGTAGTAAATATATATAATCACAAGTACAGTCACGGCCTTTAATTGTTTTGCCACAATGGAACCCTGTCATAATGGCAGCGTCGAGTGACGAGATAGCTTTTTTTTATGTCAAAGAGTAGGCAAACGAGTGCACAGGCCACCTGATGGTAAGTGGAAACTGTGACCCATAGACATTCGCATTCACAAACTTGCAAGCCTAAGCCTGCAAAAACGTTGCCAACCCTGAGGACTAAGATGGAATGCCTCTATGCTAGTCATTACACCGGCTGTCTTATCCCCAAACCGGAACACAACACTGCGAACACTGCTGCTTGTCGGTAGGTTGATGGATAAGACGGTGGTAGCGATCCGGACAGACCCTGCACAAGGTCCTACCACCCGCAATAACGATACTACGGTACATCAATTAAAGTCCGTGACGGTACCTACGTGCGAGTGTAGCGACACTATCTGAGTAAGCGAATGGACTATATACGGCAACCTCACACAAATCGACCTAGTCCCAAACTAAGTTGGCTTGTAGGTACTATGGGTACTAGACATGTCACTATCAGTTGGCTTGTACTATGGGTACTAGACATGTCATTATCAGTTGGCTTGTACTATGGGTACTAGACATGTCATTATCAGTTGGCTTGTACTATGGGTACTAGACATGTCATTATCAGTTGGCTTGTACTATGGGTACTAGACATGTCATTATCAGTTGGCTTGTACTATGGGTACCAGACAAGTCATTATCAGTTGGCTTGTACTATGGGTACTAGACATGTCATTATCAGTTGGCTTGTACTATGGGTACTAGACATGTCATTATCAGTTGGCTTGTACTATGGGTACTAGACATGTCATTATCAGTTGGCTTGTACTATGGGTACTAGACATGTCATTATAAGTTGGCTTGTACTATGGGTACTAGACATGTCATTATCAGTTGGCTTGTACTATCGGTACTAGACATGTCATTATCAGTTGGCTTGTACTATGGGTACTAGACATGTCATTATCAGTTGGCTTGTACTATGGGTACTAGACAAGTTATAATAAAATACTGCGATATTGTATCTACACTCAGGAGCAAAAATACCGGGTCAGAGTGCGTTTTTCATACAAACGAGACTAATTCGAAGCCTTCGTTCCTCGCCAGGGGTTGTTTTGAGTGAGTTTTAATGGTAGATAGTCCAAGGTTCAATAGAGGAGGTCAAAAGTTCTTAAGATACCTAAATGATCGCACAATCAGTTAACACCACAGCGGGAGAGTTTGGGTCAGCACTTGGATTTCCTTACATTTTATTGCCATTTTAGATGTTTTTCTAAACATGCACTATTCCGGCGTTAACCGCAGATTCATTCAGTTGGGTATCCAAGGCACTCTGGAAGTCCTGTATCGATGCTCGGGGTATTCATCATCAGATTTCACTAAAAGCATTCCCTGACGAGGAACCAAGGCTTCGAAATAGCCTCTTTAGTATGAAAAACGCACTCTGTCCCGTTATTTTTGCTCCAGAGTGTATTTGCTATTAGTGATTGAATATTTTTAAGCTAAATTCAAAATCAATTTATTCGTTGAATTTATTTGGTAATTTGTGTTGAACATTATTGAAAATGGCGCAGAGAATGTGAAAGGAATTGGGTTTCCTATTGTATTGTTTGTTATTTTCCTGTTTGTTCAATGAAGTATTTGACATACTTACATATATACATACAATTACTTGACATTGACGGTTATTTATGCTTAGTCTTATGTTATGTTGACAAGATTATTTTTTAAACTAGCGAGCCACCCGCGCTACGCTTCTGTTTATGTGAATTTTCTAACTCGTAACTACCGGACATAAACCAGAGTTTATTATACCGGTACATACAGGTGAAAACCGCATGAAAATTCAGTATTATTTTAGTAGATTCAGTAGTTTTTGAGATTATCGCGAACAGACGGACAGACAAAGGCGGCGGGGGACTTTGTTTTATAATATGCCCATTTCGACATTATAAACGACATGTTAGCTTAGTTAGTAGGTTGTGACGCTGCCTGCTAAGCCAGCAGCTGTCCTGGATTCAAATCCCGGTAAGGGCAGATATTTGTGTCATGAGCTTGAGTATATATTTCTGAGTCATGGAAGTATTTATTTCTATCTAAATACAAGTATTTACATCGTCGTCCAGTACCTACTACAAGCCTAGAGCCTTAGTTTGTGACTAGCCTAATTTGTGTGAAATCGTCCCTTTTTTTGGTTTTTATAAAGACTAAAGACATGGCAAAAGTTTTTGTGAGCACATTGTCAGCTCCAATAAGTTATTTTGTAAGTTTTCGTTTTTTTTGTTTCTTTCCAAGAATTTATTCTTGAAAAGAAAAACCTACATACCTAGTTTCTCATAATGACTAAGAGTAATTTAAAAATCGTAAAAATCGTAGAGAAACTTTATCGCATCATGTTTTTAGCTTCAGTATCCTTTTAACTTCAAGTTGCAAAATATACCTTAGCCAGTAAGCAAGTAAGGTAATTATGCAGCTGAATTTGTTAGTTACGAGTACTGCAGTTATCGCCGACGTTAAGGTTTTTAATGTTTCCCAAAATGAACCCATTGTTCGTCCACAGGTTTACATCGTGTTGACGTTCCTGTCGGGCGTGCTCTACTACCTGTCGACCGCTATCAACCCCTTCTTATACAACATAATGTCCAACAAGTTTCGGAATGCATTCAAGGTAACATTTTATCGCTGTCTTTCTCTACAGTCATCATCATCATCATTATCAGCCGCAAGACGTCCACTGCTGGACAAAGGCCTTCCCCAAGGTTTTCCACAACGATCGGTCCTCTGCTGCTGTCATCCAGCGGTTTCCCGCGACCTTTATCAGATCGTCAGTCCACCTTGTGGAAGGTATGCCAACACTTCGTCTCCCGGTTCGCGGTCGCCACTCTAGAACCTTTCCGCTCCAACGGCCATCAGTTCTACGAGCAATGTGCCCCGCCCACTGCCACTTAAGGTTTGCAATCCGGTGAGCTATATCGTCGTCCTCTCACTTTTTGCTGTGCCCTTACAGGGCGCCACATAACCTCTGTATTTGTTCCATCTGTTGTTTTGTGAAATGTGACATGCAATAAATATTTTGATTTTGATTTAGGATTTCTATGACTTATAATATAACATATGTCTTACATAAAGAGTTTTATCTTTTAGTTCTTTACCGTGTCGTGTAGCCAAGAAAATAGAAATACTCGATTGGAATATATTCGGCACCAAAACCGAATAATTCCGAATACCAAACGAATATTCGGCGCATCTCTAATTTCTACTAACAAATACGCGGTGCAAACCTGTATTCAAACATACGTTTCCATGTTACTATGTCTGGCGATATAATATAATAATAATATTACGCAAATAGAGGCTTGTATGGATTACGCCATCGCTTGACTTTATAAGAAACTAATTTTTTCTCGCGATTCTGTATGCTTTTTATACGAACATACTATATTCTCTTACTAACCCTTTTTTTTCTAGAGTTAAATGTATGTTTTGTTTTTCCTGGTGGTACATCTATCAACGTGGCTTTAGCTGGATAACCGTGAAATCGTTACAAGTATAGACTAATTTATTTTCTCGAGAACAAAATCAATAGGAAATCTCTAATCAAATAACCTCAAAAAGCATCGTTTTTTTAACGCGTTCGAGACGGTTGGCCGCGCGAACAACTTACACTCAAGGCTCCGAATTGGCATCAGTCTTTCAGAGATTTATATTTAATCGGTATCCGTTTTAAAAATAATGGAATTACACAGCTTCTGAACCGATTGAACTTTTAACAGCCGAAATATTTTGTTATCTTTAAACGCTTCTGTGTTATAGTTTTATTTAACGAGCGTTCTCGCATACGGATTCTCGCTATAACAGCTAGTTTAAATTCCTTGTAAGTAGGCAGTGAGGCATTAATACAAAGTATATTTTTATGTGAACTATAAATATAAAACATATTTGCGTTACGTATATATAATGTCCACTGTACGGTTGAGTAGGTATGGTTAAGTATGTACGACGGTTTACCCTTGAAATATCGACAAACTTTTAATCGAATTTCAGTTCAAAGTCAACGTTTCGCTTATTTTCATTTGATCGAATATTCTTTACATCGAACAATTGAATGATGTATCTTGAAAACACCGATTTTTAATGTTTATAAATATTATTAACTAGGAACTTTATGTGACAGAATTTTATTTCATACTTTATTATCCAATATATTATTTTGGAATAAAACAAATCGGTTCTGACGCTCGCCGGCCGCTGCAGCGGCACGCTCGCTTCGCTCGCTCGGCTTAGCGTGCTGGTAGGTCGCAGTACACCTAACACACTCCTCCTCGCTTCGCTCGTCGTCGCACCTATTTGTACTCTGTCGCGTAACAAACTTCTATTTACCTATCAATGTGTTGCAATTCAAACCAGTTTTTAGTAATAGTAATTATTTTGAGTTGTTCTGTCTTTTGAATACGTAGTTTATGAAATGTATTTTTATGGATTTAAAAATCGTTGTACCGTTGTTCTAATAATTGTTTTAATTTATAATGAATAGTCGATGAAGCCATAATACTACAAGAGATAATATTTATACTAAATATTCTATGAATCGATTTCGATGAAATGGAATTCGATGAAAAGTTTGTCGAGATTTCAAGGGGCACCCATGTACGACTCTAGCAGCTGTCGTCAATCGTACTAAACCTAGCTAGCTTAAGGTTGCAGGACAGGGATAGTAATAAAATAAAATGCAAGTACGAGTTACTTAGATCGTAGTGTATGAGCGACTAACTAACGTTAAAACTTACATGGCGGGCGCAGCCGCCGCTTCATGATACGGGAACATAATGACGTAGGTATGCACTATGTGAAGTATGTACAGTCAACAGCATAAATAAGTGATCATTTATGTACCCCGTCACTTTAACGTCGTGTTTGAAATTTTATACAAAATTGTGAAACGATTGCAATTGACAAGGTACATAAATGATCACTTATTTATGCCGTTGACTGTACCTACATCCACTATACCTAATTGTCTTACTTACTGACATAAACATAAAGCAGCAAATTATACTCTAATTGATAAGGATCAATGAATCAACACATTTGAGCGGTGCGCTTGGTCTAGGATAGAAAAGAAACCCTGCCAAGCAAGCTCTGGGCAAGCATTTGTGTGTTGTACCCGAGTGTGGATATATTCTGTGAATAATAAAATAATAAAATGAAGTTTTACTTGTCTAAAGAAAATTACAACTTATGGGGTGTATCTTGGGACCCGGTGAGACGATTCACAGTATTATTAGACGTAAGCGGTTAAGACTGATTTAGGTGTGTGTGTGTGTGTGTTGTATATCTATTGGAAAGATACGTCATATTGAATGATCTTATAGGAAAGTGAATAATTTTTTTAAATCATTTTTATTGTCTATTCCCGACTTTTTCTAGCTACAGTTTTCACGCGCAAATAGCTACTTCGAAACGATTATCTACTAATGATTTGCACATATTCAAACACTTTTTCTATATTTAAAGTCTTCTTGTATTTTTGTAATTGGAGAACAATACTTTATTTATAAGTTACAAAGGAAAACGTCGGGTGCTCAACACCTTTGGCCAAGGCTGTAGGTCAATTTGTGTAGCATGCCTCTTGATATTTGTTATTTAAAAATACGGAAACTCAACCTTATTTTGTAACCAGTGATTTGCCCTGACCTTGCCCGTCTAATAATATAGTATGTAAGTACAGCCGTACAGTACAGTAAGTACACAACACGGGAATGTAAAGCCACTTGCTACTCTTCGTAATTTACTCAACGAACTAACAATCCTACTAAGTAGTAACCATTTAAACTTATGTGTAATAAAAGAAAAAAACTGTATCAAACTCTATTGCAGACACCACAATATTACTAACTTCGTTGTATAATAAGCTTATTTTATTTATAGATATTACGTGGTAAGCTATTCACTATTTCATATTCCTTACTGTTTTTACACTAAAATCAGACAAGTTCATTGAAACTTGACTGGCCAGAAGAAGACAAACTTGCGGATATTTTAGATGATTATGTTTCGAATATAAAACGAGGATAATTATGATAACTTGATTCGGGCGAAGATCCGCAAGGACAAAAAACTGGTAAGCATAAACAACTTAACAGGTTTTGATATCGGAATAAAAAATGTACTATTATACCCGCCTTCCACTCAAGAGGTTAGATGGCGGTGAAAACACTTAGGGCTGTATTAATAAACTGAACTCAACTCTAACACTCGTCTCGAGATGTGTCAAAAATGACAGTGTTCTATGGTTTGGCGTTTACTGTCACGTATCTTGTGACGGGCCTCACAGTCAAGATGAGTTTATTAATACGGCCCTTAAAGTCACCGTTGTAAGCTAAACCGAGTCCGTGCGGAGCTTGCTCCGCTCGCAGTCCAAGTCGTGCATTTACAACTTTTAAAATCAAATCTTTAAATAATCTTGAGAGAGGCTGTATGGATAGGTTTCTGCTACTGCACATAGTTCTTTTTTCAAATGACGTTTTTTTAATAATCCCACTCTAGAGAGGCTGTACATTTATAGGTTTCTGCTTCTGCAATTGCACAGGTCTGTTTGATATAGTTCTTTTTTCAAATTATTTTTCTTCCCTAGTGTTGCCGTGCATAACTTTCAACCCGCTTCATAAACAATAGCCCGCTTCACAAACAGAGTATGAGACATAAAAAAAGATTAACGTAAACGAGCGTCTCACCCCTACAAATAGAAAGTTATTCAAAGCCTTCCGATTACGCTTTCCGATACACGAGTAAAAAACGGGACAGCCAATGCTTGAATAATCTATATCAGAACGGATCTGGATGTCAAGAAAATGGTTGTAATAGTTATGTTACTTTAATGTTGTTAATATCTTAGGTCAGTATAAGCTTTTTAATTTCTGCACTATTAAAGATCCATATTATAAAAAACTTAAAGCATAAAGTCACCACTACATAAAACAACACACAATCACACGATCAAAATTATGTTGACTACTTTCCTTATCCCATGTATATCCCACATCACGAGTCATATGATATTTAATACGTATATTTGCAATAAATAATATAAATGAATGAATTTAATCGAAAATAACCGACCCATATCGATACTAAATATACTAGGTATTAGAGATAATACACTCAGGAGCAAAAATAACGGGTCAGAGTGCGTTTTTCATACTAAAGACAGGGAATGCTTAGTTTTTTTTTTATGGCGTTGAGAAGGCAAACGAGCACACAGGCCACCTGATGGTAAGTGGAAACTGTGACCCACAGACATTCGCATTCACAAGACTGCAACTGCGTTGCCAACCCTGAGGACTAAGATGGAATGCCTCAATGCTAGTCATTACACCGGCTGTCTTATCCCCAAATTGGAACATAAAAATGCGAACAATGCTGTTTGGCGGTAGGTTAATGGATAAGATGGTGGTAGCGATCCGGACGGACCCTGCACAAGTTCCTAGCACCCGCAAATTTCACGGATTTAAGTCGGACTACATAAATATAGTCTCCGGAGTTCCTCAGGGTTCCCATCTAGGGCCACTGCTCTATAACGCTTATTAATGATATACATCTATTTTTGATTCCTTTTCTCTAAGCACTATCATAATTATCGAATATTGTAAACTACTAAACTACAAAAATACCTAAGTTCACTTTATAACTACAATATAAAAAATCTCTTAGTGTTAATAAATGTAAAAGTATCAGTTTCACTCGCAAAATGGATCTTTTTATCTTTCCTTATAACTTTAATGGCGTCGTGTTACAGAGAACAGAAGTCGTTCGGGATCTTGGTGTCAGTCTGGATGGGAAAATGTTGTTAAAAATCACGTTTATATAATCACAAAGTATTTAAAAACCTTGGATTTGTAACAGAATCATGTAAACATGTTCCCAGCGTGGTAGAATAATATGCTACACCGATTTGGTCACCTCATTATATTACGTACAAAGAACGCATAGAAATAATTAAATGTAGATTTGTATGTTATTTAAGTTTTAAAACCTTTAGACGCAAAGTTTCTCACAAAGTTTCTTACAAAGATAGGCTTTGTGTATCCAGAGTTGCCAGGGATATACATTATTGGCTTATAATCTTTTTTAGCACTGTATAGCATGCATGCCAATTGGCAAAGTTCTAACTAACTACATAACGATTCCGAATAGAAAACAGACGATCGAAGGAAAACGTTTGATCTGTTTTAGAGCACATATTAAAATAACGTTTTATTTTAAGAACGTTTTCGCATTTCGCTAAACGGTCGGTTCACACATGCTGTGTTGAGAGTCTCGAGACCCAGCATGTGTGTTGTTTCGAGAAACAATTCGCTAAACCGCAAAGATAAATCTCACCACATTATTTAAACCCCAAACTTTGTCCATTCAGTCCGCCATTCTCTTTTACTTAAATCGTATAGAATAAAAAAGCTATACAACAGTTTTTAGGGTTTCATAGTCAAACAAGGAGTAGGTAGTTTTGCCATGTCCGTCTGTCCGCGGTCTAGCTCAGAGACTCTTGGTACAATTACTGCAAAACTGTAATTTGGCATAGTTGTACATTTAAATTATGCCGACAAAGTTGTAAAACAAAATCTTGATTTTTTGGGGTCCGTACCAAAATGGTAAAACAGGAACCCTTATGGTGAGACTTCGTTGTCCGTCTGTCTGTATGTCACAGCAGGTTTTCTCAGCAAATCACAAATGTTCAACTTCAAATTTCGCATTGTACAACTTGCTTGGCCGCATCTGTTGCTGAATGGGGGTTTGAAAAATGAAAGAGGTTTGATATAAGCAAATGGGGTGTCATAGGAAAGGGCTCAATTTGCACATTACAAAATGTTTTCTTTTCCTATGGCGTACATTTAGACTTATAGCTAAAAATGTACAAAAAATTACCGTTGCTTTGCATCGTCGGTATGTGTCGGTAAAAAAAACAATATTTTTATCATTTGCATTTTGCATTGAATGCGTATAATAATATCCCTTGCACTAATCTCTCTCGCTTTAGCTAATTGGTACAAGTTCTTTGTTCACTGTAAGTTGAATTCGCAATTGTTGAATTTATTTTGTAAATTTGTTCTGGAGATTGCAACTCGTGTCTTGGGTTCCGTACCTCAAAAGGAAAAAAAATAACCCTTATAAGATCACTAACTTGTCCGTCGGTCTGTATGACTCAAGACCCTTTTTTCTGCAATTGTTGGAAGTAAGAAAACATCAAACTCCTAATGCAATCAAAAGATACGGCCGTTTATGCCGCATATTTTAACGCTCGCAAGGCAATTAAAACCTGTAAAATACCTACTAACCTTTGAAATAGGATCATGAAATTTGCCAACAAGCAATGTCTTACAGAATCATGTAAAGAGGAAAAATCTAAAAACCGATTTGGATTATGATAAGGCACATATCTCTTGTGACACCTTATTCTATAAGTGACACTCACAAGATAAAGACAAACCGATTGACATAAGAATCATCAAAATACGCGCGTGTCAAAGTTGTTTTTACCATACATAGAAAAAAACAAACAAGTCTCGAGATGCGTCAAAAATGACAGTGTTCTATGGTTTGGGGTTTAGTTTGACGTAACTTGTGACGGACCTCACAGTAAAGATGAGTTTATTAATATGGCCTCTAGTAGGGAAAAACAAACTTTATGTTATTACTTAAAAAGCTGACTAAAAAAAACGAGCAAATAGGTTTAAAAACTACGTTGATTTGTAATGATTCTAATAATGTAAGAAGCCACTGAAAAACTTATGAAATAAAACATGTAATTAATGTTTTTTTGTGACATGGCAATAAAATGATCAATGTCTCCGAAACTAGTAAACATCGCTGAATATACATACGGGTTAAATCGATAGCCCTTTTTCTGCTCTACCAGCCCCAGGCGGGTTAAAGTTGAGTTTTGAAACACCCCGATGTACTAATTGTAATTAGCTTTCTAAATGTGTGTATCTCTCTAGTGTATTTATCTTAGCTGTTTTCCTTATATACATAAATAAATAAATAAACAAATCACCCTCCTCCTTCAGCAGTCAAGGAAAAACAAATTAATTTTTATTTACAACCACATCATTATACCACTTTTTCATTAAACCATAATGCATCCTCTCACTCTTTTCCGTCTAATTACACCGAAATCCTCATCCGCCACACTTCCGCATAATATAAATGCTGCTATTTTAATCTACCGCGTTTATTGCTTCCCCTCTACAATCTCACTTTATTTCTAAATTCTTCTGCGAAAACGGCAAAATACCACCCGTTAAATGACAAGCAAAAACTTGTTTACAAGGTCGGAAAATGTCATTTCCCAGTGCAATTTGTACAAGGCATGGATGACACGAGCGCGTGATCGATTGGACAGTCGAAGCGTTGAAAAGAAACCAATCGTCCGACGTTTACATCGGATAAGTGACGAATTGATATGTGACAGTTTTATTATTATATCAGATTCATGTAGTTAAGAAGTAAAATAGTGATAATAGGTATAAAAAATAAAAATAAAGTTGAATGTGGCCGAGGTGCCGCTACAACATACCAGAACTTCAAGATGCTCGATTTTCAATACACTGGAATTCCTAAACGAATAAATTCAAAATAAGGTAGACCTTATTATTTTAACCCAATATTATGGTTCCGGTCTCTCGGGAATTAGGTATTTTTGAACGAGTGCCGAATGGCCGTAAACTCAAATTAAACCACATTATAAACGGAGTACATGGCACAATTTGCGGCGACTTATTCCAAGGCCTAAGCCCGACGCGTACCCCCAATAACTTTGTAGGATGACTTCGTGAAAACCCAAATGAAATTGACTTAAATCCAAGTCACTGAGGAGAAGGATCTCCCCACAGACAGTAATTTCGCCTCGATCGTGAAATAACGAGTAAAGGACTGTTGTCTTTTTCACTTTATTTCACCAGGCAGGACATGCAATGTAGGTATACTTTATATACACTCAGGAGCAAAAATAACGGGTCAGAGTGCGTTTTTCATACTAAAGAGGCTATTTCGAAGCCTTGGTTCCTCGCGAGGGAATGCTTTTAGTGAAATATGATGATGGATACCCCGAGCATCGATACAGGACTTCCAGAGTGCCTAGGATACCCAACTGAATGAATCTGCGGTTAACGCTGGAATTGAGCATGTTCAGAAAAACATCTAAAATGGCAATAAAATGTAAGGAAACCCAAGTGCTGACCCAAACTCTCTCGCTGTGGTGTTAACTGGTTGTGCGATCAGTTAGGTATCTTAAGAACTTTTGACCTCCTCTATTGAACCTCGCAGTATCCACCATTAAACATCACTCAAATCAACCCCTGGCGAGGAACGAAGGCTTCGAAATAGTCTCGTTTGTATGAAAAACGCACTCTGACCCGGTATTTTTGCTCCTGAGTGTATTTACTGAGACATTAGATTTTGTGTGTAAATAAGAGTTTACTAAACTAGCAACCTACCCAGCCTTATTAAATAAACCACATTAACTACACAAAAAAAAACACGGTTCAAAGTTCAATCAAGATTATTATCAAGGCCACGAAGTATTGATTTGAAAAAAAAAAACTTTTTTGTCAAAAAATATAATACAAAGTTTATTTAGCGCAGCATAGAAAAAGTACATAATTCATAAACAAATTGAGTTAAATGCTGAAGTAATGGAAAAGGTTTAAAAAAACATGTGAAAACAAAAACGCACGTCAGGTTGTATAGATACAGCGAAGGTTCGTCTTTATACAGGTTAATTTTTGATCTCCTAGTACATCCAACAATCCAACAAGAAATTAAACTTTAAATCACGTTCGGAGAAGCCCAAAGACTTCTTCAATGAGGAACGCGTTTAGCTCGATCCGCCTAGTTCCTGTTTGATCGGAGTCCGCCTGTTCGTACAATCCAACAGTAAAACACGCCTGAATGAGTCTAGTTCCAAAGAGGATTTAGCCAATCCGAACAGGTGGCTTTGAGCGGAGTTTCTCTGTTCTTTAATGAAATCTAGATTCTGAAAGACGGTCTTTTTGCTCAATACGAAGTCAAACCGCTTTACGTATCTGTATATTCGAAGAGCAAAGGTGACGTTTTAGCGAACAACTAGGGTCATTTTCACATTCATATTTATTTATTGCACATGCTACTACTACACCTTAGTTATGAAATGCCCTACCTAGTGCGATTTACAAACGGACAGACATACATACAGACAGACTGACGTACATAGCCCTTGAACCCTAAAAAAGGTACCTTTGTAGTATTACTTCATTAACGTAGAGACACGCACATGTATTTGTTTATTTAGTTAACGTTTATTGCACAAAAAAGGACAAATGGCAGATTGAATGTCCAATGGCATTCTCTACGATCAACCAAATAACCATACAGAAATTAAGAAAAGTGGTGCACAGAAAAAAAGAGGCAGAAATGTACGAGGAAGTACTTACAAATCAATAAATGTAATAAAATAAAATATATACCTATAAATATTCCATGATAGGTCTAGCCTGAAATTCTGCGCAACATTTCCAGTTCGTCTGTTCCAGCAAATACCTACTTCCTACGCATTCGATTGAAAGAAATGCCGGCTAGATACTCTTCCTATATGAATTAGGAGCGCATTCCAGAGACAGGTTGCCTGGAGGGCGAAAGAGTTTAGAATATAATATTTTTGATAATATAATTTATTTGACAAAAAATACACACTATAATACAACAGATATAGAAAATTTTAGTGTTTTAATTACGGGAACGTAGCATAATATATATAGTTCGAAATACATAAAATAAAATGTGTTTTTTCTGAAACCGTAAACTTTTCACGATTGCCATAATACGAACCTAATCTAACCAAATAGGTTCTATACATACAATGGCCTTTTAAAAAACCGTGAAAACATTACCTTCACCGGGCTGTTTATTAGAATCAAAAATAGGTAGGATGAAAAAAATTCAGTCCAGTATGTAAGTAAATACGTAATGGATAATTAAAAAAAATCGCATTGAAAAAAAATACAATTGCTTCTTTAATAGACAAATTACATACCAATAGAAAGTATGAAGCCTAAGTTTGGTGCAAATTATGAATACCGCCTTACCTGCTTTATACCTACCCAATTATGATGGGATCAAATAGTCAACCTAACGTTTGCACATTCTGTTATTGGCTTTATACTTTCGATTGGTATGTAATTTGTCAATTAAACAAGCAGTTGCAATAAAAAAAAACAGTGCATTTTTAAATTCATAATTAAATAGGTAATTAACTAATTATATACTGGACTGAATTCTTTCATCCTGCCTATTCGCCATAATATTACTTAACATATTAAATTAGATATAAAATGCTTTTCATCAAATAAACAGCCCGGTAAAGGTCGACTCCTATTCGGATCCTCTACTATCATATTATGAACTATTATGTATTTTTCATCACACTTGCTCGTAAATGGTGTTATTCCATGCCTGTATACAGAAGGACAATGGCCTAAATTGTTCCCGCGGGAATTATGGCGAGTTTGTCATCCCTAGGGAGTAATGACTTTCTTTTTAAAATTTGCAACTCTTTCGAACATCATTTCTGACTAAGGAGGTTTAATTTTCAGCCAAAACCTAAATCGGTTTCTAATTTCATCTTTAAACATTAGCTATAGACTAACTTACATTACACTAAACCTATACGCTTCATTAAACTTCATTATTTTTATACCTATTTCAAGTTTATATCAACATTTATCATTAATTTTAGTAATTATACATTTTTATCAAATTGGCTAAATCTGGCTCGAATCCAGGTCGAAACTAAACGCAGTTATTATCTGTGGTAGAGGTCACAAAAAAAATATCGTTTCTATTTACGTTCCCGTTCGTCAAAAGTTATTTCTTTATATTTTGCAGAGTTAAAGTGTTTTTCCTCGCAAATGTGATGAAAACCATTGTGTGTATCACAGGCAGTAAGGGGATTACTAACTCGAGTCATTAAAAGCCCTCCGCCTTCGGCGTCGGGCTTCTAACACTCTCGTTAGTAATTCCCTTCATACTACCCTTGATGCACAATGTACTATTATCTACGCCCATATCATAAGCCCTCTTTAATGCGTTCAAAAACCGTAGGAAATGACCAGCATTTACGACAACCAATTTTAATATGAGAATTATCTGGTCTGTGGTAGAAGGTAAAATCTGTACTGTAATGTTATAACAGTATCAAATTTGATATCGTTATGAGTTTAAATTTGGAACAGCAGTCAAAACTCAAGAGGGTCTCTATTTTAGTATCCAAATAGCTGTTTTTTTTTAAATATACTAAGGCTGGGTTTTATAAAAATCCGGGACCCTCAGTTATCGATTTTCAAGGCAATCAGAATTGTTAAAAGTGGACGCCATTTTGAACTTTTTTGTTACTGGTCCGATTACCCTGAAAATCGATATCTGAGGGTCCCTAAAGACTACAAATACGGTTCTATAATCAGAATTATTAAAAGTCGATGCCATTTTGAACTTTTTTGTTACTTGTCCGATTGCCCTGAAAATCGATATCTGAGAGTCCCTGGGGACTACAAATACGGTTCCGTAATCAGAATTGTTAAAAGTGGACGCCATTTTGAATTTTTTTGTTACTTGTCCGATTGCCCTGAAAATCGATATCTGAGAGTCCCTGGGGACTACAAATACGGTTCCATAATAAGAATTGTTAAAAGTGGATGCCAGTTTTAACTTTTTTGTTACTATAACACTATAGCATTGCAGGTCATTTCTCTACGGGTTCTGAAGTTCTGAACCCATCTTAGAGCACTTATGATATGTGTGTAGATAAAGTTAGTGTATGTAACTGTACATAATTAGGCCTTAAAACACTCGTGTGATCCTATTGTGTTTTAAGGCCCCTCATTATGCATCAGTTGCATAAACTACTATTGAACATGAAACTTCATGTTACGATCCCGTTTATTACGTGTTTGCAAGTCAAACAAGGCCTCTCGCGAGTTCGTAGCCCACGAGTTCCTCAATGCCCCTGTCTGTTCATATTATTATCTGTGCACCTTCTTGCTATTTCCAGTAGGACTTTCGTCACACTCGTATCCGCGGTAATGGTGCGTGTGGCCTAGGGCACGGGCCGTCGTAAATCTAGAACAACGTCACATTATGATAATGCCACCAGAACTTCCCGCTGTGACATACTTCCTAAATTACACCTATAGACATACGGCATGGTTATGATGAGATATTCCCAAAGAAATGAAAGTGCTTGCGAAAAACCTCTACTGGAATTTATTTTGTATTTTACTTTTATGAGGTACAATAACATGTTGAGCACCAAACATTAGAATTAAGGACAAGAGACTTAAATGACATCAACACAATACCTAAACCTTGATTTTTAATTCCGTTGAATTCTGACTGCTGTCACATTCTGACTTTTTATTATTTTCAATAGTATTTAACATGATTTAAGTACATAAAAGGGGCCATTTGCAACGTCAAAAGATGGCGGATGTGTATTTCGTTTTAGTTTTGTATTTTTGCGTAGTTAGGTGTTCAAAGTTATTTTCTGTTAGTGATTTGTACCTTTTATGCCTTTGTGTTGCACAGTGATAGAAGACTTGGACTTATTTCGTGTATCTGGCATCTTACTTCTCTTTTCAAGTGGACTGGCAGTGGTACAGAGGTTAAAACTATCTTGACCTCTGTCCTACATATCACCGTACCTACAACGTTGCCCCCAATCTTCATGGAGAAGATTGGATTGTTTTTTATTGCTATATTGATTTATACGTATACTTGACACTGGCGAAATCACTTCACCGTGGAAACGCCATATCCCCGCGGTAGTAGTAGTTAAAGGCGCCGCGGGGCAAAGAAAAAAAAAGTACATAAAATGAATAACATGGATCTGTAACAAAGAAAAATAAGGTTAAATAAAGTCCAAAGATTTGTAATGACAATGATCAGAATCATCAATCAATTAATCAAGACCAAGAAACGTCAGAATTCTATGGATTTGAAAATCAATGTTAAATGATTTTACACAGCAGTTTCATTTCATTTCAGTTAATAAGTGTAGCTGTATATTATGTATATATGTATGGACCGTTTCACTTGTAATCATATTGTGGTGTTAATTTGAATTGGGTTGCTGGATAATAATTATGTTTAGGTGAAGTTAACCCGCTTACTCGTAACCGCATAATAGGTATAACATGCTCAAAGTATGCTTTGTTCTTACCGACCATTGTGAAATTTGCATTTTTAATTAAAATAGGTTTATAGT
This sequence comes from Acleris sparsana, assembly GCA_923062465.1. Taxonomy (NCBI): domain Eukaryota; kingdom Metazoa; phylum Arthropoda; class Insecta; order Lepidoptera; family Tortricidae; genus Acleris; species Acleris sparsana. The sequence goes on from OV281292.1 coordinate 3,044,598, forward strand.
GCGTTTTTGGATAAATGGGTGAATTTATTTATTACGTCGGTTCTACAATTCACTAGTCACTACACCAATAGGCTTGGCCGATTTCTTGTCAAACAAATAAATATCAAGAGACATTTTTACTTAGTCAAAAACTAAGGTTAAGCTTAATATAATAATATAGCTATATAAGCTTATAATAATAATAAGCTTTGAAGAAAGACATAGAAGAAAGTTTAAAAGAGTTGGGGTTATCAACATTAGAGCATCAGAGACTGCGTTCAGACCCACTATTACCATCGTGAAAGTGACAGGTGACAGGTGTCGTTTTAGTGTACATGGTGGAGCTAATATGGATCCTAGTGATGTAATAACTTACTAACTCTGCAATGTATAGTAAACCCGTAATAAACTTTCCACTGCGTACCCTCATTATGTGGCACATTTACCCGGTGGCACAAGAATGAGAGACTGAGAGGACACTCTATGAAACTTTCGCTCTTTAAGTAATAAACCTGGGTACTATATCTTGTTTCACCGCGTAGTTAAGTGTTCAGAGTTTGCAGATAGTAATCAGTGCATCCTTAGTGAACTCTTTTGACTTGATCAATCCCCACAACCTTAAACTCTCTTGTACGCGTTAGGTTTGAGCTGCTTGTGCTTTACAAATAAATAATTTCTTCATTTGTGTCTTATTGTTTCAGACTTTATTTTGCTGGATATGAGATATTTCGTAAAGATTTAAAACAAATGAACCTCTTCTTTATTTTTTCCCTCTTAAACCCTTTTTTTTTTTTTTTTATCAGGGGACAATGTCACACCAATTGACCTAGTCCCAAACTAAGCTCTAGGCTTGTCCTATGGGTACTAGACAACGATATAAATACTTATATATAGAGAAATATATACTTAAATACATAGAAAACATCCATGACTCAGCAACAAATATTCGCGCTCATCACACAAACATCAGCACTTACCGGGATTTGAACCCAGGACCGCTAGCTTCGTAGGCAGGGTCACTACCAACTAGGCCAGCGCGTCGTCACGTCGTCGTCGTCGTTTCTTTAACCACCTTGATTTATAGGTATATTTATAGTAAACTAGATAGGTTTTCAACTTACCTACTTTTTATCCAGTCTCGAAGTGGATGTTGAGAGGGGTCGTTCTAAATATAGCGAAATTTATCGCGAGGGTTGACTTGACACTAACGCTGAGTGAAATCGAGCCTAGTGAAAGGTGATAGAAATCAGGGATATATTTTTAGTTCTATTCGGAAGTTGGCCTTCTTTACTTCACTTTCTTCTTTTCATGAAACCTTATTAAAATTAGTTATACATAGTTCCCACAGCCTAGAGCTAGAGGTAGTGACCCTGCTCACGAAGCACGATATTTATAATAAATGAATAAATAAATAAAATTGATAATTGATATTGTTGCTATTCTGATAACTAGTCGTTTTGCTATCATAAATTGTAGTCGTTTCACTAGGAAGTTGTTTTAAGATCTAGTTATTTTGCTATTAGGGCATTTTAAGATGTATACCTTCTGCGAGGTGGTCTTTTTGCGAACAAGTAATTTTGATAGCAAGCCGTTCTGATATTCAGACTTTATGCTATGTGGTCGTTTTACTAGAAAGTCATTACGAGATAAAGGCTTTTTGCAGATGTGGTCGTTTTGCGATCAAGTCTTTATGTGGTTCTGGTCGTTTTGAGAATCCAGTCGTTTTGATACCGACCCGTTGGTCTTGTTTTTTTCATCTGTAGGACTATCACATCATCGGTCGGTTTATTAAAGGAAAGGTTAAAGAAGCTGTGGTTAAATGAACAAGATGAGTCGTGAGTGTTGTTGTTTTGCTGTTTTAGGTTTTAATTGCTGTTTACTTATGTGGCGGTATATATAAGTATATTTTACTACCTATGTATGTATTTTATTAAAGCAAATATTATTACTTTTTAATGTCTGTTTTCGGATATGTTATTTTTTTCTGTTGTTTTGTTTGCCTATCCTCTTGCATTTTCCTTGCTTATTGTACTCCAATGTTTACTGGAAGAGATATGGGACAAGTTCGCCAATGTATATTATCGTGTGATGCAAAGTGTTTTGTAATTGTTTATGTGCAATAAAGAGTTTACATACTTACATACATATCATACCTTAGCAAAATACAGATGTTTTTATTTGTTATTTTTATTACTGCCCATTTTTTGCAATTTCATTCATATCTTATTAGATTTCGTCGATTAACATTACAAATCAAAGTGAAAATTTAGAACGTACTGCACTGCACATCGCTTTATATCTGCAGCCAGTGGGTTAACTAGAAGCAAAGGTGTACCAGTGGCCTTCTTAGTCCAGTATCACGCATTCAGGGGGCCATTTCTCGAAACTCACTAGATTAATAATATTATAAATTACACTAGTAGACTTGTAGAGAATTGTATTGTGTGAACTAATATTACTAGTCTAATGAGTTTCGAGAAATGGGTCCCAGGAGTAGCGGCTGCCGCCAGCTTGTAGCGCGTTGGACTTGCTGGTTGTCTCGCGCGTCGGCATCTATCCAGCCGTTTGTTGCTAGGGTCGGCCGTAAACGCCCAATGCCTTAATTTAGATCCTGCAAATACTGAATACGTCTTAATTTACATCCATACCTATCATAACTTCTCGATAGTATGTTCTGAAACGATAAGCAAATAGCTTATATTAAGAAACTTGTACCTGTGGTTGTACTTTAATGTTAAAATTAAAGTATTATTGTGTCATTAAAGTATCTGTTATCGATGTTATCATCATAATGTTCACATTAAAGTATCGGCCGGTAAAGGTCCATTAAGATACAGGGCAACTACAGATCAAGGTTTCTCACATATGTATTGTAGAAAACTTATGATATGTATGTATGTATAAAGTTATCTCACATAAATAACCATTACAAATTAGTTTATTTTTCGCATTTGGTTTTAAGGTATTTGTTTACTAAGAGTTTATATAAGACTGGTTGTTTTCAACAGACAACGCTTTCATCATGGTGGAACAAAAAGAAAAAGCCGCGTCTCGGCCGCTCGTACAGCGCGCTGCTAGCGTCACGGCGCGCGCATGGCACTGAGGCGCGCGCGTGCAACGGCCGCGCCGACCGCCGCCTGCGCCGTCTCTCTACCGCCACCACGCAGCTCTGCGACGCGCCGCCTCGAGCGCAGGTGAGGTCAGACAATGCAATTCATCCTAGGGTTGTGTAGTACATGTAAGAGCCGAAAATAATGAATTCCCGACACTGTACTACACTCAGGAGCAAAAACACCGGGTCAGAGTGCGTTTTTCATACAAACGACACTATTTCGAAGCCTTGGTTCCTCGCTAGGGGTTGTTTTGAGTGAGGTTTAATGGTGGAAACTCCTAGGTTCAATAGAGGAGGTCAAAAGTTCTTAAGATACCTAACTGATCGCACAATCAGTTAACACCACAACGGGAGAGTTTGGGTCAGCACTTGGATTTCCTTACATTTTATTGCCATTTTAGATGTTTTTCTGAACATGCTCAATTCCGGCGTTAACCGCCTATTCATTCAGTTGGGTATCCTAGGCATGTCCTGAATCGATGCTCGGAGTATTCATGATCAGATTCAGAGCATTGCCTGGCGAGAAACCAAGGCTTTGAAATAGCCTCTTTAGTATGAAAAACGCACTCTGACCCGTTTTTTTTTCTCCTGAGTGTAGAACGAACTATTCTGTAAAGTTTCTGCTCTTAGTTCATTTAGAACCGAACAGAGCAGGCAGAGCAGTGAGTAACACTGACAGCAAAGCGATCCGAATGAATGACCAACCGTCCAGTCATTCGGAAAAAGGAGCACAAATAAGGACCATGAACAGACTTTTTTCTTTCAGAGTACTAGAGTCTACTAAAAGAACTAAACCACCGAACTAGTACATTTGAGTGATTGTATTAGTTTGAAGCGATCCCCTCAGTGAACGAGCGCGCACAACTCTAACTCATCCAGAGGCCCTCAGCCAAGACGCAAATGCTACCAGCGTTTCTCTTTTCTATCATCAAAATAAGTGGGATGACTGTTGACCATGTGGATAATCGCAGCGCATCCAATACATTTTGAGTGATAGAAAAAAAAAACGTTATTAGCGTTTACATCTTGGCTAGGTCTCTGTAAGGGATCCTGTCCTTCTGTTTTTCCAACGGTCAGCCATGTCATTATCTGAAGGAAGTTTTCAAATCGACTGAAAGAAATACTGATATTTGTTCGATTAAACTAAATTCCTAGATCCAGAGTTATTATCCGGACTATTGTCAAAGTATCTCAGACGGCGTTTGTATAGGTATATACAATTGGTGGCTAGTAACTAGTAACTAAATGACATTTTCTCAAGTAGCCATTTGTTGACGATTTACTTTTAAAATGTATACCTTATCCGGTAATATATACAAACTGCTACCATTAGCGCACTCTGATGGTAGTAACTGAGCCAATATCGATATCTCGAGTGATTTAAACTTGCGAATAATTAATTCCCCTTTTGTGCAAGTGACAAGGCAATGATTACAATGCATACTCTGTGTTCTTAAAGCTCACCGTGGCTCGGAACAATTAAGGCCCGTATCGGAAAGAAAGTAGACAACTTCAAAATAATATTTATAATTCTGAAGAAATTGTTCTTTTTGCCGGCAACCTAATTTTCTTTTCGATGTGTCTCATTAAATTATGGACGACCACTTTTGATACATTTTTTGGTTCCGTTTTTTTGGAGGTATGAATTCATGGCAGCGCTCAAATGGGCGAACTTCTGGGCAATTAAGAGGATCAAGAGAATTAAAAGGATCCTTATCCACAATTTCCACCTTATAGGCTTTATACCATTCCTTCATTGTTTTAGAGTAATGACAAGAAGCCAAATCCGGCCAAAATAAAGTGCTAATCCTCTGCTTCTTTATGAGTGGTAGTAATATTTTCTGTAAGCACTCGTCACGGTGTACCGTAGCGGTCAAAGTCCCTGTAGTGAAGAAGGTTTGCGTTTTGACAAATCGCTTGCCACACTAATACTTTTTGCCAAATTTCTCGATGTTGATGGCCTTATCTTATTCAACAACCTCCTTATTATCCGGCACCGTAATAAATTGAGGTCCTGGTAAGGCTTTAAAGTCCAATTTGCATAGATCTCGTCATTCATTATAATGCCCTGATCTTTCTTGTTCAATATACGGTCGTATAATTTCCTAGTCCGTTTTCTGACAGCTATTGTTTGATTTTCATCTCGTTTTGGTTGTTGTTTTTAGTTTGATTTTATGTATCATAGCCGAAGAAGTTTTGGCTCTTCCTGCTGCATCTTGTATTAAAGGGAGGGGTTTTGTTTAAACATTCTTACGACTTTCTTTTCTCGTGCCAAGTCGGTTGTCCCTTGGTTTTTTCCAGATTCGGGCAAATCATCGAGAGAACAGAAGTCACAAAATTTCTTGATTATCTTGTGCACGCCCACGGGACTCAACTCGTACTTTTTTAGCCAGTTTTCTAATCGCCATACCTTATATTTTTTACGAATGTGTTAGGTAATTCGCCTCAATTTTACAGTTTGATAAAAATAGGAATTACTTTTGATTGCAATTTAAAGAAAAGGATGTAGTTCAGTATTTAAAATAAAAGTTTATGCCTATTTTATGTACGTGCCAGTTTTTAGAGATGCCTAAAGTTGTCTAATTTCTTTCGGATACGGTCCTTATTCTGCAATTATTTTACTGTTACATAATATTCATATTCAACGAGTACAGTCAAAGACTTAAAATTTTGCGGTTTTGAAATATTTATAGTTTTAGAAAAATAAGCATTTGCCCAAAAGAAACAGTTTGGGAAACGTTTTTTGGCGAAACGGCAGAGAACCTCTCAAATGATATTGATGACCTCAAGCGTTTATTTTTTAATGGGTTTTTAAACGTAGCCCCTATTATCAAGTTAATTTCTGCTGGCGTAAAACCTGGTAACAAATAAAATAATGATATCAAATTAAACACTAAATATAAACTAAAATGAATCCCACCTTGGCCTTCTTTAGGGTTCAGTTGTCAAACTAGGAAACCCTTAAAGTTTCACCGTGTCCGTCCGGCCGTCCGCAGCTTAGCTCAGACTTTTAGTTCTAGTAAGCTGTTATTTGTCATGAATTATGCATATTAGTTATACAAAGTGGTAAAGTAAAATCTTGATAAATGTTTACGTTTTTTTTTTTTTTTTTTTAAATTTATTATAAATATAAAAGTGTTACAGAAGGTTATAAAAGTTTGTCCCCTTAAACCACGCAGGGTAACGTGGGGATGCTTTTTTCTCGTCTGCCCCATGTTGTGGGGTAGCATTGGATAGGTACTTCAGAGTATTGCACATTTGTGAAGCCAAATTTTCGTTAAAGGGATCCGTTTGTGAAATATAAAGATTTAAAGTGCATTTTGCATTAAATATAAATATTAGAAAGAACGACACATACACACATAATTATTTTTAAGTTTAGTCCTAAATTAACTAGCTATATATGTATCCATGCATGATTTTATACAACATTGTTATGCAATAACATTTAAGCCTTTAATCACTATTTGAACTGTATATGAATGACGACGGTACCGTTTTTGTGTTAGCACTGATACAAAAGTGCTGTAATTTGTTATTGTGTTCTTACTATTAAGGGTCGGAGGGACCCTGTTCCTTATAAGACAGGTTTACCTAGTTTAGGGAACAGGGACCCAACTCCAAGCCTAGCCAAACGTTTGTCTAGTACTAGATAACTACACTACAGAAACGTATTACTTATTTACTGTTCTTCCTTTGTACCTACTTATATCTTAGCGATACAGTAATGTAAACTAGGCTACTAAGTAAATTGCTGAAATAAACGATTGACTGATTGATTGATTGATTTTTTTGGTAGAGTCAAGTGCCACCACCCCCCTCCCCCTTAAGTACAGCCAAACTTACAAATACTTAAAATCTGAAAAATATCTTTAATGAATGCACTTATGTATAACGAAATTTAAAGCAAAAACTATTATGACTAAGTTGTCTTGATTGGTTCCTGAGATACAGGCGACTAATTAGGGTAAAGTCACCAGTGGTCAGCCAGAGACCAGTTGTCAACCTCATATGAGTGCGAAGAGTGGAAAATATATATTTCGTACTCTTCCCACTCATACAAAGTAAAGGCAGAGGCTGACCACAGGTCTCTGGCTGACCACTGGTGACTTTACCCTACCTACTCAAATCATCTGACGGCACTAAATAACTTTAAATACGGAATTAGTTTACACTTGTTACTTTTTGAGATAGTTTTTGTGTTGTGGCTTCGGAACCCTATATTGAGCATGTTCAGACATGCTCTGGGCCGGTTTTATTTGATATTGGAGGTTTTCCCTTGTTTATTCGTCTACATCGCAGACCTTGTGTGGGTTAGATGTCAAATAACTGGTTTTGTAATGAGTTTGGCGGTTGCGAAAAATCCTAAATATTAGCATACGAATTATTTTACTAACACTGAGCTGAGTCCGCATTTTAATAAAATATTAGGACATTAGCAGTGTGATTTGTTTTTATTATCATATATTTTACACATATACGGTAAAAATTTAATGACATGGCTCCGCAGTACGAGCCGCAGAGTGATAAACCTTTACCCAACTAAAGTTTGCTTTAAAAATATGCTCTGTCCGTATCTGTCATCGTGACATTTCCATTTGAAAGAAAAGGAGGTTGCATACTATGACTATAATAGGTTTATATTAGGTTAAACCTCAACTGAAGCACTGTTGTGTGTAAATGGTAGATTCGGATGCCGCCTGGGGATTTATATGATCAGCGTGATTTTTACTTTCGGGGCATGAAGCTACTTATACTACACTTTTTTATTCTAAGGGTTCCGTACCGAAAAGGGTAGCCCAATGGGACCCTATTCCCTGTGTCCCTCTCCGCCCGGCCCGTTCTATTTTTAAAGAGCTTTATCTTTAGAACCTTAGTAGATGTGGGCTGACTTTTTATTCAGTGTTGGTAACATAAGGTTCTATAATTAGTTTTAATTACTGGCAACTAGGAACTTTTTCTTCCTTCCTGCTATTACAGTACAACGCTTATCCTTCTGATATAATTAATCTTATAAGAACGTTTATTGTGCTTTCCTTATACATTCACAATATGTGTTATTACGGCGGATTTACTAACACATAATAAATAAGTAAAGAATGTGTAATAATAAAGAAACGTTTTTTTCAACGTAATTTTATTTTTGTTGTATCGTAAAAACGGTAATACATAGAGGCGTCAAATTTGATGTGGAAAAACAACAAATTTAAAAAATGGTCAAGCGTGAGTTGGCCTCGTGCTAATTCGATGAGAAATCGAATTCAAATAATTATACCTACTGTACGGATGTACGGAACCCTCGGTGTGCGAGTCCGACTCGCACTTAACCGGTTTTTGTCTATAAATAGGCACACTATAAAAAACGGAACGCATTGAAGCAACCTACACAACGTGCGTGTGTGCACGAGATATTTTTACCACGCTGTCAAGACGTCATTTCCAAGGGCGGAATAAGTAAGAGTGAAAACGTAATCTATATCTCTCTTCTACAGTTGAGGTCGCGGGGTCGGATGTCTCACTAAACCAACATGATTTACTGAACATTAAAACGACAAGAGAATGGCGTTAGGAATAGACACATAATGTATTAATTTGTCTTTCTGTGTGTGGGTGTTTGGCTTAAGTGAGTTTTGTTCAACATACTGTGGAACACAATAACTTCACAGATAAATTATTTGAAATAAATTGTTTAGAACGCGTGTTAGATCAGAATACATTTTGTTGCGTTCCTACGCGAAAGCTATTTAATTAGGAAGGTTAGAGTCTGTTAGGAGACAATGCGAAAAACAGTTTTTGGGCGCCGTTTTTCAATATTGCGTCGAGAGCGGCAGAGATACGGGTTCACAAATTAAACTCGGAAAGTACTCGTCGAAATATATAAAATCAGCAATTTTCTACGTAAACCTACAAAATGTCTGAACGAAGAATAAAAATTCTAATTCCACACAATAAGAGTTACCACATTTTATTTTGATGATAGATGTTTAATACTCGTAACATCTGACAAATGTAATAGTCGGAAGCTAAAATATCTGACGGAGATAAGGAGATATAATCAAGTGAAATGACTCTTAGTGTCGCAGGTGCGGTTTATTTTACGGTGGACTATTTATTGTTAGCGCGCGTGTGACAATCAAGACAAACCATATTGGTTTTCATGAATGCGCCCTACGTTACAGAATAAAATACATTTTACGAGTAAAGATTATGTTGTTGTGACTCCATTTTGGCCAGAACTGAGATGTACCATAGCTAAAAATGTGGTCTACCACGTGTGGTTGAAGTTCATTTGCAACGTCATGTTACAACAAGTTTGATTTTCCCTTGCAATAATATTATGACAGTGACAAGTGACAGGCGATAATTAGATCTCGCAGAAACTTTTGTCAAAACTGGTAGACCAGTTTCTTAACCGATCGTATTTGCACTACACAGATGTCCAGGAGTGTCGCTGCGAAAGAGGAATTTAGAGAAAGTGTCAGGTTTTATTGATAGTTCAATTTATTTTCAATTATCCTGATTATTTTCGGTTAGATTTAGTGAATATATTACAGGAAACCAAAACTGAATCGATATGATTTATTTCAATCGAATTATGTAATCTAATTGCATTGAAAGTATATTATGGAGATATTTTCAAAGTACAAAATAGCAATATTTTCCATTTTTCTGCCAAATTAAAACAAGTTAATTATCTTTTTTGACTCTTGCGTTGAAAATTGGAATGATAAGGAATATGTTTTTAAACTTGCCATAATATTATTTATAGGTATACATACTGTCTTGAATAAAGTAAAACAACGATTAAAAGTCTTCCACAAACATTTCTATCGAAATCATTGGAGTGGTTTTAGAGAACGCGATAGCAAAAAAAGAGAGACAAACAACATCGGTTGTATACATTAGATAGGATTATTGTTAGGTTCCTCAATCAAAAAAGTTTTTTTTTATTGGTATGTAACAGGCAAACGAGCACACTGGCCATGCACCGGGGGCCCTAGCCAAGAAGCAAACGCTACTAACGTTTTTCTATTCTATCGCTTAAAATGTTTGGGATGATACGGCCCTGCCAAGCATTACGCTAACTAGCGTTTCTATTCGTTTCGTTTTTTAAACCAATCGCGTCACTGGCAGATCACGTGACCTTTCGTATCACGTCATCTACCAGTGACGCGATTGGATTAAAAACGAAACGAATAGAAACGCTAGTTAGCGTAATGCTTGGCAGGGCCCTCTGATTTTGTAGACAAAACAGAGAATGACGTACGAATTTGAAACGAATAACAATAATTATATGTCACGTTTCAATAAACATGACATAATGGAATAGATGTGTCAACGGAAGTACGCGGAAATGTTCGTATGGGCCGGAAACTCAGCCATAGGATCTCGCCCCAAGTCAACGCGTTCCCATCCAATCACGGGAGTTAGGGTGGTACAAGGTCTAACTTTACTTATAGTCGTTGTTCCTTACAGGAACAAGAAGAGATGATTTTAAAATTCGATATCTCGGAATTTGATTTATTACAATAAATAGGTCAGAGTATTGAAGGCACGTGTGGAAGTGAGTACGTGTAATGTATGACGAGTGTGTGACGTATGTATATAAGGGTCTGTGATTGGGTGAGTAAATGTATCGCGTGATGTGCGAGTGTTTCAATTGGTGAGATGGTATACATTACAACTATGACTCTAGTTTATTTATTTATTTATTTTATTTATTTATGGCATAGGGAAGGCTGACGAGCACACAGGCCACCTGATGGTAAGTGGAAACTGTGACCCATAGACATTCGCATTCACAAGACTGCAAGCCTAAGACTGCAAATGCGCTGCCAACCCTGAGGACTTAGATGGAATGCCTCTATGCTAGTCATTACACCGGCTGTCTTATCTCCAAACCGGAACACAACAATGCGAACACTGCTGTTTGGCGGTAGGTTAATGGATAAGATGGTGGTAGCGATCCGGACGGACCCCGCACAAGGTCCTACCACCCGCAAAGTAAAGTAAGTTTATATAAAGTTAAAGGCCATTTGACCGTAAACGTAGCGACAGCGGCGTGAACAGTCGTCTATGTTTTACACACCAACCATACAAAATAGTATTGGTATGAAAGTTATCTGAGTGAATATGCCTGCTTCCTTTTTTTAGGATTCCATGCAAAAAAAAAGGGAATCCTTATAGGGTCACTCATGCGTCTGTCTGTCCGTCTGTCACAGCCAATTTGTTCCGAAACTACTGGACCGATTAAATTTGGTACACATTATGTAAATTGATGACGTAAACACAGACGTGCAAAGTATTTTTTTTTAATAATGCTCATATTTGGGGGACAAACTAGGAAATTAAATAAAAAAAGTTTTGCAAATCTTACTGTGGCTCGTTATGAGGATTTTCGTCATATAAGTATATATCATATATATATGACGAAAATTTACCCCCCCCCCCCCCGCGATCTCCGTAAGAACTGAGCCTATAATTACAAAAAGTCCGTTGTTTATAGATTACAGGAAAACCTATAACAATTCTATAAATTGAAAATAAAGTGCTAAAGTCAATATAAAACGTTCACTTACGGTAAATATCACTAAAACACCACTAGATAGCGCTAGTGGTAGTGAACTCGCGACTTACTGTGAGGATTTCAAATGTGATATTATTACCGTGGTTTTTCCTTAAATCTCTTTCGTAATAATTCGGCCATGTTTTCCTGCTGAACTACGCAGGATATTTGATATTAACGATATTTAATTTTAATATTTATTGCTTTATATAATGCTAGACTAAGTTTCCTGCGGCGTTTCTTTTCAGTGGTCTCCTCTTGGAAAGCGCTGGTAGAATTTTATGTCTTAAAGTGCCGCCTGCTTACTGAATAATTGTCTTTTATCTTTTTATATATCGTAGACCTTTTTGTTACTTCATGAATCAGAATGAAAATTTAACTAAAGTACCTGATTTAGCTACATCTTTAAATATTGCATAAAGGTTAAGCAAACATCATGGGGTGCGGGAAAATTATGTTGATTTGAAGCTATGAAACTTAAGCACATTTCTGAAGCAAAGCCTATTTTAATTTCATTATTAAAAACTGTTCAGTAATACTTACTCTATATCAATCAATGAAAACACAACGAGTGCACTCTCCGCGTGATGGATTGCTACTAAGTCAAAAAGACAACTGTCATTTTAAACTAAACGAAGCTTTCCGATTTTCCCCGAAACCCGAATGTTTTTCTAAGACTGACTGTATTTCTGCGAAAGAACAACCCGAATCCTCGAAGTAATATTTCACTTCAGAAATTTGGGCTGAATATTTTCGGCCGTTATGTGGGCCTATTAGGCGGTTTGGATTGGAGTAAGGATTTATTGCGCCACACAGATTTTAAGGGGCCCAACCGAAGTTCCAATTTATGATCGCTTCGGCTCAGCCGTTTATTAAGGGTAGAAAACTGAACCACTCGATATAAACCCGTAAGCACAGGGCCTCTATCCTAGGCGGTAATAATCTTTTATTTATTTAATTATACGACACACACAGTCACACACTTCTTGGAAACAATTTGATCATCGACAAACAGTGTTCATGGTTGACATGACAGACGTAAAATTATGTTTGATGCTGTCGAACAGGATTTCAAAATATCCATGGCTATTTTTTATACAATTAAAATGTCAAACTTGCTATCAGTATAAATCTCGATATCAGTGACCTGTACAAAAACAATTGAGATGGCAGCTAGTTTAGAACAGCAGTGTTAATGCAAATAGCTTTTAACAACTAAAAGTTTAGAGCTTCATATCGAAACATTAACATGTTACACAGCGAGCATTCATGCAGTCAGTACGTTGTGTTACGGGGAAACCAGCGAGCAATTAAGTACTGACTGCGTGAATGCTCGCTGTGTAACATGTTACATTACACCTCGTAACGTTGGTCAGTACCCAGCTTTACGGACAGGCCAAGTATTGACCTGATATTGATCCTGATCATTTTAGGTTAAGATTTGTCCTAACTATATTTTGCCCAAACGGAACAAAAAGTCAGCACTACAGAAAACGATCGGTACGGCGCTGGCCTAGTTGGTAGTGACTCTGCCTACGAAGCTAGTGGTCCTGGGTTCAAATCCGATAAGGGTAGATATTTTTGTGATGAGCGCGAAAATTTGTTCCTGAGTCATGGATATTTTCTATGTATTTAAGTATATATTTATCGACTTAATTATTTATGTTGTTGTCTAAGTAGTACCTAGAATACAAGCCTAGAGCTTAGGTTGGGGCTCGGTCAATTTGTGTGATATCGTCTGGTATTTATTTTATTTGTTCAGTTAATGTACCTATTATGCCTATGATAAAATAAAATCCTCGAGCCCATTTTGTAACATTTCCTACTTGACTTAATACCAGTAGTAAATAAACGGGGATCCAGTTAAATCCTAGATAAGCCTGCATTGAGCACCTGGAGGTGTGTAGGAGTTGGAAATGATGTGCAAAGTTAAGCTATTATTTCAGGAACGTTTCATAGCTTAGGCCGAAGGCTAAGGTTTTATCCTTATGTAGCTTTGCTACTGTGCTTGATTTTTCCTCACAATTAATTGAGCGTAATTTATGAGATATTTTAAAACTCGAGAAATTCCATTGTGTATTGTTTTTAAATGGTTATGGTTAGAAGAAGCACTAAATAATAACGAATTGAAAATTACACACGAATCTGGAGATATAAAAATTTAAGCATTTAGGTTAGGGTTGTCACTTTGTCACGGGAAGAAATATCGGTGAGGTTATTTAAGAAAGCAAAAATGAATTATATCAGAAGCAAAACCGTTATGTTGGCATTTTTGTATTGTGTCTCGAAAGAAAGATGCCATGTTGCGTTTCGGCCCAGAAAAATACCCTGCTGCAAGAAGATATTATAGAGCGTGTAGGAAAGAAAAAATCCCGGGTAAGAGCATGTCAAAACTATTTCGAAAAACAACATGTAGGTATGACTTATTTGACGTGACTTACGAAACATTGTTCCATGACAACGCAAAGCGACAGTCATCACCAAGAGTTGGTTGCACTAAATATATTATGTGTAACTAAGAATTGATTGCCACTTCATCAGGGATTATTTTTCTCAGTGTATGTAGTTTGTTTATGTTTTACCGCTTTACGGACGGACAATGGAAGTTTAGTAAGTAATAGGCTCGCGTTTACTACTTTGGGTAGAGATAGACAATCCTGAAAAGGGGAGGTGGAGGAGGAAGTGATTATAATTTAGCTGTATCTTTTTGTTGCAGTGTTTCCACGGAAGGGACCTCAGCATCGTGAACGAGGCGCCCAGCGGCGACGGGCTCTGGAGTCGCCCATGGCGCCAGCACCGCACCGAGCTGTCAGACTCCCTGGGCTCCCCTCGCAGCATCTCCAACTCCAGCCTTCGAGAGGTCGACGAGGAACTCACCGGCGAAGAGCTAGCCACCTACATGTACCAGGTCAACTGCGATATTGGAGGCCACACCTGAGAAACGCACCTCTAAAGCTATGGACGGCTTTAGGGGATCAATCGAGTCAACAATTTTCATAGAAGCACCTCTGTTGTTATGACGGAGTTTATTGATGTTTCCTTAAGGGTCAAAAGATATTTATTGTACGCAATGAAAGTAATGTATGGTTTAAAAAACTATGAATTATTTGTCTATTGGTTTGTTTGTGGTAGTCAAACTAAGTTATCTCCAAACTTCTGTCGGCGCCCAAAAATATATGTCTTTATTAGTTTTTAACCGCAACTATGTCTGCGTAGTAACTGTAGTAGTTAATTGATATTCACGCGGGATCTAAAAGTTTCCGATAGTGAAGGCCTACCAAATCCTCTGCGCAAAAAACCGTGGCTTTGTTGCGTTGCCGTGTGATAGAAATGAAGTATAAACCAACAACCAAACGTACAGTACTCCCAGCTTATTAAAAGCTTTCGGCTAGTTATTGCTTTCCCACTTCCACTCGCATATTTGTCACTCGTGTTTCATAAAACGAAGATTGCCGATAGCTATTATGAAACTGGTTGTACTGTAAGTAGGAATAATATTGGTGCTTTTACTCGGCGTTAGTAATGGTGTATGTGGAGAATAGGAGTTGTACTGGTTCCATGATATCTACAGTGTTGCGAGTCCAGTAACTTGCTGATATATTCCAAACGCGCACCACGTACAGCACGATCTGAAGCAGGTACGAGTATAGTAGAATGACTCAGTCGCAAAATTACCGACTCGCGAAATAACCACCTCGTTATCTTTGGTTAGGTAACTTCAAATGCTCGAAGGCTCTGTTGACTTTACTAAGATGGACATAAAATGAAATTCATTTTATTACTCCTTTGTGCGATGTAGGATACAAACGATGTGATCATTTTGTTAGTCGGTAATTTTGCAAACTAGTCATTATATTAACCCACCTAACTAAAGTAGGTATCCTTCAGGATAGAAATGTCTATTTACTTAAGCAGTTGCATATTATAACAGTAAGAAACTTGTACGCAAACGTAGCGGTTATTGTAGTTCGTTCATAATGCTCCGCAAGTAACTTGCTCCTCCACTTGCTCCAGCTACTTGCACCGTGTACAAGGACCATTACATTTATTTTTCATTAAGTACAAGTTACCACTTCGCCTGAAAGTGTGTATAGTGTCAATTATTTATAGTTTTATATCAATTCGATTGTTATGTATAGTGTGTGTGTACATGTCTATTGCTCTGCAGTCATTTGTTAAGTTGTTAATATTATATTTATGTACGTACATGTTTAGAGGTCTATATTTATAGGTAAGGTACATTAAGGGTGTCTAAAAAAGTGAAATTAAGTAATAATGTAACTTGTTAAACTATACACACAATGTTGTTAGTACCTACAAGAGTTTACGAGGAAGACTTCAAGCGCTTCGACAGATTATATGAACACATACGTATTTTTGTATGGTTGTTGTTGCAGATAGTTTTCCGTAAAGGTTAGTCATTGATGTTAATTTTCGCATAATCGATGAAAAGGTACTATAGTTGTTAATATAGTCATGTCACGTAACTGTGTCATAATAACCTCATTTATCTCGTCCACGCCCTCAGGCCAGTCCTCAATCACGCCGTTACTCTGACACTATCTATGGTTTGCTGTTTTTGAAACCTTTCTTGAGAATTCCGCTCTAATGTCCATGTTATTTAGGGCCGTATTTTTTATTTTATTTGCCCCGCTACTTGGACAGCTTTTACCGCGGGAATATGGCGTTTCCACTATGAAGTGATTTCGCCAGTGTCAAGGATGTATAAGTATAAATCAATATAGTAATTAACACAATGCAATCTTCTCTAGGAAGATTGGCGGCAACGTTGTACGGTGATATGTAGGACAGAGGCCAAGATAGTTTTAACGTCTGTACCACTGCGAGTCCACTTGAAACGAGAAGTAAGATGCCAGATACACGAAATAAGTCCAAGTCTTCTATCACTGTGCAACACAAAGGCATTAAAAGTACAAATCGCTAACAAAAAAGAACTTTGAACACCTAAATACACAAAAATAAAAAATAAAACAAATTACACATCCGCCATCTTTTGACGTTGCAAATGGCCTCCAGGGCCGTATTAATAAACTCATCTTGACTGTGAGGCCCGTCACAAGATACGTCAAAGTAAACGCCAAACCATAGAACACTGTCATTTTTGACGCCTCTCGAGACGGGCATTAGAAATGAGATCAGTTTATTAATACGGGCCTTAGAGTGCCTGGGATGTATCATGCAGAATGTTCGGCGGTCAGGTGTAGGGGTCTTAAGGTCAAAGTCAAAGTCAAAGTTCTTTATTCTTCAATTTAGGCATAATATAATGCACCTATGAATGTCAAAAAGCATTACCACCGGTTCGAAAAATAAAACCTTTGCCCCGAGAAGAACCGGCGTAAGAAACTCGGCAAGGTATATTTTTTTCAAGAAAAAGGTTTACATCATTACATTATAATTATAAATAGTTTACAATATCACGGTATTTTTGTACAGTAGGTGCACCTTTTTTAAGCGTAGATTACTCATGCAGGATGGACGACTCACTGCCAAACATCCCTATCCATGATATAATATAAAGGGATGATAGTTAGCGTCATTCCGAACGTTTTTGACTACATTTACTATTATAAAAGGTTTCTAAGATATTATTTTTGTTCAATTTTTGAATATATACGCTTTTCGTCTGATAACCTATCTTTAATCAGTGAATTTAAAACACTTTAAATTAATTAAATACGCGCTTCACAGTTTTTGATAAGTAATTGTTTTCCTAAATAACCGTGAAACTTTGCATGATAAGTAAATGTGCTCAAAAATGTTCAGAACTGTATCATCTCTTAATAGGCGTTTACACCCGACTGCCAAACACCCTGTATACCTATTAGAGAAAACAAGTAAAAACATTTGATTTGGCTCATAAAAAAAATCTCACGGAGGAAAGCTTATCACATGTTCAAAGCTTACGTTTATAGTAAAGAGAACGCCGGCGACTATGTAAGCATGAAATTCAGTTTCCTGGTAGGTACGCCCCTTTTTTCCCGTTAGGGGTTTCTTGGTACACCGTCCTAGGGCACCCAAGGAATATTCCATCCAAATGTCAAGTCCCTATATTGAAGGCGTTAACGCGTAGTCTGTTATTCGGTCCGTTCGTCACGGAAGAGTTATATATGTATAGATTAACCCTCATATTCATAAACGCATAATAGCTAAAGCGTACTTGAAATATGCTTTTCATGTGTCAGAAAGGGATAACGCATACTTTAACTAAAATAGGGAGCAAAATGAAAATATCTGAAAGTGCGATTTTATATTTTATGTGAGTCTCATTTTCAAACCGTGAAAAAAAAATCTTAAACAAAGGATAGGTATTTCCAATGATAATAATATGCTATATTTAAATTGCTTTTTTTGTTTTTCGTGAATCGGATAGATAGTATTCAATAATATCAGACAACAGATAAACATATAATAAACAAAACGTCCTTGAGCCCATTTGAGTGATTTAAAAAAAATATCTTATTCATTTAATGAGCATATACTTAGTGCCATAGAATGTCTAGAATAGGTAACTATAGATTAAAATGTTTAGCAACTGGGTTTACTTAAGAGAAAATTTATGTGAACTTCATTATTTAAAAATCGTATTATACCTACATATTTTTAGTTTTAACAGGATCAGTGGAACTGGTTTGATGTAAACAAAATCGAAACTTATTTTTGTAATGTTTGTGTTGAAAATTAAATGCCCTTTATAATAAAATTATAAACATACCTACGCTTGTAGGTTTAAAGTGTTTGTTAGTAAAATGTTGTATTTATAATTTAAAATATTATTAAGTTCAGTCAAAGTCACAAATATACCTTGCCAAGACGTCTAAAATATAAACACGCCTCTAAGCTACTTACAATAAGGTTTGTGTAGGTATATATAATTATGTTTGACGCGATACGCGTATAGGGTAAAGTCACCAGTGGTCAGCCAGAGACCAGTAGTGTACTTTATATGAGTGCGAAGAGTGGGAAATATATCTTTTGTACTCTTCCCACACATACTAAGTATAGCCAGAGGCCGACTACAGGTCTCTGGTGACTTTACCCTAGATGGTTCTTACATAGATATTTTACTATGAAATGTTTGAATTGTTAGAAATATACTAATGTTCAATATTTTATTTTTGTTTAAATTCTACTAGTTAGCGTAATATCCAAATTGAACCCACTTTTGGAACAATTTTTGAGATAAAATTATTTGTCCGTATAAATAAATAGAAATCACCGCCTCAATGTTGTACAAAACATTCCATTTCATAATTATGTTAATTAGAAATGTGTAAACCCACATTCGTTTGTGTCTGTTTGTAATAAAATATCTAATTAATTATACATTTTAACCACCAACACAAAGCAGCGGGCCTATTAAAATGCCGTGTTTATCCATGTGGATAGATGTGGATAAAACAACAGTCACTTTCTAACCAATAGGTAGTAGGTGTGTTTGAGAGTGACGGATGCTTTATCCACCGCGGCAAAGGCGACCATATTACCGGGGCAGGTCATTAGAATACATAATGGTTTCTATGTAAAGGAAATATGATTTAATGATTATGTCAGTAATAAATGAAACATAACGTGATCGTGTCCATTTTTTTACCCTTTTTTAAAATCACACTAGGTACTTGGCAGATAGGTAAACTTGATTGATTGTTAGACAGCTTTATTTTCTCGTTATTAATTAGGAATAAACAATTGTTTTAGTTAATAAAAAAAATCTAAGCTCAAACATATAAATAAACGCGTCAGCGATGGTTTTATTAAATGCTTCCTCCGCGAAAACTACGATATGTACAAACATTAATGATCTATCATTTTGTACCTCATTTAATCTGCTAACGAATTGAGTAATAGCAATACAATTGGTCAATTGGTTCTTGATTGGTTGTCAATTTCGGTAAGTTATATTTGTATGGAATCGGATGAGATGTAAGTACATAGACGATTATATTAGTGGCCGGTACTAGTAAATATAGCTTGAAAACCGTCGAGTCTATAATAAATACTAACAACCTTGTCTTTTTAAAATTTAATGAGAAATATGTTTGTCGTTGTCACTTTTTTATCTTTCATGTGTCATATCATGTGAATTTGTTTGACTTACCCATACATTGTATATGGGAAAGACGTTTTCTCAAACATGCTCGGAAAGAACTGCTTTCCGATTGAAACACAAGGACAGAAAGTACCTCATTTTACTCCTAGGAGTAGAAAAAGTATATGAAAACACTTTCCGTCCACGCCCATATTGTTTTTTCCTTCCGGACCCACCGTACCACCGCCCGTACCCCTAGTGGTACGTTGGGTATTTTTATATCCCCACGGTACCACCATAGTGCTGAGATACAACATAAATTACAGTTACAGTAGTTAAGCCGTACCACTGACGTCGCCAATTTTCCCACTTAACATTAGGCCAAATACGTAGGTAGGTTAAGGTTATGTTAGTTTTGCAGCAGCCCCGGAGGGCCAAACCACCCAGAAATAGGAGCTCCGTCGACACTTTTAAAATTAGACAGTGTCGGCGGAGCTCCGCTAGTTCTGGGTGGATTGGCCGTCCGGCCCTGCTGCAAAACTAATATAACCTAAACCTACCTACGTATTATATTATAGATGTTTGACATCACTATTAATGGTGGTACCGTGGGGATATAGAAATACCCACCGTACCACTAGGGGTACGGGCGGTGGTACGGTGGGTCCGGAAGGTGTTTTTTAAAGTGTTTTTTTTTGTGTATAAAATCTAAAGGACCAGGTAAAAAATCCCGTACCCAGCTTGTGGGTGGGTGCAGTGGGGGGCGGCTGCGGGTGGCTGCGGGCGGCTGCGGGTGGCTGCGGGCGGCTGCGGGCGGCGGCGGCGGGTCGTTGTGCGGAACTATCTTAACTAATACTCGTATTTTTCAAACATAAATTCTCTACGAATTTGTCAAAAGTTTTTAAAACTACTTATAATCATGTATTTGTATCATTTCCTCGCATTGTTTGCGAAAAGGATTATATATGCCTCGGCGTAAACGAAGATTTCTTCACTCGTATTAATTCACGGCCTGCTAACCACCTCGTCAGGAAATCCCTTGCTTTCCGCGCCTAGGTAATAATGTACTATTATGTATGTCACAAGATTACAAAAAACTAAATAAATTTCCATACATATATAAGTGAAAAACTTAAGTAAATGACCTCTTGCATGTAGTGGTGTACAAAACTAATATAAAATTGACGTCAAATTTCAAATACATAGTGTCGAACGGTCTATACAGTGGGGCTAGACAAATTGCCATCAAATACAAACGCTAGCGTTTGGTGATCACTTATCGCTTTGCGTTGTCAGCCAAGTTGCCCTTAGATACCGACGTTTATATCGTGATAGTGCTCGTCTTGAATTCAACCTGTCAAAATAATACCGCGTAACGACGGACAAAACGTCAAAGCTATCACTATTCGATTAGCGCGAGTGATAGTGATCACATTACAGCTTGTCAGGTGTAACGAGTGATATATCACGTGACTTACGTCAATTCCATACATTTTTGTAAGTGATCACCAAACGCTAGCGTTCGTATTCGATGGCAACTTGTCTGGCCCCGCAGGTGTGTTAACAAGCTCTTGCATGACTGACCTCTTGGTCATTTACGTAAGTTTTTCATCTATAACAACCCATACTTTGCTACATTATAACAAAAGATATAATTTTCACTATCTTAAAATGAAAATGTGGATCCGCTCTCTTGGTTAAACTTCAAATCTCACTGTAGTAGTTTTATCTTTTCTCCGTCGTCGTGTTGACCTTTTACGTTTGTGCTAATTTTAAAAACTATTGGATGGACTTTGGTGTTTTTAACAGGCAATTTAATTACTGATTGATTAGTATAATTTATTTCTAAATGAATTGCTAAGCTGAACAAAAATAGTACCCTAACCGGGGACCTCGAGTAAG
Organism: Acleris sparsana; assembly: GCA_923062465.1. Classification (NCBI taxonomy): domain Eukaryota; kingdom Metazoa; phylum Arthropoda; class Insecta; order Lepidoptera; family Tortricidae; genus Acleris; species Acleris sparsana. The sequence goes on from OV281292.1 coordinate 3,066,204, forward strand.
CTTCTTATAAGCGCCACGGCCCGAAGTTATTAAGAACAAATCCGGCAAACTTGTCTAAAGTGACATTTAAAAATAAAATACTTTATAGTAAATAATAACATTTTCTACGAATTAAATTTTAAAGCACTTCGTGATTGAAAATGTTATTGTTCGATAAAATGATTAATTAAATAAACGTAAAACGAAAATATGTCGGAGCAATTTGGAAAGACTTTTTTTAATATCATTTATCTGTTTTCAAAGTCATAGTAGACAAACGTCATTCAAACAATGTAAAAAAATAATAGCAACACACTTATACTTATTATTTCAGAGTATTTTAAGCATTCGACCATTGCTTACTCTCTGGAATTTAACTAACACTACACTTCATACATTAACATCGTTTTAAGAGTACTATTGCTGAACGAACACAATCACAAACAATTTATTGATAAGGGATTCCATTTCGCCAATCGTGAGTTTCTATAATAAATGATGGTGCCGTCGTGTTGAACCTGTTGCTTCTTTATCTGCGTATTAAAATATATAAAAAAAATAACAATTTGGTAATGCCTACTCAGCATTTGTTAGTTGTTATACTGAACACTAATGTAGGTATTAAATACATCGATATTGACTTCCTCTCAGAAAATACCGATAGTTATACCACCAAAAAACATGCAAATAAGGGCAAGTTCAAAAACGTGACACCAAAAGGTTTAAGATTTAAAAAGGTTCTCAGTTTATCACTAGATTGTGGACAGTCAGACAAATTTATTGCCACAAAATGCACTTTGAGTCGTAACTTATGTCATTTACATTAGGTACATGATATTGTATCACACTGCTTCTTTTTCAAACTCTTGTAATTGCTAATGTTGAATAAAAATCAGTGAAAGCGTAATTAAGTAGGATTATCTGATTCTGAAGAAACGTATCATCTTTTATTCCTTCATCACTGTTTTTCACTCCCTGATTCATCCGTTTGGATAATTATTCCTAGCTGAAAAACTTTCAGGATGGTTTTTTTAAAGTAGAAATCAAATCTCAATTCCAAGAGATACCTACCAAACACGCGTGACATAATTCAAGTTTATTATTTTCGCTTCAACCCAAAGTTTGTTTTCATTTACCATGGTATATAATCTTATATAGTCAAGTATTTAATCGTAGTCTTTAAAAGTAACGTGATAAATTCATGTCATGATATCTACATACGTCACCCGAGCGCGATACAGATGTAGTGCATATTTTTTTCCTTCGTATTTACACGGAAACGTATGAACATGTCATGCTACATCAGTCAACCTCAGTACTTTTTGTACTGTGACCGACTTAAATAGCATGACACGTTCGTACATTTCCGTGAAAATACGAAGGAAAACAAATATGCATTACATCTGTAATGGAATAGCACTCAAATTCACTGCTGTGTTCTGCGCGATACCGGGTATACCGCCAGATCATATTGACATCCTTCGTCATGTCATGTCTCGCGCCGCTGTCCAAATATAAATTATGTTTACTTTAATTTGCACTAAAGAAAACTACTGAAAACGCTTGCGTCTTCTTTACTTGCTGCTGATTATTATATTTGTACTAATACTAAGACTTAAAATTTGTACTTACCGCTTGCATCGCTCAATTTATTGTTTGCCTCATAACCTTATGATGACCGGAACAGTAATTCTTACCGACTGTACAATATTGCTAACGACTGTACTGCTCAAGAATAAACTTCCGGCCTCGAAATCGTTTACTGTTAGATTAATTAACTTTGTCTTTTATCACATTTCTTCTTTTCTGACAGCAGCAGTCATGATTGTAAGATAGTTTTCAGGTAAACATTAACGAGCAATAAACAGCCAATCCACTCATCGTTCACGATACAATCTGAACTTGATAACAAACTGGGTAGTTTCGATTATTTGCGTTAGTTTCATTGAATCGCCGCTATCAAGACGATTTGAAATTAAACAACAAAGTTAAGTGATTCTTCGAGAGCATCCAGAGTCGTCGAACATTATATTTAATTTGTTATATTTAGAATTATAGTGAACGAAACTTTTCCTCTTAGATTTTTCCGTCCACGGCGAATCCAGCTAATTCCGAGGTGTGAGCGAAGGTGACTGGGGAAAGCCAAAGATCTTTGCCGCGCACGACAGTGTTATGGAATCAGCTTTCAGCGGCGGGATTTCCGGACCGCCACGACTTGGGGACCATCAAGAGATGAGCATACTCTTTTCTCAAAGGCCCGCAACGCTAGTTATCGTAATGCATCTTGGCTGCAGATGGGTGTTGCAGGTGTCCGTGGGCAGCGGTGATCACTTCACATCAGGTGACCCCATAGTTTAATTTGCTCGCTCTAGCATAAAAGTAAATAAAAATTGACTCGATGTAAGCTAAAATGGTAAATAATTAATATCACTATAATTCTATGGTGCGGCTGGTGCGAGTGAGGAATCTACGGTTAGAGTCAACTTGGCTTTTGACTTTGCATCCTCTGCTGCGGTTACGGTTGTGGTAACTGTACTTTATGTTATAAATCTTTACAAGAATAAAACAGCTGTTAATTTCAAGAAAGACAAATTTTTGGTTTGGTTAACATCTTATCTTATATTATAAAGGTTTTAATGTAAGGTTAAGTACATAATAATGCATTTTTAATTTTTATAAATAATTGTTATATTTTTTAACCTTTATCTGGTAGTTTATTTACATAACAAGTATCTTTTCACGATGTTTTTTTGTTGGTTTACATGTTTTTTTTATTAATTTTGGCTACTAGTTCGTATGGAAATCTGTTAAAGATACTAGGCAAAATTCGTTCCCACGCTCTGTGGCCGAATTACTATGTTGCTGTTTGGTATAGTAAAGGTTCGGAGATGTGAAATGTCGCGCAGGTTATTTGGTCTTTTTTCTGCTTAATTTGGTTATTTCATTACTGTATTCGCTTACGATGGCTAAATCAATGTTATCATATACGGGCATCACCTTGCAGTAAACATATTTCCATAGTTATTTCTATACTTATATTTAATCTTTAGTGTACATTCCAAAACCAACAAATGATCTGCTGTAAACGCCCATTTATATAATTTTCTCGCCCCTTCAATCTCAGAACATTAGACAGGAATGAGTTCGACGCCATTCCTGTTTTTGTCATCTTTTTATATGTAGTGTTCTGGGACGGCCTGACCTTAACCCGAAAGTTTTCTGTTACCAAACAGTCGAGTAATTCCGTAAAGAATATTAAGTATAAGAAGTTCCGCAAGTACTTTGTTTGCGGAACCAGGGCGGTTCACTGCGGATTCTATTCGAAAGCGTGATTACTTTAAAAACTCGATAGCGTAGTGGGTTGGTATTTATTAAACTTCTTATCCTGTCTTGCTTGCACTTCAGCCCTGGAAGACAGGATAAGAGAGTACAGAGCGAGCGCAGCTTCAACTTTGTGTACGAAAGTAGGTACCTACGAGTGAAGCCTTGTTGTTAGAGATAGGAAATTCGATAAAGTTTCTGAGTCGAGGACTTGAACCGTTGAATACGATTTGACTTGTTTCAACAAGTTTCATTTAACGATCAACGTCAATTTCACCGCAAGAATTGCTGCAAGTGGGATACACTTAATAAAACTGTTCTGTTAGGTTTTCATTTTTGTTTAAGAAAAGAATATTTAAAAATGTTTTACTCAATAAAAGTCACATCGCCTATTTACAAAGACAAAGGCGCGAAACTATTTGGAAAGACTTTTTTTTTAATATCAGTGATCTTATTTTTTTTATGGCAGTGAGAAGGCACGCGAGCACTCATGCCAGCGATGGTAAGTGGGATCTGACACCCATACTTATTTGAAATCTCAAGACTACAATCTCCAAACTGCAATCTGCAAAAAAAAAGACTTCAAATGCGTTGCCAACCCTGGGGACTGAGATGGAATACCCCTATGCCATCTATGCTACGTGTTCTGTTTTGTGTCTATGCTATCTGTTTCTAAAGTTATGATAAGTAACAAAACGCAAAAAAAAACAAAACATTTCATTTTTTTTTTTTACCATCGCTTATACCAGAGCTGATAAGCCTTTTTGAGTAAGTAGGTATTTGAGGCACCGAGGAAATACAGTATTTCTTTAATGGTAAATATTTAAATACAAAGCAGTCCTGGCTGAAGGGTTGGGGGATTATCCGAGATGACTAATTAAAGTAGTGTTTTTTTTCCAGCATGGCAATGTTGGTAATTTGATTTTTTTTAAGTCCCTATAGACTAGACTAACATTAGGGCCGCCATAGATGCACTGCTTTAAGCAGTCAGGACCGACAGCTCCGTGGTTGCTATTGGACAATCTAAACTTTCAATACGATCCTAGAGAAAGATTGACCAATAGGTAGCAACCACGGGGATGTCGGTCCTGAGTCTCCTGACTGCATAAAACAGTCCGGCCCTTAGTCGCGTCAATATCCACGTCACAGAATCACCATTCTTTATTGTTTAGGTAATTTAGATGTTTGTGTTGCCATTATGTTTTTACGATGTTTATCTTAATCTATTTTTTTCTTGTGCTTTTCGAACGAATGTTTCTATTTCTAATTGTGTTTTTAAATCCAAGATTACACAAGTGCCCGATACCTTAGGTTAAGACGAAGAAAATATAAAAAAATATATATATTGCATTTTGGTGTGTTATTGTCTATCCTAATCTCACACGAGTATAGTCTTGAGACACGTGATATTATCAAAAAAAATCTAGCTTGGACCATTTATTAACTAGTAAAGTTTGATGTGAATTGGTGAAATTGTTAAAAAGTGTTCATTTACATCGATCATTGTCTAATTCAAAATAATAATAATTGAGATGAATGCAAAATAATAATAAAATAATAAATAATAAATATCAGGGGACAATGTCACACCAATTGACCTAGTCCCAAACTAAGCTCTAGGCTTGTACTATGGGTACCTACTAGACAACGATATAAATAATTATATAGAGAAATATATACTTAAATACATAGAAAATATCCATGACTCAGGAACAAATAATCGCGCTCATCACACAAACATTTGCACTTACCGGGATTTGAACCCAGGACCCGAATTAAGTATAAGTAAGTAAAGAAAAGAAAAAAAATCTTAAACCAGTGTGAGTGTTGCCAGTGATGACACAGATGACCTATGGAACAGGGACATGGTCCTTTACAATGGGCCTCATAAGAAAGCTTAAGGTCACCCAAAGGGATTGCTTTCCATTGGGAAAGGGCTATGCTCGCTCAGCGTATCTCTGCGAGATCGACCAGCATTGAGGAAATCCGCAGAAGAACCTAAAAGTCTTTAGGCTGATACGATGCAGTAAAAAAAGGAAAATAACTCTAAGTAACATTTTCCGATGTTTTGACTACCAAATACGAATTAGGGTAAATGCATAAATTTGTAACAAATCTGTTTAACAAATAACATATCTTACACCGTCAAATGTCGCAAGGGAAGATTGAAACACTGGCATAAATCCGGAGGTCCCATTTGTTCCATCGAACTATGTCATTTTGTATGGAACATTATATCATAACTCAATTTAAAATGCCAAGTTCCGTGGAAAAAATGGGACCTACTTGTTAACTCCTAATCTATAAAATTGTAAAAAATCAAAATATTTATCAGTTAATTGGCCACATGAGGGCTCTTTTACACGTCGGTAATATGGAGGAATCTACTAGAGCTTCGGACAAGACCATTGCAGAGAAGAAGAGCGGCATGAAACTCCAGCAGAAGGTCATTTTTTCCAAAAATAAACTACTATAATACTAAAAAGTCCGAAGAATAGCTAAACTTAAGTGGCAGGGGGCGGGGCACATTGCTCGCAGGGCTGATGGCCGATGGGGTCAGATGGTTCTGGAGTGGCGTCCGCGGACCGGGAGACGAGCTGTAGGTAAGCCTCCAACAAGATGGAGTGACGACCTCGTAAGGATCACGGGAGCGCGGTGTATGCGAATGGCACAAGATCGGTCTGAGTGGAGAGCCTTGGGGGAGGCCTATGTCCAGCAGTGGACGTCTTTCGCCTGACATGAATAGGTAAAAAAAAGGAAAAGTAAAATTGCAGAAGATACAGATAGACAGAGATATACAATTATAGGTCAATTTACATTGATTAAACGATCATAAATACTACTTAAGGCGGCAAGATCTTGTCCGAGAAAACGTGATTTGGTTCTTTGGTGATGATGAAATTTTTTAAATTGTTGGCCTTGAATAAATTAAATAAAATACTGAGAAAGTTATGGAAAAGCGACTCGAAAATATACTTTTCCAACCTTATTGCCTCGGCGAATTTATTTACTGCCGTCTTGAAAGCGGATATTACTGTTCACCGTGGAGAAATTGTTGGTATTGGAATTTTACAGCGGGTGGCTACCTATTTGGGGGAAGGGATTTGAAATGTTAAGTAGGCGTCTTGAACATCATCATGAACTGTTAGTGCCTGTGGCAGTTTTGTTAAACGAACGGGAAGAAATACTGACGCTGCAGTTCCACACTGACAGAAAGAGGTGCAGTCGAAAATATGTATACACTTTAGTACCTTGTCACTTTAATCGTTGTGCCAATTCATATATGGCAGTTTACACATGACATTAAATAGACCAGTGTAAACATATTTATGAACTCGACTGTACATTCCCGTCTTATAAATGCTGAAATAGTGGTACCGAGCAAGATGTATTCGGTGAACGTCCTTGTTATCCATAGTGACCAGCCGATGAGAAGCCTTTTGCGAATGTTACGATTATCGACATTATATAGGATTGACGTATGCCGCAGAACGGTTGTCTTGATCACTTTATGTCAGTTCCGTACATTTTGACAGTTTCGAAAATTGTTTACGTTAACGTTATGCAGTCTGTCCAACTGGGCTTCGAGGCCTAGGATGTAATCAGTTGAATCTATTCATATTTTAGAATTCTGGTTTATATTCAGGTGGCAAAAATATTAATTAGTGGCCTCGAGTTCCAACATTTCATAATAACTTGATGCCCGTTTTTGAACTTTTTGTTGCCATTCTATTATTTATGGCATCTATTCTATTTTCATTTAGGAGAGGTAGGGGTGGGCAGAGGACTTATAAGTTATAAAGTGGTGTCCGAGCCTCTCGACTGCCTTAATATACCTCATTATAATTATTTCCCTCAACTGTGTCTGACGACCCCCCAAATGTAATTATGGGTATACAAAATATGGAGGCTATTCAAAGGACACAGTATTTAATAAACTTAGCTTGCGGGGTATTATGTTTTTTTTTTTAAATATATCATCCTGGCTTATTGTGTTTAAACAAGAAATCCTAGAAACGTGGATTCACAATTGAATTCTAAGGAATCACCGAAATAATAAAACGTTTTATTATACGTATTTACGTTTTTTTAGTGTAGAGTGTTTCTACACTCAGGAGCAAAAATACCGGGTCAGAGTGCGTTTTTCATACAAACGAGACTATTTCGAAGCCCTTGTTTCTCGAAGGGGTGTCTCCGAGGTTCCATAGAGGAGGTCAAAAGTTCTTAAGATACCTAACTGATCGCACAATCAGTTTACACCTCAGCGAGAGAGTTTGGGTCAACATTTGGATTTCCTTACATTTTATGGCCATCATAGATGTTTTTCTGAACAGGCACTATTCCGGCGTTAACCGCAGATTCATTCAGTTGGGTACCCTAGGCACTCTGGAAGTCCTGTATCGATGCTCGGGGTATTCATCATCAGATTTCACTAAAAGCATCCCCTGGCGAGAAACCAAGGTTTCGAAATAGCCTCTGTAATATGAAAAACGCACTCTGATCCGGTATTTTTGCTCCTGAGTGTACCTGTGACAGTGACAAACTTGCACACCCCAACATAGCAAGGTGCTCCGTAGATATTGATGTGTTGTCTAATCAAGTGTGCAAATAACCATTACTATCTATTGTCCGGCCATCGCTCTCGATACATCACTGCGCGTCTGAACTCCGAACGGAGATGAATGGCCGGCCGTTGTTATCCGTGGTAAATCAGTTTCGTCGCTTTGAGACTCATATATTGTAGTGTCGAGGGAACACATAGATTATCTTGTACCTCTGACCCCTTGGAACACTAATAAGTACTATGATCTATGAATGTTAGAGAATTGTATTATTTTTATGATGAAAATAACTTATACCTCTTGTTTTCAATAGTAGTTTCCCTTAAGGGATTTTCACAATACTCATGTTCTGGTAATTGCTCTGGGAAGATTTCAGGCACTTTTTCAGCTTACAAAATGCATTTAACTGTCGCCTTTTCTACAAAACAAGGAAACAACGAAGGCCGGCCGGAGTACGGCCGGCAACAAAAAACCGTCCTATGTGTGTACTCTCAGCCAAATGTAACCCTGACCCGGCCAAGAACGGTGTCACAGTGATATTATAAAACAATTTGTTTGACACTTCTTACGCCTTGAATCATCACTTCACTGTGACACAGTTCTATGGTGGGTCAGGGTTCCAATTGGCTGATAGTACCCAGCGAGGGATGCCCGGGGTTCGTAGTGCAAGAAGTTGCAGAGCTCTTGTTGCTTGTGGTTGCGAGGCGCTGGTGTAACTCTGGGCCTTCCCCATTAGGCCGTTTCTGTGGCAGAAGAATCTGGAAGAAAAGATGAACATCAACAGGTGTAAAAACCTGTCGAAATCTTTATCGGCTAGCTTGCAGTGAGTTTGAACTTAGTTTGAGGCATTTTGGTTGTTATAGTTTTTATTACCGCACCGCATAGCCGAATAGAATTGAGCTCAGGGGATGGCGACGACGCTGGGCCACCGATGCCTTCCGAATATTTTTTGATTGAACGAGCACGTGATCGGGGGACTTGTAACGTGTGTAATAAATGTAATAATGTTATTGAATTTATTTGACATCCATTGTTGATACATTAATAATGAAACGGTTCATATTTCCACATTGTTATGACTGAGGTTTATCTACAGTATAATGAATGTTCAACATTATTTGTTAAAATTAATTAATTTGTGTTAGTAACGTATCTTTGTGGCGGAAGTAGTGTTAAAATAAAGTTTGGTAATTGTTTGTGTTTGTTTGTCGCGATATCAATAAGAAATTCTAGTTACTTCATTAACCTACTCACTATTCGGTCAAAAGCAAGTCGGACTCGAGCTCCGAGGGTTCTGCACCTATATATCGCTTAACTAGTAGATAATGCCTTACGGCGTTAAGTTCGCCTTTTGTTTATTAAGTGTATTATTTTGTGTAATAATGATTAACCTTGTATATTAGATACATATATAGTATTTATTTATAGGAATTATCAAAGCGGCTGATTGACACAACTCATGACCAATATGATGTCCTGTACAGATTAATAATAAATTGCCATTCATAGTGGCAATGCTGCCAGAATTTTGGAAACAATGCTTACTGGTAGCTGCTTGATAGATAAGTGTAGTTTTAAGTAAGTTTGTAAGTTCTTTCGTTTGTTTTTATAAATAAATAAATATAGTATTGAAGTTTGATTTGGATTGGTTGAAAAAATCGACGCTGTGAAAATCTTACCCGGGTAAGCCATCGGCGTTCCTCGGCAAATTGTCACTTTCGCTTGATTATTTTATTTCCCTAAGTAGGTAAATGTGGCATTCAGCCTTGCAACACCCCCGCAAATACCCTTTATTATCTTCGAGGCTTGAATCAGCGTAGATAAAATTCGAGGACAGTTCCAGAAAACGGTCGCCTAAAATGGTTTCCTTTTAAAACCCATTACGATTTAGAGAAATGTGATTGTAGCATTGTTCTTATTGGGGACTTCAAATCCCGAATTATATTTTTCTGAATATTTATGTGTCCGATTTTTTACTTACATTTTATGCTGTACCTATAACAGTTAAAATTGATTAAGTTAGGTTACGTTACGTTTGATTTATAAGCGAATAGCTGTCACTACCCAGCAAGCCGTTTTTTTCATACATACCTTGTCCTTATATTGAGAAACACAACAAAAATAAATAACTCCAATCGATCGAGCTGTTCTCGAGTTATGACGTGACCAATACAGGTTGTCGCAAGAATCAACGTCAACCCTTAGGGTAGCTTAGGGGTGATAGAGCTGCTAGAAAACTATATCGATTCAACCCCATTGTTATGTTCAGCGATTTTTACTAGTCCTCTCCTCGGGACTCGTGAAAAATGAAATACTTTCCGCACCTGCATCAAATTGTACTGTTTGTGGAATTTGGTCCAAATTTCTGCGGCGTACAGGAATATCATGCTCGGAGTATCATGGAATAAATTCCGTACCAACGAGTCTATACTTCGAGAACTCGGCATCAAGCAGCGTTTATCGTCTTTGGTACAGTCTCGCATCCTCACCTTTTTGGCCACGTATGCCGCCGAGGAGAGGTGGCTATTGAGCGACTTGTGGTCCAGGGAAAGGTTGAGGGTACCAGGCCACGAGGAAGATCGCCTATGAGGTGGACTGACCAGATAAAAGCGGCAGTGAATGGCTCATTATCACTGCATGAATGCACGAGGAAGGCAGCTATCAGAGAAGAGTGGCGGCGTGTTGTAAAGCTTGCCACCAACACCTGAAGTGATGACCACGACCAAGTGTCAAGAGTGATACCGACAAAGAAGTAAAAAAGTAACTTTTTCCGCTTCACCTGGTACCCCTGCACGAGAACTCTTTAGGACTTAACGAATTATAACACTACCCTCTCAGTACGTGTACGATGTAGCTAAATTCGTTAGGTGTAACATAGATAGTTTTCCTACTGGAACACTGACCCGCACGCGACTAGCATCCACAAATCGCTTACTAATCGCACGCTCCAGACTGACCAAGTCGACCAACACTATGCACATTTTAGGACCGAAGGTCTACAACAGGCTACCTTCACACATTCAAAACTTAGAAAGCAATGCAGCATTTTGTAATAAGTTAAGGAAATGGCTAATTGACAATTCCTTCTACGATTTTAATGAATTCATCTTAGACTAATTAATTATAAAATGACCTTTTAATTTCTAATTGTGTAATCTATAACTTATTTTGAATACTATCTAAAGTACCTACTACGAGTATAATGCAACTAACTATGACATAACCAAAGTTTTGTAATTATTTTGACATGTAATATTTTATAATATTATAAATAAATTAGTATGAGTATGAAGAAGAAGAAGGAACTAGTGTACTTAAACGTTAAGTAAAAATAAAACCACGCTCAATACATTTCTTGTATTAAAAGTGGTAAGCCAGGGATGTAGCGGGGGTTTGCCACTCGAACTGAATACCAATTGTATTTGTCCTGTAGCATTTAATCAGGAAAATCGTTGTTCAACCGAGCCGAATGAGATCTGCGTATCAGAACAATTTATTCAGCTAATCTGGCACGTTTTATACGACACAAAAAGAGAATCCTTGGGAATTGCGTTTTAAACGGGGCTCAGTTTTCACGCCGGCAATCCGGCCGCCGCCCTCCGCCGCAACGTTAATAAAATAGCAAAGAAGACTCCCTGGAAGCCAAACAAAGCATACTGAATTATTCGGATATGGAAATGATTCCGCTGGTTTTGATTGTTTATTGGAGTACACCAATACCCATAAATAGTACGTGTGGCAACACAAAATAGCATGCAAATGGCATGAATAAAACAAAGATCCGTGACATTTCGTTACAGTGTTACGATGTGTATTCGACTATGGGTATAATAATATGTAGGGTAATAATTTGCTTGAAAGGGTTTAATATACTAGCGCGTGACATTTAAACATAAATTATAAAATGTATTAGGTCGTATTATTGCAACTTTTTTTTGTTCTCATTAGGCTGTTACAGCTACTCCAGCTCCGTTATTGTAACTTAAATTATTTACAGTATCTATGCTAGTGCCGCATTTTAAATATAGGTCTAAAGATTTGTGTTAAGAGAACACCGGTCCTCTACTTTTTGTATTGAATCTTATAATAAATTAGGTTTAGCACAATTTCGCCGATAGAGCCAAAACAAAGAACAAAAGACAAAATAAAGAACAAAAGACAGAAGAAAGAAATAACAATGTGATTACGGTAATTACCGTATTGTGGGTATAATTATTAGAAACTACACTCAGGAGCAAAAATACCGGGTTAGAGTGCGTTTTTCATACAAACGAGACTATTTCGAAGCCTTGGTTCCTCGACAGGGGTTGTTTTGAGTGAGTTTTAATGGTGGATACTGCGAGGTTCAATAGAGTCTAGGCTTGCAGTCTTGTGAATGCGAATGTCTATGGGTCACAGTTTCCATTTACCATCTTACTTAAAGGCATCCAAATTATATCCCTCAGAAAATCTAGACAAAAGAAGCGAATTCCACTCTTTAGCAGTGTGCTATAATAGGAGTGAAACGCTTTGTGCCAACAAATGGCATTTCGACCTCAAAAGGATGAAGCCGCTCCCTCCGCCTGAATATCCGAAAATGGAAATATTGTTCTGGAATTAGATTATTTAATTCAGGTCCTGCGCACGCTCTCTAAAGTGTAAACCTATTGTTACGCCGATGTGGTAAGGGGTTTCATTACCCATTAAGAGCGAAAGAGATAATACGATTGGGAAAGAGACAGCGAGGCGCAGGACATTCCAGACCCTTTTGCCAAGGACGTCGCCATTGTTAACGGAGCGAGCAGGTGCCAAGGGGTAGAACATTACAGAAACGAATAGTCTCGGTCGTCCTCGGCGGAGCAAACTACATCGATCGTTCCGGAAGATTCGGTGGATGGAAAGCGTTCTGGAATAACGTGGGAACTATAAAAGGCGGACCGCGGTTGTGGGCACAGTCAGTCTTTACTTGGAAAGCGAACAGTGCGATCAAGAGCACCCCGAGCAATCTAAGTCTAAGTCTTCGAAGTTTTTGTGCGATAATTGTTTTGTAACGGTTTAAGTGAGTGCGTTATTAAAGTCTACTTTTGATTAACGGTGTTTTCGTGCATTTCTATCAGTTACCTACCCCCACGTACGTAACACTATAATAGACTGAGAGCCACGATAAACCAACCAACTATTACCCATTAACAGAGTGCGTGGCAGCGGTAATAGCATAGTGGCTGTTGTGGCGGATAGGCTGGGTTGCCCTTACATGGGCCACTGTAGACAGTTACATGTAAGCAGCAATATAGCTTATTAGGTAGGTAGTTTATTTTATTTTATTTTAATTTGCTCTTATGTTTTAACAAGTAGTTTATAAGAATTTGTGTACTTACTAACAAATATGAATCCATGACATTCGAAATAAAAATAAATTATTATCTTAAGAGGTGGAGTATCAAATAAAATCAAAATTAATCATTGATTTATATAAACCAAGAGGCGGTATCTCAAATTAAATAAACGAAGCAGATCGAAGCTTCACCCGTTAGTAATACGGTCGCACTTGCTTCAGGAGTTTTGTCTGAGATACCACCATTTGTTTTATAACGGTATAGTTAACTTTCGCGACTTAACTGACTTAAGTTACCGTATCTTAATTTTAGCTCTTTAATACTTTAAATTACCTACTGGTAAAGAAAAGGACATCACTTAATTTTAAGAGAGGTGGTCTCGTCCCCGAACACATTTTCTTTGTGAAGCCAATTAGAGAGATCTTTCTTCAGATGGGTATTATGCCCTGGGGCCGGGACTGAAGTTCTTTGGGCCCTCTGTTTGGGTCGAAGTTGGAAGTTGTATGTTATACTCGTATGGTACAACAGGACACCCGAGACTTCGTACGCGTAATTAGTTTCCCGCTACTATCCATATTTAAACCCCTTAGGCTGCCTGTCCACTGGAGCGAAGCGAGGCAGCAGAGTGGTAAGTGAACCTAAAAATCAACCAATAGAAGAGCTGCTCTCACTCACTGCAGCTGCACCTAGGAAATTAAAATATTCCTATTGGTGGATGTTTTCCCCGCTTATCGCTCCGCTGCCTCGCATTACACACACACACACACACACACACACACACACACACACACACACACACACACACGAATAACGGAATTGTGGTTCTATAGAAACTTAAACCAGTAACAGTGCCAGTCAATGTCTCCAACAGTGCTCAGGGCGTAGCAGGAGAAATGAAGCGGAGTAGAAGGTACACAGTCAGTCGTGAAGATGGACGGGTGAGTCGCGAAGAAGTAAACAGTAACTTATGTGCACACTGTGGACACAAGCCATGGTTTGCCTTAATGTCCATTGTCCATTGTCGTCGTTCAAAGTTGTAAAAGAGGAAAGATGACAAGAGGTAAAAGTTGTCTAACAATACAAGTGTTCCTGCTACCATACCATGGCATATTGTTATACCATACCCTTACCTTCTTATATGCTTTTAGAGTTTCGTACCAAGGCTCTGTCTAAATGTTCATATATCTGTCATGACCAGCTCCATTTTCTCTGGAATGGTTTAAGCCTGGTCTGGAATGGGTTGAAATTTTGAATTCGTGTATATTTAAGGTCTGCAGAAATCCTCATCATAACGAACTTTACAGAAAGTATTAATTACATCAAAAACATTATTGACTTTCCAATGTTATTTATTGACATAAATTCTGGAACTGGATGTAATTTTTATTTTGCTGATGTTTTTTGTCAATGGAGGTGTTATCTGGTGCTCGTGTCGTTCAAAGCCTCTGTTTCGTTGTAATTGACCTCATTGTATTTGGCGTCGGTGGCAACGTCGAGCTGCTCGCGTTGATCTGCGGCCGACGTGATGATGACGGGCACGCGGATGCACATCATGGGCTCGGAATGGTCGTCCACCACTCTGAACTCCACTGTCGCTGGCATTGTCTATAAAAAATATATATATTTATTACATGTTTTTTTTTCAGATAAGAGTGTTCAATTACTCTAAAACTAGGAGTTCAGGAGCTGGAAAGGATTTGCTCCAAACTCGGCGGAACGCCTTTTGGAATGGATTTAATAGATTTTTTTCATCACTTTGGGTGTGGGTTATCAAATGATAATTTCATCGTGATCGTTTGAGGTGAATTTTTAGTGCAGGCGTTATTCTAATTTGTTTTTTTATTTCCTGAATTCCAAAACCACTATTTCTACATTTGGCTAGGTTAGGTTAGACTTAAGACTAGATTAAAACCCTAACTGTTGCGCCGGGAGAAACCTTTTTGCCAATAAAGATTTTGAAAACGATACCTACATCCTACATCTACGGACCGGAAGACGAGCTGTAGGTAGGCCTCCAACAAGACAGAGTGACGACCTCGTCAGGATCGCGGGACCGCGGTGGATGCGAAAAGCACAAGACCGGTCTGAGTGGAAAGCCTTGGGGGAGGCCTATGTCCAGCAGTGGACGTCTTTCGGCTGACATGATGATGATGATGACCTACATTTGGGCAATGTCTATGTGCATCGAAATCTTTCACCCGAACTTCAGGAACCCCTGAAATTTTGTATAGGTACGTATTTATATCGGATGACAATGCTATATTAAATCTTTCTGAGTTGATCTTTACTCGTGACGAAACCGAAAAGTAGCGATACAATCTCCAACTTATGACTTCGCACAGAATCAGGTAAACAAATATTTCGTCCTCATAGTGCTTACCGTGACTGCTCGTTTTGTAGACAACTATACTCTGATTATTCTAAGGTGATACCTGCGACAGCCGTATTTAGTAGTTTCAAATATTTACTATACTCACAAGGCAAGCAAGGTATTCAAGATCGATGTAAGATGTGAAGTTAAAGAAATAAGTGTAATAATGGCTTAGCCGGGTTTCCATAGTAGGTAAGTCGGCCCTTACATCAAACGTGCTCGGGGTTTTTTTTGTGAGTACCTCTTGTTATGAATAATATTTTAGCCGAGTATGAACTTGCTACTTGTAATAGTTTTTGACTTATGATATTTTCAAGTTTTTTCAATGGTTTTTTTTTCTGGATTTATTCAAGCGATTTGCTTCAAATTTTGAAATGATGTTCTTTAGATAGATTGGCATCGCCAACCAAAAGTCGATTACGAGTTATTGTATAAAAAAAAGAAAAAGAACATTTAAAAAAAAAAAAATTATGTTGTTGTTAAATGACACCTCTAGATTTTTTTCTCAATATAGACCATACATTGGCCGTAGGCCTACTACTTGCCGAAATATCAAAATTTTCCAGACGGTACTTCCTACAAAGATACTACAGAGGTACTCACAAAAAAATCCCCGAGACTATTTGATACCACCGACCATTAGACAAATGGAAGAAGATAAAATATTGTTTAAAAAACTAAAGGATTTTCTAATAGATAATACACACTTTTTTTTACACGTTGCATGAATTTTTAGATTTTAAGTAGTATAAGTAGCATAAGTACATAGCTTAAGTTTGTGTAAATTGATAAAGTGCCCTTAAAGGGTTTATGTTGGACTATTTTAATAATTGTAACGCCATTGTAACACATAAATGCAATAAATGATATAACTATGACTATATAAGGGCCGACTTACTATGGAAACCCGGTTATAGCCGTTTTATATGAGCTGTCACAGACATCCTCTTAGAATAATTAGAGTATAGTTACCACCAATAGTCTACTTTTTTACTCCTCTTTACTTTTATTTTCTCTTTACTTTATATTCTTTGATCTATAATTGAAATACGTGTGAAATGTAAGTTTTTGCCGTGATGTGCGTTTTTTTTAAACAAATTCATAATAAACATGTTTTTGCACCACAATGTGACGCTGTCAGTTCGCGTTTTAGGTCTCTGAATCAGGACCTATTACTTTTAACGTTATTTTGTTTAGGGTATTATTCTTATATAATTGCATTTTTTAGGAATTTCTCACCACAGCCGTGGAGGGGACGTATATTCTTAGTTTCAAGGTGACAAGCTGTCCCTGATGCACTGGACACGTGGAGTCAGTGAGATAGTTGCACGCGGCGGCTGCTTCACCGACGTCATACGGCACTTCCATCTCGAAACCCAGGAAGATGTAAGCTGAGGCTACGGTGGTCATGTTGGATGTATTGCGCGCTAAAATAGAAAATTAATGCTACAACCCTTTTTTAAACAAAACATACCTTAAAAACGCAGGTGTTGCTGTTTAAAGCCTGTGAGCAAAGTTCGTTTTTATTAGGTATACGTTTAGCTATACCGAAGCTATTTGCATCTCACTGCTTGTGTCACTCTGACTGCGCTCAGGATTCAAGATTCTAACCTATAATAATTCGCGTAATCCGCGGGACTTCAAATCAACACTCGTAGCGAAAAAGAGGCTTCTGCAAAATGCGCTCTACTATTTGAACTGTGAATAAATATATTCAAGAAACAATTAACACAACAAATAATAAACAAAATGGTGTCAGACTACTTTTATTTATGTAATTTAATTGCATTTGTGCGGTAGGAAAACGTATAAACATAATTTTCAACACACTTGCTTTAAACGACCTTTTTATTCCACCGATTTTTGGCTCATAAACCTAGATATTAAACACGCGTGCTTTTTCAGTATATTACGCACAAGTGCCTTTAGTTTATTAACCCAAACAATTTACATTTGTAGCCTAGTACCAAGTTGTAAGTACGAAGAAGAAGCGATATAATTTAGTCGGGTTATACCTTTTTTTTTCTTAGCAACAAACAGTCTTTATGCGGCAAATAACATTATCTACATATTTATTTTAATAAATTGGTGAAATCAGCTTTATTACTAAAAAATAACTCAATTTCATTAAAATCATTTAAATTTTTCTGTAATTTGTATTTTAAACATGAATTATTACATTTTAAATTTGGCTGTTGGCCGATCTCGTTCGCGCCTTAGCCTTGAGCGCGCATCGGTATCGCGGCAAGAAAAAAAACAACGCGCCAGCCGCCATTTTTCGTAAATAATTGACGGCTGTGACGAAGATAGTTTGGATTCATTATTGTGAAGTTTAATATTAACGAAAATGTCTTCTTTAAGTAAAGAAAATGAAGAAATTGTAATTTTACCAACTGTTTTAATAATTAATTAAAATTTGATTAAATGAAGAGTCTTGTTTTTTTTTCACAAGTGTGTTGAAAAACGTCGTATGTAACACGTGTGCCTGTGACCATAATATACGCGGCTTTCTTGTGGCGCACTCGCTGCCGCTCGTGCGCACACAATAGCGCCTTGTATACAATGGTCAACTTAGCACACTTGTATCATAATGTACTATTATTATAGAAGCTTAAATTATTTTAGGTATCTACGCTTTTTAGTGGATCTTGGAGACCTAATATTGTACCTACGCCGAAATGGCAAATTATAGCAGTTCCCATATAATCCTGATAAAACCCGGTAAACCTAACCTAACCTAACCTAACATAGTCAAAAATGTCTTCTGATTTTGATTCTGATTCCTACAAAATGAACAGAATTTATATAAAGTGGCGGGCGCAATCGATCATCGGTGGAATGATTCTCTCAAAAACGCGGTCGGACGAACGAACGAGTGAATGTCGCAGCGGCGAGTTAAAGTAGTAGCGCGTGCATTCTCAATTTGGCAGCATGGCTTCAGTCCGTATAAGACTGCCTAACTAATTGAGAATGCACGCGCTAAAATGTGTTTTGTTCGCTCTGACGGGACTACTTAAACTCGCCGCTGCGACATTCACTCGTTCGTTCGTCCGACCGCGATCTTGAGAGAGCTCGAGTAGCTCGAGCACAAACTTTTCTATCATCCGTCACGTTTACTTCACCTTTACTAACTACCCAACGATATCCATATCGCAGTCAACGTCAATGTCAACAACAACCTTAGCGGTATGTATCTTTTCTAGCCCGCTATTGTACTGCAGCGGCAGTGTACTCACGTGCTTGGAAAGTGACGTCGACGACGGCGTGTCGTCTCTCCGGCAGCGCGCACGGTATCGACGCACAGCCCGCCACCTGCGCACGCAGCGGCAGCGCACCCGTGTTTCCTTCACCTGCACATTATTCATCGTTATTCCGTTTTTATATTAATTTAATCATATACACATACATACATACCTTCACGCCTGTCTCCCAATGGGGTAGGCAGAAACTATGGGACGCCAGATGCACCGGTCTGAACATACCTGGGTGAATTTTCGAGACCGTTGTTTTTTCGTAATTTCGGTGGCGCATTTTTTTTTTCATATTACGGTAATAATGTATATATGTCCAGAAAGATATTCTAATTGTATTTAAAATACTGTATGAGGCACCCTTCTAAAGCCATTATTTTGGTTAAATACTATTTTTAATTTTTTTCGCGCCACCGAAAATTACAACGGTACCACCGAAATTACATCATAAATTTGTTTAAAAATAAGTAATGAACATATACGTTTAAAAGTCTTTTAAAACATGTAATTAAAATTAAATTAAACTTCAGCATGATTTTAAATATTTTGTTTATTGAAATAATTGAAACAACAAAATTAAATACAATCATTTATTAATTCTCAATAAAAAAACCATTTTTATAATAAAGCACAATGTTAAAACATTATATTACTTTTAAGTAAAACTTATGTTAGTCTAGAATAATAATCAAAAACTTACATGCAAAATCAGTCTTTACAACAATACTGTTTTTTAGAAATTAAATAATATTCTCAAAACTTTAAAAAAATTATAAAACTTCTTATATAATTATAAATAAAAAAAAAATATTATAAAACTACAATTCATTAGTCCACTCAAGAAGCATTTATACTAAATCTATGATACTGTTTTTAACCAAATCCCATATAAAAATAACAAATAAAGCTTGATTGGTAATTTCGGTGGGGCATTTGTAATTTCGGTGGACAAAAACGCCACCAAAATTACGCCACCAAAATTACGGCAAAAAAGGTTTTTAAAGATATCTGCTGTTCTATATACTTTATTAAAACATGCATTACAGGTTGAATTAAGCCCGTAAAGGTTCTATATATATTAAAAGATGAACTAAAATATACTTATTTAACGTACATAAACCACGCGCCACCGATGTTACTTTACAGGGTACCAAAATACATCGCGAAAAAGACTTACCTCGCTAGCTCTAATATCAACACAGATCCACGTCCACTCGGTTCGATCGCGAACGCACAACTAACGGTCTCTTTAATAGAAAAACAAACATGGCGGTGAGTCGCTAGACGAATGAGATATTAGCAGGTATTTACGAGTCGTTTCGTGAGTGGTCGGCGCGGGACAAAGACAAAGCGGTCTGCCTAGTTTTAGATATTAATATTTTTGTATTATTAGACAAATATTAAAAAGCGTCAACAAATAATCTTTCCAATGATGTATAATACTGTTTAAAATGTTGCGTGCACACAAAGTTACGCGAGCTTGTTTGGACAAAACTGGAAGTGTGACATACCTCAGAGTGATCATATTCACATTATTTTGAAAGTTCAATAATTTTTTTCTGAGAATTGGTTTACATTTGCATGATAATTATGTATGGCCTCGTAATATGACATTGTATAGGATGTAAAACCATTTTTTTTATTTTTTTTTATTTGTTATTTTCCGCATTACACAAGTGTGACACCCAAAAATGCCTGTTTGAAAATTCACCCACCTACAACTTTCGCTTACAAATCTTACAATATACATTAACACACGAGCGTTATTATTCGTCGCCGGTAGATGCTTATTCAGTTATTTGTTTAATTATGTATCTTATTATCTTATACACGTTATGAAACTCAATTTTACAGCAGCCTGAAGCAATTATTCTGTGGTTTCATTTTTATTAGCTTCACTTATAGCTAACGAAATACGTTATAAGAGCAGATGCATTTGTTTTATATGGCTTAATCTGAAGCAATAGGTACCTGCCTACCCTAGTGATTCTGTGGTGATTTCAACACATTTCATCATCATCATGTCAGCCGAAAGACGTCCACTGCTGGACATAGGCCTCCCCCAAGGCTCTCCACTCAGACCGGTCTTGTGCTTATCGCATCCATCGCGCTCCCGCGATCCTGACGAGGTCGTTACTCCATCTTGTTGGAGGCCTACCTACAGTTCGTCTTCCTGTCCACGGACGCCATCCTCAGCCTTCTGACCCCATCGGCCATCAGTCCTGCGAGCAATGTGCCCCGCCCACTGCCACTTCAGTTTAGCTATTCTTCGGGCTATGTCGGTAACCTTAGTTCTACTGCGGATATCATCATTTCTGATTCTATCACGCGGAGAAACCCCGAGCATTACATTTTATGCGAAACACATTTACCTAACAATAACATATTTGAAGTCGATTTTAACCTACTTCTAATTGTCGGACTGCCTTGTAATTAACCTGTGTCACTATCGAACTTGTACGATGCTAGAGATCGAATGTGGCCATAGGAATCCTTATAACTGATAGTGGAGTTTGTCTTATTCTTACTTATGTATGTAAGTACTTACATTTAAGGACTGCGTTCGCCACAGAACCTTGATTCATGGTTTTGTAAACAACAAACCCCAACATAGCACAACATGATATAACTGATAGCCACATAACTGTGAGACACAGTGTCATGGGTGAATATAGTGTTGGTATTAGAGTTTTTATCATTTATCAAAGTTCACTAACATATAATTGAATTACGAGCGATTAAATCAACTCCGTACATCAATTTATATATGTATTTTTAGCTGTCAGCGCCCACAGCCCCATTCGTAGTTCTTTTGTAAACCATTTTAACGCAACGAACACGCACTGAATATGGTAACGCATAAACCTATAAACATAAAGTTTAACTGCATATAGTGTGATGTAAATTGTATAATGGTTTTATTCATAGCTTTTGGCTGACGTTGAAAAGTGATAAGATTAATACTGAACAAACAGTCAGTAAATAAACTTTAAACTATTTCGTGAACTTGATACAAGTGTAGAGAGAACAAAAGTAATATATTTATATTGACAAATATATGGACATTTTATAATAACAAAGGTCCTTCTTCTTCTTCTTTGCCCCGCGGCGACTTCAACAGCTACTACCTCGGGGTATGGCGTTTCTACAATGAAGTGATTTCCCAAGTATATATAAGTATAAATCAATATAGCAATAAAACACAATCCAATCTTCTCTAGGAAGATTGGGGGCAACGTTGTACGGTGATATGTAGGACAGATGTCAAGATCGTTTTAACCTCTGTACCACTGCCAGACCACGAGAAGTAAGATGCCAGGATACACGAAATAAGACCAAGTCTTCTATTACTGTGCAACACAAAGCCATAAAAATGACAAATCACTAACAGAAAAGAACTTTGAACACATAAATACACAAAAATACAAAACTAAAACAAATTGCACACCCGCCAACTTTTAACGTTGCAAATGGCCCCCAACCAATGTTAAGTAGGTATATATGTAATTTAAAAAATATAGAAAAATGACAAATTGTGTCACATAGCCTACCTATCATAAGTGTTGGTACCTAACTACCTATTTACCTGTCTTATGACAAAATCTTCGAAATGTCTTTTCTGATTGGTTTTGACTTTTGATAATTATCCTTACTAATATTATAAACGCGAATGTTTGTATTTATGGATGGATGTTTGTTACTCTTTCACACTGCAACGGCTGGACGGATTTGGATGAAATTTGAAATGGAGATAGCTTTTACCCTGGATTAACACATAGGCTTTATTTCATCCTGATATTTGAAATCTACGCGGAGGAAGTCGCGGGCACAAGCTAGTTATTAATAAAAGTACTTTTAATACGGAACGTATAAATCAATATATATTCTATCACAAATATTATTAAGTACCAGTACAAAAAAAACAGAAGAGACAACTGGAAGATGTCATAAGACAGGCAAATAGGTATCTATACTCTTAATACCTACGTATTTGACGCCATTGGCATTTAATTTATTATTTTTAACCTTTATTAATATAGGTAAATGTGTCCAACTGTGTATTAAACAAAAGATGTAATTATGCTTTGGTTTTGTTAAGTTTAATCGTTACTATCCCTATCCTTTCCTTACTCATAATATAAATGTGAAACTGTTTGTTTGGTCGTTTAATCGTTCGGGCTTCACGCTCAAACTTTTTATCCCGGAAAGTTGGACAGTTCCTGAGAAAACTGATAAACAACTTCTACGAAGACAGAGTCGCGAGCAGCAGGCCAAGTATGGTAGCGTTTATCGTGTGACAAATGTGGATAAAGCATCCATCACTCTCGTGAACGCAAAAAGAAAACGCAAACGCAAGAAGAGTGGTCGTGAAAAGTGACGCATGTTTTATCCACATTTAGTCTCGCAATAAACGCAGCATTAGCGGCCGCTGGTTAAATCATTTTCTCAAACATGCAATGGAATGTTGACGTTATGTGCCTCATAATAGGCTGCGAAGTATGACGTTTCAGGTGCGGCTAGGACAAGAGGTCGATAATGGAATTTCATACAATCTTGCAGGCCTAGGCCTGCAAAGTCCTCTTTTTTAATTTCCATTCCACATAAATTTGTGGCACAGGCATCATGACATTCTGCCACTATGCGTATTAAAAAAATCAATAAACGATTTGGTATGTACTTAGTGCAGTTTTATTTACATAATAAATCCACATGAACATAAGAATGTACTATTGTTTTAATTTTAATCTAAACATGGCGGCTGTTTTTATGAACAGTCTAATAGCTTTTTTTTTTAATATAGTAAGCCGCGCATACAACTTAAGCGTTTGCATGTTTATTTAAATTACCAGGAGACCAGAGGTAATTAGGGGTACGTAGCGCAACTTAGATCGCAGGCGATGTAACTTGGTGTGGCGCAGCGGCGGCGGCGGCGCACCCGACACAGCGCGGATGACTGAGCACTGTAGGTTACTTTTAATGTTTATGCACTCCTAGTATGTGACGTTGTAATTTTTGTTTTAATTTTTTAATGTGTTTGAGAAAAGCACTATACATACCTCGCCGTGAAAAGGAGTTGCCAGCCTCGTAACTATCCGGCCTCGCTACGCTCGGCCGTCTATATGAACTCGGCCGGCAACCACCTACTTCCCGGCCTCTGTAGCAATGTACTATATCTACATCCATGGCATAACTTCCCTATAATATGTTTAGAAACGATAAGCAAATGGCCTATATTAGTAAACCTGTATCTGTGGTTGCATCTTAATGTTTAAATTACAGTATAGGTAGCCAAAACTTTAATAGCATTCAAATAACGAAATTTTTAAAAATATGGATTTATATTTCGTTGCGATTATCGAATAATGCTGGTAGGTAATGCTTTTTGACATTCATAGGTGCATTATATTATGCCTAAATTAAATGTTAGTAATTTGTTTCCAACTTTCGAATAGTTCCGAAGAACAGAAAATAAAAATATCTACTCGTACAACTTGAAAATGTATGTAGATAAAGTTTACGCATAACTCGTGTGTTAATGCCTCTCATTATGCTCCAGTCACATAAATAACTCTATTTTTCTGCACTATAATTAGGGTAAAGTCACCAGTAGTCAGCCAGGAGACCTGTAGTCGGCCTCTGCCTATACTTTGTATGAGTAGGAAAAGTACGAAAGATTCCCTCGCTTCGCACTCATATAAGGTTGACTACTGGTCTCTGGTTGACCACTGGTGACTTTACCCTATCTTATTTGTTTGGGCACCAAATGTGTAAATTTCTGCTTCAGTTACATTTTCACGGAATTCCGTTTTACCGGGACAAGATCCATATTTTTCTTGGCGATAAAACTTATCAGGCTCCCTCAAGGGAAGGCTATGTCTGGAGATAGAAAACAGCTTTCTTATCCTTGTGTTTATTTAGCAAATACTTACGGTTATTATCGTTAAAGTACCCTTAATGTATTTTAGGAACCGAATTCTGTAGGGAAAGAAAGCAAGCGCTATAAATTTACGTAACGTAAATATACCTTACCTATATATATTACTGGATGAAAATGTTGAAACGCGAGAATAAACTTCAACAGCGTTGTTACAAAATACTTAGTGTTAATTTTTAAACACGTTTTTATTTATTTTGTCATCGCGTACCGTCTTAATATTAACGGCCTTGATTGCTGCCGAACTTATGGTCATAGATTAGTAATGTCTATTGAATAGGGAATATCATGACTCTTTTCACAGTTTCAATAAAAGACGTCCATTTTTTTAGGGTTCCGTAGCCGAATGGCAAAAAACGAAACCCTTATAGATTCGTCATGTCTGTCCGTCCGTCCGTCTGTCCGCCCGTATGTCACAGCCACTTTATTCCGTAACTATAAGAGCTATACTATGGAAACTTTGTAAGTAGATGTATTCGGTGAACCGCATTAAGATTTTCATACAAAAATAGAAAAAAAACAATAAATTTTTGGGGTTCCCCATACTGAGAACTGAAACTCATATTTTTTGTCATAAAACCCATACCTGTGGGGTATCTATGGATAGGTCTTCAAAAATGATATTGAGGCGGTTTCTAATATATATTTTTTCTAAACTGAATAGTTTGCGCGAGAGACGCTTCCAAAGTGTGTCCCCCCCCGTAACTTCTAAAATAAGGGAATGATAAATGTAAAAATAATATATGATGTACATTACCATGCAAACTTCCACCGAAAATTGGTTTGAACGAGATCTAATAATTAGTTTTTTTTAATACGTTATAAATCGTAAACCGCATTTTACCTTTCATTCAATCAACTACAATATAATAAAGAATAAAGAAAAACATTTATTTAGATGTATAGTGGTACAGAACCCTACGTGCGCGAGTCCGACTCGCACTTGGCCGGTTTTTTAACAGTTATTATAATAACCAGTCCAGGAGTACCTCATGGTTGGCAACGCATTTGCAGTCTTAGGTCCGTATTAATAAACTGATCGCGCCTGTAATGCTCGTCTCAAGATGCGTCAAAACTGACAGTTTTCTATGATTTGACGTTTACTTTGACGTATCTTGTGACGGGCATCTAAGTTAAGACGAGTTTATTAATACGTACCTTATTAGGATTGCAGTCTTGTGAATGTGAATGTCTATGGGTACAGTTTCCACTTACCCTTCCTTCCCTATGCCATAATAAAACAGGGTATCATCATATCGGAACTCTCTGTCTAATTACTTAGTAGTTTAAAATGCCTTATCATCCGTATTTATTGACCGATGTTAATTTTAATTTAACTTTTGGTGATCTTTTTTACGATATTAAAAAATGCATGCATATTCCCTGTTATATAATGTCATGCTTCATGTCAAAGGGCCGCGAGAGGACGCATTTTTTGTATTTTTACTAGTATAGTAAATTGTAGAGATTAAATCGATGTGATAATCTCAATTCAGTGTTCATATTTCATCACACTTCAAAGAACCGCCGCCGAACAGCTTCAGCAGTAATACAGCCAGTCAAAATCACGCCTAGCGATTATTACGCACACTTAACTTCGGCTATTTTGACGCAAATTAAATAAAAAGTAAAAGAGAATGACCCGGTAATGCATAATTGCTATTTATTTGTCTAATGGACAATAACATAAATGTTTTGACTTGAATGTGGAGCGCTACCGTACAGATGTAGTGCATAATTGTTTTCCTTCGTATTTTCACGGAAACGTACGAACGTGTCTTGCTATTTCTGTCGGTCGCAGTACAAAAAGTACTGAGGTTGACTGAAGTAGCATGACACGTTCGTACGTTTCCGTGAAAATACGAAGGAAAACAATTATGCACTACATCTGTAACTTTAAAGGTTGGCGCAAATATAACCGCTCGACATAAGGCATTGAAAAGTGGGCTTTGATCTTGGTTAGGTACTACGATTTTTTCAGTGGACGGCTGCTAACTTATGCAGAGCTGGGCGAGGCGTTGCCGTTTCGATGTCGATAAGTGTGCGTTACAGCTGACTTGAGCCTCGAGTGTATTAAGAGTAATTTCAAGTTGATACCATCTATAGCAGTGGTCTCCAAATGGTGGACCGCGCATCTGGACCGCCGACCCATTGTGTGCGGACCGCGAGAACACAGCAACTTTCATTACGGAGTACGTAATAAAAATAAAAATGTACGAGGGGCGTTCAATAAATTCTCAGTATGAGAAGGAAAACAAAAGCATACGATTATTGTTTTATTTTTATTTTTCTATATTTCCCCCTATGTTTATACATTTATAAGATCTGTCAATTAGATTTTTTAACCCCTCATAATTCAACGCTTCATCATTAAAAAAATGATGTTCACAAACATCCTTTTTAAGGTTGGGAAACAAAAAGTAGTCGCTGGGGGCCAAGTCTGGACTGTACGGCGGTTGAGTAATAGTTTCGAACCCAGATTCAAGAACAGCAGCCTTGGCAACATGAGCAGTATGCACAGGGGCGTTGTCATGAAGAAGCAGCACTCCTCTGATAAATTTTCCCCTCCTCTTCTCTTTGCTTGCTTCCCGTAATTGGCGTAAAATGTAAGCGCAAAACTCTCCTGTAATATTTAAACCCTTCTCTTTATAATCTATTAATAATATCCCTTCACAATCCCAGAATGTTTTCGCCATGATCTTGCCAGCTGAAGGGACGACTTTGAATTTCTTGGGATGAGGTGTTCCTTTAAAGTGCCACTGCATCGACTCTTGATTGCTCTCAGGCTCATAATGATGAACCCAAGGTTCATCTCCGGTAACAAATTTTTTAGCAAACCATCAGGGTTTTCACCACACAGCAGAGCTGTCGGAACAACAAGCATCGCGCGTATGCTTCTAAAACGGTGTCAACATTCGTGGTACCCATCTCGCACTAACTTTGGACATGTTAAGATGATTGTGGATAATATCATGTATTTTACCATTACAAATATATATTTTTTTGTGCTGTAGATCTAACTTCACTCGACCATCTTCCAGTATAATTTTCTCCACTTTTTGATTGTTTTCTGGTGAAGTAGTTTCAACAGGCCGACCAAGTCTAGGGTCATCTTCTATGCCCTCCCTCCCACGCTTAAATGCATTTGACCACTTTTGGACAGTAGATAATGAAGGAGCGGACTCACAGTAAACTAAATCCATTTCTTCTTTAATAGACTTTTCATTTTTTCCCTGTTTAGTCAAGAATTTTATCACTGCTCAATGCTCCAATTTAATTAACATTGTAAAATCGCTCATGGTGATCACGTTTGTTCAGCAGTAGCAGAAAAACAAAAGAACGTGTGGGCTTCAAATTTACTTTTCTTTACTGTCAATGAATGACTCTTAGCGGCCAGTATTAAGAAATTTACTAATAAGGTTTGCAAGACAACAATACCGAGAATTTATTGAACGCCCCTGGTATCCCACGCATTATCTTTGTTAACGTCAATTCGAAAGTTAGGTACTGATTAACATCTACAGGATTTAATGTCAATAGCTGGCACCAATTTTATTCCAAAATTCAGACTGATAGTCCGCAACAAAATATGACCTATTTGTCATCGATATGTAAAAAAATACCTTTTTTATTTCCATAATTACATTAGTTTAGTAAATATATTTTACTATAAAATGTTGTGCGGACCGCGATGGTCATTTCGTTTCTTAAAACGGACCCCAAGCGAAACTATTGGTGACATACAGATAGAAAGACACCAAAGTCTCACCAGGGTTCATTTTTAATATTTGGGTACGGAACCCTAAAAAGTACCTTAGGTACTAGTTGTATGTTACCTTTACCCTCTCCACCAATCGCCAACAATAACCAATCAATCGCCAGCCAGCCACAGTTTCCGCGTCGCATGACAATTAATAACTACAAGCAGAAACCTTTGTCTCTGACGCATCTCCGAATCTTAACACGATACTCGGATATATGAGTAATTTAATTGGGAAACTGAATGGGAAAATTGTTTACAGCTGGGAGGACTTCGAGTTTCCGAGCCATGTGTAATTCAATACCTTTGTAGAAATGTAGTTATTTGCATTATTATTTATTACCTACGTACCATTTAAATATTGCTGAAATTATGACTGGTTAAAAATACGCTAAATATCAATCAGTCAGTATTCTAAAAATCTTGATTTCAGATATGAGAATCAAATTATGCCGCCAAATTATTTTGGATAGATAACATAAGCTGATAACTAGAGTTAGGACTTTTGGTGGCAAATCGTGGTTCCAGAATCCATGGAGTCGCTATTTCCTAATTATTATAATACATAACGCTTTGATTTTGACCTTCAGTATTTTAATATTTCAAAATTCATTTATTCGTTATTCGGCCGCACCAATTTAAATTAATTTTGGTATTGAGGATATCTCTGATGTGAAAGCGTTACAAACAAGCAAATATTAATAGGTATGAAATAACCGAACTAAATATGTATTTAGTTCATTTTTGAATATGATAATACCGAAGGTCAAAATCAATGTGTTATGTATTATAATAATTAGGAAATATCGACTCCATGGATTCTAGAACCACGAAATGCCACCAAAATCCTAACCCTACTGATAACCCAAAAAACTGTAATGAAGTTGGGATAGACGCTCATCTTCTATCTATTGTTATCACGAAGTACGTACGTATAAAATACTGTACCTACTTACTCTGTTGTGTACAAATAATACCAGTCGGTATACCGAAAAGCAGTATTTATTTGTGTACCAAACGCTTATTGAATTGACTATGCTTAAATCCCTGCTCCTTTATAATAATAGAGTTAATCGTTAAATGTTCATGTTATCCCTATCCTCAGAAACACGATCAAATTACAAATGTTTCTCTGGTCTGTCACTGACGTAGCGCCCGGAACCTTCGTCTACGCACATTGTTTTAATATAATTAATAACTAAAATATAATATGGCTCCTTAAATTTATACGTGTTGAAACGTAAATGGGGATCTTGGGGTGAGGCATATCTTAGCAATTTAATTCGCTTGCTGAACAAGCTTGGAAAACGAATAATCTCGATTATTTTCATTCTTCTCTCTTTTGTAGGTTACACGTCACGGCCAATTTTGCCCGCAATTTTGTCATTAGAGTTGCCAAGTCATTTGTAATTGATAGGAAATTCAACCTTATTGCTGTAGAATGTCAGATTAACTTTGGAACTAAGGTTCACCAATAATTGCTCTGTAAGCCGACAATATCTGGGGAATCAAATTCGAATAAATTCCATTTTCAGCCCCAACCTTTTTATGCGACCAAATTCCAAGTAGGTATGAACTTTTTAATAACAACAATTAAACTGGTCAAGTGGTGGTCGGACTCGCGCACTAAGAGTTCCGTATTTAGGAGAATATAGTTAGTAAACGCAAAGAAAACTAATTTCGTTATAAACTTTATTTCCTATGCAATAAAGTAAATTTTGACTAGCCTAAATACAGATTGTTAAGGTTTTTTGGCAATTTTTCCTAACTGTGTTATTTGACAACTTCATTCTATTTGTTGCTTAAATACAATAAACAATAAAATTTAAAGATAAGTAACTCTTTATATTCGTAATTTTTCAGATGTTTGGTCCATAAAGTTCGGTTATACAGTAATTTTTTGTACATTTTTGGCTATGAATTAAAAAGCACGTGACGGAAAATTATAAAAATATAGTCTTGTAACATGCGGATTGAGCCCTTTTGTATGTCACATGATACCCCGTTTGCTACAATCAAAGCACTTTCATTTTTTAACCCCCACTCTAGAACCCCCTTTTAAATATTTTAAAAAACAATTGCACATTATATTTACTAAAAACTGATACACGAGCAAGCAATTTGTATAACACAACTAATTGATAGCTCCTATATTTTCTGAGAAAAACTGCTATGACAAACAGACAGACACACATCAAAGTCTCACCATAAGGGTTCCTTTTTTTCCATTATGGTTCGGAGCCCTAAAAACAACGAAATTGTTTCACGGTTACGTAATTCAATCAATATCTCATCATCATTTAACTGAAGAGAGCTAGGATCTTGTCGGTGGAACAATAAATATCTATCAATATTTACTTATGCAAATATGCAGAGACGCAAAATAAACAACTAATCTAATCCAGGCAACATAGAACCTATTAGGTACCATCCTTGTCTAAACATGAGACGCTCCCAATTATACTCTTGATCAGATATCTAATGACGCCGACGTCCATACATTATGTCACAGGTAGCTTGAACCCAATCTCGCGTGTATGGGGCACGAAGATTGGGAAGACAAAGGAGTGGACCCGGGCAGCAATATTTTATTATTAGACGAGGACGATAAACATCACGGCGCCTAGGCCCAACTTTAGGCAATTACGAATTCGAGTAGGCACAGGAGGTAATTCTGTCCCATCGCCAGCTATTACGATCGTACCTTTTTTTTTTATTTATTAAAGTTCCACATTTTAAAAAAAAGTATCGCAGAGTTTTTAATGAAAGACTACAAAGGTCACAGAGGCTTATGAGTAGTCAGTGAGTTCGGAGCAAAAACTACTAATGGAGGTAGGCTTTATAAAGAAACCGCTAGATAAAATTTAGGTCATTATACCTACAAAGTGAAGCTATGGGTTGACATATTTATCAGCGGGTCCTTACAAAACCGGGTCTACATATATGTATTATTAACTTAAGTACTATCAAATAATGTAATCCAAGTTATTACATGCTATAAAATACTTCTTAACACGTTTTAATTAGCCTCCACCTATTCAGTTCGTCGTTCAAGTTACTGAAAGAGTAACTTTTATTTTATTTTCAGAGAGTGATCTGATTTCTATCAATTGTCAAGGGCGTCTTTTCTCTTTTGCGAATTATTTTATTAACAGTGAAAGAAAATGTTGCAATATTAAAAGGAACACTGTAGTCTGAGCTCTACTTACATAATTTATTTTTGATTACTCTGAGATGATATTATATAATAATAATACTTTATAGGGTTTTTGCTACATTGGCTTACGCTTGTATTATGCATTTCAAAATAGAAAAGCGGTACGTTTTAAAATTAATGTTCGTATTTTTTTTCAAAATTGTTTTCACAATTGGTACCTAGGTATTTAAAACGTAAACGAATGTCGAATGTGAACGAATTGTATGGTATTGACTCAAGCAGTCGGCGATGTGACCGTCTGGCAGCTTACGTCAGTCGTATCGTAAACCACCTTTTATTTAACCTGCAATGTAGGTATTGTATACCTACGGGTCAAATGTTGAATTTTAAATTTGTCCCACTCTCCGTTAACGGAATGGACTGAAATTTGGACCACATATGTAAACTCAATGGCAGTAGAATATTGTGGTATTTAAAGGGTGATCTGATGATGTAGTCGGAAGGTGGCGACAGGATCTCCGCGATGCTTAACGTACACCCACCGTGTTTGGACTCAATAGTTTAGTCTTGATAAGCAGATAACGATTTTGCAAAAAAAATAACCTTACACCTTTTAAAAAAGTACGTGTCGTGCATTAAGTAACTCGTTGTCCACTGCCCTCGCAACGGCACGGCGTATTTAACGTTGGTGAAAAAGGTCAGTCGCAGAAGCAATATCTGTTCGGTCCTTTAACCGTGATAAATGGATGACATGCCATTTCATTTTCCGTGTACCAGTTTTACTCGAATAAATGTAACCTATTTTTTTCTGAAGTGAGTTAATGAACTTTTTGGCACACCATTAAACAATCACCTTTTTGGAAAACCAATTTTATATCAGTTGGCATTTTGAGTACTTCATTATGTTCGAACACTAGCCGAGTCGCAGCATTTTTGTATGAGTATCTACGTTCTAAGTCACTAAAGAATATCTATAACAAATAATCACGCACGTATTCTGCTACTTGACCTTGCTATACTTTTGAGCAATCCAGTTCTTCAATAAAGCCTTCTAAAAACTTGACTGCTTATCTATAAATACTTGTGCAATCGTCCAAACAGTGAAATTTCAAGTCATTACAGCACACAGCTGACAGTGCTGCCGCCAGCGTCCTTACCAGGACAAACATACAATGTACAAACTAACAATCATGATGAACGGTGACGGATGTCCCTGTGCAACACAGCGGGATATGCGGTAGATATGGATATGAATGTGACCAAAATTTCAGGATCTGTGGCCCTAAAGAATGATGGGCAAAAATGTGTGCAACCCACCCCAATCACAAATAGTATTATAACGTATGTAGGCTTATTGATCCCACTATTTGCTGTATTTGTTGTAAATAGTGAAATCGGTCAAGCGTGAGTCGGATATACAGGAAATAGCAAATGCAACGCATGCGGGGTACAGCTAGTGTAGTAATAAACGTTGTGTGTGTGTGAATATTTGAAGGCTGATAA
This sequence comes from Acleris sparsana, assembly GCA_923062465.1. Lineage (NCBI taxonomy): Eukaryota > Metazoa > Arthropoda > Insecta > Lepidoptera > Tortricidae > Acleris > Acleris sparsana. The sequence continues at coordinate 3,099,358 of OV281292.1, forward strand.
CTCTCTTTTCCGGGGTTTTTGAAAGAAAATGAAGTTTTCTCAAACATGCTCGGAAAAAACGGTTTTCCGATTGAAGGACTCCTAGGAGTAAAAAAACCATATGAAAACACTTTCCATCCATGTCTATATTTTTCTTAAAAATGCTGTCAATTTGCATACAAAATCAAAAGGACCAAGACAAAAAATCCAAACAGCCAAGGTAACTGCTCGCTTTTTTAGCACAGTGCGTGTGTTTATTTTTGAATTTGCATTCCAATTTCTATGGTTAGTATTTAAAAACAATTGACAGTCGGTAACATTCGTTCATTCTGCATAATTAAATTACTTGCTTTTTAAAAATGTATTTGTATTATTTCCTCACATGTTTGAGAAAAGCATTATGTATGCCTCGGCGGAAACGAGGATTTCCTGACTCGTATTTTAGCAGGCCTCGCTATTGCTCGGCCTGCTAACCACCTCGTCAGGAAAACCCTTACTTTCCGCGCCTAGGCAACAATGTACTATTATGTAACTAGCTTTCACGTGGTATAGATGAAATTTGTATTGATTCTGTGGGCCAATTTGCCCATCATACTTTGGATAAGGCATCCGTCGTCTTCTGACCCGTAAATAAGTACGAGAATGACGGATGCTTTATCCACATTTGACACGCGATATAGACGCAGCCATACTAGGCCTGCAGGTGTGGTTTTTTATTTGATTCTGCCTTAATAAAAAATCTCTGTGGTATATATTTTATTTATATTCATACCCTAAGACTATTTGGCAGATAAAGTAATAAAAAAACTTCATAATGTAATTGAAATTGATTACGTGTGATAATATCAGAAACATTATCCTCCTTTAACAACTTAAGTCTCGGAATCCCCGGACATATCCATATTACCATATTGTTTGTGGTCTTTCATCCCGTGTCTGGTTTGTTAGATTATTTTCTCAAAAGCCTTTTTCATAGTAGCAAATTGAATTATTCGTCTTTCTTCATGTAACGATTTTTCTTAAAGCGTATTATAATGTTCGCATCCCGGAGGGGCCCCCACATTTCTAACGGTAGGATGGTAAGTATCTGGGAGACTCATATATAATAAATATTAAATAAATTGCATTCTTCAAATATTATATTTTTGGAAATAGAAAGGGTTACAGAATTATATTTAAATAAAAAAATATAAATTAAATATAATCTTATCGAAATTTTCTAGAGACTCAATTATAGATCTATAACCAATTGACAATTTTGAATTTGGAAAGAATTTAAACGAAATGTAAAAGTGGCCAGGAACGCAAAAAGGAGGTTGTAACAACCTCGTTACACAGTTTCTTTACATATTTTACGTTGATTATTTTATTACTGGCATAGGTTAGGTTCGTCTTTATATCAGACCCGGAGGGCCTAAATAACCGGAGCTCCGTCGACACTGTCAAATTAGGTTGGGAAAAAATGCGACTGTAAAATAATCTAATGGTAAAATATGCGAAGAAAATGAACGCGAACAGTAAAACGCTTTATGAACGATCGCTACATGATGAAAGACGAATAATTAAATTTGTGTTTGTAAAAATACTCTAACAAATCATCGGTCCGGTCCCAGATTCAGTTTTAGGAAAGGGTAATAAATATTTGTGTGGTGAGCGTAAGTATTTGTTCCTTAGTCTTGAATGTTTTCCAACCTTCAAGTAAGGTTAAAAAACCATCTGTTAAAATATAACACTATTCCTACTAAATGTATGATATACGGCAGAAATTATTTAGCATATTCCTTATGCCTATGGCTTTATGTATTCAATTGGTTACATGTGGAAATGTATTATAATATCAAAAAAATATTTTTACATAAGTTTTAACAAGTAACCTACGTACCAGGCAATTACTGACAAATTTAAGTAACGTTTTCAACAGATTTCATTTTCATTTGCAACGTCAAAAGATGGCGGATGTGTAATTTGTTTTAGTTTTTATTTTTGTATATTTAGGTCTTCAAAGTTCTTTTCTGTTAGTGATTTGTACTTTTAATGCTTTTGTGTTGCACAGTGATAGAAGACTTGGACTTATTTCGTGTATCCTGGCATCTTACTTCTCGTTTCAAGTGAACTCGCAGTGGTAGGTACAGAGGTTAACACTATCTTGGCCTCTGTCCTACATGTCACCGTACAACGTTGCCCCCAATCTTCCTAGAGAAGATTGGATTGTGTTTTATTGCTATATTGATTTATACTTATATATACTTGACACTGGCGAAATCACTTCACTGTGGAAGCGCCATATTCCAGCGGTAGTTGGTCATCAAAAAAAAACAGAAATCCGTTACGTTGCGTCACAGTGGGAGGGAGGTGGGGTACTAACCAGCGAGTGTGTTGCCAAACAAAAAAAAAACCAGCGAGTGCTGTTAGTGATGACTATGACTTATGGAACAGGGATGTAATTGGTCCTTTATAATAGGCCAATTGAATTACAATAGAAAGGTTCCGTGCCACCCAAAAACTTCTTACAGACGACCGGCATTTTGCCAGTGGCAGTCGGCAGCAGTCGCCAGGCGCCAACACGTTAACGGCCGCCGTCAACCTATGGCGGCGCTAAATTGATTCGGTACACTACCACTACCTACCACTGTAAGCGGGTGATTATTCGGCGTTTTAACCGCCGTCATTATTGTCTTCGCATGTTATTCAAGATAAACATTTTAATTGTCTTATGATTTTAAATGGAATTAATACTACCCCCGGGTCCGTTGACTTTGACATCAAAAGTTGCTGGTAATTATCATTATTTTCGTCAATATATTATCTACCCAAGCGTTTCTATAGTTCAACAGCTGCCGCTGACGTGTTAACGGCTGCCGCTGACGTGTTGGCAGCTGCCGCCGTCAGGTGGCGACGGCTGTAGTAGTCTCTGCCATTGGCAAAATGCCGCTCGGCTGTAAGAAGCAAAAGGCAATGGAAAGGAATATGATGGAGATTCTCTGCAAGAAGAGTCACGTGATCTACCAGTGACGCGATTGGTTTAAAAACATGTATCTTGGCTAAGGCCTCTGAAATCGCAGAAGAATCATAGCTACGACTTAGGTGCCGACCTTTGTTTTATCCCACATCGATACAACCGCCAGAAATAGAGCCCCGTCACTCTCGTACACGAAAGTGACGGATGTTTTATCCACATTTTGTCACGCGATAAACGCCCTATTAGGCCCCATGAAGAGATTCCCCATAGGACAAAACTAATTTTGTCGAACGTATATGGTTGGAATAAAAGTTTACAGACACTTTGCAAGAGAGTTGCTTGTTCTGATCAAATCCCACTGTAACTGACTTGTAGAACTTAAGGCCATTGGGCTGGTAAAGGTTCTAGAGTCGCAACCACGGACTGGAAAACGAAGGGCCAGGGCTGGTTTATCAAAAGTTAGTAACTTGTGTTTCAAGCGTACATCAATATGTATTAAAAAAGATACTTCCTCTTATATACTCAGGAGCAAAAAGAACGGGTCAGAGTGCGTTTTTCATACTAAAGAGGCTATTTCGAAGCCTTGGTTCCTCGCCAGGGAATGCTTTTAGTGAAATCTTATGATGAATACCCCGAGCATCGATACAGGACTCCCAGAGTGCCTAGGATACCCAATTGAATGAATCTGCGGTTAACGCCGGACTTGTGCATGTTCAGAAACACTTCTAAAATGGCAATAAAATGTTAGGAAATCCAAGTGCTGACCCAAACTCTCCCGCTGCGGTGTTAACTGATTGTGCGATCAGTTAGGTATCTTAAGAACTTTTGACCTCCTCTATTGAACCTCGGAGTTTCCACCATTAAACCTCACTCAAAACAACCCCTGGCGAGGAACCAAGGCTTCGATATAGTCTCGTTTGTACGAAAACCGCACTCTGACCCGGTATTATTGCTCCTGAATGTATTACTAGTTATAAGCTTTTGGTTAACGGGCTCCTGATGGTTGGCCATGATGCCAGAGACACAAACCGACCATCGTGGAAATATTATCACTCAAAGGAATTTTCATATTATGGCGATGATGATATAATTTACACGTATTATATTACGTACTCTATCTTTAACAGCAGAATAAAAAAAAGTCACTGTTAAAGGAATTCAGCCGTAAAATCACGCTTCATTTACAGCTCCATACGTTACCGCATTAGTCGGCGAGCCCAGACAATGCGCTTAATTGAGCGCGTCGATACTTACATCTAACGTAAGGTACGACTGAATAGTACATTTTGTATGAGGGACACGGGGACATAGAAGGGTATCAATAAATAAATAACTTGAAAACTAAGTTATTCCGTGGTAATTTTTTTTGGAATGGTTAAATAATTTCATAAATGAATTCAGCACCCTTGATTTACACGAAATTGGCACCAAACTTGAGCTAGTAGCTTTAATGGCGAAGATATCAAAATGAGGCTTAGCCTCCCCCCTCCTCGAAAATCTTATATCAAACATGTTGAGAGACTTCGCTAATCCATTCTTGTGTCCACAGGACCTATCCTGCCAAAGGAAATCTTTTGAAACTAGTACCTACTTTTGAAAACCAGTTAGGGCTTGAATGATTTTATAATGCTCAAATAATGTTTAAATATAAACATTATTTGAGCATAAACAATCTTTTTTAAAGTAAAAACACGCTGTATTCAAATTTGAGGTTATGTGACAAACAGTAACCCTCTGTTAACATTGTTTCCCATCTAAATTAACATTCCATTTACTTAGTTTGCTCACCTAAGATGTAAATCAGGAAGAACGGTATATAAAGCGCGGCGTCTTCACTGTGTCATCTTCGGAACCTTCTGCAGTAAACAAAAAGATGAAGAGATTATTTACTTATTTAAACACGTATATGTACGAGTACATAACCGGTATTTCATTGTGGATTACAGCCTTAGTTATCGTTAACTGCGAGTAAAAGTTCGTTTCAGCCCCTCTGAACGGCTGGTATGCTCTGGCACGATGCCAATATTACACAACATGTTAATAAAGGTATTTTAATAAATCGTTGCTCTTTCGTAAAAAGTTTGCGTTATTGAAAAAGTGTTTCGGAACTTATATTGGTCAATGTGTAGCGTGTAAGTATGGTAAATTTTATTTGCAAATATTTCCCATACATCGAACGCGTCCGTTTACAGGAAGACGCAGCGTAGGTCCGGAAGACAAGGTGGACTGACGAAGTGGCTAAGGTTGCGGGAAACCGATGGATGCAACCGGAGGAGTAAGACTGGTTGGTCCTTGTAGCAAACCTTGAGGGAGGCCTACTTATATTCCAGACCAGTGGATGATTTTCGGCTGAAATGATGATGACAATGATCGAATGCTGATTTAAAGTCCATAGGGAGACCTAGCTCTCGCTACGTCCTCCTAGAGGAGTGTTCAACTGCGTACTTAGCAAGGTCATGGTCTGGTGAAGAAAGCTTTTGAATATCCTACGGGATTACAAACGAGGCAGAAGTAAATCCATATGTTCGGGGTTAAATGCTGGGCGAGTGACGCAAGAAGTTGGAAAACAAAAGGTTCGACCAAGGGTTCTCCGGGTCATTTGCTATCTTCACCACCTTCCATTCCCCACCGAGCCCTTTAATTATTTTCTCTTGTTTTGGCTACTATAGAGAACCAGAGTTATTCCAAATCAGAAAAGGTAAAGGTTCATGTGTATCGGTCAAATTTGATCTTCTACTTCAGCCTATGGTCCCTCACTGCTGAGTGTAGGCCTCCTCATTAGCATGCCACTCTTCCAGATTTTGGGTAAATTGTATCAAATTACGTCTATTTACATCGATCAAAACTGACTAGTTGAAACTCTGACCATTTTGGGATAGGTACGGTAGGTATTCAGCTGTAACTTTTTGTTTCCTTAGTAAAGTTGTGCTTGTTGCACGATTTTGAATATTTGGTAATCTGCACCAACTTTTGAAACGACATGCCTTCTTGGTTTAGAGCATTATTTTTTCAGTATGAAGAGTCAAAGATATTGAATCAAAAACGAATAATGCTTTGGTGGCTTAGAAAGTACGGAATTTTAGGGTTCCATTTCAAAAATGGTAATAAAGGAACCGTTATGGTGAGGCTTCGTAGTCTGTCCGCCGGTCTGTCTGTCTGCCCGACTGTCTGTACGTCACAACAGCTTTTCTCAGCAACTAAAAAGGCTATCAACTAAAAATTCGGCATAGTTGTACAACTTTTATTTAGTTACCTATGGTTATTTCATTTTTTTTTAAATATGGTGAAATTAGAAACGGTAAAAAAGTGGATTAAGAACTATCTCGAGCTCTCTTATGATGAAAATGTCTGTAAAATATTTTGTACAGCATGTGACATTCGTCTTTAACAGTTAAAGATAGATAACATTTAAAAAACCGGAGTAGGTACCGTTGTAAATGTGATTGAAAAATATAATTAAATAATAAATACTGTACATAATACGACTCTATTAATCTTGTTCTATTGCCGCGTTGCGATTATTTTGCGATGACCTGTTCGAGCTATGCTTATTTAACATCTAATCTCATTTATCATCTCTAATACTTTACATTTTATTGATACCTATCTAAAAAAAACCCGATGACGTCACTGACTCACAGATGATCATCAAAATTCTTAAGGTACTAGAGGATGGAAGTTAATGAGTCTTGCTGAAACTTTGATGCTAGAGGTCTGAAAATGTAAATAGAGACTCCTTGTTATAAATAATACAATATACATATCTGGATTTTTAATAAATCACCCCCACCCTTTAAATTAGGGGATGCAATTAAGCGCGCGCAAAATGCGTAAAATCAACTTAAAAAATGCTTTACGGCATTAAGTTTGCCTTTTGTATATAAAGAATATTATTTTGTGCAAAAATTATTAAATAAATAAATAAATAAAATGCGAGCCATATGCTCGTCTAGACAACATTTTACATGAAAATGATTTTGTTGGGATCGCAATCATAGGAGGACAGATAGATGTAGCGACACAGTTTAACAAAAAACACAAAACCAGTAAGTACTTCCTTTAATAGGTTAAACTTATGAACTTGTTAATAGGTACTTATTTTAACGACTTTTCAATCTCAAATACAGTTTTATCTTTTGTTTCAGGAAAGTATTTATAAAACAAATACAACAAAATCAAAGACGAAACCCCATAAAACAAAAACGTGTTATGAATACCTAGAACTCTGAATGTCATAGGAGATGTATATAATAGAATAAATGTAGCTAACTGAACTACCAACGCTACAGTAATAACCATGAAAGTTTTGAATTTGGAGGGTATTAATTCGAACATTATAGTCCCAGTAAGAATCATTGGACCACAGCTTGTCGATATTGAATAACCAGACAATAATAAAATGGATACAATATTGTTTTCTGACATTCGGTTAAAATTAATTAAATAAAGATGTAATGATATTAATAACATAAAACAAATACTTATAGACGATCCCACGAGATAAAGAGTCCTTCTTTTAAGTACCTTAGTCAAAGCACAGCCGCTGTACGCTGAGAGAATCGTAAGGCCGTCGAGAATAAGAGTACCCGTGTTAGCTGCACTTGTACTGAGCGTCATTTTCTTTATAATTGTCAAAGCATACACAGACATCACTAGTTTTCCAGAGAAACACGAAAGCATTAAAACTATAACACTTAAAAAGAAAGGTTTGTAAAATTCTTCTGTGGTGGTTTTTCTAAAAATATCGGCGAGATTTTCTCGGTTTTCCCTTTTCTTCTCTGAGGTTGGGTTGCCGAGCATTTCCTTTTGAGTATGAATCATAGTTTCTAGTTCAGCCTCTGATCCAATGTCAGAAGAGCCTTGAAGCCAACGATGTGTTGCGGCACACTCCTTATACCGCCCTTTGCTGGCAAGCCAATATGGAGAGTCAGGCCAGAGTAATGCTGTCATGCTGTAGACAGAACATACTATACCAAGAATACCTATATTCTTCCAGTGTGAAAATATTCCAATTGCGTTGGCAACCCAAATACCCCAAAAAAAAGTTGCAGTTTTCACCGTCAACATGATACCTCTGTGTTGAGGAGATGTGTATTCAGTGACAATCATGGGAGCAATAGAAACCATCGCGCTTTCGGGAGCGCCCAGCATCAAGCCACCGATATACAGTTGTGTCATATTACTACTGCAATAAAAAATAGTAAAACCAACTACAGCGTTCAAGGCGACGAATAAAAATGTTACTCTTCTTCCGTACTTTTCGGCCATAAATGGTAGTAAAAGTGTCCAAACTATGACAATTGGACTTCCGGATGCTGGAACAGACGAAATTAGTTTAAATTTTATTGATCCTCAATTTGAGTGCCTAAAATTAATTTGAACAAGAACATACACAACCATGACTCCATTTCTTCGCTTACTGCTGAAGTCGAATTCATCTCCTGCCTCACTTGTGGGATGAGAACAGCGGGTGCCCCAGCGCTTAGTCCCAACAAGAAATCGGTGCACCAGACAGCACTGCAGACAAACATCTAAAACACCGTAGTTGTAAGGGTTAACGATGTATTTTTGATTGTTTTGACACTACTAGCCTTTGCTAGTGACTTCATCAGAGCAGAACTCGTTATTCGTTTATAACTTGAAAAACCACAAAAAAATCAAGGAGCAATGTTATATAGTTACTATTGCAATAATAAATAAATACAACGGACAATTTCACACCAATTGACCTAGTCGCAAACTAAGCTCTAGGCTTGTACTACGGGTAGTAGACACCGATAAAAATACTTATATAGAGAAATATATACTTAAATACATAGAAAACATATGAATCGGTAACAAATATTGGCGCTCATCACACAAATATCTGCCCTTACCGCTGTTTGAACCCACAACCGCTAGCATTGTAGGCAGGGTCACTACCAACTAGGCTAGCGCGTCGTCAAGTATCTAAACTTATGACGCAATAGGAATATTTTGTGATCTTTCTAAAGTTTTTGATAGCGTGGAACATATGACCCTTATTTTAAAACTAGAACATTATGGATAGTCCAATAAAGCTTTAAAGCCTTATGTATTCTTATCTCAGTGAGGGAACTCAATCAGTTGTTGTAAACTAAACGCAATCTGTTGGAGCTACAGTGAAAATACGTGTGCCTCAAGGCTCTATTTTAGGACCTTTTTTCTTTTTAGTTTACATAAATGACTTGCCACCAACAGTAGACAAACTTTGTGATATTGTACTTTTTGCTGATGATGCTTCACTAATTTTCAAGGTAGACAGAAAATTCATAGACTACATTAGGATAAACGCCACACAAGTTAAAGTGCTTAATTGGTTTACTAGCACCAATTTGCTACTAAAAGCTAAGAAAACTAAATGTGTTAGGTTCGCTCTGCCTAATATTAAACCGGTACATTCTAGTATTTTTCTAAATAACGAGTGTTTGCAATAAGGCAGTTTTCGTAGGCATAAGATAAAAAATTGCATTGGAGTCCCCATATAGCTGTTTTAGCAGGTAAACTAAGTTAGGAAAATTAGACGACTAACCAATGTTAAGACAGCTCGTTTAGTCTATTATTGGTTATTTCCATAGTGTCATGTCGTACGGTATTTTGGTTTTGGGTAAGGCAGCTGACATACAAACTGTATTTGTGTTACAAAAAATGGCCATTCGTTCTATTTACAACTTAAACTCTGGGGACACCTTAAGAGAACATTTTAAAGAAACTAATATCTTGACTGTAACGTCACAATTTATTTATGAGAATATTATTTATGTTAAGCATTTAGTTTCGTTCACCAAAAATTCTGATGTACATAATTTAAATACTAGAATTATAAAAAAACACATATTCCGCGTCCGTAACGCCACTAGCTGCAGTACGGCCTTATTATTATTATTATTCTTAGATATTTATTTAATTTTCTGTAAATTAGGTTTTTTATAATATACATTCAAATATAAAAGTAAAATAACAATACTCATACAAAAAATATACATTATAAAAAACCTAACCTACGGGTGCCGCTGGCAGCGGGGCAGGGCTCAAGCTACCGGTGGTTAGGGCTGCAGAGAGAGGAACCTCCTCACAATGCGTGCGTTGGCCGAAACAACTATCGGGACAATGATCGTCGAGTCAACATCCCACATGGCGGTCACCTCGTGAGCCAAGTCAAGGTACTTGCTGAGCTTGTCCTTCTCGGCCTTTTGTTATCAAAATTCCGAATTTCAATACACCGAATAATACCTAAAAATTCCGATTACTAAAGTACCCGTTTCGAATATTCCCAATAACATTACATCAACATCACATTAATGAAGCCGATTAAACAAAAGTCCGAAACATCAGAATTACGAATTCCTGTCACTGATAAATATGACTGCACTCCCTACTATAACTGTTAGACTGTTACTAATAAATATTTGGTAGTAAAAACGTGTTCAGTTCAGCATAAACACTATTAACTGACCTGCCTCAAAAATGGTTTCCATCTAAAAACATTTCTATCTTCTTGATTTTTGCAATTCTCCATAACTAGTATTATTTTAAATTAATAAATTGAGACACGTTATCACACGTCACACGGTGCGAATCTAAAATTGAATTTACAAGTATCGCTTGGCTGGCACTTGATACACCTATGTTAACACAAATAATCAGAAATGTATTTAGGTACACAATATTAAGCCAATTTAAACTTTCTTCTTAAGGAAACAGTTATGTTTTTAGATCAATGATAGTCTTTGCATTTATGATATAAATAAACTAATGACAATTTGATACAGTGTGTGAACGGAATACGAGCAAACATTTGAATTACGGTTAATACGCATCCTAATGAAATAACCTTCAATTAATTGGTACCGATTTCAATATAATCAGTATTCAGCACACGTTGCAGACGCTATTACTTATTAATAGGGATAATTATATCCTAAGAAACATCAAGGACCTCGTCTGCCACCATGGAGCCCTGCTTTGCCAAATGACGGCGTTTCAAAAATATAAAAAAAAAGGTATGCTATATTATGAGCAGATATCTGCCTCTGTGGCTGACTATCACAGTCATCCTGTAAATACAAAAAATCGAAAGGCAGACATCAAGGGCTCTGACTGTTTTAGTTATCAAGTTTTTAAGTTATTTAATTATGATTTAAAACAACTGTATTACGAACTGCACACTTGGCAGACTTGAAATGTTCGATAAAAACAATGAGAAGGACCACGGAAAAATAGTTTGCCAGCATGTTGCCTCTGTGTTGTCTATTGACAGCGCTTCACAAATAATAATGAATCGAATGGGTGCAATGAGAAGCGTGTGCAAAATGACTTAGTAGAGCATTTTTTTTTAACGTTTTTACTACTCTGTCCCGTGATATTGATAATGCAGAGCCCTGAATGTCAGGGCCTCTTCGATTTTCTTTGTTTCCAAGATGATTGTGACCATGAAGCCCAGACATACATGTGAAAATTATTTAATACCCCCTTTTTTAAGCACCTTTAACCCGCTGTGACGCGAAAACGCGGCGGCTAGGACCTTATTTGACAGGACCAAATCAATTCGTACTGATCTAAACTGTAAAATATGAGACTTAAATCTTCGTTTCAACTGACAAGGTTTCAAGTGGTTCCGAAAAAGTCGGTTAGATTCGGGTCTCAGCCGTGAAAGTTTTCACAATCTAGATTATGTGTATTTAAAACTTGTTTAGCATGCATCTTGTTATTTATTTGTTAATTTAATTAAATAAATACTTAACTCATGCACATACTGATTCCTTTGCACTTCTAGAAAATTTAAAAACATCTTCTTTTGATCCTTATTTGATCCACGATGTTCGTTGTTTGTAACATATACTCGTAGATCTAATACAATTCAATTCAATTTTAGATCAATATTAAGACCTAAAATCTTTTTTCTAACTGATACTTTAGGTTCTGTGACTGAAGGCCCCTCGTAATGACATAAAGTTACTCTGAAATAATAAATAATATATTGTATTGCGACTATGCAAATAGATCACAGATATTAAAAACACACAAAAGAAAGATACATATGTATTTACATACAGATATGAATAAAAAGCCTTTCCAAATGGCCTTTCTTTCGTAAAACGAAGACGCGAAGTGCCTCATTTCCCTACTAGAAGTAAAATAAACGTATGCAAATATTTTCGGTCCATGTCAATATATTTTTTTGAAAATTTTCTCTCAATTGCGTATAAAATCGAAAGGACCATGGAAAATATTCCGTACACCCAACTTGTGGGTGGGTGCAGTGTGGGGCAGCTGCGGGCGGCGGCGGGCAGCTACGGGCGGCTGCGGGCGGCGGCGGGCGGCTGCGCGCGGCGGCGGGCGGCTGCGGGCGGCAGCGGGCGGCTGCGGGCGGCGGCGGCTCGTTGTGCGTGGAACTATCTTAACTTATACTCGTATTTTTCAAACATACATTCTCTTCGAATTCGTCAAAAGTTTTTAAAACACTTATAATCATGTATTTGTATCATTTCCTCGCATTGTTTGAGAAAACATGTACTCGTATTTTAGCAGGCCTCGCTGTTGCTCGGCCTGCTAACCACCTCGTCGGGAAATCCCTTACTTTCCGCTCCCAGGCACTCAATACACATACGTACAATTTTTATGACATAATAATAAATAAATCGCTTTAACTTGACAGTAAAGACGGTTAAGTTAAAAACAATGCGATTACAGGAAAATAAAAATCAAGTTAGTTTTTTATATCTTACCTTTATTACTTCTTCAATAAGTTAACTTAACTCATTAACAAGGTTCTGGATAAAATAAATCGCAACAACAGAAACAGAATTGCTCCGAACTAAAGTAGTTATGTTTGATGCCGCGAGTGATTTAGCCGGTCGTAACGTTTGATTGGTTGTTTTGGTGTCCTTGGGATCTTTCGATAGAAGGCATAGGCCTACTTGATTTTTATAATGGAATGAATATGAGTTTGAGTAAGTTAGACTTTAATCAGGGGTTGATTTTTGAAGCTCATCCGGTGAGTGAGCATTTTATTTTGGTGCCTAAAATATAAATCAAGATTAAAGATCAATTCTACAAAGGACGATGGGTAAAAATGTCCCCACCCACCAACAGTGATGAAACATGTGCCAGTTTATAGATCTTGGCAATATGATGTATTTTTTCTATGGCGACGATCACCATATTACTGTTGGAGGGGGGGACGGGTCCATACAAAATTGCCCATCAACCTTTGCAGATTCTTGAAGTACTCGTTATTATCCAACATTCTCGTGTGGATTCAATATAAATCTGACCACTATTATTGTTGTTTTGTATTTCATCATCATCATATCAGCCGAAAGACGTCCACTGCTGGACATAGGCCTCCCCCAAGGCTTTCCACTCAGACCGGTCTTGTGCTTTTCGCATCCACCGCGGTCCCGCGATCCTGACGAGGTCGTCACTCCATCTTGTTGGAGGCCTACCTACAGCTCGTCTTCCGGTCCGCGGATGCCACTCCAGAACCTTCTGACCCCATCGGCCATCAGTCCTGCGAGCAATGTGCCCCGCCCACTGCCACTTCAGTTTAGCTATTCTTCGGGCTATGTTGGTATCCTTAGTTCTACTGCTGATATCATCATTCCTTATTCCATTGTTAGCGCCCACGTCTCCGTAAGTCATCACTGGCAACACACACTGGTCAAAGACTTTTGACTTCAAACACTTTGTATTAAAAACGTTACCAGTCCCCACGTCTCCTTACAACAATGCCTACTGCGTTACCCTTAAAGCTGATTCTATGCCCAGTTTTAAATTATGGTCCATAACATAATTTGAATATTTCTATCACAATTTTTAAATTGTGTTTTTCTAGTATTATCCAGTTTTGTACCAAGATTTTTTTTTTTAATACTGATTTTAGCAGGACCAAGTTCAGGATGAAAGTAATTTCAATAAGAGCTAGAGAACACCCGCCAAAGTTTTTATCAAATTAGGAAAAATATTTTTCTTAAAACTTTTTTTTACTTCGTCGAAGACGTATTAACCGCCAAAGTAAAGTTGCGCCGTGCGTTCACACTCACTTAGGCAAAACAAAACGTTTCACAATTGTATTGCCGATAGAACCTGTAAGGTCAAGCGGGGCATACATCAGTGGGGCAATTACGTCGAGTGGCTTTATCTCCCGTTTAGTTCGTATCGAAAAGTTACATCTATTGACAAGTAGTTATAATTTTTTACCCTACTTCTTCGATATGAATTTTAGAACGGGAATTAAAGCCACTTTACGTAATTGCCCCACTGACGGAATAGCCCCGCTTAACCTTAACAAAAGTGAAAATAACCGCAGAATGATTATAATGCGACGGGACAGCACGGATTTATAATATACCATATTATTAATTGTGCAAAATGTGGTTACAGATTATCAACAAGTTTTTAGAGTTGTGGTGATCCTCTCTCTGTCTACCCCACTCTTGGAACGAAGGCGTGAGTGTTGGTATCTTACGATATATTACGATTTATTATCCGTACTTTTTGATAGAGTCCACACACGCAGCTATATTAGGTATATATTAATATATGTCTATTATAGTAAGGTACTGATACCTTAATATACGTTGCTATTAGATAATTATATTTATTGAATGGGGTGGATGGATGGATGTGGTATCTTTGCGTGTGTGGTGCATAGTTATAATATAATGTATATTTCGGTATTTTACGGTATATTAATGTATATTATATCTCTGTGTCCGCTTTATGCTCACCGACCGGTTAAAATTTTGTTTGCGAATTAAACTCAAATTCAAACTCATAACATTTATTTGACAAAAATACACTGCAGAACAACAGACATAATCAAACGTTTTAATGGAAAAAACTAAAAAGTAAAAGAGTAGAGCATAAAACTTATTAACAAGCCAGTTGTTTATAATGTTCTTGCCTTTGCCTGCTTGTTTGCTCGTGTTTTATATTGAGTGCTCTTTTAATTACTAAAACTAATCATGATTTTTGCTCAGCATAATTAAACCCAATCGACATTAGTTGTCATAACTGTTTGAGGTCACCTAAACATACCTACCCACCACACAAAAAGTATGGAAACGGTATTTACAGTTACGGTGCTCTGAGGGCCCTGCCAAGATGTACTACGCCAACTAGCGTTTCTATTCGTTTCGTTACGAAAAGTCACGTGATCTACCAGTGACGCGATTGGTTAAAAACGTAACAAATAGAAACGCTAGTTAGCGTAGTGCATCTTAGCAGGCACGTTGATGATCTTGATGAAAAAAAGGTTCCTCCGCACCGATACCGTCATGTATGTATTTAGAGTCTGGCAAACGAAAGCTGTCCACAAAAAAGGGCGGCAATTCAAAAATCAGCAGCTGGATAAGCTGGATTAGGCGATACTAAACGTAGTTGATATTATTTTATCTGTCAGAAATGTTAAATGATTGTTTCTATCTATAAACTCCGTTTGTTTAGTGTACAGACATTGATATCTGCTGCAGATATTTTGAATTGCCGCCCGTTCTTGTGGACAGCTTTCGTTTGCCAGACTCTATTAATATTTTATTTACAAACGATGTTTTTTTACACTTTACTTAAACCATATTACGTTGTAAATGACAGTAACTTGTTCATTCCTACAGGTACAAACAGTTATTTTTAATCTGCGGGCATCTTCTTGCAGTCTTCTTAGTTTATCCATTGTCCACGTTCGCAGTTCGTCCTTTGCGTGTTACGCAACCTTGTATTACGAGGAAGTTCTGACAAACCTCTTGAAGTCACGTAGCTGAGGCTCCGAGAATTTCGGCCCTTTAATAAATCCTGAAACACGTGATTAAGGTAAGTCTTATGCAGAACTTGCGTGAACTGTTAAGAGGTGTTCATTCTATTTCTCAGTTTAATCGTATTACCACGGTACGATACGTATCCCTTGTACGATTTTTTTGTTATAAATTGTCGCCTGAAGGGCCAAATGTCCTTACTTTTATTTGCAAGATATTTAAAATAACTTAATAAGCAAGGGCAGGGATGGAAATCCCTTCCGGAAACCTATGAGATTCGAGGGCCCGGTACTGCTGGGCTCCCACAGGCCACAGGCCCTTGTGTCTCTATTTTAGGTTATACTTGAATGGTGAAAAAGTAGTCGACGCGGTTAACCTACTTGCTTGACCGCAATTGCAGTTTCTAGTTTGATTCCCGGTAATTTATGTGATGAGCGCAAGGCATTTTTACTGACAATGAGTCTTAATCTTTTCCATGTGTTTAAGTAGGTATGTATAAGTAGATACCTACGTTTATCGTTGTCTAGTACCCATAAAATATATCTTGACATTAGGTTTGAACTAGGTTAATTTTGTGAGATTGTTGATTGTTTTTTGTTTATCTAATGAGACCATAATGAAACTCATCACGGCGCTGCAGTAGCGATCCTCGTATATTTGTACACGGGCTTCTTATAAATAAAGCAATCTAGACTGTACCTTGAACGCTCGCGAGAATCTCCTGGACATGAGGCTGTAGAGGAGCGGGTTGACAGCCGTGTAGACGTACGCGTTTACCGTGCACAGGTAGCGGAACACACGCCATGCCTGGAACCAAACCAATAAGGATATGTTACATTTTAATAAAACTATACTCTCTTTTCTCTTCTTCAGCCTGTTACCACTCAATGCTGAGTGTAGACCTCTTCCATTACACTCCATTCTCTACGATCTTCCTTATCCAGTTTCTACCGGGTACTTTGACCAGATCGTCGGTTCTTTTCGTTGGCTGCCTGCCCACATTTCGGCGCCCAGAACGGGGTCTCCATTAAAGGACTTCTTTACCCCATCTCTCATCCTGTCTACGGCATATGTGACCCGCCCACTTCCACATCCTCGGTCTTGGCAATATCCAATAGTTTTGTTCTAAAAAATCTATAACTATACTAGATTTCAACATATAGTAATAGGCATATAGCGCGATTCGTCAAGTGACATCGTCAAAGGCTGAAGTGGAAAACGCTGTAGAGGAAGACCGCTTATGAGATAGGAGGAGAAAATAGCCAAAAAGGCTGACCCAAGCTGGATGCAACCCGAGATAGTGGAAATTGGACATTTGCACACTCATTTTTGATTTTCAGTTTTGAATTAGTTTTCAATATAATTTAGTAATTAGCTCTTTAATCCTTCCTTAAATGTAATAAATCTAACTCATAAATGTATAATGCCACGATAGGATCAGGACAAAAAGTTATTTTTCTCAAACATGCTATGAAATGTCGGCGTTATGTTAGTTATTTTAGGCTTCAAAGTGTACGTTTCCGACGGAACAACTCGAGAGAACTGTAAAGGAATTTCATACGAAATTGAAGGCCTAGGCCGGGAAGTAATTTTTTTTAAATTTTAATTTGGCCATGGTGGCTGTGTGAAAAGGCTAAATAGCTGTTTTTTTTTAATTTACTAAGCCGTGCATCCAACAAAGCATTTGCATGTTTATTTGAAGTACCAGGGGCGCAGAGGTAATTAGGAGGTTAGCACGATGCGGCGAGCCCCGCACGCGCCACCAGCGGGCCGGCGGGCGGGCGTACTGAGCACTGTAGGTTACTTTTAATGTTTATGTACTCCTAGTACCTATTTGACATTGTAATTTTTGTTTTAATTATTTTAATGAATTATGTTTGAGAAAAGCACTATACATACTTCGGCGGGAAATATGGGGTTGCCCGCCTCAGACCTATATCCGGCCTTGCTTCGCTCGGCCGTCTATATAACTTCGGCCGGCAACCCCTTTTGTCCCGGCCTCTGTAGTAATGTACTATATAAGAGTAGTTTGCATGAAACAAACATCGCACATGTTATGGTTATGGTGTACTAATGCATAGGAATTAGGGGCAATAAAAACACACAGGCCCTATTTTTGAAATGAGTTCTGAAACCCATGAAATTGCGTAGCGTATTGTCTAGTTTTTGCCGAAAATTGAACTGATTTTACATTGACTTTGTGTGGTTTTATGTGTTTATTTATTACATAGTGTAAATCATTTATTACTGCAGAAATATGGGCACCAAAATAGTTTCCTCTTACGAGAAAATATACTGACATTCTTAACAACGTTGACCCTGATCTCCATTCGTTCCAGAGTTCACAACTCGTAAAGATTGTAATGTAATGTTTTCTAAGCTTAAGTATGTATTTCTCTACATAACTAGTAGCCCATATGGCTTAAGTCTAGAGGTTAGTTTGGGAGTGTGATATTGTCCCCTGATATTTACAAAAAGGAGAACAATTTATTATACAAAGAAACAAACAAAAAAACAGAACAATAATAAAAACATATTAAGTAACTAAAACTAAATACTAAAATAAAATGAATTAACTTATTCTAAGTAACTTTGATATGTACAAATGTCCCCTAGGCCATACAAATGTCACCGGGAGTGGTGCTCATAATGCTGGCTGCATTTCCTCGTTGGATACCTATGCTAGTTAGCTAGCCGTTGGCCGAGGAAGGAGGCAGCCCTATCATAGGGCCATAATGGTCACCTGAGGCACGACTCAGTTTGTTTTTTAAATTAATAAAAAAGCTTCCGTGCCTCCGTGCCCCAAGGTATATAGGTACTTATATATTGATATTTATTATATACAATCGTCCTTTACATAATTGCTTAGGTATTACCATCGAACGATGTTGATCTCGGTGTGTTTACTGCGTATATATCGATAGGTTGTTTTGGTTTTCCGAACGTTGTTTGTTTTGGTAAAGTAAACGCCATCCCCTGGGATCTCTAATTTACGAGAAATGCGACGCTGTTATTGCCTTTGTAGCTATTTACTACGGAATCCTAAAAACGAGTTATGAAATCTCGAAAGTCTCTTAATTATATCGATAATTCTTCTATTAAACCTCTGTATCTACTTATAAAAACATGTAAAATAAGTATCTATGTTGCATAGTAAACTTAACTACTACATAAGAGATTAGGTGCGTATTTTTTTTACTTACGTTGTGGTAGTCAATCCAACTTATCCTGGGCATTACGAAGATAAGCCGTAGAAGAAAGTACGGGAACCAGCAAAAAAAAAACGTAGCTGCTACGGCCGCTGAAAAAAACAACCTAATTAATGTACAAAGTAAACAGGTTCTATGTTTTATACTAATTGTAAATAAACGCGACCCAATTTCCACAAAGTTATTTATTGTTAGTTATAATACTTTGAAATATATGCGGCGCTCTTCCTTCCTCTTTTTGTTGAATCAAGTACATTATACGTCGTCCTGCCCTACGTTTTTTAATAAGAACAAATATTTAATAAGTTCCGCCCCGGTAGTTCTGATTATCCGAAAGTATAGAATTTCCTTCAAAGAGGACATAGCTGGAATCGGAAATTGCTTGAAAATGCTTGAGCAGGGCGAGGGTATTTGTGTTGTCAAATTAATTTATATCAGAGCTCCATTTAAAAACACAAATATAATGCAATTCATACCAATATAAAAGAAAATCAATTATCAATGATAAAGGGAACAAACATGCTGTGGTTTAATCTTAATCTAATAACAACAAAGGCTCATATTTATTTTGGTCCTGAGAATATAAAATACCAGCTTTAGGCAATGTATTCGTGTAACATTCAAAAACAGTTAGGAGCTTGGATAGGCTTGTCGAAATAATCCCTGAATTTAAATTTATGTTACAACTATTTCATTGAATTACGACAATACACAAAAAAAATGTGTGTGTAAGTTTGTTTTTACAGTACGGATTTGGAATGGAGATTGGTTTTGACTATAGGTACAGTCAATTAATATACAGGGTGTCCGGGATACAATGGCCAACTTTATAGCTCTGCTCAAGAGTGTCGAAAATATGTTAAAACATGTTTAGTAACAGTCGCACGGAAAACGGGATATCTCAACTTTTAAAAATTTAGAAAATGCTCTACCGTTATCAATGCCGCGACCACAGTTATTAAAAAAAATCGATTGCTGTGAAAGAAAGCTGATTAAATTTGCTTTAAGATTCTAAGATGATATCACAATTGAGATTGTACCGCCGTTATTTGAAATATAACGAAAGAAATATGCAGTTAATTTCGCCGCTGTCTTATATTTAAAGTACATAAATTTTTGAGCAAGGTATTTTATCATTTAAGTACTTTATTTAGAAATTATGGCAAGCACTATAAAGGCATTTCTCCCACCGCCGACGAGCGGGAAGCAAGTAGAGCCAGCAATCAACGATTCATGTTTGTGTCTCTTTTATTGACACGGATCTAATATCTTTTGTTTTGACAAACTAGTGGAAAGAGTTCTCGCCGGCAGCGGCAGTGTGAACAGCCAGCGATCAACTATTAATTACAAGTCTCTTTTATTGACAGCGAATCCATAACTATATTTTGTTCGTTCTTGAGCTATTAGTCGATTGCTAATCGCTTCCTCGCCGGCTGTGGGACACAAGTGCCTTTGAGTTGTGTAATGTTACATGGGTGGCGACAGGGGCAATATAAAATGTCTTTTCTGTCTTTTCTTTATTTCAATGAAAAGTTATGGCGGGTAAAAGGTCACTCAAAACCCAGACTAAATGAATTATAATTTTAATATGCGATCCTGAAACAATAAATCATTCAACGATTATCATCTGATACTTGAGTCTGCTAGGTATAGAATAGTTTAATTAAATATTTAGAATCGGTTAGGAACTAGATATTTTTAAACTTTCGCGTTTTAAATTCATATAAACGCGAATGTTTGTATGTATGGATGGATGTTTGTTACTCTTTCACGATGCAACGGCTGGACGGATTTGGATGAAATTTGAAATAGAGATAGCTTATACCCTGGATTAACACAAAGGCTACATTTCATTGCCGAAAATTTAAAAGACATAAAATCAGGTTTTGACGTTATAGCTAAGTATATATTACACATACCTCGCTATTTAAATTCTTCTGTGGCTACGGCGCTGGTGGAACCCAGCCGAAATGTCGCCTTGAGACCAGATTTTATACATAATGCGACAAAAAAGAAATGTAGCCAATACACAGTCAGCTACATTAAATAATTATTGCCATTTATATGTATAAGCTGCTGCGACACTTTCCCAAGGTTCGTATATTTATTGTCAGGGTACATCATGTATTACAAAGCCAAGGGTTGCTTGTGACCAGAAAATTTGAAAAATAATAGTTTACCAAATGATAATTAAGTGCGGTAAGGGGCAAGGGCGTCAAACCAACAATATCTCGCATAACATGTAGGGTTTGTCGCACTTAGCCCTCCTGCCCGTTCTTGGGGTACATGCGTCTACGGGGCATGTGCGTCAAAGGGTTCTCAATTGTATCGCCGTAAAATTTTATTGCCGAATTTCACTTTCAACCACCGTTCGGCCGAATTTCATTCTGCCGTATCAGCATATGGCAACTTGTTAAAATGATTAGTTTCATTTCCCAACCTCACGAATGCCAACTCAACGTTTGGTTTTTTTTTATATGGACATTTATTAAAATGTAATTTTCATATCGCCAAATGGTTCACTTGGAATAATAGTAGAATAGTATTATGAAAAAAGTCGGTTCTGGCGCTTCGCCGGCCGCTGCCGCGGCACGCTCGCTTCGCTCACTCGGCTCGCGCGCTGTAGGGTCGCAGTTCTACCTAATACTCCTCTTCGCTACGCTCGTCGTCGTACCTAACTGGTATCTGTGGATAAAATGACGAAACGTTATTCGTCTAAGAGAGGTCGCCAAATGAGAGGTTGACATACAACATTTTTCCAATAAGCAGTTGTCAAGGTGAACATTCGGCGAAATGTTGGTTGGCAAATGAAATTCGACCAAAAATAATTCGGCGTAAAGGCAGAACACCGCGTCAAAGGATACCTGTTTAGGAGATATTTATGGTTTGACGCACTTGACCCTTAGTCGCACGTACCCCACGGTACCTTACCTTAAAACATTAATAGTGTACCGTTTGAATAACTTACCTAACATTTTAATTGTCCTGTCCCTGTACTGGTTACCAACCACCGGACTATTTCTGTGCAACTTTTGAATCACTCTTATTTTTAATGCAATCAAAATGTAAAGAACGAATATTATCATCATTGGAAAAATGAAGAACACGACCATTTCTGTTGCTATTAGAATTTTAAAATCCACAGGCATTATAAGGTAACAATAAGTGCGTTCTGTTTTTTGTAGCACTCCTATGAGGAAAAAATCAGGTATTCCGAAGCATCCGGAGATTATCCAGTTGAGAGCAACAATCTTGTAAACCCTGGACTTGAGTACGAGCTTGTGGCGAAGAAACGGTCTTGAGACTGCGAGGTATCGCTCCACGGTGAATGCCGCTATCGTCAGCAGGCTGCAGTTGGAGAGGCAGTCCCAGATTAAGATATGTATAATGCATCCGATCTCGCCGAATGGGTATGCGTCTGGGACCCACACGAGGTAAATCTCGATTGGAATAAACATGGCGGTGGTGAGGTCAGTGACAGCCAGGTTGAACAGGTAACAGTTGGTGGGTGTTCTCATGGAGCGGTCCCGCGCGATCACTGCACACGTACACACGTTACCAACAACACTCACTATAAAGCACACCAGCATTATTATACTGACTGGAACCTTTATACCGATTGAGTCTCGATCACTTGCTTCCAATAGACTGCCCATCTCGCTCATTCCCATCGGTCCGTACCAAGTTAATGTAAGGTTCTCTTTATCAACATCGAAATCTTCCATTATGAATCTGTCTAGTATCTGCGAGTATTTTATTGGAGAAAACTTTTATAGCACATCTTTCACCCACCGCCGTGTGGTAAAGACTGCTGATCCACGAGGAACCCCGGAATAACTTCAAACGTATTCACAGGATGATTCTTGTGCGTCATTACCGAATGTTGTGTTTATTGCGATCGTTATTTACAAATATTTGCGTAGGTAATTCCTAGAATATTTTGGTATTGTGTAAGATTATTGGGGTAAAATATTGGCAAAACACTGAATTTAAGGGCGTCAAAAAATAATTTATATGTACTTATATGAATGAGTGATTGACACTATAATTAACTTTGTAATTTTAATTTATGTTCATTTCTAATAATAATTTTAAAATAATACACGAATACACAAAACAAGATATTAAAAATGAAAAAAGGATCGAACTTATAAAGACAAACTAAACGTGTTTTGTTTTTCAGAAGTTTCACATTTTTATGAGATGTTTCGGTGCACCCTCAAGATAAAAGTAATTATTATTGGTAATGAGATGAAATTGTAGGCAACCATAGAGTGCACACAGCTGGCCTAATTGAAATGTCTACTTGCCGCCAGCGGCCGAGGTCACGTCAAAGACTTTTTCTTCCAGAAATCACAATATACCTACTTGGTAGGAACTTTTTATCTTAGGAAGAAGAATGATGAAGGATAACGGGGTTATGTGTTATGTTAACGCTACTGTACGAATGAAAATCAATATCAATACCTAGTCGGTTCATAAGTTCTGTCACTGGGGTTTATTACAATTTAAGAAATAAATAATAGAGTTTCATAAACCTGTAGTACATCAATCAAAACCTTATTTTATATATAGTAAAAAGAAGCATAACTATTGCAATCATTTGATGAACGAGCTTTAAGCATTCCTTTCGGGGCAGGAAATCATGTGCCAAAACACGCACGACCACGATACTAATAATGGTTACAACTTTTGTAAGAGTTCTCGTATTGAGCCGAAATTTGCGTGACATGTTGATCAGACTTTTATCTTTAAATTCTGATACTAATGTATTTCCAAGCAACTAAAGATCCGCTTATACACCAGTCAATCTTTATGACTCATTAAATCGACCCTACGATTTCACATCAATTTGCAGCAATTTGCAGCAACAAACCAAACTTCGAGCTTCATAAGCTGGTGTTTGAGTGTCGTTAAGAAAATAATGCTGATCTCTAAACATACCCACAGATGAGAGGCTTCACAATATTAAACAAAAAAGTTTTTTAGTTAACAAAAACTAACCTTTAAAGCGTTTTAAAAAAGTGACATTTTCAGAAAACTCGTGCGTATTTTAATCGGTGCCGGCCGTGAATGTTACAAGATCGTATCAGAAATTGCGGAAAATATGTGGAATGATTATTAGTTCTTAAAAATGAAGATTAATTAAGCTTTTAATTTTTATACATTTTGAAATTAAAAAATAAACAGAAGTTTTATTTCACTAAACCTTTGTGACAGAACTTAAGGACCGACTAGGTAAAATAGAGATTATAAAAAGATATCTCTTTCAGCTGTTATTTGATAAAATTATAATGATAAGAAGCCAATATCACAACCTTAAACATATAGGTTAACTGAAAGAGATCCGCTAAAGGGATAAGTTCACGTACATGAGTTTTATTTTTTTCAAATTTACAATTCTCTTTTGTTTGTACAATAAAGTGTTTACATACATACATACATACATACATTCAAACAACATCTGTGGTAATAATAATATTAAAATCAATTTACAGTCAGCATCATAAATTTGTATACATTAACTAGGTTTCAGAAATATATATACACCCTTATCCCCTTGCAGTTGAGTTGTGTTTACATATTTTTGAAAGTTTAACTGTGTCCATATTATTAGATGTTACTGTACCTATGTAGGTAACTTTATTGGCTCGTTTTATGATCCGTGGGGTTATTATGACGTATCCGTGCAATTAATTTTACACTTTGAGTAAAGGACAGAGTTATACAACGGCTATAGCTCCGTCCATTACGCTCACCGTAAAATGAACTAACCCCCCTGATCTAAACATCACGCCGGTACTTCTATTCATATAGGATAAAATTCTAGACCTGACAACATTATGAGAAATATCGTTATCATAACGCTACGTTTCGTTATTGTTTTTAATTAAATATAACGATATGATTTCATAACGCTGTGATACATCGCAACGAAAACAAAATCATAACAAAACTAGAAAAAAACTTTATAATAACGTTATGAATAGCCGGTCTATACTTTTATGCCCGAAGTCAAACGATCGTGCAAATGGTGATTCTTATGATGCATATTAGATGGGCGGAAATGAAGGTAATCGCGGTCTTCTACGAACCAGTGAAGTTAAGGCAGTAATAGAGGTGACATAGTTATAACGATAACGTTAATATAATGATAACGTTATCGTAAAAATCGATATTTGAAGGTCTGCTCTAAACTCAAATAATTATTCTATAATTTATTAACACCTTTTACCACAGACAAGTTTAATCAACACTCATGGATACAGACACAGTACGTTTGCGTCACCCATTCATGTATCGTGCCTATTTATCGTCTCTAACATATGCAATAAATCATATGTCTATCGGACGATTTATCCTTCAATACAAAGATAGTTTTACGATTCAATATTTACGTTATTCTTTTGATCGTTACGCACAAGGAAAGCATTGGCTAAGCGTCAAAATATTATCAGACCGGCGGCTTAAAACAATAAATGTTTTTAAAACTTTTCATGGCCACGCGTTTTAAATTCTTGAATAAACATATATTTTAAAAATAGTTATTTGACTAGCATAGGCAGGGCAACGTATTTATTTCCTACAATTTAACAAGTGAGTATGTTAAAAGATAAAGGTACGTTTATTCGCAACAATACAATATTACATCACATAAATCCAAAAAAGAACAAGACGGAGAAATTGTTGCGAAACGGTCCCAACTCAGCATTCGCTAGCCGTAAAGCCAGCCGTCCGTCCGTTCCTCGTCCATTCATCTTCCGTTGGAACCGCTAGGTGAAGAGACGGAAAGTGACACACTTAACATAAAACAACATAAATTAAGAAACAATCAAGACCGTCAATATTCTAAACCTACCTGAATATATTTCAACACTCGTCGTTGAAGTAGTTTAAAGGCCGAATTGACTTGCCCACTAATATCCAAACACAACTATTTCCAGCATTACCGACACACATTTCATCGAATGTACCTATCTTTTCATCGAAAGTTTGGGCTAGTTAAGTAAGGTTAGATTTGTGACCACCTGCGTCTGTATCACGTGTCAAAATAAAGCATCCGTCACTGTCGTACTTTACGTGTCAGAAGGTGACGGATGCGTTATCCAAACTTTGTCATGCAATAAACGCAGCCATATTAGGGCCCCTGGGGTGTTATACTATTAAATACGATGGTTCGGTCGGTCTAAACTCATCTTGACTGTGAGGCCCGTCCGTCCGGTGCGAGAATTTCTGCTGCCAAATTGAACATGCACGCGCTAAAAGTTTTTTGCCACGCACCTTATCTATGTGGAATCAACTCCCAGTGGCTGTAAAAATAGATAATATAATAAAGTTAGTTATTTAAAAGGGAATTTAATGCTCTATACCCCTTTTAATTACTACTCGCCGGGTTATAATATTGTACTGAATCTCATTATAACCCCCTGGTTAGCCGATGGTTATAATGACTTGCTTTTACTGAGGTTTGCATGATATATAATTGGGTAATTTCGAGCATGTGTTGTGAAATGTATTAGATAGATAATAGATAGATAATCAAAGAATACAATAAGTAGTATATAATAGATAGATAATCAAAGAATACAATAGTAGATTGTTCAACAAGAGACTAAAACAAGCCATAATGACACGAGATGTTTAGCCACGCGAGCGAGCTTGCGAGCGAGGGTGGCTGTAGTTCGAGTGTCATTATGGCTGTTTAGTCTCGCGTTAAACACTCTACTTTTTACTTTGAATGCGAGGAAAAAAACGACGTTCTAAACAAAATTACAACATTTTTTATAAAAGTTTCTAATAATTAAAACTAACAATTAGGTATCTTAACAACGTACGCTCAATACAAGTTATGGACATCCTATTCAAAATACAAATAGGAAAAAAAAGTTCCGCGGTTTTTTTGTAAAGTGATGTTGTAAATGCTTGCATATTTAGCCAACAGATTCAAACTTGGAAACCATTTTAAAAGTAATTGGACCACGCATAATAAAAGAGTTCGGCCTTAATATGATTAAATAGATTCATATTCGTAATAATTAATCGTGTTTCAAGAAAATTAATCTTTTATATATTTGCACAGTTGTCATTTTGAGGTTATTTCGACACCCAAAAATATGGTCCATACACAATCACTGAAAATGGCGACAATCCTCCATTCACAAACACCGTGATTGGTTGTTTAGGAGTTTCCAAAGTAAATTTAAAAAAAAACTTTAATCCCTAGAGATTAATAAGGAGCTTTAGTCCCGATTCGCAGAGATTTAAGTAGCATTTTAAGAGCATGAGAAGTGAAAAAATAATTAATTAAAACAACAACAATAAAAAAACATCTAATAAATGGTCACTCGTCCATAACTGTCAATAAGTATAATAATACGTTTTCAATTTTTATTTTTTTATTCATCTCGTTAAGCTCTAGGGCTACGGTCGGGAACTTTCGTTGCCTGGCCTGTTAGATTTTGCCAACATTAGAAAAATGTGCATCCGACTATCCGATCAATGTAGATACCTTTATAAGATCCTCGAAAATTCTTGTTATAAAATGGCCGAATCAAAATTATTTACTTCGACAAATCTTCAAGTAGGTAGTTACAGAGCATGCTTTGAGAGCCAACTTTAAATTGCACTCAAGTAGTTGCTGTATCACAGAATAAGTAATAGTACAAGTGTTGGGTGGAAAGTGCATATCTAAGTCAGGCGCGTGTCTACAGCAGCTGCACGTTCAAGGACTAGAGGGTGTTTACTTATTTTCCCTTCTCATGCTCTTAAAATGTTACTTTAGTCTCTGGATTATCGGGAATTTCCTTTGGGAACCCCTGAACAACCAATCACGGTGTTGGTGTGTGAGAATGGAGGATTATCGCCAATTTCAGTGATTGTATAGACAATTTTTAGGGCGTGGCAATAACTTCAAAGTGACAACTGTGCAAAAAACAAAAACGTAACACGATTAATGGTTATGAATATGAATGTATTTAATGATATTTAGGATTATTTCCTTTTATTATGCATGGTCCAATTAGTTTCAAAATAGTTGTCAAGTTTGAACCTGTTTTCAAGTCTTACGGTGTAATTATAAAGGCTTGTAGTATTGTTAGGCGATAGGCTTGCAACCTGTCACTCACGACGGCTCCAAGTCGAATAGAGCAGCACCGCAGCAATACCGATCCGTGAATGTTAAAACTTTAGTATTTAAAAGTACTTGGATCCGTTCCGTTGGATTTCCAAAAAGACGGTAAGCCATTGCGCAATCCGAATGGAATTATCGTGAATGTTGAAGTTTAAAGTTGGAACACGACTGACACAACCACCTAGAACGTAAAGAAGCGCAAACTAAATAACGTTAATGTGTCCAAAACAAAATATTACGCCTATCCAGTTGTATACTCTCCATCTGTTGCTGAGACAAACAGCGCGTCCGTGAATGCCCAGCGTTACCCCGTTGGAGAAAATGCACTTACAGAATTATCAACAAGTGTTTAGAGTGGTTTGTCATTCTGTAGCTCTGCCTATGACTCTGGGAATGAAGACGTGAAGGTATGTGTGTGTATGTTCCTATTAAGGATTATGGATTACGGCGGATTGCCCGAATCATTATAAGCTAAAGTCCTGTGGAATCGTGACATATCGTACAGTTTGGGTATTGCGAGCATCTGAACCAATATCAATAATAAGAACGTTAAGAAGTACTTTGTAGCTACTAGCCAGAGTAGCCAGCCAGTGTCTGGCGTATCAATTTATATAGATAGTGGCCAAAATGTGGCCTTAAAAAGAGGATCTACATGCTTTATGCCTAGACCTTTTCGAAATCATGTTCTGTGGTTTCCATTGAACATTAAAATTTAAAAGTTTATTGCACAGAGAGAAACCGCGATAGTGGGTCCTGTGCTAGGAATCCCTGTGTCACAGGACCGGGTTCCGTATCAAGGAATTGAATTATACAGAGAGATCTTACTAATTTCCTTATTTACTGATGTTTCTTAATTCCTAAGTGTATATTTATGTGTGTCTTTGTGCGTGCGTATGTAAATAGAAACGCTTTTCCTTCATATTTCGGGGAATTTCGTCACTCGTTTATCGTATAATTGCCGTCAAACTTGTTGAACATTAGGCGAGGTAGTGGGGGAAAGTTCGCGCATCGTACACATACGTGCAGGGAGGCAGAGGGACGGGGACGCGGTGCGGGACGCAAACGTCAACTGATTGACCAATGGGTGCAAACGACGCGTGCTCCCCCGCCGCCCGCTCCCAACGACACCTAAAAATCGCTTCTGCGCAAGTAAGGTTACGTGTCCAAGAAGTTTGCCGGCAACAACATACCGGCTGTAGCATGCGCGTTATATAGATAGGGTTCCAATTAAAATGGTATTGTGTAACTGTCCATGAACGTGTTAAGAGTATTGAGGACCGCAGCTAAAATCGCGTAGCTGTCAAAAAACTCCATACAAATTTGCCTCCGGGCGAAAACGTTTCCCACCCCATAAATCAAATTCGATTTTCACGATTTTTGTATAATTATGTTATAGTTATTATACAGACCTAGGTCTGTACGTTTCTGATTGTCTTATTTTTTAAATTTGTTATGATAGGGAGGGAAACGTTTTGCAATTTTGTATGGAGATTTTTAGCTTCATAATCCTCTTGGGAATTCAACTCTGAACAACTACGGGGTATATTGTTTGAACGGCGTATATATTGTCAAAGGTTAAAAGGAACAGAATGTAATTATGACCCGGTGCTAATTATTTACAGCACGTAATATTAATGAATAAAGGAAGCAAATAAATTATTCGCGCCTAAATTTAATTTTGCTCACGGTAGAGATTTTTGCTGGCAAGGTTACAATAAAACACAAAGAACCTTCATTAATGTATGTACGTGGGTTTTAACGACTTTATTGTACGAAACACAGAAATTTAAATACAATATTTACAAATTAGGAATGTACAAAGGCGAACTTATCCCTTCATCAACTTCTAATAACCCTCCTTCTGACGCAGTCGGGCGAAAAAGGAAGAATTTGTGTTTGCTTATACGGGGTGGAAAAAAATATGGGAACTACCTTAAATCCTTAAGTTAGATATTTTTACCTAAAAGAAACAGTATTTTATTTATTACAAGATAGTATACTACATTCGAAGATTTTCTAAAATTATTTTTCTTACCATGGAATCGAACAGGAAAAAAAACGAAAAATTAACACTCGCAATTTTATTTTACTAATCGATAGGATTCTATCACGCAAAGAAACCCCGAGCATAGCCCTCTGAGTGACTTTGAGCTTCCTTATGAGGCCCATTGTTAGCGCCCACGTCTCAGATCCGTAAGTCATCACCGGCAACACACACTGGACTGATGGCCGATGGGGTCAGAAGGTTCTGGAGTGGCGTCCGCGGACCGGAAGACGAGCTGTAGGTGGGCCTCCAACAAGATGGAGTGACGACCTCGTCAGGATCGCGGGACCGCGGTGGATGGGAAAAGCACAAGACCAGTTTGAGTGGAAATCCTTGGGGGAGGCCTATGTCCAGCAGTGGACGTCTTTCGGCTGACATGATGATGATGATGATGAATCGATAGGATTATTGATCAGCGGGCCTAGTATGGCTGTGTCTATATCGTGAATGTTAGAAAATCTTTCGATGCAGTTTTGTTTCTTGGATTTAAGGAATTAAGGTAGCTCCGCTCCAGGGCCCATAATTTTTTCAACCCTGACGATATCACGAATTTGTGGTTTTTAGTGGTCAAGAAGGAAGAGGACTTTGTGCGGATCCGTCCGGATTCCGGATCGCTATACCACTATCAAAACCTCCAATATACCATCAGCGGTGTCGTCATTCTTGTGTTCCAGTGTGGACATAAAACTACCGGCCAAATTACTATTTGCATAGAGGCATCGCATCTTGGTGCTCAGGTTCGGCAACGCATTTGCATTACAGGTAGGTTGATGTAGGAAAATAATTTAAATAAAAGAGACTAAATTATAACTAATATACGAAGGCTTAATTAAATTGTCGGGGTCGAAATCGATCTGTTTTGGCTTCATTAAAGCTCTATTATGCTACTAATGTGTCAAAGGACTACGTGGATACTTCACTGCTGCCAGCATCTGACAGACATTTGAACAAAACACAACGTTGCTTTTAATTTTTTTTAATTTTTCATCTTTGATAAGTATAGAGTCTATTACACAAGAAGCTAAAGCTACCCTATCTAATCTATACCTATTTAGCTAATCTATGCTTGTGATTGTTCGCTTTCCATAATAGCTAAACATATTTCAAAAACAGGATGGTGTGTTTTCTAAAACCATACCACTTAGGAAAGGGTTCAAGTTACAAGGACATATTTTTTAACAATTATTTGGCATCGTTAAATCTTAAATAAATAAACTAAACACTACAAATTGTTATCACAATTGGCTACCGTACAGGCACGTCGGAGGTATTTGTTGTTTCTACTCGTAGTGACTAATTTCCGACATACATGATAAATATAGTCCGTGCCAATTGGAATTAGCAATGATGTAAACACAACCAAACAAATCAATTCATTCTTACTCGATAATAACATGCTTTTAAGATCAAGTGAGCTTAGCAATGATTACGCACTTGATCTTTACTTTCACATGAATTTTAATATTGAGTAACTATTAATATACTGGATATTTGAGGTTATGTGTGAAACAGTAGTAATTTGTTTACATCTTTGACAATTTAAATTGCCACAGGCTATTTTTATAAGTTCTACAAAGCCTAACTCCACTTCATTCGTATTTCTATTTAGCCACTGATGTTTTCTTCAGCTCATTCAGTCTTTTCGGGGTTGATTATAACTGCTGCGGTCTTCTGTTCCACGGGAACGTCCTTGTCGTCCCATCCCCACACGGCGTGGGTACCGTCTCCTGTTCTCTTTACTCGTTTCTCTACAATGTCCAGGGAAACCGATTTTAAATCGTAGGCCCATCCAATCTTGGCCATGGTATCTATAAAGAGCTTGGAAAGGTTCAAAGAATAGTCTCCCAGTTCAGCTGTTTTGTAGTCCCACGGGAACGTGTGGTGGTAGTTGTGGAAACCTTCCCCAAACACGACGAAGGAGACTGGTTTTGTCTCTACCGGATTGATGTTCTTGTCATAGGGCCGGTCTCCCCACTTGTGGGCGGCTGAGTTAACGAGCCAGGTGACATTCAGGACGTAGCAGTAGCGGAAGATCGCGGAGACGAAGTAGGCGTTCCAAAGTGACTCCCCCCACAGCGTTGGGATGTAGGTTGGCAGAATGAAGCAAACGAGAGGCATCAAAGTCAAGTAATATCTGAAACGGAATGGTTTTGTTGAACATCATGAGCTGATTCTTTAAAACCTCCATAGAGGTTTAAGAGAAAAATCGACAGAGTATATTATTAATAAAAGCATAAATCGAATTTTCTACTCTAGTTCCTCAATTATTCAATCCATTTTGATGAAGAGCTAATCCTTATTTAGCCTATGATATAAACCTGGTAAATAATAATGGTGCTTCATACAATGATCGCGAATGAGTCCTTATTTTTGATCTTTCATTTTGTCCGGTCGTTTAGGCGGGCTTGTGTAAAGGCGACCAAACTTTGCCGAACTCATTAGCGACAGATAAGATCACCTTATAAAGTCCAGGACCCTTACCATGAGTTACAATTACCGTAGTCGCTAGCGAGTCGAATGTTCTGTTCCTCGCAGACCTCGCAATTGTTGTTGAGTACGAGGTAGGTACAGAGCATTCGACTCGCTACGCTAGCGAGTATGGTGATTGTATCTCGTGGTAAGGGTTCAGAGGCCCTAGATGAGATGCATTCGGCATTCGTTGTCGAAATCCAAAATGTATATGATTGCAATACGCGTTAGACGGTCGCGTCGAACGCCTACGTCAATTACATATATTTAACTTGTCGGTAATCGAAAATTGTTTACGTTAACGTTAAGCAACTTGTCTAGTCTCACAGGAGTTAAAAGGGATTTTTAAATTAACCCATGCAAAAGGACAACGGAATTTGCGTCTTTTTTCAAACTAATTAGGTTTTAAATTCGTATTCCAAATTTTAAGGACGTTCCGAGTTTGAAGTTAAGCGACTCAATTGTACGTCTAAAGGGTAAGTACTTACTTTTTCTGGAACCTCAGAACAGGGTCCGCACAGAGGTCGCTCATGTCAATGGTATGTCCCTTAGCCTTGATCTGCGGATGCTTTCGCACTAGCAGCCAGCCGACGTGAGAGAAAAAGAAGCCACGAGTTGCATTGTGTGGGTCGGCGTCGGTCTCAGAATACTTGTGGTGCATTCTGTGGTCCCGAGCCCAGTCTAGCACGGAATCCTGAAAGTGTAACAGAAAATATTGTAATTTCTTACGTACTTGTAAAAAAAATCTGTCACATAGCTTAATAACAATTACTCTTTGAGTGAAGGAAAAAAGTAGATACCTTTACATATTAAGTATGTTCTTTATTAAACACGGCAATAGCAACAAGGGCGCTACTGGATGGTTAGCGTTTCCTAGTGCAGTCTTTACCACAGTACCCTTTCAACGA
Organism: Acleris sparsana; assembly: GCA_923062465.1. Lineage (NCBI taxonomy): Eukaryota > Metazoa > Arthropoda > Insecta > Lepidoptera > Tortricidae > Acleris > Acleris sparsana. Next base: position 3,132,829 of record OV281292.1, read on the forward strand.
GTTACAATTACCCTACTCGCTAGCGAGTCCAATGCTATGCCCCTAGGCTTCCACTCTGTAACAATACTTTGAGGGACAGAACGTTCGACTCGCTAGCGAGTACAGACACGTGGTAAGGGTACAGATATTAAGAAAGCTGTCAGACCGGATGGGCTCATAATAATAATACTTAATACATATTTAGAGACTCGATCCTGGCCAGAATGCTTAGACTGCCATTTGAAGCCTTTGAAGATTAACTTTTACGTTAATGAACGGTAGGCAAGTTAATGTACCTACATTAACTTAAATGTTATTTTGTCTGTAGAAATTTGAGTTTAAAGCTTAATTTTGACTTTTCTGTAGCGGATTTAATTCATTCCACAATACAATAAACACGGAACAGATCGTTTTAACTACGCTCAGGAGCAAAAAATACCGGGTCAGAGTGCGTTTTTCATACAAAAGAGACTAATTCGAAGCCTTGGTTCCTTGCCAGGGGTTGTTTTGAGTGAAGTTTAATGGTAGATAGTCCAAGGTTCAATAGAGGAGGTCAAAAGTTCTTAAGATACCTAACTGATCGCACAATCAGTTTACACCACAGTGGGAGAGTTTGGGTCAACATTTGGATTTCCTTACATTTTATTGCCATTTTAGATGTTTTTCTGAACAGGCACTATTCCGGCGTTACACGCAGATTCATTCAGTTGGGTATCCTAGGCACTCTGGAAGTCCTGTATCGATGCTCGCGGTATTCATCATCAGATTTCACTAAAAGCATTCCCTGGCGAGGAACCAAGGCTTTGAAATAGCCTCTTTAGTATGAAAAACGCTCTCTGACCCGGTATTTTTGCTCCTGAGTGTATGTGTATACCAGGTGGTATTCCCGCTAAGTAGTGTCCTCCATGTCAACCTTGGACAACACTGACAAAAATCTTTGTATGCTTCTAACAAGATAGTGATTGTTGTCCATAGGCAACTTCTTCAATCCATACGAGCGTAACAAGACGATAGATGCATCAACCAAGATGTTATTTAAATCACTAAAGAACTTGCTGTTGTTACTATCAGCTTTGATCGATACCTTTATCTAACTATTGTTTATTTTTTGTCAACCAGTAGAAAATCTCTCTTGGATGGCTCACAATTTTTTTACACAAATAGTGTGAGGTGTGTTGTTAACTTTTGTGTAACTGTTTAAATATGGCATAAGTATCTATTGTAGAATAACGCATGTAAATTAGAGTTGGGCAGATTAATTGTTCTAGTAGTTGTTTTTTTTTTTTTAAATAATGTTATCTTGTTGGATGTAGTTTCAAACATATATGACATATTTCATCCTTATTTTATTTTGTAGAGTAGTAGAATGACTATAATTTAACAAGTAGTCAATTATTTGGGTCTTCAAATAAAAATTTTGGTGCACGCCGCTGAACTTAGTGAGTTGAAATCTCTGGGTACCCTAGGAGCAGATTCTTACCCCCTTGCTAATAAACGTTGAGTTACGGTGGTGTAGCTAAACCTTGCTTTGGTCTGTCAATTTCAAATGTCACAATGACAGATAAAGACAAAGCATGGTTTAACTACACCACGGGGGGCCATTTGCAACGTCAAAAGATGGCGGATGTGTAATTTGTTTTAGTTTTTATTTTTGTGTATTTAGGTGTTCAAAGTTCTTTTAGTGATTTGTACTTTTAATGCCTTTGTGTTGCTCAGTGACAGAAGACTTGGACTTATTTCGTGTATCCTGGCATCTAACTTCTCGTTTCAAGTGGACTCGCAGTGGTACAGAGGTTAAAACTATCTTGGCCTCTGTCATACATATTACCGTAGGTACAACGTTGCCCCCAATCTTCCTAGAGAAGATTGGATTGTGTCTTATTGCTATATTTGTAATGTATTGTTAAGGAACCCGTGCAAAGCGACTAGCACTCTAGCGGGCATCGACGCGTGCCAATAGACGCACGCGCCGGCGCGCAACCGCAACCCGTCCGTCCGCTCGTCCTCGCCTAACTTTCAACCGACAACATCGAGTTGCAATACTTGTCGCAATGCTTCAATTAAGTGCAACTCGTTATGCATTATCTAGAAATACTTATTAAGTATGCAACAATTTAGCTATTACGATTACGATAATCTTTACGACAAATTATAAGGCCAATACCTCGAAAAAATATTTAATTAACCGGAGGCATGAAATGGTTCGCCTAATAAAACCAACTGGAGTATTCATGTGACATCCCCAAAAGAGTGACCCCTTGATTTACAAACGCGCTATAAACCTATTTTTTTTATTTTTAAAAAACTAAGCTCTAGGCTTGTGCTTTGGGTACTTGAGAACGATATAAATACTTATATATATGTATCACATAAATATCTGCTCTTACCGGGGTTTGAACCCAGGACCTACCAGTTACTACCAACTAGGCTAGCGCCTCGTCAATATATGTCACTTTCTGTCAGATTCAAATGTCATAATGACGGATAAGGACAGAGCAGTATTAAGCATATTTTTTATACGTTTATCAATAGGTTGGTAAGTACTTATGCTTCCGGGGTCTATGCCAGTTTTCAACTCTTGGCTTCTTGAAAAAGTTTGTAGGTACCGAGTTAAGGAGAAAAAATTTAGAAACAACTGCCTACAACTACATGCTAGAGGACCTATACTTAAGTTATTTACCTATACTAACTCAGAGACGTCAATAAAAAGTAATGCTTGCTTATTGACGTTGTTTTATTCTATTGCTATAGCAAAGAAAGTGACAGCAAGAACTTTAATCAAGCATAATTGACGTCTCTGAGTGCGGCAGTATCTCTATTTAAAGTTAGAGTACGTTTAATTTTGAATGTGATGTGGCATTAAATGTTTTTCTTCTTCTTCTTCTTACAAATAAAACCACGGTGCGGAACCATTGGCCGGTTTTTACCTTACCCCTTTCAGTTTGCAAGATTATTATATTTCTTCCTTACCTTTGCCTACTTTCTTCTGAGGCTTTTAGTTGAAGCAATTCGAAATAGATTAGACGGCACTTTTTAAAAGGCACTAAAGTGTTCTAAGAAGCTACGAGTAAGGAGGAATATAACGGGCACACTAACATGTACGTATTATAACTGGATTGTTAATGACTTGCGCCCACCAAAGTCGCAGGGGGTGTGCTCAATATCCCAGGGTGTTGCGACAAACCGACTTGTTCTACAATTTTAGTAATTACGGCACCTCTGTCTCTCGGGCACACTAATTAGCCAGAAATAGAGTAATTTCGTGAAAATTTATGGTTTGAAACAAAATTGGATTTCCTTTGGGCGGGTAAGGTTTGATAATTAAATAAGGTTCCGTAAGTATTATTTTTATTTTACAAACACAACGTAACGCACTATTGTGTTATGATTCATAATGAGCTATTAACGTAAGCAAATTAAGTTGTAGCGAAAAGGCATTGTCTGAATACTAATGGCCGTTGTTCAAAAGTTTGTACCTAGTTAAGGAGAAAAATTAAGAAAAGTTAACTTTTCCACTGAGTTACGAAAATCAGTAATACTTTTACAAAGACAAATGGTGGTATCTCAGACAAAACTCCTGTAGCAAGTGCGAGCATATTACTAACGGGCGAGGATTGAACCTACTTCATTTATTGAATTTGAGATACTGCTTATTGGCATTCAGAGGTAGTATATACATAAATGTACGACTAATTTTTGTAACTCAGCGGGAAATTTAACGTTTCTTAATTTTAGCCCTTAACTAGGTACAAACTTTCAAAGAAATGCCCAAAAATAGTAAGTTGGTACTAATAATTTGCACCAAATATATCGTTTTATATTCTATAGGCTTCATACTTTCGATTAGTATGTAATTTGTGTATTAAACAAGCATTTACTTTTTTTTTTAATGTTTTTTTTTAATGATATAAGTACTGGACTGACCTTTTTCAGCCTACATATTCGCCTCATATTATTTAGCGTATTAAAGATATCTTAAAACACTTTTCATCGAATAAGCAGCCTGGTGCAAATCGTCGCCTATTTGGATCGTAGACCAATATACGTGTTAAGATGGGAGATAGTTTTATGGCAAAAAATAGACCAATAGCAATGAAACAGCAACTACTTAAAATTGGTATTATTAGTTGTTAGTTCAACGTAGTTGAACGTTAATTAGCTATTTATGTATCTCAGCGACTAAGGTCAATGGAAAAATAATTAAACAGCTCATTGTTCAAGAACTTATTACTGCCTCCTATTGCATCATCTACATATAGTACTTGCATACTACAAGAGAGCTAGATTATTGTAGGGTTCTGTAGCCGTTATTACAACACCTTGACCTTGAAGACCTTGTGCAGGGTCCGTCCGGATAGCTACCACCATCTTATCCATTAACCTACCGCCAAACAGCAGTGTTCCCATTGTTGTGTTCTGTCCTGGTTTGGGGATAAGACAGCCGGTGTAATGACCAGCATAGAGGCATTACATCCTAGTCCTCTGGGTTGGCAACGCATTGGCAGTCTTGCGAATGCGAATGTCTATGGGACACAGTTTCCACTTATCATCAGGTGGCCTGTGTGATTGTATGCCTTCTCTATGCCATAAAAAATGCATCTCGGGAGCCTATTATGATACTCAGTTGTGATAGGTTTCCATTAAAATTCGTTATATTTGATCTCATTTAGCGATGGTTATGGGCTGATGTTGGTAGCACCGATTGGGTCTTTTACCCACTTGCTTTTTTTCTCTCTCCATTTCCTCTTTTCCTGTGCTCAGTTGCCTTTCTTTATATTTTTAGTAAATATTCATGACCGATTTGTTATATTTTACTCGTCTACTCATTCCCAGGGTAAAAAATTATTTTTTTACTTATTATTCCACTTATTAAACTACTACTATAGTACAGTCGAGTTCATAAATATGTGTATAGTTTAGTACCTTGTCTATTTAATGTCATGTTTAAACGGACGTACTTGATTTGTCACAGCCATATTATATTTTCTTTACTTAAATCAGTGTTCATGTAGCCAACTGCTGTCTCTTCGTTCGTGTGTCACGTTGGCGCCACTGAAAATTAGCGTCGCGGTTCATGCCTGACACAGTGCTGAGTGGCGTCAATTCACGGAATGACCCATGGCAACAATATGCTACAATTGTATTTTTTTTCAAAATTCCTTTTCTCTATTGTTTAATTTTGTTTTCTGTGTTGCCATTCTTTGTTTCTTGTGATCGTATTTAAAGTTTTTTTATGGTCTACTAGCCTGTGAGCGCCCTGAATTGTCCCGGGGAGCTCATAAAATATCGGAGCCTGCGCTAACAACGGCGTGGAGGGAAAATCGCTGGGTTTTTAGTGGGTATTCCGGCCACTGTTGGTTGGTGAGCCCCACATAACCAATTTAGGCTTCCCCGAGCTCAGCTGATGTACGCAAAATCATTCCACCCAGCGTAAAAAAAAGGATTTAACATGAGTAAACCCAAAGTAAAACTTGGGGTATTTACTACTAGCTGTTCCCGTGCCCACTTCGTTGGGCATTTTTTTTTGGTTTATAATATATCCTATGACACTCACAAATAAAGTGGCTTTCTATTGGTAAAAGAATTTTCCAAATCGGCTTAGTAGATCCAGAAATTACTCCTTACAACGTCACAAACTTTACCTCTTTATAATATTAAGTATAGAAGTATTCAAGGATAGATTAACATTTTATGAAATTACTATAAAGAGACCTACCCTCACTTCGCTTCGGTTTAAGTGAGTGTTCTGTAACACCAGTACGAAAACCAGAATTTGTGATACATAAAAACCTTCCATGAAAAATTATCTAACTGATGTAGAAAATCGTATCAAAATCCATTAAGCGGTTTAGAAGTTAGCGGATAAACAGACAGAAAGAAAGACTGACGTTGAAAGTGACTTTGTTTCGGACTTAACAAAGTAGATAAAGATAACTAATAGATGATTCGACCTTTACGCAACTGGTTTGCAGGAAACATGTTATTTCGATTAATAGTCATCTGACCTACGTAAGAGGTGGAGTAATTGCTGATAGCGAAGAGGTCAGCCGAAGCCGCGTGGCAAGCACATGTCGCGATAAGAGTGTAAGCTGCGGAACGTGATGCACCCGATCACGTTCGATATTTCATGCAGTTCAACTTTGCACCTTTGACAAAATTATAATTGTTTAATACCTACGTAATGAGATACGTTGAGCGTGAAATATGTATGTATGTGTGTAATTAATTTCGAGATTTAATTTCATTAGACCCTACACGTGTATCGTATCATATTGGACACACATAATAGTACATTATGATACAAGTGTGCTAAGTTGACCATTGTATACAAGGCGCTATTGTGTGCGCACGAGCGAAAGCGAGTGCGCCATAAGAAAGCCGCGTATATTATGGTCACAGGCACACGTGTTACATACGACGTTTTTCAACACACTTGCGAAAAAAAAAAAGACTCTTCAATTAGTCAAATTTTAATTAATTATTAAAACAGTTGGTAAAATTACAATTTGCCGCATAAAAACTGTTTGTTGCTAAGAAAAAAAAAGGTATAACCCGACTAAATTATATCGCTTCTTCTTCGTACTTACAACTTGGTACTAGGCTACAAATGTAAATTGTTTGGGTTAATAAACTAAAGGCACTTGTGCGTAATATACTGAAAAAGCACGCGTGTTTAATATCTAGGTTTATGAGCCAAAAATCGGTGGAATAAAAAGGTCGATTTGAGCAAGTGTGTTGAAAAATAATTATATGATTTTAAGTTCGAGTATTGTATTATTCGCATCCACCGCGGTCCCGCGATCCTGGCGAGGTCGTCACTCCATCTTGTTGGAGGCCTACCTACAGCTCGTCTTCCGGTCCGCGGACGCCACTCCAGAACCTTCTGACCCCATCGGCCATCGGTGGATGCGAAAAGCACAAGACCGGTCTGAGTGGAAAGCCTTGGGGGAGGCCTACATCTTTCGGCTGACATGGATGGACATGGATGGATTGTATTATTTTGCCTTCTGTATATTTTGAAGAGCCAAGTTCTAAGGTTAAGAAATATCAATAAACAAATGTCAATGAACGTAACATTTTTAGTGTTCCAATCGAACTACGGCCTGCGAAAAGAACTCAAATCCCGCAGCATAGCTGAGTTCGCTCCATTTGCTGCAGCAAATGATTCGTAAGTTATAAATACTGTGTTGGTCTAGCATTTTATTTTATCAAAGCGAGATAGGGGTGTTTTTGTTTTTATTTCGTTTATATTTATCCGACCACGTGCTAGCCTAGTTGGTAGTGACCCTGCCTACGAAGCTAGCGGTCCTGGGTTCAAATCCCGATAAGGGCAGATATTTATGTGATGAGCGCGAATATTTTTTCCTGAGTCATGGATGTTTTCTATGTATTTTAAGTATATATTTTTCTATGTAAGTATTTATATCGTTGTCTGGTTCCCATAGTACAAGCCTAGAGCTTAGCTTGGGACTAGGTCAATTGGTGTTATTTATTTTGCCAAAGTGTGCTCGCTTCAGACAGTCGGCAAACCTTACGCTTGTATTGGCGCAAGCAAGGCAAATCTGAAAGAGTCAGTTCTCTTTAACGGCGTTACTAAAAATACAGTGCACCTCTACCGAGTTTATATGACCATGGCTAAGAATGGAACTTAACCCACTGGTACCAATGATACTGTATTAACCCTTAGACTAAAGCGAAAATTTCAGAGGGATTTTGTTATAGTTGAAAAAAAAAAAACAATATTTATGATCAAGTTCGAAGAAAAACCCGAGCGATAACGCATTGTGTATGTATATTTACACGTATCACATCAACCAAAGCTGATCGTATCAACAGCAAGTTCTTTAGATATTAAACTAACATGTTAGATGATATATCTAACATCTTGTTAGGTTCGTATTGAATCTAGACGCTTATGCACAACAATAACATATTTTTTTAGGTTAAGCACTCGAGGTTCACTTATACATACTGCCGTTTTATTGCGCAGCTACTTCTTATAATTTAATGTGTATTAATATCAAGTAAATCTTACCTGAAACGCTAGCGTGTTGAATAATGTTAGTAGTATTCTCAAAGGCAGACGAGCCTTATACGACTTGTGGGCCCAGAGCCGATGCGCCCCCGCCGTGATGCCCAGGCCTGACATGACGTACAGCATCACAGCTAGAAAAAAAAAGTATCTTTATTCACACATCATATTCAGCATCTTCTTCACCAACAAACATCACTATAGTGCCCGGCCTATAAAAAGTCAATACTGACATATATATATCATAGAGAAGGCAAACGAGCACACAGGCCACCTGATGGTAAGTGGAAACTGTGACCCATAGACATTCGCATTCACAAGACTGCAAGCCTAAGACTGCAAATGCTTTGCCAACCCTGAGGACTAAGATGGAATGCCTCTATGCTAGTCATTACACCGGCTGTCTTATCCCCAAACCGTAACTCAACAATGCGAACACTGCTGTTTGGCGGTAGGTTAATGGATAAGATGGTGGTAGCGATCCGGACGGACCCTGCACAAGGTCTTACCACCCGCAAAACGTGCACAACTATGAAGTTTCTGAATGTAATTTATGTTGACAGCATTTAAAAAATGCTGTTATAACATTCGTTTACACGCAACAAATAAGTTTAGCATTGTTTTGCCGCAAAAATTCATGGTTGTGCAATGTGTTATGATTGACTTCTTATAGGCCGGCCCTACAGTAAAGAATGATGGGCAAATTGGCCCATATAACCAATACAAATCTCACGTATACCACGTGAAAGCTAGTTACATAAGCTTCATTTTCTAATATGGGGACAAACTACAAAAACCCCTGTGCAAATTTCAGTCATAAGAGCCGTTTCCATCAGAGTAAGGGAACAAGAAGACACATCAGACAATTTGAATGCGAAGATGGAGCCGGAATCCTCTAATGATCTTTCCAATCATATATTGATTTGCTTTACATTAGTTTCTAATTTAATTCTGCTTTTAATATACGTAACTGTATTTGTTCAATTTCTCGGTGTCGTGTTCTTTTTGTATGTATGTGATGTAGATTATTATTTTATTTTACGGATTTTACTATTTACAACAATTACAACAAATAGTGGGATCAATAACATACGTAATTATAATTCTATTGGTGATTGGGTTGGGTTCAATACATTTTGGCCCATCAGTCTTTATGGACGGGAAACTGCCTTCAACATACCTACTGTATAAAACCCTTAAGAGCAATGGAAACGCGTACTAATTTTCTTACAGCGTGACGCACCTTCATTGTTTTGAATCTAATAAGAAGTCGGAGCACGTAGACACACAATAAAAGGGGTCTGATTTCAAGTAAACTCCATTCATGGTGTTTTTTGATTAAAACCATTTGTGTTATTATACTTGAAAAATCGATGCTACGCTACGGAAGGATAGCTCACAGTAAAGTTATAGATATTTAAACTTACTTGATTGTATGTTAACTATTTTGCAAGATAATTTAAATCGGTTTTTGACAATTAGGATAGGTTTTATTTATGAATAAACGTCGACTGTCGATTCGAATAGAATTGTAAGGTATAAGTTCTCCTTTGTTTATAATTTATTTTCATATAAGGCTTTTGTGAAACGATTTCTTCTAAGTTTAATTACTTACTAAAAACAGAGGTAGGTATTCAAGACAGAGCGAAAGAAAGTATTTTCCAAATTCAAACCGCGATATTTTGCTTATTTGGGTATACTCGGCTAATTAATTTTATTTACTTATTTATTACAACAAAACAAAGTTTAAATATAACAACAACATAACAACAACATTGTTCAACAAAATTGTTTACACAGTTTGACTGCGGAGTCTTCGGTCCAGCTTGTTGATCACTACACATAACACAAAAGCAGTACTTTAATCGATTAGAATTACCATGATGTGGTAGTAGGACCTTGTGCAGGGTCCATCCGGATCGCTACCAACATCACATCGTTCCGGTGTGGGCATAAGACAACCGGTGAAATTACTAGCATAGAGGCATTCCATCATCAGCAACGTATTTGAGATGTTGCAGTTTTGAGATGGTAGTCTTGAGATTTCAAATGTCTATGGGTCTCAGATCCCACTTACCATCAGGTGGCCTGAGTGCTCGCGTGCCTTCCCATTGCCATAAAAATGTGATGCCATGTTTAATGCTTACTGTGGAGTTAGATGAACTACTTTGAATCATTTAAATGCAACCTATTAGTGCGGTAAATAGTCGTCTTTAACTATGAAAAAGTCTCATAACGCTTGATTGAGCGGAGTAGGATCAACTTGTAAATTTGTAGCTCAATGCCCAATTCTGTCACTGGACCTATGAGAACTAAATGCAAGTACACTCAGGAGCAAAAATACCGGGTCAGAGTGCGCTTTACATACAAACGATACTATTTCGAAGCCTTGGTTCCTCACCAGGGGTTGTTTTGAGTCAGTTTTAATGGTGGATACTGCGAGGTTCAATAGAGGAGGTCAAAAGATCTCATGATACTTAACTGATAGCACAATCAGTTCACCACAGCGGGAGAGTTTGGGTCAGCACTTGGATTTCCTTACATTTTATTGCCATTTTAGATTTTTTTCTGAACATTCACAATTCCGGCGTTAACCGCAGATTCATTCAGTTGGGTATCCTAGGCACTCTGGAAGTCCTGTATCGATGCTCGGGTTATTCATTATCAGATTTCACTAAAAGCATTCCCTGGCGAGGAACCAAGGCTTCGAAATAGCCTCTTTAGTATGAAAAACGCACTCTGACCCGTTTTCTTTGCTCCTGAGTGTAGTTCAATTTATGTTTGAAAATGGAAAAAGTGCATTAATTACGCTAAAACCTTTTTGATTTTATATCGAGCTACGAACACGTATTTTACGTTTTTGGCCATCAAGTATTATTGTACTTTACAAAAGTTACTTTTTTACAGCTTAGTTTGGGTCTTTGGGACTGGATCAACTTTTGTGAGATTGTCTCTGATATGCAAGTAAACGACGTGTATTCATGCTCCCAAAGAATCTCGGTAATCTCGCGAGATCTCGGTCAATTTTCGGCCGAGATTAATCTTGGTGAATATGACCGAGATCTCGAGATTGCATTTCGGATGATAAGTGTGACACTTACTGAAGATTCTGGTGGTCCACATAGCCCGTGTAAGGAACAGGTAACCACCGTATATGGCGCCAATGTGCAGGAAGGCGAAGAGGGTGACATTCCTCCAGACTATCTGGAGCTTCCTCTTCTCAGCCGACGGGGGGACCGGGGTCGCTACGTCCTTGTCCTCGGTGGCGGCGTCGGACTCCTCCAGCACCCATGAAGGGGACTGGCCTTGAGGAGGCATTGTGCTGTAATAAAAATATTATTTTTTTAGTGAAAGACTAATTATATATTTATTTAGTTTTGAAATATGTTGTCGTGGACGTATATAAATTTTGATAAAGTAACAATACCTATATATGTATATAGGCTCTTATGCTTTTAATGCCGTTAATCAAAAAGTGTGCGCAACAAAATTAACATATATTATACTATAGTAAATATTGTAGAGTTACAAAACTGCATTCAACAAGAATGTCGCTGGCTTTGCTTTTATATGACTTGTTCGTAATTAAACGAATATTTAACTTAAAAGTCACAGCTATATCTACTTAAGTACATTTTGCATTATATATTTGAAATACTAAAACATTGGACAGAAAAATTAGGATTCAAATTTAAATTTTTGGAGGTTACCAAGTCACGAAGTACCTAATAATAAAAAGAAAAACACAGGTAAAGACAGATTTAGATGAAGAGATTGGGAATTGGTGAATTAATAAATACTTTGTTAATTAATTGTGTAACTACTATTAGTGGTTCTTTTTTTTAGTAAATAATATTTTAGTAATAATTATTATTCATTAAATTACTCGTTAGTATTTGTTGTACACACATCTTTTTATTATTTTATTTTATTGTATTAATTTATTTGATATACAATTATAAAACATTGAAAACAAACGTAATTTTTTTTTAATTATAATTTCTTTACATCCATGTTATTTCTCGTGATTTCTGTCTGTATGTCTTAGCCGTCCGATTGCCACATATACCACAATAGCACTTATACCATAATATTAGCGTTTCACACGTTATTTTTATTATAACTAAGCACTTCACTCAAATAGCCACACACGTCAAACCGGCTACTTACAGTGTCAAAACAAAAGCTTGTAAGTAGAGATTTTAGATCAACCCCCTTACTAATAAACGTTGAACGGTGGTATAGCTATACAATTTGTTTTTTATACAACTGCATGTGGCGTGATCTATGGAAAGGGACCTTATTGTTAATGGCGCTTCCGCCATTATTAACGGTGCTCCGGTATAAATACAACGTCGCGTGACGCAGTGCGGCGTAAGCGCCATCGACAATAAGGTCCCTTTTCATAGATAACGCCACGTGTAACTATACCATCGGTACTCAACGTTTATTAGTAAGCGGGTTAATGTTGAACGGTGATGAGTGATGAGTGGTGATACAATACACTACTGTCTAACTAATTGCACATTATTCAAGGAATTCTACTGCGACGCACATTACGCACGCACGCGAGGGTATAAATCCATATTTCGATAGTCCTCATGCTTGTAGCAATCCATTAATGGGTTGTATTAACATTTTTGAGCCGAGAGCTATTGCAGCGACGCAATGTATAACGAACAGCAAGCGAGCTATCGCGTAATGAATCTGACACACGCAGAGAACAAATTGATCCATGTGGCTCCAGTGTATAGCGTATGCCGTGCGTAATGTACGCCGCAGTAGGATTATGGGTACACGATATCACATACCCTTCTTTGTTAATAGTGTCCTTCATGTTAGTGCAAGAAATATGTTCGCACTATCAGGCCAAAGAGCAAACTGCTCCTAAAAAGTAATAAATGCTATTTAAGTATTAATCGTAGATATAATTTAATCTTTTATTTATCCAATTACAAACTTTCATCATGACTTTTATATCATATATTTAAGGTCTTATTATAATTTGAACTGATAATGGAGACATTTAATCACTGCCGCGTTAATCGTCTTTCAAGATAAAGTTATTATTCACTCCCGAAACTTCGGCCATTTAAAGATAAGATCAACTTGTTTTATCAAAACGTGATTTACTTTCTAATTTTATTATCTAGGTATGTGACATTAATCGCGTATACACTAAGCCTAAATGTATTAAGATATTTCCTATATCGTTTATGATTACTTGTGTACCTACTTAAATCGTTTTTTTATCATGCTTGCCGTAAAGATTAGTGAAATTCTTTAGTGCCCTTTCACAATTTTGTCTGTGGTTGCTGGGTTAGAATAGTGCCACTCCATGTCTTCCCGTGGATCTCACAAGAAATGACTAAGGGAATATAGGCTTGTAGTAACTACTTTAGGCGATGGACTTGTAACCTATCTCTAAAACGCTAGCAAACAACTTAGCCTATTTATGCAAAAGTGGTTACTGAATTATCAACAAGTTTTCAAAGTTGTAGGTAATTCTGTAGCTCTGCCTACCCCACTCTGGGACTAGGGTGAAGGTATGTGACGTATGTGTGTGACAATTAAATACATGCGTTTGATTCCAAGGGAATGGGTTGATTGACTGAGACATAAAACAATCATTGCCAGTAATGCTAGCCAAATAAGGTATGGTTATACCGATAGAACCGTGTTTTTTTGACGACTCTGGCCGGTTTTTAGTGTCCGCGAAAGATCGATTTGCATCCGGAAGCATCCAGTTGAGAATCGCTAACGACGAACGAACCTAATGTAAATTGCAGTATTCACATGGAAGACAAATCACAGATTACTAAACAAACAATAGAATTACTATATTTTTTCAAACCCCCGTCATGATTGCTCAGATTCGCGTGACAGATTATATCTTTATTTTCGTGACGTCAACGAGTTGTTTACATCTTTAATCAGTTTTGCTATCGATATAATTTGTATTCTTCATATCTTTGTAGATACATGACCGGCAGAGTCAAGTCCGCTCGACCAATGAAGCAACTGCCTCCCCCGGTTGGTAATCGTGACGTACTTGTGACCACATCAAGTCAAAGTTCACGGCCCAAGTAATTTACAAATAACAAGTTTAATATTATTTTCAATCGTTGCACATGTACTCGCTGTTTTATCATACTTTAACTAAACAAAGCAAGAAAAATAAAATGAAGAATGTAACAAAACTGGTAGCATAGAAAACGATCGAAAACAATATTATTATTGTCTTGCAGTCATTATTTATACATGTTTCAAAATGAGTGACTGACAGACGAGTTCACAGCCTTTAAACTGGCGAACCTAGAGACTTTGAATTTGGAGAAAATACTCGTTGTCATAAGGATTTTACTAAAAACCCCAACAGTAGTATTTAGCCAGCTTTGAAATCAATGTTTTGTCATTTTGGTGTTCCGAAGTCAAAATAGGAACCCTTCTAGTATCACCATGTCCGTCTGTACGCGGTTTAACTCAGGTACAGTTGGAATTAAAGTGTACAACTACACGCTACTACAACTAAATATACATTTTAATTACATCGACAATGGTGTACAACGAAATTTGAAAAGATACAAATAAAGGTAAGGTTTTTTTAATATTATACATTGAGTGTGGTGTCATTACATCGCTCTGGAAAAAGCATTATATCCTTACATACACTGAAGAAAAAGGTCGCTTCTAACAAGATTGTGATTGTTATGCATAAAAGTACGTATTGATTCCAAACGAGCCTAACAAGACGTAAGCTACATCAACTAAGATGTTAATTGAATCACTGAAGATCTTGCTGTTGTAACCATCAGCTTTGATTGATGTCACTAATATCATAAACATTGTTTTAATTTTTTGTCAACTAAGTAAAAATCTGTCTTGGATGACTCTCTTTTTTTCGAGTGTACGTTATACAACCGGTCAAAAATATTACCCCTCATTCTTGGGCAGTTGGGTAAAACTACTGACTGCGGACGGTGGCAGGCGGAACAACACAACTTTCTTGACATGACTTTTCTCCCGGGAAACTGATCAAGGTACCCCGTGCAATCAAGTTTTAAAGCTCATTGATCCGTCGGGATTTGAAATCCTACCCTACCTTTCATGTTAATTGATTCTCTACTATTGAATTTCACTAAACAATTTGGAAACCAGACCTTGTTTATATGCTTCGAGGACGATAAACCTTTAAACCTCTGAAAATTCTAATCTTTACTCTGTACATATAGGCACTTTCACATGACTGAGTGTACCAGCACTTCCTAGAAGGCGACCAGTGTTGAGAAGAAGCGCCGCAATGTAGTGTGGTGTTTGTAAAATGTAACATTAGTCTCTCCTACCTAGGCTTTGGCTATTGGCAGTCCTTTTGAATGTTGTAAACATGTTGAACAAAGCACAAGGAAGTGACGTTTGCTAATAAGTCAAGACATTTATTCCCAAGGTAACGGTTAATACGGTCTATGGCTCGACTTATCCTAGCGAAATACGGCGTTTGACTCCTCTGTTGTAGCGTACTCTGTGTATAGTATGGACCTCCAGAATTTAAATGCTTGTGTATTGTGCAGGGTCCGTCTGGATCGCTACCACCATCTTATCCAATAACCTACCACCAAACAGCAGTGTTCGCATTGTTGTGTTACGGTTTGGATATAAGACAGCCGGTGTAATGACTAGCATAAAGGCATTCCACCTTAGTCCTCAGGGTTGGCAACGCATTTGCAGTCTTAGGCTTGCAGTCTTGTGAATGCGAATGTCTATGGGTCTCAGTTTCGTCATGCTACTAAAAAAAACCGCTCATATCACTAAACTGTTTAAGGCCATAATAAAAACTATTAAAATTTTCAAATCACAACGTAGTTTGAATTGGATCTTTTTAATTATCAAAAGTTGAAACACATAGTTATTTCTTGTACTTTTACCTTTTTATACGCCAGACTATTTTAACTACCTATTTAAAAATTGACTCGGTGACAATTTTTTTTTTTTAAAGGAACCATAAAAGTGCTATAGCTTTATTTTTTCTTCTAATGCAGATACTAGTCTAACTATTTTAATTAGTCAAGGACCGTAACTGTTGAGCCAATATGGAACCCTGTCTCATAACGTTAATCATTAATTTTACCGTAATTTCTTTCATGTGGCATGATGCTGTCATTATGACAGGGTTCCATAGTGGCTCCACAAATTAAGTCCTTGGTTGTACCTTCACTAATTTCTGAAATAAAGTTACAGCTGCTTTAGAGAAGGGTCTCGACTGCCAGATGGACAACACAGTCATGTTACAAGGGTTCCTTTGACAGAATTTGGTACGGAACCCTAAAGCAGAGGGCCCTGCCAGCATTACGCTAACAAGCGTTTCTATTCGTTTCGTTTTTTATCCAATCGCATCACAGGTAGATCACGTGACTTTTCGTACCAGTGACGCGATTGGTTTAAAAACGAAGTCTTATTTATTATTTTTTCTACGAGTATATCCTATAGGTACTATAATCCCGTACCGTGAAAGTATTTACCTTTGAGACTCTCTGTGTACTCGACTCGGATTATTCAAAGGATAACGAAATTGTAGATCAGTTACATAACCTTCAAATCTATGCAGGTACTCCCGGTTATCAAAGTTTTTGTAACGCTTTTCGATCCATTTGTAAATGCATTCTAGTAATTGTAAATAAGAATATACTCATATAAAGTAAATAAACTTAACGGAATTATCGCTGAGCTGGCACACCGCTTCGGCTTTTTATATATTAGTTATAAATAGGTTAGTTTTTTTTATAAATGGCCGAATAAACGATTCAATTCTAATCTAACTTATGGAAGCCGCACACTTAATCTTTGTTCCTTGTCTATCTGTAGCAGTTATATCGTGGAGATAGCTAATTACCAATCGTATCTTCGATCTATTGGCTGGTGTTTTTGTTCCTTAAGCTAGGCATTCACGACCGCTCCAACAAGCCGAGCAGCGCCGCGCCAAAAACGATCCGTGAATGTCAAAACTGTAGCGTTTTCAAACTACTTGGCGCGGTCCGTTGAATTTCCAAATGGAAGGAAAGCCAGCGGGACGCGCCGACGCGCCTTCCGATTGGAACTACCTATAGTGAATGTCGAAATTCAACGTTTGAACACGCCACGTCACCGCGCCAAGATAAATGGCATCGTCGTGAATGCGTCCTCTCGCTGCCATTTTCTAATCAGTCTGGAGCGCCCATGAATGTGGTCAAAATATTACGCCCATCCAGTTGTATGCAATTGATCTGTCGCCGAGACATTCGGCGCGCCCGTGAATGCTCAGCCTAACTCACGTTTTAGGGCTCCTTGCAGAAAAAAGATGAATCCAGATGTAGTCTTACACACAGTTTCGATGTTTTGACATGTATGAAACTGTCAGGCTATCTTGATTATAACTAAAACAAGATTTGAGGTTTTTGTGTAAGTAGTCCTTAATTCAATGCCAAAAACTGATAATTCATTACATAAAGATAAAAGGATAAAATACATTTATTCAGTAAGTAGGTCGCACGGGCAGTTTTACACGTCAAGAATCTACCAGCGCTTCCCAGCGAGGAGACCACTGCTGAGAAGAAACGCCGCAAGACACTCAGCAGTCGATCAATTTTTAAACAAGTTTCATAAATTGCAATGGTACTTACATAAAACTAAAGACTGGTAGCTTCCTTAACTGTTTATCTAACGATATATTTTGTTTAATCGAACTGTGTTAAGTATTATAATGAAATTAATGACCTTTAGTCACTTAAGGTTGCACCGTTTTGGACGAGTAAGTTTCGCATTTGGCGCATGCCAATGTGGCGTTTCAATTTGCTCACTCGTAAACTGGTCTAATTAAGTCATAATTAATCATTCATCAGTATTAATTGTATCAAACCAATATGGTATTGCGAGGTAAGTCACGTACGTCAAATTGTTGAAATATTTCGTTTGGATGATTTACTCCTGGACTTTTTTTTATTTATTATAATCTTCTAGGTTTCATAAAAAAGCATAAAGTTCATTATTGTGTTGGTCCCTAAGTACCGCTTTTGTGTCTTTTTTATAACTTATGTTTGAATTAACTTTTGTGTTTTCAATCGGCAGTGTCAGGTTGTGGTATATTGTGAGACAAACTCTTTTTTGTTAGGGTTTAAACGACTGTAATCAAAGTGTCAGATATTTATAAATATGAATTGCAGTAAAAACAATATAATCACGATCAAAGAAGACATTAAACAATATAAAAAACGATTAATTAACGTCGTATCACAATCATAATAAAATAAATGCAATCACAAAAATACGTTAGATCAAAAAATAACCCAAGGTTGTATTGATTATCAGCTGAGTATAATTATTTTTATATACTTTCATTGCTAACCTTGTTGATAAAAATATATATAAGATAGTACATTTGACGACACGGTAGCCTAGTTAGTAGTGTCCCTGCCTACGAAGCTAGCGGACCAGGGTTAGATTCCCGGTACAGGCATATATGTATTTGTGTATAGATCGCGAGTATTGGGTCCTGAGACTTGGGCGTTTTCTATGTATTAAAGTATGTATTTATCTATATAAGTAAGTTTATCGTTGTCTAGTACTAATAGTACAACCCTGGAGCTTCCCTGTATCTATTGTGTCCTGAACTCCTGAAAGAAAGAAAAACAGCAAGAAAGAAATTTGTAAAATTACCAGCAACTCTTAGAAGTTGTTGATAATTCTGTACCTAACCACATTTTGCACAACCAGGCTAAGATGTTAACCAGTGTAATTAGTAACAGGTTGCAAACCCATCGCCTAATTTCCCCTTGTCTCCTCTTGCGACATCCACGGGAAGACAAGGAGTGGCACGATTCTAACCTGGCATCGACACTAAAATGTTTTAGCTATCTATTCTTAATGCACCTTTCTTAACATAACGTTAAAGTAAGCACGCATGTCAAATAAAAAACAGCAATGTCGATTTTTACTATATCCTCATAACATCATTCCCTAGTTCAGATAGTCCAATGAGTCGTCACTCGTCATACCTATTATATATGCGAATGTGTAAGTTAGTATGTTTGCTACTTCTGGTTCACACTGAAAAGGCATTAACAGGTTACAGATAGATACTATCTTTTATCCTAAATATATAGTTTCTGTGGGATCGATAATGCAGACGAAAACGATTTTGATGTAAGGTATGTTTCCATAAAAGTTGAACAGTACCAGCATTAACGCTAAGTTAACGATTTTCAAAGATCGCGATACGGTCCTTATAATATAGAATTGGCGATTTATACGTTTTATATGGCAAAATATACCCATTTTTCGAGCTTTTACATCTTTCTAATTTGTTTCAGGTGAATTAAAACTGTTTTATCACTCACACCGAAGCCTGCCGCTAACTCTAGTTTGCTATGGATCCGCTTCCACAACCACACTTTTAATTCTTCGTTATTAACTTGGGTCTCCGGCTGTCCACAGGGCTTGTTTTGTAGGTCAAAATTTCCAGAACGAAAACGGAACTAAAAACGTATCGTGTTTTCTTTTACATTAGCTGCCTTATACACACATTAATCCTTTCAGCCGTTCCTGCAGCACTGGTTCCACGGTAGAACTCGTATTCGTAAATAACCCGATATTTTAAGTTCTCCATATTGTGAACAAAAACATGTCAAGGAAAAAACAAATGACGCGATAACAAATAAATCGCTAAATTCAAAGCACAAATATATGAGCTTAAATTTTAAATAAAGAATTTAGAATTCTTAGCCATACACCAGATATTTCGAACCAAACTGGCCAGGTCAACAAAACGCCAACTTCATATGTAAGGACCCAATATTTCAATTCGATAGAAAGCAGGCACGTATAGACTAGATCACAATTTGAAAAAGTCTAACGAATAGGAAGTTTTAAAAAAACCAACTGCCGTATGGACAATGTCGTCAAAGTAATGTTACATATCATGTATTTATTTTTTATTTAGAAAATTTCACATTTACATTATTTTAATATAGCCTATGACACTCTCGTGGTTAATACGAATCTAACCATGCATAATTTATTAAAATCGGTTTAGCAGTTACAAGCGGACATTGAGTCGGATATAATTATACAACCCAAACACATAACCCTCCTTTTGGGCTTTGCTGCAGTCGGGTAAAAAGTGATGTTTTAGAAGAAAAACATATAAACTTTTTAGTAAAATGTGTTAGTTACTAATTTTACACCGCTGAATCAAAATAAAACCGGTTGCTAATCGCTTCTCTCCCCCATTTGTTTCCCCTTCGAAGTGTTCCATGCCGTAGCTTTTATCAAGTTACAGAAAAACTGGTACCTTTCTAACTTAAATTACCTTAACATCAATGTTAAATACGATGACTACGTTTTCGAAATACAGCCGACATAGCATGAAATATTTTTTTTTTATATTTTGTCGGCATTTTTTACTTAAGAAACATTGTTTACCAAAAAGTAAAAGGATTTTCTTCTAAACTCATGACGAAAACCTCAAGTTATGTCTAGACTAAACTGGACCGCAAAACCAAGTAAGTACCACACTTTTAAAGAACATGTCTTATAAAGTGTGATACTTAGTTTTGCGGTCAACTATACACTCAGGAGCAAAAATAACGGGTCAGAGTGCGTTTTTCATACTAAAGAGGCTATTTCGAAGCATTGGTTCCTCGCTAGGGAATGTTTTTAGTGAAATCTGATGATGAATACCTCGAGCATCGATACAGGACTTCCAGAGTGCCTAGGATACCCAACTGAATAAATCTGCGGTTAACGCCGGAATTGTGCATGTTCAGAAAAACATCTAAAATGGCAATAAAATGTAAGGAAATCCAAGTGCTGACCCAAACTCTCCCGCTGTGGTGTTAACTGATTGTGCGATCAGTTAGGTATCTTAAGAACTTTTGACCTCCTCTATTGAACCTTGGACTATCTACCATTAAACCTCACTCAAAACAACCCCTGGCGAAGAACCAAGGCTTCGAAATAGTCTCGTTCGTATGAAAAACGCACTCTGACCCGGTATTTTTGCTCCTGAGTGTATTAGCAGCGTTAGTATCTTGGCCGAGCCTACAGTGCAAATATATTTATTTCCCATACAGCAAGGATCTAGTCGTTTCTTTACGCGTTTAACAACCGCGTGATAATAGTGAATGTGTGCGTGCGCGGCTTGAGGCGGCAACGTGAACTCGAGATGGAGCGACCTCTGACAATAACAATGAATTGGATGATACATCGCGCCATGCTACACGACAGAAACTGGTTGCTGCATAATATCTGAACTCTCGTACGATCAGGGTTCTTCTATATTTGGTCGGGGTTTTAATTTTATCTAATCGGCCGTATATTGGATCTGTATGGGGCTTTGTTAGCTTTATCTGTAGGGGTTTACGAGGTACGACTCCCCGCGGTATATTTTGTAAATAGGTATCAAATAAATTATATTTTGCTCTCGTGAGTGTGTTTAATATGGACCCATATTGGACCATATAAAAGCTTGTAGTACGAATGTATTGTTATTCGTAACCATCGCAAGTCATTACTTGAAATTTTATTATAATGAAACGGTTTATATTTCATTGTTTTTATAAAACAAACATAACCTAACCTACTCTCAATTACCAGTAAGATATTTCAAAAATACTAAAATAAAAACCGTTGCAGTAAAAACACTGCATGACTTATAAATTACATTCGGATAAAAAAAAAAGAAACAAAGCGCTCCCGGTTCACATATTTAGGTACATGAAGTACCTACATTAAATTGTGAGATAACGTTAATAATATGGTAATTAGATTTATCATAAACTAATGCAGATCGAATTCTCTCACTGTCTCTCTCTGTTGTCTCTCAAAATCTCACTGTTTGTCAGAAGCAAAATAAAACATAAAAGCAAACAGCTTTAAAAAAAAATACGTATGGTATCGATTCATAATCTTATCTTAACTTAATTCCAGATAAGTAGTGCATTGTCCTTTTCTTTTTCTTGTTTATTTGGTATCTGTTATTTATTGATGATAGCGGTGTTTAAAAAAAAACTAACGTTATCATTTCTAGTTGAAGATGAATTTGTAACAATTATTGTTTATTAAATGGTTACGTTGACAAAGTGGAATAAGATTTTTTAGTTCTTTTTTACAAAACAATTATTTCGTCATTGTTTTTTCAATGATTTTGATTTAAGTCAATGAGTTTAATTATGCATTAAGTTTATAATTTTTGAGTCTCCATTAACCTAGCTTTTTTTTTCACCAGTGCTTCGAAGTATTTATAAAGTGGTTGGTTAAATCCAAGATTGTAACTTTAACATACTAACTACTTGAGTTTGTCAAAAAAAGGATTAAAAATCTTATACTTAGCGCAATTTATCAGTCATTGTTATTCATAACTAAATCAAGTTTAATTCTAACAATGGATAAGACTTGAAAAAAATATGTAAAATATTTTTACTAAATAACCGAATGTTTTTATTTACTGGTGTAACCTTAAATAGTTTTAATTTTAGCTCTAAGCTATTCCGGCAAAACAATGTTAGCATAGCATTTATTGGGTTTAAATCATAATTTTAGTGACACGGTATTTCTCTTTTAAATATGTACTAAAGTTAGATTAGTTTTGAAACTTGCCTACCGCCGTGAAGCTGCAGCTTATTTTAAAAAGAATTGAGTATTTCTGAAAATCATTGTACACCGGGACAAAAAGTTACTCCACACGACAAACCAATTACACGCCAACGAAACTAATAAACATAAATTCAGTTCGATGTTTTTGCTGTGAATTACAAACATAATGTGCTAATACAGTGATAACGGCGTATTCTACATTTTACACAACATCTACAAGAGGGCAGTCTTTTGTTTCTTTTAGTTGTCCTTGTGTGTTAACCAACCTCATGCTTCTGTAGTGGAGTATTGCTGAAGACGTCGGTGTTTCTCAACGAGCTGGCTTGCAATCCCCGCTCGTGAAAAAACCCGTGGTTACTTCCTGAAGCAGGCGGGGCTAATACTGACTAGGCCTAATTAGGCTCTTGTATAGGCCAGAAACTAAATCCTAATCCTAAATATTTATTTAATTCAGAATGGCATTTACGAAAGATCCCTAATTTATTCACGTTTATCATATATATTATACATAGTTTCCTACTTAAATAAAATAACTTCTCAGCGAATAAATTACCCAATGGCTGTTTAAAAATCTAATTGCAAAAACGAAATCACTACGTGAGTCTCACGTTAATTCGTAACTATAAATATTACACAATACCGTTTCAATGTAAATTAATAAAATAATTTAAATACAATCACTATAGCATATAAACTCTATTATAATTCTTACTAAATGCGTTGAATAAAGAAATAAACACTCACAGTTAAAAGGGTATTGAAATCCTCTAAAGTCGGCACGTAAGATCCCGCCCGTAAGTTAATCTGCACTTTTCTATTACGGATGTGGCGAATGACTGCTGTGAGAAATTTACTTACACTGATTATTTATAGTGTAGGTTGTAGCTAGCCACTGATCGCGCGCGCAGCGGCGACAATGCGGCGCGCAATTTTGCGAAGCGCGATGTTGCGTACGCGCCCGCCGGCCACACGCGTGGTTAGCCACGGAAAACGACTCGTAAGCGGCGGAAAATGAACGTTTTTTTCTTTAAGTTGCAGAAGTTAAGTGGTATAGCGCAGTTTATATATACCATACGGATATAAAGTTAACGAGTGTTTTTTTTAATTATTTTTGGTTTTTAAAGTAGTGTGTATTAAGGATATTAATGTACACTAATATTAAAAAAAGGAAAGATTTGTATTTTTGTATGTTTCCCAATAACACAATTATAATTTATTCTTAACTTATATATCTAGTAACAATATACAGCGTGTAAATCTCACACTAGCAAATATTTGAACGAAATATACAAATCATATACAGAAGGATTGAATTTTTAAAGTGTTCAGTGAGCAGCAATGAACCTCCAAACACACGACATCCAACTTTATCCTTAAGATAAAATATTTTATTTTGTATTATAATTGGTCTCTTAATATATGTAACGACGCCTAATGAACCCCAGTTATCATATCCATCTACAAATGCGTTTACTTAGGCCTACTTATCTTTCTGTCCAGTTCGTCATCTGTCCAACACATCACACATTATTGTGACTTTTTTATGGCACTAGTTTAATAACATAAAAGTAAGCAAGAGTAGTAATTTATTGAAAAGTTAACATAGGTACGCCGTTATGTGGTATGTATCAGCAACGAACTGAAATTGAGAATGACAGTCAGTACAATTTCAGAATCAATCGTGATATCAGATGACCGTAGAGGTAGACCAATAATTTGTATTTATTGTCAAAACCGGGCAAACACTCGATACGAAAAACCGAGACTAGTATAAAAGGTAAGACAAGTAAACAGGGTTTAGACTTACTTGTATTATATGGTAAACTACTTTCTAACCTCAAAATGAAACTTTTTTGGCTAAAACAGCTCTTTTATCGTAAATAAAGTAAACTTAGAAAACATTTTGGTCATCACTTGGCCAAGGTAATGTCCGTGGTTGCTTTATTTTATTTAAAATAGCTGTTTCTTACAAAAAAAAAAGAATTTTGAGGTTAGAAAGTTATTTACTACTTAAGACCAGTATGTCTGTACAGGGTTTAGGTATTGTGACAAAATTTGACATAGTGCTGCTGGAAGTTTGTTAGAGATCCTCTAGTTCAAGTTTTGCATCTCGCAATAATAATTGACATAGCCAAAATACGGCATGCAAAGATAGTCTTCATAGTGCCAATAAGGTAGAAAACTCTTTACTGAGAAATTTACATTTTGGTATAAGTATATGTAATTACAAGTGGCCGTCAGTTACGGAACGATAGCTATCAATCAATGCTGTTTGTTGTTAGATTTAGATTTACATATTCAATAAGAATAAAGTTGTTATGGCTTGGGGATAAGACGAAGCATTGGTACACTTGTGATTTGACAATAAAGGCAGGAGGGAGGAAAACAAGAACGATGACTTATTAGTCTACGTTAAGAATTATTCGAGGACCTTCAAGCCTCCTGCTAAGTGAAACTTTTTAGGTATTAAGCTCAAAACTTCTGTCGTCTTAAGGTAAAAACTGTGTGGAAAATAATAAATAGAGAAAAGTAAATCTAAAACTCGTGATAATCAAATCACCATAAACAAGGGTGACGAACAAACCACATCAAACAAAGACGTGGCCTTAGCGTTCGAAGATTAGTTCTCCACCATAGCCATTAATACCACAAAATGTCTTCAATCATCTGCGATTGAAGCTTGAAAATTACTTTGTGCTAAATGTAATTTAAGCTTTGATTTTAGCCACGTAGATTCAGTGTCTGTTGTAAAGGTATTTAAATCGCTCAATTTTAAAAAAAACTGAGTAGTTATGGGGAACGTTAGTTAAAGTCATCCATCATATTATAGATATAATTGAACCTCACTTTGCTTTAATCTACAATAATTGCATTTCAGGTCTTTCCAAATCTTATGAAATATAGTAAAAACATACCACTTTTTAAATCGGGCGAGATGAGTGATTTCACGAATTTCGGTCCCATTTCTATTCTACATGTTTTAAGTAAAATTTTTGAGAAGTTAATGTTAAAAAATATGTTACGTCACTTCAATAGAAATAAACTGCTTAACAGTAATTAGTTCGGCTTCACCAGAGGGCGATCCCCAACTGACGCAGCATCTGTACTCATTAAAAATATATTCAATATTTGGGAGATATCTTATTATGCAATTGGATTTTTTTGTGACGTTTCCAAAGCTTTCGATTGCGTAGATCATGCGACTTTTATATTAAAATTAGAACATTATGGTCTGTCAAATAATTATCTAAATCTTATGTCTTCATATCTTAGTGATAGAACACAAACGATTGTGGTAAACAAAACGCAGTCCATGGGAGTAGCTATGGTGTTCCTCAGGGCTTTATATTAGGTCCTTCCCTATTTTTGGTTTATATTAATGACTTACCACCCACGGCAGATAACCTTTGTGATATTGTGCTATTTGCTGATGAAACATCATTAGCTTTTAAGGTAGACCGAAAATCAGTCGATTACAATAGAATAAAAGCCACGCTAGGTAAAGTACTTAATTGGTTTACTAGTAACAATTTGCTACTCAATGCAAAAAAACCTAATGTGTTAGGTTCGCTTTGAATAATGTTCGACGAGTAGACTCTAGTTTATTTCTAAATGATGAGTGTTTGGAAATGGTACATAAGGCGCTTTTCTTAGGGATAACTATAGATAAAAACTTGCCATTGCAAGTATTGTACTGCTATTTAGGGACTCCATTGAGTCCCTATATAGGGCCCCCTTAGTTCGGCAGCTTATGCTGTTAGGTAAATCAGGCCACTTACAGCTCGCTTAGTTTATTATAGTTATTTTCCTAGTGTTATGTCGTACGGTATTCTGGTATGGGGAAAAGCTGCTGACATACAGACTATAATTATTCATGTTACTAAAAAGAGCCTTTGGTTCTACCTTAACTCCCATGATTCATTAAGATTACTATTTAAAGAATTAGTATCTTGACAGTAGCGTCACAATTTTGTTTATGTCATTAAAAATCAAGACTCTTTTGTTAAGAATTGTGAATACAAGAAATAAAAATAAAATTGTTATTGAAAAAAATCGTGTCCGTAAGGTTTATAAATCTTTATAGGTTAATGAATTTATTTCTATATTAAATTACATGACGCAGTTTTAAAGTTACCATTTCCAGTACTTGAAACTTACTTGAAAATGTCGTTGATATATGTATTTAATTACAACTACTTATTAGTCCCCACGAATATTCTGAGTTTTGACACATTTTCCTGCTCAAGCTACGCATGAACATATACACCGTGGGCCCGAATAACCCGACCAATTTTAACAATCGATACTTGAGCCTATTTGTAGAATATAATGGGTATAATATGTAGTCCAATAACGCATAATTTCCGAGATTTTTATTATTTAAAAATCAATTCCATAGTTAATTAAATTTGAACTCTGTCACCTTAACCTAAAGCATTATTTACTAAGAAAGATTCATGTTGTAAGTAGCAATATCATCCACATACAACATAAATTAATTAATCAATTTCTTATTAAATAATGCTTTAGGTTAAGGTGACAGAGTTCAAATTAAATTAACTATGGAATTGTTTTTTAATTAATGAAAATCTCGGAAATTATGCGTTATTGGACTACATATTATACCCATTATATTCTACAAATAGGCTCAAGTATCGATTGTTAAAATTGGTCGGGTTATTCGGGCCCACGGTGTATGTATATATATATTTATTTTACGTTAGATTCCTTGTTTTATATAATGCTAGGTTAAGCTTTATAATTGTTAATATCATAAGTAGTATTTAAAAAAACGACTGACTGTTGAGTTTCTTGCGGCGTTTTCTTCTCAGCAGTGGTCTCTTGCGAAGCGCTGGTAGGTAAACGGTTACTTCTGAAAGTATGAAGGAAATTATCATTAGTTTTTTTTTTGTTTGTGTGTGAGTTACTTTTATTAAACTATAGTAATAAATAAATGCAGTCCTTTAAATTTATTTTAATTCTAAACATACGTCACTCCGTAAATTTTAACCGAAGATAATAAAGACGTTATGCGCTTCTTTTCTAGGCAGTAAAAACAATATCGTATCGTACCTTTTACAGAATCGTTTTTCACGCGACCGCCCTTACTGTCAAGTAAATAAGAGCTATCAAAACGTTAACAATACGATATGGTTTTTAGCGTGTCGAATAGAGGCCCTGGTAAGGCTCTCTGTCTATCGCTCTACGAGTCTAACCGATCTGTCCCGAACTCGAACAAAGATTAAGTCATAGTTAATTGAGATATTTGTGATACATTCGCTGCCAAATTAATTAGTATGAAAAAATTAACACAACATAATGTTAACGATACGCATTTTTTTGATGTTCATTAAAATGCATAGAGCCATTCCATCTCAGTCCTCAGGGTTGGCAACGCATTTGAAGTCTTAAGATTGCAGTTTTGAGATTGTAGTCTTGAGATTTCAAATGTCTATGGGTCCCAGATCCCACTTACCATCAGGTGGCCTGAGTGCTCGCGTGCCTTCTAATTGCCATTTAAAAAAATTGCATATTAACAGTCATTAATGTTGCGCTCTAATGAAATTCACACGCTGTATATAAGTTATCATCTAAGTACAGTCAGTCTGTGAGCACTTAGAAGGTGCTTCGGGTTATTAGGTCTTATTAGGTGCAAGTGAGAGACAAGTACAAACCCGAAGCACCTTCCAAGACCTATCGAACTTGTATTAAATTATTGACCAATCAATAGCAATGACTCCGATGTGGGGAGTAGCCGGTTACGCCAGCTAAGTAATATCTGTACGAGTTGATGATCAGCGGTAAGACGAAAGAGAGCTGTGGAGTCGACATTAACATTAAAATTCAACTCAAAAGTAAGCGTTGAATTTTAATGTTAATGCCGATCAGTTTATTTTATTGCAAAATTTAATTTAATTTTTCAAGCCATAAAACATCTAGCTACAAGATTGAGTGGTTCAAAATCTTAACATGGTATGGCGTACATTTACCCATTTGGTCATTATTTCCTACCTTATACCGTGCTATGAAAACTCCAAAACCTGGCGATCAATGTGCCGAGCTACCATTGTGAAGGTGGTGAAGCAGATATATTATAAACATAATTATGTAATTGTTAGAAGCAGGGCCCGTACTTTTCATGCCGTTGACGCAAATATGACGTCACGCTACATAGAGTATGATTCCAAATGGTTTTATTGTAATTATTAACCATTAGTCGTCAGTCATTTTATCATTTAAAAATAAGTTATCCATTGACGCGTAGAAAAATAAATACCTACTTCATACCTAAAACGTAAATGAAACTATTCGACAGTGACAGTGGCAAAAATCTTCGAGTAACATTATCATTAAAATAAAACTGTTTAAAATGTTGTAAAAAAAAAAGATTAAAATAGCCATAAATACAATTATGGCATTGACATTCATTAAAGAAAATTGTCTCAATTTGCCATTTTTTGTAATTGTGAGTAATGAAAAAAAAAAACTTTTATGATTTTACCGCTTCTTATTGTTGATTTTTTTTATTTGTACCAGTTAATACATACGTAAACACCTGCCAAATGAAAACCTCACTTGTGTGTATAATTACGTCATTTTGACGTCATCGGTATGAAAAGTACGGGCCCTGGTTAGAAGCATGTTTTTGTTCATAACACCTTGAAAAGGCTCCTGTTGTCAATTAAGATTAAGAATGATATGACAAGTTGACAGAACAAGCAAAAATCTGCTGTCGTGTCTACGCCATTGTTTTTGGTTATTCTGTCAGTTTTTCAGTAATTTTTATAGGTAAAAATTAGCTCTCGTGAAAATTCTGAGTTTTGACACGTTTTCCTGCTCAACTAAACGATATTTTTATTTTAAATTCATTGTTTTATATAATTAGCTAAGAATTATTATTGTATACTATTATATAATAATTCTATCTTGTAATTATCGGTGAGAACCTGTTATTGGCCCTTAGTATTTACTTTTAAGATAGGTATTGTTTTATTTTATAGCTGTTGGTTTTCCATAAAGGAATAAATAAATATATATGCAAAAAGTGTTTAAAAAATCGGCCAAGTGCGAAATGATTTTTTTTACAGAATTCGTCAGGTTCATGTAGCCCTATAAATTGTCTGTTTTTGAAAATTATAGGCTCAGTACTTTTGGAGATCAGGAATGGGGGGAATTGTCAATTTTCGTCTTCTTTCATGGATAAAATAAAAACTTTTCAATATACAATAATAACAAAAATATATTTGTGATCCTCTTAACAAGCTCTTTCATCCTACTATATATATCTATAATATATAATATTATAAAAGTGAAAGTTTGGGTGTCTGTTGGTTACTTCTTTACGCTGCAACGGCTGGACGGATTTAGATGAAATTTGGAATGAAGGTAGCCGGTACACTGGATTAACACGTAGAATACTTTTTATCCCGGAAACTTAAACGTTCCCGAGGGAATAACGATAATCAGAATCTACGCGGACGAAGTCGCGGGCAGAAGCTAGTTTGATATATAACACAGTAAGGTGAGCAAAACGTTTTTTTTAATTTCCTGATTCGTACCCCGAAAATGACCCTTATTAAAAAAAATATTTTGCACATCTGTGTTTGGGTCACCGATTTACATATGTGTACCAAATTTCAACACAATCGGTCCAGTATTTTAGGAGCAAATTGGCTGTGACAGACGGACAGACAGACAGACGCACGAGTGATCCTATAAGGGTTTCCTTTTTTTTTGTTTTTGTACGAAACACTAAAAAGGACTGACTGTTGGAATCTTACGGCGTTTCTTCTCAGTAGTGGTCTTCTGGTAGATTTTAGACGTTTAAAAGTACCCCCGCGGTCCACCCACTGAATAAACCTTTTTTATCATTTCACCCGACCGCGGCAAAGGCCAAAATGAGGGTTATGACCTAATGAATTTTGCAATACCTAAAAGCGTAGGTAGATTTAATTGAAAGATTGTACCTTTTACTTGGCTTCCTTGCCACTTCCATAACATAAATTCATATAATTACCGATACCCACAGCCACGACGATAAGAAGTCCATCTTAATCCTTGACACATTGCACAACCACGAAGTTTTTAAAAGTTGATAATGTTGACAGCAGTCATACAATCTATTAACCTACCGCCAAACAGCAGTGTTCGCATTGTTGTGTTCCGGTTTGGGGATAAGACAGCCGGTGTAATGACTAGCATAGAGGCATTCCATCTTAGTCCTCAGGGTTGGCAGCGCATTTGCAGTCTTAGGCTTGCAGTCTTGTGAATGCGAATGTCTATGGGTCACAGTTTCCACTTACCATCAGGTGGCCTGTGTGCTCGTCAGCCTTCCCTATGCCATAAAAAAAAAAACAATGCTAAGCTTAATTGCTGCGAGTGAAGTAAAAGTAATAACAGCATTGTTTTATTTCCTCAATATTCAGAATTTTCATGGTTGTGCTATGTGCCAGGATTGACTTTTTATCTGCCTGTACGCAGTTGTAATTTTATATACTTATCTATGTATAATCAGCTCTATTGTTAGTCATTGTGATTTGTCACACAATGACCTTACCACCTCGGTTTATCCTTTTTGCCTCGGGTTTCTACAAAAGAACATAACGCTGTCCCAGAACTAAACAGATGATAGGTACGCAATTAAAACTAGAATTCCCTTAGTGCCATGGGTATGTCATCATTTACTTTAGAGCTATGCTCTTGTCCGTGGAGTAATTTCCATTCTTCCCCATTCCAAGCCTTCTTTCGAACACACTGATGCGGCACGACTCCTACTTTTCTTTTAATTGATCTAGATAACTTCTTCTTGGTCTCCCTCCGTTCCTTTTTCCTTCAATTATCTTAATATACTCGTGTGCCGTAAAAGTCAAACATCTTTCTATTATCTATTGTCTGCAAGAGGCTTCTCTTTTCTTTCACTATGCCTAGTACTTCCTTTCTATCTTCCTCGTCTTCGTCTCGTATCGTCTTTTCTATCCTGCTCATTTTTTCCATCCGTCTCCAGCACCACATTTCGAAGGCTTGCAGTCTTTCTCGGTCCCGCTGAGTCATTGTCCACGTTTCGCTGCCATATAGAGCTATGGTCCAGATATACACCTTAATAAGCTTTTTCCGTATTTTTCTTGATATTCTAGCTTTAAATACGTGTTTCTTGGTATTAAACGCTTTCTTCGCCATGGCTGCACCTCGAGTGTTTGGTGATATAAGGCCCAAAATACCTACATACAAATGTAAAAATTCTCGCATCTCTACAAAAAATAACAAAGTCGTTTCCCGCCGTCCGTGCCTTTGAATGTACCTACGCTTAGATATTTATAACTACGCAACGGATTTTAATTTGGTTTTCATCAATACATAGAGTTATTGAAGAGGAAGATTTTATGTATTTAAGTATAATAAATTCAGGTTTATGTTCAGGTGTTACAGAAAACTACCATATACCGAATCAAAGCGAGGGCGGGTCGCTAGTATAATGTATGACTTATTAAAGTATTTTCATAGCAAAAGTGGCTGGTGGTGACTGGATGGCGAAAACGGGAGATCGGGCCTTGTGGCGAACTCTGACGGAGGCTTACGTCCAGCAGTGGACTGCAATAGGCTGAAATGATGATGATGATGATGATAGCCAATATAATAATATTTTAATATGTTGCATGTTTTTGTCAATGCTAACCTTAGATGCCCGCAAGGACCGGGAAATTTCTTCTATAGTCACATTAATTTGTTACAATTACCTTTCCACCTGGGTTGATCCTTTTTAATACGTTATGGGTATGGGTATACGATATGGGTTCTTCAAAAGAATATAAGGCTGTCCCAGAACAAATGCAACGTTGCAACTTAACACATGTATCTATGATGTATAACATACTCATGCCTTCATTCCCAGGGTGGGGAAGGTAGAGCTACAGAATTACCAACAACTCTTAAAACTTGTTGATCATTCTGTAACCACATTTTCCTCACTGAGAGCATTACTGTGAATATTCGAGTGATGTGGACGTTGAGCTGAGCGTTACAAAGCTTACACACCACTCGATGTGGTGGTGAAAATACATACTAATGTTAAACTTCTTCATGTAACATATGGCTGATAAATATTTTCGTGGCTAAAGATTATTTGTGCCCATGAAGACCCACGGAATTTATTTTCCAGTCGTACAAGCTTCTGTCTATAAAATATCCCGCCCCACCCCCCTTTATCTCGGTGACCTGTGAACACCGAACATTGCACTTATATTTTGCGAATCGCGTGTTCCTCGCTAACGTGCCCGATCACGCGTACATGAGCAAGTGTACAAGGTCCCTCAATGTCGCGGCCGTATCTCTTATCGTCGACCTGACCCGCCGTCGACACGCATTTTAACCAGACACATTTCAGACTAAGCAAATTGTCGTTAAGAAGTAAACCGATGGCCAATACGTAGTACGCGAAATAGGTATAATTTGCCGTAACTTAAGAGGATTGTGAAGTGACGATTAAATTGCGTAGCTGTCAAAAAAAATCCGTACTAATTTAGCGCCGGGCCACGTTTCTCACCCCCCCCCCCCCCCCCCCCATAAGTCCGATTTTCACGATTTTTGAATATTGTTGTTATTATGAATATCTTTGGTATGTATCGTTACTGTTTTTTGGCTTCTTAAATTGGTTTATGTCTAAGAAATATTTTCTAGAAAACGTACATCATAGTTTAGTTCATCAAGATATTAAAAATCGTAAATATCGAAGTAGAGGTTTAAGGAATCCTTAAGAAATAAACGAAGCGAAACGTATATTTTGTGACCAAAGTTTTGGCAAATATTATTTGTACGCACTGACGGGACAACTTAACTGGCCGTTTAATATTTTTTTAAGAAGATCACTTACTACCAGTGGCATGTGGGAGCGCCATGGGACTTATCATCCTAATTAAGCTGATTACTCGTACACGCCGAGTCAGTGATGCAAATAATTGGCATATTTTTTTTTTTATATCTTCGGCATTTATGGTTGACATTCGATATCAGTCAGTATTTAAACAGTCACGATTAAGAACAATTATGTACCACAATGTAATCATACTCTCAATTCACACCGAAGGAGCTAAACGAGAAAAGGGTCCGACAAAATGTTATATTCCATAGCTTGACTAGTTCAATAAAGGCCTATAGTGTCGGAGGAGGTCGACTTGAGGTACCATCATCATCGTCTTGTTACAATGACAGCATCAAGTGACGAGATATAAATCACATAGGGTGGTAGGACCTTGTGCGGGGTCCGTCCGGATCGCTACCACCATCTTATCCATTAACCTACCAAACAGCAGTGTTCGCATTGTTGTGTTCCGGTTTGGGGATAAGACAGCCGGTGTAATGACTAGCATAGAGGCATTCCATCTTAGTCCTCAGGGTTGGCAGCGCATTTGCAGTCTTAGGCTTGCAGTCTTGTGAATGCGAATGTCTATGGGTCACAGTTTCCACTTACCATCAGGTGGCCTGTGTGCTCGTCAGCCTTCCCTATGCCATAAAAAAAAAAAAAATCGTTGGTTCTATGACCACAGTTTCTATCGTGGTCTATCTATTAAAGTCCGTGACCTTACCAGTTTTTTTTTCTAACTTAATTACCTACATAGATATTGGATTTGAAGTAGTGGTTTTTAGTTTAATATGGATATACTAGTGCGACTGGTTAGATAGATAGATTTATTTATTAGATATTATGTTGTATATTGGTCTTACAGTTATATTATTACTTACTTTACTTAACGCAACCTTCTAGATAATTAAATTCAATAAATGTTATTCTTGCAACAAACTAATCTAAAATTTTTCTAATCAAAGGGCTTCAAATTCAAATTCAAATTCAAATTCAAATTATTTATTGCATATCACATTTACAGGCTAATTAAGATGGGATATTATACACTGGTATCTATGTGTCACCCTGCAAGGGTACAGCAATATCAGAGGGCTATTCAAATATATTTATACATTACTAATTAAAAGAAAAAGAATATGTACAAATTCACACAGTCTGCCGCCGACTCGTAATTCCCTATCTCTTTATACATTATCATCGAACTTATCATTAAAGTATTCCCCTAGATTATAAAACATTTGTTAACCAAAAATGTTCTCAACTTGTTGATGAAAGATTTAGTTGGTTCAATATCTTTTAAGGAGTTGAGAAGGTGGTTATAGATCTTAATTGTCATATTATGCGGATTTGAGTTTACTATTCTTAATTTTGAAGCTGGAAAGTAGAGCTTATTCTTATTGCGGTTATTTCTTTTTAGGCCTGTTAACTGTGAATAAAGATTTAAGTTCCTTTTAATAAATTTGCATGATTCTATGATGTACATAGACGAGAGAGTAAGTATATTGTGTTTTATAAAGTGTGGTTTGCACGTTTTTTTTTTATTTTTTTTTATGGCATAGGGAAGGCTGACGAGCACACAGGCCACCTGATGGTAAGTGGAAACTGTGACCCATAGACATTCGCATTCACAAGACTGCAAGCCTAAGACTGCAAATGCGCTGCCAACCCTGAGGACTAAGATGGAATGCCTCTATGCTAGTCATTACACCGGCTGTCTTATCCCCAAACCGGAACACAACAATGCGAACACTGCTGTTTAAAGATTTGTTTGTTTATTGTTGTTTGTAGATTCCATTTGATCTATATTTGTGAGTATTCTAACACATTCTTTTTGTAAAATAAATATTTTTCCCGCGTGACAACAGTGCGCATAGGCTTTGTACAGTTGATATGAAAAATAAGCACTTACTTGTACTAAATCCGCTCTCTTAACATTACCGAGTTCTTAGGGTGGAGTCAAAACGATGTGATTTTGCACATCAGTGCATCGAACAACGCCCAATCCATATCTACAATCGAAACCTTAAGAAGCCACTTATATTTAATATTATTCGTTGATTTCTAGGTTCTAGGTGCCGAAAATACGTCAACTTTAAAAAAAAACTCATGAACTATGCACAGAAGGAAGGCAGGAGATATAGACTATCATTAAATAACTTCTGAGCTTTCAAAATATGGGATCAGACACTCGTGCCCCAAATAAGGCCCTCTTAAAACACATTGTGGCAGTATAAATACAACTTGGCAGTACAAATAAATATATACAGCGATACAGTCTTCTATTGCTGTGCAACACAGCATATAAAACACAAATCACTATCAGTAAAGAACTTTGAACACCTAAATACACAAAAATACAAAACTAAAACGTTGCAAATGGCTCCGACAAATAGAGCTACGTACCAGTCGTACCGCTGACAAAACAATTCATTCATATCAAAGGCAATATTGTTTACCAAGTAGAATAGAGTCCCTGCCTGCGGCCCTATTATGGTCGTCTAAATACATACGAAACATCCATGACTCAGGAACAAATATTCGCACTCATCCCACAAATATCTACCGGGATTTGAGCCCAGGACCGCTAGCTTCGTAGGCAGGGTCACCACCAACTAGGCCAGTGCGACGTCGTCGCTTGTGGTTTGCTGTCGCGCTATTACGGCAATTGCTTAATAGCCTGTATCCTTCACACTGTACAATAACCCTGTAACTATTCCAACGATAGGTACGCGGCCTAAGTACATGAACCCGGAAAGACTAGGGAAAAAAACCGGTCAAATGCGAATCGTTATTTTTTTTTTTATGGCATAGGGTAGGCTGACGAACACACAGGCCACCTGATGGAAAGTGGAAACTGTGACCCATAGACATTCGCATTCACAAGACTGCAAGCCTAAGACTGCAAATGCGCTGCCAGCCCTGAGGACTAAGATGGAATGCCTCTATGCTAGTCATTACACAGGCTGTCTTATCCCCAAACCGGAATACAACAATGCGAACACTGCTGTTTAAAGATTTGTTTGTTTATTGTTGTTTGTAGATTCCATTTGATCTATATTTGTGAGTATTCTAACACATTCTTTTTGTAAAATAAATATTTTTCCCGCGTGACAACAGTGCGCATAGGCTTTGTACAGTTGATATGAAAAATAAGCACTTACTTGTACTAAATCCGCTCTCTTAACATTACCGAGTTCTTAGGGTGGAGTCAAAACGATGTGATTTTGCACATCAGTGCATCGAACAACGCCCAATCCATATCTACAATCGAAACCTTAAGAAGCCACTTATATTTAATATTATTCGTTGATTTCTAGGTTCTAGGTGCCGAAAATACGTCAACTTTAAAAAAAAACTCATGAACTATGCACAGAAGGAAGGCAGGAGATATAGACTATCATTAAATAACTTCTGAGCTTTCAAAATATGGGATCAGACACTCGTGCCCCAAATAAGGCCCTCTTAAAACACATTGTGGCAGTATAAATACAACTTGGCAGTACAAATAAATACATAGAGCGATACAAGTCTTCTATTACTGTGCAACACAAAGGCATAAAAAACACAAATCACTATCAGTAAAGAACTTTGAACACATAAATACATAAAAATACAAAACTAAAACGTTGCAAACGGCTCCGACAAATAGAGCTACGTACCAGTCGTACTACTGACAAAACAATTCATTCATATCAAAGGCAATATTGTTTTACCCAGAATAATAAAGTCCCTGCCTGCGGCCCTATTATGGTCGTCTTTATCTGTATACTTAAATACATACGAAACATCCACGACTCAGGAACAAATATTCGCGCTCATCCCACAAATATCTACCGGGATTTGAGCCCAGGACCGCTAGCTTCGTAGGCAGGGTCACCACCAACTAGGCCAGCGCGACGTCGTCGCTTGTGGTTTGCTGTCGCGCTATTACGGCAATTGCTTAATAGCCTGTATCCTTTACACTGTACAATAACCCTGTAACTATTCCAACGATAGGTACGCGGCCTAAGTACATGAACCCGGAAAGACTAGGGAAAAAAACCGGTCAAATGCAAATCGGTTTTTTTTTATGGCATAGGGAAGGCTGACGAGCACACAGGCCACCTGATGGAAAGTGGAAACTGTGACCCATAGACATTCGCATTCACAAGACTGCAAGCCTAAGACTGCAAATGCGCTGCCAACCCTGAGGACTAAGATGGAATGCCTCTATGCTAGTCATTACACCGGCTGTCTTATCCCCAAACCGGAACACAACAATGCGAACACTGCTGTTTAAAGATTTGTTTGTTTGTTATTGTTTGTAGATTCCATTTGATCTATATTTGTGAGTATTCTAACACATTCTTTTTGTAAAATAAATATTTTTCCCGCGTGACAACAGTGTCCCCAGAGCACGAGACCATGAGTAATTCTAGAGTGCGCATAGGCTTTGTACAGTTGATATGAAAAATAAGCACTTACTTGTACTAAATCCGCTCTCTTAGCATTACCGTGGAGTCAAAACGATGTGATTTTACACATCAGTGCATCGAACAAAGCCCAATCCATATCTACAATCAAAATCTTAAGAAGCCACTTATATTTGACGACGACACTGACGACGCGCTGGCCTAGTTGGTAGTGACCCTGCCTACGAAGCTAGCGGTCCTGGGTTCAAATCCCGGTAAGGGCAGATATTTGTGTGATGAGCGCGAATATTTGTTTCTGAGTCATGGATGTTTTCTATGTATTTAAGTATACATTTCTCTATATAAGTATTTATATCGTTGTCTAGTACCCATAGTACAAGCCTAGAGCTTAGTTTGGGACCAGATCAATTGGTGTAACATTGTCCCCTGATATTTATTTATTTATTTATTTATTATTTAGTCTTATTCGTTGATTTCTAGATGCCGAAAATACGTCAACTTTAAAAAAAAACTCAGGAATTATGCACAGAAGGATGGCAGGAGATATAGGCTCTCATTAAATAACTTCTGAGCTTTCAAAATATGGGATCAGACACTCGTGCCCCAAAATAGGCCCTCTTAAAACACATTGTGGCAGTATAAATACAACTTGGCAGTACAAATAAATACATAAAGCGATACAAGTCTTCTATTACTGTGCAACACAAAGGCATAAAAAACACAAATCATTATCAGAAAAGAACTTTGAACACCTAAATACACAAAAATACAAGTCTAAAACGTTGCAAATGGCTCCGACAAATAGAGCTACGTACCAGTCGTACCGCTGACAAAACAATAAAATTCATTCATATCAAAGGCAATATTGTTTTACTCAGAAGAATAGAGTCCCTGCCTGCGGCCCTATTATGGTCGTCTTTATCTGTATACTTAAATACATACGAAACATCCACGACTCAGGAACAAATATTCGCGCTCATCCCACAAATATCTACCGGGATTTGAGCCCAGGACCGCTAGCTTCGTAGGCAGGGTCACCACCAACTAGGCCAGCGCGACGTCGTCGCTTGTGGTTTGCTGTCGCGCTATTACGGCAATTGCTTAATAGCCTGTATCCTTTACACTGTACAATAACCCTGTAACTATTCCAACGATAGGTACGCGGCCTAAGTACATGAACCCGGAAAGACTAGGGAAAAAAACCGGTCAAATGCGAATCGTTTTTTTTTTTTTTTATGGCATAGGGTAGGCTGACGAACACACAGGCCACCTGATGGAAAGTGGAAACTGTGACCCATAGACATTCGCATTCACAAGACTGCAAGCCTAAGACTGCAAATGCGCTGCCAACCCTGAGGACTAAGATGGAATGCCTCTATGCTAGTCATTACACCGGCTGTCTTATCCCCAAACCGGAACACAACAATGCAAACACTGCTGTTTGGCGGTAGGTTAATGGATAAGATGGTGGTAGCGATCCGGACGGACCCTGCACAAGTTCCTACCACCCGCAAATTTCACGGATTTAAGTCGGACTACATAAATATACTCTCCGGAGTTCCTCAGGGGTCCCATCTAGGGCCACTGCTCTTTAACGGACCCCGCACAAGGTCCTACCACCCGCAAATTATATTCCAATTTTATTATATTCCGATTTCGAATCGAACCAGTGCGAGCCGAACTCACGCTTGACCATTTTTTTGTCAAAATTTGGCATCGAAACAATTTTTACCAAAACTCCACTTAAAACTCCACATAGTATATTAAAAACCCGAGAGCCGTTCATTCCGTTCCCATTCATTCTGCCTTCATTCCCGCTCAGACATCTCATTCATTCTTAAAACATTCGAATAAGGCTACACTCGGCCATTCCCTATTTGTTGTGTTCGGGATTTGTAGGTACTATTATACAAATTTTTTATATACATACATACATAAACTCACGCCTTCATTCCCAGAGTGGGGTAGGCAGAGCTACAGAATTACCAACAACCCTAAAAACTTGTTGATAATTCTGTAACCACACTTTGCACAATCAGGCTAAGATGTTTACCAGTGTATTAGTGACAGGTTGCAAGCCCATCGCCTAACAGTACTACAAGCCTTTATTCCCTTAGTCGTCTCTTACGACATCCGCGGGAAGACACGGAGTGGCACTATTCTAACCCGGCAACCACACAGGCATATAAAAAAAATATCTTATTTAATTATTATTATTATAGATATTTATTTAATTTTCTATAAATTAGGTTTTTTATAATAAACATTCAAATATAAAAGTAAAATAACAATACTAATACAAAAAATATACATTATAAAAAACCTAACCTACGGGTGCCGCCGGCAGCGGGGCAGGGCTCAAGCTACCGGTGGTTAGGGCTGCAGAGAGAGGAACCTCCTCACAATGCGTGCCGTGTCGAGGAGTACTGCCTTCTGTATCTGGCCCTTGATCCAGCCATCTAGCGAGAGTCTCTTGAGGTGTTGGTCGAGACTCTTCGCTATAAGACCGTTGGCCGAAACAACTATCGGGACAATGATAGTCGAGTCAACATCCCACATGGCGGTCACCTCGTGAGCCAAGTCAAGGTACTTGCTGAGCTTGTCCTTCTCGGCCTTCACGAGGTTCTCGTCATGCGGGATGGTGACGTCGACGAGCACTGCCCGGCGTTGAGATCGATCTACCAACACGATATCAGGCTTATTGGCGACAATAGTCCTGTCCGTGATGACAGATCGATCCCAATAGAGCGTAGCACGATCATTTTCGAGAACTGGCGCCGGTGTGTACTTATAGTACGGCACTTCAGAATCAACAAGATCATATTGAAGGGCAAGTTGTTGATGGATGATCCTGGCCACGAGGTTATGTCTGTGCAAGTACTCACCGTTGGCCAAATGCGAACAACCGGAAATTATATGTCTGAGAGACTCGCCGGGGCAACGGCACGCTCGACAA
Source organism: Acleris sparsana (assembly GCA_923062465.1). Taxonomy (NCBI): domain Eukaryota; kingdom Metazoa; phylum Arthropoda; class Insecta; order Lepidoptera; family Tortricidae; genus Acleris; species Acleris sparsana. The sequence continues at coordinate 3,173,688 of OV281292.1, forward strand.
ATGTCAACCGTGCCATCCCTCAGAATATACTTCCGGTAATTGTTCGTCATTATGACTTCGTCAGCAATTGCACAGACAAAACCTTCGGTTTCCCCAAAAAGGTCACCAAACCGTAGATTATTATTATTATTATTTTTTAATTATATCTTATTTAAAAAAAGAAATATATTGGAACCTCTTTATTATTCACTTAATGTTAGTAACTCCTCCCTAATAAAGAACTTATTCTAAAGAAAAAAAAACAGCCCGCTGTATATTACGGTTTAAAAGATACAGCTCTTTATAATAGGGTCCCTTTGGGCTACCCTTATGGTATGGAACCCTAAAATAGAAGGTTGATTGTCAGAATTCAGTAAAAAATATGAGATGGCTTAAGAGATCCGGAAATGCTATGATAAAAAAAACATCAGAGAGTTTACTGTGGGTAGTACGACAAAGTAATCGCTTCCAATTTTTTTTATTTACTAGTGAGGTTTATTCAATAAGCACGGGCACTTTTATATTTCAAAAATCTCCCATCTTCACAAGAGTAGCTGGCAAGCAAACTGGTAAGAAGAAGCACCGCACAGCGGTTGTTTTTCTACTACACACAGTAGAGCATAAAACACAGAGTAACTAATCACCAAAAATATTATCAAGTCCTTGAAAAGCAGTAAAAGACAAAACATTCACGTTTACTGATTGAACAATGCTTTTTAATTAATAGCTAAATTAAGCCGAAGAACAGCTAAACTGAAGTGGCAGTGGGCGGGGCGCATTGCTCGCAGGACTGATGGCCGAAGGGGTCAGAAGGTTCTGGAGTGGCGTCCGCGGACCGGAAGACGAGCTGTAGGTAGGCCTCCAACAAGATGGAGTAACGACCTCGCCAGGATCGCGGGACCGCGGTGGATGCGAAAAGCACAAGACCGGTCTGAGTGGAAATCCTTGGGGGAGGCCCATGTCCAGCAGTGGACGTCTTTCGGCTGACATGATGATGATGATGATTTAATTAATTTGTTCAGACAGATAAGGGAATCAATTTAAAAGTTCACACAGGGATTTAATTTAAAACACCTCGTTTTGTATCGGCGGTTAAAACAAAGTAACCTATTAAAGGGCCGCTTGCAGGAAAAAGATAGATCTAGAATTCAAATTCAAAATTCGATGTCATAATTTTTTATTTCAGGTTTCCCCACAGTCTAGTTAGTAAAGGTCCTTATTGCATACTATAAAGTTACACAAACAATACTTAAGGGATCCTTCACTCAGTAAACGCACTGCCTTCACTACAACTTTGTGATTGGTCCTTTTTGGCCGACCTTTTGTTTATGAGACAATTTGAACCACCCTGTGCGTTCGTGAGCAGTGTGAGAGCTCATTGTGACGTTTGTGAATACGGGTGTTAGTTGCTTATTTACTTATCGACTAACTTACACGAAGTAAATAACGAACCTACAGAGGCCCTAGACAGGATGCACTCGGCATTCGTTAACGTTATCAATAATGTTATGTTATTGACATAGACTGTTCCAGCCATTGGAAGTTACCGGCTAAAATCTCATTAATGACAAACATAAATGCGTTTCTTAACGTTGACGTTGGCGGAATAATCGACAGCCGCGATGGAGCCATAGGGCGCCATTTGCAACGTTAAAAGATGGTGGATGTGTAATTTATTTTAGTGTATTTTTGTATATTTAGGTATTCAAAGTTCTTTTCTGATAGTGATTTGTGCTTTTTATGCCTTTGTGTTGCACGGTAATAGAAGACTTGGACTTATTTCGTGTATCTGGCATCTTACTTCTCGTTTCAAGTGGACTCGTAGTGGTACAGTGGTTAAAACTATCTTGACATCTGTACTACATATTACCGTACAACGTAGCCACCAATCTTCCCGTAGAAGATTGGATTGTATTTTATTGATAAACTGGGGAAATCACTTCATTGTGGGAACGCCATATCCCCGCGGTAGTAGCTGTTAAAGTCGCCGCGGGGCAAAGAGGAAGAGGAAGATGGAGCCATAACCTACAAAATGGAATTGAATTGACGTAACCTATCAGACGGTCGCATCGAACGCCTACGAGTACGTCAATTCCATACATTTTGTCAGTTTTCGAAAATAGTTTACGTTCATCATGTCAGCCGAAAGACGTCCACTGCTGGACATAGGCCTCTCCCAAGGCTTTCCACTCAGACCGGTCTTGTGCTTTTCGCATCCACCGCGGTCCCGCGATCCTGACGAGGTCGTCACTCCATCTTGTTGGAGGCCTACCAACATACAGCTCGTCTTCCGGTCCGCGGACGCCACTCCAGAACCTTCTGACCCCATCGGCCATCAGTTTACGTTAGAGTTAAGCAACTTGTCTAGGCTCACAGATAAGTTATGTCAAAACGAATGAAACTGAGAGTATAATGAATCTAGATTTAAAAATAAACTGCAAGCAGTCCTTCTATATCTAAATTAGGTTAAATCGTGCGTTCCTTTTTTTTTGATAATTTTTGGAACTCATGAAACATTTAACATGACACATGAAACATGAAACAAATTATTTTACTAGTAGGAAGCCACATCATCCTTGATTAATGTACGAGCAATTTTATTAGTTGGTTTAAAGTTAAACCGAACTGAACTGCGTCGAACCAAGCGAGGGCGGGTCATCATTTTAATGGATTTAAACGCCTATTTGAACGCCTTATAACAAAAAAGGATTTTCGGAAAGCACTCCGTCTGCTTGTGTGCCCGTCAGGGTATTCACGTGCAATGTGTAGGTTTTAATCTACGCCCTTTCGCTGTAAACTCGGTACAGCGCCGGGCGGCCGGTGTTTACTGTTTGACAACAAAGCAGATATTGTGAATTCAGTTTCCATCCGAATTAAATTTACGCAATAAAATATTATTCGGTAAAAACTAGACGGAGGTCGAAACACAAATAAGTTGCCGGGAGACCAGCCTATAGATCAGAAAGCTTTGAAAAACTGGCTACCCAGCAGCATTAGGACTAAGGGGTTTTATTATTGTCTATCCTATGACACTCCTTGGGTCAAGACCAATCCGAGACCCCGCAATTTAAAATATGTCAAGGCTTTTAGCCTAAGGAAGTCATAAAGAAACATGTCACACGTGAATACATATATTACATTACCCTCCTTTTTCGGTTCGAATTGCATTGTTTTCGACTCGGCCACCTTTTATGTTCAAGATAAAAGAGCTGTCATAATTTAAACAATACAAATGCAATAGGGGACAAGACAATGTGTTCAACTAATTATTCACAAGTTGTCTTGTCACATGAAAACATACAAAAACAGATCAATTGAGAATTGAGATTTTATTAAAGTTGGTTAAAATTCTTTTTTATTTTACACCTAGATTCATAAGCTGAAAGAAACAAGCCGCATTCAAATCTATTCCGTATTCATGACGTCATATCGTCTGATGTAAGCAGGTATACATATTTATTGACTTTTGTATGATCGTACCCTTACCATGAGTTACAATTACCGAACTCGCTAGCGAGTCGAACGCTCTGTCCCTCGTACCTCTATTGGCAGAGTGCAAAGCGGGTGGAGGGGGTAGCCTAAACGATCACAGCGCTCGCTACGGCTAAAATTGTCATTTTTGTCGCTGACTTGAGCTGTCAAATCCATATTGCAGTAAACATTTTCTAATCGTTTTTGAGATAAAAATATGGTCCTGGTAAGATGTGTTGTATTGAATTGTAATAACACCAAGAAGAATAGCGACTGTAAATTTTACCAATTTCCCAGACCATTGTGGAAACGAGACCGAGGAAATAAGTGGATATTTGCCGTAAGAAAAAAAACGAAACCCGGTTTTAGTCACGAGTAGGCTCATTTCTCACTGAAAACAACAATTTTAATATTATTGGCAATAATGTTACTGACTACCTTTGTCCAAAATTGTGTAATATAGTAATATAACACAAGATTTCATTAATATTTTTCACAATATTTACTTACTTCTTGTTTGACAGCGGTGATAATATTGTCCATAATGGCCGCCTGTCACGTGGCGCTGTCGTCGCGCTCGGTCCCAATAAGAATTCGAGGTCTGCGAGGGACAGAGCATTCGACTCGCTAGCGAGTACAGTAATTGTAACTCATGGTAAGGTTACAGAAGACGGGTGGGCCAATTTTTTTGACTCTAATTGTATTATCGAGGGATAATCCCATATTCAGAATGAATATCACGAGAACAAAAACGAATTCACGCGTGAGCAAGCGCTTCCGTGTTCATTAAGGACTATAGGACTAAATCAGTTTAATGGGTTTAACGTGACGCCGACTTAACGCCTTTGTTCATACTTAAGCTTGTCAATGCTTCACAAAAACTGCACGGGAATGTAGCTCGTATATATAGGAAGAACCGATGGTTTCGATGTCACAGATCAGAGGTTTAAAATGAAGGTAAGTCGCTTGATATGTTGCAAAATAATTTTGTAATTTGTTAGTATAAGCTAACACGTTTATAATTTGATTCATTTGTTTGTTTGTTAAGCACATCAACGATACTATAGACTAGACTAGATATCCATAGGATAAACATATACTTATCTCTAGCTTATTGACTCTTTCCGCGCATAGTTAGTAATCAGTAAGCATCTCTCAATCCCTCGGGAACACTGTTTTTTTTGGGATCTATCTGTCAATTTAGGGCCGTTTAAGCGTTTAAACTATCACAAACTTCTTTCACATGGCTGTATAGACTCTGGCAAATTAAAGATGAGAATGAAAAAATGGTAACACTGTAGTGTCACCCCTTTCTCATCAATTTAAGAAAAAGGGGACGACACTACAGTGTTGCCATTTTTTTCATTCTCATCTTTCATTTGCCAGACTCTATTAATTAGTGTCATTAAGAGGTATTTACATCGACGACGTTATTAGTCCAGATGAAACGACATTTTGAGCCGCTATAGAACGATGTCCCAGAAATCTATATCTTTTGTATTCACGTTACTTCTTACTCGTTACTTAATGACTATCATTATGACAGTGTTATAATATAGAAGTCCATGATCGTACGAATCACTAACCCCTGCCTACGAGAGCTCGTTTTCCGGTGAAGGTAATTTGTGTAATAAGCTCAAGTAGGTATATGGTTTTACGTGTCTTTACTTATATCTGAACCAGTAAGTAAATTGTAATTGAATGCCGTAAAAACAAACTAATCTTAAACCTAGTTTGTCAGTTTTATTTTCAAATCAGAACATTCATGTCTTCAATATGTCGACATCCTTTGCGCAAATCAATTGCCGAAGAAATATTTTTTTTCTGCTTTTGGGTGTTTATGTATGTATATGATCTCTAATTCTTGCTGTCATTTTTATTGGGTTCAAAGCAACTTCACGAAGTTTGAATGCCCGGTAAAAAAAATATACTAGGGTAAAGTCACCAGGGGTCAACCAATACTCGACTTTAGGTATATGATTGCGAAGAGTGGGAAATATATATTTGCCTACAGGTCTCTGGCTGGCCACTGGTGACTTTACCCTGAATTAATTCATAAAATAGTTCTGCAATTTTCTTCTTTCAAGTTTTTTCTGCTCAACTAAAAACAACTTTTCTCGTAATCATTGGCTCCTACCGATGATGCTGCCGTAGTTAATTATAATATTATAATAATTATATTAATTTAGATAGTAAGCACTACGGGAACAAAAGATTTCATCATCTCTTTTCCCAAAACAGCTACAAACCGCGGTTCTGCTCTTCGCCACGGCCATGGTTGCCGCGGCCGACCGCAACAAGAGATCACCAGGTAAAACTATATTATTTACCATGTTCTGTTTCAATACCGAAATCTGTGGCACTTTTACAAAACTAATGTCGCTTTTTCAGAATATCCAAAGTACACTGTACTTGGGACGTTCTGAAAAAACAAATCCGCGAGTCCCATAAGATTCATTAATAACAGCATGTATATTTCGTGTAAAAAGATTAAAAAATAAACCTGCAAACAAGGTCTTGCCTTGTCTTTAATTTATTCAGTTCTAATACTGACATTTAAATATTTTCGCCATCAGAACAAAATCTGAGTTAAGAAACAATAAACCATGTGTTGATGTTTGACGTTAAACATAGAGAGATGAAAGTTAGCTGAAATAATGCTTATTTTATTTGCATTCTTGAATATTGCAAAGTGGGGCAACATGTTAATTTAAACAATAAGAAATTATCACACATGTCTAATCGCAGCTTAATTGGTTACTACATTATCGAGTTATAGGTACAAGGATAATGTTTTTTTTTTTATGCTAATGTGAAGGCACGCGAGCACCTGACGATAAGTGGGATCTGAGACCCATAGACATTTGAATTCTCAAGACTACAATCTCAAAACTGCAATCCTAAGACTTCAAATGCGTTGCCAATCCGGAGGACTGTGATGGAATGCCTCTATGCTAGTAATTTCACCGGTTGTCTTATTTGCTGCTTGGCGGTATGTTCATGGATAAGATGGTGGTAGCGATCTGGATGGACCCTGCACAAGATCCTACCACCACTAAATACTAAATGCTAATCCATCCATTTATTCTGATGTTCTCACCATCGATCGTTAATCGGATCCTATAGGATATAGAGTCCAAAAAGTTTCCTTGGAAAAAAGTGTGATGAGAAATTTATGTAAATAGTTGTAATATCATCTCTCTTTTACTCAGAATGGAAGTAAAAAGCTAGCTCATTCTCACGTTAGACAATGGTGAATTATAGGTGCAAAACTTCAGTAAATGACCTCTCGCATGTAAGTTTTTCACCTATAGTTTGTATTATACCGTTCGCATATAATCTTCTATTGTTTAATTTTTTTAAGTAAATTATTTTGTCTTTAGGTGGAAGCGGTTGGCAAAACGGTGGCGGTTACAATGGCGGCGGAGGGTACGGAGGCGGAGGCAGCGGGTTTGATGGAGGCTTACCTTCGGTAGGCGTAGCGCGCTCGGCGTTCGGTGGGGGCGGCGGCAGCTGGGGAGCCTCTGGAGGTACGCATAACCAACATCTACCTCCTTTTCATTGTTGCAAAAATGCAGGGATAAGGGTAGGTGATGGTCTCCTGGGCAAATGACGGCACTACCTTCTATTAATCAACGAGATGCCCGCTTAGTCATCTTGGGTGCCGACGGGCAAGCTTTATATAGATAGGTACACTAACCTTAGTTTCCGGAGTACTAAAAACAATAATAATCGAGGTACGAGTACTAAAACTACAAGAAGCTAGGAGAACTTGACGTACCAATCAATTGCGTCCCTGAGAAAGTTTTTAGATCTTACGATTCCTTAATAAAGACCTCCGACTATCAGTCTACTCTACTAAGTCGTGAGGAAGCTCGTTACAAATTTGTAGCCTGTAACGATAGTGACGCTACTCACTTTCTTGTAATTTAAATTTCCCTTCAATATAACTCTTAGGTACTTTTCTCTTCGATATACTCGTAATTATGAGAACGGGACTTAATTTTAAATTATTTAGGTACCTCAATATTCTAACTGTTGCGAGTATTACAATACTATGGCCGTAATCATCAGACGATGGTCAATATTGAGTATATTGACCATCGTCTGGTGATTACGGTTCTCGAATCTAATATTTTGTCTAAAACCTAAGGTGGAAATCACAATAATTATGAAAACTGTCAAGTGTAGTATATACATGATGCTTGCAGGACTAGGCCGATCGAGCGGCGGCTCCGGCTCCGGTGGTTGGGGCGGGGCGAGCGGAAGGAGCGGTGGAGGCTCCGGAAGTTGGGGGGGATCAGGTGGTTTCAGCGGAAGAAGCGGCGGATACAGTTCTGGTGGATGGGGCGGATCAGGAGGACCTAGCGCAAGAAGTGGCGGAGGCTACAGCTCTGGTGGGTTAGGCGGGGCAAGCAGTTTCAGCGGAAGAAGCGCTGGAGGCTGGGGCAGCAGTGGTCTCGGAAGCAGCGCATACAGCTCTGGGTGGTCAGGTTCCAACGGCTACAGCGGAGGAAGCGGCTGGGACTCCTCCTCGCTTGGAAGGTCTTCAAACGGTTGGAATTCCGGCTTGGGCAGATCAGGAGGGTCAAACGGCTGGCAATCCTCCGCTTGGTAGTTCACCGGATTGCGATCGAAACCTCAATCCAGTATTAAATAATACCGATCTTTTCCTTGCTCGTGCTTAGACTAAGTTGCAATTAAATCAATTATTCAATTGTTTATTGGTCTTTGTTTTTAAACTGTGGGTGTCACCTTCATACTTCACAGTCGGAGATTGAATTGGATTTAATTTCTTGTTGGAAATTGAATAACAAAAGTCGCCTGGGAAACATACACCTGTTGGCACTGTGTAACATAGGAAAGGCGGGATGTTTTGCCACAGTAATTTACTAATAATTACCTAAGAACTTACAAGGTGTGCACGTATGAAGACAAATGAAAAATAAAAATATTATTAAAATGAATATTATGGTTTTTGCTTGTAAATAGACACAGCGCAGCGTGTCCGGAAAAAATCGCAATCGATAACTTTAATTATAATATACTAGGGCATTTTGAAATATTTAATAAAAAAAGTATAATTCACCCTTAATGTGGCAAAAGTTAAAAGAGTCGGGTAGTCAATCTAATCTCTTTTTGATTTTGAATGAGAAAAAAGAAACACATTCCAAACATAAAAAGTGAATATTATGGTACGTTTACAGTGACATACATTGCCAAATTAAGGGATAACTAATCATAATTATTGCTGGCGAGGCCATTTGCAACGTGAAAAGATGGCGGATGTGTAATTTGTTTTAGTTTTTATTTTTGTGTATTTAGGTGTTCAAAGTTCTTTTTTGTTAGTGATTTGTACTTTTAATGCCTTTGTGTTGCACAGTGATAGAAGACTTGGACTTATTTCGTGTATCCTGGCATCTTACTTCTCGTTTCACGTGGACTCGCAGTAGTAGAGGTTAAAACTATCTTGGCCTCTGTCCTACATATCACCGTACAACGTTGCCACCAATCTTCCTAGAGAAGATTGGATTGTGTTTTATTGCTATATTGATTTATATTTACTTATATACTATACTTGACACTGGCAGAATCAATTCATTGTGGAAACGCCATATTCCCGCGGTAGTAGCAGTTAAAGTCGCCGCGGAAAAAAAAAAAGCTAATAACCTGGCGTTTTCAGTTTAGGGTAGGTACCTACCGTTACTTAGACTTACTATGGATATTTAAATTCATCATTCCACCCGAGTGGGTGGGTGGATGTATGGTTTTCCATACATTTCCTATGCTATAGGTACTCGTACGTATATGTAGGTATATGATTAGTAATTTTCATTTCGATCATCATTCAAGTGTTTAATAGTTTTTAATCAAGGCAATACGGCGAGCTACTGTACGCTAAACTTGTGAAGACAAAGTAAAACGAGGTATATGGAGCAAAATGTTGTAATATCAAATTTAAATTCTGGGCGCATACGTATCTCTGCCAGCGTTTAAGGATCGCGTAATGGCCTATGGAGCAGCGCATTAGTGAATTAGCTCTTTGGGGAAATTTTGTAATATTATACGAGTTTTGGCAGGTAGCATGTTACGAAGCTTAAAAGACTAATCCTCATCCGTACGGACAATAGCCAAAATTGTGAAATTTGCTGATGACAGTAGATTAAATAGTTCACTTTAACTAACATGTGTTTATAGTGTGTTTTCGGGGCAACAATATATTTTTCACGCCACTGCTCGGAAATATGGCGAAAGATGGTCTGTTCTTGGTCCCGAAAACAATCGATAGTTGTACATTGAATGAGCAGGCCTACTATGAATTTAAACAGACCAACTATGTTAACATTGTTGGTCTGTTCCATTGACCAATAACATCGGTCCGCTGATCACTAATTCGACCAATCAGAACACACTTTGTGCTGCATATGAAATTGGCCAATGAGAAGTCGTTTTATTAATATTCATCCCTTCACGGACAGGCAAAGGAATCAGATTCCATACAGCCATATATGTCTGCTTTTAATTATTTGAAATAAAGTTTTTGTCACGGTGAGAGTCGTCAGTTTAAAAAACGCCTTATAAGATTATTTTTTTATTTCCTCGCAGTAGTCGTGAAAAGCACTGTGTTAAGCCTCGGCCGAAAGTGCAATAGATGGACTCGACTTTCGAGGGCCTCCGCTACGCGTCGGCCCTCGAACTAACTCGTCCATCTATTGCTTACTTTCTAACCTCTACAACAATGTACTATAGTATTCAGATAGAAATCATTGGTCAGCTGAACATTGCAGTCGTACCACGGGTCTAGAATGAGTAACTAGTAGCACAGTTGTGAGAGTGTCGGTGGCCTGGTCTGGAGTCGTAACTCGCGATCTTAAGACTGAGTCCGTACCCCTATATTCTACTCGTACACAATAATATAAGTAGTAAATTCCTAACTTGTTACACGGCTAATTCATACAAGGAGTACATTAGGGCATTTCTTTAAAAGTTTGTACCTAGTTAAGGACTAAACTTAAGAAACGGTAACTTTTCCGCTGAGTTACAAAAATTAGTCATACATTTATATACCTCTCAAAGCCAATAAGCAGTATCTCACTCTGTCACGTTTGAGATACCACCGTTTGTCTTTGTAAAAGGTTAACAAATTTTCGTAGCTCAGTGGAAAAGTTAACTTTTCTTAATTTTTCTCCTTAACTAGGTACAAACTTTTGAACAACGGCCATTAGTATTCAGACAATGCCTTTTCGCTACAACTTAATTTGCTTACGTTAATAGCTCATTATGAATCATAACACAATAGTGCGTTACGTTGTGTTTGTAAAATAAAAATAATACTTACGGAACCTTATTTAATTATCAAACCTTACCCGCCCAAAGGAAATCCAATTTTGTTTCAAACCATAAATTTTCACGAAATTACTCTATTTCTGGCTAATTAGTGTGCCCGAGAGACAGAGGTGCCGTAATTACTAAAATTGTAGAACAAGTCGGTTTGTCGCAACACCCTGGGATATTGAGCACACCCCCTGCGACTTTGGCGGGCGCAAGTCATTAAGAATCGAGTCATAATACGTACATGTTAGTGTGCCCGTTATATTCCTCCTTACTCGTAGCTTCTTAGAACACTTTAGTGCCTTTTAAAAAGTGCCTTCTAATCTATTTCCAATTGCTTCAACTAAAAGCCACAGAAGAAAGTAGTCAAAGGTAAGGAAGAAATATAATAATCTTGCAAACTGAAAGGGGTAAGGTAAAAACCGGCCAATGCTTCCGCACCGTGGTTTTATTTGTAAGAAGAAGAAGAAGAAAAACATTTAATGCCACATCACATTCAAAAATAAACGTACTCTAACTTTAAATAGAGATACTGCCGCACTCAGAGACGTCAATTATGCTTGATTAAAGTTCTTGCTGTCACTTTCTTTGCTATAGCAATAGAATAAGACAACGTCAATAAGCAGGCATTACATTTTATTGACGTCTCTGAGTTAGTATAGGTAGATAACTTAAGTAAAGGTTCTCTTGCATGTAGTTGTAGGCACACTCCGGCAGGATCTGGTTTTCAGTCCCTTCCTCTTACCGTGCAAACTTACTATAATTGCCGTCAAACTTCTTGAACATTAGGCGAGGTAGTGGGGGAAAGTTCGCGCATCGTACACATACGTGCAGGGAGGCAGAGGGACGGGGACGCGGTGCGGGACGCAAACGTCAACTGATTGACCAATGGGTGCGAACGACGCGTGCTCCCCCGCCGCCCGCGGCCCCCCCTCCCAACGAAACCTAAAAATCGCTTCTGCGCAAGCAAGGTTACGTGTTCAAGAAGTTTGCCGGCAACTATACCTAGCTATCTAGCTAAAAAATGTTTTAATAAATAAAATCTAGATTTATTAAAAGTTCTACTAAATAATGATTTTCATTATAATGACACCTACTTATATTAGAACCAATTTCTGACACGGATTTGCGTCGGTATTTGCCACTACAACATATTATTGGACTTAATGATGACAAGACAAATCCCATTTTGTTTTATATTGTCACTGAAAAGTGAGATCGATTGAAATGCTAGTAAGTAGTTTCTTGGAACAAATGAGTGAAAAATATATATTTTCTTGGATGAAGTCAAGTCCCACGGAGTAAATGGGACCCATCCACCACAATTATTGTTTCTATTACCTGAAATAAAGTTCGGGATGCAAATAATAAGGCAGTTTCCCCTAGTTAGATTATTACTGTACGTGTTTGCATACTTTACGTTACATATACACGTTCTTGCATAATTATGGAATTCCGATAACAATAGAATAGTTGCAATAATAATTTCACGGTCAAGCTAAAAATATTATGATAATGAACACAAAGGGTGTCCATAATATAACTTTGATGACGCAAACTGGCATTATGTACAACAAGCTAGCCTGCAAATTAACATTTAGATAAGTACAGACACCAGCAATTATAAGAAGTCTTATCATCATGTCAGCCGAAAGACGTCCACTGCTGGTCATAGGCCTCCCCCAAGACTCTCCATTCAGACCGGTTTTGTGCTTCTCGCATGCACCGCGCTTCCGCGATCCTTACGAGGTCGTCACTCCATCTACAAGTCTTTGACCAGTGTGTGTTGCCGGTGATGACTTACGGATCTGAGACGTGGGCGCTAACAATGGGCCTCATATGGAAGCTAAAAGTCACTCAGAGGGCTATGGAGAGGGCTATGCTTGGGGTTTCTCTGCGTGATAGAGAGAAATGATGATATCCGCAGTAGAACTAAGGATACCGAGATAGCCCGAAGAATAGCTAAACTGAAGAGGCAGTAAGCGGGGCACAATGCTCGCAAGACTGATGGCCGATGGGGTCAGAAAGTTCTGGAGTGGCGTCCGCATTTAAAAGTATTATAATTTATTATAATTTACAAAATATTGGGCGAACATAAACACGTCTGATCTCTTTAATGATGACCGAGGGTGAAAACTTGAACTGTTGATTGAAACTACATCAATTGCACTTACCTATCTTATATTGGCATTATCAATAACGTAAGACATTCACAATTGCCATTGATCGTCTCCGGTGCTTTTAAGAGTCCCCGAAACGGTCATTTGCGAATGAAAAAGTTTACGTGACCGATACATTGACTTTTGTTAATTTAAACGATTGTTTATGATACTGCGGTATTGACACCAAATGAAGAAAAAATTGATTGACTGCAAATGAAGCGACGTGCATTGACGGTAAATAAATAGATGATAACAAACTTCAATTGTTTTCTTATGCTTGATTGCGCTCTCAAATATGTCAGACGTGCCTGAGCTCGAGGTAGCGTTACGAACGACGCCTATACGCCTTCAATTGAAGCTTCAATGGCCTGTCATTTGAAACGATCAATCACCTATAGTTACCTAAACGTTATCATTCGCAAAACACCGTTTCGGAGACACTTTAGAATGTTCTACAGTCACGAGATTAAATTTGGTGCCCACCTTAGGCCCAAAGTCTGACATTCTACAACATTAACGTTGAGTTTCCTAAAAGTTACAAATGTCTTGACACATCTAGTATACATTTTACACAATATCATTGACGACTTCAAGCCTATTTCTCTTGCTCTTCTTCAAATTAACGCTCGTGACCGTACTTTTCCAAGGCCAGTTTTTTACGACAAAGAAACGATGTGTCATAGGTTTTTTTTTTGCATAATAAAGGCAGATAAACTTTCCAACTTTGATCCTATAAACTTTTTACCTATTCCCAATCGTTAACCAAACATATTTAGGTATGGTTGTATTCATTTCACAATGTCAATATAACTTATGAGCTTTTCAATTTGCATGTCCCGATTTCTAAAGCCGCATATTTAAAGTTATTTTTTGTATGCTCCGACTCCAATTACAGACCATCTATATGAAACGAAATCTTCTTTTTTACTTTTATTATGCTTGTCTCCTGTCAAATATACTAAACTGATTTCCACCTTTAAAATGATTGACTGGTAGAGAATGTTTCAAGGCAATAAGTCCGCCATTTGTAGTTACTTTGTGTATTTGTGCATTAACGTTGAAATAAATAAATATAAGTAACACAGTTTTAAGAAACATTTAAAAGTTTCCTTTTGCTATTCTACTTATTTCATTGATTTGATTTTAAAAAATCTGACTGTTTTTTAGATGAAGTGTTTGTTCTGGTCAGACCTGACGAAATACCAGCCTATATTGAATCCTGATACTCCGAGCTTGGTATATACTGTGCGACGACTTATTTGGAATGCGGGGCTATGGTCAGACCATAGCTTGGGATTGCATTTTTTCGCAAAAATATCTATTATTTGCATCTTACTCACAAACTTCTCGCAACTTGCGACCTTGATAGTAAACAAAGACGACCCAGATAAACTATTCGAATGCTTTAGCATCCTTTCGTTTTGCGGAATGGGGGCCATGAAACTTTTGAACCTATATTCAAACAAGGAACACTGGAATTTCATCCTTTCCCAGGTCAGCTCATTAGAAAATGAGCAGTTGCATGGAGCAGAGCAGAAAAACTGTGTAGAATACGACACAGACGACGAAGAAGTTGTGACACCTCATGTTGAAACGTACACAAGAAGTCATCTACGGACTTCAAAGCTTCTGGTGAAGTTATACAGTACTACTGCCGTTATATTCATTCTGACACCTTTTATCGAGTACGCATTACAGACTGAGCCAGAAGCCTACCCGCACATTCTGCCTGGCTGGGTACCTCTGGATGCCATTGGATTCGCAGGATACTTCATCGGCATACTACTTGAAACCATCGCCTCTATTTACTGCGTGATTATCCACGTAGCGTTTGACTGTACTGCTGTCGGTATGATGATTTTTTTATGCGGCCAGTTCTCACTTCTCCGTGAAAATACGGAAAAAATTGGGGGCAGCGGCGGCAAGGGGCATGGTGCAAAAAGAGATGCGCGAGCCCACTTCAGAATCATAAAAAGTCATAGGACTCATGTTATACTTTGCAAGTAAGTAATTTTATATTAAGCGCTACCTATTTAAAATCTTTGTTCTACTCGCGTACTATGAATCGCTAGTGTTGATATCGTTAACGGTACCGAAGCGTGAAAACGATTCTATAATGAGCGTTGCCATGGTAATAACAGTTAAGTAACAATTATTAAAGGATTTCTAAGTAACTTTTTTATAAATTAATAACTAAAGATTTATTTTAATTTACTTGCGACTTTTTTCACTTTACAATTGTTACAATGCACCCAATTACATTTGAATACGAAGAAAGCCCAACGGGACCCTATTAATACCTATATGTTGATTTTTTCAGGATATTATTTATACTTATAACCGTGGATTTACTAACAAAAAATATATAATTAATGAGGTCCCCATACATGAACTGTTTTTTTCTCAACGTAATTTTATTTTTCTTGTATCGTAAAAAGCGGTATGATTATACAAAAACTGAAGAATATCAACAAAACTAAAAGAAACTACAAAACTTGCACATTTTTTTTACTGCTCAACTACTTACTTATATTTATATATGTGCCAAAAACGTTGACTACACAGTTGGTTTTACCAAGCGGACGGGAATGGTTATCCCCTATGGAGTGAACGTGGTGGGGAGACGAGACCAATCGCGCTATAGTGAACTCGATATTGCCAAGCCAGAATTTGAAGGTTTAATGGCATTAAAAAATATATTTGTGCCTCTGACCTTGGGGCTAAACTGAACTACTTTTGTCTGCAACATTAAAAAATAACTAAAGTATAGATAACTAATTGATGTTAAAGTCTAATTGCAAAATCAGTTGTTTTTATGGCAATTAGAAGGCACGCGAGCATTAAGGCCACCTGATGGTAAGTGGGATCTGAGACCCAAAGACATTTGAATCATCTCAAGACTACAATCTCAAACCTGCAATACTAATGCCCGTATTAATAAATTGATCTCAACTCTAATGCTCGTCTTGAGATGCGTCAAAAATGACAGTGTTCTATTGTTTGGCGTTTAGTTTGACGTATCTTGTGACGGGCCTCAAATTCAAGATGAATTTATTAATACGGCCCTAAGATTTCAAATGCGCTGCCAACCCTGAGGACTGAGATGGAATGCCTCTATGCTAGTAATTTCACCGGTTGTCTTATCCCCACACCGGGACACAGCAATGAGAATACTATTGCTTGGCGGTGGGTTAATGGATAAGATGGTGGTAGCGATCCGGACAGACCCCGCACAAGGTCCTACCACCCGCAAACTAGTATGAAAAAAAGAACAAAAGAAGTTCAGTTTCAGGAGTAGAAACGATCCATGCATTTAAAGCTCCAAGATCAAAGGCACCCTGTATAATACTAACAGAGCTAATATTCTGATGAGATCTTCCAGCCTATCTATATATTTTTCAAGGTATTTTTTCTAGCCTAAATTTTGCCAGTTAATTCTGTACCACTTTCTGTTACCGAATTATACTAAAATTTGGAATACATAACAACGCGTACCTACTCGATGAAAATTCAATATTATGGTATCTAACAGCTATTTAGAAAGACTAGCAAGTTGCCATAGGTTGGATAACTTCGGCACTGTATCACTCACCCCTTAACCCTTATGCTATGCCGGCTGAAATGATAGCGATCATACGCTGAGTGTGTCACCGGCTTAATAGTTAGTATATTTTAACGTAGATTAATAGTTAGATCTCTATTAGATAAT
Organism: Acleris sparsana; assembly: GCA_923062465.1. Classification (NCBI taxonomy): domain Eukaryota; kingdom Metazoa; phylum Arthropoda; class Insecta; order Lepidoptera; family Tortricidae; genus Acleris; species Acleris sparsana. Next base: position 3,190,341 of record OV281292.1, read on the forward strand.
GACAACACAAATAAATAACAATCGGGATTAAAAAAACGGTCTCAAAATTAAAATTAAACAATACGTCCGAAACACATACTGCTGTATGAGAGCACATAGGTCCTTGGGGTTTGTACTTCTCTCTCGCTCGCTTTTAATACAAGCGTATGAGAGCAAGTGAGAGACATGTATAACCCCAAAGAACCTTCTGAATAAGAGCTATCGCAATGTATTTACTTACTTCATTGTATAGTCAACCTTATAAGTAGGTGCACACTTTTGTACCTTGTCGCTGAAACGCCTTTGACAGATTAGTCCATCATTTCATACATGACGTTAAAGTGACAGAGTACTAAAGTGTGCAGCTTCTTATAAAGCCGACCGTACTATCATCCCAATGGAACCCTGACTCACCATAGATTTGTGTCACAGTGATGTTGATTCAAGTCGTAAGGAATGCCAAACAAATTGTTTTATTATGTCACTGTGACACAGTTCTACGGCGGGTCAGGGTTCAAATTGGCTGATAGTACATAACATGAGAACGTGTCCAAATAATTAATTAATAATTTGATTTCGATGAGCTTTAACCGTATCATATTTAATTTTGTTACTATTATTGACGTGTCACTTTGGAAACTCAGCAGAAGACAACTTCGATACATTATCGGAGTGTTTACCGGGCACTTCGCGGTTAAATATCTCCTAGCAATGATGGGCCTTTATGACAACACAGATTGTAGAATGTGCGGCGAAGAGGCTGAGACAATGAAACACCTATTGTGTGAATGTGATGCCCTCGCTGGAGTTAGAATGAAAATCCTCGGTTGTGGATACCCAGAACCGAACGATTTCAAGGCACTGCCATTGCACTCCACTATCCGCTTTTGGAAGGGGTGGAGGCTGCATTGGATTAAGCGCTAAAAGAGGGGTAATTACACAAAAGATCCCACAGGGTCGAAGTGTATCCGTAAGGACCCCACCATAAGATAAGATAAGATAAGACGTGTCACTGTATAGCACAGACATCCTTGCTATAACAGGGTTGGTGATTGTATATAATAAAACCAAATTTTGTAAATACTTCTAGATGCATCGTTACTCAAAATTATCGTTTATGTCCTTATAAAATAAATTTCTGATTGAATTTTAAACACAAGTATTTTTGCAAAACCTAAAATATTTCACTCTTGTTTTATTAGAACAACATTAATTATTCCTATAGGATTATGAAATTATGTTTATATCTATTAACGAGGTTAATATCTAACTGTTGTTTCAGAGTAATCAAGGAACTAGATACTTCGCTGAGAACAATTCTGGGGGTGTATTTCCTAGTAGCTACCCTAACGGTTTGTTCAGTTGCCATAAGACTTAATTCGGTAAGTGTTTTTTCTTTTAACTATTCTGCGCGGTCGGAATTACTAAGTAACTCGACCATGGTCATGTTGTCCTTGATTGAATTGAACCAAAATTTGATCGAGAAGACTCATGACTCGTGGTCAAACTGGTCAAGCAACCTTGATTGAAGTTTAGGAGACCTTGGATGAGTTACGTGATGTAACGTTTGTAGAATAAGTAGGTATTATTGATTTAAATAAGCATTGAAATAACTTGTATGAGTTATTTAGTATTAACTATTAAAGGGGCTGCAATAGTTCTCAATTGTGTTAAAAGATAGACTTGTATAACATACAAATAAAAGATAGACACATGGCAGTATGTCCGCACCGTTTCGGAGAAAAAGTCGAGCGACACGCAGTACCTACGTAATTTACGCGAAGCCATCCAGGCCCAATTTGCCACCCTCATAACTTTTCCCCCAGTTCCGCTAGGAACCTGATTTTTTTATACACTACTTAAACGTATGACTTTAAAGCTCAGAAAAAAAAAAGTACCATCGATCGGAAAATAGTAAAATTATGATCCCATATTAAAATGTATCGAAAATTAAATACCAACGTACATAACTCCTAGCTAGTACCTTTTAGTCATTTTTAACATATTTACATAGTTTATACAAACCTCTTACGTCTAGGTAGGCCTACCAAAAAACCTTCCAAAAACATAAATGTAAAAATACGCCCAATACTTATCGGTGCCCATGAACGGTAGACATATAAAAAAAAATAGCGCAGATATCAATACACTAGATTTGGCACTTGATTGTTTAGATTCAGACCAATATATTGCAAATAAAATTAATTTTGATATTGTAACATACTATATTAAATAAATAAAAAACTGCCATTTTCATGTTGCGTATTAAAAAGGTAGTTAAAGTTACCTAAGTACGTTTAAATCTTTTTTTATAACTAATTAATAGCAACACTAAATACATTTCCCCTCTCTTACTTAATTATGTTCTACTAGCTGTTCCCGTGCCCAGTTCATTAGGAAATATTTTTTTTGTAATTAACGTGGCTTTCAATTGGTAAAAGAATTTTCAAAATTGTTTCAGTGGATCCAGAGATCCCCTTACAACGTCCCAAACTTTACCTCTTTATAATATTAGCATAGATAAGCAAACTTATCAACTCATCTAAAGTAAATATTTCGTTTGTCCATTGTTTTAGCAAAACTTGAGCTTCATGCAACTGGTGTCTCTACTCCAGTACATGTGTGGAACTCTGACCCAGCTGTTTCTGTACTGCCGATACGGAGATGCCGTCTTTCATGAGGTTAGGTGACCTGTTTCATATATCTTATGCAAGATAAGTATGACGTCAACTAGTAAAGGGTGGTCAGTCACGTGTGGAGAGTCGTGCTTCACGTAGCTTGTAAATAATGTATGAGCGATTAAGTAGGCATACGTGATCTTTTACAAACACATGCGTAGTTTTATTTGCCAGTCCGTTTTTGTAGGTTTCTAGCCAAAGGAGTTAGAAAGAGACTTCCGCTTGTAATTTGGAACTTGTAGCTTCGTGAAACGGGCGTCAGGGGTCGAAATTTGCTACTGATGAGTGATGATATCAATTTGAAAAAACCGTGCCTGAGCATGTCTGACCATGCTCAGTGTAGGGTTCCGAAGCCGTTACTACACAAAAATTACCTCAAAAACAACAAGAATGAACTTATTCTCTATTAAAAGTTAATTGGTGCTGTCTTAAATGATTTGAGTAGCCATAAACACTAATCGCCTGTATCTCAGGCACCAATCAAGCCTACTTAGATGTGATAGTTTTTCTTTTAAATTCGTTATATATGCGCTTTCATGACTTAACTCTAACAAGCGCGGTTTATTGTTTTGCACAAACCCGCAATATTTTTGAAAGATAACCTAACCTAAACAACGACACCCAACACTTTGGGTTAGACGAGAAAAAATATAAAAATATCTTTTTTTAAATTGTGTTTACCTTTTTTGGCGTGACTGATATCTATATTCATGCCAAATTACAGCTTTCTAGTACTAAGAGTCTGAGCTAGGCTGCGGACGGACGGACGAACGAACGGACGGACATGGCAAAACTAAAAGGGTACCTAGTTTGACTACGGATCCCTAAAAAGGCTTATTAAAACTGAAAGACTAAATAGGTAGAAATGAAAACTACTGACATTGTACTGACATTGAGTTGGACAGTAACAACAAATATTGATTAACAGCATTAAAAAAAACTAATGTTGTGATAACAACTTTTACCCTCAAAATAATAATATTATGGCAATATTATTCTAAGCAATACTCATTAAATTCAATAAAGAAAATTGACTCAATGTGCCACTTTTAGAATCAAAAAATTTTTTTTGCGATTTAGCTGTATTTATCTCTGATATTGTTTGCGTTATTTATTTTATATTATTTAAAGTAAAGTCGGGTTTTTAAAGTAATAGTAGTCGTGTTTATTAATACTTAATAATTTAATTACACTCGCGGTAAAATAATTCGAGTCAGTACGAAAATCTAAAATTGCTCTTAAAATAATAGAGCTAGCAGCATGAATGAAACTCTATATTGTAGATAATTTAACGGTTAATTAAACAAGACCAAATTCTGGAAACGTTATTAGTTTAATTGTGAAAATTACATAAAAAACAAAATATCAATAATTTTTACGTTGAAAAAATAATGGTTGGTACCTCGCATACAACACAAAAATGAACTTTAAAACAAAATTAATACTTTTTATTGCCTCCACGGGCTCTTCTCACAGCTGCCAGGCGATTGGGCATGCTGTTTATTAAGTTTCTTATGCGATGTTGCGGGAGATTGATCCATTCTTCCACTAACGCATGTTTCAGGTCTCGAAGTGTAGCTGGGGCGGGGTTTCGGTTTCTTACACACCTCCTAAGCTTGTCCCAAGCGTGCTCAATCGGATTGAGGTCCGGCCTTCTCGAGGGCCAGACCATGCGATTGATGCCAACGTCCTGAAAATACTCATTTACAATTCGAGCTGTATGTGGCCTGGCATTGTCTTGCATGAATATTGAATTTTCACCCATATTCATCAAAAATGGGCCGACATGCTCATTAAGAATCTCTTCCACATATCTTGCACTCGTTAGCGTACCATTTTCTATCAGCACTAACTCCGTGCGACTCTCTGAAGATATTCCAGCCCAAACCATAACTGATCCACCGCCGAACGCCACTTTTTTCTCAAAACAAGCTGGAATAAAACGTTCCCCTGGCCGTCGGTAGACTCTTCGCCGCCCATCATGTGCATAAAGCATAAATCTGGATTCATCAGAAAACATTACTCTTGCCCATTCTTCGTCTCCCCATCGTGCGTGTTCGCGGGCGTAACTTAATCTTGCTACCCGATGTTCCCTTTGAAGTTTTGGACCATTTGCGGGTCTATGTGGAGTCAAATTTGCTTCAAGGAGCCGCCGCCTTACAGTCCGAGAATGAGAATGAGAAAACGTTTATTACCTATTAGTGTTTACATCCTTTCGTTCCCGCAGGATTGTGTCAGCTAACTTATGTCTAGAAGATCTGTGTAAGCTGTAGGTGTTATGTCACATAATATGTTGAGCAAAGGATGTTAGTATTGGTTCTGATTTCTTGTGTTACATTTATTTAATTCTAAGGGGACGTGGAACCGCCGCCCGTCGGGGCCAGCGCCTCATGTCTTTATTTTTTATATAGGTTATTTCACCTATTCTATTATTGGTTAATAGTGGGTTAAATTCGCTCGCAAAATTACAGTCCGCTCGCCTATGTCGTCTGTACGGGTGTCCCGAAGTTGATTTGTTACTTCGACTGCCGTGAGGTGTCGATTTCGGAGCATGCTCGTAACAATAAATCGATCCTCTCGAGCTGTAGTACATCTCGGTCTACCGGTTCCTGGTCTTCTTATGTTCTGCCCAGTTTCTCGGAAACGTTGGATGACTCGCTGCACTGTAGAAAGTGACACACCTATTGTACTTGCTGTACTTCGCTGACTTCTGCCTTCTTCTAACATAGTGACGATACGTGTACATTCTTCTGGTGTTAGAGACATGATAGTAATTCAATAATGATGGTGAAAGCCGACGATGACCGCCTTTTATAATTTTGATTTGACAGATTGAAAACAAAATTGAGAAAACAAGCAAAAGTAAAACACTCGCGAATTGAATTTATTTCCAAATTGGATATTTTTATTTTTTTTACTTTTTTAATGACGTTATAGATCATTTAAGGTTTTATTTCATACGATATTAAATTTTTTTTAGTTTAAAGTTGGTTTCATACATCTACCATTATCTATTTGCAAGTTACAGGGATTTTCGTCACCGACCCGTATTATTTGACCGCGAGTGTATCATTGTTTGGCGCCTCATGTACCTAGTTGCTTATTATGTCGTAAAAAGTCAACCAAGTAAAGTTTTTTTTGTTATACGAAATATTTAATACCTAGGAATGTGTGGTTTAATATATCTCCGACGTCTGGTTAAGTTATTTTTAGGGTTCCGTACTCGAGGGGTAGCCGAACGGGAACCTATTAACATGCCTACGCTGTCCGTCCATCCTAAGTATCCTAACTTTAAAGACCTTTATCTTTTAAACCGTGATAGACAGCGGGTTTTTTTTCAGTATATTTATTATTAAGGTGGATCTACTTTCAACGTATTTTATTAAAGTTGTATCATAAAAACAGTAAAACATACAAGCGTCAAATTTAATATAATTATTTTACAAACCGTAAGAAAAACAACAAATACTAACTATACCTACGGTAGGGAACCCTCAGAGCGCGAGTCCGACTCGCACTTGACCGGTTTTTTTTAAAAGGTCCGTATACACTCTATCCATATATGCATTCCAATCATCTCATATCACTTAACTGTGCGCACTATCGACCAAAAGCTATAATCGAACCTACCCAGCCAGCTACCCAATCAGCTTATTTCCTCCCACGTCCTCCCCCTTCCCTCACGCACCACTGTCCTCTGTGCACAGGTAATCGCATTCACTGCCATTCACTGCCTCCCCGACGTTTCATGCAGTCCCCCCTCGTGCATGCGAGCTAAAGGGGAGCTCTGGAAGCCTTTACTAGTTAAATGTTACGCATTATTCAGCAATAACAATTTAATTTGCAATATCGCTCAGGATTATCTACTTACATGGCTATCTTAATTGGCTATAGACAATAGGGAATATTCTTGACTTGTTTTCACAGCATCAATTAAAACTTATTCATCTAACAAACAGATGAAAAACAACAAATCTGTGTTGGCTTATTAACCAACAATGATTTGTTCCTATATATTTCTAGCAAAACAATTTAACATGGAGTTTATATGCCCGACATATTACATGACGTAACAGTGCATATTGGATCTCTGTCTACTCGCTGTCTAATTAACAGTTTACGATAAGTAAGTCCTGCGAGCAATGTGCCCCGCCCACTGCCACTTCAGTTTAGCTATTCTTAGGGCTATGTCGGTAACCTTAGTTCTACTGCAGATATCATCATTTCTGATTCTATCACGCAGAAAAACCCCGAGCATAGCCCTCTCCATAGCCCTCTGAGTGACTTTGACTTTGGACTGATGGCCGATGGGGTCAGAAGGTTCTGGAGTGGCGTCCGCGGACCGGAAGACGAGCTGTAGGTAGGCCTCCAACAAGATGGAGTGACGACCTCGTCAGGATCGCGGGACCGCGGTGGATGCGAAAAGCACAAGACCGGTCTGAGTGGAAAGCCTTAGGGGAGGCCTATGTCCAGCAGTGGACGTCTTTCGGCTGACATGATGATGATGATGATAAGTAAGTACGTAGGTACTATCAGCCCATTGGAACTCTGACCCACCATAGAACAGTGTCACAGTAACGTTGTGATTCAACTCTTAAGAAGTGCCAAACAAATTGTTTTATAATATGACTGTGACACCGTTCTAATGGTGGGTCAGAGTTCCTGATAGTACATTATGTACTAGACTGCGTTTCGTATAATAGGGGCTAGTACAATTTCGAGTTAACTCGTGCTGAAATATATGACGAGGTTTTTTTTGCGGGGGAGGAGAAAATACGGGGAGCCCGTTATTTCCCATATTTTACTGGTCAGAAGTACTTTGTGGACATAATTATTGATAGTCATAATTTTTATATCACTGGTTTTTTTTTTATCTTTATTTAAAGAGATTGGTCACTATAGTGACCATGCCGCTCTATTTTTTAACAGAATGTATCTTATCTTCTACTTAAACATACTGCAGCCAGTTTATACATTCGTTCGCCGACATCAGACAATGGATGAGACAGACAATAATTACAACCCCCTAAAGTCACTGGAACCTTGAACTTTTCAGAATTTTCTTAAATATCTTATGTAAACAAATCTAGATTAGGTTAGGTTTGATTAATAAAAAACCTAGAGAAGAAACAGTCTCTAAAATATACATTACCCTGGTCTTGCGATATTTATGAGAATTACGACTAGAAAGCATTATGACTAAAAATAATTACGACAAATAATACAGACCTGGAAATACGTCATGTACAGCCAGACAGCGTCTGATTGCATGCCCAACTGCACTGAGAACGTTGCCCAGGTTTTAGTCCGTACGGACTACTAGGTAATTCCTCCCATGTGCAGTGGTATGCTTCGTTGGACACGCCGCGCTGTCAATAATGCACTTTGCGCCCAACTGCGCGTAATTGTGAGGTGCGATAAGAGTTTGAGTGGGAGTGTCTGTGAGTGAAGAGAGTTATCTTATCTTATCTTATCTTTTTGGTGGAGTCCTTACGGATACACTTCGACCCTGTGGGATCTTTTGCGTAATTACCCCTCTTTTAGCACTTAATCCAATGCAGCCTCCACCCCTTCCAAAAAGCGGATAGTGGAGTGCAATGGCGGTGCCTTGAAATCGTTCGGTTCTGGGTAGCCACAACCGAGGATTTTCATTATTACTCCGGCGAGGGCATCACATTCACACAATAGGTGTTTCATTGTCTCAGCCTCTTTGCCGCACATTCTACAATCTGTGTTATCATAAAGGCCCATCTTTGCTAGGAGATGTTTAACCCCAAAGTGCCCGGTAAACACTCCGATAATGTACCTACCTATCAAAGTTGTCTTCTGCTGAGATTCCAAAGTTTCTTGGTGCAGCTCAACTCTTCCTATGAAGAGCTTTGCATGCCCTAAGCCTACCGTAGTTTTCCACTCCTTTTGCTGGTTTTCTAGGGCGTTGTTGTTCAGGGCTGCTTTTATAGTGAAGAGAGTTACGTTGATGAGTATTTTCGGGTGATGTAATAAGCGAGAAAGGGAATAAGTAAGTAAATACCTATGTACAATCGTCGTATCCTACGATAAGAGCCACAATCACCACAATGGCTTTTTGTTTTTATTGTAAAATTGAATTCTACGTCTCAAGTTACATAAGATGACATCAAAAAATGGTAAATAAACATATTTTATTCAATAGTAAATTGAGTTTTTTAATAAGCCACAATTGCATTGGACTCGCTTTCAACGCGGAGTAAAGCCATTAATATACTGCTGTCCTTTTTCACCGTGCGATACTGAGCGGCGCATGCGGGAGGAGGGGGCGCAAGCGCCGTTCCTCCAGTACTCGGCGGACAGCGGCCTTGAGTGGTTAGGCGTTCTAACGGTTTTAATTTCCATTTGGAAGATGGTTTTTATTCGTTAACTGTTTGTTCGAAATACAAAATGAATCGTCGAGGGCACAGACTAGTAAAAATGGTGACAAAAACCTATGGCGAACAAAAAAGGAATGTACCAAGTAAGTTAAATTAAATGAATTTTAATAACCTAGTCATTATTGAAATCATATTTACCTAGTACTTTTTTTCTTTATATATTTATAATGATTTTTTAAAGAATATTTATAATACATTTAACGTAATTAGGTTCAGAAACTAGCACAATTGAATGAAGTAATGTATATTCCGTTGATTAAAGCCCGAACGGTAATTGTGGCTCTATTTTACGGAATTGTTCAATTTCCATTGTATGGCAAATGTGTGGCCACAATGACGTTAGTGTCCTTTTTCTACTTTCAAATTGTGTTTTGTTTTATTATTGTTTTAATTTTCGCTTTTTAAGGATATAATTTGGGTGGCTTACAAACTATACGAATGTTTGAAATGATTTTATTGCTTTTTGGTAAAAATGTGAATTTTGAAAGTGTCTGTTTGCGTATTTCTTTTTGGACTCTAATGGCAGTTGGGGCTTTTTTCGTGTATAAAATGGCGTAAAATATTACCAAAACGCTTGTTTGTTATGTCAGTACGTGGACTTGCACGAGTTTTTTCTACTGAGTTCTTATAAATTCTAAATATTTTTTCAGCTGAGATGATTATTCTTACCAAGCTCTTCCTGTGACATCATCCGGATAAAATTTGGTTTAATTCTAGTTCGTCCATGGATCACAATTATATGCCTTCGTTTCACCGTCAACAAATAGACGAAATTACACATTTATAATATTAGTAGGTATAAAGGTAAACAATTTTTTATTTTTCAGAGAAAAAAAGACGTGAAGAGCCTCGCTTGCCTCCTGGGAATGAGCAAGAAGTTGATTATTTATTATTTAATATAGGCTAAAATTTGGACAGCGTAAGATTAATGAAAATCAGACTTTATTGCAGATTAGCTGAATATTTTTTATGACATGTTTTCAGATTATACCCGATAATAAGAGCATGCTTGAAGTTGAAACTGTACCAGTTCATCGCAAAATTTTGGCAGAGGTGGAAAACAACACCAGTACAAGACAACAAAGGGCTGAAAAAACAGCAACCATCCTTGTTCAAGATAACACTGAAAACAATGTTGGTGATATAGTTTTGGAGACATTCCGTGAAAGAGTTACCAGTCGATATCAACATGGAAATATTGTTATTCCTGCTACTACTAAATCGAACTCTTCCAGTGTCGTTAATGAAAAAAAAACTGAAAACGATGTAGGATTTGAAAAAATTACAGAAGTGGTTTCGGAGCCTCTCTAGGGGTCTGGTAAGGTGGGCTAAAACTGTAGTTTTAGCCCACCTTACCAGACCTACTCTATAAGCTGCAGGGGAAGCTTATAGAGTAAAAGAAATCAAATTAGAAGATATTTTGAATTTTCGTGTCCTACTGAATGGCAAAAATTGGACTAAGAATGACCATGCTAAAAAAGTCGCGAGGAGTAAGGTCAAGGAAGTGGAAATAACTAAAAATAACGTGCAAGAAATTAAATATAAATATGATTTTAAGGAAGACTCGAAGACGATAAACACTTTTAGGCTGACAAGAGGGAAAAGAAATGTCGTTGTTACAAATGTTAAAAGAGCTAACACAAACCCGATAAAATTAAACAAAGACAAGTATAAAGATCTTGTATCTTTGTGCCAATCAAAAATAATACCGGAAGAGTTTCTGTTATTTTTTTATCGTTACCTCATGGCGATTTAGGTGTTGCTACTAGTACAACAGAAACCAACGAAGAGGAAGAATAATTAAAGATCTCTAGCTAAGACTGATTAAAATAATATACGATGTTATATTTAAGTAAATGCGTTAAGACGTTTTAATTTGATTTTTTTAAGTTTTTTATTTTTATATCTGAAGAAATTTTATCGTTACCTCATGGCGATTTAGGGGTTTTGCTACTATATAACAATAGAAACAGACGAAGAGGAAGAATAAGTAAAGATCTCAGAAGAACTAGCTAAGACTGATTAAAATAATATCCGATGTTATGTTTAAGTAAATGCGTGTTAAGAAGTTTTAATTTTATTATTATATATTTTTTATTTTTATATGTGAAGAAAAATATATATTTTTTGTTAGGTACTTACCAATTTAAAATCGAAATTAAAAATGAAGCAATTTTTAATAAGTTCCGTAGTAAACAATCTATTTTGTTACATTTTGTTCCTATTTTGTGATAAATAAATATTATGCTCAACTAAAATAACGTGTTTTTACTTAAGTGACTAATATATATTAGAAGCGCGATTTAAAAAACTGGTCCTAATGGCAATAGTGGCCCTGAATTTTCCGATGATAAGAGGCACAATGTAGGTAATGGCTCTCTTACACCTATTTACTCCGACGAATAAGGATTTAAGGGACAAAATATAATTATAAAATACTATTACGAACGTAAATCTAATTTCAGTAGGACCCTAGAACACAATACCACATGATCTAATTGCAAATTTATATATTTTTTAGTTTCCTTTTAAAAGAAACAGAAAAATGCTTCTCCTGAAAACTAAGCATTTTGCAATTGTGGCTCTTATCGTAGGATACGACGCAATATTAGCTGGGGATAAGTCGCCTTTGTACATCTTTTATAATAATTGTATTGGTTACTCTTTTGAACAACAGTGTTTAGGTACCTACAGACAAACTACTGACGCCTATTACTGACCACCATCCGGTAACTGGCCACTTTGCAATATGTGTAAAGCTAGGATATGCTGAATACCAAGATCCTGAATTTATTACCCGGAGTACTGTCCAAGTATCTTTACTAACAGCGTCAGTAAATTTTGATGGCTACTACCTACTTGAATGAGACTTTCTTAAGTGGCCAGTTATTAAACTTAAGGGAATTACACTTAATTACGACACTAAGTCAATTTTAATCTTCGACTTGTGTCGGCAGTAGCCGTCGTGGCGTCAGTGGCACTTTGAAAAGGTTATATATAGTGTAAGCGGTTGCCATGTAGGTACCAATAGCTTTATAAAGTGTACCTAACTTACAGAGCGACGCGAAGAGCGTATATTAGTTTAAAACATAGACTTCACTGTGTTTAGACTGCATTTGGGATGGGTGAAGGTCCCTTCGGGGCCGCGTGGTGGGGCCTGAAGCCCCGCGTGCGCCGGGAGCTCGCGATGCTGGGAGCGAGCATGATGAGCGCAGGGCGGCTGCGCGCCGGGCCCTTCAACACCCTCGACCTGCCCTCCTTTGTGCAGGTAAATCAGCCATGTTTAATCTTTTTCGATGTAACCTTTTGAACGCCTTTCGTAGTATACAATGCGTCACTCACACGCCAAAATCTATGCAAATTACACCTTATTGATAGGTAACCAAGTCTCTTTTTATTGGAATCGGTAGGGACAAGAAAAAGCAAACACTTCTCTTAACGGTCTGTATTGAAGTAACAGTCGACAAGAATATAAAGAACGAACGAATTGAATGAATCATAGATCGTATTAACATAAAGAATGAATGAATGAATGAATCATAGACACTTGGATTTTTGTAATATACCGACACTTTTAATCTTGAACACGTGACGGCCGTAGCCGTCGTAGCGTCAGTGACACGACTTTCCGTTGACGGCCAGAGCCGTCTACGGCGTTTAAAAGGTTAAGTAGGTACCTTTTGTTCCATTACCTCCGAGTTCCACAATACAAACCTATATACGATTATAAGGTCACACGTTACTAACCTTATCGTAAGTCGACGATAAGCGTGCACGGTAGCGCCTACTGAAACTAGACTTGTTGGTACGATGCGATTTACTGATATCAGGCACTTTATAGGATCCAACAATATTCCAAATGACATTCAGAATGCAGGTAAGTTAATTTTTGCACGTAGGTACATTAATGACTTCCAAGTACAGATGTAGTGCAGAATCGTTTACCTTCGTATTTTCACGGAAACGTACGAACGTGTCTTGATATTTCCGTCGGTCACAGTACAAAAAGTACTGAGGTTGACTGAAGCAGCATGACACGTTCGTACGTTTCCGTGAAAATACGAAGGAAAACATTTATGCACTACATCTGTACCTACTTATTTCCAGTTGCAAAAACAATCGATTTCAACGTTGTCTTAAAGTCGCGTGCTGTCATTTTCTACCTGGACTACTTAGTCATGTACAAAAATATGGAAGAACGCAATATCTAAACACATGTCCCAATGCACCTTATTCCAGTGTAATAGAAACTTCGTACATACATAGACATATTATGCAGATACCACTTCATTCCAGCTGCTAACTACGATCATTATACTTGCACTTGACTGTACGTAATTAGAAAGTGTCCTTATGGGACATGCGTGCTTGTGTCCCACTTTTGGGCAAAGGCCTCTCCTCTGTCTCTCTACTCATCCCTATGGAGAGTATGCCCAATTGCAATCTCCCTAGAGGGCCCTGCTAATATGTATTACGCTAACTAACAATGGCGGCACTGGTAGTGACGCGATTCGTTAAAAAACGAAACAAATAGAAACGCTAGTTAGCGTAGTATATCTTGGCAGGGCCCTAAGGTCATCTGATTTTGGGTCTACCTCTGCTACGATATCCGTCTCGTTAGAAAAGAGTATTTAAAAATTGCATGTTTGTTAATCTTATATACCTACACATAGATAACGTCTAACATCTCAATCTGTATGAAAACTAATCGTGTCACTTTTTTCTACCAACTGGGACACACCAAGAGAAGAGAATCGATTAAATGTCGTCGCTTTTTTGGACTATTGCACTTTATTATCACGCAACGAGGCATTTTCTTAATTTTTGCGGTAGATCGTCTGCAACAACCGGCGCGCGGAACGTCAGTAGCGACGGGCTACCCCAACGACTGGTCGGTAGTCGGGAATCGGACACGCGAAGTCGATGCATTTGCGTTATCTATGTGTATTTTTATATGTGGAAATTTCAGTAGATATTATGTACGAGCATTGCCGAAATACCAAATTCTCAATACACCTACTGGAATATCAAATTAAGGTATTGTTGATCATAGTAAGATGTAGTTACCTACCTAATATTTCAAAGCTGGTGTTTTGGGAATCTGGTAAAAAGAGTAGTCTGGTATTTTAAATTGTGGTTTTATGGGGATAAGCGCTCATAACGTAGGTAATAATAAAGCCGATGGCATCGCAATGTTATAGGTACTCGTAGTTTCTAAGTCATCATCATCATCATTATCAGCCGCAAGACGTCCACTGCTGGACAAAGGCCTTCCCCAAGGTTTTCCACAACGATCGGTCCTCTGCTGCTTCCCGCGGTCATCCAGCGGTTTCCCGCGACCTTTATCAGATCGTCATTCCACCTTGTGGAAGGTCTGCCAACACTAAGTAGAGATGGGTAATCTCGACTCCGGGCTGGGAATTCCATCACTAAATCCGACTCCGCTTATCGACTCTTCAACTCCTTCGAATCCTTTGGATCTTTCAAACCAATTCGCTGCGGATTCGATCAGTCGGTCGGTTCGCGGTACCTGTACTTAGTTCGGTACCGACTTACCGAGTCCCGGTGCGCCGTGCGGCGGCGTGCGGCGAGTCGGAGTTAATAACCGCGGATTCGATTAGAATTGAAAGGAGTCGATAAGGAATCCGAGTCCGGTTGCGGATTTTAACAATTTAAATTTCCAAGCCCGGATTTACCCATCGCTATTTCTAAGAGCTGATTAGATGATGGAGTAGGACGGAGGCTACAGGATCTCTGTTGTATACCTATATAAAGTAAACACACCGAGATTGAACTCGTTAAATTGGTCTCGGTGAGCATTTGACGAAAATACTAAGTGTTATTTCAGATCGTGCGAACTGCGTATAGCTACTACGCAGTGTTGGGGCAAACGTCAAAGTAATCTAGACGAAACACCGTAGCGACCACACCTTCACATTAGATTATAGAGATTCTAGTTCAAATGTAGTGTACCTACAAGTGATAAAGCATCTAATAAAATGTAGCCAGTTACGAAAGTTAGTTTTTATTTCTATTTCACATTCAAGTTCGTGAAGTTGGAATTGGGATACATGTAAAAAAACTTTTGTTATATTTTTGCTTTGCATAATGCAAATAAAAATATTTTGACCAAATTACCTTTCGCATAGATTCCTTCAAAGACAATTACTTCGCATACGTTACAATTTAGAATCATACTTACTATGGCACACTGTCGATACTGTCGATGATAATGTTTAGTTTCGTTTCTGTTGGGATTCTAACCTAACCTTACCTACTTTTCTTGCAGTTTTGTTTCTGTTCAGAGGCCTACTTCTAACCCTTTTTTTTCATGCTAACAGAAAAAAACATTATGTTATAGGTATATGCTATAGGACTGCTATGGCACATAAAACTATGTTTAACGGAAGTCAGCAAAAGTAATAATTTCCGCAAAATAAATATGCTGCAAAATGTACGGGTAGTGATAGTTATGCGAAGTACAATTATTATGTTTATGCAAAATTATTATACGACTAAAAGTGTTTCTGCGATACATGTTATGCGACGTGTATTTCGAACAATTAACATTATGCCAGATAAGGGTAGCCCAAAAAAAAAACGTTTTTTCAAAATTAGAGGTAAGTACGGGAAGAAGGAACTATTTTATAACAAAAAGAGATGGTTTTTATTTAGATTATTTTATTTCGTCACAAAATACTTTATTAGTCTAGTTGTCTTTATGCGTTCCTCTAAATTTGTCCCAGAGTGTATTAATTTGATCATAAGAATAACTTCATGTGTAAAAACAGGTGTATCCCATACATACATACACATACATAACGTCACGCCTTCATCCCAGAGTGGGGTAGGCAGAGCTACAGAATTACCAACAACTCTTAACAACTTGTTGTTAATTCTATAACCACATTTTGCACAAACAGGGTAAGATGTTTACCAGAGTATATTAGTGACAAGTTGCAAGCCCATCGTCTAACAGTACAACAAGCCTTTAATCCCTTAGTCGCCTCTTACGACTTCCACAGGAAGGCATGGAGTGGCACTATTCTAAGCCGGCAACCACACGAGCCCAATTTACCAATTAACCGTAAGTATAGTCTACAATAGATGTATAAAGCGTTTTGAATGTAAGAATATTGTAGAGGATCCGAATTGGTAACATAAATAAAATTATAATTGTGTACCAAAAATATTATATTGATATAAAAACAATGACAACAACAATCTAAATATACTTCTAACGCTTAAAACGCTTTAACGTTACGTTTTCTCCACATTTGTTTAACCTTTTAAACGCCACGGTCGATTGCTATTTTACGTGCCCGTGACGCCACGGACGTCATATGCCGCAACAAAATATATGAAGGTTAGAACAACTCGCTGACAGTCTGGCGTCCACGGCACAAAAATCCGCCGACGTGAATTGCCGTCTTTGGCGTTCAAAAGGTTAAATGTCGAGACTAATTATTTTCGTAATTATACAATAAATTAAGTAAAACCCGGTTAGCCAAAGCGTTTATAATTTTAAAATGATCTATGGTTCTCACACGTTTTTTATGATTCATGCGACACAGTATTTATTAAATGGATCTAATAGTTAATGATTTACGCCCGCACTCAGATAATGACTTTAGAGTCGTTTTTTTAGTGGCGTATTTCATAGTTGTCTACGAAAAAAGAATGAGTTTTAACTGTCTCTAATTTCTTTCCGAGTCCTTATATACATATATTATTAACTTATTTTAGCTCCGCACAGTTAAGTAAAAATTATACATACATTTATTTTTATGCACTTCAACTATAAAAATAGAAAATAGAACATCGAACAGTAAAAACGTCGGAGCGATCACTAGATATATTATAACTGTCATAATGATGACCTGAAAAAAAACAACAATAAAAAGTAAGCTTTAAAATACCCGATTGTTGCTGCTGACCAACTCAAAATTGTTATAAATCCTAAATTATCGTTCAAAATGAAAGACGATTTATACCTATTCAATGATACCCCATTTGTCATAGTTCATCGACTTTTTTTTTGCTTCCATATTGAATATTAATTATTTTCATTGTTTAGTGATTTTTACTAGATCAACACAAATCGATTGCCAAAAGAATCATAAAAATCGATCCATTTAGTTTCTAGAGCGCCACAAAGGAACCAACATATATATATGTATAGGGTGATAAACATAATATTACCCTTTTACGCGAGTCTCCCATAATATTAAATATTGAACGATTAAATGTGATTTTTCGGTCTATTAACCAACGTCGTTGTAGTTTTCACGGTTCTACATCGTCTGCCATAAAAAAATCAGTCAATGTGTTTTAGGTAATATTTATTGCAAGCTATAACGTACTTTTATAAGCAATTGTTACTTTTTCACGATTTTTGCAAATCAAATCGATCCTCACCTAGCCTCGTCTACACGTTAGACATTAAGGAGATACTGAAAAGTTGAATTTTCCATGACTATCAATAATTATATAAACAATGACACAATAAAAACTATGGCAAACAACGGGCTCCCAGTCGTCAATTTTCCAGATAAAATGAGCTTCTTTTTCTTCTCAATTGAATAGAACGTTCCCGTTCTATTTACACCAAGTCGCCAGTCGTAATGAATGAGTGCTCAGCCAAGCAGCTGCCGCGGCGCGGCGACGAGCCAGGCGGGCGCGGCGGCGAGCCAGGCGGCCACGGCGGGCGCGCGCGCGCCGCCCCACGCCACGCGCGCGCGCGCCGCCTCCAGCGCGCGCCGCCGCGCCGCCGCGCCCGCGCCCGCCTCAGGGTACTGCTCGAAGAACGACTGCATCTACAACAAGCGGGCACACAGCGACGAACCGTTAACCCCTCAAGATCTTCATTTCGGAATAGGTTGACTGACCGTGGTGTATGAAGCATTAAGGAATATTAAGTAGAGACAAATACAACGTGCCACAACTGGGGAGTTTCAAAGAAATAGCACACCTTTGACTTTCTCTTTACATTTGGAAAAAAAATGCACGTTGATAGGGATCATCATTATAAACAAGAAAAATAGTACTCCCGGTATGTGATTGGTTTGATAGCGACTATTCTATACCTCCTTGCCAGAATATGTTATACGAGGGCCGTTCTGAAAGTTTCTAGCTGTCCCGGAGCTATTAACAAAATTATACTTTTATACTACCGATTAAAACCTTTTTTATTGCCTTCAAAACACTGGCCGAAAATAATTATATTTTTTTTCAAAGACATTAAAAAAATATTTTAAAAATATGTGTCATTCATTGTTTCGATTTCAACATGAACGTTACAAGAGAGGAATTTCGTGTGATGATTTATTACGACTACAAAAGAGGTTTAACGTTTAAGGAGTTACATGAAAACTTAAACACAACTTTTGGAGAATCTGCTCCTTCATTAGCCACCTTTTCCTTTTGGTTCCGTGAGTTTAAACGAGGCAGGGAGTCCGTCAAAGATGAAGCTAGACCGGGGAGGCCGCCGACTGCAGTGACTCACGAGAATGTCATCAAAGTGGAGTGGCTTATTAAAGGAAACAGAAATATTACACATAGGGAGATACAAGATGAACTGAAGATTGGATCACAAGCAGTTTCAAATATTTTGAACAATCACCTAAAAGTACGGAAAGTTTGTTCACGATGGATACCGCATTTGCTCACTGAAGATCAAAAAGCTCGGCGGGTAGATTGGTGCAAATATATGCTCGAAAAATTTGACCACGGCAAATCACAACAGGTGTCGAGCATCCTGACGAGTGATGAATCGTGGATATATAGCTACGACCCACTTACCAAGCAACAATCGACGCAATGGGTGTTCGAGGAAGATGGCTTACCTACGAAAGTTGTTCGAGGTAGGACGGTCAACAAAAAAATGATCGCCGTGTTTTTTCGACGTAGTGGTCCTGTGGCAGTTATTCCTCTAGAAGACCGAAGAACTGTCACTAGTCAATGGTATACCGAAGTGTGCTTACCTCAAGCCTTCGAACAGCCCGGCGAGGATCGTCCGAAGAGCGGTACCCGCGGCATTCTTTTTCACCAGAATAACGGCCCAGCTCACACTGCTGCTCGGACCTTCGAATTTTTGGCCATTTCCGGTGTACAACTATTGCCTCACCCACCATATAGCCCAGATCTCGCTCCGTGCGACTTTTTCCTGTTTCCCACAATAAAGAAAACCTTGCGAGAACGAACTTTTAACGACTCCAATGATGCAGTCAATGAATTTAATCGTGTATTTTTCGACCTTGTTGCTGTTCCGAAAGTTGGTTTCGAAAAATGCAAAAGTGCATCGAAGCTGCAGGCGAATACTACGAAAAACTTTAAATAAATAATAAAAATATCTCTTCGTTTTTTTGAGTAGCTAGAAATTTTCGGAACAGCCCTCGTATAAGCAGCTGGAACTTGCCGATAACTAGGACACTTCCTTAAGGATGCGGCTCCACTGAGTCGGAGACGAGCGGAGCAGAGCGGAACTGTGCCAATATTAACCAATAGAAGGCGCGTGCGGTCACGTCAAGCGCGCCTTACGCACGTTAGCTTAGATTATATTGGTTAATATTGGCCCCGCTCGTCTCCGCCTCACCTTAAGTGGACTGGACCTGAAGCCGCACCTTAAGCTAGACCATTGGCAAGAGTAGTGCAAAGTGTACCGATATTAAAGCAGGCCAGGCAAGCCGAAACCCCTTACCAATCAAAAGGTCTTCAGCCGGGTTTTTTAACGACAGGTTTTAGATACCATTTCTCTTTGGTAAGCCTTTCAACGGATAGCACTTGAAGCCACTCGATTCAATTAATTCGACTTAACCCAAACCTAACCTCAATTCCGATTGCATTCCAAATAAATTGGTCTTTAACGTAAACATTTCGACTTAATAAAAAATGACTGACTGCTGAGTTTCTTGCGGCGTTTCTTCTCAGCAGTGGTCTCCTCTTGGGAAGCGCTGATAGATTCTTGACGTGTAAAAGTGCCCGAGCGGCCTACTTACTGAATAAATTTCTTTTATCTTTTTATCTTTATTGAATGCATGATGACTGGCTCGCATCTTGCAGAGTTCACACTGGAATTGTTTGGTTGGGCACATCACCCAACATCAACCCCTCACTTAAGCCTAACTGAAACGTAATGGGTTAAAATGAAGGAAACACCAACCTATTCACAATCGCGATAGTCCAAAACCCATTCAATTTTTAGATATAACCCATTAGAGAGAGTTGCCAGAAAACAAAGTAAATGAAAAAATTAACAGCTGAATCCTTTCAAAAGGCGTAAGCAAAGGAACGGGTTTTTCGGTCTCTGTATTTGAGTAACTCTTCTAACCAGATATTAGATTGCAAATTACATTAGGTAGCCATATGAACTTACTTCCTTAAGCTTGACCTCGGTGTTGAAGGATGACGTGATAGCAGGGATGGTGCCGCCCAGGTACCGGCTGTTCAGCGTGAACCGCTGCACCAGCTCCGGCCAGCGGCTGCGCACGTTGTCCCACACCAGCGCCGTGCCCGACGGGTTGTCGCTGATGGCCTGCAGCACGGTCAGATAGTCCTGGCTGCGGATGTTGCTCTCGTCCCACGCTAGGATCAGATACCTGGAAACCCCGCGTCACCTTTAGGATCAGTTTCATTGGCTTTTAGTAGTAGTAAAATGGGGTTAGTTAGCTGAATTTTAAAAATAAATCTTCTGTTACTCCCTTTAATCATACAATTAATTATTGAACATAGTATAATGGTGACTACTTATTTGGATTATAACTCAAAGCAGATAAAGGCTGTGTGGTTTAGCAAAAAAAAAACTTTACGCAGCTTAAAATATCGTTCCTTAAAATGGGACTACTTTGATTATCCCTGTGTTTATATCCCAAGATCAAACTCACACCTGAAACATTTCGAAAAATAGTGTTTTCTTGTTTGGATTATTTTAAATCCAATGGGACTGAAAATACTGGAACTACTAATATTTATATAGAAACATAAGAGATTAATGCCGCAAAAGAGCTAAATAAAAACTCAGACATTGCACAATATCGATGATTCAAAAAATTATCAACGTCGCTTCGCATTTTCAAAGTCACCTCATTTTCGGTACATTGAATCTCTGCAATGGCTTCCAGCTCAACAATGTTAACACAACTCGTCAATGGATTGCTTCAAGCATGCGGGCTATTTCCCATTGAAACTGAGCGTTTAGGCACTTGTCCCTGCGCCGGCGAGGATCGATAAAAAAGACCCATTTAATACCTGTTGATCGCTGGCTGTTCACATTGCTGGCGAAGTCTCTCCACTAGTTTGTCGAAACAAAAGATAAAGATCCCGTGTCGATAAAAAAGACCCATTTTATACCTGTTGATCGCTAGCTCAAAAATTCAAAATTCAATATATTTATTCAGTAAATTGGCCACATGAGGGCTCTTTTACACGTCGGTAATATAGAGTGAATCCACCAGCGCTTCGGACAAGACCATCATTGCGGAGAAGAAGCGTCGTAAGAAACTCCAGCAGAAGGTCATTTGCGGCTGCTCACATTACTGGCGAGAATTCTCTCCACTAAGTAGTTTGTCGAAACAAAAGATAAAGATCCCGTGTCAATAAAAGGGACACAATATATTGATAGTTGATCGCTGGCTCTTCTTGCTTCCCGCTCATCATCGGCGGTGGGACAAGTGCTTTACTAACGCGATTTAGTAAACTCAATATCGGGTGCATTTCATACATCAGAGAGCCTCGCGCTAAATGAAATTGGGAACTGTTTTCTTGTGTGAAAGGTAGAAGAGACTTGTAATGACTCCGGTATTGATCTGACTAAACTGCCTCATAGTTTGGCAACATTAAATATAAAGACCTATGTCCAACCTTGGCCAAAGGTGTTGAGCTTCCATGCGTTTTTAACCGACGAAAAAAAACGGAGGAGGTTCTCAAGTCGACGCGTATATATTTTATGATTATAGAAAGTAGCATATCTATAGAAAATATTCGTCATACATTACTGACGTGAAAGGAAATTCCCTGAAAAAAAAAACAATTATTTTATTGTATAACCCGACTTATTCCAGCTTCAGATTTTACACGCAAATAGCTACTTCGAAACGATAACTTACTTGTTTAAGACAACGACACCTGTCTGAAATGTAGATATGTGCCATAGGGATCCCTTTGACTGCCATACATTTATTGTTTCGATTATTGAAAGTCAGACTTTTGTACCCATTTTGTTTATGTTCATAACTATCGGAAGTCATAATTTTTTTAAGTCATAACGCTTTATAAGTCGAACGTTAATTATCCATAATGTAAAATATTATAATATACAAAAGTCATAACCTAAAACCCTATAACATTCAAAGGCATGTTTAAAATGAGTCAGACACATTTTAGGACATACTTTTTATAGTATCAATTATTTTAATTCATACCGTTTTTCTACCAAATGTTAATTACATTTTTTTTTTTATGTTTCGAAAGTATTAAAGGGGTCTCTATTGACTGCCATAAAGTTAAAGTTTCGATTTTTGTTGTCCAAAACGTTTTACGTTTTACTTATTATTAGTCATAATGTTAAAAGTCATAATTTTGAAGAGTATTAATTGGGTTACTTTCGCCCGACATGATTGCAAATACTAAACAGTGAACGAAACATTAAATTATGTAGGTACGTTTACGCGGCAATACTTCCTACCCGCTTTATTTGTCTTAGTTGTTATATTACTATGCAGGCACAGTTTAAGGGCCCCATACACGGTACGATCCGTCGTTACAATCCGTCGGTTCATACTGAAATCGAGCGATGGATTGCAGTGTGTGGCAATAGGTATCCCATCCAAATTTTAATCGCAATATGAATCGTCACGTAATCGATTCAGATTGATCATAACGACGAATCGTTGCTCTGTAATTGTCGCCCCTAAAAACGTTAGTTACTTCAAGTTGTATGTGTTGTACTGGGGATCCCTTTGACTGCCATACATTTATTGTTTCGATTATTGAAAGTCAGACTTTTGTACCCATATTATTTATGTTCATAACTATCGGAAGTCATAAAAATTTCAGATCATAACGCTTTATAATTCGAACGTATATCAAAAAATCCTTGCTTTAGACGATAAATTTAAATCAATAGGTTAGGTTAGGTTAGTATTGCGTCAAGGTCGAAGGCCTTAACTACCCAGAAATAGGAGCTCCGCGAAGCGGAGCTCCGTCGACCCTGTCTAATCATACATGTCTATTGTCAGTTGTATAAGTTGTACTTTTGTGACTAGCAAGTTTTGACCTAATAACATTTCTTACAAGTTCTATAACCTTTGACATTATGAAGTTTAACTATTATGACATAAATTGGTATGACCCGCAATAATTGACATTCCGATTTATACTCTTCAATATTATGACTTTTAACATTATTACTAATAACAAGTATAATGTAAAACGTTTTGGCTAACAATAATCGAAACTTTAACTTTATGGCAGTCAATAGAGACCCACAATACTGTTATGACTAACAAGTTTTGACCTAATAACATTTATTACAAGTTCTATTATTACCTTTGACATTATGAAGTTTAACTATTATGACATAAATTGGTATGACCAAGGACCATAATATACTAGGACTTACAATCTTCATACTACGCACCGTACTCCGTTAGTTAGTATCTTTCTAAGTGGCTAGATGGCGCTAAGAGTACCAATTCATTCAAAAGTCGTAATTTTACAATATCTATACCCGCAAGCGAGTCATCGAGCGTTCAACGACATTTCAATTGATACAGTAAAAAGTGAATAGATGGCGTTAGGTGCGATGTTGTATTACTACGTTCCGTTCCGGCTCACTTCACTATTTTTAAACTGTTATTTGTACTAACATAATACTTACAAATGAAATATATTTCAAAGTTCGTTATTATTTATAGTTTATTTTCGGAACCCAAATAGTGTCCGCAATTATATTTTAGTTTAAAAATATTAAAAGAAAGTTTAGTTCCTGCGCGAGTTGAAATGAAAATTGAGACGTCAAACCTCATAAAGTTATAAAAGAGAAGCAGTGATGCCAGTGATGTCACTTTAGAGTATTCTCTCAAGATTTTGGGTAAAAATAGAACTCAATGTAAGGAAACTTTTTCGTTGAATCGTATTTTGTTTAATCGTCATAACATTTATTTATTTAATTAACATAACACTTAGGTAGGTACCTAAGACAATATACTCCTCCCTAATAGCAATATGCAATTTGATGTCATCACAGTGGTAATAATATTAAAGGCTTATAAAAATATAATTCATTAATAATAGCTTAGACGTACCCACGTAGCTACTTAAGATATTCACTATCTCTCTATCCATTTAAATTAAATTGCCTTAAAACGCGTCGAAATGTGTCGAAAAATACTAAGTAAACTGATATGTAGACCTGTTTTAGTGTTCCTTATCGAAAGTGGGAAAACGTGTCATTGTGCAAATGTTTATTTTAAACCATAATTGATATTTGGGTTTATTTTCCAATAATGCTACAAAAGTGGGTAAAAATTTGAGAAATGCTAGGTTAAAAAAATAGGGTAATTGAAAAATAGACCAGGCAAGTCTGGCAACACTGCTGCATTGCTTTTAAATCACAAACGTCACAAGCGATGAAAACTGCAGAGGAGGCCAAAGGTGTATCTTAACTATCTAGCTGGTTTAGTAACAGCCTATTCACTATGTATGTAAATCCTTACTGAATGAATACCAGGGCGTTACAAGATTATAATTAAGTTACCATTATTTATAGATTAAAAGTTATAAGTAAGTAGTGTCTGCAACTCTGCACCTATTTCAAAAAGCTAATTACCCCAACCGTATTTCTCGTCTAAACATGCACGGGTTAAAATATTTGGTCCTGGTAGGTTTACGTACCTACCTACTGCAAAGGTAGTACCTATAAGGTACCTACTGACCGACGCAAAATTACAGCTTTAAGCAGCGGACGGACATGGCGAAACTAGGTAAGTAGGTATAAAGGTTTCTTGTAGGACTACGGAACCCTGAAAATAAAAACATTTGAAACTGACCCATATTTGCGGCAGCAGGAAACGAGAGGAATCCCAAGGTTTTCATTTATTATTGATTATACTATTACCTGCATCCTTGATTATTACATCCATATTTTACGAAATATAAACTTCTTACGTACTTACAAACAAAACTTATCTAACATCGCCAAATTACGTTAGTGACTGTTTTATTCGCGGAAAATATCGAATTTGTCAATAATTACGCGATACACAATTTTATCCACATTTTACCAGTGCACCAACGCCATCTAGTTATTTAATGTAGCAAAAATTGGCAAACCCGCGAGCAGCTTTGAGCAATCAGTGATTCCAGAGGTAGTGCCATCTATTAAATACGACATGTTTCACGTTGTTGACGAATACAAAATATAATATTTATAAGTTGTGTATATAAGTGATATTATGGTTTTAAAATAAACCACTTGGACGTTTGTTATTAAAAAATAAAAAAAACACGAGAAAGTATTTGTGAAAATAACATTTTTGCCACTTCCAGGCTACAAAACAGCGCCATCTAGTTTTAATACCGAATTTTGCGCTATTTAAGAGTTACATTTTTTTGTATGGGATTGTAAGTCCTAGTATATATGGTCCTTGGTATGACTATGAATTTTATGACTTCCAACAAATATGACCCGCAATAATTGACATTCCAATTTATACTCTTCAAAAGTATGACTAAAAACATTATGACTATTAATACGTATAATGTAAAACGACTTGGCAAACAATAATCGAAACTTTAACTTTATGGCAGTCAATAGAGACCCATGTGCCATAATATGACAACACTATATGTATCTACTAAAGTTTTGCACGTGTTCAAACACTTTTTTTTATATTTTACGCCTTTGCGTATTTTTAAATTGGTAAATAATACTTTATTAATAAGGTACAAAGGAAAATGTGGGGTGCTAACATGTTTGGCCAAGGCTGTATAAATAAAAATATTTGCAATAATGCAAATATTTGAGGTTACATAGTGCAATGTTTAATTAATAACAATATATAGCGCCCATATTTAGCCAAATACTATAGATAAAACAAGAAATAGATAAAACCCAATTGTTTACAACGTAGATTTTAGACCTTACTTTCTCAGTATGTTTGTGTCACGTGGTGCTGCCAAAGCTCGCCTGAGTTTCGCCTGCTCCTGTGCGTCTTCTTCATTCTTGTATATCATCCAAAGTTTGTCCCATTCTGACTGAGAAGCGGACTTCATTCCTGGATTCAAATTGAGAGTTACTTAATAAAGCCCGTCTTAGCCAGATTGAGTAAAATGTGGTTACAGAATGATCCACAAGTTTTAAGAGTTGTTGGTAATTCTGTAGCTCTGCCTGTCCCACTCTGGGAATGAAAGCGTGAGTTTATGTATGAATGTATGCATGTAATAATGAAATTGAAATTATCTTAACACAACTTCAAGTAATACGGAAGAACGAATGAGAGAAATATTTGGTTCTTCTACCCACTCGTTCATTTTTGAGGGTGATACACAAGTAGGTAAACGTTTTTGCGTGTTACTAGGCATGGCGAAGGTAAGAACATAATCTAATGAATTCTCAATACTGCAATCTCAAGACTGCAATCCTAAAGCCCGTATTAATAAACTAATCTCAACTCTAATGGTCGTCTCGTGGTGCGTCAAAAATGACAGCGTTCTATGGTTTGGCGTTTACTTTGAACGTATCTTGTGACGCGCCTCACAGTCAAGATGAGTTTATTAATACGGCCCT
This sequence comes from Acleris sparsana, assembly GCA_923062465.1. Classification (NCBI taxonomy): domain Eukaryota; kingdom Metazoa; phylum Arthropoda; class Insecta; order Lepidoptera; family Tortricidae; genus Acleris; species Acleris sparsana. The sequence continues at coordinate 3,217,190 of OV281292.1, forward strand.
AAGACTTTGGATTATTAAATTATTAGTAAAAAACATCTTTCGTTTAATGATGTGATGATGATTATGACAGTGATGACCTCATCGACCAGTTGTGCAGATGTGCTACATAATCATACGACATCGTATTTTGACGGATACGTTGTTATGCTTGGGGACCGAAGTCCGTTGGGATGAAGTGGGAAGTTGAAATATATTTCAACTGACTAGAGAAAGTCCGTTAGCGCGATGAAGAACACTTTAGTTCCGCTGTCAAACGCTGGTGGCGTTGGCGAGTTGGTTGATAGAAGTTTCCGATCATCATAAACATTTTTAATTTTATCAACGACGACGATTCACATCGCATCGCACATCACTAGAGCCGCTCGATAAGGTACCTAAGAACGAGCTAGAGGTCCGGTATAAATATTTTACTAGTAAATATTACTCCATGCGGTAGATTTCAGTAGTACACTTGAAGTAATTTCTATTATTTCTATTATTGAGTTAATATTATTAGTCTATTGAGTTTCGTGAGATACAGGTTATATACCTTGGTTTGGACCTTTTTAAAGGTGGAATCCTGGCCGAGAGGTGTCATATTTCGGCGATTTCGTGGCCACCGTCTAGCAGACACCGTGAAAGTGTAGTAGTAGTCGTGTTAATTTTGTCATATATATGTATATGTTAGTCTGTAAGGTATTAAATATTGGCTTTGTAGCCTGAAATAAAGTTACTCTTATTCTATAGGTACATTACCATAGTAGTAGACTAGGTCGCGCAGATCCGTTTCGACGGAAAGGACTTTCCCGGAGTCATGGCTGTAAAGCCAGCTAAGGAAAATACTTCGGACTTTGTCCTGGGCCGCCGGGAGCTCCGCGTGAGTGGCTAGCGACAGGATCCGCGTGCGAAGAAGGCTGTAAGAAGTTTACCATGTATTCGGGGATCTGTCCAATGCATTCTAACCCCTAAAATTCACAAGACACGAATATTATTCCAGTTCAAATAATTAATTTTAAATCTTTAAAAACTAACACATTCTAAAAACCCAATTCTATTATTGGTTTCGACAGTTGAAATAAAATAATTAGACTCGTACCAAATATTATTGGTTTTTCCATTACTTTTGCAGTATTCCTGTTATCACTTCTTAAGCCATGTATATCCTCATTTAAATCTTTGGGACTTCGTTTACGGGGAGGAGATAAGACAACCTGTGAAAATTTGAGCATAGAGGCATTCCATCTTAGTCCTCAGGGTTGGCAACGGTTTGCAGTGTTAGGATTGTGGTCTTGAGAATGCAAATGTCTATAGGTCTTAGATCCCACTCACCATCAGGTGGCCTGTGTGCTCCATTAAACGAACAATATTTGTATATTTTTAATCACGTTCTCAAAAACGGATCTTGCTTATGATGTGTATGGGGGCGAAAATAAATCCGTTAAGTTGTCATCTTTAGGCTGTTTGTCCACCGCCGCCGTCACCGTCACGTCACCGAGAACGAGATGACGGCGCCGAAGTAGCGGTACATACATTTACTTAAGCCGCGTGTCCACCGCGCATGACGGGTGACGGATGTGCGGTGGACACGCGGCTTAAGTAAATGTATGTACCGCTACTTCGGCGCAGTCATCTCGTTCTCGGTGACGTGACGGTGACGGCGGCGGTGGACAAACAGCCTTAGGAAAGTTCGTTTTAAATCCGGGCAACGCTTGGTCTCCCAGGTACAATAAGCGGTATCTCAAATTAAATAGTCAAAGTAGATTCAACCCTCGCCTGGTAGTAATGAGGATGCGATTGCTACCGAGTTTTTTTGAGATGCTGCCATTTGTCTTAAGGGCAGAATAAGGGTCACGTACCGGTCAATGACTCCTAAGTGGCCAGGTTCCCAGCTTTGATTTGAGTAAATGCGAAACACGAGGCGCTGAATGTAAGTCTGAAATAAAGAATATTGGGCTCAATATTGTCTGTCACAAAATTAAAGTTGTTTTCAACAGTCCATAACGTTTTTTTATCATATTACTGTTAGTCATACATAATGTTCAAAGTCAAAATATTAGAAATGTCATTTATAAGGACTTAATCTTTTAAACATAGAATTTAAATACCTAACGTTTGGTTTGGTATGACTTTATAGCAGTATTATTTCTGAGGACATATAAAAATACATAGATAAGATAAAAGATAAAAGATGACTTTTACAGGTCAAAAATCTACCAGCGCTTCGCAAAAACCAGCGTTTCTTCTCAGCAGTGACCACTGCTGAGAAGAAACGCCGCAAGGAACTCAACAGTCAGTCGTTTTTTTAAATGCTAACTACTTTTGATATTATACAATTATAAAGCTTAACCTAGCATTATAAAACACAATAATTATAACATAAAATATTTAAAAAAATCCAAGCGTAGCTTAACCTAGCCTTACCTAACCTAACCTAACAGAGTCGGTTCTTCATTGACCAAACATATTCGTGCTACGCTAGCTTACTTCACTATACTAGAACTTTATGCAATCGTATGAATAACAACAATTGTGACTTAACATAACATACATGCATACATGCCCTAAACTAGATATTTTTTGCTCTACTGTGTGTAGTAAGTTTTTTTTTCCAGTGTACCTGCAGTTTTTCGTATGCCAACGAGTTCATCAATTTGTCGGATAGGCTGTAGAGTATGGAGGCAGCCGTCTGCCAGGGCACGTAGTCCTCCTCGACGGTCAGGTACGCGGTGAGGTTGAGCGCCAGATCGTAGGGCACCGCGCCCGACTCGGCCAGTGCGAACACATCGTCCAGGAGGTGCGACCGGTCCGATATCGTCAACTAGGAATAAAATGAAATATAAAATAAACATTTTTTCAAGCCTATAATCCCAGAGGGCTAGGCAGCGATGTAGATAATTCTGTAACCACATTTTGCACAATTTTGCACAATTAAGCTGTGTTGGTGCCGGCAGAGAATAGCACCACCCCATCTCTTCCCGTGGATGTCGTAAGAGGCGACTAAGGGATAAACCGGAAGATGGGCAGCAGCGTCCTTCGCGGACTACATGATATAACTGCGGTCGCCAACCCGCCTGCCAAGCGTGGCGACTACGGCATATTTTCCCCCCAATGGATTTACAAAAACAGCCCAGACCCCTAGTCCCCGGCGGCCCCGCTATTCCTGGCTCCGGTAGCGGCCATGAGTGACAACCTCGTCAGGATCGCGGGACCGCGGTGAATGCGAAAAGCACAAGACCGATCTGAGTGGAAAGCCTTGGGGGAGGCCTATGTCCAGCAGTGGACATCTTTCGGCTGACATGATGATTTTTGATGATTTTGCACAATCACGCTAAGATTTTTACTAACGTATTCGTGTCAGGTTGCAAGCCCATCTCCTAACAGTACTACAAGCCTATATTCCTCTCAGTCGCCTCTTACTACGGTCACGGGAAGACGTGGAGTGGCACTATTCTAACCCGGCAACCCCAAAATTGGCACGATGAGGGCTGATTTACATGTCGGTAATACAGCGTGAATCTACCAGCGCTTTGGACCAGACCGAGAAGAAGCGCAGTACGAAACTCCAGCAAAGGCCATTTTTATAATCATAAAACAAACTCAAGGTTTTGTCTTCGATGATTTTTAGTAGGTATTCTGAAAAAAAAACTTTCGCCGTCTGTACCAATCAACTCTACTCAAGTCGAGATGTTCATGCTTGAATAATCTTAAAAGTAAGTTACATTACAAGCTAATAGTAATAATTAATAATTATTAAAACTAGCAAAGTTAAATCATTACAAATGTAAGGTCAATGAACATTAAACTAAAAATAATGACTAGGGGAACATCACGACGAGTGATCTACGAATCGATAAAAAACCGAGTATATTACGAAAAAAACTCCCTCCCACACGAGGGATTCCAACAAGGGATTCGAGGGGTTACAATTTAAGACAGCTAAAAACACTCTAAAAACCTCTCCATTTGATTCAAAACAGGACACGTTCATGGGCATTCGGGTAAAAAAAACCATGTTAGCGACATGAGTAAACCACCAACCTTGTCTGACTTAGCCTTCAGTTGCTGTATCATGACCTGCCACATCTCCAAGGAATAGTTCACCCTATAATAACCAACTTGGTTGTTGTTGATCTTAATCCACTCAACATCATCCTCCTTTATATGAACTGTAACGAAATCGTTTTCAATTTTAAAAAACTTGCTTTGCAAATTACCACTTCACTCATACGAAACAAAGTCTCTTTTAATCTTCAACTTGTGTCGGCTGTGGCCTTCAAAAGTTTAATTAACAGAGCCACGTGGTCTGGTCTGGAAGACCAGTGCTGGCTTTACGGCTAGCGAATGCTGAGTTAGGACCGTTTCGCAACAATTTTTCTGTCTTGATATTTTTGTATCTATGTAATGTGGTTTTGTTTTGTTGCGAATAAATGTATCTTTATCTTTATCTAATTGGGTTCAGTAGGTATCCACTGCCATTCAGGGATGTATAGTGTTTTCGATCCACGAATATCTATCACACTCTAACCTCTCGGTATCTTCGCTTGCGATCGCGGCATTCCACTTGAGAAATTTATTTGCATTTTATTGGCAAGCGCGGTCGTCATTTCGCTTTTGAGCACGAGCTACGTTTAAATGATTATCGCCATTAAGGTGGAACACCGCGAACGAAGGCGATAATACCTTAAGGCAAACATGAATCTTAAAATTAATAGGTAGCGCGCCTCGTCTGAATTGAAAACACTTACATTCTGCTGGTATCATAGGGGTGTTGACGGTGTGTTTTATAAGAGTAAATTATAGCACTTTAGTTTATATATACGAATAATCACTTACCACTGTCTGTTTGATCATTGAACCAGACTACTTTCTCATTCACCCCTTTGTTCGTTTTGTACGTGATTGGTACGAACCATCGGTAGCTAAAACATGAGAAACCAAATCTCTAAATACAGATATTTAAACAAATAATAATCAAACGTGTCTATTTATTGAATGGTCTGCCTGTGTCAGTGTTGAAGGACTACTTCTGAGAACAAGAAATAGTGAAAAAATGTTGCAAACCTAGTGAACTTGTACGAAGTGTATTCAAATAAATATAGTAGGTGCAATTGTAATTAACAAACCATTGAGTTTAGTGACAGACCGTGAATTTTATTACTATTTTACTAAAGGTTTGTTTACAGAGACGCGTGGCGTACGGCATGGGGTCACGTGGCGCGGAGGGTGTTTTTTTCCGTTTACAGAGAGGCGACGCGTACAGCGGCCCGCGTCATCATGTTGTTTAAGGGGCGTCACGCGGCGCGGGGTGCGGGCCGTAGAGAGTAGCGATGTTGCGGGCGTATTGACGTATGCAAGGCTGCGTGCAACGCGGCAATGTCACCCACGGGCTATGCCGCAAGTAACGATGTATTTGATCGTTTCTTCGTAAACGCTTTCATTCAACGCCATATATTTAAATGTAGTGAAGACCGCGCCCCATCGCTACGCGCGACGCCCCGCGTCTTTGTGAACAATCCCTGAGGCTATTATCTAAGACTTTATTTTGAAACGCTTATAGGTTTAACATGGGTTTGTGTATATGCGTCAATTATCGGTGATTCTGCAATACCGCGTAAGGCTGCGGCTCCACTGAGGCGGAGACGAGCGGAGCTGTGCCAATATTAACCAATAGAATCTAAGTTAACATGCGAAAGGCGCGCTCGACGTGACCGCACGCGCCTTCTATTGGTGAATATTGGCACAGCTCCGCTCGTCTCCGCCTCAGTGGAGCCGCAGCCTAAGGAACAAATTCAATTAAGTGAGGTGTCCTGGGTGTCTCCTTGCGAGATCGAATCAGGAATGAGGAGATTCGCAGGAGAACTAAAGTAACCGATATAGCTCACCGGATTGCAAACCTTAAGTGGCAGTGGGCGGGGCACATTGCTCGTAGAACTGATGGCCGTTGGAGCGGAAAGGTTCTAGAGTGGCGACCGCGAACCGGGAGACGAAGTGTTGGCAGACCTTCCACAAGGTGGACTGACGATCTGATAAAGGTCGCGGGAAACCGCTGGATGACAGCAGCAGAGGACCGATCGTTGTGGAAAACCTTGGGGAAGGCCTTTGTCCAGCAGTGGACGTCTTGCGGCTGATAATGATGATAATGATGAAGTATGTCATTAAACTAAATTTTGCAGAATTTGTTAGTTACGCGGTATTGCAGTATCACCGACGACGCTATGTATCTGTATGTCTACGTATCTACGTCTCTCTGTGGCATCCTAGTCCCGTCCCTAGCTAAGGACCGTTTTAGACGCGTTCTTTATAATAATAAAGCTAGGTCAATCGGGATGGTCATAACTAGGTAAATGGAAATCAGTTGGGCCTTTTAAGAGACATCAGCTCTTAAAGAAGGAATACCCATTATAAGGGGTGTTTTATCCTTGGAATAGTTATCTTCTGTAATATTTATCATAATAAATATAGTCTTACTTGAAATCAGAGTCATTCGGCGACTCAGCCTGAGGATCCAGGAGGAACCTCGACTGAGTGATCTGGTATGTCGTCCCAGTCTTCGCGACCGTCAGCAGCGGATAGCCCATTTGTTTAGTCCATGTGTCCAGTATGTATCTGAAACGTAAATAAATTTCGACCGATCGCCAATACTGTTTCTATGGTGAATGTTCTGTAATATGATGCAAGACCAGACGGACCCCCTACCCCCACTATGAGGGTAAAAAAGCAACAATTTATTAATTTTAATCGTTTACTTAGGCACATTAATGTATGTTATGTTACTCTGTGTTTAGCGAATATGTGCCTTGCTGTCTAAAAAGGTCGTTGTAATAACTTACGTGAGATTCAACTCCGGGTTGTCTTTCTTAAAATGAGGCTCCAGCGACGCGAGCAGGTCCCGGGTGACGGTGTTGCCATACTTGTGTTTCTTAAGGTAGTCCGACACGCCCTTACGGAAGTTCTCCTCACCTATGAATCCCTCCAACATACGCAATATCGAAGCACCCTGTTAACAGACAAGGCGTTTTAAAACTTATAAAAACATACTTAAACCGTTCTATTTCCCGTCCGCAGAGAGAATTAAGTTTTTTTTCTATGGCAACGAGAAGGTACGCGATCACTCAGGCCACCTGATGATAAGTGGGATCTGAGACCCATAGACATTCGAAATCTCAAGACTGCAATCTCAAAACTGCAATCCTAAGACCTCAAATGCGTTCCCAACCCTAAGGACTGAGGTGGAATGCCTCTATGCTAGTAATTTCACCGGTTGTCTTATCCCCACACCGGAACACAGCAATGCCACTTCTGCTTGGCAATGGGTTAATAGATAAGATGGTGGTGGCGACCCGGACGGACCCTGCACAAGGTCCTACCACCACTAAGGAGAACTTCCAAAAGGTACGCAGTAACTTCTTCAGACCTTTTTCGCCCCTCGGGTTCTTCGAGACCAATCATGGTCATATCGTAATTTCGATACTATCATAATTAAAATAATTTATCGTCCTTAACTATTATCTGAAATGCGCTCTTTGCTTAGTATGTGTGGTGTGAAACTGATTGATACAGTAAGGAATGAAAAGGTCAGAGAGAAATGAAGCTATAGTGACTAATTTAGAAAAGGAATTCTTCGATGGTTCCGTCATTTGGAAAGGATGGATGAAAGAAGATTGACGAAAGAGATATACAGAGCGTAAGTGACTGGGAGGAAGGAAGGGGCCGCGATAGGCGTACTTTTTCGAATCAAATCGGATAAATCCTGGAAAAGGGCCGAATCTTAAGTACCCGAAACGACGTGCATGCATAACTCGGAAGCGAAAGAGATTTGTCAGGATCGTATCGTAGCTGGTGGAAAGAAATGATCTCTGCCTACCCCTTTAGGCGAGATCTAATGTATGTATGTAACTATTACTTGGGATCAGCTTTTCCCCGCTACTTCATCCGTATGAATTTGACCAGAGCATTTTTTCAGAACAAACAGTTGTGCAAGTCTCAACCCTAGACATCAATCACCTGTATACCATATTATATCTAAAACGGTAATAAGAATTATACGTGCCCTATCAGCCCACTGGACCCCTGATCCATCATAGGACGGTGTCGCTGTAACTTGATAAAACAATTGGTTCGACACTCTTACGACTTGAATCATAACGTCACTGTGGCACAGATCTATAGCGGGTCCGAGTATAATTTGGCTGATAGTACATATCTCTACAAGGTAGTTATCACAGGTCAATAGATTAATTGCTAAAACCTACGTGACACGATACTGCCGTCTTAACCCAATAGGCAGTATGTCAGATAAAACTCCCGTAGCAATATCAACCTTATTACTAACTGAATAGAATTAAAACTGCTTTGGCTGTTGAATAAAAAGGTCAGAGAGAAATGTGGACTAAAAGAAGATTTAGTGACTAAGATGGAAAAGCCCATGCTTCGATGGTTCCGTCATTTGGAAAGGATGGATGAAAGAAGATTGACGAAAGAGATATACAGAGCGAAAGTGACTGGGAGGAAGGAAGGGGCCGCGATAGGCGTACTTTTTCGAATCAAATCGGATAAATCCTGGAAAAGGGCCGAATCTTAAGTACCCGAAACGACGTGCATGCATAACCCGGAAGCGAAAGAGATTTGTCAGGATCGTATCGTAGCTGGTGGAAAGAAGTGATCTCTGCCTACCCCTTTGGGAAACAGGCGTGATTCAATGTATGTATGTAACTATTACTTGGGATCAGCTTTTCCCCGCTACTTCATCCGTGTGAATTTGACCAGACCATTTTTTCAGAACAAACAGTTGTGCAAATCTCAACCCTAGACATCAATCACCTGTATACCATATTATATCTAAAACGGTAATAAGAATTATACGTGCCCTATCAGCCCACTGGACCCCTGGTCCATCATAGAACGGTGTCGCTGTAACTTGATAAAACAATTGGTTCGACACTCTTACGACTTGAATCATAACGTCACTGTGGCACAGATCTATAGCGGGTCCGAGTATAATTTGGCTGATAGTACATATCTCTACAAAGTAGTTATCACAGGTCAATAGATTAATTGCTAAAACCTACGTGACACGATACTGCCGTCCTAAGCCAATAGGCAGTATGTCAGATAAAACTCCCGTAGCAATATCAACCTTATTACTAACTGAATAGAATTAAAACTGCTTTGGCTGTTGAATTTGGGATACTGCTTATTTGGGATAAGGCTTAGGAGGGCAGGATAAGTAGCTAAAAGTCTAAAGGTTAAGTATATCGATATTCCTACATCTGCCCCCGTAATTACGGCCGCTTTTACCACGATCGATAAAGCATATGTCACTCTTGCAATAGGTCAGAAACTTAGATAAGTATGATTTATTCACGTTTATGTGAATGAAATGAAGTCGATAAATGAGAAATCACTGTCATTAGTGTCATAGTTCAAAAGTGCTATGTAAATCCATGTCTCTGCCATGAATAACAGGCATGTGTGTGGGCAATGAGTTTTTTTTTTGATGATTTAATGGTATAATTTATTTTTGAACAGTACAGCTCGATACAGTGGTCTTTACCGTCTTTTTCGTCAACTTTAGACCCTATCGTAAACACGAGTAAAATACTACCTTACTTTATTATATGATATGGCATCAAAAATAGCGGTGATCTGGTCGGGCGTATCCACACTTTGCACGATTGGATGACTCGACAACTTCGCGTCCGTCACCAAAACAGAATGCATTGTTTTCACCAAAAACTGGTCCAACTGGAATCAGAACATCCTAAATACATATTTCGACTTGTTAAAAGATTAACTTAGTACTTCGGTAGTAGCCAGTTGCGAAAAATAACAAAAGAACTGAACACGGAAAGAACGCCTAGACAGTTTTATAAAATAAGATTGGAACTGGAGTGTTTTTTACATATATAAATCTTAATATAACTTTTATTTTTCCACTTCAAAAAGAACCTGTATAAGAAAATAACGTATGAAATAACATGGTTCCTAACATTCAAATCGCAATAGCTCAAAAATATTGCTAACATGTTCTCTCCGTTACCCTTCAAAAAGGAAATCCTAGGTCAAAATGCAGTAAAAAAGAGGTGCCAAAATGACTATGTAGTATATATCAAATTCAAATTCAAATGGTTTATTGCAGACATTGGTGTATTGATTCATCTCTGAAGACATGTTTTAATTTTCACCACAATAGAATATATTTGACTATCGAAACGTCGAATTTTAGTGTAAACGTACCATTGTCCATGAGGGCTCTAGTGCATTCAGACATTTAACTTGCATGTATGAAGCAAAACCTTCGTTCAACCAGACTTCGTCCCACCATTTCATTGTTACTGAAATAAATAAGTGTGAATGGAATGAGGACAAACAGACGCAGCGCGCGTCGCTCGTGAAGCTAAAAACTTCTAAACATAATTCGAAAACGTAACAAAAATACCTACGCGATGTGTGTTTCAATATATAATAAACTACCTGATACTTTTAAAAGTAAGAATTTAATAATATTTAAAAAAAATACGATGGCATGGCTAACTGTGAAATATTTTTATAGCATTAATGAGTTCCTAAATGAGTTAACTTAACTGTGTGTGTTTTTTTTTGTGAAGTTTATTGCAAATTGTTCTAGATAATGTAATTTTTATGATTAATGTAGTTTGTACGCCAGTGTATTGGCAAAATGTTGTATACCCACTTTTGACAAATAAACTTATTCATTCATTCATTCATTCATTCATTCATTCATTCATTCATTCATTCACGTTTCTCTCGCCTTAAACCTAGTCCGATTATTCCGATTTTTGAATATGTTGTAGATATTATGAAAGCCATGACTGCACATTTTCCTTTCCAAGAAATTATTTCTTATAATGAAACAAATTTAAATAACAAAAAACAAACACGTACAGACCATTTTTTTTTAGTACCTACAACATATTCAAAGATTGGACTTGATTTAGATTTGAGTGGAATTTTATTGACAGAAACACGATTTAAGCAGGGGTTCACAATAGCCTTAACGGTATGTTTGGTTTTTCCCAACTAGAATTCAATCCATTTTGTTTGTAAACACCTTTAGCTATTATTATATTATTAGTTAATTCAAACAACATATATTCACCTAAATTTCCAAACCACATGTGAGCTAACTCATGCGCAATAGTGTTGGCCACGCTGATCTTATTTTGTGCAGAGGCAGTGGTCTCGTCCACCAGGAAAGATGTTTCTCTGTAGGTAATCAATCCCCAATGTTCTGTAGCACCAGAAACATAGTCCGGGATCGCAATCATATCTGGAATAAGACACATTTTTTTTAATCATTAAACATCATGCAAAAAACAATTTTAATATTGTTCCAAATACTTTAAGAGGATTGTGTAGCTAAAAATTTCCATACAAATGCGAAAACGTTTCTCTCCTTAAACCTATTACGATTTTTAAATGTTGTAGATATCAGGAAAAACTATGACTGTATGTGTCCCTTTCCAAGAAAATATATGTATGTTAGGACAAAAAAAATCAAAAACAGAAAACGGAAATGTGCAGTGCATGTGTGGTGCTTGGACTGCTTGGTCCTTATAATAACTACAACATATTAAAAAATCGTAAAAATCGGACTTAATTTAGGGGATGAGAAACGTTTTCGCCCAGAGCTAAATTTGTATGGATTTTTTTTTACAGATGCGCGATTTTAGCTGCTCTTCGCAATTCTCTAAATAACGGTGAGTAATATAGTTGGTAAATAAACATTAGTTCGTTGAACAATTACGCGCCAATAAAGTAAAATTAGCCCCCAGTCCAACCTAATATTTTAAAGTATTTGTATGACAAACTAGACATGCTTCCAATTTTACTATACTAGGGTTAACATGAATATGTTTACACTTTACAATGTAGCGTCAAACTGGTTATTAACAACCTTATTATTTAGCCATGTATGTCTGTGCGTCTGTTTTTTGCCAAAATTAAACTAATTAAGTATAATTAATACACACCCAGTTTTGGTAGAGGGAATGGCACCTCGTAGTAGTTAATATAAAACTCAGTTGCTCTCTTGCCAATGTCTTGCGCAAAATCTATTTTGTGCGTTTGGTCACTTTGGGCATAGGATCTGAGTTTAAAATTTTCTCCAATGCCTTTCGAGTCAATCTCAATTTCTTTAAATTCAAAGTCGCAGACCACGAAACAGGCCAAATATGTAGACATTGGTACACTGGTTGCAAATGTAACTGCTTCTTCGGCAGTTTCACTGTCTAGTGTTTTTGATATTTCCTGAAAAATATTTATTGATATTTCAGAGTACTTAGCTATTTAGAAAAAATCAATGTTTGATTGTAGATTGAGAGATTTGACAAGCTTAATTTTTTAAACTGTACTTATATAACACATTGATTTTGACCTTCGGTATTATCATATTCAAAAATGAACTACATACCTACATATTTAGTTCGGTTATTTCATAGCTATTAATATTTGCTTGTTTGGAATGCTTTCACATCAGAGATATCCTCAATACCAAAATTAATTTAAATTGGTGCGGCCGAATAAAGAATAAATGAATTTTGAAATATTAAAATACTGAAGTTCAAAATCAAAGTGTTATGTATTATAATAATTAGGAAATAGCGACTCCATGGATTCTGGAACCACGATTTGCCACCAAAAGTCCTAACTCTACTTGTCTAGTTGATAGCTATTAACTAACACCAATCAAACAAGTTTAAACTCTGGATGTACCTTGTCGTTTTATATTTACTATAACAGAGATCCTATACCCACCTTTTTATTCTATCATCATATCAGATTTAGCACACAATTTTTTTATGTATTGATAATGTTTGAGTGACCAAAAAATCGACCCCGACCATAACTTTTACTTTTTGAAAAGCATTTAATTTCACATATCTCACTAAAATACAGATTTTTATTCATGCTAGAGGGCATTTCCAATATGTCACAACTATAAAATAAGTAACTTAGAAGCAATCTTACATTCATATTGGAAAGTGCCACATAATTCTGTGGTTTGACAAGGGTGATATCATATGTCGCCTTGAAGTCTGGCTCATCGAAGCAAGGAAAGGCTTGCCGGGCATATGTGGGTTGAAACTTGCTGGCCACCATAGTTCTGAAATTTGTTATCATAGTTTTGTAACATTAGCAATAGATTCAGAATAGCCATCTCTTTTACTCCTTTTACTCTGCGATAAGTGACCAAATTATAAGAATGAGAAGGCTATCTAAACTTTGAACTCTTTTAATGAGTACAGACAAGTGACTTGATCACATTTGTGGATGAACATGTTATAATAAGGAGTCAATTTTAATGTGTGTAGATATATTAATCAGATAAAACATGGTAGCCAAGTAGGACCATTAGGAGTTTATTTATTTATTTATTAAAGACATGTCAACAGCATACATAAAAGAGAGGAGCATAGAAGCGTAGGAGTTAAAGTGATATTGAAAATACTGCTTCTGGAGCCGTTTTCAAAAACATTGTACATAGTTAAGGACAGTTAACGCCTCAATTAAAATCCTTTTTTTTTTTCCATTTCGTAACGAAAATTACTATACTTAAATCATTTGATCGTTACAATGGTAATTGGTGTATAGGACAATTTTACAGTACAATTATTGAGTTGTCCTTTACGCCTTTTATCATTTTAGCTTTAATCATGGTTAACTTTTGTTACTGTAAAATTTTGTTGCAAACGGCGCTCTGTTGGATTTATTTACAAGTCTAATTTATTAAATCTAATGCACAGAAACTAAGGTTTAGTTTTAATTTTGTATCCATATAATAATCATACTTATTATCCTTTAGGTGTGACGAATAAAAGCCGACAATTTTTTTTGATAAATTTCCGTTGAAGTCGATGTCAATCTGATAGCTTCCCGGAATGAGAGGCTCTTTAAACTCAATCAACAGTTGCTCCAATTGCTCTACCTCGACATATTTATACACAGGTATTTCTCTGTCCCCCCTAAACACTTTAACTTTGCATATATCAAGGAACTTCGAGTGAAGATTTACATAGTTATTTTCTTTCTTTAAAATAACATTAATCTTAACATTTCCGGAGAAAATGCCGGTGTCCAAGTTTGGTCGTAACAACAATTTGTAGTTTACAGGGCGAACTAGCGACGAAAGCCGTTCGTAAAGAGTTACATTCAAAGGCGGCCCCATTATTCTACTATCTCGACAAACAATAATGTTGGAATAAATACACTCCTAACAATTTATTACACAAAAACAAAAAGATTAAATCAAATTTGTTGTTTAGAAATGAAAGTCATTATTAGATTGGTGACAATGGTGACTGACGTCTGTCACATTGACACGCATTGGCGTTGGCAGGCAAAACGCGCGTTTATTTCAATAGCTCGATCAAGTAGACTGATGGACACTTGACAGAATCACGTGGAGCTCTGTTTATAAAAATTATAAAGCAAGAGCCAGCGATTCGACAGCGATGTCCCCAAGACCGGTAGGAACGATCAGCATGAAGTTTAGTTAATCGTGGCTTTACAGCACGGCTAGCATAAGTTAGGTAGTTCTATTTAATCAGTAACGATAGAGATGCACTGACAAGACAAAAGAGAACATACAACTTGTGCTACCCGGCTTTGGCAGAAACTAAAATAAAAAATACAAAAAACTGTCCCCTAATTTCGTGAAAGTAGTAGGTAATAAAGGGTAATTTTTTGGCTCAGTACCGAATTGTCTGTGACTCTGTGTAGTAAAATGTTTAGCGACGCAAATTGACCAAGAAGCAAAAGGTCAGACGCCCATTAGCATTAATGATAATTTCTCATTAGCATAGGTATCCATAATAGCAATTATAGCCTAAGCAACGAAGCCAAATCAGGGGAATAACAAAAATTATTTCCGAAAGGCCATTTCCAAAGGTTTCCATTGTAAATCGGCCGTTACATCAAATAAGCTCGGGAATAAATATGGTGAGTATCAACATCTCAATTGTGATAGTTCTCGACTTTGTTTTTTTTGATGAACTGTTTTTCAGCATGTATTCAAGCGATTTGCTTCAAATTTAGAGATAATGTTCTTTATACAGATTTGCATCACCTCTCAAAAAAACGAATAATAGCTTTCATATAAAATAAGGACATTTTATTTATTTTTTATATGGATGATTTTAGATAGGAAGTACCGCCTGGAAAAATTTGATATTTTGGTAAGTAGTAAGCCAATGTATGGTCTATTCTGAGAAAAAAATCTAGAGGTGACTATTTCACAATTACGAGTAAGATGTTGATACTCAGCATAATAGTACATTATGATACAAGTGTGCTAAGTTGACCATTGTATACAAGGCGCTATTGTGTGCGCACGAGCGGAAGCGAGTGCGCCACAAGAAAGCCGCGTATATTATGGTCACAGGCACACGTGTTACATACGACGTTTTTCAACACACTTGCGAAAAAAAAACAAGACTCTTCATTTAGTCAAATTTTAATTAATTATTAAAACAGTTGGTAAAATTACATTTTCGTTAAACTTCAAAATAATGAATCCAAACTATCTTCGTCATAGCCGTCAATTATTTACGAAAAATGGCGGCTGGCGCGTTGTTTTTTTTTCTTGCCGCGATACCGATGCGCGCGCAAGGCTAAGGCGCGAACGAGATCGGCCAACAGCCAAATTTAAAATGTAATAATTCATGTTTAAAATACAAATTACAGAAAAATTTAAATGATTTTAATGAAATTGAGTTATTTTTTAGTAATAAAGCTGATTTCACCAATTTATTGAAATAAATATGTAGATAATGTTATTTGCCGCATAAAAACTGTTTGTTGCTAAGAAAAAAAAAGGTATAACCCGACTAAATTATATCGCTTCTTCTTCGTACTTACAACTTGGTACTAGGCTACAAATGTAAATTGTTTGGGTTAATAAACTAAAGGCACTTGTGCGTAATATACTGAAAACGCACGCGTGTTTAATATCTAGGTTTATGAGCCAAACATCGGTGGAATAAAAAGGTCGATTTGAGCAAGTGTGTTGAAAATATTCTTTACTATAAGAGGTGCTCACAAAAAACACCCGAGCCCATTTGATCAATGCCGACTATGGCCTTTCATTCGGGAGTCATTCTTCCCTTCATATCTTATTAAATATTGATACCAGAGGAAAAAAATATGAAGAGAATTCTATGCAGATTAATCATGTAATGGAACATTTTCTGCTATGGCCCACCATTTAAGAGTTATTTACAAAAAAAAAGGGACCTTTACACCCCAGTTAGCTCCACCCCCACCCGTCAATTATTTTAGTACCTATGTTGTTTAAAACAGCATTTCCTACAACTATGCCAAAATTCGCTTATACCCGAGTTTTTCCCCTGAGAGTCTTTGGCATTTGTTGGATGGGCTATTAGTCCTTGTAGCATAATGTCCAAACTACAAATTGTCAAAAACGCTATCACCCAAAAAAGTAGCTATACCTACTCTATTTAGATACCTTACCTAACTTAGTTACCTACTTGCTTGTTTTTTTTTTAGCATGATTAAGAATGTGATTGTTATTTACTGTGCAAAAATGGCGCCGTTAAAATAGGTGTAGGTACCAATTCCGAATTCAAATTTAAAATTTACCCCGGCCACTTACGTTTTGTTTTTAATATTCTATATCACGCTATATTTTTGTACTTATACTGGAAGACTAAAGGCTCAGTTCCAATGGTCGATAGCCCGCATACTTGTAGCAATCCATTGACGGGTTGTATTAACATTTTATGCCGAGAGCTATTGCAGCGACGCAATGTATAACGAAAAGCTGCGGGCTATCGCGGAATGAAACAGCCTTAATTAGTTAGTAAATAGTTTTACCCAAAAAGGGATGAGAGTTTTCAGCATTGACCTAGGTATGTATGTACTCGTATAAGATAATAAATAATTAGGTGTCCGATAAAAGGACCTCTTTAGGTTTGACCTTGTATTGCCGGAACAGTGATAATTATTTACATATTTTTACCTTTATTGCAAGTAAGTAACTACTTAAATTAAATTTTAAATGAGAGGTTGTTTACATGCTGTGAATTACCTATTAATTAATTCCATGAGTTTCTGGTAAATGGTAGTTAATAAATAAACAACCAGAAAAACATTCCCAAAACTCCTCTCGACCCATTTCAATAGCTGCCTTCGAGCATGTTCTGCAATAACATGTTTATTCCTGTTAAGGTCCCCATACAAAAACCGTTTTTATCAAGGTAAGTATTTGTATTTTTATAGAATTGTAATTATGTTAAAAATAACAAAAAGCCGCCTTCAAAAATGCTAGAAATAACTTCTTATAAAATGGTAGGTAGATCACTCCAACTGTATCCGGCTTTTGGTTTAAAATAGTGTGGAACGCCGACTTCAGTTGGACAGACCTACTTACCATTTTATAAGAAGTTATTTCTTGCATTTTTGAAGGCGGGTTTTTGTTTTTTTAAACATTTATTTTATTTTATACTTTACCGTAGTCCCGCTTCTCAATTTATGAGAAACTATAGAACATTTCAAGCTGGCCGCAGGCAATGTCACGGGAATTTCATAGTCATATTTAAACCTCAGAGAGGGATCATAGTCGCTCAAATATCTTAATGGATGGATGGTGCACTAGCATCAAAAACCGGGATAGAAGAATGCAAAAGGAGAAGCAGGGGCGCGGGGGTTTGAATATAAAGGTTACCTAAGTTTATGAGAGCACAATGGACCCAGCCAATGACGTGTATTCATTACCTATTGCTAGGTGAAGGCTAGGCGTTTTACAGCGCAGCTTTGTGACGTCATCTCGCGGCCGTTGGGAACATTCAAATTGACAGTTGGTCAACAAGGAATCTTTACCGAACCATCAAAGAATGAACACTGGTACAGTCACGAGATTAAATTTGGTACCCACCTTAGGTCCAAAGTCAATCTGACATTCTACAACAATAAGGTTGAGTTTCCTATAAGTTACAAATGACTTGACATCTCTAATGACATTGACGACTTCAAGCAAATTTTTCTTGAAATGGGTCACAAATTAACGTTCGTGATAGTACTATCGAACCAACGGAACCCTGACCCACCATGGAACCTTGTCACAATGATTGACGTACGATTGTCGTATAGCGTCGTATGACAGTCCTAACGTCAATCACTGTGACAAGGTTCTACGGTGGGTCAGGGTTCCGTTGGTTCGATAGTACATCTCATTTGCCTGTATGTTTAATGGGTAATGACTACCTATAACATATAATAAATAAATATAATTAAGTATAATAAGGTTCCGTAAAAAAATAAACAGCGACAGTAGATTAAAGACACTGGGAGAGAAGTAAAGCAAAAATTTACATAACTTACCCGCCTTTTTTCAACGAACTGGCATAAAATCCTACTATGCCATCGAGTAGTCCAGTAAAGTTAATTTTCAGAGTGTAGATTCCATTTTTAATGTTGTTCTGTGCTTTTATTAATAACAGATTCCTCTTGTCGTTGCTTTTTTCAGTGGTCACTGGTAGATTATAACGTAACGAGTTTTTAAGGCTGGCAGAAATGATTGTCAGTTTGTTCGCATGCAGGGTCACGTTTCGTGTGGTTTGGAGAACATCCAGAGTTATTTCTACTGAACCACGGAAGGTCTTATTGGCGAAATTGGGCCTGAGCTGGAGCTTGTAGTTCGTGGGTAATATGTGCCTCGGAAGTCTATAGTCGTGATTCTGAAATAATACATAGTATACAATATTACATTAGTGTAACCATATTTCTTATGTTTCGTTACTAGGATATATGTCAGTCTTGAGAATAGACGTGAGATACGAGACTGACAAGTGACTTAAGTCACTTTGCACAAGATACTGAGCGGCGATCTCTACTGAGAGCTTGTAACGTGGAATGAACCTTAGAGTAACTGGAAAGATGACCAGATCCAAGAAGTTATTTGCTGTTCCATCTTCTAAAAATAACATAGTTTCACCTGTGTACACTTCGTATGACAAGTTATTTAAAAGTGTGATGCTTAGTTAAACCATGACATAGACCGCTATCAACTCAGTGTTTTTACTTTTACAAATATATTAATTAAGAAACTACTAATTGAAAAATAATAATAATATGTAGTATCAATATCCCTATTACTATTAACGTCATTATTAGGAAATAAAATATCTTTGGTGTTATAAACAGTATGTCGTGTACAAATCTAATTGTGTTGTGATCTTTTAAATTATATTATTAAATTAAGTTTGTCATTAATATTTTGATGTACATCATGTTTTTGTACCTATTAGATATTTTATTGATTGTATAACCTATGATACCCTATTATTGGCGTCAGCGGTTTCATCAACTCAAACTGGCCGATTATAAATCTGTCATTATGATGTTTGTATGAACCTTATGATAACGCAAAGAGAATATTATAATACTAAATATTTAGTACATTACTGCAGAGACCGGGAAAAAGGCAGTTGCGGGACCAGTATAAATTAGCGCTGCGAGCCTATTATACCAGTCCAGCCACCGACATTTAAAAAAGGGCTTTACCCGTATTAAGAAGTAAGCAGCATATCTACTCCGCTATCAAATCAAAAATCTCTATTAAGAATCCTTGGGTTTTTTTACAAAATGGTTAAAACATACGAAAATGGTGTGAGGTATGATCATTTAAACTACCTACCTATGTACATTATGCCGCAAAGAATTATTATATTACCACAGATTAAATAAGAGTCACTACGTATTACAAAATTATGCCACAACAGGGTGAACGGCTAACGGCATTACCTAACGGTAAAATGTAATAAATTTAATTTATATTTGTTCGTTGTTTACAGGTCACACACCATAAACAAATAATACTCTTGCATTATTAATACTGATAAGATGCAATAAATATTGTGTTTATGCGCTTTTGTTTCCTTTACCACCTTACATTACAGTTGCGTTATGGCATTGTTATACATACCTAATCATTAAACTTACGAGTAATCAACAACACACGTGTCCGCCATTACAACAAATTGAATGATTGTACGAGTATGCAACCCGTTTTCATTCTGCAGATTTCTTAAACTCAAAAGCTTTAACAGTTTTAGAAATATTCCAGTCTGAAAAATAGTACATAACTACAGAGAGCGGGAAGTAAGAGGTTTCCGGCCGAGTTCATAAAGACGTTCGAGAGTTCGGATATTTACGAGGCTGGCAACCCCTTTATAGAGTTTCTCAAACATATAATTCCTTTAAAAAAACAAATACTACCTCCAACGCCAAATACTAGGAGTGCATAAACATTAAAAACAACCTACAGCGCCGCCGCTGCGCCGCACCGTGTTACATCTCCTGCGATCTAAGTTGCGCTACGCACCCCTAATTACCTCTGCTCTCCTGGTACTTTAAATAAACATACAAACGCTTTGGCCGGATGCACAGATTAGTTATATTGAAAAAAAAAACATCTATTTATTTAAGCATGTTCACATTCATTTAAGCATAAACACAGCTGCCATGTTTACATTAAAATTTAAAAAAAAATACTTCCCGGGCTGGGCCTTTGATTTTGCATTAAATTCCTTCACAGTTCTCTCGAGTAGTTCCACCCGAAACATGTTGCATGTTTAAGAAAAAACTATCACTTATGGACTTATAAAACCGGGCAAGAGCCTGTCCGATTGTTCAGTGAAGTGGTTTAATAGTTAATTTGTGACCCATTTCATCAAAAATATGCTTGAAGTCATAATGTCGGAGGCCATTTGCAACGTCAAAAGATGGCGGATGTGTAATTTGTTTTAGTTTTTATTTCTGTGTATTTAGGTGTTCAAAGTTCTTTTTTGTTAGTGATTTGTACTTTTAATGCCTTTGTGTTGCACAGTGATAGAAGACTTGGACTTATTTCGTGTATCCTGGCATCTTACTTCTCGTTTCAAGTGGACTCGCAGTGGTACAGAGGTTAAAACTATCTTGGCCTCTGTCCTACATATCACCGTACAACGTTGCCACCAATCTCCCTAGAGAAGATTGGGTTGTGTTTTATTGCTATATTGATTTATACTTATATATTCTTGACACTGGCGAAATCACTTCATTGTGGAAACGCCATATTCCCCCGGTAGTAGCTGTTCAAGTCGCGAAGGGGCAAAGAAAAAAAAAGTCGTAACGTCAATAGAGATGTCAAATCATCATGTCTTTGACTGTACACCAAACCCGCCATCATCGGCTAGTAATTTCACCGGTTGTCTTATCCCCACACCGGAGCACAGCAATGCGAACACTGTGGCGGTGGGTTAATGGATATATTAGTGACCCCTGCATTCAGAGATGATATCTCTTAAACGGCTCAACCGATGTGTATACAACTTAGTACAGAACCACCGCTAGAAAACCTGCTTTCAAATAAAAAAACCCGCTTTCAAATCGGCTTATCCGTTTTTAAGAGCTACGGTGCCACAGACAGACATACATAGCAGTCAGTCGCGAGGCGTTCGTACAAGCCGATTATTTACGGCTTTACCAAAAATTCCTATGCATAGAGTAGGTATACAAACAAAACGTAAAACCGACACACGCCATACACCTTTTTTTGCTCCGGCTTGTCTATTTATTTACGTGACGCTTCGCCACTGATAGCAGTCACATTTATAACACCCCTCTTATTGCATCGGGGGTTATAAAAACATACTTATACATATTTTGTTTAGCAAATGCAAAAAAAAAAAAAAACTGCTTGAAGCGCACCCGATTAAAATATCAAAATAACGAGGGTGAAATATCCTATAATGTTAAATTAATAATCTTCAACATCAGTTAATTTCTACGTGGTTGTGATAGAAGGAAGGAGCCTGTAATATCGTCTTTATTGCTGGTTGCAGTTTTACCGAGGATATGATTAATAGCTATTAAGGTTTTAAAGATAACTCGAACCTGTGACTCGAACTAAATCCCATCTTTCTCGTAATCTTTCCCGTAGGGGTAGGCAGGACCACTTCCTTCCACTTGCTACCATACAAACTTCCCTAGCTTCCTCCACACTCATAAATCTCTTCATACACAGGATCTCCTGACCCCCCTTCTTAATATGTCCCCGATCTGACAATAATATTTTCAATTTGTAGAGATACTCACCACGTCTTCGCTGTTTGTTTTATTCCTGCTAGCTGGTCGGTGCTCCATCTGGATCTTGTCATTCCGACCGCATTTGTTCTCGATAGATTTGTTAATTTGCACGGACAGTGCAACCGTTGACACGAATAAAGAGAGGCTCAGCAATACGAGCGCAATAAGCGTTTTGTTGTTGCAGACCCATTGCCCAACGTGAGGTTTCACCTGAAAACAGGCATTACAAACATTACGCGAGCACAAACGAACAGAGCCGAGATTCTAGCACATATCGTCGCGACCCTGTTATCGTTTTGTTAACGTTTTGATCTTAGATTATTTAATTGACAGTAATGGCGGCCGGGTTAAAAACAATACCATAACATATCATCTTTGATACTATTTTTACCGCCGCCAACAATAGAGGCGCTGTTCGAGGTCTGGCGAGGTCGGAAGTCGGTTAGACTTGCATTAGAACGTTTAAGTTAAGAGTGAGTAAGAAAGAAGTACAAACCCGAAGATCCTTACAAGTTCTGCGCACTACAGGTGTAGTGCATAATTGTTTTCCTTCGTATTTTCACGGAAACGTACGAACGTGTCTTGCTATTTCAGTCGGTCACAGTACAACAAGTACAGAGGTTGACTGAAGTAGCATGACACCTTCGTACGTTTCCGTGAAAATACGAAGGAAAGCAATTATGCACTACACCTGTAACTGAATTGACCGATGACTTATTCTGACAACTTTGATCCATAGTTGGTTAGTAGACAATCGGAACTTAAGCAGATAAGTTAGTAATTCGAGGTAGCAACTAGGCACACGCTTCTGATTTGGGTCACTAGGCTGGTCCCGTGGCGTGCATGAACTTTTCCAGCGGCGGGCTGTCCCAACATAATGAAATCCGAATAACGTTTTTTTAAACCTACCACGGATAACGATACATAAAACGTTGTGGTCGTTGTCAATAAAACGTGTATCCCAATTAACGAACTCCAACTTTGTCAGTTTTGTGACGAAAATTAGCTATACATTGACGGTCGCAATGTATGGCTAATTTTCGTTGCAAAATGTGTACTCGTTTTGGTGAAAACGCCCTGTGACCAATCAGGGCCACTATTCTAGGTGGTTAAAACCATGTAGTGTTTGACCTATTATGTTACCTATTGTTTAACCTCGGCCGCCATTACTGTCAATAAAATAAGAGCTATCAAAATGTTAGCAATACAATTACAGGTCACAGACGATATGGTTTTTACCGTCTCGAATCTCGACAAAGTTGTCATCAGGACTCCAAATACAAAAGTTGTGTTTTGCGCCGACTCTTCAAAGGTTAATGAACTTGTTTACGTTTCTCGCAGGCGGAAAGTTAGTAATTTCGTTAAAAAGTACATCAAAACAGTTTGTATCACCTTCAAGAGGTATGTACCTATATGTTCAAAAAGTCTCGGAACGTATTTTAGCTAGCAATTTTCAAATAAGTATCTTATTTCAAAAATGATCAAATTCAGAAGGGTTAAGCCAATTTTCAGTACTTTGGAAGACTTTTCTCCCAATATAGGTCGAGATTGGCCAGCTAAAAAAATTGTCTGTTATTTTTGGTACGAAACCCTTACAAGGCGCTAGCTTTATATACATACATATAAAACAGAATAGAATAGAATAGCATACATATTACACCGCGACGTATGTCTTAAATGTAGGTAGGTATACAAAATTGACTTGTACCTACCACTTTGTGACTTTGATCCGATAAAACAAGTCATGACATAGACAGACAGCGAAAATTAAGGGTTCCTAATTTTTCTACGAAACCCTATAAACAGAATCTTACTTATCCGATTAGGTATAAGAATTATAAATATTTATGTACCTATGTGTAACAAACTAAATAACTAAATAAAAAACAAGCTTCAAAAACCTGACTTCATTTTTTATACTGTCGTCGATGTTCCTATGTTAATTATTGACATTTTGCGATTGTTTTTATTCCAATTTTAACACTTTAGGTATTCTATATCACCCGGGACGGTGAAAGGATTCTAACGATACCACACACATCTAAATCGGCCGAGGCGTTTAGAAATTATAGTGGAATAATGAATCGTACATACATACAAACATGAACCCTGATAACATTACACTCCTTTTTTGGGTAGCAGTGTAAAAATACGAATGTATACACAGACTAAAAAACCTTATGATTATTATTACCACATGTAATTAACATTTATAGATTGATCACCGACCTTGGTATTCATCTCTTGCACTGTATCACAGTTGTCCAAGCACTGTTCTAATTGACACTTTCAATTGTTTATGTACGCAGCGGTATGCATGATTCACGTGTCGCGTCGTTTAATTTTTCGTAGCACTGGTATTGGCTACTTTTGCAAGTATGTCACCCCAACCGACGCCACGGCGTGAATGCCGGAGTGGCTAGCTTTATTACAAGACAGTGGTCAGGTTGGTATCAGGCCGAGGTATCAGGTGGCCACACTAATTTAATTTCACAGTACCGTATTATGACGAACACTGTGACCATAATTTAAGAGGATTGTGAAGCTAAAAATCTCCATTTAAAATGCGGAAAAGTTTCTCTTCCATTAAATATCGTCCGATTTTTGCGATTTTTGAATATGTTGTAGATATCATATAAAAAAGTGTTAAAAAACAAAAAGCAGAAACGTACAGACAGAGGTCTTAATAATAACTACAATATTATATTATTCAAAAATCGTGAAAACCAGACTTGATTTGAGGGTGAGAACCGTTTTCGCCCGGAGCTAAATTCGTATGTTTTTTTTGACAGCTACGCTATTTAAGCGGCACTTCACAACCCTCTTAAGGAGTTTGTTGCTTCAAAGCCAACCAATGCTAAAATACAAATTTAAAACGTCGCATTTTTTTAAAATTGAAATAAATAAATGTAATCAATGTCTTATCGCTGTACATTTGGTGTATTTATGTGAGTGTAATGCAATATAATATATATAGAGCTATGCTTGGTGTCTCGCTACGAGATCGAATCAGGAACGAGGAGATACGTAGACGAACTAAAGTAACCGACATAGCCAATCGGGTTAGCAGGCTGAAGTGGCAATGGGCAGGCCACATTGTTCAGCAGTGGACGACCTATGGCTGAAATGATGATGATGATGATGATGCAATATAATATGCTATGGGCCTTTGACATGACCAGGGTATGGTTAACTCAGCCGCCATTACTGTCAAGTAAATAACGTTAACAATACGATAACATGTCAACGGTATACTTTTAATACATCTTAAAAGGTTGTAGTAAAACACTTTATTCTCCTTTATATCTAGTCCAAAAACAAATATTATCATCATCATCATCATCATTTCAGCCTATTGCAGTCCACTGCTGGACGTAAGCAGCAACAATATTATAACTAACAATATTATTTTATTCCACAGATTATAAGAATACTATGAGGTAAAGCAGTAGGTAAGTTCATTTTTAACCGACTTCAAAAAAAGGAGGAGGTTATACGTTCCACTGTATGTATTTTTTTTTTTTTTTTTTTTGTGTATGTTCACCGATTACTCCGTCAATTGTGGTCCGATTTTGAAAATTCTTTTTTGATTTGATAGGGTATACTTCCGAGGTGGTCCCATTGCCACCAAATCGGAATCTGATGAGGGGATCAGTGAGGAATTGAGAGAACTCCTCAAATATTGTAGGCAAACATAAAGCGATTTTAGTATTTTTAGTAACAAGTCTAGCATTTGCATTCAGAAAGTATCATTTGGTGAAGTGGACCTGATGATGAAGACCACAGATGGCCACCGGAACTCCTCAACGGTACCTATTTCAAGGGTGGCGATAACGATAAGATATGTCGATTAAGATAGTTGAGCGACTACAACGAAGAATATTTACTTGTTGAAATATGACTGTAACTTTCCAGTGGCGTTGCTTGCGGCGAGCTCGAAATTTTCTATAGTTTCTCATTTATTGAAAAGTGGAACTACATAACAGCATAAATAGGATCACTAAAAAGTATTAAATAAAATAAATGTTTAAAAAAACAAAAAACCGCCTTCAAAAATGCAAAAAATAACTTCTTATAAAATGATAGGTACCTATAGGTAGGTCAGTCCAACTGAAGTCGGCGTCCCACAATATTTTAATGATAGGTACAAACAACCACAGATGAACAGAGAGAAACTGTCTCTTATGTAAAATCTATATTCATCTCTTTCTACATTTTCTAACTTCGGTCTTTAATGGGCAGTTAAGTGTGTGGTAACAATATTATTTTATTCCACAGATTATAAGAATACTATGAGGTAAAGCAGTAGGTAAGTTCATTTTTAACCGCAATAATAAAATTCGAATATATTTTTACCTAATTAACAATGAGTTTTATTTACCTATTATTTTTGTACTACCAAAATGTTTTTTTAGCATAATAAATACGTTTCTGCTTTTTGTTTTTTAACACCTTTTTATATGATATCTACAACATATTCAAAAATCGTAAAAATCGGACGACATTAATTTAACGGAAGAGAAACTTTTCCGCATATTATATGGAGATTTTTAGCTTCACAATCCTCTTAAATTATGGTCACAGTTTTCGTCATAATACGGTATTGTGAAATTAAATTAATGTGGCCACCTGATACCTCGGCCTGACACACACAACTGCCACTCCCGCTGCCGTACAGCTCTGCAATTGCCGCAGCCGCTGCTGTACAGTCATAACACAGTATTGTTGACCCACTATTTTATCATCTTAACTTGGTTGTGTTACACAAATGCCGCAGTTTTATGACCAACAAAGACTGAGTTTTGTTTGAACCAATTGTGACTATGGTTAAAACGTGACCAGAGTAACCATCTACTACTAATACAGTCTGTGAGAACTTAGAAGGTGCTTCGGGTTTGTACTCCCCTCTCACTCGCTCTTAACAAGAGCGTATGAATGCGAGTGAGAGATAAGGACAAACCCGAAGCACCTTTTAAGAGCTATCACACTGTACGTTTAACAGTGAATATAGACTCGTAAACAGCGTTACTAACGCTACACTAAAACAGTTGTCACTAGTTTACGGTTTTTAGACCTGCAATAGTTGACTTTGGTTGTAGTCAGTCACTTTGCTGTCAGATTGATAGTTCCGCTTCTCAGAAATGGCACTTAGCGCCAATTAAACACACGATAATAAAGTAGAAATATAATTTTCTTCTATTATACGAGGTGGCGTCACTTTCCTTGTCTAGATATACATACGAGTATTACATACTTAACCCGATCTGCATTACACGGCCAAATTACGTATATGTACAGTGGCATGTGGCTCATCTTTTCCACGTTGTGACTGTATAGCTAACTGCCGCTGTTGCTGTTGTACAATACAACTGCCTCTACCACTGTTACTACTGTATAAGTGCCGCTGTCACTGCTGTACAACTGCCGCTGTCGCTCCTGTACAACTGCCGCTGTCACTGCTGTACAACTGCCGCTGTTTTTGGCAAGGGTGTTTGTGTCTGTCTGCTGCATGGCAGCTCCTTAATGGTTGGACTAATTTGAATGCGGTTATTTGTAGGTTTTTGTTAGGTAAAATAGGTGAGTAAATTAAATGAACATCAATCAGTTCTGAAAATAGGAGTCAACATTGTAACATGGGGTTTTATCTGTTTCATTGCTTATCAGTATCTTTCTGGTGCATTTAGTAGTTTGCTAATTTGTGTGGAAACAAAAACACTCAAAATAAAAACAATGTCGCCTTTAAGTAATTTAATATCAAAAACAATCCTTTTAAGCTCTAAATTACATTCAATTAATAAATAATAATATCTAAAACTTACACTTAATATTTACACACTCAACGTTATTTTGGACGAAATAATAAACATTTTTACCACTTTTTTCCTTACTAACTCGCTTTTTAGGGAACATAAACCAAGTCCCCGAACGCGCGTAGAGTGTACACCGAATTTGCATTAGCTTATAAAAAAGTCTTTCTTATGTTATTCCTCTCATGTGGTTTTTTAATCTATAGGTACCTCTCTGCACCTCCGTAACTCCTGTGGTGGAATGTTCGCTAGGACTACCTTGTCCTGGGGGCTAATATGGCGGCGTTTATCACGTGACAAAATGTGAATAAAACATCCGTCACTATCTGACACTTATGTAAGTACGAGAGTGACGGATGCTTTATACAAATTTCGTCACGCGTTAAACGCAACTATACTTTGCCCACAGAGATGCGTGAAGTTAGCGATTTTCGAAAACGCATATGATTGACGTACTGATGACAGATTGCGTCCATTGCTTAGTCAACCCCATACACTTAATTAGAAACGTTAGCGGCATTTGCATCTTGGCTAAATTTATGACTTTTACAAACAACAACACTTTTTCCCAAACCTCTTTATCGACCATTAAATTTAATAAAGAAACCCTGAAAAACTTTCGTCATTCAAAATATGGAGATAAAAACATAGAAACAACAAGCTGGGAACTGGTACAGATAAAAACTATCTACACTACAAGCGGCTTACAAAAAGTATACTAACAAAAGTCACTCGCGACCACGACTGACCGTATTTTTTTTTATTACAAAACGAGTAAAACCTCAATTGCTCGGAGGCCTTGAATAGTTGAAGAAAGTTTGTTACATTGCTCTAACGTAACGAAAAGTTTTCTATTCGAAATTTTAAATAAATTAAATAATTTAAATAATGTCGGTCTTTAAAGAATCTAAATTATAGTAGGTAATAAAATTAAGAAGATGCCTTTTAATAACATTGCCTTGAATAAGATATTAGTTAAGTACATTAAATTATTCACTATGTTTTTGTAGTCAGTTAAGTACTTAAGTAATTATTATTATCAATGTTATCAGTGACCATCCAAGTGTTTGAAAAATAGTACTTTAACTCTATGGCCTCTCTCAAAATAAAATTATCCAGGTTCTAGTGAAATTGATTATCATAGGTATAAAATTTAGAACTTTCAGAAGAGTGGGGTGTTTCTAATTGCTACAGGGTAGGTTCCCTAGTAATGAGGTAACGTACAAAACTATCACCAGTTCAATCGTGCCTCGTGCGTGCTCGGTCATGCGTGTTCATGCCGTGCCGTGGTGCGTAGACTTGACGTCCGTAAAGAGTGTTGCCAGATCTCCTGTTTTTACTGGAGATCTAAAGGTTTCGGGGTGTGTCTACTGTTCTACTGTTTTTCCCAACAAAAAAACAAATTAGAATTTTGCTTGTCTAATTAAAAGAAACATACTTATTATACACCTAACTAGTCAAGGTTTCTTGAAGCGAGTGTAGACTCTGCATTATTATTAAGTTTTTGATTAGGTATATAACACGATGGTGGAAAACAAGCGTATCCGCCCGCCTGATGGTAAGCGGTTACCCTAGCGGATGCCTACAATACCAGAAGTATCACAAGCTCGTTGCCGACCCTTTAAAAACCTATTTACTCCCCTCTTGAAGAACTCCATACTGTAGTTCCCAGGGAAAAGCACGGCTGGGAGCTCATTCAGCCTTGTGGGATTGAATATGGCATTAGGGTATCGCTTACGGTGATAGATTTATTAAAGTAACAAATGACTAGATCTGAAAAAATAGTAAAATAGCTAGAGGGCATGATCGAAATAAAATGAACATTATATTTTGACTTTCCAAGCAGTGAGGGTCATTGAGTAACTTACGTTATGTCTTTCCTTTACTATGGCTTCTTAATACGAATTTGTTTAATTCTGCAAAAATATATAGGTTCTACCAAATCTTTACATATAGTAACTAAAGTTATCTTAACAATTTTGCCTTAAATTGTATTAAAAAAACGCGTATTATTTTTTTCACTTTGTTCCGGTTGATGGAAAAAAACGACTGTTCAGATTTTTAGCAAGGTTCAAATCTAAAAGCCCCACAGAATAAGTAAAAGATTGACGTAAGCAGCTGTCATGCTTTCACCTATGTTAATACCAAACACTTAGAAAAAATCTACCGTCGTTCACTTTAGCAGATTACAACTTGGCTAACACTAAAGTGTAGCAGACGCTACTTGGTTATATGTTGCCAGTTAACTCGATGACGTCACTTCTACGTTAAAAATAATACCATCGTAAGTTCCTCAATTAATATAAGCTCCATATTCCTCCATGTTTCCATGGTAACCGTAGTGGGAATCTGCCATCTGCGCGTCTCTTCCCTTATTAAAGGTATTGTGGTTTCTGAATGCATTGAAGATGATCAGCGCCAAAGCCAGCTTTCCGACCATCATCGACTTGAAGAGCATGAATTTGAGCATGCTAAGAAACATCGGCACGATTGTGGACTGGATCAGGAATGGCATGATGAACATCGGCAAGATACGCTCCATCAGTTTTTTCTGCTTTCCACGGCCTGAAAAGAGCATACATAATCATCAGTTTAAACAATTAAAGGATCGTGCGAACAAAAGCGTCCGCTGTCAAATTTCTGACAAACTTCATCGCACTAAATACCTAGTGTAGCCTCACAGATTTCAAAACAAAATCATTCGCCAGTTCGAAATTTAAATATTTAACGACCAACTGGTTCAAAGTTGGTGCGAGTTTGAGACGTCACTTTGATTTTACACCGTTTTGATGTCCAGGTATTTGTTAAGTATTCTAGGCGTTAAAACCATATCGTCTTTGACCTGTTATCGTATTGTCAACGTATAATAGCTCTTATTTACTACACATTAATGCCGGCCGAGTTAAAAACACTACCAAACGGTTAAAGACGATATGAATTTTACCGCCTAGAATAGAGGACCTGATTTATTTTCCTAGATGGAAGTCCGTACGTAGTAATTATGAGGGTACAGTCACCAGAAATAATATACTATCCAAAATATCTGACACGTCTTTATTGCTAGAGGTATAAGCGTGTTAGATGTTCTTGAGCGCAATATGTCGAATAATATATACTGGTGACTATACGTTATTGATTTTTAACGGAAATAAATGATATTAATAATAAGTACAGGAGTGTAGGTACTATTTTAGAAAGCTGTTAAATGAAGTAGCCTTAGACCAAACTTAAGAATGTTTCTTTTGACTAAATATGATCTGCACGTGATGAAGCCTTACCTAGGAAACCTGTTTCGTACTATCTCTTCTCTTATCTAAATATATAAAAGGAGAAACTGACTGACTGACATATCAACGCACAGCCGAAACTACTGTACCTAGAAACTTGAAATTTGGTACAGGTGTTTCTTTCATGATGTAAGTGAGCACTAAGAAAGGATTTTCCGAAAATCGACCCCCAACGGGAAAAAAGGGGGAGTACTGGGAAACTAATTCTACGCGTACGAAGTCGCGGGCGTCCGCTAGTCTTAGTATATCTATGCTTGAGTCGTTATTCGTTTCCGTGGCTGCCTAAATATTTAAAAGTGTTTATGTATTTGTTCCGTTTTCACGCTCAAACGGTTTAACTGATTTCCATATAAATTGGCAATCTGTTGTTGTATATGGAAATGGACATGCGATACCTTTTATTCCGAGATTCGAAAAGGTTATACGAATGCTATATGTTCAACCACGGATGGTGTTTTCTCTTGCCGAATTATTAATGAGGTTTTAGGGACTTGCGTTTAGCCGGTAAGATTGGGTTCTCGTATGGTTCTCGTATAAAGTAAGAACTGAAAATGGTTATTAATAATTTATTTTAAAAAAATCATAAGATGTGGTTATGTTTATTGAGAACTTTTAAATATTTCCGGGATAAAGATCAGAAACTAAAAGAATTTGATTTTGCGTTGGTAACATTTTCTGCTTATCTCGGTTTGAAACGATTAGGCGGCAAATAAATAATAAATTTTAGCATCTTAACATTTTTCGAAACAGCAATAGGTAATAAACACACTCTTATTATATGTAATACATAACCCCGGGTCTGTTTCCACTACAATCTCTATTAAGCAAGTGGTTGTACTGTAAAATAAAACCTTCAATATATTTTTGCACTATCTTAGTGAGGTATCATTGGCTAGCTCTTAAAATCATTATGTTACTAAATTTCAGCGTAACAAGGCAATTGACTATGATCCCACATTGACGATCAATGGTAAAAATATTGACAGGGTAGAATCTGCGAAAAATCTGGGACTCCTGATTGACGGAGAAATGCGTTATATTGATCACATTAACACTAAGATAAGAAATGCTTTTTATAGGCTTAAGGTGTTGTATGACATTAGAGACTATCTAACCGAGAAGGTGAGGTTAATGTTGGTGGAAGCGCTGGTCTTATCTTTATTCAATTACTGCGACACTGTCTATGGACCTCGCTTGTACGCTAAGACTTCACAGGCTATTCAACGGGTTCAGAATGCCTGCGCTCGCTTTTGTTTTACAGTACCTAGGCGCTCACACATTACACCTTTCCTAAATGCAAAGAGCATTTTAAAGATGGCAGCGAGAAGAGAATTGCACATGGCTACTTTAATGCATAATGTCGTGTATAATAAAAAACCAGAGTACCTTTACCAAAAAATAACTTGGATGAAAGATGTGCATTGTTGGAATACACGTAGCCAAGTAGATAATAAGGTCTTTATTCCGTATCATAAAACAGTTGGTTTTAGAGGTAGTTTCAAGTTCTCGGCATCAAAAATTTGGAATGATCTCCCGCCTCCTTTACGAAAAAAAATGTCCCAGTCAACTTTTAAATGCAAATTGCGTATTTTACTGTTAAACAAGCAGAAAAATTTAGAAACTACATAAAAATAAAACTCGTTTCAGTGGTGTTTTTATCAAAGAGTTTCCTGTTGTTCCTACATGTTTTTTTTTTTAAATAATTTCATTCTTTTTTTTTTTAATTTTAATTATTTTGTCTACCTAAACTGTATAAATAAATTGTATGCTATCTGATCTACCTGCTAAATTTGTGTTAAGCTAGACTGAGTGCGAAATAGGGGCAGACTGAAAACCAGCGCTGCGAAGACTCGAGCACTCGCCCGCGCTCGCAGCACATGCTGAGTCTGTGCCTTTTGTCACACCTTTTTTTATGTATAAAATTTTGTTATTTAGTATTTTACTGGTTTTTTGGGTGACAATAAATACTTCTTATTCTTATTCTTATTCTTATGTGTATGTTAACATCAATTTTTAGAGTTGGACCGTTTAGGAAATATTTAACTCGTATAGTTCAATTTTCGCTAGAGAATTTGTTAAGTATTGGAATATAAGTATATAGTTCGAAATGTCCATGGTAAGTTTAAAAATATGATGCAAAAATACATTCTCAACTGGCATAGTTATTAAAACGCCAAAGAATAGACTCCCAGGTCCCAGCACATACTCTAGCTATGTATGAATAAAAAAACACAAAATACTCCGTCGAAACCGTGCAACAAGTGCCATTGTCGCGGCATTCACTTTCCTCGCTCTAGATAACTGGCCGATCGAAAAGTGTTCATCATGCCTATCGGCCGAGGACAGAAGCAAGCCGCTACTATAATTACCTCCAGTGCTCACACGCGTGCAATTTCTCCACTTTCACGCGGCCAAATTTCGTGATTTGGTTTTAAAGGAGCTGAGATCCAAATTATGACGACTTTCAACAAACGAGACTCACGTTTTTCCTTTTTTGTCAGCCATGCGTTTATTGCTTGTCAATGTTATGATATGACTTATGACTATACCTACATATAGCAATTAATCGGAAACAATAAGGTTCTTATTTTATTACTCACAATAATTATGCTGGGATTTTTTAATTCTGATTAGTGGTATTTTCGTACGGAGTCTAGCTATGTGTATAATTTAGATTTGAAAATAAACTTTTTATTTTTGCCATGGAGAAGGCACAGTTTGATCTAAAATATTAGGTAAGTAGAAATAGTTTTAACCGTCCTGTCCATAGTATTATTAAAAAATAGTAAAAAAAAAGTCCAACGTTCGAAGTTATAAATCTCACGGTAATCCATTACCCGAGAACGTTCGCTGCCTCCAGGAGTATCATTTTTCACTTCACTTTGTAGATAAATAAATTATACGGAAGTTTTTCAAAGTTTTTTTTTCTTTTTTAAGGTTTCGTTTCAAAATTGATCCAAAAGGAACCCTTATGGTCAGACTTTGTGGTCTGTCTGTCTGTATGTCACAGCAGGTTTTCTCAGGAACTACAAATATTATCAACTTGAAATTTGGCATAGTTTTACAAATGGCGTGTTCGCATCTGTTCTAAGTAAAAAAAAAACTTTATAAAATATTTAAAAGAGGTTGATAATGGGGGGTTCAAAAATGAAAGTAGTTTGATTATAGCAAATGGGGTGTCATATGAATCTGCACGTTGCAATAATGTTTTTTTTTTTTAATTTTTAGTGATGTGCTTTTGTTTTATATCTAAAATGTACAAAAAATAACCGGTTTATTATTCTGGTAACGTAGACACAAACGTGGGATTAAAAATTATTCACGGAATACCTACTAGACATTTAGAATTATTCACGCATACAAACTGACTGAATTCTTTTTATTTAAAGATTTTTTAAACCTTTGTAAAAATTAATACTTACCTTAACGGCATTTGCAAAGTTGTGTACCTACCTGATATTTAAAAGGTAAGTAAGGTCAAGCGAGGCTATTGTGACAGGGGGGAAAATGCATTTCTTGCGTCCTACTATAGTAGTTTAAGTACATTAATTTATATAAAAGAAATCAAAAAAACATGTAAGTATTTAGTCCTCTGTCACAAAAGCCCCGCTTGACCTTACTTACCTTATAAACAACATAATAATATTTAAAAATAATAAGCGGAGCAACTATCAATTCATAAAGCATGACATGTCAAAATTTGATTTCAAAGTTTTGTTATTGGATTATCCCTAAAATAAAGGAAAAATTTGTAAATTTTAAGATACGTACTAATTTCTTCCCTTTTTTGTTTGAATCAGCAGTACAAAAGGCCACCAAGATGATGATTTTTCGTACGTTTCATGGACGACGAGACCACCCAATCGGATTTAATTTTTAACTTGATACCTAGCAATTTAATACGTTATCATACGTACTCGTACATAATTTGTTAATTTACTTTTTTTATTTTTTTATTTAGTATATAAAAGAAAAAAAAAACGCACTCACCTTGTTCCACGCCTCTATTAGTGTCAATTTGAAAGGAGATTAACTTATTTTCAGTCTGGTTCGAATTCTGTGTCGTCGGTACGTGCATGGTGACTCCATTGAATATTTCTATGGTTTTTTCGGTGCTTTTGTGCGTATCTTGCGGTAAAGCTGCGTGTGCGCACACCGTGAGTAGAGACGCGAGGCACAGGAGCGTGCGCGGTGCGCCCATTCTGCCGGCCACTTTGGCAGTGCCTGCGCGCGCCCCTCTCACCAACCACCAGCGCACTCGGAACTGGATTAATCGAAGCTCTCCACGGTATGGAAAATTTCGGAACGAGTTTTTACCGATGTTAAACTGTTTAAAAAAATATGAACGCGCCGCCATGATATAACCGCCATAATATCTATAATACTCACAAATCACATGCAAGGCGAATTGATTCCACTTAAGAGTTAGTTTATTGGTTTGGGAAGCAAGCGGCTACTTTCTCACCATAGTAAAAATAAATGCAATTTGTGTACATGTTTTGCTACTAAGGATACAAAGTAAAAACGCATTTATTTTGACTTTTTAAAAATATCTGCGCCAAAAACATGAATACTTGGCGGAGGGTAAAATCCCTTGGAATCCTGTTTTTTTTAAAGCTCCATTCTTGCTTGTGAAATATTATTAAAAAGTTTTTAAATTACATAGCTAAAACCAAGCTTTCTAAGATAACCTATAAACTTTCTTAATTAGATGGTTGGGCAAATTGAGTCACGGTCTCTATTTCTTTATTCATTCATTTATTAATTGTATTCTTTAGTCTATAGGTATATTCGTACCTACAATACAATATTACAAGTTATTATTACGGTATAGTTATAGATCCAAATACAGTTAGAATTTTATTGTCTTATACTACTGTTTTCAAGCCCTTGATGATTGGTGTTCTTGCTGCACTGTGTGTAACGTGTCACGCAAAATAAACGGTATTCTTAATCACAAATCTTTTCAGGTTCGTTCACACTGATTCGGCTCACGGATTCTTTAATAACCTCCACCTAATCACACTTTAAATAGTAATGTTATGAATGCTGTTTGTAACTTACATCTTGTAAGTAAAGATTGAGAAAATTAAGTTAATGTACAGTGTATACTCGAAAGTACACCTTAGAACAACTTTCTAACGCTAGGGCGTATTTTAAATAAAGGTAAGGGTCCACGGATGCGCGCAACCTGTACAGAACCTGTTAGAAAATGGCAGATATCTACGCTTAATAGCATTAGTGGTTCAATGTCCTCAATTCCTCTCACTGTTTACCTGTTTAATATGCAAAACTACCTTGGTTTTCAAGGTGAAAACCCTTTTGATGGTAAGTAGATAGCTGTAGTCACTGACCTTTTGCACGAGGTTCCCACTGTGAAGATTCCCACTGGAATATATGCTAGATAGATAGGTGGAAATAGGAATAGCCATGGATTTTTTAAATCGCATTTTAAAGGAAAAGAGATCACAAAAAGTGAAATTAAAATTAAAATTGGCCAAGAAATACGGATGATACATGCATTTAAAACTGCTAATTAGACAGCAGCGCTTAGAAAGAGATCCAATATGCACTGTTACGTCATGTAAAATGTCGGCTATATAAAGTCCATGTTAAGTTCTGTTTTGCTAGAAAGAGATAGGAACAAATCTTGGTAATTTTTATATATTTTTATATTTTTATTGAAGCTGAGAAAAAAGTCATGTACGAGTATATTCCCTTTTATTGGGACTGCCAAAATGTAAGTAGCAGCTTACGTTAATCCAATACATTTTCGTTAGCGACAACATTTTGTCAGTTTTCGAAAATCGTTAGCGTTAACTCGACTTTAATCTTTACCGTGGCTCTGACTCGTATAATCCAAACTACTTATGTACGGTCACGGACTTCATTTGATGAGCTACTATAGAACCTTGTCTAATAAAACCATCGATTAATTCCTATGTAATTTCTATCTCGTCACTGGATGATGTCATTGTGACAAGGTTTTATGGTGGATCAACATTTAAAGTCCTTGATGTTACCAAAATTCAAATATGAATTCGGTAAATTGGCCACATAAAGGCTCACGTCGTAATATGGAGTGAATCTACAAGCGCTTCGGACAAGACCATCATAGCAGAGAAGAAGCGCCGCAAGAAACTCCAGCAGAAGGTAATTTTTTCCAATAATAAAATACAATGATACTTAAAAGTAACATTACAAGGTAATAAAGTAATTAAAAAATATTTTAAAACGAACACAAATAAAATCATTACAAATGTAAGCTCAATAACATTAAATTAAAAAAGGAACGACAATCGAAATAACTAACTTAAAAACAAGTCCTTGCAAGCGTGAACAGACCGGACCCCACAGACAGCACCCGTTCACGAGTATGACGCGTATCTCAGCCATCGCCTACCTCAACCTTGTGTTCGGGAAGGTAGCGACCGACGCCGCCGTGAGCAAAGACCTTTGACTGAGCATGACATGCTCATGCTGCCGGACAAAATATTTCAATAAAAAAACCGCTGTCCCGCGAGAAACATCACAATGTGATCTCTTTTCTAAAGTATCTTGTACACAAGAACCAATTTATTTATTTTTAAACTACTTACATTTAAAAGGTCTACATTATGAGCTTAAAGGCATTTTGCAATAAGCGCTGCTCATTACTAAGCTGTTTAAAAATAAAATGAACCATAATTTCAGTAATAGCTCGCACTACTTAAAAACGTCTTTATCATCTAGGAAGTAATTTACAGTATAATATGCCTTACCCAGCAAGCAGCACTTAATGCGAGACTTAAATTTATTGAACGGCATATTGACAATATCATTAGGTATCTTATTGTAGAAGAGTATACAGTTCCCCACGAACGATGTCCTTACTTTACGAAGACGGTGACCTGGGACTACGATTAAATCTTTATTTCGTGTGTTGAGCTTGTGAACGTCACTGAACTGAAGTCATGTATATGTTTGCGAACATACATGATATTTTCAAAGATATACTGAGACGCGACGGTAAGAATATTAATTTCCTTAAATTTATATCTGAGTGAGACCCGTGAACCCAGATGATAAATAAAACGTATGGCCCGCTTTTGTAATACAAAGATGGCCTGAATGTCAGTCGCTTATCCCCATAACTCATAACACTATGAAAACAACTATAATACACCAGTCTCGCTGTCTCGACGTCTGTAAGTTGGCGGATGCGCTTTACTGCATACGCTGCAGAACTAAGTTTACCCATAACCCTATGGGTAATGTGTGGGGGATAATGTGAGCATTCCATTGCAGTTCCGAGTCTAAAGTAATACCTAAAAATACCGTTTTATCTTCGAATACCATTGTCTCATTCTTTAGTCTTATACTAGTCCCATTCACTCCTTTCACATTTGATAGAGTAAATTTCATGCAATTGGTAAATTGTTGGCTGTAAACCAGTCAACAGTAGTACGTATCATTAATGTCATTGAATTATGCCTGTTTTCTTTCTACTTTAAATAAAAGTGACGTGTCATCGGCAAACAGAACTATTTCATGTTTGTCGCGCACAACATAAGGGAGATCGTTGATATAAATCAAAAACAAGAATGGGCCCAGAATTGAGCCTTGAGGCACTCCCATAGCAACAGCTGATCCCCTGGGGATTGCGTTCTGTTTATGTCCACCCGCTGAGTTCAGTCAGCATTGATACCGTAGTAGCTCAGCTTCCTCACTAACGTAACGTGATCAACTCACTCAAACGCCTTGGATAAATCACAAAAAACTCCAATTACATATAGT
Source organism: Acleris sparsana (assembly GCA_923062465.1). NCBI lineage: Eukaryota > Metazoa > Arthropoda > Insecta > Lepidoptera > Tortricidae > Acleris > Acleris sparsana. The sequence continues at coordinate 3,256,146 of OV281292.1, forward strand.
GATTCTTCCCAGGCATCAAAGACATATTTAATTAAGGTTGAACTGGCATCTGTAGTTGACCGTCCCTTGGTTGACCCTGTCGCTAACTTCGGGAAAAGTGGCAGAAAACTAATAACTATTACAAGGGATATATTATATTAGTTTCGTATGTCCGATTAAAGGTTCAAATGACTTTCAGTTTGCTTGATGGTTTAGTTAATTGATTTTCACAACTATTTCAATTGTGGAATGTTTTTGACATGATCTCTGCGCTTTGTAGGTGCCACCTACCTGTGTTTTTTTTTTTTTTTCAATACTGTAAAATGGTACTGCAGCGGAAACCCATTCCTTGCGACGCGACGAAAGCTAAATTCTACAAATCGGTTATCGTTATCTACCATAATAATAAATATTTATCTACCCTGTTCAGGCCCACCATGCAACGAAATTTGTCAATGGAATATGAGCCTATTCTGAATATGTAAGAGTCAATTTTTATATCTCGGTTTTTAGTTAAGGCTGTATGTAAAAGAGAAATACACGTGGCCTTAAGAAGCTGCTCTTAACGGTTCCTCTCAACTCGTTCGATCGGCTCTACAACACAGGACTAAATGAAGAGTGCTGTTGCAGTCAATAAACATCAATCACTAAACTTGTGATTTTCTCCTTGTTACTCGTACGCTTTCTCAGCAATCAAGAAAAAACATAAATACAAGCAGCAATAGGTAATATCGAATACCGGCTCTGTAACGTAACGCTGTGAACAATTGACAAGGTTATTGTGTGTAAATGAAATGCCTTAATAAGACCATAATAGAATAGGCAATATTCATAACTTTTCTCAGCTTTAAAACTAGCTGATTCATGCAACAAACAGTTGTGAAAATTCATAACCAAGGTAATGGACCCGATTCTACAGTGGCTTCTAAACTTCCTAATTTTATTTGTGTCGCTATAACACTTTGCTATTCTAAAAGCAGCTGTCATTATCAAAAATGACGGCGCTAATTTGAATCTGACGCTTCTTGTTTTAGGCGGTCTATTCTACTTTACATTGACATTCTGGAATAGCACTTGTTAAATCTGCCGTTTAAACTATGTCTAAAAATTTGACAATTTATTTTTAGGCTATTTAGGCACTGGTCCCACCGCCGGCGAGTGAGATATGAACTATCGACTTTTTTCTAGCCCAAGAAACGAACAAAAGATAATCGTTTCCGTGTAAAAATAAAAGAGTGAGATATATATTTATAGTTCATCGCTCGCTGTTCACACTGCCGGCGAGGACACTCTCCCAACGCCCGGCTAGTAAGCTATAATTCCATAGAATTTTTACTAGCCTCCCGCCGATTGTCAACTGTTTCTAGTACAGAATTTTACTAGTTGCTCGCCGAGCTCGCCGATATCTGGCGGTGGGACCGCTGTTTACTAGTTGACCACAGCGATAAAAGCTATCGACTATAAAACTAGCTCAGCGGTAGTCGCCGATGCCTGCCGAGCGTCAAAACTATAAAAACTTTACTCGCTTCTCGCCGCTAGTCCAGTCTTTAGTAGTTTATAGTATAGTTTATAGTAGCCGGCGGTGGGACCAGGGCCTCAAGCGATGTGCACATAGAATCGGGTCCAATATTTACTCTACCTACAAGCCAATAAAAAAATTCTAGCTAAACTGAATTTAACATGGAGTTTATATGGCCGACGTGTTACATGACGCCACAGTGCATAATATCGGATCTCTCTATCTAATCGCTGTCTAGAATGCTTGTATTTTGGCCGATTTTACTTTCACTCTTGGTCTTCTCTTTTAAGGTGTTTCCAAATTATGTACGTAATCTGATTTAAAATATCCGTGAATATTCCTTATTGTGACAATATTGGGCTAGCTCTAATCCTGCGCATACTAACTTAAATAAAGCATTTGTAACTGTAAAAAAGTCCTAAATCGTTTGACAAATAATAATTTAAAATTGGTTTATGAACCATGTGAAATTTTCCTATAGTGAAAAGGTGAAATGAAATAGCCATTCGTATTAAAAAATACACGCACCTGCGGCATTCTAGCCGAGAAAGTAATTACGCTTGAGCATGAGTGTGAGTGTAATAGATTTCATCGATAGATAGTAAGTAGATCGAAGAACTAACGTAGAAAGTTAGATGCATTTAATGCAATAGTTTGACGTATGTAAAAACTAGGAGTTGCCTGCGACTCCGTCCGCGCAGAAAAAGAACACAAAGCCTATGTTATGTTACTCAGGGATAATGTCGCATTCTAATTCCCGAGCATATTATAAAGTAAACGATTATATCATGGATAGGGATGTTTGGCGGTGTGTCGTCCGTCCTGCATGAGTAATCTACGCATAAATTTACCTACGCTTAAAAAAGGTACCTACTGTGCAAAAATACTGTGATATTGTAAACTATTTATAATTATTATGTAATGCTGTAAACATTTTTCCTGAAAAAAATATACCTTGCCGAGTTTCTTACGCCGGTTCTTCCCGGGGCAAAGGTTTTATTTTTCGAACCGGTGGTAATGCTTTTTGACATTCATAGGTGCATTATATTATGCCTAAATTGAAGAAGAACTTTGACTTTGACTTTGACTTTGAATCTAATAGTGAAAGAATTTTTGAAATCGGTCCAGTAGTTTCTGAGTTTATTTGTAACAAACATTAGTTACAAATACAAATTATAAAACGATTAGTCTCACGCGTTTAATTATGTAATAATGAGGAATAATGCTATTCAAATGCGGATAAATACGGCAAAAGGGGAAAATTCTTAAAATTGCAATATAGATACGGCACAAATAATTCTCTAAAAATAAATTATATATTTAAACTTTCCCTAGTCTTGAACTAAACTCTAGCCCCCTTACTAATAAACGTTGAGTAACGGTGGTATAGCTATACAATGTTTTGTCCTTATCTCTCGTTGTGACATTTTAATTTGTCAGATAAGGACAAAACATTGTATAGCTATACCACCGTTACTCAACGTTTAATAGTAAGGGGGTAGGTTTATACACTCAGGAGCAAAAAGAAAGGGTCAGAGTGCGTTTTTCATACAAACGAGGCTATTTCGAAGCCGAGCATTGTGCATTCTTGTGCATGTTCAGAAAAACATCTAAAATGGGCATAAAATGTAAGGAAATCCAAGTGCTGACCCAAACTCTCCCGCTGTTTTGTTAACTGATTGTGCGATCAGTTAGGTATCTTAAGAACTTTTGACCTCCTCTATTGAACCTCGGAGCATCCACCAATAAACCTCACTCAAAACAACCTCTGGCGAGGAACCAGGGCTTCGAAATAGTCTCGTTTGTATGAAAAAATCACTCTGACCCGGTATTTTTGCTCCTGAGTGTACTTACTTGAGGTAACAGACACCTGTATACAAACCTATAATATGTTAAAGTGCTTATTCCTTGTTGCCCTTACTGGGCTACCCTCCTAAGCCAATAAGGCACTATCTCAGACTAAACTCATGTAGCAATATAAACCTCATTACTAACAGAATAGAACTAAAATTGCTTTGGTTATTGAATTAGAGATACGGTTTACCGTCTTAGGAGGGCAGTGGGCAGGTACGCTTCAGCTATAATTATTAGGTCATAAACTTATACATAAAGCAGCAAAGCTGTTATTTAGGCATTTTTATTTTAGGAAAAATACTCTTCTACATTTAGTGTAGAAAATACATTACAATAACAACGTAAAAATTTGAACTTTTAAGTTTTGTGTACGATCACGGAGTCTAATTGATGATCACTGTAGCACCTTGTCGCATAAACCTGCGATAATTTCCTATGTAATTTCTATCACGTCACTTGACGCTGTGATTATGACATGGTTCTATGGTGGATCATCAATTAAAGGCCGTGACCGTAATTACATCTTTTTCTTGTTACAAAACTTCGAAAAAATAGGCAATGTATTGTAGTGTTGGCTGAGCCTTGGCTAAAGGGATAATTTTTCTAATACCCAGATAAAATTGTAGGATATACGCAGGCTTTTTTGGGTGAATAAGCAGACAGATATTACTTTTACCTTTCTTCGTCATATGAAGGAAAAAGAAAGAGCTGTAATTCAAGTATTTTTGGAAATTATGAAACTCAAACCTTAGTTTCTGTAACAACACAACTTATCACGTGAGCATATTGCGAGGATAGTGAGGATTTCCTAAGATGCATTATTCAAATAGGGGCTAAATGAGACACCAAAATATCATAAGGTTTGTTTATTGAATAAAGTTAAATAGACAATGTTATCGTCGTCTGTCTACCACAAATAAAAGTTGCGAGAGACAGACAAAGGTCCATTCATTTCTCATGCTTATATTATGAATCCATATAATTAATATAAAATAAATAACTACACTAATAAATGCTTTAATTAAGTATTGCTCGTGGTTATTGCTTCTTTGAGGTAGTTGACGTACGACGCAATAAGTAAGCTGTTGCTGTTTTAGTTACAGGAAAACACCTTCTATCTTACATGCGTTCATTTCTCTTTCATAATATTATTGATTACTCGTTCTCGTATAAAACTTTCGTGGGTTATTCTAAAATAAATAATTAAGTACCTAAGTATGTACATACAGTCGCCATCAGATATATCGGAGCGGCCGAGGTACTCAAATATTTCAAAGCAGCAATAAATTTCAATAAATTCTTTACAGTAAATAAGGTCAATAACATCTGAACATCCAATTACGCCATATATATATGAGCAGTGGTTTTTCAATTAAATCTGAACACACAACGAGACGATAATATCTGAAAGCACAACTCGTCAAAGTTATCTGCACAGACAGGGTGATCATAAATATCTGAACATTTAGGGAAAATATACCTTAAATCACTTAGCATACAGTTTAAAATTCTTTAACGTACTACGCTGAAAATACATTTTCTACACAACCACCATTCGGTTTTATCAATGTCAAAGTGAAGTTGCTTTTCACAGATTTATATTTTGTATACCTACTTATTTTGTAAAAGGAAAATTCATTACATCTGTACGATTACATTTAAACTGTATGCCTAGTGCTTTAAGGTATATTTTCCTTAAATGTTCAGATATTTATGATCACCCTGTCTGTGCAGATAACTATGATGAGTTGTGCTTTCAGATATTATTGTCTCGTTGTGTGTTCAGATTTAATTGAAAAACCACTGCTCATATATTTGTGGCGAATTGGATGTTCAGATGTTATTGACCTTATTTAGCGTAAAGAATTTATTGAAATTTATTGCTGCTCAGAAATATTTGAGTACCTCAGCCGCTCCAAAATATCTGATGGCGACTGTACAACCAAGTAAAAATATTGTTTTTTTTTATGTAACTGAAATAATGATTAAAAATCGTAACCATTCGGTAAATCTGACGCAAATGTGTCATACAGATCAAAAATTGGGTCGTAAGGCACAATAATTTGGTTACACACATAAGATTGAAATTTGAACAAAAATATCCGATATCTCGTTTGTCCATGTCCGCGCCTCTATTTCACATCAAAAACCACGCCACGACCATGCCGCGACTTCGCAGTGAGCGACTTCCCTTAGAAGCCAGTTTAATCTGATATAGTGGCTTCATTGTCAGACCTCGCCCAGGGGGAGAGCAGAGGGCCGGAGGCCGGCCAGGGCGCTACGGGAGCCGGCAGCAGCTCCGCCCGTGGATGCAGGAGCAGCGGCGAGGGACCCGCCGCCGACAGGAACAAACGGGACACAGCCTGCAACATCAAAAGACAAGATTTTTTTATACTTCAAGTAGGTAACGTTAATTAAAATATGCATTAATTTCAAATTCAAGTAAAGTTGGTTTTTGTTATTTTGGTGACGATCAAAATTGAAGTTCTTTGGGGAAAAACACGTTGAGCAGCATAACGCCGATGGCGTGTTTGTTGACAGAGATGATAGTCAGCGCCATCAGCGGCGTGGAGATGAGGCCGACTGTGCACATCACCGGGCAGGAAGATGAACGACAGTCGCTTCAGATGTTACGCACCTGACTGACCGACACGGTGAGCAGCTTGAAGCGATAGCAAGGTTGACAGTGATGATGGTGAGTTCTATCAGCTTCGTAAACGAGAATTTCACTGGCAGGAAAAAGAGCGACAGCCGCCTCAGATGTTGCTTACCTGACTAACTGACACGATGAGCAGTATAACGCCGACGGCGAGTTTCTTGACAGGGTTATGGTGAGGGCCATCGTAGTATGGAGATGACGCCGAACGTGAACTTCACCGACAGGGAGATGAACGATAGTCACTTCAGACATTACGCACCTGACTGACTGACACGATGAGCAGCATGACGCCGATAGCGAGGTTCTTGACGGAGATGACGGCGAGCGCCATCAGTAGCGTGGAGATGACGCCGAGCGTGAACATCACTGGCAGGAAGATGAACGACAGCCGTTTGAGCGCGTTGTGCCCAAACGTGCGCCCTTCATCTAAGTCTACGGCAAAAACACATAATTTATAAGTAGTACGGTTTTATTTTTGGCCGAGAATAAAAACGTTTATTTGATTCAGTGGGGTTTTCAGAATTTTATTCATGGTACCGTAAAGGTCAAACACAATGCTGTTCTAAATACCGTGATTCTCTGTTTTACATAATTGTGATGGGAATAATGCATTTCGCATTTATCTGTATAGGTAGCAGTAAAAGTATGGGAACGTAACGTTCTCCTGACGAGCGTAATAGTAGTAATAAAATCGTATTATCCATGCAGGTCCCACGCTGACATCATTGTATGATCATACACTTGTATTTTTAAAACAGGCCATGAATATGCGACGTTGTCTAACGGTTCGAGCTTTATCTAAAAACTAGGTTTCCGTTATGTCTTTTTATTTGTTTCTTTTTGTTTTTGCAATGGAAAACATAACAGACCTAGTTTTTATAATATCTACTACTACTACTATTTGTGGTTTTTCATCAGGGCTTTTACCATCACCATAAAAAAGTTCCCCTTTCTTATTTGTATTTCTTTTTTTTCAGTTCCCGCTATCTATTTAATTACGGTTCAAAACTTCCTTTCTTCAAGAAAAACAGACGGACGAACGGACAGCGTGAGTATATTAATAAGGTCCCGTTGGGGTACCTTCGGATAAGGAACTCTAAAATAACTACTTTCATATTTGACATTTTTTTTCAACTGTCTTACCCCAATGCGCTACGGGGCTGTCCCATGGGCGTCGTGAATGCTATGCTCACGTTACCGGCACGCTACTTCGGTAATTACTTAGTACACGCGAGAATTTTCATTTACAAGGTAGCCGCAAATAAATAGAACATATAAAGCGAGTCGCAGTATAACAAAGAGTGGGAACCCCTCTAGCTATTATGGTCTACGAGACACAGCCTGCTGACACATGGACTGATGCACATTAAAATATTTTCTGACCATAAACAGTTATAACTCTTTGAGTAAGTTCTTTGAATGAAAGTGGTAGGCTAATGAATAAAGTAATTAAGTAAATAAATTGCAGAACCCGACACGGTTTATTATTACGTTTAACATCTATTATTTTAAAAGGATTGAGGATTCTAAATGCGATAACGTATCTCTCCCCTTTAACCGAGTCCGATATTTCGATTTTTGAATATACTTATTCTATATGAAAAAGTATGTCTGTACGTTTTCCTTTCCAAGAACATATTTTGCCTGAAAACAAAATAAACAAAAACCGCAAAGTTTAAGTTTATAATATCATAACATATTCAATAACTAACAAAGCCAGCTTTAGAAACCAGACTCCATTTTTTATTTTGTCATCGATATAGCTATGTTATTAATTGTCATTTTTCCATTGTTTTTATTACATTTAAAAAGTTAAGGTATTCTATGGGACGATGTAAGGATTCTAATGATACCAGACACATCTAAATCGGCTCAGGCGTTTAGGAGTTATACTATCAGCCCTGACCCACCAAAGAACCGTGTCACAGTGACATTATAAAACAATTTGTTTGACTCTTCTTACGACTTGAATCATAAGAACCCGCCACCACCACCCACGTACTACGAGCGTTTACCCGCCAAACTTAAAAATTTACAATCCGACGAAGCATTTAAACATCAGCTGAGAAACCTTTTATTGAATAATCCGTTATACTCCGTGGATGAATATATAAAAATGGAAATGTAAATTTATTATTTTTGTTGACATTTATTACTCATTGTACATATTTTGACATCGGATGAATGACCATTATTAGATGTTTAACTTTTATTGTTTTAATTTATGAATTATTATTGTATTCTATTCTTATATTATTAATATTTATGTTTTGACGATCTCAATGTAATTTCCTATTTTTTGACATGCAATGCAACTAATATTGTAATATTACATTGACAAATAAATAAACTAAACTAAACTATACTAACGTCACTATAACTCAGATCTACGGTGAGTCAAGGTGCCAATGGGCTGATATTACATACATGAATCCTGAAAACATTATACTCCGTTATTAGGCCCTGGGCGGTTATTATGACAGAGTAATACAACAGCTCTAGCGTCCTTAACGCTCGCCGTAAAATGAACTACATAGCCATGTCATAATAACACCCATGTAGTGAAGAACCTTTATTGGCCCAATACAGACAAAGCTCTACTTATAATTATCACATCGCTTCGGAATCATCCACACACAAAACACATCGCGTACACTCAGGGGCAAAAATAACGGGTCAGAGTGCGTTTTTCATACTAAAGAGGCTATTTCGAAGCCTTGGTTCCTCGCCAGGGAATGCTTTTAGTGAAATCTGATGATGAATACCTCGAGCATCGATACAGGACTTCCAGAGTGCCTAGGATACCCAACTGAATGAATCTGCGGCTAACGCCGGAATTGTGCATGTTCAGAAAAACATCTAAAATGGCAATAAAATGTAAGGAAATCCAAGTGCTGACCCAAACTCTCTCGCTATAACTGATTGTGCGATCAGTTAGGTATCTTAAAAACTTTTGACCTCCTCTATTGAACCTCGCAGTATCCACCATTAAAACTCACTCAAAAGAACCCCTGGCGAGGAACCAAGGCTTCGAAATAGTCTCGTTTGTATGAAAAACGCACTCTGACCCAGTATTTTTGCTCCCGAGTGTAGTTCCGAAACTTAAAATTAGCAAAAATGTTATTACCATTGCTTTCAATTCCTTTAAAACTCGAATTTTCACATTTCACTATGCTCACAAACAATATTACGTAAGCTAGAGACAAGAGGGCAAGTTTGCTACACATTTTGACCAACACTTCACTCAGCGGTTCGATCAGCAAGGTTTAAGGTGGGGTATCGCCGGTCGCTTAAGTATGACTGGATGTTTGTTTGACAGGCAGCCAGGATATAAAGTGTCCTGTCGAACAATAGTCGGCGAGACCAAAGTCACGACGGTAAAAGAAAGTGCAGGACATGCGTGACCGATAATGGCCCCAATACAAAGCCCCTGAACGACTAATGTTGAATCATTAACGGGCCCTGGCTCCCCATGGGCATTGAGAACGACTTTTGATCCTTATCGGTATAATTGAAAGTGCGAAACACGGTGGTATGTCATTCGTTACTATTTGCATATGAAATACTACATACACTACATAATTCCAAAGTCTTAATTCCGAATGATTAACTTTCAGAATTCCGCAATCTTTTGATAGTAGACTTTATTTTTTGATATCGCTTGTAAATAAAACCTAACCGAACCTAAACTAACCTATTTATATTATGCATGTAATCTAAAATAGCTCATGCATAATATAGTTTTAGGAAAAATGAAAATTCGGACAAAAGAATGTTCGGAAAAAATAATTCGGAATTTTAAGGCTTCTGTACTTTTGGGTTAAAAGATGAAAGATAAAAGATGTTTATTCAGTTAGGCACACTTGCACTAATTTAACCCTAAATTAACCCCAGGTTAACAGGTTAGGGCCACTTACACCAAAAATGTACTGGGATAAGACACTAGCTCGAGTTCACGCTTTCATTCCCGAGTAGTTACCAGTAGTAACAACATTTTGCACAATCAGGCTAAGATGATTACCATGTGTATATTAGGGGTTACCTTTGTCTCGTCAAAATATTTTTGGTCAAATGTATCATTTCCCAAATTTTCATTTGCCAAACCGCTTTGTTTTCTGTAACCGTAAATATTTCAGGAGTTTATAAAAACGAACCTAACCTAACCTGGTTCTACACGATGGTACTAAAGTAAATTCTGAAAAAAAATATAACATTGGTTTGGCAAATGAAAAATTTGGGAAATGATGTATTTGACCAAATATTTTTTGACGAAACGGCAGGCTCCCGTTTATTAGTGACAGGTTGCAAGCCCATCGCCTAAGGGTCTCCTCAAATCTATCGACGCTGAATCGGCGTTAGCTGATCAAAAAACTTTTATGTCCATGCAATAAGAGCGAAAACGAAACGACTCCCGCCGAGACGAGCCGATTGACGTTTGTTTCGCTCTTACTGCGTAGACATAAAGAGTTCTTTGATCAGCTAACGCCCATTCCGCGTCGATGGATGTAGGGAGACCCTAACAATATTACAAGCGGCAGAAGCGCGTGGAGCTAACCCCATGTGCTTTTGAAACAACTGTCCGCGCGTGTGATATCCAGGGACTTATTTCTCTAATAAGTCCTATAAATAACTTGACATTGGCAAAATACACCTTAGCAGGAGTGGAAGCCATTAATTAAAATGGTAATACTAAAAGCCTTTATTTCCTAGTATTCTTTATGTTTTTAAACGCCCATTTACTGACATGTTTAAAGACTTGAAAGCAACCACACATAAACTAATGCGCCATTATTACACGCGTTCTCGTAACTAACGGGGTACTTTAACATAATGATAGCAGCGGCGAACTTTGTGGGTTCTGTCAATTTGCTGTTTAGGATAGTTTGGTTTAGGTACTTATTACTTCTTGTAAATATCTCGAATTGAATTACGTTGTTTAAACGTGTCTACATCATGTTAAACTACATTTTGAACTGATGGCCCTTGGGGCGGTAAAGTTCTAGAGTGTTGGCGCGGACCGGAAAGCGAAGTTTTGGCAGGCCTTCCACAAGGGGGACCGACGATCTGGTGAAGATTGCGGGAAGCCGATGGATCCGAGTAACACAAACCAGCCCTCGTGGAAATTCTTGGCGAAAGCCTATGTCCAGCTGTGGACCTCTTTTTGCTGATACAATGCTGCATAATTGGCATAAGCAGCCGAATTTACCAAATTTATACCTATTCATTTTGTCAGTTTTCCATAATCGCATGCATCTTGACTATTCCCATTGTAACATGCATTTTATAGGGCATATATTAGTAGGGTCGACATTCAGTTAAATAGAAGGCTGACGTAATAAGATCATAAAACGGTGTCACTGTGACTATGTATTTTTTCCGCATTAGTTTATCAAATTAGTTTCTGTGGCTTTTGTTGCAGACTTTACTTTTTTGGACTGAGTCCTAACACGGTGGGTCTACTTAAGTATAACATCCTATCGCCACCTTCTGACTCCATTATCAGATCAGCTCTTAGATGGGTCACTAGTAGAATGACTAGATCTCAAAATGGCTACATCGCATAAGGGCTGCATCGCAAATGTGCTTTATCGCCGAAAGCCTAAATCGCTAAATGACTACATCTTAGTATAACTAGATCGTAAAATGGCCACTTCGCGTAGCGGCCACGTCGCAAATGTGCTTCATCGCAGAACGCCGTGATCGCTTTATGACTATAACATAATTTGACTAGGTCGTAAAATGACTACATCTCTAAAACGCCTTAATCCGTATAATGACTACATCGTAAAATAAACACAATGCTGAAAGTCTAGGTCAAAAAAAGTCCAAGTCGCAAAAATCTACCAATTCCGTACAGTCGGTTAGGTTAGTGTGGTCATTTTACTATCTAGTCACTAAACTAAAAAAGCATTGCTACCTGATTTTATTGGTATAAAAATGAAACAATTACTTATGCAGTTTTTAATAAGAAATTGTTTAATTTGTAATCAAAATAAAGTCATCTTGTGAAAAATAAAAATAAGTCTCCTATTATCGCTAATTACTATGCTTCTTTTTAATTGTAACAATTTATTAGTGCATTACATCAAACTTAACTTGTATTTCAACTTTGAAATATTTAGAAGGAAGTCAAATGTCGTTATCTTTTTTTCGACGAGCTTTTTAAATTCTCGGTTGTATTCCTTGTCAAAAATAATATCTTTTTTTTTCCTGCTTTCTTGCTTGGTAAACAAGCCCTTCACTCTTATATCTTGGTACCTGGACTCCTTTTTGAGTTTGTGCAGAAAACTAAATAACGTTGTTTTTGAGTGAATTCGAACGCCGAGCCTCCGGTGCCAAGCTTCCATGGCGTTATTGGTCCTGTGTCTCTCTTTACAACACGATATTAATGCCGTATTTTTAAGCCACTGAGTTTCAAAGTATTTTGTGAACGCACTCATTCCTTCACAATTCATCGCATAGTTGGTGATCGAGCTCCAGCCGTCATTTATAAGTGATGATGGTAACAATGGCAAATTACATACCAGTCTTACAATTTTCTTTCCTTTGTCAGAATTTGCCAAGTCCAGTTCGTCTGCTTTTTTCCAGACGGCTTTTGAAAAATGGAAATAGCATCCTGTAACCTTCCCATTTGGGAACACTTCTCGGAACGCATTCATTTGGGACAATTCAAAGTCACATTTATACTTAGAGATATTGATTTCTAATGCGTCTCGTATCAATATAAATAAAGCTACGTATGTGTTCTGCGTCTTATTTGGTAGTAAAGCGTAGAGCATCGGAAAAACGTTCGTATTTTTCTCGTCACTTGCTCCATCTACGTGTATCGAAAAGAGCTGGTAGAATGGATTGGGCACCGGCTTAAACGGGCCATCTCCAAAAAAAACTTTGTTTTGACTGCTAGCAGACTTTGCAAACATTCTGCATGTGGCAGTGCTGAACAAGCAAATAAATCTTACTATCAGAATCTACCTCATATTCAGCGACTAAAAAGTTCAGTCCGAGAGCGTTTGGTATCTCAATTTAGCGGCACTTACTTCCAGATAACGTTTTCGTGTTTTATGCAATGTATCACGCACAGATTCAAAACATGGCATCATCTCAATCGTCTCATCATCTTGAACGTATTCCAGTATAGTCTTCTCGTAGGTATATTTTTTTCACTGGTGCCATACTCTCACAAACTTTAGTTTTCGCCGCATTTACAACAATGTCTCTTATGACTTTGTGATGATTTTGCACACAACTGTGAAGGCTTCCACGGACTATATCAGTTTTGTTGGCATTTAATGTGATTGACGCACTACACTCTTCGCGAACTGCACATCGCTAAAATGTGTTTCCCGACACATTATTTTTGACCCAATTGTAGCGGTATCCGTTGCACAACACTGCAGGTCTATTTTTATTATTTGAAATAAATATAATTTCTTTAGTACTCATCATGCATAAGCGTAGGAAACCGTTTTAGCAGAACTATGCCAATAGAAGCGAATTGCAAAATCGAATGATGCGTGTTTCGATTGTTTTATTTCAATTATATCAGATTTTATTTCAAGTGGCCAGCATTAATCAATAATCAGTATCAAAAAGTATATAGTACCTATATGTATGCAATATATATTTAAAAGAAAGTACCTTTTGTAGAGTCTCCTTACTTTTATAATCTGTTATTACTGTATCTTTAATATGTTTTGTGTACAATAAATTGTTTACATAGATACATACTTTGCTTGGCTTCTTTATTTTTGATAAATTTCAACTAAATCCTTAGAGCCGTTTCCGGTGTAAAAATAGTTAGTATAAAGTAACAAGTATTGTTAGTAAAAATATCGTTGTCTAGGCCTTATAGAACAATTAGTTTGAGGAAATGACAATTTGTGTGAAACCCCTGATATTTTATTAGTCATTGCTTTTTATGCGTAACTGTCCCCACTTTTGACGACGTAGTCATTTTACTACTTGGCTATTCTGATAGTTGCACTTTTTGAGATGTTGACCAGGAGCGATGTGTTAATTTTGCGACTAGGACATTGTGAGATATGGACTAGACGAGGTAAAGGCAATTTACGACTCTGACATTATGAAACGTTGACTGGCAGCGATGTGGACATTTTGCGACTCGGACATTATGAGATGTTGCCTAGATGAGATAAAGTCATATTGCGAGTTGGTCATTTTGAGATGGGAACTATGAGCGATGTGGTCATTTTGCGATCTAGTCATTCTACTAGTGACCCTCTTAGATACCATGATACGGCATTGTCACCGGGTTTACATAGATATGTGGTCCAAATTTAAGCTCATTCAATTAACGGGAACTGATGCAAAATTGGTTTTCTAATTTTGACGGACAACTTACAAACATACAGTACAACTTAAATAAAAGCTTGTAATAAAAGTCATCTCTTTATTTCAGAAAATACTGAGGATAAAAATCTCAAAAAAAACAAGGGAATAATCTACAGGGTATCCTAGAACTTGACTTAACTATTAAAAGATAATTGCATCGATTTGTAACGAGGTTGTTACAACCTCCTTTTTGCGTTCCTGGCCACTTTTACATTTCGTTTATATTCTTTCCAAATTCAAAATTGTCAATGATCTATTGGTATTTGGATCTATAATTCTGGCTCTGAGAAAATTTCGATAAGCGCAGAGACGGGTCCCGTGTCTCACTGTTCATTATATTTAATTTATTTTTTTATTTAAAAATAGATCTGTAAATCTTTTTATTTCCATAATATAATATTTGAAGAATGCGATTTTTTTAAGTCTCCCAGATACTTACCATCCTACCGTTAGAAATGGCTCTCCGGCGGGGAATCGAACCCCGGTCTCCCGCGTGACAGGCGGGGATACATACCACTATACTACAAAGTGACCTGGATAGATTGAGTGCATACTGTTTAGTTAACAAACTTTATTTAAATGTAGAAAAATGTCACTCCATAACGTTCTCTCGTGAACGTAACTGCCTCGTGTACAATTTATCTCTTAATAATACCGTAGTTCAGAGGGTTACACAGGTAAAAGATCTTGGTGTTTACCTTGAGGATGAACTGCAACTTATTTTACATATTAATTAATAAAATGGTCTCGAAGGCCTATAAAATGTTGGGATTTATATTTCGCCAGGGTAAAGAATTTAAAGACCCCAACACCATTCAGCTTCTTTTTAAAGCGTATGTCAGATCCACAGTCTGGAGCCCTCACTTTCAAGCCCATACTGATGCAATAGAAAATATTCAGAAAAAGTTCATCAGGCGCATGAAATACAAATTTAAATAAGAGAATTGCGTTTTTTCAAAAGAGGCGTGATATAAAGGATCAAGTGTTCTTGTATAAGCTTATTAACGGATATATAGACTCGCCCAAATTGCTTTCAAACATATTCTTCCGGTGCCCTGATCGACGAACCCGTTCCTCGAACCTATTTGCCATCTCTTCTATTCGGACTGCATATGCAAGAAATAGACTACTTATTACAGCTTGTAAAAATCATAACCAACTATTTTCTGACAAAGATATATATTTAGAATGAAAATCAATAAATCAATGAAATCTTAAAAATAGTATATATACAGTAATAGATCTAAAAATAGAATAGAAAAGTGAAATAAAGTGGAATAAAATTAACAAGAATTACGCGAGAATACCCTGCAACCATTTTTAAATTACCCGAAAAATGCAAAACTTTAGTTTAAGAAAAAGTATTTTTTAAAGTCTTACCTGAGCAACTGAAATGTTTTTCTTCTATAAGTGAAAACTGTTTTGGCTAATGTATTTTTAAGCTACGATTGTATCTCAATGTGTTATATTTTGCTGTGTTTCCCTAATAAATAAATAAATAAATAAGCAAAGCCTTTCCTTACCGCACCGGTTTTGTAAAGCGACCTATACTTACTCGTTCATATTTTAAAAATATCAGAATCTCAAATCGCGAGTAAAAACAATTGACAGTCCGTCTTCACTTTATCACGGTAATTAGACATGAGGATTTCAAAGTCGTCGCACGTAGCGGTTGTAGTGAAATCCGATCAACGCGTTTGCGCAGCGGCGCGCGGCGACAGCCCGGCCGTGACCATAGTATGCTAATGTCCTAGCGCTTTTGGCCAAATAGGCCATTTCCTGCATGCAAACTATCTAGGATCCCCCGGTGAATAGCAGCAATTAATAATGAAAAGGAAAGGTGGCTAATGAAGATAATCAACCTAGACACGAGTCGTTTCACATGACATGCCAAGAAGTGTGCCACGAAATACGTGTGTTTTTTGTTACTTTCGTTTTTTATTATTTTCTACGTAATTGAAGTGTTTTTATCCGTTGCAATCTACCAGCGAAGCGAAACTTGTGAATTGCTTGTAAGTTCATATTTGCTAGAAAGCTCTTATTGTTACCCTTGTAACTTAATGTCCTTGGTGATATACTCGAACATACTTGTCGCGCTTAAAATTAATTCAGACAGGATTTAAGGTTGCATTTGAAGTTGTGACTTTAGAATCAGAATGGCCGCTACACCGTCCCTTCCAACTGGAGTAAGTAGTGCGACGGCCGAGGTATCTTGCCGCTCAGTCTACAGCGATGCGCGCTTTCGTTGCCATTCTCTCAATCGCCGCGTGGCCATGTTTCGGCGCACGCGATGCAACGCTCGGCTACGTGCCGCAAGAACTGCTCGCTGCACTTCAAATGGAAGGCACACCAGTCGAAAAACTCCTCACGTGCGGCCAGTCACTCGGCCCTACGCGATGCTTGAGCGCTCTGAGCGCCTGGCGCGCTGCCAACGCGGTCAACGACTTGTCAAAGCAAGACGCCGGCTTCAACCTGACTGAAGATGTAGAGCAGTTTCCATGGCAACAATACAGTAATTGGTCCGATGGCCAGATTTATACGGAACTTTGCAATGGCGCGGAAAAGCTGCTCCAGTATCGAGCCCTGAAGTTAACCCTTATTCCTGGTTACTCGTTGGAGCTAAGGTCGAAGGACAACGGGACGCTCAACGTTGATGTCTATTCGAGTAAGTTTTAAGGATATTGTGAATTTTGTGCAACGTAGGTTATCAAGAAACACTTCATTACGTCAGTGCCTCTATTCAACACGGTAAAAACAATATTGTTTTTGATCTGTTATCGTATTGTCACCGTTTTGATTACTCTTATATACAGTACAGACAGTAATGGCGGATGACATCAAAACAATACCATAACAGATGTTTTTTACCGTCGGGAAAAGAGGCCCAGTTCATCTTAATCAGTGAAAAACTTTAAGGTGCAAAACGAATCTGGGGTGTTATATGCCGTGCTCTATATTACGGATTATTTTGTCTTGTATTATTTATCGACGAAGTTTATCTGAAACATGTTTAATATTGGAGTTTTATAATATTGTGACAAAATAATAAATACTTACCCTCTTATACATAAACGCGCAATAGCTAAAGTATGCTCAAAACATACTTCTCCCGTATCTGTCATTATGACATTTGAATTTGACAGAAATAAACAATGGAATTCTTAAATTAAAATAGGTTTAATGTGCGTTTATGAATAATGGGTTAGCACTTTTTCATGCTAATATTGAATGTCAGGCTGTTTCTTTCACTAAATTGTAGTAAATTTAAAGTTCTGAATGAATTGAGGGGGGCGAATAAAGGAAAGCGAGCCAAGCCGGGAGCAACATACTTTCCCTGAACTCGATTTGACCATCGCCTCTCGTGAAATTAAATGTAGTCATTATGGTAAATCAACGACGGAGATACAGGCTGCACCCAATTTAAATTCATATATGGACAGTTCTTTGGGAGTGATATAATCATTATAGTGTAGAAGCTAGGCGTTGCGTCACATCAAAACATCGTCCGGACTTTGTTTCAATTAGAAATCTGTCAAAAGCTAAACTAAGAAAACCATTTTTTTCTCTTCCAACAAGATTGTGATTGAGTAATTGTACATGGACTTGATTTTTAATTTAACATGATTTAAGTACATAAAATACATGACAGGGATTTGTAACAAAGAAAAATTAAGGTTAAAAAACAAGAACAAAAATTTGTAATAACAATGATCAGAATCATTAATCAATTAATCAAGACCAAGAAACGTCAGAATTCTATGGAATTTAAAAACAAGGTTTAGATAGATACATCAACTAAGATGTTGTGTTTTTTGTTGTTCTTTAATTGATAAAACTAATCCCAACAAAAACATTTTCATGTAGAATATTGGCAAAAAGACCGTACGGCTCGCATTGTCAAAGAGTTATCAGATCTCATGTACTTAGGACCAAGCTTCTAACTCTACATGCCCTAATTTTACAAACTCTGCACGTCAGTCAAAATATGTGGCTAGGCCGTTTCGTTACTACTAGAACATAACAGAAAAGTAATTAACAGTGAATATTTTTTTACCTTACGCCCTTGAGACGGTAATTAGTAGTATTGAAATCATATTCAGAGAATTTTGTTTATCTGGTATAATCAAAACCCAAGTAATGAGGGTTCAAAAAATCGATGAAGGGCTTCGAGAAAAGGTAGGTGCCCTTGCGCTTTGGTTGGCTCGTCTTGGCGGAGGCAATACCGTGACCTTAGGGGCCCGTTTCTCAAAAAGTATTAGTGTAATAAAATTAGTGTTATGTCCAAATTGTTACTTTTATTAACGAGATAAAACACCAATATTATTAGATTAATAGTTTTTGAGAAACGGGACCCAGCAATCATAACTATTATTGTAAATATTCATTTATTTAAACTAAGAGAAAATCTCACTTGATTGGCTCTGTGTTAGTTCCATAGTGATCGGTGGACATGATGCGAGATCATGCGCGGGTGATGGTTAAGTTTGTTTTGGAGACTTATTGTAAGTAAGTACGGTCACGAGCGTTAATTTGGGACCCATTTTAAGGAAAATATGCATGAAGTCGTCAATGTCATTAGAGATGTCAAGACATTTGTAACTTCTAGGAAACTCGACCTTATTGCTGTAGAATGTCAGATTGACTTTGGACCTAAGGTGGGTCCCAAATTTAATCTTCTGACTGTACCTAGAGATCGGCTATTCCAAAAACATTGCATACTGTTATGAACAATTTACTTTTAAAATAGCGTTTCCATTTACAAAAAATATACAATATCTAGAGGCACGACATTACTCCCAACCAGAGATGGGCATTATTCGAATAATTATTTATTCGAATAATTATTCGAATAAAAAATTATTCGTAATATTTTTATTCACGAATAATGTATTCGTCGAATGATTTATTTGCGAATGATTTATTCGCGAATAAATTATCCGCGAATGAATCATCGACTACTTTTCGAATAACGAATAATTTATTCGATATTTTATTCGTATATATTCACGAATAATATTTGTAATTTTTTTGTTATTCCATTCAAATAACTAACATAAATTAGAGATAAAGTGACTCATTTATAAGTACTGCATATTTCAACACCTTAAAGATTGACAATAAGGTTAAGGGATAAACCCAGGTAGTAAAATAAACAAAGGAGCAGCGTAGACATCGGATTAGTCACGCGTAGTTAGTAACTTTCTAGCCTGACCTAAAAAGAGATAGATATATGAAAGAGTGAGATAACAACGTTTTCTTATCAGTTGTCCATTCCTGAGCGAATGTAATAGTTTATATTTGCCAGTTATTATTTAGTTGCAGTGCATTGCACATCACACTTGTCAATCTTTTCGAAACCTATCGCGTCGTGGTATTTTTTTTGTGAAAATGAGTGAATTAAGCGATGATGAGGAATATTCACATTCCCGAAGTGACAGTAATAGCTCATCTAACGTTACCTTCAACGAAACAAGTGATAATGTAGAAAACAGTCGCACAAAAAGATTATTAGCAATACTTGATGGCAAATTTTTCAAAGTGGATACAGACACTCTTAATCTTAATGGACAAAGTGTTTCAGCAACTTGTGTTACGTGCTTACCTAGAATTGTGAAAATAAAAGGACATGTCAATTCAACATCAAACTATTTAAGCCACTTGAAACGAAAACACGGCGAAGAAGTTACTGCTGATTACCACGAATACGTAAAACAAAAGCAAAAAAGACGCCGAAACGACACCTTAGAGAGCGAACCTAGCGGCGATCCAACGATTGCAAGCGGAACCACTCAAACCAACTTTGAACGTGATCTCAAGAATTTCTTTATTCACTCAATGATTCCATTAAATGTAGTGGAAAATCCTTATTTTGCAATAATGCTAAAAAATTTGCAAATTGAAAAACACGGCTTACATGTAATAAGTCGCAGATCACTAGCACGCAAAATTTCTGAATCCCATATAACGGAAACTTCACGAATAAAACTCGAATTGGAAGGAGCTGAACACGTCTGTACCGTTGTAGATATTTGGTCGTGCCGCAAAAGGAGCTTCTTCGGAATGACAGTTCATTGGCTTGATTCAGAACTGAAAAGACAATCGAAAACATTAGCATGTCGTAGGTTCGCCGGTGTTCATAACTATGAGCGTATCGCCATATTAATAAACGAGCTTCATGAAAATTTTGGTTTAAATCCAGAGAAAATCACAGCAACCGTGACCGATAACGGCTCCAACTTTGTAAAAGCATTTAAGGAATTTGGCTTATCAATCGACATAATTGAAAGTTTTGACACTGACTCAGATGACGAAAACGATTCAAGTGAATTGGAGACTGAATTAGACGGGCTAAACATCGTGTTGCCTTCGCACCTGAGATGTGCTGCTCACACACTGAATTTGTGTGCAGTAACAGATGCCAATCGCCTTCTTAAAAAAAACAACAATACAACCTTGTCACAAATTCACCATAAGGTCATTGATAAATGTAATGTGCTTTGGAATGCTGCTGGACGTCCAAAAACAGCGGAAATTATACAAGATATTTTGGGCCACACACTGAGCAAGCCCGGCATTACTAGATGGAATAGTTTATACGATGCAATTAAACAAATTTATGCGATAAAAGAAAAAAACATGCCACTTCACAGAGCTTTAGACTTGACAAGTTTTATAAGCGACCTGGAATTTGAATACATCAGGGAGTATATTGCATGCTCAGGACCGATTGCTGAAGCTCTTGACATTCTGCAGGGAGAACACAATATGTACTACGGTATTTTACTGCCCTGTTTGATGGCGTTACGAAAAAAATTAAAGAAGCTGAAAAATACTGCTTTGAAATACTGCAGTGAACTTGTACAATGCTATATAAACAGTGTGGAGAGGAGATTTCAAGCCTTTTTTAACTTTTCCTCTGCTGTTGCCGAACAGGCTGCGATTGCAGCTATGTCCTACCCAAGGTTTAAAAGCAGATGGTTTACCTGCATAACTCCACAACATCAAGAAAGGCTGAAAACCATTTTTAAAAATGTGCTTGCTAGAGAAATATCAAAAACAAATAGACACGAGGCAGAACAACTTACAAGGCCACAACAAAATTCATTTTTTGACTTCGATTCAGACTCCGACAGCGAAATCGACCTACAAACAAACTCACCGAAAACGAAAGCAGAAATAATGATTTCTCAGTTCTTTGCCGAACAAGATTGCGGTATGCTAGTTTTGGATCGCTACCCTGAAATCAAAACTATATTTAAAAAAACTAACACACCTCTACCGTCTTCAGCAGCTGTGGAACGACTATTTTCATATGCAACTATGATAAACCTTCCGAAATCAAACAGGCTGTCTGACCATTTATTCGAAGAACGTGTTGTTTTAAAAACTAATTTAAAAGCATAATTATATTTATACGTTATTGTTCTTATTTTTGTAGAAAATTGATTGTTAGATATTTTTTTGTTGATTTTAATGAATATTTTTAATGTACCTACTTGTAGTAAAGTTCTTTAAATGACTTAAGAATGATTTTTTCATGTTGATTTTGTAAATGCTTTAACTTTTTTAATTCAAATTTACTATCCTTTCAAACGAAGCTATGATTTTTTAACGTGAGATATGATTTTTATTGGTTTAGTATTTAAGAAATCAACACGATGTGTTAAACTCTATTTTTAAAGCATAATATGTTACAATGTTCTTAATTAAGTTGATTTTTTTTTATCTTGAAATGTTTTTTCATGTTGATTTTGAAAGTGTTTTTGTCTTTTTATATTTAATGTTATTTACCTACTGTCTTTTCAAAGGAAGTTATTAACATAACATCTGAGGCCCGTTTCATGAAGCTACAAGTTACAAATTACAAGCGGAAGTTTCTTTCTAACTTATTTTTATAGAAAGAGACTTCTGCTTGTAATTTGTAACTTGTAGCAGTTGTAGCTTCGTGAAACGGGCCACAATTTTTTTTTCTAATAATTATAATTATAATAAATAAACCAATTTGATTTAAAAGTGTTTTATTATTTACTTATAATCGACAAAATTAAAGTAAACCCAATAATTTTATGAAAACCGCATAAACTTTTTAATTTAACGTAAAATATTTGTAGACCAAACAAATAATAGAAGAATGTCTTATGTAAGGTGAAAATCCCGTTAGTATATAAGTACAAACAACTTCTTTCAGTTATATTTAGTTATTATAGTTATTAATATTCTACAAAAATGGAGCAGGTATTCCAGTAGGATAATAATTATTCGTGACAATTCATTCAACGAATAAATTATTCGCAAATAAATTATTCGACGAATAATTTATTCGAATAAGAATAATCATTTGAGAATTTCATTCGTTATTCGCGAATAATTTGGTTATTCTTATTCGTTATTCGTCATTCGAATAAAATTTGCCCATCTCTGCTCCCAACAAGTCGAGCAACAACAAATAAACAAAGGCACAGCCATACCAGGGTGATTATTCGTTTTAACCGCCGTCATTATTGTCTTCGCATATTATTCAAGATAAACTTTATAATTGTCTTATGATTTTAAATGGAATTAATACTACCCCCGGGTCCGTTGACTTTGACATCAAAAGTTGCTGGTAATTATCATTGTTTTCGTCAATATATTGAAGACAACAATGACGGCGGTTGAAACGCCCAAATTTCACCAGCCTTCTCTCGAAACCATTCGGGATGTTTTCGACCCTATTTCTCACTGTCAGCCAATATATAAAAGCCCTTTCTTAGTCTAAAATAGTGTAAGTTATTTACTACAGTTACAATTACAAGACATTTTTTATTTGACGTATTCCGTTCCGTAATTCAGGGTTCTCGGTGCAATAGTTACCACTTGTCTCACAAGGAACGGTACCCGACTGTCCGGCTCCAATTTGATTTATTTTGACTTCTATATATTAGAGAGTAGTCTAAAATAGACAAGTATTTTTTTTAGCTGCTTATCTCAATTATTGGGAGAAATTGTCCAACAAAGTATTGAAAATTGACTAACCCCTCTAACTTCTGTGGAGAGTTTTGTTCAAGCAAATTGCTAGTTAATTACTGGGTTGATTATATGTTTGAAAATATGAAAAAAAAGAGCACGTGTTGTTTATAAAAAAAATAACCAAATAACGATGAAAAACATTACCTTTGAAGGGCGTTTATTTTTAGGAAGATATACTTAAAAAAACCCGTGCTCATTATTTTCATTGTCCATTTTCTTCTCATCTTGACCCGTGAGACGACGCGACATTAGTAGGTATTTACAAGTTAAGATGATATAAATTTGTTTTTGGACTGATTTCAGATGATGAAGCGGATTCCGGTCGCAGCTCAATGAAAAAAATGAGAAAAAGATTTTATGGGATTGTACCATTTCTCCTGGTGCCGGGGCTAATCATGTCTGCCATCTTGCCTTTCATTCTGCCAGCATTGAAGATGGCAGTGGTCGGGGTAGGCATGCTAAATAACATGGCTCTAAGCAGTGCGGTATTCACGCTTCTACGAAACAATGCCTTCTCTGACACAAACCATAAGAAAGTGGTATACCTAAATGCAGGATACAGGAACCAGAAAAAGCCTCAAGAATATGAAGAAACGCAGTTCCATGATGTCTATGAGAATTTTGATGAGGAGACTCAAGGAGACAGCCACGTATTAGCAAGTAATCAACATCTCGTAGTTGCCGGTGATGATTTTGATAATGTAGAAGAAATACCGGACAACGCATGGATCAATAACTATTACGGTGGAAAGAACAAATTTGTTAACATTATAGCATACAAAAACAGAAGAAACGTGATGGACAAACGAAAAACAACTGCTTTATGAACATATACCTATACTGATGAATGTACTTAGATGCCATCTAGGAATTTTTAATCTTTAGCAATTGGCATAGTCCGTAAATTAGCTGTGATGTATATTTCCCACAAGTAATGAGAGAAGGGAAATTTACGTATTATTTATGTCGAAATTCCAAACTTTTGAAATTCCTCGATAGCACATAGTTTTGTAAATAATTATTAATTTATTGTCAAATAAACTCTAGCAGTAAGGCAAGGTAAGGTTTATTGATTTATTGATATCAATTAATATTTTTTTAGAGGTGTTTGTCAGATTCAGTAGTAAAATGCCAAACAGAATACGGTAACGCCAAAGGCTTTCTACAGATCGTAACGGCAAAAATATTCTGAGCTACTTAGCTGCTGGTGATAGTGTGCATTATGTATTAGGTACTAAATACATAGTCTTACTCATACTTACTTATTATTTTAAAACAAAAAATACACTCCAAATAAATTTAATTTTGGTCTCTTGTTTGACGAATTATCTCTGAAGTAAAAGCCTGTGTAAATAGTGCGGCAGCTCTTAAAAGGTCCTTCGGGTTTGTACCTCGCAGTGATCGCTATCATTTTTTCCCCAAGCAAACCAGAAATATTTTTTAAGATCGCTTGCAAAGTGCAATACCACCCACAAATTGAACTGGATCATTGTACGTGTTAGACCTATTGTAAACGCAAGACGTCTACCAACAACACCATCTTCATTATCATGCCACTATTTAAATTGTATAAAGTCGCAAGTTTCAACGTCAGAGGACTTGCGTCACACGACTATCCCAACTAAGAGCTTGCAAAAAAAAACATACTAATTTAGCTCCGGCGTTTCTCACACACTAAATAAAGCCCGATTTTCAAAATTTTATCAATATTTTTTGGAAAAAACAAACGTGTTTACTCCAAAAAATATGTTTTGGGAAGGAATAGGAACGTACAGACATAGTTTTTCATAATATCTACCAGATATTAAAGAATCGTAAAAATCGGTAAGGGGAGAAAAACATTATTGCATTTTGTATGGAATTGTTTAGCTTCACAAACCTCATAAGCGTGGTTTCTACTTCTAATAAAGTTTCCAAAATCATTCGCTTAATTTGTTTTCTTTTAATGGATGTAAGTCACAATTTTCAATGGGAACAAATAATTTACAATCCCCGTATTGTATTGATGTTTAAAAAATATTTTTACAAAACATTTTAAGTCATAATTGCAATTGCCATCGTTTTAAAAATCGTACTAGTAGTAAGTCACGTCCAAAAATAAAACACAGATGAACTTTCATAAATATGTAAAAGCGACTCTGCTGCAAGGGTATAAGGGTGCATATATATTTGTGAAACCTTATATATATATTTATTGACGTAACCGTACCTATGTGATAAGAACTAGATTTTTTCCCAATAACGTTCTTAACTTTACATAAATATGGTTTATCTGTATGGTGAGCTCATGAAGAACAAAAATAAATTTTGACATCTAGATAAGTTACGCAATTTAAAAAGATAAAGATAAAAGATGCATATACAGTAATTAGGCCGCACGGGCAATTTTATCTTCCAGCGCTTCGCAAGAGACCACTGTTATATATCAATTAACGAGAGCATGGAATTGCATATGTAGTAGTATTGTATGTTTACAGGCATTCTATATTTGAATTTTCTATTTTCTCGTACTATCAGCATAAAAAGAGGTTTGTTATATATTGAAGAAGTAAATACCAAAATAGTGTCAGTGTCAAATTGTGAATATTATTTATTTACGTTGTGCGTATATTTTTACGTCTGATTTTATTGTATTCTCACAGTTATCAGAATAATTTTCTGTCAGCCCGTAAGTTACATAATTTTCGTAAAATATGGTAGTGAGTAATTTTGGTCCGATTGAGAGTCAAAGCAAGCAAATTATTTTTAACTCTTATTAATATTTTGAACTTGAAAAGAAGAAAAAAAAAATCCCTTACACCGCTGCCCAGTTAGTTGAAAAAGCTACAAGTGTTTGTCTCTCTACTGTTTATAATATTGTGTCTGAGTGCAATAGTGAGAAATTCGCATCAACGAAGAAATTCACCTCCCCGGGAGATAAAAAGTTACGTACTTGTCCGTCATCAGCAGTAGACGATTTTGATCAGGAAGTCATCCGGAGAAATATATACAATTTTCATCTGTCCCATAAGCAATTCCCAACCTTAAAGGCACTCCACTCTGTGTTAAAATCCGCTATATATTACAAATTTGGCATTTCCACCTTACGAAAACAAATACAAAAATTAGGATTTAAATGGAAAAAGATCGAGAACAACCGAAAAAATTATTAATGGAAAGACACAACATACGACTGCTAAGAATAAATTACCTTACCAAAATTGCGGAATATCGGTCTAAAGATAGACCACTACTTTATACTGATGAAACCTACATCCACACTTCACATGTGTCCGGAGAGGCTTGGACCGATTGAACAGAATTTGGTGCAAAAAAACAAATCAGTACAGGCCAGCGGTTAATAATAGTGCACGCAGGAGTTAAATATGGTTTTATTCCCTACGCTTTGTTAACTACGAAAAATGGTTAAAAGATAAATTATTAAACCGAATAGCGTACTTATCGTAGATAATGCGTCCTATCACAACAAACTTTTGAATCGTGGTCCAACGTTAAATTCTCTTAAACCAGAAATGATGGATTGGTTGACAGAACACAACATTTCATATAGCCCGTGGATGTACAAAACCAGTTTGTATGATTTAATTAAATCAAATCAAATCAAATCAAGTCATTTATTGTGTGGAATTTAGGTACAGTACAAAGATAATGTAATATTGCACATATTTTGGAAACACCAAATTCTACCTTTTCAGGTGTCACACATTTCCCTACCTACATTATTTATACAGGTCAAACTAATTTATAAAAAAAAAAAATATTGTCGCATCTAATAAAATTGAGTAAAATTGAGCAAAATAAAGAGCGGTTTCGTGAGTACCATATAGATGAAATTTTAAACGAACATGGCCACTCCGTTTTACGATTGCCACCGTATCACCCGACATTCAATCCGATCGAAAATATTTGGTCCATGGTAAAAGGATATGTAGCGAAAAGAAACGTTTCTTTAAACATGCAAGGCATTATGAGTTTAGCAACTGAACGAATGAATACTATTACTGCTGAGGACTGGGAAAATATTCGTCGCCATGTCGAAAGTGAAGAAAATAAATATCGATGTCAGGAAGGGGAAATGGATCGAATTTCAGACAATCTATCAATACTTGTGACAGCTCAGATGAAGAACATGTTAGCGACTAAAAGCAAAAAACAGATGACTACTACTTATTCCATTTCTTAAGGGTATGTAATTTTATTAAATTAAGAGAAAATTATTCTCCTTTTGTTGCAAACGGTACAACCACTACAAATGCAATTCCATGTTCTCGATAATTCATCTATACGTTGTATATCAGATCCATTTTGGTTAACGATACATTTTCTATTATTTTATCTATATTGGACATAAATGCTATTGGTCTATAATTGCAATAAACTTTGTGGTCACCCCCTTTATGTATAGATACATGTATTAAATTCGCTATGATTAGGCTTACCTTTTCCAATATTAGTTTAAGGCCGGACATGCGCGCGAGGTCGCTCTCTGGAGCCTTTTTCATACTCATGTCATTAATAATTTTCTTCACAATTTTACTATAATTATACCAGCAGCCACCTTATACGTCCGATCTTTTAACATAGGTGTCTCTTTCGAACCATTTCTCATGTCTTGACATATGTGTTTAAGCTGACATATCTCATTTGAAAAATTAGATGCAAACTTTTCCACATATTTCCATTATGCTACCCTGCTTTTCCATGTTATTAAGCATAACACGATTGTTTTTTTGTTTTCTAACATATTATTAATTTTATCCCATTCTTTTTTGAGTTTCGTACAAAAAAAGAACAAACAGAAACCTTCTAGGATCACTCGTGCGTCTGTCTGTCTGTCTGTCACAGCCAATTTGTGCCGAAACTACTAGACCGATTGAGTTTAAATTTGATACACATTTCGTATTTTGTAAATTGATGACCCAAACAAACACAGATGTGCAAAGTATTTTTATTTTATATTTTGTATTTATTCATGAAAGAAGACGACAAATTGACCATTCCCCCTGATCTCCGAAACTCTGTTCTTGATATTGATCTCTTGAAAAAAATACAAAATATAGTTCACTGCTTGATTACAGGAAAACCTATAAGGATTCTATCAAAAAAAAAAATTAAAAACGCGAATTGAATTCGCACTTGGCCGGTACTATCCAAAATACTTTGCTGGTCTTACTCATAATGTAGTGTAATCAAGGCTCTTTATATTTCTAGGGTCATTCATTATCATTACACCTCCTAGTATACAGTTTATCTCTTTGTATTTTTTTTTTAATTATTATCTATCCAACCTTTATTGTTTTTCACTGAATCTCCCTAAAAGTTTTTGAATTTTATGACCTGTATTATTTGTTTGTAAAATTATTAGTGAAAGCTTTGTACATGTTAATAGGGCTCCGAATATTCAATAATTATATAAACGAACTACTTGAAATAATCGTGAAAAGTGCCCGTTTCCATTGCAAGGGGGTTTATTTAAGTGTCCGCTTGAGCATAGCAGAGTTTATCTTTCATAATATCTGGAAGATATAATATGGCACTTCAATGATGGAGAATATGTGCTGTGCTGTCTTCTGAAAAGAGTTGTGCTGTGAAATGAATAAACGACAATTATTAAAACACCAGTTTTATTGAAATATTACCTAATATTTCCCTTTGTTTTGAAAGGACTCCAAGTAAATAACTATTGGATAATATAGTAATGAGCAATCATTCATTGAATTCACTCAATTTGTACAAAATTGAAACGTTGCTACTTTTCTGAAGCTTTACATTCTTAACACTTAATTAGCTTAGCTTAATTTTATCAAACGTAATATCCAAAAACAGAATTATCAACAAGTTTTTAGAGTTGTCGGTTTTTCTGTAGCTCTGC
The DNA here is from genome assembly GCA_923062465.1 of Acleris sparsana. Taxonomy (NCBI): domain Eukaryota; kingdom Metazoa; phylum Arthropoda; class Insecta; order Lepidoptera; family Tortricidae; genus Acleris; species Acleris sparsana. The sequence continues at coordinate 3,285,390 of OV281292.1, forward strand.
CTACCCACTCTGGGAATGAAGGCGTGAGTTTTTGTATGTATGTACGTATATCCAAAAAAATGCAAAATTATTATCATTGCACCCTTGTGGACTATCGACCGTCAACTTCCTGGGCAGTACTCTTTAGACCCAGACACGTAGCAGCTTCATTGTCTTATATAATTGGTCTGGTGCCTTGAGAGGCAGAAAGTAAGGTGGAAAAGGAGACTAGCGATTAGCAAATGTTTCCATTTCTGGGTCCTAGTGAAAAAGGGTGTAAGTCTCCTGAAGATCAAGTGAAAAAGGGTTTTAAGTCTGGTATACTCTGTTTATGTGTATACCGTGTTTTATGATGAGTTAAGTCTAATTACTCCCTTTTTCACTAGATCCCCAGATCTGTACCTCATCTATACTATACCAAGACGTACTGTTTCTTGGCAATCGTGTGAGGCAAAGCAGAAGAAGGGAAGGCGTCATCAGCTCGTCCCGTTACCCCCCATTTAGCTAGCCATTACATATTTCAGTACCTAACAGACGCATATAAATATGAAATAAATTACTTTTTTTGTATTTAATTAAATTAACGAGCGAAAATCAATTGTATATGCTGACAATTTGTGAACGAAAGCTGATTAATGATGATGCTGCTCTAGTAGTGACTGTCCAGTTTGACCTAATTAAAAAGAGTATTTAATTTTATTGCTCCTCTTTACATTTATAGAATAACTAGAGGTCGCTCGCGACTTTGTACGCGTGTAATTAGTTTCCCGCTAGTCCCCCTTTCTTCCCGTTGAGGGTCACCCCTAGACCTCAAAAGGAACCTTCGTGCCAAATTTGGAATCTTTAGACCCAGCTATTTCAGCTGTGCGTGAATATTTCCGTCATTTTCTTCTTTTATATATTTTAAGATTAAACGTTGAAAGCAACAAACAAAATGGCTTTAAATAGCAAGTTTGGGACCTAATACAACATACCAATTTGTTTTTGTACAAAATATCACATAACAATAATAACGACTATATTATTACTAACATTAGCATTTTTCACATACTGAACAATTTAATAAATATTTATATAATATGCATTACTTTGGGCTCCACGACTTATTTCTGTCAAAACCTCCACAAATCTACTTAGATATTACACAAAAAAAACACCAGTCTTTAGGTGCAAAGCTTTCTTGGCGATGTTATTTCCCTATACAGATATAAACGATTTTCTTCTTCTATATTCATGTCTAGTCTTCCTTTTTGTGTGTAATTTCAACCAGTGCTCTCTCTTCTTCAGGTATATCTTTATCAGTCCATCCCCAAACTGGGTTCTCAATGTGGTGGTGGTCATCATCAGCCTGCTGCGGCGGATCTTTGGAGGAGGATGGGTGGGTCCCGTCTCCTGTTCTCGCCACCCTGTTCCTAATCATTTGCTCAGAAACAGTCTTCAAGTCGTACGCCCAACCTGAAGTTGCAAAAGAAAACATGGTGTGCTGATTGTTTGTTTTAAACTTCGAATTACGGGACGGGCGATTAAGTCCCGCTATAGATTAACAGTATGCTGTACTGAATTAGTTCCTAAAGATTATTTAGAAGACAACCCTGACACATTACACAATCATGAATTTTCTGACTATTGTTGCAGTAAAATAATGATAAACTTGTTTGTTGCGCGTGAAGCATTATAACAGCATTGTTTGACTGCTGTCAATATTATCCATATTAAAAAACTTAATGATTGTGCAAAGTGTCAGGATTGACTTGTTATCGGCCGGGCACTTTAATGTTATATGAACATTAATAGTGGTAGGTATTTTTATTTTTTTTATATTTATGGCACAGAGAAGGCAAACTAGTACACAGGCCACCTGATGGTTAGTGGAAACTGTGACCCATAGACATTCGCATTCACAAGACTGCAAGCCTAAGACTGCAAATGCGTTGCCTACCCTGAGGACTAAGATGGAATGCCTCAATACTAGTCATTACACCGGCTGTCTTATCCCCAAACCGGAACACAACAATGCGAACACTGCTGTTTGGCGGTAGGTTAATGCACAAGCATGCGCAAGCTACTTGCACCGTGCACAAAATAGTAATCACAACAGTCTTTGCCAATATTTAGGTGAATGGGTCTAAATATAGTGCTCCCACTTGAGCACGAAATATACAATGATAGATCATAGGCTGGAATAGCAAATAGGCTACTTTTTATCCCGGAAAATTACACAGGTCTCGATAAAATAGCGATAAAGGACTTTACAGCAAATGCTAGTAAACAAATTAATTCGTAATTAGAACCCTTACCATGAGTTACAATTAGGTATCGTACTCTTGCTCTCAGCGAGTCGAATGCTCAGTCCCTCGTCCTCGTACTCTATAAGTAAGAATACCGTGAGGAGCAGAGCATTTGACTCCCTAGCGAGTTGTAATTGTAATTACGGCCCTACTTTAGCTAATTGAGAATAAAAATTCTAGTGGTACGATACCATATTTGGCCGCGAGGTCGATTATTCCGGTGGACCAGTTGGTCCTGTAGTTGCCCAGCTCAGCCGCCTTGTAGTCCCAAGGAAACACATGGTGATAGTTGTGCCAGCCCTCGCCCATGGCACAAATAGCTACAGTCAGGTTGTCAGTAGCGCCTATGGTTCTGAAAAAGCAATGTTACGTTCTAAATCCAAATAGAAAACTAAAGGACGATGGGCAATAATGTCCCCACCCACCAACAAAGATGAAGCATGTGCCAGTTTATAGATCTTGGCAACATGATGAATTTTTACTATGGCGCCGATCACCATATGTATGAGGTTTTCTTGGAAAATCATAATCGTGTATATGGATGATTTGCCTTGCTTGGCTCTCGTTTTCATTAAAAAAATCCCATTGATTTTGCTACTAAAATAAGTATTTTGTCTTTTTTGGCCCGTTACTGTTGGAGGGTGGGGACGGGGTCCATAATGAATTGTCCATCACCCTTTAGCAGTAGCATATTACCTAGTTAAGTATTTTTAGGATTCCGTATCCAAGGGGATATATTACCAAGCCGTCCTTATGTCCATCCGTCTGTTGGAACTTAAATATCAGATCACAGATTGTTGACCTAGTCCCAAACTAAGCGCAAATACCAGCGCTCTTCAAACAGATCTGTTCTAACCGGGATTTGAACCAGAAACCCGAACTTTTTCGGTAGGATCACTACCATCTAGGCTAACAGTGACGTTTGAATATTTCTTAAAACTTCATCATGTCAGCCGAAAGACGACCACTGCTGGACATAGGCCTCCCCCAAGGCTCTGCACTCAGACCGGTCTTGTGCTTTTCGCATCCACCGCGGTCCCGCGATCCTGACGAGGTCGTCACTCCATCTTGTTGGAGGCCTACCTACAGCTCGTCTTCCGGTCCGCGCTTAAAACTTAGTAATATAATAATTAATAATGAATATCAGGTCAGGAGACATTTCTTTTCTTAATCGGTGAGAATAAGAATTAGCTCCTCTTCTGAAAAAGGGTCTTAACAGATAAACAAACATGTGGACGGACATTATTTTATGTGATTTTAAAAGGGATCCCTTTTCCCTGGAACTAAACATTTAAAAAGCCACCTCGTTCGTTGAAGTTTTCTAGTTTAAGGAAAAACACGCTTTAAGTAACCACCACATTTATGGAGATGCCTATAAAACGAGTTTCTTATTCTGTTGAATCATTTCAGTTTGATGTTTATGTAGGTTGATATTAATAAGGCCACGCGCCACAAAGAAAAAGTTGTTTAATTTTATCCACTTTCACTTTAAACTAGTTGGCGAAAGTGAATGCGAGAACTTATAAATATAAATAATACCTACAGGTCTTTGATAGCTTATGTTAACCATAGAATATAGAGGCAATGGTTTATCGATGTTTTTGTAGTACCTAAGCTATTTTAGTAAAAAGTAAAAGTAATGTATTTTTTTTTTAATTTATCCCGTATGATTGCCTGGTTAGAATAATGCCACTCCATGTCTTCCCGTGGATGTCGTAAAAGGCAAATAAGGGAATAAAGGCTTGTAGTTCTGTTAAAGCGATGGGCTTGCAAGTTGTTACTAATACGCTAGTAATAATCTTGTGCATTTTTTTAAACCGGAAAACACCTTCAAAACCCTACTTGTTACAAAATATATAAAGAATCATTATGAAACGTGCACAAAACACGGAAACACGCAGACAAAACGTCTTTTATCTACGCACATGTCATAAGCCCTCTATTATGCGTTCAGAAACAGTAGGAAATGACCATCATTATTACAACCAATTTTACTATGAGAACCTTCTTGTCTGTGGTAGTAGGTAAAATCTGTACTGTAATGTAACAACAGTATCAATTTTTGTAACGTTATGAGTTTAAATTTGGAATAGATGTCAAAACTCAGGAGGGTCGGTCTCTATTCTAGTACCCATAGATATTAAAACAGTATATTTTTGAAAATAAACTGCATGATATTTGATTTCGAGTGACATGAGAATCTATGATTTAAAAACACCCTTCATATTCGTGACACTGACACAGCACAAGTTTGTTTTGCCGCCATTTTTGTCGTCAAGTCGTCGTCTTCTGAACCCATCTTAGAGTACTTATGATATGTGTGTAGATAAAGTAGTGTATGCAACTGTACATAATTAGGCCATAAAAAACTCGTTGACGCTCGTTTCATAAAACCACACTCGTATTTTAAGGCCTCACATTACATTATGCATCAGTTGCATAAACTACTATTACTTTATTTATCACTAAAAATAATGTCGATTTAATTCGATTATTGATAGTTTGAGGGTTTAGATCTGACATACCTATTACAAAGGAAGCAGGTTTAGTGAAGAGATTTCGCCACTCACTTGTCGAAAGGCTTGTAGCCCCAGATATGGGCAGCGGAGTTGACCAGCCAGGTGAAGTTGAGAGACAGCGTGTAGCGCCACACGGATGCCACATACCAGGAGGTCCAGGGGTCCTCCCCCCACAAATAAACTGGCAACCAAAGAGGAATCAGGAAGCAGAAGATAGGCATCACCACGAGGTAGGTCCTGAAAAAAGTTATAGTTATTTTAAGTGTTAATTAACATAATAGTAGGTAATATTCTAAATTATTCATTTGCTTCTCAGCACAGCAGTAACTTTTTTGAATTGTGTTCTGTGAAAACATGCATTCACGTTTGTCTCAAAAGCGTACTCATTTTTTTGAAATCTTTTGATCATTGCTTACATTTTTTATTGAATATTATCAGTGTTTGCTATGACCGCTTTGAACTTGTGGGCGAAATGACGTAACGTAAAAATGACCATCGTGGCGTTTAAGCTCTACAGCTTTTAGCTGAAATTTGTTTATTTATCTTCTCAGTAGGGTTGACCGGGGTCATTAGTACCACGGGTCAATAGTACCATCGCCTATAACTCTGCTGCTGCATGGAAATATGTGTGTCTTTGTACAAGTACATGAGTGTGCCTTGAGCGAGCCAGCCACTCGCTGCCACGCGAAACCCACAAGTTGGACGACGATTCGTATTTTTGACTGACCAAAGTAGGTATATAGGTTTTGTACTGAATCGTGATTCTCTAGTTATTAATGTGTCCAGTGCCACAGTGTGGGGGTTGGATATAGTAATCGAGATTTGTGAAGTTTAGTAAGAAGTAAAAAAGGACAATTGTATTTTGTAACGTAATAATTGACCCCATGCTTCAACTTGACCCAGAGTTTTTAAAATTGAGACGGTTGAAACAAATAATTTTTGTACCAAGTTACATTTCGGGTATTTTATTTTATACCTATGATTCATTCCGATACTTAGGGATGTATATAAATGATAAATACCGCAATGTCATCCATTTCAGTAGTATTATTTAGAAAAAAAATGTTGTGTACGATGGGGTTGATTGTACCAGGGTAGTCTATAATTAAGATTGATGTAACGTAACAAACTGTTGCGTCTTAGGTATTTACAATAAGTACTGAACTACTTATTGATTAGTTCATTATTTTGGGTTTTATTTACCTCTGTTTTCTTGGTACAATGATGACTTCATGAACAATAAGTTTCTGTTAAAATTTTCAGTTTTGGGACAAGCTTTTGTTGCCGACTTCCTTTTTTTTTGCGAAATCGTTATCTGCTTATCAAGACCAAACTATTGAGTCCTAACACGGTGGGTCTACGTCAAGAATAGCGCCGATCCTGTCGCCACCTTCCGACTCCAAAATCAGATGAGCTCTTTGATACCATGATATTGCATTGTCATCGAGTTGTGGTCCAAATTTCAGCCGTTGACGGGAAGTGGGTCCAATTTAAGATGCAAGATTTGACCCGTACATACATATTACATACAATATTTTTTTCTAGATTCTGATAGCCAATTAAGACTAGAATGTCCCTAAGCGATTTTTACGTGGTGGCTTTAGATTCTGAGTTACAGGTTATTATTTCTAAAAATAAACAAATTACCTAGTATGCTTTTGAGATAAAAAAACCCTGTTATCAATTGATGCAGCTACAGATGGACGGTTAGTTTTCAAATTATTAAAAGGTTTGCCACGGACCTAAAAAAATACGGATGTAACCTCGTCTAATCATGAGAAGCATACAAAATGGCTGCCTGTATGCGTGCACACGCTCACACGTAAACTGTCACTCACTCGTGATGATGATGAGGCGCGTTGTCTTACCTAGTGTATTTCTGTGCGTGCGGTAACTTACCGCCGGTAAGTCGTGTAATAACGTGTATAATGAACGAGAATGCCGACACTGCCGACCTTGCATGCTTCACACCTTAGTTAGGTTACGTCCGTATTTTTTTTAGGTCCGTGAGGGCTTGCAATGAGATATGTTAATTTTTGAGCGACTTACTTTTTCTGGAACATCACAATGGGGTCCTTCTCAAGGTCGGACATATCGATGGAGGCGCCCTTCTCAAAGACTTCCTTATGCTTCCTGACCATGAGCCAGCCGATGTGGGAGAAGAAAAACCCACGACGAGCGTTGTGGGGATCAGCGTCAGTTTCCGTGAACTTGTGGTGGACCCTAAAATTAAACGCTCATGAATGTCAAACTACAGTTGTATGTATTATAATCTTAACGCATAACTGAGTAGGTTTCTGCGGTAGTGGAGCAGTGAGGAAGGATGCATGAGACGTAAGAGAACTTTTTGCTATACACCTGCTGAATACGATACATAACTTACGATATTTACAAGTGTGTACCTAAATTGAATGGGTATAATTACATATTACAATATAAACTGACAAAATGAGTTAAGTACCTACAAATGAGTGGTTAGTGGTTACAGAATATCAACAATTTTTTAGAGTTATTGGTATATTCTGTAGCTCTGGCTACCCTACCTTGGAAATGAAGGCGTGAGTTTATGTATGTATGTGTAATTTGTGTATAATACAATGTAGGTATATACACATATATACCTACTTAGTTACCTAATATAAATGATTTGAACTAAAATTTTGACATGGCTGTATGATTTGTCGTACGCTTTGTTATGACAATCCGGATCTTGGCAACGGTTATGAGCATTCATGTCATCTTCATGCTAAGTAGAATTGGGATTTGATGTTCTTGCCTTAAAATATTCGTACGTTTTATATTATAAACAAATTGTAGTTTACATGTCTACTAAACAATATCTCAACCGATCAACTTGAAATTCAATATTTACCTAGCTTAGCCGGAAAGTGGACATAGGTTACTTTTTATTATCCTAGAATATTGTAAAAAATGCGGACAAAGGCGGTTTCAAGCTGGTTAAATAATTAAATGTGTCCAAAGAATTCAAACACAAACAAAAATTAAATTTAACAGCTGTTCCGTTTGGCGAGAGATAGGAAGTTGTATGCAGAGCTGACTGCCAACCTCCAGTAGTGGAGAGGAATTTGAAGAAGAAGAAGAAAGAATTCAACTACTTTTCGTAATGTTTTTTGACATTACAAAGTGATCTGGCGACTGATGGCTTCTTAAAACATTTTTGTTGATATTTTTATATAATTTACTATTTCTATTCATGTTTTTAATGTTAGTTATTAATCAGTAAACAATTACCGCATTTTCTAAAAGCGCAGCAGTAGAAATGGATCATCTATACTAATATTATAACAGTTAAAGTTGTAACACTTCGAGGTCTAGATACCATTCTAAATCTAGTCTTACTCACCTGTTTGTTAGGCATTCCAGTTTGTTTATGCACTATAACTTTTAGCCACATATTTAGAGGAATATTACCTCGATGTTTTACCATTATTTTCTTCACAACCAGGCATACTTCTTCTTTTGTTTAAATAAATTACAATATCATAACAACAAGCCGGCATAACAAATCATTTGACAGTTCCTGTTTACACGTTTTGTTGTGCATTACGCGCATGACAGCGCCATCTGTGATCTATGACGTTTCCTCTTGTCGATTTTCATCAATCACGTAATGATTGACTCTTAAAGGTTTGTCAAATCATTCGTTTATATTTAATCTAAATTAATCTATTATCTTACTTAAATAACTTCATCGTATTTTATTAGAGATTTTCTTCGAGAATCAATTCGACACATGGAACGAAACGCAGACGCGTTTAGAAATGTCCTTGTCGAATTCTTTAATCCTAGGTAATGATGATTTTAACTTTTGAGTAAACAAGAAATATAATAAACTCAATTACCTGGTTTTATAATAATAAAATCCCTTCTTGAACTAGTTATGAAATAATTTACTGTTTGTTTTTGTTTATTGGTAAATAAAAATATACAGAGCCGTTCGGAAATCTTTGACCGTCGATGACCGAGCATCTTCGATGCCGTCTCCGTTGACCTCTATCGGATTCGATTCGTCATGATGTGAGCACGTACATCCAAAACGGAGAATCGCCGATCACGCCAACCGGCCCTGCCCATGGCAGAATTTCTATAATTTAACTTCAAATGGATTGAGCTAATCCAAATCTTTGTGCCTTCTGGCCAATCATAATACTTTCTTCTGGTAAGTGAACCCTTTGTCTTGAACTTGCGATACCGCCATTTTGGCGATGCACGTTTCTTTTCTTTTCGTGTTCGTAACCCGTGCATACTTATTTTACAGCACCCTCATAAATGCTTTCTTAACAAGCACCTTTACTTTCTCGAGCTCTGACACTCGCCTTATACCATAAAAGAAACCCACGGCTAGTGGTAAGTTACTTTGCTTCTTTTTAATTAACCACGTGTTTTTTTTTTTGATCACTGGTTCTTCTCAGTATCTAACCGTGAATGTTTTGTTCACAGGGTTTCTTGCTATTACGGGAAGTTTCTTTCTATTACGGGAAGTTTCTTTTTCTTCTCGGTTTCTTTTTCTTCTTACTGCTTTTTTATTGTTTCTCTAACACTCCGTTTCGAGTGGAGAATAACTTGTGGTTCCGCGGATGGAGAGGTGAAGCTCATCAAGCATTGCGACCTTCTACTTTCCCCGTCGTGGATCTGACGACCTGCACTAAGAAAAACTTCAACTCTCCTGACAATTAAGCCGTTCTTTTACTACAGACGTTATTAAACAGTGCAGGTATTCTGTAAGAAGATTCCGCGTGAGTACCAGGCTACCTTTTTACACTTAAAGTTATCTCGTTAGGTAGTCTTTCTATTGTATTGATAAATTTCATTATTGGAATACAAATCTAAATGTGTATCTTGCGTAGTAGGTTTGAGACTGGCAACCCACGACTTCACGCTAGTGGATCAGTCTCGATCCTATGACTTATTTAAACTTCTCCTTCATGACGAAGTTCACTTCAACTTAGTGTGACCTTTTTTATGCGTAGTAGGTTTGAGACTGGCCGCCCACGATTTCACGCTAGTGGATCAGTCTCGATCCTATGACTTATTTAAACTCCCCCTTTACGGCGGAGTCCATTGTGTAATGATGTATTTAGCGTTCTTTAGTTCATAATCGTTGAATGGTTAAATAAATGTAATTTGAATAGATCAGAGAATTTTATTTGAATGATTTCACTCGTTGACGAGAAGTAGGTCTGGCGCCCTTACTAAATACAAATTTGACTTACTCTTTCCTGGGCTGAATCTTACTCACACCCTAGTCTCACAAGCTCACCTATCCAGCTACCCTGAACTATTACAAAGTTTGTGACGTTGTAAGGGGTAATCTCTGGATCTGCTGAACCGATTTTGAAAATACTTTTATATTGACCCAAAAAAAGTTACAACGAAGTAGGGACGGGAGAACTAAATGATTTCATTAAGTATACAATAAGAACCATACTTTATTAGGTATTTAAAGATGGAGACTAATATCTTGTATTTTTTTCGTGAAACTCTATTGTTTGTATAATGTTTTTACCTACGACAGGACTTGAACAAATAAAAACCTAATAGCAACTTTTGGTAACCATCATCGTGTGTACTAAAGTCTAAAGCATTACCGGTAGCTCTAGCATGAAATGAAATGAAATGTCACGTTTACTATTTAAAAACGTGTTCTGAATCTATACACAAAACGAACGCCAAAACCAAACACGTTTCCATTCATCATTCTACGTATACTTCAGTGTTTTAGTACTAAATTTGGATACGAGGCGCTGATTCCAAGACTCAACTTTTTTTTTTTTTTATGGCATAGAGAAGGCAACCGAGCACACAGGCCACCTGATGGTAAGTGGAAACTGTGACCCATAGACATTAGCATAAGACTGCAAATGCGTTGCCAACCCTGAGGACTAAGATGGAATGCCTCTATGCTAGTCATTACACCGGCTGTCTTATCCCCAAACCGGAACACAACAATGCGAACACTGCTGGCGGTAGGTTAATGGATAAGATGATCGTAGCGATCCGGACGGACCCTGCACAGGGTCCTACCAGCCGCGAACTCACGAACTCAACAACGTCAACTACACTTATCTCGATCACGTTACGTAAACATCACTAATAGATAAAGCTTACTTCAGGTTAATATTTGATAAATTTTGTTGCCTTATATTTCCGCGGTTTGCATATAGGTACCCGACATTAATCGATAGAAGGAATTAAGTTTGTCTAGGTACACGCCAAGGGCCTAGAGTAACGTCCATATTTATAGACAAGAAAAGTAATAACTTGAATAAAAGTAATGACTTATAAATACGAGTGTACAGATGTAGTGCTTAATTGTTTTCCTTCGTATTTTCACGGAAACGTACGAACGCGTCTTGCTATTTCAGTCGGTCACAGTACAAAAAGTACTGACGTTGACTGAAATAGCATTACACCTTCGTACGTTTCCGTGAAAATACGAAGGAAAGCAATTATGCACTACACCTGTAAGTGGCATTTACTAACGACTGCCAGAGAACATAGAATTTTGTATGGACGTAAGCTTTGTCGTACGTTTGCCTGTATGTATCATATTATGCAATTTGACAGATTTCTAAAGTCGGCAGCATTTGTAGAATGCAGTGTGCCTAGGTTCCTGATATTTTATTTGAGGACAAATATTAAACAAATTGACCTAGTCCCAAAACTAAGCTCTAGGCTTATACTAGACTAAATATGGTTATTCCTCATACTCTTCCATTTGAAGATCATAAAATCTTTTCTTAGTGCACCTCTACGGGTATCTGTCAGGCAGTCAGTCACGGAAAGTTATTGAAGGACCTGTTTCACAATCGACGAGTAAATCTGTATCTGCCAAATGTGTAAGAAAGAGAAAGGGCTAAATTTATCTGTCAATGCTTAACTTGATAGGCATAAACCCCCGATATAATACTGGCCCCTTCTATCAGAGTTAATATCTCTTACGGCTCAACCGATGTTCATGAAACCAAGCTAAAAAAAAGCGCTAAAAAATTCGCTACAACTAAAAAAAAGCATCCAAATCGGTTCACCCATTTAAGAACTACGGTGCCACAGAACACACATAGCGGTCAAATCTATGACACCCCTCTTATTGAGTGGGGGGTTAGTAAAAGGTTTACGAAATAGCAGGCACCTGTGGTCGCGCACCCACTCGTAGATGTGGTTCTGGAAGGCCATGGTCTGCAGCACGGCCAGGATGAGGCGCAGCGGCCAGCGCGCCTTGTACGCGCGGTGTGCCCACAAACGATGCGCACCCACAGTCACGCCCAGTGCCGACAGCAGTGTGAACACAATCGCTGCAAATAAAATTATTACAACAGATATTATAAAAATCAAAATTCAAGTCCTTAGAATGAGGTGCATTGGGACATATTTTGGATTTATTGCGTTCTCCCATATTTTAAACTTAGGGGTCGAATAAACAAAAATGGCGCATACGACTGGAACTTGAATCATTTAAATAGTTTAGCACGTAAAATTCGGGTGATGATTGTAAAGACGTTCGAGACTATTACGGACGAGGTGATATTAATTATAAGTGTTTATTAAATTCTAGAAAATCTATGTTATCATTATCACGTACACTCAGGAGCAAAAGTACCGGGTCAGAGTGCGTTATTCATAAAAACGAGACTATTTCGAAGCCTTGGTACCAGGGGTTGTTTTGAGTGAGGTTTAATGGTGGATACTCCGAGGTTCAATAGAGGAGATCAAAAGTTCTTAAGATACCTAACTGATCGCACAATCAGTTAACACCACAGCCGGACAGTTTGGGTCAGCATTTGGATTTCCTTACATTTTATTGAAATTTTAGATGTTTTTCTGAACATGCACAATTCCGGCGTTAACCGCAGATTCATTCAGTTGGGTATCCTAGGCACTCTGGAAATCCTGTATCGATGCTCGCGGTATTCATCATCAAAATTCACTAAGAGCATTCCCTGGCGAGGAACCAAGGCTTCGAAATAGCCCCTTTAGTATGAAAAACGCACTCTATTTTTGCTCCTCAGTGTAGAGACAAAGGCTAATAAAATTTAATATGTCCCTATAATCACTTTCAATTAGCCTGGCCATGTTTTGAAAATCTATGATATAACGTCAAGCTATCCCTGCAAACTAACAATAATTCTGGGATCCTAGTGAAATAGGGTAAAGTCGACTTTACTCGTAATAAAAAGGGTATGTATTTGAATGGTGTATACTGGACTTAAAGCCTTTTTCACTTGATATTCAGGAGACTTATATTATACCCCGTTCACTAGGACCCTACAATTATCCGTTAATACAAAGATAAATACTTACCAAACACAGGCGTCCAGAATTTTACATTGCCGGTGAATATTAGGTAGAAACCGTAGATAAGGCCGGTGTGAAGATAAACAAACCCAAGAACGTTTCTCCACACGATCTGCCATCTGAAACGAGACAACACTTTCTTAAGTTTAGGCATGACACACAGCAGATGCGAAATTCGCGCTGCTTACTTTTTGCATTTGTCGGTTTAAGTTCCTTTAAATATCCCGTAAAGGGTAGGAACCTGCGTGTCATCGGTCCCACTTACTATGAGCGTCTACCCGCTAAACTTAAAAATGTACCATCCGATGAAGCATTTATTATTATGGAAATTAATTTATTCATTTGTTGATGAAAATGCAACTTAAAGTGTATTTTTTTTAATAGTTTATTTGATTTTATTACCGTTTTGTATATTGACATCGGAAACTGACCATTTATTAGTTTAGTTTAGTTTCGTTTAGTTTATTTATTTATCAATGTAATGTTACAATATACTTAGATTGCATTGCATGTCAAAAAATACGAAATTACATTGATATCGTCAACAAAACATTAATACAAGATGATAAAATAATATTACAATAATACAATAATATAATAACACTCAAATAATCAAAAACAACAATGATAAACAAGTAATAAATGGTCAGTTTCCGATGTCAATACACAAAACTAATAAAGGTCAAATATCAATAATACTTTTACAATTTAAGTTGCATATATTAGTCGACAGAGTATAATGGATTATCCAATAAAAGACGCTCATAGAATGTGGGGCCGATGACACGCGGGTTCTTAGCCGCAAGTGCCATGCGACGGGGAACTGTTCTCAAACGCCCGGTGTGGCGGAGCTCCTTGCCAGGAATTGATATTCATTGACTCGTGCGAAGGATGAAATATTATTTCTGACGAACATTATTGTTTGAAATAAGTAAACCGAGTAGTGCGTCAATATGCGTTAGTTGTTAATTAATGTTGTTTTTGATTATTTGAGTGTTTGATATTAGTATTTTTGGCATGCAACGCAATTTATATTGTAGGATTTGTAGGTAATAATATAATAAGCTAACTAAACTAAGTTTCGCGCTGCACTGTGAGGCTAGACAAGTTACTTAACGCTAGTGTAAACGATTTTCGTAAACTGACAAAATGTATGGAATCGACGTAGGTGCTCGACGCGACCGTCTGACAGCTTACATCAATCCTATAGGTACCTACATTTAATTTAATAACAGGGGGCCATTTGCAACATCAAAAGATGGCGGATGTGTAATTTGTTTTAGTTTTTATTTTTGTGTATTTACTTCTCATTTCAAGCGGATTTGCAGTGGTACAGAGGTTAAAACTATCTTGACCTCTGTCCTACATATCACCGTACAACGTTGCCCCCAACCTTCCTAGAGAAGATTGGATTGTGTTTTATTGCTGTATTGATTAATACTTCATTGTGGAAATGCCATATTCTCGCGGTAGTAGGTAGCTGTTCAAGTCGCCGCGGGGCAAAGAAAAAAATATATATTTGATAACGCTAACGAACGCTGAATGCTTTTTATCTAGGGCCTCTGACTGCGGAAGATGCTGGGATCGGGAAAACTTAACTCCTGTCTTTTAGGTCCTGTAGTTTGATCAGTAGTTCAACTAATTAAAGAATTAAATTTTCGATTCCTTTTATGAATTTTAACGTTTAGTCGAGTTAGCTATTCATTAAACAACGGGCCCTAAGTCAAGAACTATTATTGGTCTTATCTTATTTTATCTTTTTGATGGAGTCCTTACGGATACACTTCGACCCTGTGGGATCTTTTGTGTAATTACCCCTCTTTTAGCGCTTAATCCAATGCAGCCTCCACCCCTTACAAAAAGCGGATAGTGGAGTGCAATGGCAGTGCCTTGAAATCGTTCGGTTCTGGGTATCCACAACCGAGGATTTTCATTCTAACTCCGGCGAGGGCATCACATTCACACAATAGGTGTTTCATTGTCTCAGCCTCTTCGCCGCACATTCTACAATCTGTGTTGTCATAATGGCCCATCTTTGCTAGGAGATGTTTAACCCCGAAGTGCCCGGTAAACACTCCGATAATGTATCGAAGTTGTCTTCTGCTGAGTTAGAAGGAGAACTACTGGTACTCAAAGTATTGAGGTATCAGATGTCGTGATTGCAATTTGCAATATCGCATCGCTGGCCCTGCTCACCGGGCCTTGTAAAGTTACTAATGCGAAAAACTAAGTGCGTGTGTCTCTAAATGGATTTACGGTGTAATGTTCGGAGTAATGTATGTATGTAAGTTAAGCCTTTGTTGCACACAAAAAATATTTATTTATTTAGTTATAAATAAATGTATTTACATTGATATGAACAGTAATTTGACTTTCACTTAACTATAATGTTTCCGATCCGATGTATTGTCTGAATCTTTTTCAACAGAAGTGATGAAACATTTGAATTTAAGTTTGTTTCTGAAAATGTTAATATTAATTTTCCATTGGGACAGCAATGGGAGTTAAGTAATGACTTATTTGCTATTGCATGTGCATACAAGGCTTGCGTTAATATTTGCTGCACAATGGACTATCAACAAGGGAATGGAGACATACCAGATTGCACTCAAACAGAAAGACAGTCAAGTTAACGCTCAAATCAGCCATTGCATTTAAGTATATTTGGTACTAGCTGTTGCCCGCGGGTCCGTCCGCGCAGAAAAACAAAACATACCCTATGTTACTCAGAAATAATGTAGCATTAAAATGGTGAAAGAATTTTTAAAATCGGTCCTGTAGTTATTGAGTGTATTCGTTACAAACAAAAATACAAATATTTCCTCTTTGTAACGTTAAAGTGTAGACTAGAGGACGCTCGTGACTTCGTACGCCTATAATTAGGTTCCCACTACTCCCCCTATTCCAGTTGGTTGGGGTTGATTTTCGGAATATTCAAGGAACATTCCTCCAAATTCCAACTCTCTAGATCCAGCGGTTTAGACTGTGCGTGTTTTAACTGGGATCCTAGTGAAAAAGATTATAAGTCTTTTGGAGATCAAGTAAAATAGGGTTCAAGTCTAGTATGCTCCGTTTTGTATACAGGATGGCTCATTAAAATCGGTCAGTATGGGAAAGTCTGAAACTAATAAGACATACGAAGATTTGTTCTTAGGAACCATGTCACCGATTTTGATAAAAAGAAAAACTGCATTCATACATTTGAAAAAACTCTGTACCCAGCTGGGGAATCGATCCGACCGTTACAATATTCAACAAGTTCAGGCATTCGTTACAATATTCAACAAGGTCACTTCGACCATCTATTAAAATAAATAAAAATTATGTGAAAACAATGCATTTTCTGGATTTTTGACATCATGTTTCTTAGAAACATTAACTGCTTAAGACCTACACAATCGATATCTGAATAGAAATAGTGTAAGTTTATTTTTTCAAAACAACCGGGTTCGATTCCCTAGCTGGGTACAGTTTTTTTTTCAAATGTATGAATGCAGTTTTTCTTTTTATCAAAATCGGTGACATGGTTCCTAAGAACAAATCTTCGTATGTCTTATAGTTTCAGACTTTCCCATACTGACCGATTTGAATGAGCCACCCTGTATACCCCAGCACGTTATATTGTTGTCGTATAGCTAGATAAAACCCCATTTAGAATCTATCATTGCTATAAGGATACTACAGGTATTATTTTTGATTGATCAGCCAGTTACTTTCTTCTTATATATACATATATTTAAAGAAAGGAATAAAATAAACGAGAACGCGTATGAATATTAAATTAAATTATTATTAGTCAAACATGATTTTGGTACCTACCTTTAAAATAGTTAACAAGACTTTATTAAGTTATGACTATGGCAATTAGAACTAGGAAATTTTGGTATTTTATCTGGTTTTAGACTGAACGACATTATGTAAGTAAAAAAAAACCTCATACGTGAAAAATTGCAATATTTTCTGTCATTTTTCAGGTTGTGCAGTTCAATTCATAAACTAAGTAGTTACCAGTTATGTATGTATATTTTACTTTTTGCACGTATTTAGATTTCTTGGCACGAGGAATGCATGATATCGGCTAATCTAGGATTATCGATCATGACAAATTCCTCCATATGTAGCGTCAACATATTATAGATAGGTAGAGACGTAACTACGAGTATATTGTTGGACAAAACAATACTGACGGTCGAGACTGACTTTGAAGTTACTATAGCGGCACCTTCTCAACAGTGGGTTCCTCTTGGTTACCTACTGGTAGACTCAGACATGTAAAAGTCCCTCCTGGGCCTACATACATTTTTTCATCTCTTTTTAGTTTTAATATGATTTATGCTAAAGGCGAATTATTTTTATGGTTTTGCATTACAGAAACCATAATAAGTTTAATAATACTAGAAGAACTAACTTGCACATTGTTGACTGTAAAGATAACTGTTAGATAGATAAAAGCCCCCGATATAATGGTGACCCTTTCTTTCAGAGCTGATAACTCTTCAACGGCCAAACCGACTGTCATAAAACTAGCTAAGAACCACCGCTAGAAACCTGCTTTTATATTGAAAAAATGGTATCCAAATTGGTTCACCCATTTAAGAGCTACGGACAGACACATAGCGGTCAAACTTATGACAACCATTTTTACGTCGGGGGTTCAAAATGGGAAAATACATACTCGTAATCTCTTCTTTTTCCGGATTGCGTCCAGGTGACGGTGGCGGCCATTTTGTCGTCGACGCACTTGTTCTTCGTCGCGAAGTAGGACCCGGCTAGCGACAGTGAACTTCCGGTCGTCATTTTTCAGGATATCTGGGGTAATAAAATATTATTTTTAAATTTATTACATAAATATGGTCATTAGGCCATATTGACCGACAGTGTGAAGCCAGAGATATGACTGAGTTTAACAGACGACGTGTATTATGATTATAAATGTATGATCTACACAAATAAGATGTTCCATTCTGATTCTAAACTATTGAACCGATTTTACAAGATTTTATTTAACTTGCAATGTATATATTTATGCATGTATGAAGGGGTCAAATCGTGCAAGTTAAATTTGACCCACTTCCCGTGAACGGAATGGGCTGAAATTTGAACCACATTAATATGTAAACCCGATGACAATGCAATATTATGGGATCTAAGGAGTGATCTGTTGATGCAATCGGGAGGTGGCGACAGGATCTCCGGTATTCTTAACGTAGACCCACCGTGTAAGGACTCAATAGTTTGGTCTTGATAAGCAAAAAAAGATGTTCCTAAAAATACAGTCACCAACAAAATCCTGTCGGAAAAAACATTTTTTTGACCGAGACTTATTACTGACTTGGATGTCATATGATGTATCAGTTGATTGTGTTGGCGTTGTTAGTCCTCATACAAGGGTCTGCTCTCAAAGCTGTTCAAGAATATGTTTACCTGGGGCAAACTCTGCGGTTAGGTCAAACCGTTGCGAAAAAGAGGCCAAGGCAGAGAATGAATGAGTGAATGAATGATATTTATTTTCCAAAATAAGTACGAAATTACAATGGAATCGTCAAAAATATACACATATTTTATCTAAAATAGAAATAAGAAGTTAGGATAACAATAAAAATACAGAACTAAGGAGTTATCGCCGTTAAGGATCGTCTTAAAAATTTCATGCAACCAAACTAGCAATTTTTTAAAATAAATCATGGAATAAGTCAAAACATCAATAATAATAAGAATAAAAAAATAAAAAGTGTGTCGGTACCTAATTATAAATTAAGGTCCATAAACTCTCTGATTATACTAATGGATTTTCCAATATAAGGTTTTTCAGCCTGCGTCCGAATGCTTCGTCAGATGATTCATTCCTAAGTTCGGAGTGTAGACGTTCGTTAAAGGTATTTCTTTATTTATTTATCGTATGGCTTACAAATTACACCTATATCATACCTTAAATTTACACTTCCTAAGATATTCTGCACGGATACCACGAGTTGTACTTTCTTGCTTGTCGCTCAGTGCGTTACTGACTAAGATAGAAAGGGAGAACCGTAACTGATGCTCTGACACTATGCAAAATATTAATTCTTACAAAACTTTTTCGTTCTTAACTCAATAATGTCACAGTATATTTTTCGTAATTAATTGTAACTGTTGGATTTAAAGTACCCATAATTAAATTGATAGCGTACAATTTTAAAGTTTCTGTGGAACAGTACACAAAAGACGAAAAAAAGAAACCAATTTGATATCAAACTTTTTTAATTGCGCGCTGGTATACAAATCAAAATAACGCCTCCGTTGAAAACAAAGGAAACTATTATTATTAAATGCGCCTTTATTTAATACATTAGTAAATTTGATTTGAAGTGGGTAACCTCCACAACAATGCTGAAAATATACAAAAGACCTCAAAGACGTATTGTAAAGTTTGTTTCATGTTACTCCACCCTCAGCCTCAAATAATATTAAATGAATTACTCATATAGAGCGCCACCTGCTATTGTTAGTTTAATACATTATACAGTTGTCTGAAGGAGTTACCGCCTATTGATTTCCATTCATTTTTATTTAGAAACTTACATTTGCCCGCGAATTCGTCCGCGTAGATTTCGATAGTAGTCATTGATTCGGACACTTAAATTTCCAAATTTCACTCAAATCCGACCAGCCGTTGCAGCGTGAAGGAGTAACAAAGTAGCACATACACAGACACACACATTTTTTTTGCATTTATAACATTAGTGAGATGAGATGTATGTTATTTTTAGTTTCGTAAGTTGTTTTAAGACTGCACTTTATAAATCTTATATGATGTAACTTGTTCCATCATCTCTAAAATTCGGAAACGTGTTTGCTAAATAGATAGACTGAGGGTTAGTTCAAAAATACGAGGTTTTGGTGCTACGTACGTTTTTTTACAATAATTACGTTAATATGTTACGTTAATGCATGTATTTTTTTATAATTCAAATAAAATTGTTTTTCTATGGTATTTCCGCCTAGACTATCGAATGAATAAGAGCCACCATATCCATAACATTAATATAACGATATGTCTTAAACTGAAGTACAATGAACTACTTACTCCGTCAGTGTTTAACTCATAAAATTACGAATATTAGAAAGCTGTGCTAACTATAATGTACCTACATGGGAAAGAGACGGCATCATAAGAGACAGCATCATACTTTCACATGTCAATATCACTGGAGACCGCAAAGCAAGTGCCGTCTGCTTGCGACTTGAGCTTGGTAAAAAGTGGTCAAGTGGGCTCAATTGTATTTCTAAGCATGACCTAGATATGTTATCAAAATAACAAGTTCATGTACAGTTACTTTTAAAAAGCCTCTAGCAGATAAATAATTAAACAACTTGGATTCATGCCATATTTACGTTATACAGTACAATCGGTATTCGCATTAGAAAGTCAAAAACCCTTGCACACTAAAACTACGGTTTGGTGGGAGCAACCTCCGCTCGAGAATATGGGTTTCTATGTACTTAATCTAGGCGGTATAAACCATATTGTTTTTGACCTGCGCCTCTATTCTAGGCGGTAAAAAACAGATTCAGATTCAGATTCAGATTTTATTACTCAATATAACACAGTATAAATTACATGACATGTCAAATTATATGCAGTTACTTTGAGGTCGTCAGAAATAGAATTAAATAATAATAGTAGGTAAAACAGACATACGAAGAACCGACCGATCGTCTTTGACCTGTTATGGTATTGTTTAAACAACATCCGCCATTACTATCATCTAAATAAGAGGTATCAAAAGGTGACAATACGATAAAAGATCAAAAACGATATGGTTTTTACAGTGTTGAATATAGGCCCTGTAATCGCATTGTCAAGTCAACGTTTTTATAGCCCTTATTTACTTGACAATACCGCCAAACAAACACTTCAAATACCACCTAGAATCGAAAACACTTGCACCCTAAAACTACTGTTTCATGGGAGCAAACTCTACTCGAGAATATGGGCCTCTATGTACTTATTCTAGGCGGTATAAACCATATTGGTTTTGACCTGCGCCTCTATTTTAGGCGGTAAAATAGAAATCGTATTTGACCAGGGCCTCAATTCCCGATGGTTAAAAACATATCGTCTTTGACCTGTTATGGTATTGTTTTCACGTCATTGGCCATGACTGTCATGTAAATAAGAGCTGTCAAAACGGTGACAATACGATAACAGATCAAACACGATGTGCTTTTTACCGTGTTGAATAGAGGTCCTGTTATTTCATTGTCAACGTTTTGATAGCTCGAATTTACTTCAAGGGGCTTCTAAACGGGCCATGTTTTGCTGCAATTTGTGGCCGGCAACTAGTGCTATCTTACTCTTACTTCGTATGTTAGAGCAAGATGCGTATAGTTGCCGGCCACACATTGCCGTGAAAATGTTGCTCGTTTAGAAGCCCCCTGACAGTAATGGCAGCCGGATTAAAAACAACACCATAACAAAACCGCCTAGACGATACCGTCTAGAATAGGGGGCAGATAGGTAGTTCCAACGCGTCAAACTTTTTTTTGCCTTATTAGAGCTTAGTAGACAATTTTGTTTAATTCAATTCAAACACAAAAATAACCGGCAAAGAGAGAATTGGCGTCGATTACCGAGGGTTCCGTATTGGAGATAATATGGTTGGAAATCGCAAATCTAACTTAGATTCACATGTCAAAGTACATCTATTATTTTTTGTAAATAGCTTTACCCACGACTTCATTCTGGATCAAAACAATAAAAAATAGTTGGTTTCCTTTCAGTTAATGTTCGCATAAGAGAATAAGTCAGCTGTTTTGACGACACGTGGGCTTAGTTGGTCGGTAATGACTAATGACCCTGCCTACGAACCTGGTGGGCCCGAGTTCAAATCCCGGTAAGGGCAAATATTTGTGTGGTGAGTGCGAGTTTTTGTTATTAAGTCTTGGAGGTGTTCTATATTTAAGTATTTATTTCTCTATGTAAGTAAGCTGATCGTGGTCTAGGACCTGTGGTACAAGCCTAGAGCTTAGTTAGGTCCATTTGTGTCCCACTTTCCCTTGAAATTTTATTATTATTTATTTATTTATTTATATATACTTTCGTCTTAAATACAAAATATAGTAAGTCAGTTAGTAAATGCTTATGCAAGTTTCCTGCTATTCCCCCTATTTTAAGCCCTTACGGGGTGAATTTTGAAAAATCCTTTCTTAGTGCTCACTCATCATGAAAGGAACTCCAGTTTAAAATTTCAAAGGGTGATGGGCAATTTTGTATGGACCCCGTCCCCCCCCCTCCAACAGGAACGGGCTGCAGGTATATAGGTATGTTCATTAGGACCCAATAAAAGACAAAATACTTATCTTCGTAGCAAAATCAATGGGAATTTTTTAATGAAAACAAACGGCCAGGCAAGGCAAATCATCTACATACGTGTTCATTTTCAAACAAATTCCATAGTTCCATACGATAAGATTATGATTTTTCAAGAAAACCCCGTACATATGGTGATCGTCGCCATAGAAAAAATACATCATATTGCCAAGATCCATAAACTGGCACATGTTTCATCACTGTTGGTGGGTGGGGGCATTTTTACCCATCGTCCTTTATAGGTTCAGTAGTTTCGGCTGTGCGATGATATAAGTCAGTCAGGTTTGCCTTTATAAAGAAGCGTAAAATCTTAACAGGGCGACAAATCTAGCCAAATATATAATGTTTAAGCACGGGTGGATATAGCTTTTATTTCTATTTTTGCTGATTTTACATCATTAATGGTTTTTTTAATGACAAATTTGTAATTTTAGGCGAAAAGGGAGCATTTTGAGGTTATAAAAGCGTTTAATACTAAATAAGACAAGTCAGATGGTATGGAGTATAGGTTACTCGAAACCGATGTCCCAAATGCGTCACTTTCACTCTAGGTAGGTACTAGCCGGCCAAAAATGTGGCCTACCAGTTTCGGCAAAAGTTTCTGTGAGATCCAATTATCGCTAAGGTTAATACTTGACACTGTCATACATAATATAAGGGAAAATCGAACTTCCTATTTTTTTTTTATGGCAGAGAGAAGGCAAACGAGCACACAGGCCACCTGATGGTAAGTGGAACCTGTGACCCATAGACATTCGCATTCACAAGACTGCAAGCCTAAGACTGCAAATGCGTTGCCAACCCTGAGGACTAAGATGGAATGCCTCTATGCTGGTCATTACCCCAAACCGGAACACAACAATGCGAACACTGCTGTTTGGCGGTAGGTTAATGGATAAGATGGTGGTAGCGATCCGGACGGACCCTGCACAAGGTCCTACCACCCGCAAAATTGCTGTATCATGCATGACGTGCAAATGAACTTCAACCGAAGACCACATTTTTGGCCGGCCGTACTTATAACACAATTAACGTATCTAAGTTTTGGGTTGGTTTTGAAAGTCTAGGATAGCACCATCCATCCACTTAGTAATTGGGGTTTTTGCTAAGACGTGGCGTAACTGAAGGTAGTAAGAAAGTTTCGGTTTTATGATAAAGAAGTATTTTGTTATGAACTTTATTCTCTATGCAATAAAAATAAATACTTTAGCGTTACTTTAAAGTTGGAGCACAAAAAAAAAATGTTTTACAACTTGGCATAACAAAAAAAAAAAAAAGTCAAATTACAGCTTTGCAGTACGAAGAATATCTGAGTTAAACCGCGGACAGACGGACATGTGACCCACTTGTTCTTCAATTATCTCGTAGTTATACAGAAATTATTTAAGTCATCCTATTATCATTTCTCTGTTCTCTTCCAGCTTTTTAATCTGATACGACACGGCACTGGCCTTCTATCTTATTTGGCTGAAATAAATAGGCCTGGGTCTTCCTCTTCCTGTTTTCCCCTCAACTTTGCCCTCCAAAATGTTCAAACAGAAACTGTCATGCCGTATCAGGTGTCCCATCATCTTTCCTCTTCTACAATCTATGGTTTCTAAAATTTGTCTCCTCTTATTACCAGCTTTATAACCTCTTCGTTGTCTTTTCCGTCCAGCTATGTCTTTCCATTCTACGCCAAACACCACATCTCAAACATCAGATCAAATATATTCCCCTAATGGCCACATGCAGCAAAAATATGAATATATTTCAAATTATGAAACTAGATTTAATACAGTTACATACGTCATGAAGAAGACTAGGTCTAGATTTACTCAATACCTTAAAACCAAGTATCTAGAAACTGAATAGTAGTTTTAATATTTTTTAGGAGCACATTCTACCAAATCTAAAATCTTTTGAATGTAGGTATATTGAAATGTTATAGGAGCCCGTCGTTGCCCATAATTGTTTTTGGTCAGAATTAAATACTTTGTTGACATAATAATTGGTAGGTCCTGTAGTCATAAGTGAATTATTAAATGTGTATTTTAACTGTTAGACATACATGTGAATACCAAACTTAGTTTGAATAATCAAAACTCATTGATGCTTATTATTAGAAAAAATAATGAATTCACAGCAAGCTTCGACACATAGTAGCAAGAATTAGCAATCGTACGTTAAAAAATGTTAAAATTGTTAAAATAAGTTATGCAAATAGCCAGGTTCTAACTTTTACTTCCGAAAGAAAAGTAAATTCTTAGAACGGAACCTGTTCTCTGTTTGACCTCTTGACGGCTTTGTTAATGAGCACTTTCACTGGGAGACGCGGCAGCGCCGGCCGGCGACCGGTTCCCCCGATCTGTGTCAAGTGCACGACCAAAATTGTACACCATCGCAAATCAGACGGGCTGCAGCAGTTCCTCACTCTGCTAACATTGATGTACCAACAGTAAGACAAATTAAAAACCTATCTCTGCTAAGCGGCGATCGAGCTGTGGAAGTCCGCTAAAGGACAAAAACACTCGAAATCACTAATTAAAGGGTACAAAAGCAAGCAAAAACATTTTACAAATCAAAAGAGGAAAAACTTGGGCATTGACAAGGATTTAACGGAGATCTATTTCTAATGGGCATGAAACAAGACACGACATGCAGGTTCTGTTAGAAGACAGAAGAGACAAAAATGGACATCCTCTGCTCATCCGGACCACTAATGCGCAACAGAAGTCAAGACATGATATCATGGACTTGGATTATCGTTTGTCACTGGCCAAAACATCTGGAAACTTCTGGACGCAACGGCGTTTGCATTGAGCTCTAAACAAAGGGCTGCCACAGAAGATCAGCGATAAAATTGATGTGCCCATGGATACCTATTTTTGTTTTCTACCCTATACCTATTTATGTTGTGATATAGGTTTTAATTTCAATTTGAATACACAAGGCCCATCTCAACCCCCACATAATAAGCAAGTTAAATAAGTGCAAATAATTACTTCATTCATGATTCTTAATAATTTTCAGTAAAGATCTCTTTGAAAGACACAGTTAAATTTTAATTGCCCATATGAAGGTTGCTTGAATGTAGATTACCACCGGTTTCTGAATAAGAAATGAACATCAGAGCACTATCTCTCACAAATTGACCTAGTTTTAAAGTTACCATTTTCAGTACTTAAAAAATACTTGATAAAGTCATTTATGTCTCAAACAGATACCCAAATAACTTAACTACTTATAACTTAGTCATAAACACATGTCAGAGAACGTGTATCGAAAGTTTATTTAATGTGGTTGTGTTGCATCGTCATAGCTTATTCTGAGTTTTGACACATTTTCCTGTTAAACTAAGCTTGTGGAACTGATGATGAAGACCATAAATGACCATCGGATCTCCTCAAATGCACCTATTTCAAGGATGATGATAAGATATCTCGATTAAGATAGTTGAGCGAATAAGATAAATGACGAAGCACATTTAAATGGGTTAATAAAGACTTTTTACTGCCGAAAATAGTAAATGATCACCAAAACCTAACCTAACCTAACCAAATTTGGTCTCGAAGATAAATTTGGTAATCGTTATATTTTTTGCCTTTAGTAAATGAATGATCAATTCAATTTCTTATAACTTATAACATACATATTATATGATATAATATTTAACAACATAAGAAATAATATTCATATGATTACATTATCAGGATATATGATACCTTGTTTAAAGTCTAATATAGTGGGTATGAAATGGTTCAAACACCAAATTATAGCGCGTTTAGTATTATAAATAACTTTGTTGAAAAACCTAAAGGTTAGGGTAATTCGTCGTTTTTTCGCAGCACCCAAAACATAGAAAATAATTATACAAAAATGGCGGATGAGTGACCTTTGCTATGTATGAATTAAGGGTATAAGGGGATATATTATATATTTTATAGTTATACGTACCTTTCACAAGGATCGCTTATTATATGTGCATTAGGGTATACAATGCCCTTCCTATACAAATAATAATGCGTCAGGACAAAAAATACAAAACTGAGATACTGAGATGACTCCTTGACAATTGTTTTTACAAAGTGAATGAATATAATCGTAATTAACTGTTTTGATCTCCAATGTGTATTTCATTATTTGTTATATTTTGATATTGAAAATTCATAAATGGTTATTGGATAGTTTTTAATTTGCTGTACCTAACTAACTTAAATTTGCATGACGTTTGATCGCCTGAATGCCTGTTCAAATAAACATTCATTTCATTTCATTTCGTTATAGCAACCGAACTATATTAAGTTTACTTAGACCCATGATTTATGAATACCAAACTAATTTGCTTAAATTACTTAGAAATTATCAGAGTGAAGCCTAAAGTAAAGACATTTATACATTTACGTCAATACCGTTTGTATTCACAGAATTTACCGGTGCAGAGGAAATAGTTTATTTATCATTCTGAACGACTGATGCTTTAATAATTGGTGAGATAACTTGGACATTTTAACTGTAAAATAGAATTACCTGACTATACAGAGAACCACATGAGATAACCGTAATGTAAGGTTTGCACTCTCGATTTTTAAAAACAGTTAAAATGACCGCTAAGCTTTTGGATAAAAATAAAAATATTCCTTTGGGCCTAGTATAGCGTGTCAAATGTTGATAAAGCCTCCGTCACTCTCGTACTTATTTACGTGTCAGAAGGTGACGGATGCCTTATCCAAACTGTGTCACGCGAATGTAGCCATGTTAGGGCCCCTGGAGTACCCTAAGGGTCCAATAAGAACGAGCATAAATGGAGGCGTAGTAGAAAACTTTTTTTATCAAAATTGTTTTGCGTTTGACCTCAGACTCACCTGATGTTAAGTGTTGTAGTTTGTTATATAATATAATATCTATTTGAACAATTTGTGTGGCGTTTTTACTATTTTTAATAACTTCATAAGTACAGTCAGCCATTTGGATTCCTAGGCCTTTATGGACAATGTTAAAGTGACGGTTATAAACCAAACTTAAGAGACTTCTTATGATTTGCTCGGGTTGATATAGTCCATAGTGGCATAGGAATCAAATAAGTTGTCTGTACTTGAAAATTATGTGGACCTCTTCGTTGGTTCCAAAGACAACATATCAAACCTTCGTTCTTGCTTCTTGGTGAGAAGTTTGGACCAAAATTATACTCTCCACCAAAGTGTATTCCAGAATTTAATTAATAATGTTTCGTGGCTTTGTATATTCAGATATTCTAGAAATATAAATGAGATAAAACAGATCGCTTACCTACAATTAAATTAATCTCACTCAGTTATTTCTTGTTTTTTTTAAACCATAGTTTTAACCAATACAAATTTTGAAGTTCTGTTACTTGTAATCTCATTTCATCTTACCCTACTGTAATTTTATACTTGAGAAAGTGGATGTTTTGTTGTTTGAATGTATGTTACTCACCGTTTCAACCACCGAACGGACGGGATGAAACGTGGCACACATTATAGGATAGATCCTGGAACAGGATATGGGATAGTTTTTATCCCCGAAACTTTCAAAGTTCTTAAGGAATATCTACGCGTTATTACATTAACTACAATATAGCATGTTCCAGTAACATATCGCATAAAATTTATAACAATGTGAATGGTCTTACAGATTAAATTGATATAAGTGAGGTACCGTTGCGAACTCATTAGAATCAAGCGGAGACTAGCGACTGAGTACAGCGTAACCACATTACGGTTGGGCGATTTACCACGTAACGGAAGATACGTGGAGTCCGGAGACATTGAATGAAAATACCGGGCGAGAGCATTTCGGACCATGCTCAGTGTAGAGTTCACTAAAGAAAATCTATCGTACAAAACCAAGTAATTAACCAAATTATCTATTTAAAGTTATTTGGTGATGTCTTAGATGACTTTAGTAGGTGTAAACACTTTAGTCGTCTGTATCTCAGGAACAAATAAAGTCTATTTAGTCGTGATAGTTTCCTTTTAAAAAACATGTGCTTTAATTTAAGATATTTTGCAGATTTTTTGTATTTTTTAGTCTGGAGGGGGCACTTTACTGTAACAAAAATTGCACTTTATAAGAGTTTGTTTTACTACTTTGTCAGTGTGACTAATATAAGATGTATATTCATGCCAAATAACAGATTTAAAAAAATAATACTGAGCTAAGCTGTGGACGGACATGACGAAACTGCTAGCGTTCCTAGTTTGAAATGAAATGTAATAAAATGAAAAATGATTTATTACCACATTTACCACACCCACATAATACAAAAATTAACAAACAAATAATAAATAAAAAACTAAGGCATAAATAGTATGGCATGTAGTAGGAGCCAACTCAGCAAATGCTGCGCTTCCGAGCGTGGATCATAGAACCTTCTCACGTGGAGACGCGATAAATCGTTTTTTTTTATTTACAGATAGCGTTTATTGGTGGACACCCCCCAGGTGTATGTGCACAAACTATATTACTAAATAAACAAGGCAATGCAAGGCCCTGCCGAGATGCACTACGCTAACGCTTGACGTGTAATTTGACATTATCAATAAAGAAGTATCTGAGTATCTGAGTATCTAACTAGCGTTTCTATTCGTTTCGTTTTTAAAGTTTAAACCAATCGCGTCACGGGTAGATGACGTGATACGAAACGTCACGTGATCTAGTTAAAGTAGTGCGTGGCAGGGTCCTTGTATAGACCGTTCCACATTCTATATTTAAAATTTAACGTAAATTCCATATTCGTTTTGAACAAGAACTACATGCAAGAGGACCTTCACTTAAGTTTTTGCCTATACTGTATTGTTTTACCCCGGTAAACGGTTTTGTATAGGTTTTCCTTACCCAGAACACCAAGCTGACTTCATGTTAACTTTGACTTGGCTTTTCTTATCAAAGTACAAACAGACAAATCCCTAACTTTACTTTGCCTCAATATAAACCGCTTAAGGTTAAATATCCGCCAGCCACCATAAGGGATATCACATTAACAAGGATATTTGTAATTACAATTGGTGGTTTATATTTTGTTTAGTTTCGTAACAATGTTTTTTTGTCAATTATTACCTTATTATTTATGAACGTACAATATACCTATTTTAGTTAAAGTTAAATTATATTGAAAATTTGAAGAATACTTTAGTTATTGTGCGAATATGAATAAAAGTGATAATTTTACATAATACAGAACTAATATTAGTCATCTTTAAACAGTAATTTTGGAAAATTCCAAGTTCCGTCTCACAATTAATCAGACATAATAAAATATGAACAAATGTAAAGCTGCAATTAAAAGTGCATGATACACGGTAACAATTGTCACGTACTGTAGTTAAAATAACAGGTATTGTCCGTAATAAGTCAAAGGACACACCTTTGTCACTATGAAAAATAAACAAATATGATTCTCATGCAAATTGCGATTTCAAATCGTCGATTGTGTGAACGTACGCGCATGTCACGGCGCTACGTTTTCAAATACTTTACAATATGCGCGCAAGCGCAGTCTTAAGTCGTAAAACATATTCACAGAACACAAAGAGGTCAGTGGCGATATTCTCTAGCTCAACGATGTTCTAAACTAGCTACGCAGTGCAAATCGGGCCTTATTGTGACACCAAAACTCTCAACGAAATTGTTTAGTAAAAAAAACAGCCTATTTTCGTGTCACGTTTTTAAGTTACCTCAATTAGTGCTCATGCTAGCGTGGTTGGATCTTTTAAATGGATGGATTTTTTAAATTATATTTTCTCCCACATGCTCGGAAATGTTAACCTTACTGTTGTAAAATCAGCCCGCGAAGTTCCGAGTTCCAGGCCCAGGCAAAATTTTAAAAAATAGTACATTATGATACAAGTGTGCTAAGTTGACCATTGTATACAAGGCGCTACTGTGTGCGCACGAGCGTAAGCGAGTGCGCCACAAGAAAGCCGCGTATATTATGGTCACAGGCACACGTGTTACATACGACGTTTTTCAACACACTTGCGAAAAAAAAAACAAGACTCTTCATTTAGTCAAATTTTAATTAATTATTAAAACAGTTGGTAAAATTACAATTTGCCGCATAAAAACTGTTTGTTGCTAAGACAAAAAAAAGGTATAACCCGACTAAATTATATCGCTTCTTCTTCGTACTTACAACTTGGTACTAGGCTACAAATGTAAATTGTTTGGGTTAATAAACTAAAGGCACTTGTGCGTAATATACTGAAAAAGCACGCGTGTTTAATATCTAGGTTTATGAGCCAAAAATCGGTGGAATAAAAAGGTCGTTTTGAGCAAGTGTGTTGAAAAAGTTATTATTTACCAGCGGCAGCGGCCGCGAAAATGTATGTGTTTGGCTGTTTGGAGTTAGTTATCATAGTCCAAATATGGTTTTAAAAAGTAAAAAACCAAAGTAAAAAAAGTTATGAAATTTGTATACATACAAATTTCATAACGTACCTACCCGGTTTTTTACTTTTTAAAACCATATTTGGACTATGATAACTAACTCCAAACAGCCAAACACTCGTACAATTCAAAATTCTTCCATGTTTATTTACTTTTTAAATGTCATAGACTAAAAAGGTAAACGCCGTTTATCGCGTTTACAGAGTATTTACCAAAGTGTCAAATAGTTTTACTTTTTTTAAAACATTCTGCGTTTAGAATTAAAAAAATTAAGTCGGGAATCGGGAATACTTTTTTCTTAGGGAAGTTTAAGTACAGTACGTATTATTTTTGTTTCGCGAAAATACAAAAGTAAAATGAGTTCCAGTGATGAAGATGTGTTTACCGGCACACCACCAGAGTGTAAAGAAGAAGCAAACTCAGTTAAGACCAAATTACTACCACCGAAGTCCGCAGAAAAATATTTTAATTTACTCGCATTGTTAGAGAAAAGCACTATACAAGCTTCGACCAGGAAGGGCGGGTGCTGGACGCGTAGGTATATAGCGTGGCCTCGACTGCGTCTCGGCCACGCTAACTCTACTCATCCCGCAACGGCCTACTTCCTGGTCTGTGCAGTAATGTACTATTCTCAACAAAATATGACAATACCGTAATAGAGATCACAAAAAGTGAAATTAAAATTAAAATTGGCCAAGAAATATGATGATACAAGCATTTTAAATTGGTAACTAAACAGCGATTATATTTAAGTAGACGGACATTTGATATGCACTGTGACCATAACAGGTCGGCCTTATAAACTCCATGTTAAATTCTGTTTGGCTAGAGATACATAGGAACATATTTTAGTTGGTTTATATCTTTTTATTTTTATTTTATTGGCTTAGAGAAGGCAAACGAGCACACAGGCCACCTGATGGTAAGTGGAAACTGTGAACCATAGACATTCGCATTCACAAGACTGCAAATGCGTTGCCAACCCTGAGGACTAAGATGGAATGCCTCTATGCTAGTCATTAATTACACCAGCTGTCTTATCCCCAAACCGGAACACAACAATGCGAACACTGCTGTTTGGCGGTAGGTTAATGGATAAGATGGTGGTAGCGATCCGGACGGACCCTGCACAAGGTCCTACCACCCGCATCATAAGATTATTTGTCTCAACTGTTTGTTACATGCATCAGTTAACATTGAAACTTTGAAAAAAGTCATGAGTATTTCCTATTGAAGCTGAACAGTTTTTTTTAAGCTGTTTATCTCTATAATATCACGTCAGTCAGTGATCTAAGCTTAACTTGTGTAAAACTACATGTTTTAGCATGTGGTTTGTCACTCATTATCATTACGTCGCAGCTCTAAAGCCACTCTAAAGCCGGGTCCAGATTAGTGACAAACCGCCGAACCAAACACCGTGGCCGTGACAGAGCCGGGAGTTTGTACCGATAGTGTGGACGGAATTTGTTACATTAATTTGTTACACGATCAGTTATCCGTTCAATTCTCAGAACAAAATATCCGTACACCCAAACATTGTACGTACTGACCACCCTCGCACACACTCAACCGTTCTAATGTGTAGGTTTCCTCACGATGCACGTTCTGCCTTCACCGTAAGAGCATCGCGTAAAGTACTTACCTAATTAAGTTAAAAAGTTAGAAAAACTCATTGATGGTGACTGCAGGGGTTCAAACTCGTTACCTTTGCACCTTTGAGAGTTATTTTTTAAGCATATTAATGCTTCTCTGAATAAGTTGCATATGCGGTTCTTCTCCGCAGGAGGGCAGTATAATACCTACAAGTTATATAACTTTTGCACTTAAAGCTTGGATGACATTAAAGTTT
Organism: Acleris sparsana; assembly: GCA_923062465.1. Classification (NCBI taxonomy): domain Eukaryota; kingdom Metazoa; phylum Arthropoda; class Insecta; order Lepidoptera; family Tortricidae; genus Acleris; species Acleris sparsana. Next base: position 3,318,081 of record OV281292.1, read on the forward strand.
TACTAAAACTAGGATCAAGTATTCGTCAAAGTAGATAATTATTAACATATCTTTGATTGGATTTAGCTCAATATTATCTTATCTAAACAATTTACAGAGAAGACCCAGTTCAAGAGATGTATATACAAGGTTTAGTGGTTTCAAGACGACTGCGGTTAGTCGTCGTAAAAATATCTAGGCATTGTGACGCGACTAGAGTTGGTCACGAAGATAGAAAACTGCTGGACTAACATAATTTGATACTTGGTGTCATATTAAGGTTTAGCGTTTTAAACTTTTTCAAGTTGACTATACACGTAGTTTTAATTGATAAACCACACCTCCTAGTTCAGGTGGACAATGGGCAATACCCCCACATTTAACTAAACATTGCCCGTTCATTGAGCTAGACGGACGACCTACATAAATTATTAATTACATTTACCAGAAAAACACTATACAAATGAGCTTACAAACTGTATCTACATCCCGGCTTCGTATACTGAAACGTATACCTATTAGATGGTTTAGTTCCCTTTGCATTAATATACCTACACTTGGGTAAAACGTGAAAAGTTTGTCTTATTTCTGTTTCAAAAGACTACTAAAGATTTTTGTTGAAAGTACAGTCAAATATTTTCTATTTTGATACAGGACTACTGTAACAATGTGATTTATCATAATGTGTTACAATAATACGACACGCTGGCTGGCCTAGTTGGTAGTGTCCCTGCCTACGAAGCTAGCGGTCCTGGGTTCAAATCCCGGTAAGTGCAGATGTTTGTGTGAAGGGGCTTCTAAACGGGCCATGTTTTGCTGCAATTTGTGGCCGGCAACTAGTGCTATCTTACTCTTACTTCGTATGTTAGAGCAAGATGCGTATAGTTGCCGGCCACACATTGCCGTGAAAATGTTGCTCGTTTAGAAGCCCCCTGATGAGCGCGAATATTTGTTCCCGAGTCATGGATGTTGTCTATGTATTTAAGTATATATTTCTCTATATAAGTATTTATATCGTTGTCTAGTAACCATAGTACAAGCCTAGAGCTTAGTTTGGGACTAGGTCAATTGGTGTCACATTGTTCCCTGATAATATGTACACGTAATGACTTGATTTTGTTAAACAAGAGGACCAAGACTGACAGGTCGTGCAATACACGTGTCTAACATTTTAAGGCTAAAACGCTTGCGGTTGCGTCTCCATTGATGATCACCGGCTAATTCCAAGTAAACCTCCTTGCCTTGCGTCTTCTCTAGACTGGAGGAGACTAACCTAAATTTAAAATATTTTCACCTATTTCCCGTCACTAGTTACGAATTCTTTGACCTTATTTAGTAGATGTTAAGGCTGAGTTTTTAACCATATTTCATTACTGCAAGTACTGTAACAGAATTTATTAAAAAACAAAACTACATGTATTAACAAATTTTCTATTGAAAGCTATTTAGTGCTGTCTTGGATTTTATTCAGCACGTTTAAACACTTTAGCAATATATTGTGCAAAACGAGAAAATGACAAAATAAGGCCTGAAAATTGTTGATTAAAAATACAGTTACGTCTTCTTTTTAATGCGAAAACTGCACAATGAGTACCTACCTAAAATATCTGTGACGACATAAATGACAATAAAACGTATCAATATGAATTTGAAAGTCTTCTATTATTATACTCAGCGTTTACCTGATAACTATTTTAATTGTTAAAAAAAAACACTTAACCCTTTGCATGGCGATGGATATTTCCATCATAACATAATGCTCACTTTATGTATTGGTAATTTTTATACTGTTTCAAAATCAAAAATGGTTTGAATTCACGTTAATACTTTAAGACTTATTTTTTTTTATCCAAAACGAAAGTATAGAAAACAACACTCACCTTTATGAGTTCTCTAAATCCAAGAAAGTTTGACACACACCAACATGACATACACACGCAAGTGATAAATTAACCAGTAAGAAGTTCGAGCGTCCGTGAGTTGGTCCCGAGAGCGGACGAGCTTTGAGCGGCGCACGCGCAGCCGGCCCGTACTTATAGTTTCAGACTCGTAACACTTTCCCCACCCGTTGAGTTTTCTCAAAAGTTATCTCGGACGCAGATAATCGACGACACATTTGAATTAAACTATGTAAATAAGTAAACTAGGCATTTCAAATAGTTATAGATTTTTGGTTTCAATATGAAAAGTATTTTTTTGTATTTTGGACAGTATCGCTCATAAAACGCTCACAAGCATAAAAAAAGGAGTTAAAGACCCCCATTTAATCCTGAAACCCTTACAATTACAATTATTTAAGTGGTAATATATTGATAAAGTTGAACTGATGATGAAGACCGCGATTGTCCACCGCAACTCCCCAACGGTACCTATTTCTAGGGTATTGATAAGATATCTCAATGATAGTCTATGTCATGAGGAAGCACGTTGAAATGGTTTGATATATGACTATGACTTTCCCTCGGCGTTACTTGCGGCGAGCTTGATGTCCTATAGTTTCTTATTGAGATGTGGGTCTGCATAAACAGCATATTATGATAAAAAAACGTACGAAATAAAATAATGTGGTTTATTGTTTTAAAGATTCCCACTCCTTGAGAAATGATACTCCTTAACAGCCCAATCGATTTTCATGAAACTTAACCCGTCAAGTGATATGTCAAAGTTGTTGTACATCAAAATTAAACTGTATGTCAAATTAATAAGTCACGTAATATAAAAAAATCTGCGCATACATGTTGTGCGTAGGACACCTGACGGACCACCGCTAGAAAACCAATCGGTTCACCCGTTTAAAAGCCACGGTGCCACAGATAGACACGCACACTCAGTCAGGATTTAAATTAAACTTGCTTTCAGCTTCGGGCACGTAGCATAATCAAAATGTACGCCACGGAAAATTATAGAAAATTAGCTGTCATCAAATCTCTTCCATTTTTCCATCCCCAAATTGTCGATCCCTTTTCAAATATTTAGAAACTTTTTTTTTTTACTTACAACATGCGGGTGTAACACTCCTACCTCTGGGGCTACATAGAATTGAATAAAATATCCTACGTTGTGTAATTAAATAACTTGGCCTTGTATTAAAAAATGTGATCGTCTAGATTTTAAAATTACACTAAATTAGGACCCTCTACGTTGTGTAAAATAATATTGTAAACAGAATTAACCTAAACCTAATTCAATCAATAAATAAGGTATAGAACATAAAAAAACGACAATCAAAATAACACAAAATAAACAAATGAAAGTTATAAAATGGATACGACTCACCGAGAATCTCCTTAGGTAGGTACCTGCACTACTATAACTGGAGTATCAATAACCCTTCGACTAGCTGTTAGTGGGGCCTCCGTGTACCGGAGTGCGTGTAGTTCAAATATATAAGTAGTTATAAACTAAAATAAAATAATATTCCCTACCTAATGAGTATGTTGTACAATATAATATTTGCCCTACCTAACCCCAACCCGAAAAGGAAGAATCTACATAATTTCCCAGCGAACATTGATAAGCCAAAAGCAACCAGGAGCACAGGAAAGCTCAAAACCACATTTTATAGACTGGCCAAAACTTCAAAATCATTATTAGGAAATTGTATAAAATTCTACAATAAAATTCCAAAAAGTATTACTGAACTTACTGACTCTAAATTTAAATCTGTCGTAAAACAAAAACTAATTTCCCGAGCATATTATAAAGTAAACGATTATATCATGGATAGGAGGGATGTTTGGCAGTGAGTCGCCCGTCCTGCATTCGAGTAATCTACGCATAAATTTACCTACGCCTAAAAAAGGTGCCTACTGTGCAAAAATACTGTGATATTGTAAACTATTTATAATGATTATGTAATGATGTAAACATTTTTCTTGAAAAAAATATACCTTGCCGAGTTTCTTACGCCGGTTCTTCTCGTGGCAAAGGTTTTATTTTTCGAACCGGTGGTAATGCTTTTTGACATTCATAGGTGCATTATATTATGCCTAAATTGAAGAATAAAGAACTTTGACTTTGACTTTGACTTTGAAAGAGGTCGGTTACAGCGAGAACCCATTTGATCTTAGATTTAACTCTACTTTCTTAAGTACTTGAAATACTTAATTGAATAAGAGGTATAAAATCAAATTGATCCTTAATTTGGATGGGGACTGACCTGCAGTGCTATCTTGCATCGATTCCTTTAACTTATGACCATACAAGTCATCAATATATACTTAGTCACCAAACGCCAAGTGGGTGATAAATACTAAACATTTATGTAATTTTTTCGTAACAAAAGGGCAAAATGTAGATAAAAACAACATTACCTTGGCCTTTGTCTCAAGTGGATTGTGTTATCAAGGAACTAGTCAATTTTATACCTATACGTATGTATAGGTAAGTGTATACTTTATACCGATACCTATACATTATAAGTCCTCCTCTCTCGTTGCTGTCCCCGACAGGGTTCATATGCACATAAAATTACTATATGCCAAGTTGTACACATGTCATTATGAATTGCGATAAAGTATTGAATATATAGTATTAGTTTCAGAGAGAAACTACTGTGACACACAGACAGACACCAAAGTCTCACCATACCATACCATTTTGGTACGGAACCTTAAAAAGGACTGAAATATTATCCGTGAACAGCACGGTCATTTAGAAGGTCATTAATATAGATCAAAAAGAGAACATCGTTTAAGGGGATTTGCGTGTTTTTTAAATATTTTTTTATCATTTGATTGTAAAACCCTCTTTCGAATTCTCTAACAGTCAACCACTGGGCCAAACAGAGACAAGTAAAGGTTGGTGCTAAATTTGATGACACGCTAAATTAAGAAATTACGTAATTATGTCATAAACATTTAACAAAAACATTTTGATACGAGCAAATACACATACATAAAAATAATATACATATACATCTAAATAAAAATACTTATATAACATTTATATACATATAAATATACCTACATATAATATACTCGTACCTGTAGACCGTGACACTATGCAGAGCCTTGCTATTGGAGACTGTTAAGATAGTGCTTGCGAAGCAGACGTTTGAAAGATAATTTGCTTTGAGCTTACCTTACACGAAGCGGGAGCGCATTCCAAAGATGTATTGCCTGAAGGGCGAACGAATTGGAGATGAGCCCGGTTCTATGAAATTGGATGGTGAGCACAAGCCTACGCGAGGAATGGAGTTCATAACCAGGACGAGCAGTTTGAAAATTAAACTTGGACTTAAGGTTTTCTGGGAAAGCTGGGTCAAACAAGATGGAATAAAGCGTAGACAGGATTCGGACGTTCGCGGATGGGGAGCCAGTTAAGCTGATGACGAAAAGCAGAGATGTGGTCGTACTTTCGTAGACCAGATATGAAGCGAATCCAGTTATTGAGGAGACGATCCATCCTATTCAAGGAAGCTTCGGGAAAATTGGTGTAACACACATGAGCATAATCTATGACAAGGATCACAGGAGCTTAAACAAGAAGCGTCTTAGTGCTTACTGGGAGAAAGTGCTTAAACCCTGTACAGTGCTCTGAGCGTGTTGTTAACCCTACGATATAGGTCGGATACCTTGGCATCCCAGGTCAATCATGCATCAACAAATTAACCCCAGGTTCTTAACTTTATTGGTCAAAGGAATAACTTCACCTTCAAACATAATCGGAGCTACATTAGCTATGTCAAGCGACGATACAAGGCGAGAACTTCCCAGCATGATAGCCTGGCATTTCGAGGGGTTGACGTTGTTTCCGAAATTTTCGGATCAGTCTGATATATTAGCAAGGTCATTGTTAATCAAAAGAATCGCCCTGTCAATGTCATTAACGTCTGTCTGAGCATACAGTTGCAACTGGTCAGCGTAGAGATGGTAAGAGCTTCCAATGAATGATGTAAGCATATTTATGAAAATGGAAAAAAAGATAGGAGAAAGAATACCACCCTGTGGGACCCCATAAGAGAGCTCACACCACTTAACGGTTACGAAGTTAGGCAGAGAACCAATCAGCCGCTGTGGGTGAAATGTTTAAGTGAGCCAGGGTGGCAAGGAGAAAGTCATGGTCCACGGCATTGAACGCATTCGAAAAATCTATTATTACCAATACTGTCAAAAGTTTAGACTCCATGCCTTACCTAACATCCTCGGTCACCTTAAGCGGTGCAGTTGTTGAACTATGCCCGAGTCAAAACCCTGATTGAAAAGGTGAAAGGAAGTTGATGGAATACACATGAGTGGATAACTGCTTGTGGAAGACAGCTTCTAAGACCTTAGAGAGTAAAGTAAGTGTTTTAAAGACAAGGATTACAAACTTTTGGGAGTGGAATAACATGTGTATTCAACCATAAGGAAGGAAATACCCCAGAAGACTACGAGAAGCTTACGACATAAGCAATAACTGGCAGGACGCATTCCGATATATGAATAACCATAACTCTGCCAATATCGTCATGTCCAACTGCACTGGACTTAATGGACGAAAATACTTTACTTCATCCACAGCGACAGGGGTGAAAGTAAATGTTTGAAAGGAAACATAGGGTAGGGCTGACAAGTGAGACAAACTACCTATGTGATTTTTCGGTAGAATTTAAGGTAGATGTGTTTGTAAAGTGGGTATTCAACTAATGTAAGGAAAACCGCCTATAGTTGTTTAAAAATTCCAAGTTTTCATAAATATACCTACGCTTGGCCGCTCTCACCATTTGGTTACACCTATTCCTAGCAGTTTTAAAAAGAGTCTAATTTTCATGAGAGCGTTCACGCTTGTATTTACTGAACTTTCGGGCCCGTCTCATAGCCATACGAACCGCACGAGTCATCCACGGGGCAGAGGGTCGCTTCAGTCGGACTGTTCGACTCGGCGCGTGAGTGTCATACATATAGCGCGTGCATCTTGCTTTAAGGCTTCCGTGTCAAGTCTCACGAAACTACGTAGTTGTACAATAACTGACTGAGGTTTTACAGGTGGATGTTAAATTCATATTTGCCAGAAGGAAATTGAACAAATCTTTGGTCGCTTATTCTTATATCTTAGTACACTCAGAAGCAAATATACCGTCAGAGTGCGTTTTTCATACAAACGAGACTATTTCGAAGCCTTGGTTCCTCGCCAGGGGTTGTTTTGAGTAAGGTTTAATGGTGGATACTCCGAGGTTCAATAGAGGAGATCAAAAGTTCTTAAGATACCTAACTGATCGCACAATCAGTTAACACCACAGCCGGACAGTTTGGGTCAGCATTTGGATTTCCTTACATTTTATTGAAATTTTAGATGTTTTTCTGAACATGCACAATTCCGGCGTTAACCGCAGATTCATTCAGTTGGGTATCCTAGGCACTCTGGAAGTCCTGTATCGATGCTCGCGGTATTCATCATCAGAATTCACTAAAAGCATTCCCTGGCGAGGAACCAAGGCTTCGAAATAGCCTCTTTAGTATGAAAAACGCACTCTGACCCGTTATTTTTGCTCCTGAGTGTACTCAAAAAAGATTTCTCTCAACTGCTTGTTACATGAATCAGCTTTTATTAAATTCTTACTTAATTTTTAACGTATTGTGCGCGGCGATTGACGCGACGACGCGATAGCCTAGTTGGTAGTGAGGTAGTGACACTGCCTACGAAGCTAGAGGTCCCGGGTTCGATTCCCGGTATGGGCTAATACTTGTGTGATGAGAACGAGTATTTTTTTTGAAGTCATTGAAGTTTTCTATTTATTTAAGTATTTATTTCTCTATATAAGTATTTATATCGATACAAGCCTAGATCTTAGTTTGGGGCTAGGTCAATATTGGTGTGAGATCGTCCCCTGTTATTTATTTATTGTATAAAATCTGAAAATAATTTAAATTAAAAGCACATATACTTAAGGTACCTAACGAACTTAGAGGGAAAACTATGACGACTAAGTAGACTGATTAGATACTGAGCTACAGGCGGCCAAAGTAATTATTTATACCTCATCATGTCAGCCGAAAGACGTCCACTGCTGGACATAGGCTTTCCACTCAGACCGGTCTTGTGCTTTTCGCATCCACCGCGGTCCCGCGATCCTGACGAGGTCGTCACTCCATCTTGGAGGCCTACCTACAACTCGTATTTTTGGGGGGGGTGCTTTATATGTATTTATACCTACTAATAAAAAATGAAGACATTACAAAATAACTTTAAATAGAAAATTTATTCAGATATGTTGTTTTTCGTGATTCACCTTTGGTATGACCCTTTTTTTATTTGCATTGACATTAATGATTGATATGATGTTCATATTTATAGATAGCTAATATTGCATGTTTTCTTTCCCTGAATCCGTTTTGATAATCATGTAATATATTAAATTATTCATGGATGTAATTTATTTATTTATTTATTTATTTATTCAAGGCTCACAAAACAAGTTACAATCAGAAATAAAACTAATATCTTGATAAAAAAGAATACATGAATCTAGACTATAACTCTAAACGATGTGTGCACAAAATGATTAAAGTGTATGTAAATGTTTGATGGTTAGTGGTATTAGTTAGGTATCTTATACAAAGTTAGTCAGATTTATTTTATAAGTTAGTTTTACAGAGAGGAATAATTGAGTCGCTTAATCGTTGCGGACTTAAATATTTTAGTCAAAGTGGGTAATAGTGCTATTGGCTAGTCTGAAGGTTCACTATTTTTATTAGGGTTCTTAATCAATAATGAACCCATATAGGTAGGTAGTGTCGCCATGTCCATCTGTCCATCTGCCCGTCTGTCTGCGGTTTTTCTCAGAGACTCTTGGCACCACAAAGCTGTAAATTGGCATAGTTTTAAAATATTTAAATTACCCCGACTAATATGTAAAATATTTTATTGTTTTTTTTTGCCTTCGTCGTAGCATCAGAAGCAAAGGAAAAGTATGTCTCATCTAAACACTATAACGTCGAGTGTGGTATCAATGGATAGCTCTTTAAATAATCATTATGAATATTGTTATGTCATTGACAATATTTTAGTTTTGGGGAACCGTTTAGGTAATATTGAAATCGAAAAGTGGCAGTTTTGCTAGAGTTGTAATTGTGATTTGTAATACATATAGTAAATAATACATAGGTATTTCAAATAACTATGTGTGTGTAACCTTCCGTGGTTTCACCGGCTGGTCCTAACGAAAAACCAGCGCTGACTTGAATGCCAGCATGATGATGAGTTGGGAAGATTTCGTGGTTACTTTCTTCTTGTGCCTGTTAATCTGTTATTTTTACGAAGGTATGTCACGAATAAATGATTTTCTCTTTCCTCCCTTCAATTTCAGAGAAAAAAAATACACAAGTTTGGTACTTGGTTTGGATCATTATCTGAATGGGTGTTCTGCAACTTGTCAGTACGGCAACCGCACGGCACTGGCCCGCCACCGGCACGATACCGGCACGTCAACGGAACGTCTCGCACCGGTTCGGTTCCGTTTCTCCACGGGGGGCCAGCCGCCAGCGGTTATGGCACTTATGGCTCGGTTTTTAGGGCCGTTCTGCGCACACGCACACACACACGGCTTTAGTATGTGTGAGTCTTCGATAGACACTGTAATGCACGAAACACATTACGCGTAATGTACCCGAGTATCTACTTATGTTGGGTACGTTTTTCTACAGATTTACGTATGAGGCATCCAGCATTATGTATGATCTAGATTAGAACTATCAAAACACACATGTCGACGTATTTACGCTTGGCAGCAAGAGGAAGGTCTCACTTCATCAGTTGCCTCATGGGCCACTAGCTCTTCCAGGCATTGTCAACACGTCTCTCTACTTCCGCAAGACATCTTTCCTGCTGCTGAAAGAGACTAGACTATCTGGCCTAAAATAATGTACTCGTCAACGTAGTGTACTGCTTGCCCATCCACTTCGACCCTCAGGAACAGTTGATCATAACATGTGTTTTTGACCTATTTATCTTGAGTCCAATCTCACTGCTTTCGGTGCGGAGCTCTTAGCATCTGCAGGTCGTGAGCAGATGATCTGATCACTATTATCAATTAAAAAAACTACATAAACCCACTAAACAATGTGAAATAATGGCAGGTCGTTGGAAGTTAAAATTTGGTATCTGCATCTAATATTTTGTAAACTGGATAAAGCATAAAATATATCCAAGCCGCAGTGTCAAATATATTAGGCATATACCTAACCTGATTCTTGCCACCGACTTCAATACATATATTGAGCCACCACTATAGCATTGTATTGTCCATTGAATTACATAAGTAAGTATGCAAATAATTCATGGAATTGACTTCCTTCATTTGTTTGTTCATACAGGATGTCCCAAACTTAATGACCTTAGTTAAGTCCCACTACCACTCGTATTTAGGTGAAACTGAATCTGCCAACATATAACTTTTCATTTTATTTTAAGGCTCCCTAAAAAACGTCTTCTAAGGTGTTTTCAACTGCGTTAAAAGCGTTTAGCTTTGAATGAATTTGTTTGTCATGCAAGTCTGTTGTAATTCAACGCTTCCATGATTCCCGACGCACTGTTTGTGTTTAAACTGCCAAAGCTTTGACATCGGTAAACAGCGAAATTTGACCGGAACACACACTTTAAAGAACCCACACTTATAGGGAAATTTGTAGGCTTATGCCCACTGTCTGCTTACTGATGGATGAATAAAGAAACAAATAATTAAGATATACTTGCGGTTAGTAGGTTAGGGTGATGTTGTAACGACACTGTAAAGTTTTAAATTTCATGTGTCTTTAGGATAAACGAAAATTCGGGAAAGACAAGCTTTTTTTTTATGGCAATGAGCAGGCACACGACCACTCAGGCCACCTGATGGGATCTAAAACCCAAAGATATTTAAAATCTCAAGTCTACAACTCAAAACTACCATCCTAAGACCTCAAATGCGTTGCCAACCCTGAGGACTAAGATGGAATGCCTCTATGCTTGTAATTTCACCGGTTGTCCGGAACAAAGCAATGCGAACACTGGTGCTTGGCGGTGGGTTAATGGATAAGATGGTGGTAGCGATCCGGACGGACCCTGCACAAGGTCCTACCACCACAAATGACAAATGATGATTATGGATTCCAATATACACCCGTTTACATACTTACATGAGTACATACAAAAATTCAGCAAGCAGCAGCAGCACCAGGAGTTTGGTTTCTAATAACACCTCCAATAACCCAACACCTGCACCAGGAGTTGTGTTATTGGTGGTGGTATTTTGGCATTTACTGTAAGACCCTATTTTACTTTAGAAATGTTTGAGGGTAAAGAAGAGACGCTTCCCGACAAAGTAGTTATTTGGCGACGCTCGATACACGTAGCGACATTGATGGAGTGCGTCACTGAACCAAGTACTTACCTACAATTATTATTCTATTTCCATCTCACAGACGTATTTGTAATTTTCGAAAATATATGAATGCCTCTTAATTTGAAAATCATAGTTAATAATATGACGTATCGGTGTAGGTTTGAAATTTGTGATCAAAGTAAGATCTTTTTTTAAACAGACAGATCGTAAGTAACAGTATTTTTCACAATCGTGTTATAATAGACAGCGTTTTAGTCGAGTAGGTACCGTGTTTAGGCCAAGAAGCTTGCTGAGTGGCCTTAGTAAGGTACGAGATGAAAAAGCTTGATTATGACACTATTGTGAACAACACTTTTTGAAGTAGTTCATTAAAATTAATAATTGAAATCATTAATACGAGTATATAAGAAAAGTAACTAACGTAAGTACAATATTGTGTAGTTCTACTATCCAACTTCTTTTTCACCGGCGTCCGTAATGTTGCAGTACTGTGCTGAAATTGGCTAAACTTCTCCCATCTTCTCCACGAAATCTTAATACACAGATTTCAATCGAGGAGTACAAAAAATATTTTTCAACGGTTTATAGTTTCATTACTGGGTCCAAAGGACTTTTGTGCAAAAACTGTATTCGTTATGTAGGTACATCGACCACACACACAAACCTGGCATTTAGCCATCGGCTATGATTAGTCAGTTAAATATGCATGCCTGAATCCGACACGAAATGTAGCATGTTTTGATGGGACTCGAAGGGTTAATGGATTTTTAATTATATGCTTTATCTGATGGGCAGGACAGAAACCTATGTTAAATAATCGGGTTACTTGTGATACTAGGTTAAGTTGTATGAGGTTTGTCAAAAGATTTGTACTAATGAAAGTACAAACTCGTATTATAACTCATGCTCAAATTAGAAAATTGGCTCTATTTAATCCTCAAAGTCAAAGTCAAAGTCAAAGTTCTTTATTCTTCAATTTAGGCATAATATAATGCACCTATGAATGTCAAAAAGCATTACCACCGGTTCGAAAAATAAAACCTTTGCCCCGAGAAGAACCGGCGTAAGAAACTCGGAAAGGTATATTTTTTTCAAGAAAAAGGTTTACATCATTACATTATAATTATAAATAGTTTACAATATCACGGTATTTTTATACAGTAGGTGCACCTTTTTTAAGCGTAGGTAAATTTATGCGTAGATTACTCATGCAGGACGGACGACTCAATGCCAAACATCCCTATCCATGATCTAATCGTTTACTTTATAATATGCTCGGGAAATTAGTTTTTGTCAATCTCCTCAATAGATATTCCATTGAAATCATTTGTTATATACCACATCTAAAAATTAAAGCTAAACAGCATTAATAACATTTAATTGCTTACCTACAGCCTCGGCCCAAGGTGTTGAGCACCCGTGCGTTTTTCATATAAAAGTCAAACTTTAAAAAGTGCATTTATATTTTTTATTATAGAAAATTGTACAAGAAGATTAGTCATATTGATTGAGATTAAGGGAAAATCCGTGTTTTTTTTACAATTAATCATTTATTGTAAAATGCGAGTTTTTATAGCTTCAGTTTTGATAATTTTGCACATGTTCAAACACATTTTTATGTTTTCGTCTGTGTGTATTTTTTTAATTGAAATATTATAATTTATTTATAAGTTACAAAGAAAAAAGTGGGTGAAGCATCGTAACTAACTCGTGAAAAAATCTGTCACTATTTTCCGTGGTTTTTCGACGTTTATATTAATTAGCATTCACAATTACGTTGTTTTACCTGCTACTGCAAAGCAAATTATGATAGTGTTCGATAAAACTTATGCATGATGTCATATATGTGGTGAGATACATACAGCATCTGTATCTATAGTACGAATTTGAAATTATGTTACACTCTATGTATGTTTCTATGTTATCTCCTAAATAAATACATAATAAAAATTAATATTGACCCTTTTCATCTACCGCTGGAAATGTCGTTGGATCTGAAGTTTGAAAGTACTCTTTCGCCAAGTTCACAACCTAAAATTAACTTTTATAAAGCAAATTATGATAAAATAACAGAATACTTACAAAATGTTGCCTGGCCACTAATGATGGAGGCCTGTCGGGATGTTGATGAAATGGTGCATAAACTATACGAGATGTTGCAACTTGCTATTAAAAAGTTTGTTCCATTGACCAAACCAAAAGGAGCTAAATATCCGATCTGGTTTTCGAAGAGTCTAGTAAAAACATTAAAGGAAAAGTTTAAAATCTGGCGTCGTTTAAAAAAATATCATAATCCAATGGACATGCTTAGCCTTGATTTAATCAAAAAGCGATGTTACGATCAAACACTACACTGCTATAATGAATATTGTAAAAACCTAGAAAATAATACAGCTAAACACCCTAAATCATTTTGGACATTTATAAAACATAAAATAAATAATAAATCAACTATACCAACCAATATGAAACTTGGAAACGATCAGGCAAGTGATTGCTCAAGCATCTGTGAATTGTTTGCAAGGAATTTCTCATCCATTTACAATTCTAACGTGAATAAATCTGATTACGTAAACATTAATATAGAAAAATCGATCTCAACAAATTCATTGAATACCATATTTATTCAAGAACATGTAACAATAAGTAAAATTAAAAAGCTTGATTTGTCTAAAGGACCTGGTGCCGATAATTTGCCGCCGCTTTTTGTTCATAGATGTGCTGAGGTCTTGGCTCCACCACTTACTTTTATATTTAACAGGTCTATTGAAACGGGTACTTTTCCATCTAATTGGAAGGATACCAAAATAGTTCCGGTGTTTAAAAATGGCTCTAAATTCGACATAAAAAATTACAGACCTATTTCAATTATATCCGTCATCCCGAAGATTTTCGAGACAATAGTGTACCCTTATCTGTATTCCCATTGTGCCCAGCAGCTTACTGATAAACAGCATGGATTTATACAGTCTAGGTCCACCAGCTTTAATTTGGTCGCTTTTGTCGAGACTCTAACAGAGCATTTAGATAAGCGTGTACAAGTCGATGCTGTGTACACCGATTTTAGCAAGCGTTCGACACAGTTGATCATGGCATTTTACTAAGTAAATTGTCAGAATCTGGAGTTGGTGGGTCGTTATTGTCCTGGTTCATGTCTTATCTAACTAGCCGCAAACAGTATGAATCCGTAAATGGGGAGCAATCAAGGAACTTTTTTGCCCCAACTGGAGTTCCACAAGGATCACATTTGGGGCAGTTGCTGTTTCTAGTTTTTATCAATGATATAGTGGGCTGCTGTTTGAATTCTGATCCCTACCTCTATGCAGATGATCTCAAAATTATAAGACCTATTAAAAATTATATTGATCGGCTTCTACTGCAAAATGACATAGATAGGATTAGCGGTTGGTGTTCACAAAATAAAATGAAGGTGAACCAGAGTAAATGTTACCATGTTTCTTTTACGCGTAATAAGAATAAAATAATCTCGAAATACGCAATGGGGGGTAAGGTGTTACAGAAGGTGGACACAATCCGAGATTTGGGAGTGGTGATGGATTCTCAACTTAACTTTAATGCCCATTTTAACACAATTACGAATAAGGCATCGAAAATGATGGGATTTTTATTACGGAACACTGGACAGTTTAAATTTTTAAGCACTAAGATCCTTCTTTATAATATTTTAGTAAGGAGCAATCTTGCTCACAAGTTTGGTCACCTTATTATGAGGTCCATAAAAATCGAATCAAAAAGGTCCAAAGGCGGTTCCTGAATCACTTAGCGTTTGCTTCTCACAATAGACAAACTCCACTCATACCAAAGACGACTGAAGTTCTTTAAATTCAACTCTCTTAGTAGCAGAAGAAAAGTACTAGATCTAGTTTTTCTTTTTAAATTGGTTAATTTTAAGGGATTGGATTGTCCGGAACTACTCAGTAAGGTGAATATTGCCGTGCCTACAAGATTGCCTCGTCCCGGTGTTTACAAACTGTTCAGAGATAGATTAACTAAAACGAATTTAGGCCGTAACTCTGCTCTTGCGAGAATGATTAAATTATATAACTATCTCCCGGACACCGTGGGGGCTGATATATTCCACGACAGATTCATGGTATTCAAAAAAAAGTGTCGGCGTATTTTGGCTCCCTGGATTTTGCGAGGTAGATAGATTATAAAACCTTTTAAAACCTTTGTATCTGTAATCTCACTGTTACTGTTGTAATCTTACTGTAATCTTACAATTATAATAACAGTGTATGATATATTATGTTGTGATGTACTTCAATATTTCTTAAAATTTAATGTTTAATTTGTGAGCAAGTATTTAATGCATGCATTAAGTAATTCAATTTGTATATATTTACTGGCGTAAGATGTGGTTTCCTATAATTGGGTAAGCATCGATTTAGATGTTAAAATAGATATTAACATAAGTCTGATGTATTATCCGTTGGAAATCCTCAATAAATAAATAAATAAAACAGTCTGCCAATCAGAAAGACGAGTAGCAGACCCATGCACGTTACGCATGGAACAAATATCACCCTAGAGGTGGTCGACCGAGAATGCCACTGACTGTATACAATGGAATAGAATATAATTATTTATTCGGCTATTAAATAAACACAAAATACACATACATTTTGAGAAAATAAAACTTAAAAGTACCTATCCTATTTTATTAATTAAAATAAAATAGCCGAAACGGTGTGCCAGCTCAGCGTGATGCTGTGGCGCGGAGCCGCAGCGCTGATTTTCAGCTGGACCCGTATGAGATAAGTAGATGGCAAAAACAACGAAAGAAATATAACACTTAAAAACACAGCATAAAATGTTAATCTACAAATAATTAAAATAATACAATACAAATCAACAATTATAAAATTTGAAATGTTACATCACAAAAAAGTGAGATCTAGCGTTCTAAGCACATTCTTATTTGCATACATACTTAACTAATTATACCTACCTATAATCTGAGTTGAAACTGAAAACTAAATATTCAGCAAACACAAAAACAAAGACAAATCATAATTAACAAACATGAACAACAAATAAACCATATTATTACAAAAAGTGATCTGTGCAACTTTCTATTTGTAGCGTCACAGCTAGCTCTTTCAATTTGTTCTTGAAACTATTTACGAATAGGCGGAGGAAGGTTGTTCCAGATCTTGGTCGCTGCGTACTTGAAACAGCCCCGAAACGCTTTGGTATAGTGGCGTTGAACAACAAGGCGGCCAAGCCGACAACGAGTGGACCAGATTCTTTTTTCAAATAAATATGGTGGTTTGCGACTTTTAATGGTACCGAACAAGACAGCAGCAAAATGACAATAGTGCCTAGAGGGCATATTTAAAAGGTTAGCCTGGTTGATGTACAATATGTTAATTATTGTACCTTTTTGAACGTTTTATACGCCATTAAACAAAAGGACATTTTATTTTATAAGAGTTATGTCCAAAAAGTTCTAAGATACAAACGGAGATAATTTTATTAAACAATTTTGTGTAGTTATATAAAATACCGCATTATCTGAAATCACATTTCAAACTTAATCACTAATTACGCAGATTTTTAGGGTTTAAATGCTAAAATTAAAAATAACTTTTTGAGCCCAAAGCCTTAAGGAGTTTGTTATAGCTGCATTTGTTCTCTGTTTTAGGTTATTATTTATTTTATGTATAGCTTTAACACAAATGTTTGCTCCCTTGCTCATCTTATAAGTAAGGCGTTATTTGATTATCTTATCTTTCCCTTCTTTACATAAAGCCTTAGGCACCACACAACTTCCGGTGCAAACGTTTCGCAGAACCATCGTAATCGATTGTACGAGTATGGACCTCTAGTCGACTAAGAAACTCTTTTACCACTTTTTGACTCTATTTGTATCACGTTAAAGCCCAAAAGTGGTAAACGATTTAGGACATAGATCACATCTGCAATAATCTGTCGGTTCACATAAATATGTCAAATTATGTTTCAGTCTCATAACTTATGTCATAATTCCTATGACTTTCGGGAAATGCTATATTATGAGTATTTTACAAATGTAATACAAATGACTTGAATGATAAGAATATAATAGGATAGAAATAAATGTATTGATAAAATTTGACACAATATTATATACTTTATGAAAAAGTTAAGAGTAAAAAATATTGTCGAATGATAACGAATACTGAACAGTATTATTTTAATCTTTCTAATCTTAAATCGCTATCAATATTAGTCTGACTTTCATCGTTCGTTCCGTATTCTAGTTTTTTAATTGTTTTTACGCACGACGGTACGGAGACGGTATATGCGTTTGGGTTGAGAGGAAGTTTGTTGGTTTATTTGTTTGTTTGTGCAAACCAATGTTGCCATTTATCTCCAAAACGACTAGTTTAATTTTGATGCGGTTTTCAGTGATGGGTCTGGGTTTGATTGGCGCATGTTCTTAGATAGGTGTTACGGTGCCAACTCAATAGGGGGCGCTGCAGTAAACATTTGTTTACGCAAACCAATGTTGCCACGTATCTCCAAAACCACTAGTCTGTTTTTGACGCAGTTTTCAGTGATGGATCCGGGTTTGATCGCTGCATGTTGTTAGATAGGTGTTACGGTGACAACTCACCAGGGGGCGCTACAGTAAAAACGGATTGTGCCAAACCAAAACTACTATTCCGATTTTGACGGGTTTCCGTTAGTGGGTTTGTGGTTGATTAGTGAGGGTTCTTAAATAGGTGTTACGGTAGTAACTCACTAGGGGGCGCTGCAGTAATGTTTTATATTAGCTACTACATATTAAAGAAACTCTATTGACCTCGATAGGGAAGTGTTTCTTTAGAGTGTAGTCACGTAAAAACTCCAAAAATTCTGAAGAATAATTAAAAAACAAAATGTAAAAACCCACGTCGTCCACGGTTTTAGGCGCAAAATATGTATTTCAAGATTTCAAGATTTTTATTGAACATAATAACATACATATTTTAACAATTAAGATCGTAAGCAGCTGCATTAGTATAAACTGTGTCGCAGCTGTTTACGCCCACCTCGGGACATAGAGGAATAGCGTTCTACATACAGTACAATAATTATTATAACTATGTGTAGTCTAGTATAAACAAGTAGGTAAGTATTACATCTAAAAAGTAAATTATTCTTAGTTAGATTACTAGGAATGATATCACTAGTAATAACAATAAGAAAAAAGGTCATTAGTTACCATTAACAAGTGTCTCAGTCTCATCATAAGAAAGTTTTTGTAAAAAATTGGTCACTTTATTCTTACATTCCCAGTATGTAGATACATGAATGTTTAACAACTTATTCAATTTGTTGTACATTTTAGCTGAAAGATAATCGTAATGTTGTCTAACAAGAGCAATCTGTGTAGGTCTGAGTTTACAGATGCGGCCAGCCCGTCGCTTTGTAGTATTTTTAGCAAAAGGTAAGGTGAGGTGTTTGCGTAATATAATTTTAAGAATAAATAACTGTCTAACAGTTAAGACTTTAGCTATCGTGTACAGTTCAATAGTGGGAAATCGTATGGGTTTGCAAAGCATAATTTTAAGCACAGCCCTTTGAGCTCTCTCAAGTCGGAGGAATCTAGTTTTCCCTGACCCACCCCAGGCCGCCAAGCAGTAAGTCAAAACAGACTGTGCCAGTGAGAAATAAACAATTTTTAAAATTTGTTCGTCAGCAACAGATCTAAGGGTCTTGAAGATGTAAATTAGTTTTCTAATCCGACCGACAGCCGCCTCCACTTGGTCATTCCAACTCATTAAACAGTCTATAAAAACACCAAGATATTTAACACTGCGGGATTGCGTTAGTTCAGTACAGCAGCATGAAACGTCATTGAGGAAGCAATTATGAGCACGAATAGACAGTGAGGAGGAAGGCAAAGAGGATGCTTTGGGGGCAATGGTTATGAAAGTGGATTTGCTAACATTAATTGTCAACAAATTATTTGCCAACCATTGCATCACTATCCTTAATGTATCCTCTGCAATTAGGCGGGCCTCCTCCCATGAAGGTGCCTGGATTATAAGGGCAGTATCATCAGCATACGCGAAAACTTGTACATTATTGAGAGCTAGATTGCACAGATCGTTTACATATACCAAAAATAAGGTCGGCCCGAGCACGCTACCCTGGGGTACACCAAACGAAAGGGTCACGTCATCACTAGTATGCTCCCCTATGCGTACCTGTTGCGTGCGAGAACTGAGGTAACTTTTGAAGATATCAAGTACATGGAGTATTTTGCTCCACAAGTATGTGGAGCAAAATACGAAGACAACTTTATGGCCTTTCTTCTGTTTCCTCGGTTTGCGACCAGCGTAAAGTACTTCTCAATCGCTGTAATTCTTCTAACGCTATGCAATTATGTGGGTTGTTGAAAAGTTTTCTTAGGTCTAGATCACTCATTACTACACCGTCTAAAGATCGTACTCTACTGAGCGTGATGTTAGGGCCGGTATAGACTGCGCGGCCTGCTTGCAGTTGGCATGCAGTCTACCTAAGTGGATTGCGCAGTTGGTTTGCAGTTGCAGAAATAGGAGCTCCAAAATAAACCGTTCAAGTGCGAGTCGGACTTGCACATCGAGGGTTCCGTGTTGTATTCACGTTACTATAAAACTGAAAAAAATAGCTCATTTAATGGCAGCCCCGAGGGATAGTCTTGGGTTTTTTATTATGTTCATAGGTAGTTGAATATGTTATTGCCACACCTATATCTTCGAGAACCAAATAGATTCGTAGGAAAGTGCTATGACAACGGATACTCTTTTGTTTATATGACCGACTCCGCGAGATCAACTCTATACCTACTTATAAACGCCTTTTACCTTTATTATCTCTCGATACATAAATTATTTAAGTCGGGGGATTTTTAAATATTTTATCCTTTTTTAAATACGTTTTAACCGTCATGGGTTTGTTCAACACTTTTAATTTTGCTTTTTATTTATCTCCACACATGTCGTAAGTCCTCTATTATGCGTGCGATGACCAGCATTACCTGTGGTAGTAGGTGACAGCGATGACAGCATTTAAATTTGGAAGATGTTCCAAATTTGGATCTTATTACTCTACAGTATTCGATAACGTAATTGAATTCGTTACAGCTATTATCGCTGTCACCTAACCACAGGTAATGCGGGTCATTATCATTAGCCTTTCGGGTTCTGAACCCATCTTAGAGTAGGTACTTATAACATGTGTGTAGATAAAGTATTGTAAGTACGCGACTCTGTGTAATTGGCATTACGCAATCGTCACTTAAATTATTATTAATTACCTACTCGTAATCATCGCATTGTGTTTTATTTGTTTTACTGAATGATTCTGAAAAACAAAGAACAAACAGAGGTTAAAAAAATATACTGACATTTGAATGGAAACGTGACACATGTCACGTCCCATTTGGTGGCAATTGCAGATTTAGTGAATAATCTATTCCCATAGTTTTTTGTCGGCTAAGTTAGTATTTATTTTGCTTTCTCAATTAGCTTCATTACCCATCAATAAGCCAGCTGAGAAAGCAAGATAAATACGGGCTTATCCGAAAAAAAAACGATGTGAAAGGATTATTTACTACATCTGTAAAACTTACAAGGAACATTTTATTTACCACTTTGTTGGTGTGACAAGTATGTATATTCATGCCAAATTACAGCTTTCTAGTACTAAGATTCTCTGAGCTAGGCTGCAGACGGACGGACGGACGGAGATGGCAAAACTATAAGGGTTAACTAAAACAAATCGGTCGCGCCGTTCTAGAGTTATTTTTTGAATGAGCAAGGGAAGCCGGGATTAATTTTTAAATACATTAATATCGCAGCGAACAGAATTGGGTTTTCATAAGTTTATTTTGAGTACTCTTAGGAAGAAAATGAATTCTCATCGAGAAAAATTGTAAGGTGATTGGCACAGCGCCTCCGAGCCTGTCTTGAATTTCCTATCACTTTTAAGTTGCCTTTCGTATTGTCATCGAGTTGGTGCACAAATATAGTATACAGTGTGTAAACGGTCCATTTACACGCTGTATAGGTAGATGAAGGAAGTTCTTATACATAAAATAATGCTTGGAATCGTGAGTGGGAGTTCGCGCTTCGGGTAGATACCGTATACACACGTTTTTGAATAGTATAGACAATTCGAAAACGTGAAGTATGTTTAAAATGATCGTGCTCGACAAACAAAATGTCCTTTCCATACAATGTTACGTACATTCTAAATAGCTTTCAGCTGGCTATCGCTATTGTTATTTCACTCGCTCCTGATAGTATATTGGTCACTCGTGTGCCATTGAATAAGTTTCTGACAAAAACTTCATTTTGGGACAAGCTTTTGCCAACTGTACTTCTTTTATCTGCTTATCAATATCAAACTATTGACTCCTAACACGGTGGGTCTACGTTCAAAGTACTTAGAGCGCCTCGAGACGCGTTGGGCTCGGGATGAACTTAGACAAGACTAAGGTCATGTTCAATGAGCACATCGTCCCTGAGCCCGTCTCCGTCGAAGGTGTAGCCCTCGAAGTTGTCCAGGAGTACGTCTACCTAGGACACAAGTGACAGCTGGGTAGAGACAACTTTGAGGGTGAAATCACCAGAAGAGTGCAGCTTGGTTGGGCAGCATTTGGAAAGTTGCGTCACGTCTTTGAGTCACCCTTGCCGCAATGCCTGAAGACCAAGGTATTCAATCAGTGCGTCCTGCCGGTCATGACATACGGAGCCGAGACGTGGAACCTGACAGTGAAACTAGCCCACCGACTACACGTCACCCAGCGAGCTATGGAAAGGTGTATGCTCGGAATCTCGCTAAGGGACAAAATCCAGAATGAGATGATCCGGCATAAAACTAGGGTCACTGACGTAGTTCAGAAGTGTAGCAGACTGAAGTGGCAGTGGGCTGGTCACATCTGTCGCAGAACCGATGATCGGTGGAGTAGACGGGTTCTCGAGTGGAGAGCACGGCTCGGCAAGCGTAGCGTAGGACGCCCTCCAGCCAGATGGACCGACGACGTGAAAAAAGTGGCTGGTGGTGACTGGATGGCGAAAACGGGAGATCGGGCCTTGTGGCGAACCTTGGGGGAGGCTTACGTCCAGCAGTGGACTGCAACAGGCTGAAATGATGATAGCGGAGATCCTGTCGCCACCTTCCGACTCCATCACCAGATCAACTCTTAAATACCATAATATTGCATTGTCATCGTGTTAACATATGTGGTTCAAATTAGAGAAACAGAAACAGAAACAGAAACAGAAAAAGATTTATTGCCCTCTCAGCACAGTAGTTATACATATTATTCCTTAATATAGTAAATACAAAAACTACAACAAGTCTTAACGATGTCTACCAGATTTATGGCAAAAGGTTCAGAACTCAGCATATGCTGTGAGACAGGTCTACACAGCGCTGTTTTTCAGCCTGTACCTGTCTCTCAATGTGTGAATAAGCCTTAAGGGCACACTGCTTACATCATGACATAAAACATAAAACAAAACTAAACACAGACCAAAGACATACCTACTACTATTAGAGCCTATTCTGTTAACGGGAAGTGGGTCAAATTTAACTTGCATGATTTGAGCATGGTTAAAAAAAAGCTTGTATAAACGAAGATTGCCGGGTTATTCCCATCTTTTACCACCAGTTTGTTACCACTGGTAACAGCTGGCATTTTTTTTCCCACCTGTTACCAGTGGTAACTAAACTACTGGGAATAAAAATTCCTAGTAGTTACCACTAACTACTGGGTTTTTTTTCCTAGTAGTTATAACCAAATATTTTAGTG
Source organism: Acleris sparsana (assembly GCA_923062465.1). NCBI lineage: Eukaryota > Metazoa > Arthropoda > Insecta > Lepidoptera > Tortricidae > Acleris > Acleris sparsana. The sequence continues at coordinate 3,341,156 of OV281292.1, forward strand.
GTAACAAATGGGAAAAATATTCCCACTTACCACCGAGTACTTTAGTGGTTACAAATTGGTGTTCCCAGGTGGGAATAACCCAGATTGCCGATAGCTATTAGGAAAATGGTAACACTGTAAGTATTGATACATTCAAATGCACGTACGGTTCATTGCAAATGAAAAAGCGCAGGCGCATTAGCTACGGGTATACTGATGGGTTGTGTAGTACATGTACTAAGAGCCAAAAATAATGAATCCCCGTCACTGTACTAGAAATAACTATTCCGTAAAGTTTCTGCTCCTTTTTGATTTAGTACACGTAGAGAAAGAACCGAACAGAGCAGGCAGAGAAGCGAGTGACAGCAAAGCAATCCGATTGAATTGAATGGCGATTGAAGCCATTCATTCGGTCAAAAGAGCACAAACCAGGAGCATAAGCATAACAGACTAGTTCCTTTAATTGTACAGTCGGCCGAAAATGTGGTCTACCACCCTTCGGTTGAAGTTCATTTGCACGTCATGATACAACAAGTTCGATTTTCCCTTGCAATAATATTATGACAGTGACAAGTGTCAACCTTAGCGATAATTAGTTCTCACAGAAACTTGACAAAACTGGTAGACCACTTTCTTGCCCGATCGTACAATGTATTTTAAATTTGCACTAATTTGAACGAGTGCGCACCATCCTACTATAATGCATTTACACCCGTAAACAAACTCACAAACTTCACTATGAGGTCTCACAGTGCTTATGAACGCACATGGTGGTTAAAATGGTCTCATAAACAAAAGGTCGGCCAAAAAGGACCATTCACAAAGCTGTATTGAACGCAGTGCGTTTACTCAGTGAAGGATCCCTTAAGTATTGTTTGTGAATACGGGTGTTGTACTATCTTCCTTATTTTTGGTCGGTCAATATTAGCCAGTTAGTTCAATTTTATTAGACTCGGGCTATTAGATTCTATTTAGGTATACAATTGACATTTTCGTCGAACTGTAGGGCGTGTAGGGCGGCGATCTCGGCGGACAGGCGTCTCTTGTCGGTCGGTCGATATCGAACTGGGTCTCTGTTCTAGACGATGAAAACTATATCGTCTTTGACTTGATATTATTTTTCACTCGGCCGCCATTACTGTCAAGTAAATAAGAGCTATCAAAACGTTGACAATACGATAACCGGTCAAAGACGATATGGTTTTTATCGCCTAGAATCTCAGCCCTGACGTTTGGAAACTATTAGTGTGTGAGCAGTGACAGTTTTAAGGACAGTTCATAGTTTTTCTGGCAGGTATGAAGCGTTTCATGTGCAGGCCTCATAGATTTTGAACTGCCTGGCACCCGAGAGATTTGGGACTACAGGTCAACGATCATCCGTGGAAGCCTTAAAGTGTAAGTATCGCTAGAGGATTGTGAACCGACACTTTAGGGTCTCCCTAGACCTATCGACGCGGAATCGGCTTGAGCCGGTAAGAAAAAGTTTTATGTCCATGCAGTAAGAGCTATAAACTACGTCGCTCTGCTCCGAATCGAGTAGAGCGACTGCGAACGGAATGACGTCGTTGACGCGTCGATAGGTCTGGGAAGACCCTAAATCGCGTAGTTGTCAATAAAAAACCATAGTACTAATTCAACTTCGGGCCAGAACGTTTCTCACCTCCTAGATCAAGTCCAATGTTCACGATTTGTGAATATGTTGTAGTTATTATAAAAAAAAACTAGCACTGGACTTTTTTTATTTTTTTTATTCTATTTTTTCCAAGAAATTTTTTCTTGAAAAAGAAAACGTATAGGGTTCATTCTTCTTTTTTAACAACAATATAACGTAGACTTTCTGTTTTTTAGATTTTCAAACTATCAATAATTACAGTTTCTGTGATAGATTTAAAAAAAAAACCTTTTATATTTAATTACGACTAATTGATGCTTCCTGTCTGCAGATAATCTTTTATTCTTTTTGATGTGGTTTACCAGAAACACATTTTAAGATGACCACTCTGTCACGCCATTCTATGATAAACAATATTATTTAAAAAAAACGGGGGGAAAGAAAGATCACTTTTATTAGTTCTAATAGGTAGTTAAATAAAAATATGGAAATATATTAAACACGAAAAGATAATTATCAATCGTCTAATGAGAAGTTTAATAAGATGAGAGACATGTCATTGTCGGTAAAAAAGAAGAATGACCGACAGACCTAGTTTTCAAGATATCTACAAGATATTCAAAAATCGTGAACATCGGACTTGATTTAGGAGGTGACTAGGTATAAGAGGAGGGGGGGGGAGGTTATCGCATTTTTTTTGTATGGACATTTTTAGTTTCACAATCCTCTTGGCGTCCAGTCTAGTCAATATCCCCATCATCAGCCGCAAGACGTCCACTGCTGGACAAAGGCCTTCCCCAAGGTTTTCCACAACGATCGATCCTCTGCTGCTGTCATCCAGCGGTTTCCCGCGACCTTTATCAGATCGTCAGTCCACCTTCGTCTCCCGGTTCGCGGTCGCCACTCTAGAACCTTTCCGCTCGAACGGCCAGTCCAATATCCCCGCAGCCACTTAATTCGTCAATTTTTACTCAATCATACTGTAGTGTTTACTGTGAAAACATATCTAAATTAGCAACTAGCTTAAGAAAAGTTGGTTAATTTCAACGCGGGATGACATAATTATAATTGAATATTTTAGAGTCCAGTAGCTAGTAAAATTAATAACAGTATTCAAGAAGCTTTAAAGTTACGTAAAATTAGAATTTCATTAATCTTTTTAATTAATTTTTAGAAGGTTACACTTCAACATTTTTTTTTTTTAAAAGAACGAATTAAGACTGTTTAGATATTTTTATTTACTCATATTAAGTTTTGACATCTTGTTTTTCATACCATTAGTTTTCTGGTTTTAACAAAGTAAAAACAGTGTTTTGCGCACCGTTTCAAAAATAATGACACGAGTCAGAAAAAGCGCCACTTTCGGCTTTAAAATGTACTTAATCATAAACTACAAGAATTCGATTTAAGGTAGATATTACATAGATAGATATGTAAATATTTACGTAGTTTTTAGTGTTATATACCAATTACTAAAAAACCGGGCCTTTTTGTCGGTTAATTTTGTGTCAGTAAATATTAAACTATTATTTGATTTTGAGGTAATACATTTTTAAGCCGTTTGTTTTCGATTTAATTCTTTAAGTTTGGTACTTCTTTAAAATAGGTCGGAACATGCCCGATTTCTTTTTTTTTGGTTTATTTCATGCGCGATGTATAAAAACATTTCTTATTCCATAATTTTTAATTCATTTATTTTTATTTGTGTACTCGTATTTTTTTATAACTTATTTTTTCTTTGTATTTTTTATATTTTATTTCTTACATGCACTATAATTTGACCAAAGTTTTATATCAACGAGCCAGGCCGTCACCCTCACACGTATTAAATAGCTTATATCTTGAAAACTAAATAATCTATTTTGGTGAAACTTTCACTGTTACCTAAGTTGAAATAGACAGATGTAAGCCGATGAAATATGATATGTATATTGTTTTTATGTATTCGTATGTATATTTGCTCTTATATAAATCATATGTTGTTTATCAACCCTGCACAAAGTTTCCACGGCTATTCTTGTCATGCCTGCTGGGGGATTATTACAACATGGCAATGCTGTTCAATTCACGCTGAGAGAAAAGGACAGAGCTATATAACTGCTATGGCTATGTCCTTGTCGGTCGCCGTGAAATGAACTGCATAGCCACTTCATAATAACCCCCTGTTCCTAAAAATTACAGGTTCTTTAATGCCACCGAAAATATGAGTCTATGTAGCTTATTTCATTGCAATTAAAACGATGTATAAAATATTATACGTGTTCTAAATGTAGAACAGTGTTGCCTTATTCCGTACATGTCGTCGTTTCTTTTGTCCAAAAAATTGTCTAATTTCAATTACTTACTGTGCCTGCATATAAGTACCAGATTGACCGAGCATTGCACTTTTTTTTTGGTTAGTTTACTGAAAAGGAAACCTAGCTAGATCGATTTATCGGAAGCCCTGCATACTAAATTTCATGAAAATCGTTGGAGCCGTTTCCGAGATTCAGATTATATATAATATACAAGAATTGCTCGTTTAAAGGTATAGATAATGAACAGTTTTATTGTTATTCTGTTTATCTTTTTTTTAATACTTTGTTGATACATGTGTTTTGTGTAAGCGTTACTTGGAAACTGGGCACAGATAATTATTCTGAACATGCTTGTCGTGTCGCTGACTATAACCTAGATATACCACCTTGTACAGTTGAAGCTATATATGTACGTACACATATATACGTTACCAAGCCACAAATCATAATTATGTGGGTACAGTCACGTCGAATAATACTGACACAATACAATTTTCCAAAATATGTAAACACGACTCTGCTGCAAGGGAATAAGGGGGATAAATATTTGTGAAACCTTGTTAATATATACATATTTATGGACGTGATCGTATGTTAATGTTTCTGACTATGAATAAAACGCTCATTTTGTCTACCGGTCGAAATCGGACCAAAAGTTTCTAGCTTCATTATGATTTACGTTTTCTCAGATTCTTATTCCGATAACAACGTTGACTTATCAGGAGACCGGCCCTGTCAAACATAAAACGGTAACAAGCAAGCGACTGAAAAAAAACACTCGTAGTTTAGTTTCGTAAATCCTGAATCAATAAGCTATACAGGGTTTTTGTAAATATTCTGGAGTGAAAAGCAATTGATGTCGCTCACCTGATGGTAAATAATGATGGTATACCTACGATGAATACATATCAGAGGACATTGTCACACCAATTGACCTAGTTTCAAGCTCACCTCTAGACTTGTACTATATGGTTACTAGACAACAATATAAAAACGTATATAGAGAAATATATACTTAAATACATAGAAGACATCCACGACTCTGGAACTAATATTCGCGCTCATCACACAAATATCTGCCTTTACCGGAATTTGAACACATGGCCGCTAGCTTCGTAGGCAGGCACTACCAACTAGGCCGACTCTGTGTCTCGATGAAGCTCGCTGGTTCAGTAGACGCGTGTTTATCTTACTTTGAAAACATCCAAATGACAATAATAAAGGTAAATCGTCAATAACTGGCCACTTGAGAAAATGTCATTTAGTAATTAGCCACATACTCATACTCATACTCATGCAACTGACGCATAATAAACGGCCTTAAAACACGAGTGTGGTTTTATGAAACCAGCGTCAACGTGCAAAAGCACACACTACTTTATCTACACACATATCATAAGTACTCTAGATGGGTTCAGAAGCCGACGACTTGAAGACAAAAATGGCAGCAAAACAAACTTGAGCTGTGTCAGTGTGAATATGGTTTTTTTTTTCAAATCATAGACAAACGAATGAAGCCCTATTCTCATGTCACTCGAGATCAAATGTCATGCGGTTTATATTAATACTGAATTGACGTTTCGTATCGATAACTGTTTTTCAAATTTAAATTCAAATTCAAAACGTTTATTCGGGTATCTTGACCCATATTGGTTAGTATGCTATACACTGTTATCTTACTATCTAATGTTAGTACTGAGGAACAACTTTAAAACTTAAACTCTAAATTCGACTTAACTAAATTACACATGCTTAAGACTATAGGACAGTCGAATCTACTTGCAATCATTCCAAGGATCCTATTGGAGCTGCCACCAATAATTAATATCTATGGATATAGAAGAGAGACACTTTTGAGTTTTGACAGTTGTTCCAAATTTAAAATTATAAAGTTTCAAAAAACCTATACTATTATAACATAGCAGTACAGATTTTACCTACTACCACAGACAAGAAAGTTCTCATAGTAAAATTGGTTGTAATACCTAATGCTGGTCATTTCCTACGGTTTCTGAACGCGTAATAGAGGGCTTATGATATGTGTATGATACTTTAACAGTAGTCCGGATAATAACTCTGGATCTAGGTATTCTAGTTTAATCGCACAAATATCAACATATCTCTTGCTTTACACATATTACTTACGGCAAAGTGGCCAGTTACCGGAGAGTGGCCAGTAATTGGCGATTTACACAATTTTACCGGTAATTCCATGAAACTTCTTACCGTTCCTTTTCTTCCAGAAATGTAACACAGCCTGGTTAAGTGTGTCAGACACGTGCGGCGTTGCGTGGTTAGTAAGTACTCGGGTGACGCGATGCTATTATAGAGATGTTCGGCGTCGTCGCGTGGGCCGGCGCGCCCCGCTGCCGCCACGGTGACGCACCGCCGGCTTTCGCGATGCCCCTTGCTTCCGACGACAAGTCTGAAGATACCGTTATGTGACACCTTTTAGTTTTTTTTTGTGAATGATGGATTTGGAATGATTTACATACGGAGAAATGAAAGAGTAGCACCTATGCTCTGCTCTGGCTGGGTGGTAAACTTAAACTACGTGAATGTGAAATCTTAAGATGCTTTTATTACCTCTACTAAGTCTTTAATTTTTTTTTCATAAAATTACAAAGACCATTTATTTGCACGTTTTTAAATGTTGCCGTTTTCATTCTCGTGTCTGACGACGATTCTGCAGGTTAAAAAACCATATTACCCTTGACGTGCTTCCTTATTGTCAACATTATGACAAGACAAAAAAATAACCAAAAATCTTTGTTTACTCTAAAAGATAAAAGATAAAGAAAAAGATAAAAGATGTTTATTCAGTAATTAGGCCGCACGGGCACTTTTACACGTCAAAATCTACCAGCGCTTCGCAAGAGACCACTGCTGAGAAGAAACGCCGCAAGAAACTCAACAGTCAGTCGTTTTTTAAAATAGGTACTACTTATGATATTACACAATTATAAAGCTTAACCTAGCATGATATAAAACAATGAATTTAACATAAAATAAAAATAATAAAAAAAACATTCAAGCGTAGCTTGTGCAAGAAAATGTGTCAAAACTAAGAATTTTCATAGGGAGTAATAAGTAGTAGTAATAAAAAAAATATTTATACAAAATATGTATATATATTAAAAAATATATATATACTTTCCTATGACAGTGCAAGACAACCACCACAGTTTCGATACATTCTCCTACAGAAACCGTGTCCCCTAGACAATATACAATATTTACATATTTTTATGCCTATTTTATTAGTCAGTTATTTAGGTGTTTAGTTAAGTTTAGGCCAAGCATTTTTATCTGTTAGATAGTCCTCGACCCTATAGTAAGCCTTAGACATCAACGACTTTTTCAAGTAACTTTTAAGTACTGGAAATGGTAACTTTAAAACTGAGTCAGGTAATTTATTATAGAAAAGAATGCATTGACCTACAAATGATTTATAAACCTTACGGACACGAATTTTTTTAATGTTTTCTAACAATGTTTATAACATATTATGAAGGTAAAACTATCTAATAAAAATAATTTGGAAACCAGTAAAAGCCTGGTGTCTGTACTAGGAGATCCTGTATGACAGATCACCAGGCCGGCGCCCCGATGACGCAGGAAAGTGGAGATTACAACACAACAAGAAAAAACAATAATAATGTCCATTAGAGATTTTTTTTTAAATTAAGTTATATAAAAATATAAAGAATTACATACTTGGTTTAGGTTATAGGTTAAACACCACCATTTCAACGTTATAATGTACAATATATATACAAAATATTAGTTAAATTATAGTAGGTAGTATATAACAACATTACAATTACACTAAAATAATCAAGTCAAACCGTACTTTAAGCTAAAAATATCTGTATAACTATTACACTCGTAGCTAGTTTTATATTTATTCAAGGGATACGTTTGCCTACGTGCTTGTTTATCTTTAAGGCTGCATTTTACCCAACTGGAATAACACTTACTCCGAGTTTAGTCTATACAAATTCGTCGTTTAATCTAGGTGACCTTAGAGCCGTATTAATAAACTCATCTTGACCGTGAGGCCCGTCACAAGATACGTCAAAGTAAACGCCAAGCCATAGAACACTGTCATTTTTTACGCATCTCAAGACGAGCATTAGAGTTGAGATCAGTTTATTAATACGGGCCTTAGTCTAGTTTGATCCAATCCGCCCTTAAATGCCTGTGTTTTGTTTTCATTTTTTATCATTGTACAAAAAGAGTATATGAACATACATACACACTTTAAATAAAGACGGAAGGTTTGGTAAATAAATCTTACTTACCGCGACTTAACTTGTTTCCTTATAGTATTTTTATAAGTAGAAAAATATCTCACGATAAGTACAGATCGTGACGTGACCTAACACGAATCTAAGTATATAGCAAAAATCCACCGGACATGTCGCAACGTTTGCGGTAGTCGACAAACATGGAAGCTTATTAGCTTAATATGCATTACATATTAGTCAAGAGAAGCTTTTCAGTCCGCTCGTTGTTAAGTTTATGCACCCATTCAGCAACCTGTCTTTTAAATTATTATTTTGGGAATTGGTCAATATTCAAGATATGAAAACAGACATTACGTTTACGTCTGCTGCTTACTGGCGAGGTATTCTTTATAGGTAACAGGGAGTGTTGTCTCATGACAGTATAAAGGACAAAGAGTTCCCTGACAGTTAGGACATTGAAGTACTTACTGATAGACATCATAGGCGGGATGGAAAAACGGAAGGAAAGAGCCAACTTTGAGTACAGCTCTCTGCGTTATACTGTTTGTCAAAATTTATTGACACAGCGCGAGGTAAACTTTTTTTATAACCCCGCTCTGCGACGCGTCGGAAATTCTTGAAATTATAAACCATTTTCTGATTCTAGAGGATTACTTCAATGTGTGAACTAAAATTAAGATTCTTATAAATTCATATACCGAGATACTTCGTTACTCTAGTACTTTCTAGATTGGGACAAGAGCAATTAAACCTGGCTGACTCATTACAAGTACGTGATATGGTAACACGTCTTAGCTATTATTTATTCAAAATGACATATTGATTTTAGCTGCGTTCAGTGTTAATAAATTCTCATTAACCTAAGATAACACCTTACCAAAACCAAGTGCTTCATGGTAAACCTCTTCTCAAGTATCACCGCTGAATGTAAGGGCTGTGTCGTCTGCAAATGTGATTACCTTTCCATTACTAAGCATTGTCAAGTATAGGTCATTGATTTATATTAAAAAAAAGGGTCGGTCCCAAGACACTCCCCTGTGGCACCCCAAAAGTAAAATGAAGATCAGTGCTTGTCAGGTTGTCTATTTGTATAAACTGTTTCCGGTTCGAAAGGTAGCTTTGAAAGCCTTAGCTGGGTCCCTCTAACACCAAATCTATAAAGTTTATCCAGTAGCAGGGACAGAGACTGTCTAATGCCTTAGCGAGATCCAGAAAAATCGTAATAACTTTATACCTTTGTCCAATTTAGTTAGTATTTAGTAGTCGGTAAGTTCTACGACTCGAAAATCAGATTGGTTACTCGCGAGCAGGGCTTTTGATTCTAAATAGCTCTTATTTACTTCAGAGTAATGGCGGACAAGTTAAAAACAATACCATAACAAGTCAAAGGCAAAATTTAGCAGTGTCCAGTCGTCAAGACTCGGTCTTATGTCTAATACGTGATGTAAACGTGAATGTTTAAAAATATTAAGTATTTGTATTTTGCGATGCGCTTCCGCATGGAATGGATAAAAGCAGAATCATAGGTACTTATAAGATAAATATCTTCAGCCTTAGTTACTTATACTTTGGTACCTCTGACTTATTTAATACTGATCAGATCGCTACCACCATTTTATCCATTAATCCACCACCAAGTAGCAGTGTTCGCATTGCTGTGTTCCGGTGTGGGGATAAGACAACCGGTGAAATTACTAGCATAGATGTTAGTGGCATTCCATCTTAGTCCTCAGGGTTGGCACCGTATTTGAGGTCTTAGGATTGCAGTCTTGAGAATGTAGTCTTTAGATTTCAAATGAATAAAAAAAAAAATAGTATTCAACACTAAGTCACGCCCAAGTGTTGCCATGCCACGAATAATTTGTGTACCTACTCGTATCGTATTTTAATTCTCCATAATTCTTTTGATAAGTTATCGTATTTTCAAGGTTACTCGTCTCGATTCGACTCCAAACGCGGCCGCGTCTCGGTGAGGCAAAATCGGGTATACTCGGCTGCATTCCACATCAAGCACGCTTGTGTCGGTGACGCACAATCGGGTATACTCGGCTCAATTCCACATCAAGCGCGCTCGGGTCGGTGACGCACAATCGGGTATACTCGGCTCCATTCCACATCAACCGCACTCGGGTCGGTGACGCACAATCGGGAATACTTAGTTCCAATCGACATCAAACGTGTTTGGATCAGTCAGTGACGCAGAATCGAGTATGGTATACTCAGCTCCATTCAACATCAAGCGCACTCGGTTCGTTGACGCAGGATCGGGTATACTCGGCTCGATTTGACATCAAGCGCTCTCGAGTCGGTAACGCATAATCGGGTACACTCGGACCCATTCGACATCAAACGCGGTCAGGTCGATGACACAGAATCGGCTTTACATGGCATTAGCCGTTATCACCTGTTTTCGACGACTTGTCAAGTTTTTTTTAAATATTACTATCACTAGGAAATATTTGTGCATATTTGCTTGATTATAATGAGAGTGACCACTGAGGACACTTATTTCTCGTAGACCGTCTTGCGTCATCAGTTTTTTTAAATTTGATTACATACTATCATACTATTTCGTATAAATAGCGTCAATAATCGTTGAACATAAGTACGTAAAAAACCATACAGTGGAATATAGAACCTCCTTCTTTTTTTGAAATCGGTTAAAATATTCTTTCACCGAACAATTGTCTTTGCCTATGACATATATGGACTTATGGGAGTTTCTATAAATAATTCTTCATTTGCGAAATATACCATAGGAATGAAATACATTAATTAAATTTAGAATTAGAATTAAAATATAACTTTCTCATTAATGTAATTATACGTAGCACGATTGCGTAAATGTAAGTAATTTAACAAAGTGGGTCGCGTTTTCCTGAATTAAAAACATCATGCGTATCTCAAGACATATCGCTGGAACAGCCGTGTGGCGCATTAGCTTGAATAGGTTTATCGCATAGTGTTTGTACGATTCTGACCCCATCAGTTCGGCTGAGCGACGAGCCAGTCCACCATAGCGCGTCGCCCGCGCCGGTCCCGGCCGCTTCTACCACGACTAAATAGTCACGCGAAGGTCACTCGCTTGTCACCGCATAGTTCAGAAACATAAGGACGCGCGCGGTTCGATGCAATCACAGCTAAAACAACTGTGAAAATTATATCGTAAGTACCGAGCCGGGGCATTTTTATGTGTTTATCTGCATTAGTGATCAGTAGTGTTGTAAATGTTTGTTTACGGCCAGTGTCAAGGCTAGGTAAACACCGAATGGTGTCATGCTTAACAGAACTATATCTAGCGAGTTATTCCATAAGGTTATGCCCAATTTAATGAGTAAGTGCCAACCGATCAACGAATCTTATATTATGAATGACACGAGGCGTGGTAAGTACATACTTTATCAATAGAATTTTGTATCCTTTTACGGTTGTAACTTTGAGGTTAGATTTAATTAATCTCCACGAATCATTTTAAATGAAAGCCAACACGTTTTTAAAACGAATTTGTGTCTTTCCATTAAGTAAAGTGATTTCATATTAGGTGCCTTTTGTACGTTGTTATGACATCATCTCTTTGCTAAGAATTTGCCGCCTTGCTACATTTACCTACTTACACTGGGTTCGTTTTATGAATCAGATCAAAAGGTGATAACTATCTGTGAATAATATTAAACATTAGAACCCGACTACGTGTTAAATTAGAAATCCATATTTATTACTTTTTAATGTTATTCTTTGATGCTACAGGGTCGTTGAGAAAGCTAACGCCTTACGAGTCCAATTATGTAGTTACGTGTTCCGAGAAATCTTAGATGTTAGACGTTACCTTACGAACAAGCTGGTAGTATAATGTGAGATTAACGTACCGGGACGCTTTCATGGTCCTTATGTCTAAATCCCAGGGTGTTAAAACCTTGGAATTTTATATTAAATTAAGTACCTACCTTCTCTAAAGAAAAAAAAACGGAAGCAATACATTATTAGAAGTAGTATTTTAAAATAAAGGCAGGTTTGTGTTTTCATAAGAGAATCTCGGAGGACTAGTGACCTAGGGTTGAAGCGTGATCGTACTGGGCAGAGTTTAGGTGTAATATATGCCATTATACTTTCTACTCATATTATACTTTTATACTTAAGAATACGACGAAACAATGTCCTTAGATTCTTAAGGTAAATGTAAAACGTCGTATATAAATCAGTAAGTACGAGTAATTGCAGAAGAAATCCTACAGACATGAAGTATCCCTGATAGTGCTCATCTGTATATGATAATTGATAAGATAACCAACCAACACTGATTGGAGGTTGACTCATATTCAGCTTTGAAATCTGGGGCCACGGTAGTGCCTCGGCCAAGATCGAACGGGCGAGTAGGTAGGTGTCCCTACCGCATCCTATGCTGGAACATTTCGCGCGTATTTCAGCCCTAATTTTGACGACACGCTGGCCTAGTTGGTAGTGTCCCTGCCTACGAAGCTAGCGGTCCTGGGTTTAAATCCCGGTAAGTGCAGATGTTTGTGTGATGAGCGCGAATATTTGTTCCTGAGTCATGGATGTTGTCTATGTATTTAAGTGTATATTTCTCTATATAAGTATTTATATCGTTGTCTAGTAACCATAGTACAAGCCTAGAGCTTAGTTTGGGCCTAGGTCAATTGGTGTGACATTGTTCCCTGATATTTATTTATTTATTTAATTTTTAACCTTTGTACTATATGGATTGGGAATTAGGAAATTATAGTTACAAAGCAAAGAAAAAGAATTAAGGATACGATACTATTTTGCAAATGTGACTACTTAACTGCAAATGCTCTGGGTCTTTTTCTAGGCGGTAAAAACCATTTTCCAAGCATTCGCAATCGTTCTCGTTTTGTAAATCGAAGGCTTGTCTACAAAATGAAAACAATTATTCCGATTTGAAGTAGATTGCGATTGCGAGAGCGTTAGGCAATATAGCCTATTCTATATCTGGTATTGTTTTTAAATTTGAACTCGGCCGCCATTAGGTACTGTCAAATAAAACGAGCTATCAAAACGTTGACAAAACGATTATCTACAGGTCAAAGACGACACGGTGTTTAACAACTCGGCCCTGTTTTACCATAATTTCAATACTAGGTTAATGAACAGTGACGTCATATTACGTAACGATTTGTTGGGGGCGTTTTCATCGCTCACTCAGTTACGAATGTCTGCCTCCGACTCCCAATTCTGCATTTTATTCTGCACAAATTGCAGTTAATTCTAAACTGTATTCGTATCGATTGATATCATTAAAGGTGTCTTCCCACTACACCTTATAATACCATGACCGTAATAGGAACGTGTCTGACAAAAAGTATTCTTTGTATTTAAAAGTATGAGACTATGCCCACTAGACCATTCCGTCACCGACCAACATTTTAATACTAATTACCTTCCCCACCATTACTCACTTCGCTCCTCGTTTCATTTGTACGCGGACGATTTGCAAATCTACGCCTGTGCTACTTTGATGATTTCCCCGCCTTGATAAGTCAAATCAATAGTGATCTCGAGTCTAGGTATATGTTGCTGGGCGGAGAGGTTTGGTTTAATGGTTAATGCCCTCATTACGTCGCTAAGCTATCTGGAGTTGTGACACCTAATGTTTACTATGATGGGACTCCGATTCCCTTCTACTCTTCTGTTAGAAACTTGGGTGTCACAATGGACCAGATGTTGTCGTGGACACCCCACGTTAATAATGTTAACGTGCTAAATCATTGCTTCCCTACAGTCCTTGAGGCGTCTGCAAAAATTTCTACCTTTTATTACAAATCTTACTCTTGCTCGTTCCTTACTACTTCCTCTTCTTGATTATGGAGATCTCAGGGAGGAGCTGCTTGACAAGCTTGAGCGTCTCCAAAATGTTTGTATAAGATACATTTATGGTTTGCGGAAATATGACCATGTATCCCAATACCGCGTGCAACTCCAGTGGTTGCCCATCCGTCGTCGTAGGGATGTGCATATTCTGTCGCTCCTTTTCAATGTACTTTTCACTCCTTCTTCTCCTTTTCATCTCTCTGTTTAATTTTTTTTGTAGTGGACTCCGCCTCTGATCTAGCGCTAACCTTTCCCTTACTGTTCCATCCAACAAGACTCGTACCTATGCTAAGTCTTTCACGGTACACTGTCCAATTATGGAAAGGGCTTCCACCGTGCTTGAGGCAATCTGGATCTGTCGGTTTATTAAAGGAAAGGTTAAAGAAGCTGTGGTTTAATGAACAAGATGAGTCGTGAGTGTGGTTCCTTTGCTCTGTTTTAGGTTTTAATTGCAGCGCTGTTTACGTATATGGTGGTATATATTAGTATATTTTATTACCTATGTTAGTATTTTATTAAAGCAAATATAACTTTTTAATGTCTGTTTTCGGATGTAAGTAAATACTTTATTTTTTCTGTTATTTAGGAAATTTGCCTATCCTCTTGCATTGTCTTCGCTTATTCTACTGCAAGGTTAAATGGAAGAGATCCCATATGGGATTACTTCGCCTATGTACATTATCTATAGTGATGCAAAGTGTTTTGTAATTGTTTATGTGCAATAAAGAGTTTACATACATACATACATAAATACATACATACCTTCCGGGCCTGATACGTTCATAGTACGGTCATGGTGTGGTATGATGTAGCTGGAAGACACCTTAAACAAAATGTTTATGGCTTATCATTAAAAAAACCATTCGTGTCTGTGGCCCTAGACAAGATGCATTCCGAGATTGTTATCGTTATCGAAAATGTATAGAATTGACATAAGCTGCCACATGCTCGGGTCAAGCGCTTGCTTGGTGGTAGGACCTTGTGCAGGGTCTGTCCGGATCGCTACCACCATTTTATCTATTAACCTACAGCCAAACAGCAGTGTTCGCATTATTGTGTTCCGGTTTGGGAATAAGACAGCCGGTGTAATGACTAGCATAGAGGCATTCCATCTTAGTCCTCACGGTTGGCAACGCATTTGCAGTCTTAGGCTTGCAGTCTTGTGAATGCGAATGTCTATGGATCACAGTTTCCACTTACCATCAGGTGGCCTGTGTGCTCTTTTGCCTTCTCTATGTCTCTTTGTCAGTTTTCGAAAATCGTCTACCTATCGATATCGTTCAGCATCTTGTCTAGAGGGTGGTTGCTTCACTTTGCTGGTGGAGCATGTTAACGAGTCACGTAATCACTGTGAAGTATCTCTTTTGAGTCAATTTATGCATTCGACATTAGATACAAACCAGTTTTCTATTTGTGACGGTGAAACTTACGACACATGTATTGCCATATAACTACCACGCTCTATCAATTCAATGGGGATTATGGAATGCTAGCCCGTGTGTAGTCGTGGATATTTCTACAGCATTTATTTACTATCATATCACACATAGAGCACCAGAATACAGAATACAGAATACAGATCGTTATTGGTAAAAGAACATTTTACAAGTCATAATTTTCAATTAAGTATTAAGTTATAAGTTAATGAAAAAAGCATTAAAATTGTTTAATTGTAGCTCATTCAGAAGAATAGCTAAACTGAAGTGGCAGTGGGCGGGGCGGCGCGTTGCTCGTAGGACTGATGGCCGATGGGGTCAGAAGGTTCTGGAGTTGCGTCTGCGGACCGGAAGACGAGCTGTAGGTAGGCCTCCAACAAGATGGAGTGACGACCTCGTCAGGATCGCGGGAGCGCGGTGGATGCGAAAAGCATAAGACCGGTCTTAGTGGCGAGCCTTGGGGGAGGCCTATGTCCAGCAGTGGACGTCTTTCGGCTGACATGATGATGATGATGAGCTCATTCAGGCATACTATAGCTACATTTTTAAATTTTGCGGTAATTTCCTACATTATTTTTAACCAAAAACCGACTTTAGTTCGACTGACCTATTTATTACCTACTATTTTCAAAGTTCAACGGAACTCTTTACTGATGAACATTTATGGGACAATTTTAACTTTAGAACTGTTTACTTTCTATAAACATAATCTTTTTGAAAATGAATTATAAATTTTACATTAAGTATGCAAAACATAACAAAATTACATTTTAAATAGTGTCAAGAATCAGTGTTGCGTCACACGATGAGGATAAAACTTAATGCGGAATAACGCTTCATCATATTATATAATAATTATATTGGCGCGTAGGTAGAACTGACTCCTTATCCTGGTAAGCCCCCGCGTAGGTGCCTACGAGTACATACCTACTATATTCATTCATTTAGCCTAGAGCTTAGTTTGAGACTAGTTCAATTTGTAAGATATTTTTTTGTATGCACAGTAAACCATTTTCATCGCTCCTAATAAAACGCGAAAATAATAATAAAGACAGTCTGAGTCTTTTGTGGTTTTGCTCAGCTTTGTATCCTCTCAGTTCTTTGCTGAAGGATTCCGAGCCGGGAAGCCGAAGTCGTTTCTCTCTTATTGTACATGGATGACCTCAATTTGTTTGCATCAAAGCGCCAAGATCTTATGACACTATCGAAAATCACACAAGACTAATGAACAGTCCCATCAAGATAAAATTTGGTGTAGATAAAAGTGTACCTACGGTCATGCATGTTCAACGAGTGAAAGTATATAAGTTAATTAAATTTGCAGCTTTCTGAGACAATGACTCTCAGATGCCTCTCCTAAGATGCAACTTGTCAAAATCCTTATGATGTCACAGACTTTAGGTATTGTAGATAGAGATGTCAAGCAGTCAGTGAAGGAGCGCCTCTTCTGACGCTTGACAAAAGTTCTTAACAGTCTTTTGTCCGGTGGCAACAAGGTGCTCGCCTTCAATGGATGGGCGATGTCAGTCAAAAATTCAAATGTCAAAATATTTATTCAGTATATTGGCCCCATGAGGGCTCTTTTACACGTCGGCAATATATAGTGAATCTAGTAGCGGTTCGGACAAGACCATAATTGCGGAGAAGAAGCGCCGTAAGAAACTCCAGCAGAAGGTCATTTTTTCCCATAATAAAATAGAATAATACACTCAGGAGCAAAAATAACGGGTCAGAGTGCGTTTTTCATACTAAAGAGGCTATTTCGAAGCCTTGATTCCTCGCCAGGGAATGCTTTTAGTGAAATCTGATGATGAATACCCCGAGCATCGATACAGGACTTCCAGAGTGCCTAGGATACCCAACTGAATGAATCTGCAGTTAACGCCAGAATTGTGCATGTTCAGAAAAACATGTAAAATGGCAATAAAATGTAAGGAAATCCAAGTGCTGACCCAAACTCTCCCGCTGTGGTGTTAACTGGTAGTCCGATCAGTTAGTTATCTTAAGAACTTTTGACCTCCTCTATTGAACCTCGCAGTATCCACCATTAAAACTTACTCAAAACAACCCCTGGCGATGAACCAAGGCTTCGAAATAGTCTCGTTTGTATGAAAAACGCACTCTGACCCGGTATTTTTGCTCCTGAGTGTACTTAAAAGTAACATTACAAGGTAATAGTGTAATAAATAATTATTTTAAAACTAACACCTTCCACCACACATCTTTTGGCATACTAAGGTGGACTCAGACTGAGCTGGACACCTAGAACATTATATATAGGAGGATCCACCTACCATTTAAATCACATCGCATGTTGCATCCACGCTAAACTGTTACGAGAGTGTGTGTACATCCATTGTACCCCGGAAGTGTAGAGGTCAAGGCATTTTAAATGCTAAGATCTTCATAACCGCGAGGTGTACAATCTCAGAGATAATTTCCTTGGCAATTAGTATGTGATATGCTTGCAGTAAACAATAGCCTTACGCCTAGACTTTTGAGCGGTTATAAACTGGCTACGATTCAGCGATCTTTTTAGGGAAGCCGGTGGTTTTGTCCGTGCAATTCCTAATAAGGTTATAATGACGTATAACTACGGAAATATATTCTGAGGGAAGGTACGGGCGACATTTATCAGGCGTGCCGTCGCGGCCCTCCGACATAATTTCCGGTTGTTCGCATTTCGCTAACGGCGGGTACTTGCACATACATAACCTCGTAGCCAGGATCATCCATCAGCAACTTACTTTTCAATACGGTCTTGTTGAGTCCGAAGTGCCATATTATAAGTACACACCAGCGCCAGTTCTCGAAAATGGTTGTGCTACGCTCTATTGCGATCGACCTGTCATCACCGACAGGGCTTTTATCGCCAATAAGCGTGATATAGTATTGATATATTGATCTCAACGCCGGGTAGTACTTGTCGACATCTCCATCTCATAGGTATGGCGAAAACTTCGTGAAGGCTGAGAAGGGCAAGCTCAACAAGTACCTGGACTTGACTCACGAGGTAACCGCCATGGTTGTTTCGGTGAACGGTCTCATAGCAAAGTCTCTACCAACACCTTATGAGAATCTCGCTAGATGGCTAGATCAAGGGCTAGATACAGAAAGCAGTTCTCTGAGGTTCCTCTGCACTCTACAGCCCTAACCCCCGGTAGCTTGAGCCCTGCCTCGCTGCCGGCGGTACCCATACAATAGGTTTTTGAAATGTTTGTTTTGTGCTTGAGTATTGTTGTTTTACTTTTATACCTTAATATTTACCGTAAAAAACTTAACCTTCAGAACTAAAATAAGTATCTAGAATAATAATAATTACCTAAATCTAACCGCGTATATCGTGTCATTTTTAACGTTGTTTTGGGTTAAGTGTGTGACTTTCCGTCTCTTCACCGAGCGGTTCCGACGGAAGACCAGTGCTGGCTTTACGGCTAGCGAATGCTGAGTTGGGACCGTTTCGCAACTGTTTCTCTGTGTCTTGATCTTTTTGCATATATATTTAATGTGGTTTTGTATTGTTGCGAATAAATGTCTCTGTGTCTTTATCAAATACTGGGTGCGAGCATAAAAGCATCAAATCAAATCTAATTCTAAGAAATTGAAGCAGCATACGAATAGCTTATCCCGGAATAATCTTGCTTACATAATATGGGTATATGTGTCTTAGGCTGCTGCTGGTAAATTATTTGGGGCTACTGCGCTCCCATTAGGCAAATAGTTTTACTTACTTTTTGCCCTCCCACATTGTAGTTTGCTAAATGCAAAATGGCAAACTGTATAATATGGGAGGGCAGAAAGTAAAACGCAAACTGGTTTGCCTAATGGTACCGAAGCCTTAATGATGTGATGGGACAAGTATTGCTGCTTTCAGTCAAGTCTGTTTATAATGGTTGACGATTGCAGGTGTTTGTATATATTCGTCCACTTTGTCGAATTATACATATACACTCAGGAGCAAAAATAACGGGTCAGATGCTTTTAGTGAAATCTGATGATAAATACCCCGAGCATCGATACAGGACTTCCAGAGTGCCTAGGATACCCAACTGAATGAATCTGCGGTTAACGCCTGAATTGTGCATGTTCAGAATAACATCTAAAATGGCAATAAAATGTAAGGAAATCCAAGTGCTGACCCAAACTCTCCCGCTGTGGTGTTAACTGGGTGTGCGATCAGTTAGGTATCTTAAGATCTTTTGACCTCCTCTAATGAACCTCGCAGTAGGTATCCACCATTAAACCTCACTCAAAACAACCCCTGGCGAGGAACCAAGGCTTCGAAATAGTCTCGTTTGTATGAAAAACGCACTCTGACCCGGTATTTTTGCTCCTGAGTGTACAATATAAATTAACTTTTCCCGTTTGAAATTCAAGCTAATTTCATCATAATGTATCAGGTGTTAAGTTGGTGAGACGTTGTTAGCAGCGATTTGGTTTGTACTTTTATGTCAGTTTTAAGTTTTGCAACGGTGTAAAAAGGTAATGTAGGAAAATTTATAAGATGCATAAATAAGCAGACCTTGACCGTTTTACGGCTGTCGTATTGTTTAGGTATGATGTCATACGCAGGGAGTTTAGTTGCGATCTTGTTTATAGGCGAATTCTAATGACACTTTGTTAGAACTTTAAAGTGAATGCACGTAGGTATCACGTTTAGTGTTATCACTACATAGTATAAAACAAAGTCGCTTTCTCTGTCCCTATGTCCCTTTGTATGCTTAAATCTTTAAAACTACGCAACGGATTTTGATGCGGTTTTTTTTAATAGATACAGTGATTTAAGAGGAAGGTTTTTATCTATAATAAGTTCTGGATATTGTACGGGTGTTACAGAAAACTCACATAAACCGAAGCGAAGCGAGGGCGGGTCGCTAATTATAAAATAAATATAAACTGTTCATAAGCGGCTCAATCAATTTAATGTTATTTAAAGCGATCAGATGGCAGGGAATATGCGGAAATGTACAAACAAAATATTCCTTGATTTCTTATCTCTCATTTATATATAAAAGAGATATATATACCTACCTAATAAAGTCCAGCTGCTGCTTGGGCCTTAAAATACCTATCTGGCATGCTCTGACGACGATTTTAAAGGTGATTTACATACAAAACTCATTATATATGTACGTTTCTGATACAATGGACAATGCATAGCATCTGCTAGAAATCTTTTTGTTTATCGCATCGACATGCGCCTTCCTATTTAGATGTGTGGTGTCTATTTCTACTACAACAAAATTTACATGATTTACCATATCTATTGAACAATAGGTACAAAACAAATGAAATTGTTTATTTGATGAGATAGGTTTATACATGCCTTGGTTACCATAGCCTTGGTTAAGATAGGTATATACATGTATTTTTTATCCGGTATTCCGCCACATTCTACTCGGATGAGCGTGTAAAATTATATATCTTTAGTTGCACATATCTCTCGCATCTCATACAAAATAAAGAACATTCTTAAATCCTAAACTTAACCTATCTGCTAACAGTTTTAATATTTCAAAACTCGCTCACAGAGTAGACACATAGTTCACACAGCCAAACATATCGTCATTGCTTTGAAAAAACCTCGTTTCTCATATTTTATGACTTACCATTTTGAACGTAAACGTCAAGAGAATTAAGTTCAAACTCATACATCTCGCAATATCAGATACGAGTTTTTCTAAAGTAGTAACGATATAGTTTCCTTTTATACATTTTTAAAGGTAGGCCTTTTATGCCCCTAGGCAGTTTAGTGAATATTTGCACTTTTGCAGGCACGTGAAGTAGGGCCTGAGTCACGTTTGTTTTAGACATTTGGGCGTTACTAACAGTAAGTTCCGCTGCCTTGATATACCTATTCTTTGACATCCCAATTTCGTTAAAATAGGTTCTTGTTGAGGTAGGTGGCTTTTGAACAGTTTTATAGTTTCTAAATTGTATGAGCTTAGTTTTATTGAAGTTTTCCTTGTCTTGTGGTACCTATTCAGGCATTTTTTTTTTCACTAAGTATACATATATAATTTACATGTTTCTGTAAATTATCATTGGTATTTTCCTCTGAGAATAGTAGAGTGACTTCATCTGCATATAAAACACATGGAAATAATGAATTGTGGTAGAAATTAGTTCGAGCACACTTTTCCTCATTGAACTAACATCTAACTATCTATAATTGTCATTTTAGTGTAAATATAAATATATATATATACGTATTTATTTGCACGTGCATATGTTAATATATGTATTGTCGATGCTATCGTTGAAACAATATTGCCACGCCTACAAAAAAAATCTGATTTGCTCAAACGTTAACTGGTAGAGAATGCCATTAGGCATTAAGTTCACCTTTTGTACTCTAATGTGAATTTTTGTGCAAAAAGATTAAATTAATAAATAAATGGTACTTCAACTACCTTGGAAAATTCATTTAGATAGAAAAAAATAGAAGTTGCCCTAGAATGCTACCTTGGGGTGCTCCTAACAGAACTTTCTCAAACGAAGACTGTACTTGTACTTAGCTTGAGGCGGATGAAGCCAACGTAAACATCATTACATTTGTGGACGCTGGACTCGAATCAACTTCCCAAATAGTGGAGCTTAATTATGTTGGATTAAGTCGTTACCTTATTGACCCATTTGGTTTTAACAATGAAAGATTGTAATATTTTATAAGGAAATGTATTCTTTATGTTTCGATTGGCTTTTAAGGATTTAAAAATGATGAAGTGGGCTGAATGATGATGATAATGATGATTTAAAATGTAGTGGTTCATTGGTTTTGGTAGCCGTATCTTGTTGCTTGAACGCCTTTGACAGATTAGTACGGCAGTTCAAACATGACTTTGTAGTTTGAAGTGACTTATATGGCTTACCGTACCAAACTCAATGAGTTATAAGTGTAAATTCATATGTGAGACAAGTTGTTGAAGGCATTTTAGAGTAACAGTTTACTTGCAAGAACCGAGGAGGTGTGGCGTTAAAGCTAAATTATACCTACATACTTCAGCCTTGCCTTTGCAAATAAAAAACCACTCCTTCACAGCTTATGTAGTGTGTTCGTGTTTTAATGACACACGAGTGACAAGTATTATACTGCCAAATGGTATTTTGTCTATGTCAGTATTTTGTTGTGTTTTGTTCGTCTGTTTGTCACGTTTTTTTTTCTTCCTTCCTTTCAAACGCTAGTGTAATAATGATAGATAGATGGATTTAAATAAACAGTATTTAGCATCATTTGTGTAAGCGTAACTACATAGATGTACGGTGGTGCTTCAATTTTGTTCTGAATTTTAAAATAATTTTATTAAAAAATCAAATCAAATTCTTTATTTACCAAAAACAAATTAACCAAAAAAATACATTGTTTGAAGCCCATAAAGCAGAATAACCTACGAACGAGTGCCAATGGGCTGTACAAATGAAAAAATACCATTAAATAACCTGCAAATTGCTACTGTTCATCCCTAACACTTTAACTGCCGCCAACCTACTGGTCGAGCCCATTTTGTACGAAAATCAGAGCTCTTGGCAGTGAAAGTGTGGGTAGGAATACAGGAGGTCCTAGACAAGATGCATAACGACATCAACAATTTTCTAAAACTGACAGTGTATGGACTTAACATAAGCGCTTGACGCGATCATCCGACAACTTACGTCAAACGTTTCGTTACGTTACGTTACGTGTATTTTCTATAGCGATAACTATCTTGTCTAGGGCCACAGCTTAGAGAGCAGTAGGGGATTATGCTTCAGGCACTGTCCACCAAAAAACTAGGTAAAATTCTAGTAATGCACGTATCTGATACGTGAATGTGTTATCTATTATTGTTAACGTAACGTTGCATATTTAAATAAGTATGTCTCAAGAGTTTCTCGCCGGTAAGTGGACAGAGTGTCCTTTGTTAATGGCAACCAGTTGGTTCTGCTTTGACGACTCTTATCAGTAGTAACATCGATAAATAAATCTGCCTGCTTCGTTCTCAAGGTAAAACGTGAAATCATTTTTTAATATTTTTACACAAATGGCATTGACAAATTTGCCGCACTAGCCGTACTTTTTCGATTCAAATCGGAGAAATACTGGAAAAGGGCCGAATCTGAAGTACCCGAAACCGACGTGCGTGCATGACTCGATGTATGAATGCGGAAGAGATTTGTCAGGATCATAGCAAGTGGAAAGAAGTGGCCTCTGCCTATCCCTCTGGGAAACAGGCGTGATTTAATGTATGGTTGTATGTCATTGGCCAAACTATAGTGAATAGTGTACAACTAAACGCAAGTAAACACTAGCGACAATTTGGTACAAAAGATCCGAGTCTAGGATTGTGAGACGAGCCTTATTGGAATGTTTGGACGAGAGGAAGGGAAGGGATAAAATGAATGAGAACGGAATGAACTGAATGAATTTTAAAAGATGGCAACTAGACGTAGAAATTCGAGTGGAGTTTTGTGAAAATAGTTTATTCTAAATAAAGCAAGTTTTCATTTACTGGAATCTCCTTATTTTAATCTCAATCGGAAAAAAAAACTTAACATAGCCCAACTGAGGATTTGCTACCGAAACTCTTCGGCTCCGCCAGTCGTCAGATCTGGAAGAACGCGGCGCCACGCAAACTAGAACAGACATTGTCTACTTTGGACACTCTTTCAAAATGATACAAAATCATATTTTCTGAATATCAATATCATGGGACTACGAGCTAGGTAATTGTGGTTTAGAGAGCCCTTACCAATCTGAGGGCTGGTTTGGAGCGAGGCGTCGGGTGTTTTTTCCGTTTGCGGAGAGAGAGGTAGCGCGTGCAGCCGCCCGCGTCATCGACCACGCAAACACAAACATATGGCAATGTACGATGTTGTTTATGAAGGTGCGGCGTGCGCGGCGCGTTGTACTGGGCGTAGAGAGTAGCGGTGTCGCGGGTGCAGTAGCGGGTACCGCCGTTATTGACTCGTGTGTCACTGCGTAAGTAACGCGCTGTATTTAAAGCCAACGAGTATAAAATGTAAACTATAAATATCAGAGAACAATCCCACACAAAGTGACCTATTCCCAAATTACGCTCTGGAGTTGCACTATGCCTTATATTATTATTAATAACAGTTAACTTAAGTGAGCGATGGTCTCACTTATATACTAATTTTATCATAAGAAAGAGTAAATTTGTAAACAAATCAATTTTTAATTTAATTTTGTAAACTTCAAGGGGGGAGCTATAACCATCTAAATGTTCATAAGGTAAAATATTTGAGAGTTTTTATGATTTATATAAATTCACAAAAATAATGATAGGCAGCATTTGGACCGCATTCAGCGGTAAAATGAAATATCTCTTTATTTCAATATATCTATTTTTTTTTATTCTTTAAAAATTTTGAATGTTTGTACATTGTTAGTTAGTGTTAGTATCTCAATTAGGCAGCTCGGTCGTTCTACGCATAGACAGAAAAGCCGTTTTCCACAGGGTGCTACGGTCCTACATAATAATGTATGACTAATAATGTGTTATCAAATCAATAACTTCCTACGAGTATATAACAAGCCAGCATGTACAAGTTCGGTAATGCGCATAGATAAGATACGATAATAATACCTAACGCTAACGCTATAGACTATGGTATCTTACCAATATTATAAATGCGAAGTTGGTGTGTGTGTTTGTTGTTTTGATACTCCTTCACGCTGAATTGGATAACTTAATAGGCTACATCTTAAAATTTAAAAGTTCCCGAGGGAATATCCATAATCAAAATCTACGACGAACTGTGAGCAGAAGCTAGTGACTAAATAAATACAATGAATCTACAAATGATTAATAGATTCCAAAAAAATACGGAGGTTATCAAAATTAGGCATACATCATAACAAAATGTGGATAAAACACCCGTCACTCTCGTTTTTCACGTTTCAGAAAGGGACGGATGTTTGAACCACATTTTGTCACGCAATAAACGCAGCCATATTATGGATGTCCGCTTTGATTTATATTTACCAACAATTTACATAGTTATAACTGTGACTGTGAAAAATTTCGTTATAGCGGTTTATACTACCTATAGATTTCTAGAGAGTTCCGAGTTGTTCGGACGTCAAATTTCGTATGATTGACCCATGTAATTTGAGAAGAGTTATTTTTTCGTTTCCGTTACACGTTAAAATTAAAAGTTAATTGTTATCAATATATCAATATGTTAATGATTGTAAAATCAGGTCAATGCGAAAGTAAAGTTACATAAAAATAGGTATACTTAGTCTCCGGCTGATAAGAAGGCAATGACACATCGCACAACCATGAAGTATCCTAATATTGATAATGTCCTCACGCAACAAATAAGTTTAGCATTGTTCTTCTGCTGTTAACATTATCTGCAATATTTAGAACATTCATGTTTCAGTACTCCCACCATGAGTTAATTACCGTTCTCGCTAGCGAGTCGAATGCTCTGTCCCTCGCACTCTATATAAGAATACTGCGAGGCCTGCGAGGGACAGAGCATGCGACTTGCTAGCGAGAACGGTAATTGTAATTAACCAGGGGGGGTTAGGGTAACTGCCGTCAAAGCGTTTCAACGCGTGGGTTGTGACTACGCTGGTCCATTTCAGGTCGCACTCCACGGCGGCGACGACCAAGAATGACCTGAAATGGACCAGCGTAGTCACAACCCACGCGTTGAAACGCTTTGACGGCAGTTACCCTAACGCGAGGAAGGTTCCCCATGAGAGGTTGTGATGGCACAGGTTTGGCGCGAAAGCACGGAATGCACCCTGACAGACGTTTTGTTATAGCTCGACGAGCTGAAAGGACCCAAAAGTTTTGGGCTAAAAGAAACTGGACCATTTGAGGCCCGGCGTGCAACGATTTCTTGTGAACGTCATCAATGATCAACACCGAAAGACGATGGTTAGACGGTAAAAGAATAGGGTGTTTGGCATCATAGTCTAAGTCCGAATGTTGGAGCCTTCCTCCAACTCGAAGCACGTTGTCTGCAGATAGAAAAGGACCTAGTTTGCGAAATGGCTTTGACAAAGACTTATTTTCTTTGAGCGCTCGGATCTCTGTAGAGAAATATGATTTTTGACAGCCTTTCACTAAAGAAAGAAGAGCATCATCCAACTCTCGTTCACATATTGGACCAGAATATGTTCTTTGCTTACGCAAAATACTCAGATACCTAAGTACGGTCGCAGTTACTCGCAGGATTTTCTTCAGAGAAGAGAACCGGAGTAAAAGCTCCTGTATGGAATCAATCTCTTGTGTTACTACAAGAGCTGATTTTCTTTCTTCTTGTCGTAATTCTTTTGTGACGTCAGATGACATGGGAAGAGTTGTAGTCCGTGGCCAATGCTGGGAAGGATAAGAAAGAAATATTGGTCCTGACCACCATAGAGGATGGACAAGCAACGCATTTGGTAACAAGCCCCTTGAGGCAGCATCAGCTGGGTTGTCATGTGTGCTTATATAGTTCCATTGCGCGGAAGGTATTTTCCGCTGAATTTTTGCCACCCGATTTCCAACAAATATTTTCCACTTGGATGAATGGGAAGCGATCCAAGAGAGTGTGATAGTGGAGTCAGACCACGCATAGACTGTTTCAATGGTAATCCATGATGACAAATGAGGAAGAACCGCGTCTATAAGATCCGAAAGCAAGCAGCAGGCACACAGCTCCAACCGCGGCAACGTTATCCGCTTGGTCGGCGCGACACGAGATTTAGCACTGACCAGATTAGTAACGAAGGACCCATCTTCCAGCTCTGCTCGCAAATAGGTTACGGCTGCAAAGCCAGAAAGAGACGCGTCCGCGAACCCATGCAGTTGATAAGCAATAGCACGGGGATGGGTGATCTGCCGAGGCACGGCTAGATTCGTCAAATTGTTCAATTGACCCGAAATCTGGCGCCATGTATTTAAAATCTCTGCAGGAGGTTCCTGGTCCCAATCGAGACCCAGGAGCCACAGTTGTTGTATCAAACACTTTGCTAAAAAGATGACGGGGGAAAGCAGCCCCAAAGGATCAAATACCCGAGACAGCTGAGAGAGTATCGTTCGTTTTGAAATCTCTGCAACAGGCGGATGGACCTTATATTGGAACTGGTCAGACGAAGAGTCCCAGTGCAAACCGAGTACTTTTATGACAGCTTGAGAATCTGCATCGAAAGAAGTTATAGTTTGCGTTAAACAATGCTCAGGCTTCAAATGCTGTAACAGCTCTGGGCGGTTGCTCGCCCACTTACGGAGTTCAAAACCTCCTTGGGACAACAGACTAATTAGCTCTCCTTGCAAGGTAAGAGCCTCTTCGACAGAGGACGCACCCGTCGGAATGTCATCAACATAAGTATTTAACGATAACGCTTTGGCAGCTAAAGGAAAGGCTTCACCGTCAGTTATAGCCAACTGCTCGATAGTACGTAAAGCTAAGAACGGAGATGAAGATACTCCGTAAGTAACGGTGTTAAGCCGATAGTCTAAGAGAGGGGCATCGGGGTGAAAGCGCCACACGATGCGTTGAAAGTCTCGGTGTTTGTCCGACAAAATGATGTTCCGGTACATTTGACGGATGTCCGCCGTGAACACAACGTTATGAAGGCGAAAGCGTAAGAGGATAGTTGAAATATCTTTTTGAAGTTTAGGTCCCGTCATCTGTGTGTCATTCAAAGACAGACCTTCTCCATCTCGCGCCGAGGCGTCAAAGACCACGCGGAGTTTCGTTGTAGCGCTACATGGAGACAACACACAGTGGTGCGGAATATAATAAGACTCACAGGCATTAGTGTCAGAGGAAGGGATCTCTGTCATATGACCACTATCTAGATAGTCCTGCATAAAATCGTTATACGATTTACGCAGCGAGGAACAGTTAGATAAACGCGTTTCTAATTTATTAAAACGTCGCACAGCGATGGATCGCATGTTACGAAAAGTCGGTTCAGTATTTTTAAACGGGAGCTCAACTATAAATTTACCGCACGAGTCACGCTTGTAGGTAGAAAGAAAGGACTCCTCACAAGCTGAATCTTCGGGTGACAGTAATTTTTCTATCACGGGTAGATCCTCGATCTCCCATAGACGTTTCAGATCGTCCTCTATATCATGCTTAGATACATGAAGCGTTTGTACAGATGATAGACTAGAGTACAACGAAGGAACATTTTGACGGCAACTAGAGCGACCTAAAAATACCCAACCAAATATTGTATTTAGCCCCACGGGCGACTCATTGTCGCCTGGGATCAATCCTTGCAGAAATATTTCGTTCCAAAGCTCAGACCCAAGAAGGAGGTCAATCGGACCCGGTGTGTGAAAGGTTGGGTCGGCTAACCTTATAAGACCCAACTTTTCCACAAAGTCAGTCTGCACTGTGACGGAAGGCATGTCATCACAAATTTTATTTATTACAATGGCCTCAAACGATAACTCTTTGCTTTGCTGCTGACCTTCCGGCCGAAGAGTGCATTGGACGGTACCCAATACTGGCGTGGAGGCATTACCCAAGCCGAAGACAGATGGGGCGTTACTTGAAATATTAAGGCCCAGGCGATTGGCGAGACTCTGGGTAATATAGTTTGCTTGACTGCCCGAGTCAAGCAGAACTCGAACAGTGTGAAAGGCACGCCATTTGTCTGAAATATCCACGCGCGCAGTAGACAGAAGGACAGTTTTATTTGAGGTACTATTTGTCGAAAGTCCGTGTACTCCAAGCGCGTTCGCTGTGGAGGCGGGCGGCTGAGTTCTATTCTCACTGCGCCCGACCGTATTCTGAAAGTGCAGTAAAGAGTGGTGACGGTGACCACATGCCCTACAACAACTTTTAGACGGACAGTTTGACACCATGTGACCGGTGCGTAGACAGTTGAAACAGAGTTGCTTGTCACTTACAGCTTGCGACCGATTCGCGACAGTTAAATTTTGAAACTCGGGACAGTGAGCAATAAAATGCTTTCGAGAACAGAAAAGACAAGGCGGTGGTGGGGACGAATAGGAAGAGGACTGATGGCCCACCAACGTCGTCGGGTGGTCGCGTCGCGGCGCCGGTGCAGCGCGCTCCGGGCGCGGCGCGAGTGCGGCGGCGGGCCGCGCGGGCCGCTCGGGGAAGGAACCCGCACCGGGTCCCGCGCGCTCCACCGCCGTGCAATAGTTCTCAACGAATGACTCCAATGATCGATAGCTGGGAATGTCTTCCGACGTGACAGTCATTTCAAACTCTTTCCGTACAGACGGGTCCAACTTAAATAGCAGTGTATAAAAGATAACAAAGTCCCACTGATCAATCCGCAGTTGTATTGATTTTAAAATGGCTAAATTTTCTTGAAATGTATCTAAAAGAGCTCGAAAGGCCGACGCAGAGTTATTTTGCAGTTTCACATTAAGTATAGACTGCCATGCCAAAAAGGCTAACTGACGTTTATTTTGATAACGCTTTACTAAAGTTTCAAATGCAATGTCGTAATTATCGGATGAGATAGGAAACGCCTTTATAAGGTTTAATGGTTCCCCTTTTAATGACGAAACTAAATACTGAAACTTTTCTATTTTTGAAATTTCGTTTCTTTCATGTACTAAGGTACGGTACAGATCATAAAAAGTTATCCACAACTTGTAGCCACCTTCGAAAGTGGGAATGTTTATCCGCGGCATGCGAATATGGTACGCCGCGGGAGTATTTTGAGAGACG
This sequence comes from Acleris sparsana, assembly GCA_923062465.1. Taxonomy (NCBI): domain Eukaryota; kingdom Metazoa; phylum Arthropoda; class Insecta; order Lepidoptera; family Tortricidae; genus Acleris; species Acleris sparsana. The sequence goes on from OV281292.1 coordinate 3,371,244, forward strand.
GCCGTTTGTGAAGGAACCACATAACTAGGTTTTACATCATCCTTAAATAAGGCGAGTTTAATTTCTAAAATGTCCGTGAGTGTATCGTCAAAGCATTGGCGAGTCTCATCGGCCTCCGCGATTTCTTGCTCATCCGTTAACGACGCAACTATCTTAATGTGATTTTCCTCAAATAAAGTTTGAAATGACTCTAATCTTTCCACATGAACCTTTAGGCGAGGTATTAACTCCGGAGATTCCATGCATCTTTTTGCACAGATATAAGCATCATTTAACCGCTTAAGCGCCAAATTACGCTTGCTTTTTTCTACCTCTAACATAATGACTAATATAATTTATGAACAAAAGCAACAGGCTTCAAACAGACTCTCAAATATTTTATGTAGAATAAAGGCTAGAATTATAATATAATACAACAGTAAACGAAACGAAACCTCAACAAAACTTTAACAAAACTTAGTTAAGTCTTCCAGAATACAGACTCGCTTAAAATAATCTTGTCTATCGCGCAGAATACGGACGCAGCGCCGGCCGCCGCCGCCCGGCTAAGGAATGCCGAGCGCCGCGAATCTACCCGCAGTACCCACGTACAAAAACTATTTGTTCGAGTAACTTCTTAAATTATGGAAATATTACGCAATACTTAACATTAATAGTCTTTACATGTAATATACAAACAGCACTATGAAAGTAACTACGAAATGAGATAGATGGTAACACTGAGTTGACAATAATTTGCTACAAAGCACGAAAGAATGCTATTACTGTTACTTGAATTGTTATCTACTATATTATTTACTGGTGATCAAATTAATTTTATCCGGTTCGTAATGGATCAAGAAGTATGTAGCAGATATATAGTGTATTTTTGAAGACGACGTAAAAGCCCACGGCTATGAAAGAAACCCCAAGGCAACGATCAAGAACTAGACAGCTCGCTCACCTCGTGAAGTCCGATAGCCCGGCCAACCTCCTGGTGGCGGTAGCTCCTTGATCAGCTGCGTTGCCTAGGTCTTTGTATGCACCAGAAATAGTCCACAACACCAATAGAAAGACACCAAAGCACAGTGTTTAACGTCGCGATAGTATAGCGTGTGCGCGCGTTGACAGCCGATAGCGTATTGACAGCTGCGCGCGGGGTGGAGGTGCAGAGCCTCGTCGGTAAAGCCAAAACACACGGAACAGCTCTCAGCGAGAAACCAATCTAGATTCCATGATAGTTGCCTTTACTATATAATAAATACTAAACATATTCCCCCCCGCTGCGAAATTTAAGATTTCCTGAATATAGAGCAAAAATTACATAGATTTCTACGTAATGATAGATAAGAACAGATAGCATTCCTTTTACATATTTTAACAGCTTACAGAATTTACAAGTTAAGTGCTATTATAGAGTCAAACCGAAACTATCGAATACAGCCTACCTAGAAGTGAAAAAAGATGCTTGGCAACCATAGTTTAAAAAAGTTTTGCATTTAAAGTTTTTATTGTAATATTAATTAAAGAATGGAAAGATTAAAGATTACGATTAGCGCTTAGTTAGTTATGCTATCATCACTTACAGGAAGCACGCAAAGTTTAACGACTGGTCGCTTACAGTCGCGCACTCTACCATCATTCGAGCTCATACGAACTGTTGCGACCCGGACAACTCCATCAAGACCCGGATGGACGTCAATCACGCGTGCCACTGACCAAAGTAACGGTCGCAGGTTGTCGTCCCTCACGAGGACTAGATTGCCAATCTGAACAGGTCGGCTGTTCTCTGTCCACTTGTTTTTCTGATTTAAAGTATTAAGATAGTCCCTATGCCAGCGTTTCCAAAAATCAGAGTGTAAGCGCTGTATTAATTGCCACCGATCGGTAAGGGAACTCCGGTCAGTAGCTTCACTTTTGTCAGGAACAGCGGTTAGCGGGCAAAGTGTCAAAAAATGACCTGGCGTTAAAACAGTGAAATCGTTAGGGTCATTACTAATTGCACAAAGAGGGCGGGAATTTAAGACAGCCTCAACTTGTACTATGAGCGTATGGAACTCCTCTAATGTTAGAAGGTGTTTTCCTACCACTCTCGACAAATGGCTTTTGACGGAGCGGACACCAGCCTCCCAGACATCTCCAAAATGAGGTGAGGAAGGAGGGTTAGTTTTAAATTCGATAGCCTCGTCAGCGGCTGCGACTTCCATGAGCGATGAAAGTTGGTTTTTTGCCCCTACGAAATTGGTGCCGCAGTCGCTAAGAATTAACGAACACCGACCTCTACGGCCTATGAAGCGACGTAGAGCCGCGATGAAAGACTCGGTGGACAGATCATTAGCAATTTCAAGATGTAGAGCTTTGCTAGACAGACAAACGAATAGGCAAAGATAGATTTTTTCAGGTCGCACTCCACGGCGGCGACGACCAAGAATGACCTGAAATGGACCAGCGTAGTCACAACCCACGCGTTGAAACGCTTTGACGGCAGTTACCCTAACGCGAGGAAGGTTCCCCATGAGAGGTTGTGATGGCACAGGTTTGGCGCGAAAGCACGGAATGCACCCTGACAGACGTTTTGTTATAGCTCGACGAGCTGAAAGGACCCAAAAGTTTTGGGCTAAAAGAAACTGGACCATTTGAGGCCCGGCGTGCAACGATTTCTTGTGAACGTCATCAATGATCAACACCGAAAGACGATGGTTAGACGGTAAAAGAATAGGGTGTTTGGCATCATAGTCTAAGTCCGAATGTTGGAGCCTTCCTCCAACTCGAAGCACGTTGTCTGCAGATAGAAAAGGACCTAGTTTGCGAAATGGCTTTGACAAAGACTTATTTTCTTTGAGCGCTCGGATCTCTGTAGAGAAATATGATTTTTGACAGCCTTTCACTAAAGAAAGAAGAGCATCATCCAACTCTCGTTCACATATTGGACCAGAATATGTTCTTTGCTTACGCAAAATACTCAGATACCTAAGTACGGTCGCAGTTACTCGCAGGATTTTCTTCAGAGAAGAGAACCGGAGTAAAAGCTCCTGTATGGAATCAATCTCTTGTGTTACTACAAGAGCTGATTTTCTTTCTTCTTGTCGTAATTCTTTTGTGACGTCAGATGACATGGGAAGAGTTGTAGTCCGTGGCCAATGCTGGGAAGGATAAGAAAGAAATATTGGTCCTGACCACCATAGAGGATGGACAAGCAACGCATTTGGTAACAAGCCCCTTGAGGCAGCATCAGCTGGGTTGTCATGTGTGCTTATATAGTTCCATTGCGCGGAAGGTATTTTCCGCTGAATTTTTGCCACCCGATTTCCAACAAATATTTTCCACTTGGATGAATGGGAAGCGATCCAAGAGAGTGTGATAGTGGAGTCAGACCACGCATAGACTGTTTCAATGGTAATCCATGATGACAAATGAGGAAGAACCGCGTCTATAAGATCCGAAAGCAAGCAGCAGGCACACAGCTCCAACCGCGGCAACGTTATCCGCTTGGTCGGCGCGACACGAGATTTAGCACTGACCAGATTAGTAACGAAGGACCCATCTTCCAGCTCTGCTCGCAAATAGGTTACGGCTGCAAAGCCAGAAAGAGACGCGTCCGCGAACCCATGCAGTTGATAAGCAATAGCACGGGGATGGGTGATCTGCCGAGGCACGGCTAGATTCGTCAAATTGTTCAATTGACCCGAAATCTGGCGCCATGTATTTAAAATCTCTGCAGGAGGTTCCTGGTCCCAATCGAGACCCAGGAGCCACAGTTGTTGTATCAAACACTTTGCTAAAAAGATGACGGGGGAAAGCAGCCCCAAAGGATCAAATACCCGAGACAGCTGAGAGAGTATCGTTCGTTTTGAAATCTCTGCAACAGGCGGATGGACCTTATATTGGAACTGGTCAGACGAAGAGTCCCAGTGCAAACCGAGTACTTTTATGACAGCTTGAGAATCTGCATCGAAAGAAGTTATAGTTTGCGTTAAACAATGCTCAGGCTTCAAATGCTGTAACAGCTCTGGGCGGTTGCTCGCCCACTTACGGAGTTCAAAACCTCCTTGGGACAACAGACTAATTAGCTCTCCTTGCAAGGTAAGAGCCTCTTCGACAGAGGACGCACCCGTCGGAATGTCATCAACATAAGTATTTAACGATAACGCTTTGGCAGCTAAAGGAAAGGCTTCACCGTCAGTTATAGCCAACTGCTCGATAGTACGTAAAGCTAAGAACGGAGATGAAGATACTCCGTAAGTAACGGTGTTAAGCCGATAGTCTAAGAGAGGGGCATCGGGGTGAAAGCGCCACACGATGCGTTGAAAGTCTCGGTGTTTGTCCGACAAAATGATGTTCCGGTACATTTGACGGATGTCCGCCGTGAACACAACGTTATGAAGGCGAAAGCGTAAGAGGATAGTTGAAATATCTTTTTGAAGTTTAGGTCCCGTCATCTGTGTGTCATTCAAAGACAGACCTTCTCCATCTCGCGCCGAGGCGTCAAAGACCACGCGGAGTTTCGTTGTAGCGCTACATGGAGACAACACACAGTGGTGCGGAATATAATAAGACTCACAGGCATTAGTGTCAGAGGAAGGGATCTCTGTCATATGACCACTATCTAGATAGTCCTGCATAAAATCGTTATACGATTTACGCAGCGAGGAACAGTTAGATAAACGCGTTTCTAATTTATTAAAACGTCGCACAGCGATGGATCGCATGTTACGAAAAGTCGGTTCAGTATTTTTAAACGGGAGCTCAACTATAAATTTACCGCACGAGTCACGCTTGTAGGTAGAAAGAAAGGACTCCTCACAAGCTGAATCTTCGGGTGACAGTAATTTTTCTATCACGGGTAGATCCTCGATCTCCCATAGACGTTTCAGATCGTCCTCTATATCATGCTTAGATACATGAAGCGTTTGTACAGATGATAGACTAGAGTACAACGAAGGAACATTTTGACGGCAACTAGAGCGACCTAAAAATACCCAACCAAATATTGTATTTAGCCCCACGGGCGACTCATTGTCGCCTGGGATCAATCCTTGCAGAAATATTTCGTTCCAAAGCTCAGACCCAAGAAGGAGGTCAATCGGACCCGGTGTGTGAAAGGTTGGGTCGGCTAACCTTATAAGACCCAACTTTTCCACAAAGTCAGTCTGCACTGTGACGGAAGGCATGTCATCACAAATTTTATTTATTACAATGGCCTCAAACGATAACTCTTTGCTTTGCTGCTGACCTTCCGGCCGAAGAGTGCATTGGACGGTACCCAATACTGGCGTGGAGGCATTACCCAAGCCGAAGACAGATGGGGCGTTACTTGAAATATTAAGGCCCAGGCGATTGGCGAGACTCTGGGTAATATAGTTTGCTTGACTGCCCGAGTCAAGCAGAACTCGAACAGTGTGAAAGGCACGCCATTTGTCTGAAATATCCACGCGCGCAGTAGACAGAAGGACAGTTTTAGTTGAGGTACTATTTGTCGAAAGTCCGTGTACTCCAAGCGCGTTCGCTGTGGAGGCGGGCGGCTGAGTTCTATTCTCACTGCGCCCGACCGTATTCTGAAAGTGCAGTAAAGAGTGGTGACGGTGACCACATGCCCTACAACAACTTTTAGACGGACAGTTTGACACCATGTGACCGGTGCGTAGACAGTTGAAACAGAGTTGCTTGTCACTTACAGCTTGCGACCGATTCGCGACAGTTAAATTTTGAAACTCGGGACAGTGAGCAATAAAATGCTTTCGAGAACAGAAAAGACAAGGCGGTGGTGGGGACGAATAGGAAGAGGACTGATGGCCCACCAACGTCGTCGGGTGGTCGCGTCGCGGCGCCGGTGCAGCGCGCTCCGGGCGCGGCGCGAGTGCGGCGGCGGGCCGCGCGGGCCGCTCGGGGAAGGAACCCGCACCGGGTCCCGCGCGCTCCACCGCCGTGCAATAGTTCTCAACGAATGACTCCAATGATCGATAGCTGGGAATGTCTTCCGACGTGACAGTCATTTCAAACTCTTTCCGTACAGACGGGTCCAACTTAAATAGCAGTGTATAAAAGATAACAAAGTCCCACTGATCAATCCGCAGTTGTATTGATTTTAAAATGGCTAAATTTTCTTGAAATGTATCTAAAAGAGCTCGAAAGGCCGACGCAGAGTTATTTTGCAGTTTCACATTAAGTATAGACTGCCATGCCAAAAAGGCTAACTGACGTTTATTTTGATAACGCTTTACTAAAGTTTCAAATGCAATGTCGTAATTATCGGATGAGATAGGAAACGCCTTTATAAGGTTTAATGGTTCCCCTTTTAATGACGAAACTAAATACTGAAACTTTTCTATTTTTGAAATTTCGTTTCTTTCATGTACTAAGGTACGGTACAGATCATAAAAAGTTATCCACAACTTGTAGCCACCTTCGAAAGTGGGAATGTTTATCCGCGGCATGCGAATATGGTACGCCGCGGGAGTATTTTGAGAGACGGCCGTTTGTGAAGGAACCACATAACTAGGTTTTACATCATCCTTAAATAAGGCGAGTTTAATTTCTAAAATGTCCGTGAGCGTATCGTCAAAGCATTGGCGAGTCTCATCGGCCTCCGCGATTTCTTGCTCATCCGTCAACGACGCAACTATCTTAATGTGATTTTCCTCAAATAAAGTTTGAAATGACTCTAATCTTTCCACATGAACCTTTAGGCGAGGTATTAACTCCGGAGATTCCATGCATCTTTTTGCACAGATATAAGCATCATTTAACCGCTTAAGCGCCAAATTACGCTTGCTTTTTTCTACCTCTAACATAATGACTAATATAATTTATGAACAAAAGCAACAGGCTTCAAACAGACTCTCAAATATTTTATGTAGAATAAAGGCTAGAATTATAATATAATACAACAGTAAACGAAACGAAACCTCAACAAAACTTTAACAAAACTTAGTTAAGTCTTCCAGAATACAGACTCGCTTAAAATAATCTTGTCTATCGCGCAGAATACGGACGCAGCGCCGGCCGCCGCCGCCCGGCTAAGGAATGCCGAGCGCCGCGAATCTACCCGCAGTACCCACGTACAAAAAATATTTGTTCGAGTAACTTCTTAAATTATGGAAATATTACGCAATACTTAACATTAATAGTCTTTACATGTAATATACAAACAGCACTATGAAAGTAACTACGAAATGAGATAGATGGTAACACTGAGTTGACAATAATTTGCTACAAAGCACGAAAGAATGCTATTACTGTTACTTGAATTGTTATCTACTATATTATTTACTGGTGATCAAATTAATTTTATCCGGTTCGTAATGGATCAAGAAGTATGTAGCAGATATATAGTGTATTTTTGAAGACGACGTAAAAGCCCACGGCTATGAAAGAAACCCCAAGGCAACGATCAAGAACTAGACAGCTCGCTCACCTCGTGAAGTCCGATAGCCCGGCCAACCTCCTGGTGGCGGTAGCTCCTTGATCAGCTGCGTTGCCTAGGTCTTTGTATGCACCAGAAATAGTCCACAACACCAATAGAAAGACACCAAAGCACAGTGTTTAACGTCGCGATAGTATAGCGTGTGCGCGCGTTGACAGCCGATAGCGTATTGACAGCTGCGCGCGGGGTGGAGGTGCAGAGCCTCGTCGGTAAAGCCAAAACACACGGAACAGCTCTCAGCGAGAAACCAATCTAGATTCCATGATAGTTGCCTTTACTATATAATAAATACTAAACACATGGTAAGGGTACAATTGACTTCTGGCCGGAAACTGTAAGGTTTAAACTGCACTAACGAAAACGCGCAATACAAGCCAAGCGAGATTCAGTGGTCAGCCAATAGGGAATATGTATGCATTTATAAACAAAATATGAAAATACCGTAAAACAGATCACCAAAAGTGAAATTCCCAATGCCTAAGAAATACGGATGATATTTGAAACTGTTAAATAGACAGCGGTTAGACAGAGAGATCCGATATGCACTGTGATTCCATGTAACAGGTCGGCCATAATAAACTCATGTTAGATTCTGTTTTACGAGAAAGAGCTAAAGGAATAAATCTATGTTTGCTTATGTTTCGGTTATTTTTATAGCTATTAAAAAATATTAACTGTTTGTTATATGAATCAGCATTTATCGAAGTGGTGAAAAAAAATCCCTGTTGCCAGAATGTTTTGTTTTAAAACCTTTATTCATAGTTAATGCTTCTGTAGCAAGTGATAAGCGATAACGTAATAAAGAGAATTCCTTGTTACCATTCTTGCTGAGCAAATCAAGATTTAAGCCTTCAGATAAGAGTGCTTTCAGAAAATGCAACGTTCCGTGCGCCATCACTAAACAATGAATGAGATAAGGTAAGAAAGAAACACATAATTCTCAACTTTCTTGTTGCTAACTTTGATTTGTAATATTAGTTGTAGGTAACTAGCATCGTTAGAAAATTGGACGGATATCTACAAGCTTCGGGTTTGGTGTCATATTGTCAGTAATCTAGTCATCAGTACGGCATGCATTCCGGAGCGCATACAGCATAACTGCAGAATACACCTTTTAGTAAATACACGGCGTAATAAACAAAATCATGGGAATTAAATGATTAATTATTATTATATTATATTGTTGTATTAGATTGAAAAGGGCATGCTTCGATGGTTCGGTCATTTGGAAAGGATGGATGAAAAAAGATTGACGAAAGAGATATACAGAGCGAAAGTGAGTGGAAGGGTCGGAAGAGGCCGCCCTAGGCGTACTTTTTCGAATCAAATCGGAGAAATACTGGAAAAGGGCCGAACCTTAAGTACCCGACACCGACGTGCGTGCATGACTCGATGTATGAATGTGGAAGAAGCGAAAGACATTTGTCAGGATCGTAGCAGGTGGAAAGAAGTCGTCTCTGCCTACCCCTCTGGGAAACAGGCGTGATTTATGTATGTATGTATGTATATTATATTGTACATAATATAAAAACTCATGACTGGACTGACTGACATACCTACAATGCACAACCTTGAAGACTAGTTCTCTAAAATCCTGTTTTTTTTTGTGTACTAGGGGTGCAATAAAAACACTTCGAAAATCGGTCCCTAAATTGGTTGTGATGGTTTGTAAACCGATCATTTCTGAAGTTGAAAACTTAAAAATATGCAATGTTTATGTTTATGTTTTTATTTTTTGCCTGTGTTTTTGTATTTTGCGGGTGGTAGGACCCTGTGCAGGGTCCGTCCGGATCGCTACCACCATCTTATCCATTAACCTACCGCCAAACAGCAGTATTCGCATTGTTGTGTTCCGGTTTGGGGATAAGACAGCCGGTGTAATGACTAGCATAGAGGCATTCCATCTTAGTCCTCAGGGTTGGCAACGCATTTGCAGTCTTAGGCTTGCAGTCTTGTGAATGCGAATGTCCATGGGTCACAGTTTCCACTTACCATCAGGTGGCCTGTGTGCTCGTTTGCCTTCTCTATGACATAAAAAAATAAAAATAATGTTTATGTCTTAATAAAGTATTAATTAATGCTGTCTACCAAAAATAATTATAACATGTGTAGCGGGCGAAACTCGACTCGTAAATAGTTATAAGGATAGGTATAGGGTAAAGTCACCAGTGGTCAGCCAGAGACCTGTAGTCGGCCTCTGCCTATACTTTGTATTAGTGGGAAGAGTACGAAAAATACATCTCCCACTCCTCGCACTCATATAAGGTCGACTACTGGTCTCTGGCTGACCACTGGTGACTTTACCCTAGGTATCGTATTGACGAAAGTATGAAATATGAGTGAATATGGTAGGTATATGTTGGATTTATAAATAAAATAAAAAACCAAAAACAACCAAGTCAAAAGTAGCATTTATTCAGCAAAAATAATAGGATTTGTTTTAAACTAGGTATAGGTACATACGTAATATCAACTATGAACATTTTTTTCTGATTAAATCCTACTTTTCACTTGTAATATTTTCTGCTTTCATTTTTTCCAACAAAAACTCTTCATATCTCGCAAAATATTGATCCTTTAAGTATGGGAACGGTCTCATTCGATTCAGCGCAAAAAATACATGGAATTTGACACTTACCTAATCTCGTAAAATATCCCTCCTGCCCATACCCCCCGATGGGGGTAGGACTCCAAAATTATGGTAGGGCTCGGCACATCCTCATTTATACTGCCAAGATTAAGTCCTTGATGTATATATTTTGTCTCCAGAATATGCTATTTTTACCGTATTATAATATCAACATTACAAATTACACAACTTAGATTCCTGTTACAAGAACGTTATTTTAATGAACCTCTCATCTTTTAGTATATAGTTAAAAACAAAGTAGCTTCCCGCTGTCTCTGTCCCTCTGAACTGACTATACGTTTAGATTTTCCAAACTACCAACGCAACGGAATTTAACACGTTTTTTATCAAAAGTGATTCAAGAGGAAATTTATACAAAAATAATGGTTTGTCCTGAATGACTAACTGACTGACGGATCAACGCACAGCCTAAACCGCTTTTAGTAGAGAACTGAAACTTGGAGTCTTGGAGGGTGTGTTCTTTGTGTGATGTAGGCATCCGATTAGAAAGGATTGCCCGATATTGTACCCCTAAGGGGGTGAAAAAGGGGGGCAAAGTTTGTATGGGACAACGTGACTCCTTGGTCGAATCTATTTCAAACTTCGCATAAACATTCTTTAACAGAATTTATGGAAGACGTGTTTCGTATTTTACTGTAATTCATCCCCTAAGAGGGTGGAAAAAGGCGTAGAAAGTTATTTTGGGGGTGATTTGCTTCGAAGTTGATATCAATCTCCTTAGTGATTTTGATTTCCGTTAGTTTTATTTTAATACATGTTTATAAACTCAATCTGATTTTATTCAAAAAAGGTTGAACTGTCACAAAAGCTTGGTGCAATGCAAATACCCAAACCGCTGAGTCTAACGATTCCATTTTTGGTACATAAGTCCCTTATGAGGTCTAGGTGTGCAGTTAGAAAGGATTTCCCGAAAATCGACCCCCAACGGGGGAGTAGCGGGAAATTAATTCTACGCGTACGAAGTCGCGGGCGTCCTTTAGTATATATATATATATATATATATATATATATATATATATATATAAAAGGCAAACCTGACTCACTGACTTAGATATCAACGCACAGCCGAAACTACTGTACCTAGAAACTTGAAATTTGGTACAGAGGTTCCTTTCATGATGTAAGTGGGCACTAAGAAAGGATTTTTGGAAATTCACCCCTAAGGAGTTAAAATAGGAGGAGTAGCGGGAAAGTAATTCTACGCGTACGAAGTCGCGGGCTTTCTCTAGTATATAATAACATCTAGTTTATTTACGGGTGCAACAGAAAACTCAGATAAACCGAAGCGAAGCGAGGGCGGGTCGCTAGTTATTAACAAAATCAAATTGGTGTTAAATCTGTCCAAGTTTTAGTAAAATAATTAAACGTATTTGAGTATGAAAGTCACTCCGAGGACAATAACTAAGGTCAAAAAAAATTAAACCCAGTTGCATCGCTGTCAAGGTGACATTTAAGGGCATCTCAAAGTTTGGGCCAGCAAGAAATATAAATTAAGTTATCATTTCACTCAAACTATGATATAAAAATAAATTTGAGAAGTAATTGAAATTGTAATCACACAAATGACTGAGTCACTGGAAAGCGATTACGACGAAAGAACGAAATGTTAAGCGAGGCGAGTGAAGTGACGTCTCACATCAATCAAGCGGCACACAACTTGTTGACACGGGTGTATCGAGTCAATGATACCAGTGCAATAAATAAATTAAACGTACAAAAACAGTATTCTCGTTTTAAATAAATATAACAAAGAGCTTATATCAAAATAAAGTTTGCCATCAACAAATTAAATTCTTTCATCTTGATTACAATATATGTTTTTGTTGTAGAAAGTCGATTTCTTATAAATAGGAAAGTATAAATATTATGAATACTGCAAATGTTTTTCGTTAACCGCAACACCTTTGTTTAGATTTATTCTGTGGGAATAAAATCCGACTGTAACATACGTTGGTAGGTACTAAGAAATTTAGTCATATTTTTATCGTAATTTACACAATCATACGAGATAAGGATAACAGAACTAATGGAATATATGGACACCTGTGTCAACAATGACTCATTTTTTTCAATTTCTAATCTATACCACGTAGTCTCATCTTCCTTATCACTACGGTGTATATAAAAAGCCGGAGGCGCGGAGGAGGGCAATTTCCTCGCCCGCTGTAAGATAGGGCAGGCAACAAGGCAAGGGAGCCGTAGGGGCTGAGGCTGGTCGAAAAAAGCCGAAGCTGCGAAGACGAGCGAAGTTACCGTACTTTCTTACGCAAAGGGCGGACGGGCCACACTTCCCGCATCGCCGGAGCAGACCGGTAGGTATTTCAGGCATAGCTAATCTTCGGGATATAGATTTTCGGTCCAACTTACATTCGGGATTTTAAAGTTTCGTTCATTTTAATATTCGGCCTTCTGTTCATATGCCTTATGCCCTCGGTATTATAATAATCTGAGATGCAAATTAGCGACTAATCAGTGAAGACTCTGTATAAATCAAGCTCATTTGTTTCAATACATACTGTAGTCTGTATTATGACCTTGTAACGCGCCGACCATGTATAATATTAACGTGAACTTGAACTTTTATGTAACAGGGCAATTCGGTGGTTGCTGTATCAGCGTAGGATACGTTTATGATTTATATTATACAAACTGATAACTTTGCAATGGTCACGTTTTTATCGTTGAGTTTGAACTTCGGGCACTAATTAAGTCGGGCGCTTCCTATTTTTTTTAGTAATTAGTATATTTTAATTTTACGAAATTTCGGCAAATTATAGGCACGCTAATTTATTTGGTTTTACTGTCAACTGACTAGATTAATATGTTCCAAATATGCCAAACTCGACTCCATTTTTGCCTATGTTTGTCTACTTCAGATTAATATTTGACACATTTTGTATTATTAAATGTCAAATTTTAACCCAAAGTAAGCCTTATCTGTCCACGATTTGAATATAGGAACCCGACATTAGTCACCACAGGCGTAAGTAAACCAAATACTTTCTCATAGATTGGGAAATACTTTCTCATGGGAAACGTCCAAGAGTCAGGAACAGGGTCACATTAAGCCCGAAATAATAAACCTAATGTAACCTAAGCACGAGGGGTTAAATTACTGAAAAACTTATTTTAAAAAAACACGCCTGCTCAGCTATGAATTTAATTATGAAGTGGATAATAACAATGTGTATTATATACAGAATAAACAATGGAGGTTTGGTGCATATGCGTGACCCCGTGCTCGAATAAAGTGGTTATACCGTCTGCGCATACACAATACTAGAGGACTGAGTAACTGAAATGTAAAACTTCCTTCTATGTGTAAGTCAGTAGGTAGTCTGTCCAGGCAAAGGCATGACGACGGGTCTACGACGTGGAACAGACTGTCGCCTTGTCGACAAAGATAGCTTTCAGCCAGTTTCAAGAGAATTGTGAAGAGCCGCTGTTAAAAAAAACCTAAAATTTTGCTCCGGACGATGACGTTCTCACTCCCTAAATCAAGTCCAATATCCACGTATTTTGAGTATGTACTGTTTTTATTTGTTTCATACGTACTAAGAAATATTTTTTTGGCAAGGAAAATGTACCTACAGATAGTTTTTCATAATATCTACAACATGTTCAAAAATTTTAAAAATCTTATTAGGTTTAAGCGGAGAACGTTATCGCATTTAATATGGAATTTTTTAGCTTCACATTCCTCTTAGAAGAAACAATGGTCAGAATCAGGCAGAAACGGCAAGACATTATGTTTTATTACAAAAATATGACGCGCCGTGTGCTCAATTGAATCTATCATCAATATATAAATCCATCCATCCATCTTCCTGCCCTTGTCCCACACTAGATGGGGTCGGCACAACATGTTTTCTTCTTCCACTCTCCGCTACCCACTGTTAACTCTGCATTCACCTTTTTCGTAAACATGTCATGATTCACAAAATCCATCCAAACCTTCGGTCTTCGTCTACACTTATATCCATCCACATTTATACGAGAATCATCGATATAGAAATAAATCAAAATAATCCTTTTTTTCTCAGAATGGCGCCGGCACAGAGTAACATGGATGCGTGTGACGAAGACATGCATTCCCGGATCAAAATGAGGCTCTCTCCCATAGAGCATATCGGTGAAAATGGTGAAGCAAATTGTGATAATAATAATTCAGTGAATAGTGAAAAAACGGACCAAGAATTTGACTTAAATAAATACGAAGCTATGAAGTTCAAAGCAAGGATCAGGTGGCCTGATCTAATAGTGCAAGTGTTGTTGCATTCAGTTTCAATTTATGGACTGTTCCTGATAGTTACATTTAAAGTGAAAATTTTAACAATACTTTTTGGTAAGTTAATTTTCTACATTTTGTATTAGATTTAGAGGGTACCGTCGGTACCCTACCTGATCGAATACCAGCAGATTACTGTTAGTCAAGTGACTTATGAAATATATGTCCAGGTGGAATTGGCCAGGTTGCGTACAATAACAATAAGTAATGACTCAAAATACTTCGAGAGGAGGAGGGGAGACAAAATTTGTCTAACCATAGATTGGAGTGAACAAGTGAACAATGTGCAACGTTGGTAACTCATGACGTCTTATGACGGTTAATTTTTGGGTTCCGTAGTCAAACTAGGAACCATTATAGTTTCGCCATGTCCGTCCGTCCGCAGCCTAGATCAGATAACTTTACTAAGCTTACTAGAAATCTGTAATTTGGCATGAATACCTATACATATTTGTCACGCCAATAAAGTGGTAAAATAAATGTACAAAAAAACATTTTTTTCGTGTAACTCCACTACACGTAACGTGGGGATGTTTTTTTTTCTCGTCTACTATGTAGTTTTGGCTGGGGGGGGGGGGGGGGGGGGTTACAGCCAAAACTACATAGGTATTACCTACTAAAAATAAAAAATAAAACTTAAATGAAAGCACATATAATGAATTTAATAAGAAAACTATGAACATTAAGTACCTACACTTCATTGGTTCTTGAGTTACAAACGGTTTAAATGTTTATAACTACCGAAAACTATTTGCAGTGTTGGTAAACTGACCGCAACCTATGTCGATGTATCGGGATAACAGTTTTCCAACGGCAAAATTAAGTTTGTCGCGAGGTCTAAGTAATTTGATTGTAGTTGTTTGTTTGTATTTGATTTGTTTGTTGTTGTGTCGTTGTTGCTTCGGAACCCTACACTGAGCGTGGTCCGACATGCTCTTGTACACAATCTGCCAGGTTGTGCCTGGGTAGATCAACTTTTATAAAAGTCCCCATTCACCCAGATCTGTTGTTAATTAACCAGGTAGGTTTATTGACGGTGCTCTCCGGGTCTATATCCTATTCATTTGTTAAGAAGGTCAACTAACCACAGATTTTCCAACCAACAAACTATACTACACAACAATTCTCTCACGCAGAGGTGATCGGTACACGAGTAGGAATTTATCAGATTTGAAACTCTCATTTTTGTATCGGTTTTTCCTGTTTAAGCCGCAATCACACTTCGAGCGGAGGCGGCGCGGTGCGGCGCGTGCCCATGCCCATACTAAAAAGCGTTTCTAAAGCGTGGAGGAGGCGTTTTTTTAAGGGATTGCGCTGCACTGCGCCACGTAGCGTCCGCTCTCAGACTCAGTACATTTGCAGCTTTATAGGTAAAAAACGTAAGTAAAGCTCCTCTTGCATGTAGTTGTAACACATCTGTATAGACCGTTAGACATTCTATATTGGAAATTTGACGTAAATCCCATATTAGTTTTCAACACAACTACATGCAAGAGGAGCCTTTCTTAAGTTTTTCACCTATACCAAGCTACGATTTGACTGTTTCTGAGAAATAAACTTTGGGTCTTGTTGCTATCCTAAAGTACAGTCGTTAAATATCTTCAAATGCATGTAAAAGGGAAAATATAGAAAGTTAATATTTGAATGATCTATATGAATAACCAGGATAAACGCACCAGTCTTTATTAGCATCTTATATTATCATTTAAAAAAAAGATAAAAGATGTTTATTCACTAAGTTTGCACAGGCACTTTTACGCGTCAAAAATCTAACAACCAACGCAAGAAACCACTGCTGAGAAGAAACGCAGCAAGACTCAACAGTCAGTCGTTTTTCTTAAATATAGGTTATGATAATATCATACAATTACCAAACTTAATCTAGCATTATAGTAAGACTATGAATAACATATTCATACGTAGTTGAGCAGGAAAATGTGTCAAAACTCAGAATTTGATGATACGATATAATTACAAAGTTTGTATTAATGGTCGAGCCGGTTTAACGCTTGTAGCAACTTTACTGTTCAATATTGTCTATGATCGGCTCCTATCGTTTATGTATCGTAGATGTGATGATATGATAAAATCACAAAAAAACCTTTTTGGGACATCTTTCGTTAAATAATAAGGATTTACTTTTAAATCATGATTGCTTTTGATTCGTCTTTGGTGCTCAACTGTTGGTGGTCTAAATGAAAATCAACAAATACGGCACTTAATGCGTCATGGGAGTTTATTTCGTTTACAAGTGCTAAGGCCTCTACAAGGCCAAGTTGGGTAAGTATATAGGTACGTAAAAAAATACGTTCAAAAGTGAAAATGAAAACTTACAACAATTTGAATTTGTTCGCACGAAACCCACGGAACCCCGTGCACTATTCATGCAAAATGCAATGCTCTAGAGACTAGTTCTAAAAAATCTAATATGTGAAATACCTTTGTTACATACATACATAAACTCACGCCTTAATTCCCAGAGGCAGAGGCTTAATTACCAACAACCAATAACTCTAAAAATTTGTATATACAGGGTGGCTCATTCAAATCGTTCAGTATGGGAAAGTCTGAAACTATAAGACATACGAAGATTGGTTCTTAGGAACCATGTCACCGATTTTGATAAAAAGAAAAACTGCATTCATACATTTGAAAAAAAACTGTACCCAGCTAGGGAATCGAACTCGGTTGTTTTGAAAAAATAAACTTACACTATTTCTATTCAGATATCGATTGTGTAGGTCTTAAGCAGTTAATGTTTCTAAGAAACATGATGTCTAAAATCCAGAAAATGCATTGTTTTCACATAATTTTTATTTATTTTAATAGATGTTCGAAGTGACCTTGTTGAATATTGTAACGAATGCCTGAACTTGTTGAATATTGTAACGGTCGGATCGATTCCCCAGCTGGGTACAGTTTTTTTTTTCAAATGTATGAATGCAGTTTTTCTTATTATCAAAATCGGTGACATGGTTCCTAAGAACAAATCTTCGTATGTCTTATAGTTTCAGACTTTCCCATACTGACCGATTTGAATGAGCCACCCTGTATAAACAAACCTTCTTATAATATATACAAACCTTCTGTGGTTTCGCATGAAAATCCGTTCAGTATTTTTTGAAGTTTTCGCGAACATATACAGACACAGCGCTTTGTTTTATAATATGTCTAAGTGATATCGTAATCAAATTGTGGACGTGATAGTTAATCTTGTTCACATGACAATGTGCACTACGCTACTACAAAAAAAAATAGGCTTAGATTAGTCAAAACAAATTGGAATAGACCTCTTACACGGAGCTTACACAGGCAGGAATTTAGTGTTCATTGCGTAGATTTGAAGCCGCACGTAGGTATTTAACTTCGAGGTTACCCCGATTGCAGTAAAGAACTACCACAATTACTTGACACCGTATTCTTTTGAATTAGAAAATAGCCGCGTCCTTGTAACTTGCTTAGCGGCGCGTGACCCTAACCGTTGATGTCATGTTAATTTTAACAGATTAGCATTTGATTATTGTAACTCTTAGCGAAGCCACGGTGCAAATTTGACAGCCATGAAGACTGTAGCCGAGTGCCTGACCAATGAGATTAGGCTCGGGTTTAGTGACACTAAATACAAAATAGGTAATATTTTTAAGAGGAATGTAAATCGCCTCTTAAGTCGCCTACCTATCCATAAATTTCAAAACAAATTTGCTTCGGGCGATTACGTTAATCACTCCCAAAATCAAGACCATTTTCCACATTATATGTTTACATTTTTGGACCTTATTTCTATGAAATATCTTTGACGTCGACTGTACTTACTATGAAAAACTAGGTCGGTACGTTTCTCTTTCTTTTGTTTTTTTTTTTAATTCTAACAAATATTTTCTTTGAAAGGAAAACGTACAGACAGTTTTTCATAATATCTACTACATGTTCAAAAATCGTAACAATCGGACTAGATTTAAGAGGATAAAAACTTAAAAACGTTAGTATTTATTATGGAAATTTTTAGCTTCATAATCCTCATAAGGAAAGATCTCATATCAGATTAATTACAAAATGGTCGATTATGTTTGGCGAGGTTCTGCTAACCTTAGTCGTTATTATAACAGAGGGCCCTGCCAAGATGCATTACGCTACGCTAACTAGCGTTTCTATCCGTTTCGTTTTTAACCAATCGCGTCACTGGTAGATCACGTGACTTTTCGTATCACATCACCTACCAGTGACGCGATTGGATTAAAAACGAAACGAATAGAAACGCTAGTTAGCGTAGTGCAGCTTTGCAGGGACCTCAGGCATTTTCTAGGAAAGATATTCCATCTTGAAGTTATTAAATGACGTCATCGGTTCCAGAAAAGTAGGATTGTAATGTAGGTCTATGGTTTTATGGAAATACTTGTTCCGTGTCAAGTAAATTGTGTAAATGAAATATCAAAAATTAATTGAGCATGTTTTTTACGCGAAAGTGATACCTATCACGACTTTATACCAAAACTGATTATTTTGTATGACCCCCCCCCCCCCCCTTAAATAATACATCAAAAATCTTGATGCTCCCCTTCTTAAATCAACCTTTGGGTTAATTTTCACAAATTTTGTAAATTCAGGTCGTGTGTAAATTAAAAATAATAAAACCGTTTTTTTTCACTTTAAACAATACTAGACTATTTTTGAATTAAACATTTTTTAAATACTTATTTTGTCACATGGCGCGTAAAGCAAGTACTTACACTGGCCAACTGATCACCAGATTTAGAATCTGAAGACTTCAATGCCAAACTTAGGACTAATATGTATGCTAGTCATTTCACTGGTTGCTATTCCCACGTTGAAACGAAACAATGCGAACACTGCTGCTAGGTCCTGAGTTAAAGAATGGTGGCGGCAATCCCAACGGTACCAGCTGAAGGTCCTACCACATTTCATAATAATATACATTGACGACGCGTTTAGTTCAGTTGGTAGCGTCAACGAAGCTAGCGATCCTTACTTTGATTCCCGTTTCGGCCAAATATTTTTGTGCTGAGCGTTGTATGTATTTCCCTATATAATGTTGTTTATTGTTTTCTAGTACCCGTACAAGCCTAGACCTTAGTTTGGGACTAGGTCAATTTGTATTGGCCCCCAGTTTTTTTTTTTTTTTTTTTTTTCTTTTTTTTTCCGAATATCATCATATGTCTAGGTACGATCTACTTGTCACTTAGGGTCAATCTAACTGTAACATGCTCTATCTCTTGTTTCGTTGTCTAGTATCCAGAGTACAAACCTAGAGCTTCATTTGGAATTGGCTTAATTTCTGTTATGTAATCCCTGATCTATATGTTTATTAACCAACCTCAAAAAAAGGAGGTCTCAATTCTTCGGGTCTTTTTATGTTTGTTTGTATTAATTGAGAAGTTGACCACATACATTTTTTTAATAATTGTATTTAATTTTAATTTGACATCTGGAGACTCTTTACAGCTCCAAAATTGACCGTGGAGACTTTCTACATCTCCCTTGTTTTGTGTTTTTTTTTTATTATATTTAATTCTTAATTTTAATTTGACATTTGGAGACTGTTTACATCTCCGAAATTGTATTATTTATTTTAATCCGACATTTGGATATATTTAATTATTATTACCTACTACTGGGACCTGTACATCCCTGTGACATTTAAATTGTGTAGCTTAAGTTTAGTATTGTAATAAGTGATTTATTTAGAAAAAAGGCTTACTGTTGAGTTTCTTGCGGCGCTTCTTCTCAACAGTGGTCTCTTTGGAAGCGCTGGTAGACTCAGACTTGTAAAAGTGCCTACAGGGCCTACTTACAAAACTTTTTAAAATAAATAAATAAAAAATAACAGCATAAATACGATCACTAAAAAGTATACTGAAAATAAAATGAATGTTTAAAGAACCAAATTCCGACTATGAAACGCAAAAAAATACTTCTTTTTAAAATGGCAGGTACGAGTAGATAGGTCAGGAAAACTTAAGTCGGCGTTCCAAAATATCTAGAGAATATACATAGAAAACCTCCAAGACTCACACCCGTATACACAAACGTCACTATGAGGTCTCACGGTGCTCACGAACGCACCAATCACAAAGCTGTATTGAACGCAGTGCGTTTACTCAGTGAAGGATGACGTAAGTATTGTTTGTGAATACGGGTGTCAGTAACTACCTAACAAAAAATATTAGCCGTGAGCTTCGTAGGCAGGTCACTACCAGCTAGTCCAATGTGTCGTCATTTGCAATCCCATTTTTTCTGTCCAGCATTCCTGACAATCTACACGTCTGGGTTTGGCATCACGGCGGGGGTGCACCGGCTGTGGTCCCACCGCGCCTACCAGGCCACGACGCCGCTCAGGGTCCTTCTGGCCGTCCTCTTCACGGTCACTGGACAGGTAAACCGTGTTGATTTTTTCATTCATTCAATAAGTACCATCACTATTTTTTACACACAAAAAACTGACAACACCGAAGCTGTCATTCTACTGCAGTGAATAAAAAGTTCATGTATAGCTAGGTGGTTCTTCAAAACTCTGGTTCATTAATTAAGATGTCATACGTCTGAGCCACTAGCCAAAAAGCTGTCTATATGACCTCTGTAAGACAAAGCTCTCTAGTAAATCCCTATAAGTCTAACCTTAATTAATGTCTGTATTGTATTCGGCCATTAAGTAGTTCGGTTTTATTTATTTCAACATCTTTGCACGATACGAATTAGTGTAAAAAGTACAAATGATAAAATATGTTGATAAATAATTTATGTCCACTTGCACGCTAGAGAAATATCTATAATTATTAAATATTTATCTCCCCTCTTTTCCTCTTCTAAAGTGGTGGACGCCAACTGGTCCACAAGCGCACGCAATCTGGTTTATGCGGATGCGAAATCGGTAAATCACATATTACAACTATTTGTCAATTTACTAATACAAAAATACGATGTTTAATTTAATAATAATAATAATAACCGTTTCGGCAAACGGTCTTATAGCGAAGAGTCTCGACCAACACCTCAAGAGAATCTCGCTAGATGGCTGGGTCAAGGGCCACATACATAAGGCAGTACCACATGAGTAAAGAAACGGAACAGAGACTAAGCTTCTAAAGAGCGCGCAAAATTTATACCTAATATGGTAGGGTTGGCACTGGTGGACAAAAATAAATAAAATGATATCGATCAGTTTTTAGGGTTCCGTAGCCAAATGGCAAAAAACGGAACCCTTATAGATTCGTCATGTCTGTCCGTCCGTCTGTCCGTCCGTATGTCACAGCCACTTTATTCCGTAACTATAAGAGCTATACTATGGAAACTTTGTAAATAGATGTATTCGGTGAACCGCATTAAGATTTTCATACAAAAATAGAAAAAAAAACAATAAATTTTTGGGGTTCCCCATACTTAGAACTGAAACTCAATTATTTTTTTTCATCAAACCCATACGTGTGGGGTATCTATGGACAGGTCTTCAAAAATGATATTGAGGTTTCTAATATATATTTTTTCTAAACTGAATAGTTTGCGCGAGAGACGCTTGCAAAGTGGAAAAATGTGTGTCCCCCCCCCCGTAACTTCTAAAATAAGGGAATGATAAATGTAAAAATAATATATGATGTACATTATTATGCAAACTTCCACCGAAAATTGGTTTGAACGAGATCTAATAATTAGTTTTTTTTTAATACGTTATAAATCGTAAACCGCATTTTACCTTTCATTCAATCAACTCCAATATAATAAAGAATAAAGATAAACATTTATTTAGATGTATAGTGGTACGGAACCCTACGTGCGCGAGTCCGACTCGCACTTGGCCGCTTTTATTTATTTATTGATTACAAATTACTTACGCTAAAGATTTTGTTTTTATAACTTTTGTTTTTTAATAATTTATTATATATTTTAATTGAATGATAAATCCTTAATCTCATGAACAGATTTTTTAAATAATCCTATGGAAAGCATTCACATGGCATATCAAATTTACATTCACTCATTATAACACAACAAATACATTGAAATCGAACACGACGCGGTGCGCACCCTGCGCTTGTGACCAAACTGAACTAGTATAAACCAGTTTCTGCGTGTACGTGACGAGGAGTTTGGTCACACGCACACACGCGCATCGCGCTTGTAGTAGTGTACCTATCGCAGCGCGGTTGTATGAAGCTTAGTCTCTGTTCCGTTTATTTACTCATGTGGCAGTACTCCTCGACACGGCACGCATTGTGAGGAGGTCCTCTCTCTGCAGCCCTAACCACCGATAGCTTGAGCCCTGCCCCGCTGCCGGCGGCACTCGTAGGTTAGGTTTTTTATAAAAAAAAATTTTTTATATTTGATATTTATTGTAAAGAACCTAACTTATAGAAAATATTATAAAAATCTGAAATAATAATAATCATTAACTTTATTTCAGGCTACAAGGCCCATATTTACAAATACCTTATAGACTAACAAATATAACAATATATGTATATACATATAACAGACTACTACTACTACACTTTCGCGGTGTCAGCTAGACGGTGGCCACGAAATCACCGTAATATGACACCCCTCGGCCAGAACTCCTCCTTTAAAAAGGTCGACAGAACTTTGGTCAACTATCTACGCCTTCCAACTGGTCGGTTGGTTTGGTGTGACTTACCAACTCCGCTAAGTGGACGCAATCAGGTGAAATGATCCTGAATACGCGTACACTTCTATATTTTTATGATTTAATAGAGTGTAAGTAAATTTAAATCCTCCTAAAACACTACTAATATGAGAGTTATCATATTTTAATCACTCTAGATTATTTTCAGCTTTACAGCAGGTTTATAACGTGGTTACGTGATCTTGGATTACCAACGCACGAGTACCTAGAGGTATTTGATAAAAAAAATACACTACATCATTATCATGTGCATTTATTTATTTCATAAACTAACACTATAATTCATTCATTGATTCATTTGATCCTTATGCTCGATCCTGCTCTAACCGCACCCATTGTCTCCCCACCTTGTCACGCATGTCATAAAACCATCTGACAGTTACTATTATTACTTATACCCACGAATCGGATTTAAATTGTTTGGCCACCATTTTAGAGTTCTTTCCCAATGACAGACAACTTCAGCACGCACAACAAACTAATTTTTGGAACATTTTTTTTTTCATTTATAAATAACGTAGCTAATTAAGGTTTTTAATGGCAGGTTAGTGCCACTAATAACCGTTTGAAATTTTGTGCAATTAGGCCTTACTGCCCAGTATGGAATGGCATAAAGAAATGTATGTATAAAATAAAAACAAAAACAATACATCGAAGACAAAATCAGTAAAGTACAAAGGCAAACTTTTTATCTCTTTATGGGATCTCTTGCTGTGAACTAACCCTTGAGGGATTTAAAAAAGTTAAAGGTTGTTCTTGGAGTAGACAAGTGTACACCCTAACCTTGAAAAATGGAACACATTTAGTCATTTTTGTCTCTGTCTACGGTTCTTGTGAATAAATGTATTTTCTTTCTTTCTTTTTAACTCCTCTAGAATACGATTTTGTTGTAAAACGCGACTAAATTTTTGTGATTACTGAACATGACAGAGCCTGTGCCAGCACCCTAAGGTCGAAAACCTGGCTGGTGGTTTTTTATTTAATGCCTCAATATAAGATCCAAATGGCGGATCTTTTCTAAGCAAGGTATCCTTAACTCATACATATGTATTGTACAAGTAATTTACTAAAAAAATAAAAGCCATAGTCAACTTTCAGTTTTTTTTTGCTTTAACATCGACGTTTATCAACCAGAATCATATCCACTCTTAATTAAGCTCTAATTTATTATAAAAGCCAGCAGACTACCTCCTAGACAACTAGACTGAAGCTTTATGGCTAAGCGACATGCAACGAATGGGGCTCGTTCTCGGAATGGTGGCTTCTACCTACGAGTTCTACGTAGAGGGTCAGTAACCTGCTCACTAAATTAAATAACGTTATGGGTTCCTAGTGAAGAAGGGTACAAGTCGACATAACTCGTAATAAAAAAGCGGCCAAGTGCGAGTCGGACTCGCGCACGTAGGGTTCCGTACCACTATACATCTAAATAAATGTCTTTCTTTATTCTTTATTATATTGGAGTTGATTGAATGAAAGGTAAAATGCGGTTTACGATTTATAACGTATTAAAAAAAACTAATTATTAGATCTCGCTCAAACCAATTTTCGGTGGAAGTTTGCATAGTAATGTACATCATATATTATTTATACATTTATCATTCCCTTATTTTAGAAGTTACGGGGGGGGGGGGGGGGGGGGGCACACATTTTTCCACTTTGGAAGCGTCTCTCGCGCAAACTATTCAGTTTAGAAAAAATATATATTAGAACCCTCAATATCATTTCTGAAGACCTATCCATAGACACCCCACACGTATGGGTTTGATGAAAAAAAAAAAGAGTTTCAGTTCTAAGTATGGGGAACCCCAAAAAAATATTGTTTTTTTTCTATTTTTGTATGAAAATCTTAATGCGGTTCACCGAATACATCTACTTACAAAGTTTCCATATTATAGCTCTTATAGTTACGGAATAAAGTGGCTGTGACATACGGACGGACGGTTCCGTTTTTTGCCATTTGGCTACGGAACCCTAAAAAGGGCATATACACGAACGGAGTATACTACACTTAAACCGTTTTTCACTTGAGCTTCAGAAGACTCCGCTAGCACCCCATCTACTACAGAAACTATGGGTGTTGTAGTGCAGAAAATATAACGTTAACCAGGGTTAGCAGATATTTAAAACATTACAAAAGAACGGATTGCATATCATAACGTTATAACTCGTTTCAATATATCGTTATGACCCTATAACATCTGCCGTCAACACGTCCAATCCGTCATAAGAACGAAAAAGAAAGAATGCTTGTCGCACCACCCCATAAACTCAAATTATTATCCTCTGGCCCTTTATGTATGTCTATTAAAATATATAATAAAATACCTGAAACATTGAAACAAGAATCCAGCTACATAGTGTTTACAAAGAAACTTAAAGAACTGCTGATATCAAAATATTACTACACCATTAACGAATTTGTGAATGAAAATACAGTACAGTAAGTCGTCCTCTCCCATCTTTGCGGTGCCCATCAGGGTTCATAATGAACTATTCTAGTGTTAACTTCTAAGCTAGCAAGTGAGATCTATGTAAAACATTATGATTGCAATAAATTATTGAGAATTGAGAATTGAGAATCTAAGTAGGTACTTACATCACAACGAAAACAAATCATAAGAAAACAAACTTTATTGATTACTTTATGTGAATTAGGAAGGGAGGAGGATAATTTCGGGCTTCCTAAATTCCTTTGGGATTACTTTTTTTATCCTCTTACTTTCGCGTACCCATCTAAAAGAAGTGGCTAAGTATCAATTTAATATAAAAATATTTCAGCGTAGATTTATACTAAAAAAACTGTCTAAGGACATGGCATTGAGGTTATTGATTAACAATAATAAATAATGAAGTTATCTGATAATATCCCTTTCCTAAATAGATATTTTAAAAAAAACAGGGCACAATATAGCTCTAGGCTTGTACAGTCAAGGAATTTAATTCCTATACCACTTTGGACTATGTCAAAGTGACGTAATCAATCAAAACGTAAGAGACTTCTTATGATTTTATTTACAGTGTCACGTTGACATAGTCCAAAGTGGTATAGGAATTAAAATCCTTGACTGTACAGTCAAGGGCATTCTATGCAGCCATCGCGTCAAATATTATGTATACACGGACTTTATTGCTAGTGGCATAATGGTGTATAAATTTATACCCTTACTGTACTATGGGTACTAAGAAACGATAAACTTCCGATAAACTTATATAGAGAAATATACACCTCAATACATAGAAAGCACCCAAGATTCTGGAACAAAAACACGTGCTCATACCAGCATTTGAACCCGGGACCTTTAGCTTAGCTTTTGATTTTGAATGATAAGTAGAAACTATCCAGAAGGAAATATTTAACGCGGTTACGGACTAAATGACGGATTCCGACCATTAGTCCCAACGGGCGTAGCAAGCTGGGGGTGGCCGTCTGTAATAAAATTTATATGTACATCTTGACACCGCCCTAGACAAGATTCATAGCGCTGTAATTGGCATATCGCCGTCGCCGCTGAACAAAAAGATAGATTACCGTTATCATGTTCTAGTATTATGCAATATTTGTGTATTTGTGATCTGTGGGTTCGGATTGGAGGCGACGAAGCTCGCAGAGTATGTACGGCTTAAGACCGGAGTTACCTCTACCTTTATTTTAAGGCATTTGTGTTGAGAGTACCGACCAAATATCTGTCGTCCTTTTTAAAGGAGGCTTCTGGGCTTTTCAGCGTTTTCATTCATTTTAAGTCATTATTATTATGTATGTTAGTCTGTAAGGTTTTTATAAATAGGGGAAATAAAGTTAATCTATTCTATTATATTCTAATATATCTGATGAGCACAAATAAATGTTCCTGAGTCATGGATGTTTTCTATGTATTTAAGTATATATTTCTCTATATAAGTATTTATATCGTTGTCTAGTACCCATAGTACAAGCCTAGAGCTTAGTTTGGGACTAGGTCAATTGGTGTGACATTGTCCCCTGAGATTAATTAATTAATCTGTATATTAGAATATAAGTTCGCTTGCCGCCGTCTATACGCCTGTTGTAGATACGCTTAGATCTTTCTAACTAAGCAACAGATTTTATGAATGGATATTCAAGAGAATGGTTTTTAAGTGTAAACACTGGTTTATGGACGGGTTGTACAGAAAACTCTCTCAAACTGAAGCGAAGCGAGGGCGGGTCGCTAGTTTAAATAAAAAAAACCGGGCCAGAGCACCGGACCATGCTCAGTGTAGGGTTCCGAAAGCCGCTAAGTACTATAAACATAAAAATAACAAGTAAAGATAAGATAAGATAAAAGAAATTTATTCAGTAAGTAGACCGCTCGGGCACTTTTACACGTCAAGATACTACCAGCGCTTCCCAAGAGGAGACCACTGCTGAGAAGAAACGCTGCAAGAAACTCAGTAATAACTTATAGTCTATTTAAAGTGGTGGTGCCGTGATTTTAGGAGGTATTAACAAACACTTTAATCGCCTGTATCTCAAAATCCAATGATGTCTACTTAGTCGTGATACTCGTAGTTATCCTTTTCAATTCGTTATATGCGCTTTCATTGGAGATATTTTCTAGTGTTTAAAAATTGTAATTTTGGCTGTTAGGTTAATTTTTCATAAACGAATTCCTTAATCAAAATATTGTTTTTACATATCTGCAATATTACTACTAACGACATCCCCAGGGTACGTGAGGAGGTACAGCAAAAAAAAATGTTTTCAATATTTTATTTTACGACTTTGGTGGCGTGATTAATATGTATATTCATGCGAAATTACAGCTTTCTACTACTAAGAGTATCTGAAAACTATACGGGTTCCTAGTTTGACTACGGAACCCTAAAAACACTTTTATTCAAAATATACTGGAATGAGCCATGATAATAATGTTAACTAATGTGTTTACACCACTTACTTTGATAACCGCTCATAAAATGATGTTCTCGTAAGAATTATTACACGAGATAATGATAAACGCAGTTACAACACCATAATTTCACTGTAAAAACTCAATAAACTTCTAATTTTACGATATTTGCGCAAACATTCTGATATATGCATGCTATCTTTATTTTTAACGAGCTTCTGCCCGCGACTTTGTCGGCGTAGATTTCGAATATCGTTATTCCCTCGGGAATTTTTAAATTTTCCGGAATGAAATGAAGCCTATGTGTTAATTTAGGGTATAAGCTATCTCCATTTCAAATTTCATCCAAATCCGTCCAGCCGTTGCAGCGTGAAAGAGTAACAAACATCCATCCATACATACAAACATTCGCGTTTATAATATTAGTAAGGATTCTGTCCTAACAACTCATCCATCATCTTCTCCTTCATCATTTTACTCTCCAAGGACGGCAAAGAATAATTTTAAAATTATTTGTATTAGAATTCGTTCGTAGAATTATAATATCTTACTTGTCTAGAGCGACGAACTGTTTATTAATATGGCCTTAAGTTTAATTAAAATAACTATTACTTCTAGTAACTTCTACTAATATACGTATACATATCTACTTACTACTCTTTTTAGTAAGTAATTTAAGTAGACCCTATCTAAATGGTTTGAACCGAGAATTCACAACAAATTTTATAAAATCCAATGCTGATTATTATTTAAACTCCGATTTCAACTACAGAGTCGTAGTTATGTACCTACATTGTAGAATGATTTAAAGAATAAACTGACGTTAAAGATTTCTACGATAGAGAACGACTTTGCTCCGCGCCACGACTTGGTTACAACACATGCTGTTAGAAAACTCACAATACAAAACTTCGAATCGCTGTCCTTTTCACTCTTCGGTTTTTACGCTATTCAAGGAAAGGGACAGGGTTAACGTGACTCAGAGCTGATTTTGGGAGCAAGAGGCCTTGTCTATTGAGGCATCTTAGTAACGACCGACTTGTACAAACATCGAGGGTCGTCGACCTCCAAGCCCTTCCGCCGACTTCTTACTTTCTAAAAAGTGGGCCCTAAGCTCTGCTATCGAGGTGCAATAGGACAAAATACTGATGCAACGTAACTTCGTTGTTATATTTTTGTATGAAAAAATAATTGCAAACCTAGTTCAGACTTACTTGTCTTATATATATGATAAACAACTTACTAACCTCAAAATGAAACTCTTGGGTAAAACAGCGTTTTTATCGTAAATAAAGTAAACTGAGAAAACATTTTGGACATCACTTGGCCAATGTATTGTCCGTGATTTCTTTATTTTATTTAAAATAGCTGTTTCATACAAAACAGTTGCATTTAGAGGTTAGAAACTTGTTTACTACGAAAGACTAGTCTGAACCGGGTTTATAATAGTCTTTTTCTGACATGCTATTGTTTATTGGCGTGTCTTCTAACAATATACATATAATTATAATTAAACAATGCAATATAATAATTTAATTTATTGATAACTCCATAGTTACATGTCAAAAAATGATTCATTAATTGCATAAAACATATAATATTACTAAAACTACAGGTGACTTTAAATTGACAATGCATAACACTTGATTGTGGTTCAAAATGACAAATAACGTACTCGTATTATGACATTTAGTCAGTTGTTTGAATAATACCCTTATTAATTATCGTTTATTTTCTATTAAAACTAATAATTAATGTCCTAAAGTGTCGTAACACTACATTTAAAACCTAACTCTTAGACATATCATAGCTGTCACTCGATGTTATCAACCTAATTTATACATAGTGCTAGGGTAACGGCATTAACGCCCGCTTGCGCGTAAATGTTTACCGTAGTTCAATTTGTTAAAATTGTCAGTTACTTATATGAATCTGACATTCTTAAATAATTAAGACTACGCCGAGCGTCCAGTGGCGCCCTCATCGCCATTATTGTGTTTACTAATAAACCAAAGTATTGTCTTGAAATCGACGGATGTATTTTTGTTGTACAAATGAATACACAATTTATAGGGTATATGACTCAACTTAATAACCATTGAACTATGAGTGAGTAACTTAACGGAAAAAAGTGGTCACCTGTTCCCGTTAAGTTGACTACGCGAAGGTTAAAGGTTATTAAACTTTGTATTATATGCTATACATTGTGTTTTCATTTGTACAACAAAAATACATCCTTCGATTTCAAGACATTACTTTAGTTTATTAGAAAACAAAATAATGGTCATGAGGGCGCCACTGGACGCTCGGCGTAGTCTTAAACCTGGTACACGTGCAGACAACTCCTAAAAACTGTGACTTTTTTTATATTTTTTGGTCGATCTTAACAATTGCAGTATCTTTTAAACCGTAATTAGGTAGTAGACACATGATCTTTTCAAAAATTAAATTCGACTATAACAACAATTAATATGGTACGGAACCCTTCATGTTCGAGTGCGACTCGCACGTGACCATTTATTTATAAGTCAGGGACTGATCATTTGACACATTTCTAACGATCAAATGCCGACACGGGGTGGCCACAGTGGGAGCCACTTATTTTGTTTATTTAACAGCCTATAATGTCCCACTGCTGGGCACAGACCTCCCTCCCTTCCTTCCACTTAGCTTAGCATTATGACACAGCGAGCCAATAGTGCTAATATTCAGTGGGCCCTAAAATAAAGCTAAAATATTTACACTCTTGCCAAAGTAGGGGCTATAAATATAAAATCAGAACCTAATTATATCCTTGCGTCATAAACACAGAATTAACATCGATCAGGAAGCTTAAATACTATAAAGATTGCAGAAAATCAAATACATTGCATCTCTCTCCTTGGTAATAAAAAGAAATGCAGACGCATTTTTTTATTACTTCCTGTAGATATGGAGAAGATACGGTAGGTACTTAAAATATTTTAGCTCATTTATTCAAGCTTAAATTAATTAAATTAAAAAAAAACAAATCCGTACTACAAACCGTATTTTCCATACCTAGTAAATAAGCTCCTTTACTTCGACCAATTGGTTTGAGTGACGTTTACTTGCACAACATGCTAGCAAATGGAGTCAAATATTTTAACCCATGATCATTAGCCTTGATGTTCGATAGACAGACCAGATAAATTCACGCCTACGACGCTCATTGCCCGCTACACACGTAACGATCGACAAGCCGCGTTTTATCTGTGCAAACCGAACCGAGCAGGTTTATCAAACGTGTGTATCGTGTTGCCAGAAATCCCTATTTCAAAACACGATACACATGTTTCCCGGTCCCGCAGAAGCGAGATGTCCTGATTTTAAGGGGTCTTCGAACATGCCCTGATTTACCCTTGATCGGGACTCCAGTTGTCACGATTATCAGCACATTGCCAGTATGCTCATATATAATATACTGAGTTTCTGGCGGCGTTTCTTCTCAGCAAGGGTCTCCTCTTGGGAAGCG
Organism: Acleris sparsana; assembly: GCA_923062465.1. Classification (NCBI taxonomy): domain Eukaryota; kingdom Metazoa; phylum Arthropoda; class Insecta; order Lepidoptera; family Tortricidae; genus Acleris; species Acleris sparsana. The sequence goes on from OV281292.1 coordinate 3,402,601, forward strand.
CTGGTAAGTTCTTGACGTGTAAAAGTGCCTGTGCGGCCTACTTAATGAATATCTTCTATCTTTATCTTATCTTATAATAATTTGTAACAAGCGAGAAGGCCACAATTGTCACAATTGGCAGTGCAAAGAGAGCTGTAATTTGCGCGAGCACAGTCCCGATGTATGCTAGACTAGACCTGCGTCGCTATTGCCTGACGCATTTGCCATCGCAATCGGCTTCAAAGCGGAACAATTGTTTTTCATTTTGTATGCAGACAAGCCTTCGATTTTCAAAATGAAAACGATTGCGATTGCAAGTGCGTTAATTAATTAATCGTATCTATGAAAAATCGTTGCATATTTTTTTATCAGCGATCACCAAGGCACCGGCAAGTTGTGCTACCATTCCTTTTTATAAAATGGCTGATTTACATTGGTCCAGCAAAGGCATGCCAGTCGAAGTACATGGACGATTTGGTTTTCACGTTTGAGACGGCAGCTATTGTAACGACGCAATGTACTTCTTTGTACTTAGACCAATGTAGATCAGCCACAAAGTCAGCTAAACAAATGTTTTAAAAAACAAGAAAGTTGCCTGCAAAAACGCAAAAATTACTGAATTTTAAAATGGTAAAAAGGTCACTCCAACTGAAGACGGCTTTTGGTTAAAAATATTGTGAGTCGCCGACTTTGACTTCTTATATGAAATTCTTATATGAAATTTTAAACGATTTCAAGCTCGCCGCAAGCAACGCCGCGGGAAAGTTAAAGTAATATTTAAACATTATAATGTTCTCCGTTATAGTCGCTCAACTATCTTAATCGTGATAATGTATCGCCACCCTTGTAATAGGTACCGTTAAGGAGGTCCGGTGGCCATCTGTGGTCTTCATCATCGAGTTCCACTTCAGATATGTGTGCCTATAATATTAGAGCAATTCCCTCAATTCCTCACGAATCACGTCATCAGATTAAGATTTTGTCTCAATGGGACCACCTCGGAAGTGTACTCTCAAACCAAATTATTGACGGAGTAATCGGTGAACATAAATAATTTTAAAAAAACAGTGGAAAATCCTGCATCCTATCATAAAGATGGTTATTTTATTTACAGCGTGATATTTACACTTGGGCGTTGGACCACCGAGTGCACCACAAGTACACGGAGACGGTGGCGGACCCCCACGACATCCGGCGGGGGTTCTGGTTCGCGCACGTGGGCTGGCTGGTGCTCACCCCGCACCCCGCCGTCGAGGACCGGCGCGCCGCGCTGCGCAAGACCTCGCTTGATCTCAATGCCGACCCGGTCGTGAGGTGGCAGAAGAAGTAAGAACCTACTCTTTAGAGAGTGGTGAACTAACGCTTAAATCGAGTAGCTTTAAAAAGTCATACAAATTTAGCTCCGGGCGATACGTTTCTCACCCCATGATGTCGGATTTCCATGATTTTTTAATATATTTTAGTTAGGTATGTTATTAGTGGTCCCTTGCGAAGCGCTGGTAGATTTTCGACGTATAAAACTGCCCGCGCGGCCTACTAACTGAATAAACATCTTTTATCTTATCTTTTATTATAAAAAAACTAGGTACCTATGTATGTTTCCGTTTCGTTTTTTTTATTTGTTTCTTTACAATAAATTATTTTCTTGGATAGGGTACGGGTAACGTACATACCTAGATTTTTATAGTATCTATAATATTTGCAAAAAATAGTAAAGATCGATCCAAGTTTAAGGGGAGGTAGTAGAGGATCCGAATAGGAGACGACCTTCACCGGCCTGTTTATTGGATAAAAAGTATTGTATATCAAATTTAATACGCTAAGTAATGCAAACATATATGGAGAATAGGTAGGCTGGAAAAATTCAGTCCAGTATAATTACTTAATTAAGTATGAAGCCTATAATAGAATATGCAAACGTTAGGTTGACTGTTTTGTTCCCATCATATAACTATTGGATAGGCAGGTATAAAGCATGTAAGGCTAATGTAATTTGTCTTTTAAACAAGCAATAGTTTTTTTTTTAAGGATCTTAGACCTAGAGAAACGTTATCGCATTACGTATTGAAAATTTCAGCTTTAGGACTTAGGTACATTGTTCTAACACGACATTGTAAGTTTGGAGAATTTGCATACCCCAGACCTTCTAAATCAATCTAAATCAAGTCATCGTGTCCAATTAATACTTCTAGTGATTAAATTACACATTAGGTCGCGGTTTAGGACTAAATCGACACTTTGTACGGTCACGAAAGTTACTTTGTGACCAATTAAATATGCTTGAACTTGTCAATGTCATTAGAGATGCCAAGTCACTTGTAACAGTTGTAACTAATAGGAAACTCAACCTTATTGTTGAAGAATGTCTGATTCACTTTGGACCTAAGGTGGGTTACAAATTTAAATCTTTGACTGTACATCCTATTGGGAATAGGTCAGAAAGGGTGATGGGCAATTTTGTATGGACCCCGTCCCCACCCTCCAACAGTAACGGGACGCATGTATGTTCATAAGAACCCAACAAAAGACAAAATACTTATTTTAGTAACAAAATCAATGGGATTTTTAAATGAAAACAAGGGCCAAGCAAGGCAAATCATCTATATATGTGTATAAATTCCATACGACACGATTATGATTTTCCTAGAAAACCCCATACATATGGTGATCGTCGCCATAGCAAAAGTACATCATGATGCCAAGATCTATAAACTGGCACATGTTTCATCTCTGTTGGTGGGTGGGGACATTATTGCCCATCGTCCTTTGAAAAACAAAGGACAGTTTTTTTTTGTCGTTTGTGTTGAATACGGTACGGTATCTATACCATAGATAGAAACATAATTAATAAATGGGTTGGGAGCACTGTGCTCGAGGCAATCCAGAACTGTAGATTCGCTAACTGGAATAGTAAATAAAATTGTGGCTAAATCATTCTAATGAGTTTCCTGGCTGCGTTTGAGGAAATAATGGGTGCCGTTTACTTTTGTGTTGAATGCTATTTACCTTCCTACGGGTATATTATTCATTAATTCATTAATTTATGTATTTAATTGATAGCGTTCCATACAAATACAATGTGCGAACTCTTTAATGAGTGTTATTTTTCCTGTTTATTTGTTTACACTTTGCCCGCCTGCATTGTCGTCACCCGCTCTACACCAAGGTTAACTGAAAAGTTAACGAGTACTCCATACGGGATAATTCCGCCAATTACGTTTACCATTATCAGTGCTGAACGTAATACGCGGAAGGTATAAATATACTAGCGATTGCCTACGACTCCATCTGCGCAGAAGTCTTAATCTATCTCTAGACCAAATTATATCAAAATCGGTCGGAAAAATTAAAAATTTCTATAATAAAAGATATAAATGCACCTTTTAAAGTTTGTCTTTTATATGAAAACGCACGGGTCCTCAACACCTTTGGCCAATGCTGTACTTTCACCTTGAAGACATGTATCTCCAGTTTTTTTTATGGCATGGAAAAGGCAAATGAGCACACAGGCCACCTAATGGTTAATGGAAACTGTGACCCATAGACATTTGCACTCACAAGACTGCAAGCCTAAGACTGCAAATGCGATACCAACGCAAGTCATTACACCGGCTGTCTTATCTCCAAACCGGAACACAACAATGCTTACACTGCTGATTGGCGGTAGGTTAATGGATAACTTGGTGGTAGCAAAGCGGACGGACCGTGCACAAGGTCCTACCACCCGCAAAACAAGCAAGTTTACTTCTCACGTTAACTTTGATCTTCTTTTTCAGATACTTCATCCCCATGTTCGCCCTTCTCAACGTGGGGATCCCTATCTGGATGCCGTGGTACTGCTGGAGCGAGACCCTGACCAACAGCTTCATCATCAGCTTCGTAACCAGATTCACGATCACCCTCAACATCGCTTACTGCGTTAATAGCTTCGCGCATCTATGGGGAAACAAGCCTTATGACAGGTGCGGTTCGATTGCACGAAAAAATGGGAATAAGGGGCCGTAGCCAGATGCAAACGACTAATGTTTTTCTTATCTATAGCTCAAAATGTATGACTTTCTCGTGGGTTACGAGAAACCACGTGGTCAACTGTAACCCATACATTTTGAGCGATAGAAAACAAAAACGTCAGTAGCTTTGGCTAGGGCGCCTGATTAGCCTAGTTTTATCATATTTAACGTATAGGTCAAACGATTTACTGTAATTAAGTACTTGTACAAATGGAAAATCGACAACTTATACTGATTGTCGTCGAAAATGAAATCATGTCCTATAGTAAAAATCCAAATTTGATATATATAGCAGGAAAAAAATAATGATCACTTGTATTTACGGAGACTCAGAAAAATTACCTGAAATATGTAACAAAAAAAATTGCATACTAATATGCAGTCATAATTCGTTTTGATATTATATTTTGGTCTTTGGTCTTACATTCACTTTATGCGTATTTAACTTTTCTCCTAATTTATAATGGCCAAAATTAAATTCAGGCTTTGTTAGGTACTTTACAACAACAACAAAAAACATATTTTTTTCCAAACAATTACATTTTGTCAAAATTCGCTTTGGATGGATTTTTTTTGGTCCATATTCAAAATGGTAAATTTAAGTTCAAGAAAACAGTGGAGAAGTACATTTGGTCTACTACAGACCATTGGTTTAGAAAGATTCGAAGCGCAAACAATGTGCAGTTACAATGCAATTACAGTATTCCCAGCTTCTTAATAGCTTGCGGCTGGCTATCGCTATCACGCTTGCACTCGCAACTGACAATATATTTGTCACTCGTGTCATAGAAAAACGAAGATTGCCGATAGCTATTAGGAAAATGGAAGCACTGTACAAGTCTTGCTTGCGAGTCTTGACCAACTTAAATTTAGCATGAATATAACTTTTGCCTTTGAAAAGAACTGTGTCAAATGCAATGACGACACGCTGGCCTAGTTGGTAGTGACCCTGCCTACGAAGCTAGCGGTCCTGGGTTCAAATCCCGGTATGTGCAGATATTTGTGTGATGAGCGCGAATATCTGTTCCTGAGTCATGGATGTTTTCTATGTATTTAAGTATATATTTCTCTATATAAGTACTTATATCGTTGTCTAGTAACCATAGTACAAGCCTAGAGCTTAGTTTGGGACTAGGTCAATTGGTGTGACATTGTCCCCTGATATTTATTTATTTATTTATTTATTTATTTAATAAGTATACTTCGGGCTTATTTCACAATCGACGAGTAATATTATCTGCTGCATTTAAAGTTGGCTCTCTCCTTGTCCATTTTCAAGTGTGAGGAAGAGAAAAGTCTAAATGTATCTGTCAAAATGCTTTACTTGTCGTTTGCAAAACAGGCAAACATGACTCTCCACTAGCGCAACAATACACGATGCTTACGTATTTCGGCGCGTGATTAAATAAGTTCAGAAATTATGTTTTTGCTTCAGATTTATAAAGTCAACTGAGAACGTGCTGGTGAGCCTGGCAGCGCTGGGAGAGGGCTGGCACAACTACCACCACGTGTTCCCGTGGGACTACCGGACCTCGGAGCTCGGGAGAATCAACATTTCCACTAACTTCATTGACACATTCGCTAAAATCGGCTGGGCGTACAACTGTAAGTTTCTAAAGACATAGTTCGTCTTCACTATCACTTCATAGTATAAAACAAAGTCGCTTTCTCTGACCCTATGTCCCTTTGTATGCTGAAATCTTTAAAACTACGCAACGGATTTTGATGCGGTTTTTTTTAATAGATAGAGTGATTCAATTTTTATGTACAACAAGTTCTGGATATTGTACGGGTGTTACAGAAAACTCACATAAACCGAAGCGAAGCGAGGGCGTGTCGTTAGTATTAAATAAACCAGACTTGCTAACCAACTTCCAATCATTAAACCAAAATCATAAATGATCATTAAAAATGAATAATGATGACAGAAACATAAAGATGATTGTTAAATACCTATTCTATGATACCCCACTTGTTTTAATTCGTTGACTTTATTTTAACTTTTGTACAAAATGGCGCTGGTTGCCGCCATATTGAATATTAATTACTGACATATGTTTAGTTTACTGATACTCACGCGATTAAGACAACTCGATTGACATAAGAACCATCATCATCTAAGAACAAGAGAGATCAAGAAGATAAGGATGTTGGAAAAATTATATGTGATAATTCACTACTATAAAAACGTGCTTTTTGTGAAAATGATGTAAAAAACAGTGCAAGCCACTGTAATTTGCGGCAATTCGTGCAGGGTGCATCTTTTCATGGATAGTATACGTAGATTATAGTAATCTGTCGTATGAAACTAAAACATTTGTATCTTAACATCTTAACATTTGTAACAAGATCTTTCAAGTTATGCAACGGTTTTTAATACAGTATTCCAATAGATAAGAGTGATTCAAGAGGAAGATTTTTATGTATAATAAATTCTGGATTATGTACGGGTCTTACATAAACCGAAACGAAACGAGGGCAGGTCGCTATTTTATATATTTAAGTAGGGTTATAAAACTTTAACGGTGGTGTGCCGATGAACTAAAGTACCTATAGTACGAATATGTATAGATAACTGTTAGTCAATATTGAACGACACGTGTGCGTTTTCAGAATAAACAGTGATAAATATCATGAGACTATCTCACAAAAAATTACCTAGTCCCAAACTAAGCTCTACGTGAGGTTTAGGTACCTACAATATATAGACAACGATATAAATACTCATATAGAGAATCAGAAACAAATCGAGCTCCTGATATATTTTAGTCGGTCACAGTACAAAAAGTACTGAGGTTGACTGAAGTAGCATGACAAAGAATGATGGGCAAATTGGCCCATATAACCAATACAAATCTCATGTATACCACGTGAAAGCTAGTTACATAAACTTCATTTTCTAATACGGGGATGAACTACACAACCCCGGAGAAGAGAGTTATCAGCCTTCAAATATTCACACACACACAACGTTTAATATTACACTAGCTATGCCCCGCATGCGTTGCAATGCTATTACCCATATATCCGACTCACGCTTGACCGATTTTACTATTTACAACAATTACAGCAAATAGTGGGATCAATAAGCCTACATATAATTATATTGACGATTGGGCTGGGTTCCATACATTTTTGCCCATCATTCCGGGAAAATACGACCATCAGGTGGCCTGTGTGCTCGTTTGCCTTCTCAATGCCATAAAAAAAAAATGTTTAGAGAACTTAATCGCGTATTTTCAGTGACGCAATATCTGGTGCGTTAGATTTCATACTAAAGTCCTGGGCCTCTGTTCAACACGGTGAAAACCAAATCGATTTTGACTTATTAGGATATTGTCAACGTTTTGATAGCACTTATTTACTTGACAGTAATGGCGGCCGAGTTGAAAACATACCATAACAGGTCAAATATGATGATGATTTTACCGCCTAGAATAGAGGCCCTACTTAGTTCACACGGCGTGGCCATTCGCGAAATGAGAACACCTAGGAAGGTAAAGCAGAATTAACTTACGCGAGCGCGACAGAAAATATGCGATGCGACTCGCAGCTCAAAAAATTACGTTCGGTTGGCTTCATCCTTACGCACTAGAATAAAATATATTCGTTCTGACGTGACTGTAACAGATATGGTAAAAATGTATTCTTCAAGCCTTATCGCCTGCATTTTCTCTTGACTTTGTAATTTTCAGTAAAAATGGCGACGACTGAGATGATCGTGAATAGAGCGAGAAGGAGCGGCGACGGCAGCTTCGATGAGGGCGAGGAACCCGACCCCACGCTGGAGGCCGAGGCGAGCCGTGAACAGTGAACACACGCGTTCTCCTATCATAATACTTAAGACATTCGAGCAAATTGCATGTATAGTCAACGTCATAAATATACTTTTGAACTTTATCATTTTAAATCTTTAGGCAAAGTTATATTACATTAAATCCTAAATTATAAGGTCAACTTTTGGTAGTGCTTCCGTTGGCCTTAAGGTTTCTATGGTTATTAAATCTGTACTGTAGGCACAGCGCCATCTACCGGAAAATGTTAAGACTATAAATAAATTGTTACAAAGACGTAACGGTCTAAGTGGACAAAAATGGTGTAAGTACACGGCCATTTTTTGAGTAATGATTGCCCATCAACAAATAGGTAAATGAAATGAAATGAAATGAAATGTATTTAATCAATCTCACACACAGCACCATCACCAACTTAAACATATGTATAATTTAATCTCTAAATAATTAATCTTAACATTTAAAGGTGCGGTAGTGTGACATTAATATGGGTCTTCACTCAGCATTGTGTTGCGACACTAAAGTGCTGCAACGCTGGTATTCTGTGAAACCCAGATCGTGTGCGACAGCAACCGATATGTAACGCCTATTCCTAGAAAATACAATTAGTAGATAAAAAATGATAATAATCTTACAACCTATACTACAGTCTAAGTCTAAATTCCTCCATTTATGCCTTTATAATAATAACATACAACACTGATATATATAATTTCATATATTTAATAAATAAAAACCGCTGGATGACAGCAGCAGAGGACCGATCGTTGTGGAAAACCTTGGGGAAGGCCTTTGTCCAGCAGTGGACGTCTTGCGGCTGATAATGATGATGATGATGATTTAATAAATGTTATACTTATCACTAGATCCTCAATTACATAATACACAATATTATTAATACCATATATATTGCCACTGTTCGGACTGTCAAGGTTTTTCCTTCTGAATTTGCAGTAGGTATTTTTTAAAATTATGTTTGAAAGTGCCAATCGTGCGGGCATTTCTAATTGGTGGTGGTATATTATTCCAACATTTCGTGGCAGCGTACCGAAAGCTGCCACGAAAAGCAGCCGAACAGTGTCTCGGGCAGAGTAGTCTGGTTGCAATTCGAACACCGCGCTGGGAAAACGTGAGCTTCTCGTATAAATATGGCGGTTGGCGACTATTGACCACTCCAAAGAGAAGGGTTGCGAAATGCAACGAGCGTCTCGCATCCATCCTCATCAAGTTACTACGATTAAGGTAGGGAGTAACGTGTGTCCGTGGAGGGATTGGAAAGCAGAATCGAGCGCAGGCATTTTGTACACGCTGAATAAGAGTCCTTGAACGAGCCAGCAAACAGCCGCCGATGACAGTGTCGGCGTAGTTAAGCTTTGAGAGAATTAACGATTCGCAGAGTTTAATCCTTAGGTCAATACTTATATAATTACGTACTCTGTACAGAACTCTTAAACGATAAAAGCATTGCCTCACAGCGTCTAATACGTGTTTCTCGAAACGCAGCTCATCATCCATGAGCAAACCAAGATTTCGCACAACCATAACCCTCTCCAAAGGTTCCCGGTCTAGCATTACCTCAAAGTTGAAATTACGCATATCGCTGTTTTGACGTTTAGTGCCAATAAAAAGAATTTTAGATTTAGTTGGGTTAAGGAACAAACCATTAAGCATAGACCAAGAAGACACATGCTTAAGATCCTCATTGATTAGATCAACTGCATGTGAAACATCAACGGGCTTAAAGGGTTTGTAGATCTGTAGATCATCTGCGTACATATGATACTTGCAGTGTTGCAAGCTGTTTGTGAGATCGGCAGTGTACAGAATAAAAAGAATTGGTCCTAAAATAGAGCCCTGAGGTACTCCGCGTCTTAACAAAGCTAGTTCAGAAAAATGAGAGGCTCCAGAAGTACTCACCAAATTTACACGTTGAGATCGATCACACAGATAACTTGCGAACCATTTTATTGTATTACAATCGAATCCATAAAATGCCATTTTGGCTAGTAGAAGAGGAATGTCAATTGTATCAAACGCACGAGAAAAGTCCAAGAGTACAAGAAGAGTTACTTCACCCTCATCTTTAGTGGTTAAAATGTTGTCTATAACATCCAATAACGCAGTTGCTGTGCTTCGCGCCTTCCGAAATCCCGACTGCCTCATTGGCAGGATATTGTTATCCTCGAGATACTTTGTCATCTGTCTACACACAACTTTTTCAAGGATTTTTGATAAACAACATAAAATGCTGATCGGTCTCAAATCCTTGAAGCCTGTCGGATTCGAGATTTTGGGTATCGGGTTGACAATAGCTGATTTCCAGGCGTCGGGAAAAGTACTGGTTATTATAGACTGATTGACTAGAGAAGTGATTATACTTAAAGTTTGAGGCAGCGTCAGCATCACCATATGAAGCGAAATTCCATCAGTTCCCACCGCATTACTTGTGAAAGATTTAATGATATTCAGCACAGATAGTTCATCAACTGGTTTCAAAGCAAATGCGGTAGCACCAAATCTATGTTGCTCAAAGTAAGTAAGATTGGACAAAGGAATATCAGGACCAGATGGGGCATTCATGAAATGAGCGTTGATTTGGTTAGGATTTTTAAGATCTACTGGAAGCCCCTCAATTTTATTGAAGTCAGCTACATTTCGTTTTATATGTTTCCAGAGAATACGAGGATTATGAGAGTTTTTATTAATGTAGTGCTCAAAGTAAGCTTTTTTTTCATTGTAAAAGGCGGATAAAACTAGACTTTTAAAAGTTTTATAATATTGTTTGTGACTATCCTGCTTTGTACGGCGACTTCTAGCATGGGCCTTGTCTCTTAGACTCATCATTTTCTTAAGAGTAGGTGTTATCCAAGGAGGTAACTGATCTTTTATTACAATTGTTTTAAATGGGGCATGACAATCAAATAAGTTCAAGATACGTGAATTCAGGTTCAAAAGCGTGTCATTAACATTTCCGCCCAACAAACGCTCCCACCTGACTGCTTCAACGTCCGCGTTAAACATATCTATATCTATATCTTTTAGGGGACGGTATACGACCCGTTTAGGGGGAGGTTTAACTTTTTTTACGTTTAGTTCACAGGTTATAAAGGCATGGCTACTAAGATCGGGAATATAATTGACACATAGCCTGGAGATTTTCAGATTAGAACATACAAGATCGATAAGCGTTTCGGAATGGTCAGTAAAATGAGTAGGGAGATTTACGTGTTGTTCCAATTGTGCACAGTGCAAAAAATCTGTTAATTTCTTCGCATTAGTATCATTACCAGTTAACGTATTAATATTGAAATCGCCGAGTAAAACTATGTTATCAAATACTGCAAATGAACAAATGCTCTCAACCAACGCACTGAAAAAAACATCAGCACTGAGCCAGGGGGGGCGGTAGGCGGTGCCAATTGCAAACTTTTTCCCATTCAGATTAATACCCAGCCACATTTGTTCAACGGAAGGGGAGGTGGGGTGAGTCAGCACGCGAGCGCTGACACCCCGGTGAAGATAGAACCCGACGCCGCCACCGCGCGCGCGCAGCTCCGGGGGACGCGGCACGTGCCGCAGCCGGTAGCCCGGCGGCGCCGGCGCGCGCGCCTCCTCGCCGGAGCGGAGCCAGGTTTCGTTAATCGCCATGATGTCAACTGGATATGTCTCCATTGCAACGAGAAACTCATCGTGATGCGTGCCAAGCGAACCAGGGTTTAAGAGACCAATAATTAATTTCTTGTGTATAATATATTGTATAATGTAAGAAAAGGCTACTAACACATACTTATTATTAACTATGTAAAAGAATAGCCAAGTTACATGGCGATAATCTGTAAAACAACGTATAAGGAGTTTGTTTATAATCGCAAAACTGTGAAATTGTTGATAAGTCACAGTGTAATTTATGGGAAGACTTTTATAAAATAAAATAATAGAAATAAAAGTGAATATTTTAATTATATAAAGTACGCAGTATGCATAGTTATGGAGGAACGTTTCATTACAGTGTACTGAAATGACAAATTTGGCGGTGCTTACATAAAGGTAGAGGTATGTTTTGAGACAAAACACTGAAATTAGAAACTTAGCAGGGCTAGTTAATTTTGCTGAGATAGTGATTTTATTGCGGAAAATAAAAAACATTGTGTAATACTTTTTATGACACATGAGAAAACTTAGCACATAAGAAATATTACCATTAAAATTCAATGCACCATTGAGAAAGAGTATAGCAAGTACAAACTGTGCCCGAGGTTTAGGAGTGTATGTAAAAATCTCACACAAAAGGATAGAAGGCCTAGGTAATATATACACCCTTGTAAACAAGACAATAATATATAAAGTACGACACACAAAAATAATGCTATTATTATAACTTACTATAAACGTTTCACTGTCGCATACTTTATGACACATAGCATAGCAAAAATCAAACTTAAAGATACACACATACAAAAGAGAGGCAGCCAACACTATGACTTGCCAAAAACCCTAACCAGATCTGCTTCGGTGCGAACCCTCTGTGGGGCCGCGTCGGCGTTCCGACGGACGTATATATTACCATGAACCGTCCATGGGGCTCGCCATTGCTGACGGCGGGCCTCCATACGGGTCAGGTAAAAGATTTGCCTGTTTGTACGCGTGAGTCGCTCGTTGACATAAACCCTGGACGGCTCGCCTGACAGAGCAAGGCCCGACGTGTCGATGACTCGGCGCACACGCGCTGCTCGGAGCATCGCGTCCCGCTGGGCGCGGCGCACCAGCCGCACCGCCAGCGGGCGCGGCACCGCGGCGGGCTCGCCGGGGGCCTGCGCCGCACGCCTGGGGCCGGCGCGCGCCACGCTCACCACATCCTGTTCCGACACCACCACGTCGATCTTCTTACAGATAAGGCTGAGCAGGTGCATAGTATTCTCACCATTCGTTTCAGGCAGCCCAGTTATTTCAAGATCGTTGCAGAGCAGTTCTTGATCACGTTCATTAATTTCAGACTTTAATCGTTCGAGCTCCATATTGAGTTTATCATGAGTGATCTCGCTGCTACCTCCGATTCTGTTCTCCAACGCTGAGATACGATCGTCAAAGTTGGCTAGTCGCAAGGAGATAGCTTCCATCGTCCCGGTGATATTATCCAGCCTGGATAAGAATTTTTCAGCAAAGTTATCGAGTACCGTTGATACGTACATCTCCATAGTGGATTTAAAACCATCTTTTATTTCTTGTTTTATAGCATTAATGATGTCATTACTGATAGTGGTTATATTGCTGTCTGTCTTACAAGGTAAAGAAGACGAATTGGGGTTCTTTTTTCGCATAGTTACGTGGTCGGGGTTATTGTTCGTGCTGGCTGTTCCGCCGCTGGAGCCCTCGCTCGCATGCAGCGGCGCCGCCCTCGCAGGAGAGTTTTGATTGTCGGTTTTAGGTATTTCGCTGCGACACTGCGGGCACACCCACGCATCCCTGCGTTCTATCTCCATTAAACGGAACCTTGGTTCTGATATATTAACACAGTCGAGGTCGAAACTAAGCGTACATGTACTGCAGGTCAAATATAATCTCCCTGGTACGGGTTTCTTGCACCCGGCACATTCGACTTTAGAAGCCATGCCCCTCTTCAACATGTTTTCTTGCTATAAAACAACTGTGTTTTGCGCTAAGAACCGACGAAACAAGTCATTCGATAGTGACTACCCGCGGACGACAAAATTATAATGTAGCAGTAGTGCAACGCGAAATAAGTCTTAGCTATATTGACACACGGCACACGCTAATTTACAGGTCCGCACAGTTATAAAATCAACCGATTACGTTAACACTTTTTAAGTCCATAAATACGTTAATTCACGAGAGTTAAGATGTAAAAACACGAAGAATGTCTAGTATTTACAGAAAACTGTCCATTAGAACGCCACACTTTGATTATTGGTTAATTTTAACGAGTTAATATAATAAAAAACACAGAGCTGATTCACAAGACGTCCAATCGGTAGCAGTCGCAAACTACCCTCCTGGGTAGGTAGCTGTTTGTTTACTCTAATTTGGTGATATAATGAGAATTATTGGTTAAAAAATTGCCCGTGTAAATGCACCTGTTAATACTTTTATGGTTATGTAAAGAATTACGTAAAAAAATGCTTTAATTTGGATCCATAACCAATAAGTTCCACGTTATGAGTATACAGTTTAAAAACGTGATGAAACATTTACCTACTTTAGTCCACTCAGTACATATTGTTAAGATTATAATATGAACGTAAATGTTGACCAGGTATAATTCTAAACCAAAAGTTTCGAGGGCCTTCTTGCCACGCACCTTGTCTATGTGGAATCAACTTTCGGTGTCTGTGTTTCCGAACCAATACGACTCGGGGACCTTGAAAAACCATACCTACTCTTTTCTCAAAGGCTGGCAGCGCACCTGCGATGCCTCTGGTGTTTCGGGCGTTCAAAGTCAAAGTCAAATTCTTTATTGCATGACTATAGGTACAAAGATAAGATGTTAAGTAATAATGACAACTTCCTAAATCTATAGCCTACCATTATCAATGGTGTACAATATTTTAAAGTCTTAACCTAAATCATTCATTATCAATAACTTTAAACATAACGATTTAATATTTATATTTTACCTTTATTATTTAAAAAGTCAGATATATTGTAAAACATTTTATTCAACAGCCATTCATTAAGGGCTTTTCTAAATTTAGTATCGTCTAGGGATTTGAACGTGTCAGGTACATTATTATATATATCTTAATTATCATGAAGTAAATACTATTTCTATAAAATGCTGAGCGAACAGGATGAACATGTGTTAATTTATTATCATGACGAAGGTTTTTTTTATACTTATCACCGTTTATGGGTCGCCATGATCACTTACCATCACGTGGCTCGCTTGCTCGTCAGCCTCTTTTCACATAAAAAATAAAACTTTTTGAAACAATTATTTTATTACCTATTATGTATATATGACGTTGGCTAAACAATGGGGCGTTAAATATAGGTAATGTGTTTTTTACTTTGTTGTAGTATTTAGATTGTTTTTTATTCTTGGGATATAAGATTCGAATACCATAATATGTTTGTGATGTAATCTGAAAATCATTAGGGTAATACTGCCCTCCTTGGAAAAAAGGGCGTATATCTCATAGAACCGCGTATCTATAAGCGACCTTATTTCATAGAAAAGAAGATAAAATTTACTTTGGCTATCAAACTGCGTATGCGTCCTTTTTATTTAGGAGGGCAGAATAGGCCCGGTGATTTTCTTCTCAATGTTAGATTTTATAATTACGCTTTAATTGAATTCTTATTCTTATAACCAAATTTTATCTTGATAACTAGAAATGGGTAGTTCATTTTAATGTGTTCGCACTGCTAGATCAAAACAGTATCAACTCTAAAAACCCGCTAGTTTTGTTTTAGGTTCATAAAAGTTGTATTAAAGTTGATTTTCAAATACAGTTGTATTTTCAGTTGCTGCTGTTTTGGTCTAACAATGTGAATTGCGTCAATAAAATAAACTCGTAATACTTATACACTCTCTTCTTTTAAGATCAAGTTGTAGAAAGTGATGGTATTGTTTAGTGTATTATATATATATTATATATTACATCGGCACATAATGAGCTCGACACTAACTCGTTGGCGTGGGTATATGCAATGTTGCACAAAAGCTATAAGTATACAGTGGAAACGACCACATGCTAACATCTTACGCAACAGCGCGTCTATTTTAAAATTGTAGCTTAAACAGTACCTTTTATGATATGCTCATTCAAAAACCATTTCAAAGAATCGGCTCACTCACCAAATAGGCTTTTCAATGATGTTTTTTTCCAAAAAATATTCGTGTTTTTGTCTTTGACATAATAATTCTACTTCAGCGGGCACGACGTTGTAAAATATTTAGTATAAAGAAAAAACGGCATTGCAATGTAAAACCGACGAAATTAGTTTCTTGAAATGGTGTATTATTAAATATGTTTCAATCAAAACAGGCGTATTTTTCCAGTTCTTTAAATTGTATTCCGTAGAGCCTCGGGATTTGAAAATTATCGACACTGGACGAAGAGGCTGGCCCGACCTTTATTCGTCCTAATCTTATCTTTATGGTGGAGTCCTTACGGATACACTTCGACCCTGTGGGATCTTTTGTGTAATTACCCCTCTTTTAGCACTTAATCCAATGCAGCCTCCACCCCTTCCAAAAATCGGATAGTGGAGTGCAATGGCAGTGCCTTGAAATCGTTCGGTTCTGAGTATCCACAACCGAGGATTTTCATTCTTACGAGGGCATCACATTCACACAATAGGCGTTTCATTGTCTCAGCCTCTTCGCCGCACCTTCTACAATCTGTGTTGTCATATAGGCCCATCTTTGCTAGGAGATATTTAACCCCGAAGTGCCCGGTAAACACTCTGATAGTGTATCGAAGTTGTCTTCTGCTGAGTTTCCAAAGTTTCTTGGTCCAGCTCTGGTCAACTCTTCTCTTATTCGTCCTTAAATCTAGTCGTAGTATTTTTACCAAGACATCATACGACCCAGACTTGATTCTAATACTTTGCCTAATGTTTTGCCTCCTTATCAGACTAAGACCAATTTCTACGCATGCCATTATAAACAAGTAATTTGGTAACTTGGTCATTGTACACCTGTCACATTGGTTGCCAGGACAAAATAATACTTAGGCCCGCTTCTCACCGGGACACCACGGCCCACGGTGCATCAAGTCGCCACCACAAACAAAATCTATGAAATGTGCGCAACCAAGCGGCCTAGATGGTTGCGTTTATCGCCTGACAAAATATAGATAAATCATCCGTCACTTTCAGACACTTTATCCACATTTTGTCGATAAACGCAAACATACTAGGCCCACATGTGTGATACCCTCCACAGAGCTGTATTATTTCTGGTGATGGCGACTGGTTGCGCCGCCATGGTGTCCCGGTGAGAAGCGGGACATAGACCTCCTGTACCCTTACCATGAGTAACAATTACCGAATGCTCTGTCCCTGGCACTCTATAGGAATACTTGCGAGGTCTGCGAGGGATAGAGCTTCCACTCGTTAGCGAGTACGTTAAATTGTCATGGTAAGGGTACTTGAACCGAACCCCTTTAAAGCAACGAGTACGAGGATGGTTTATTGTGAGTTTTCGGTGTGGTTTAATATATTTTGATTTATTCAGATAATGGTGTTTAGTTATTCTATTACCAGGAGTTTAGAACCTATAAGGGTCTGCTGGCCCTACGGTCAAACTGCAGTTAATTTAAATTCAAATGGAATTGAGCGGCGTCCACACTCGCCACTCGCCGGTATCGAGCTCTCTATGTGCCAAATGCCTTAGATTATCATTAGATATTTTATTACCTGTTAAAGTTGTTGTTAGTACTTTGTTAAATTCCAATAATTTGTTAAACTACGAGGTTATTACAAAAGACAAGGCGTTTCACTGACTTGGTTCCTAGAAGCGAATTTTCCAGTCAATTTTTTCCCAACTGAACACAGTTTCGTTATTAAGGTCTGGCAAATGAAAGATGAGAGTGAAAAAATGGCAACACTATAGTGTCCCCCCTTTCAAATCAATCTAAGAAAAAAGGAACGACACTACCATGTGTTGCCATTTTTTCATTCTCATCTTTCATTTGCCAGACTCTAGTTTTATTAACTTGAAGCAAGCCTTCTACCTACCTATCTGCATTATTTTGCTTCGTAAAAACCTAAATTTAAACAACGAAACCCAAATAGAAAATTCGCTGTAAGTAACTAATGTTTTATTTTATTGAGATTACGAATAAGTAGGTGATTTGTGTCGTTCGTTAGATTTTATGAAAGGGTGTGGTTATCTGTATAAAAATATTTAACAACCTACGAAATAATTAATAAACGTCCAGCATAAAAACAAAATGTGTTAGTTATATTTATTTGTAGCATAACGATCAAATTATATAACACTCAATTATGATAACAACGTTTTGTATAACATTCATATCGAATAATGGCATTTGATATAACACACCTTAAGCAAAGCTTAGGTTAGAGTTGCGTCAAGGTACGAAGCATCTCCTCTCCTTGGAATAGGAGCTCCGCATAGCGGAGCTCCGTGAACTGTCTAACGATTCTGGTGTTTTTTAAACATCTTCTCCGTGCCCATCTCATCTCTAAATTATGCATGTTAATCATTATACAAAGTGACTATTATACGATTTGTAAATTATGCAACTGCAGATTGTGGATACCTACCTACTGATGGTTAGATGCCAAGAAACTATGCGTTACTTGTTATGCATTTCACCTGTATGTCACCTGATTATTATATTGATCAAAATTATGAAATTCGTGTTATGCAAAATGAAAATGAGTATGTACATTTGTTTTTATGCAAATCATTTCATCATGAAATGCTGTTTGATGCCATCATCTGTGCGATAAGTTTTTTTTTAATTTTTATTACAAACAGTTGATAAGGTTTGTTTTTCTGAAGCATTGTTTCTCATTGTTTTTTTATTATTTGTCAGTTTTACTGCAATATGGGACTGAGAGAGTTACCGGTCAGTTGTATGTACAGCTCTGCTGTTTGAGCACGTGGCTCTTAAAGGCTATTTAAGTAATTATTTACATATGCCAATAATAATAATTAAGTAAAATTAGTACCATCACGGACTTTAAATGTTGTTCCACTATAGAATCTTTTCATAATAACGGCGTCAAGTTACGACATATAAATTACATATGAATTAATCGTTTGTTTTATGCGGCAAGGTGATATAGTGGTTCTTTAGTTAAGGTCCGTGAACGTACATAGGTATTTATTAAGTTTTTATTTTATTTTATTTACCAGTTTACAAATAAAAGTACAAAAAACTACATCTACATTTACATAAACTAAGTTATTTACTATACTGTTAAATGATGCGGGTAACCTATAGACAGTTTTCTGTAGTATTTGAAAACTAGAAAGGTCGCAACTACCAACGTGGTCTGATAACGTGGTTTGTGATATTTTACGTTTGGGCCTTTCTTCTTTTTCATGCCTTCTTTTTTAACGTGAACGTTTGTTTAAAGTAATAATTTTCAATAAAACTAGATGACATTAGAAACGCACACAATTTTCAGATTCTGATCTACGTACCTTAATAATGTTTTATGCCACATTGTGTGGGACAAAAAACGAACATAGTAACGCAGTGGTCGTTATTTGCAAGGGGACGTGGAGACTGGTAACGCAAAGGTAATTTGAGCAGGAAATTCTTGTTTTATATAGAAAAATAACAAAAATAGCGGGTTTACTTGCAGTGAAAAGTGAGACCTGGTTACGACTTAACGTAAAATAATCTCAAAATATCTAAGATTTTTTTAACTGGATCTTGAATTTTCATTTCTATTTTAGGCATAAAAAGAAGCCTGTGGAACAAAAGTAGATTGTGTGAAACCTTATTCTTAACCACCGCAGAAGGTAACTTAAGACCCTAAACGGCCACACTGCGCGAAGATTGAATTTTATAAATAGGGAAAGGAATATAGGTTGAGAAAAATCATGTATAAGCCGACAAAGATAGAGTTTATATGGCTGCCCTGTTACATGACGTCACATTGCATATCGGATCTCTCTGTCTAATCGCTGTCCAATTAGCAGTTTAAAATGCTTTTATCGTCCATATTGCTAGGCTGATTTTCATTTAATTTTCACTTTTGGTGATCTCTATTACGGTGTTAACATATTTTGTTGAGGACTGCGATTTAAAAAATCCATGCGTATTCCCTATAAGTAATATTCTTTTGTCGACTTGATATTGTCCCCGAAAAGGGCTAAGAACAATAAATCCTACATGTGCTGTCAAAGACTTTAATTTTTGAGCAACTATGGAACCCTGTCATAGTGACACAGTCAAGCCACATGAAAGAAATTACGCTAAGACTAATGGTTAACGTCATGCGACAGGGTTCCATTGTGGCTCGACAGTTAGAATCCTTGACTGTACTTGTAAACGTGGATGTTGGCTGTAGCTCACATCACCAACCGGACCTTGGTCGTCGTCATCGTCATCGTGTTCATCACTTACCTTACATTAAGAGGCCTCTAAAGTTTAGATTCCACGTCGCAATTTTTCGATTTTATATGGTATTGATGTAAAATTGGATCCTTCACTGAGTAAACGCACTGCGTTCAATACAGCTTTGTGATTGGTCGTTTTTGACCAACCTTTTGTTTATGAGACCATTTGAACCACCCTGAGCGTTCATGAGCACTGTGAGACCTCATAGTGAAGTTTGTAAAAAGGGGTCTACTAATAAATGTCAGGTGATGATGAAAAATATATAACACAATTAAATACAACAGCGGCCTAGTTTAGTCGCGTTATTCGCGTGACAGAATGTGGATAAAGCACTATACTTATATACGTGTCAGAAAGTGACGGATGATTAAACGCAGCAATATTAGGCCCCCAGATGCACAGAGTTAACAGAAAACATTTGAGAATTGCAATCAATTTGTGATGTTAGTTTACATTTTTAGTGTGATTTGTGGCAATTTTACGACCAATACAGACGTATTTTCATCTCAATAAATTTTACTCACGGATAAATAATGCAAATGTCTTGCTTGATGATCGTAGACTGAGATCTAAGTGAAAAAGGGTATAAGTCGACTTAACTCGTACAAAGAAAGGGTATATACATTAACGGAGTATAATAAACATAATCCCTTTTTCATTTGATCTTCAGACACTGATTCCTTTTTCCACTCGGACCCCAGTTAATGTCATTCACAGTTTCTTGGGTTAAGTGACCCCAGCGTAATATATTTATAAATTACAACCCATGTATAATTGCCGTCAAACTTCTTGAACATTAGGCGAGGTAGTGGGGGAAAGTTCGCGCATCGTACACATACGTGCAGGGAGGCAGAGGGACGGGGACGCGGTGCGGGACGCAAACGTCAACTGATTGACCAATGGGTGCGAACGACGCGTGCTCCCCCGCCGCCCGCGACCCCCCCCTTCCAACGAAACCTAAAAATCGCTTCTGCGCAAGCAAGGTTACGTGTTCAAGAAGTTTGCCGGCAACTATACCTATTGTACCAAGCCTAAACATGTTATTATTTATTGAAATGAATTGATTACGCTTCTCTTACGTTGTTATGATAATACTACTTAATATAAACTTAAATAAACAGCGTTTACAACATTCAGTATGGACCAATTGAATTATCTCTGTGTGATTTAAAATAAATACTTGATCATTTGTTGGTTTTTTTTATTTACGAATGTCAATTTTATGGGAGCCTGCCGTTTCGTCAAAATATATTTGGTCAAATGTATCATTTCCCAAATTTTTCATTTGCCAAACCAATGTTAGTATACCTACAATGTTTTCAGAATTTATTTCAGTACCATCGTGTAGAACCGTATGGGTTAGGTTAGGTTAGTTTTTATAAAATCCTGAAATATTTACGGTTACAGAAAACAAAGGACCAAAAATATTTTGACCAAAAATATTTTGACGAAACAAAGGTAACCCCAATTTTATACACACAAGCTTACAGTGTATCAGGGAATCTATTCACGGTAAAAACAACATCGTTTTTGATCTGTTATCGTATTGTCAACGTTTTGATAACTCTTATTATATTGACAGTAATGGCGGCTGACTTAAAAAAATACCATAACAGGTCTCATACGATTTGAACTTTAAAGCCTAGAATAGAGGCGCTGGACGCTCACAATAGTCACAATATATTTATAATATGGGACCGAGCGCGACGACAGCGCCACGTGACAGGCGGCCATTATGGACAATATTGTCACCGCTGTCAAACAAGAAGTAAGTAAATATTGTGAAAAATATTAATTAAATCTTGTGTTATTTTACTATATTACACAATTTTGGACAATGGTAGTCAGTAACATTATTGCCAATTTTAATACATGTATCAAATGATAACGTACCTACTTTAAGTAAAATTTTAGAAGTTAAGTAACTTACTTTTTTGTTCTTACGGCAAATATATCCACTTATTTCTTTGGTCTCGTTTCCACAATGGTCTTGGAAATTGGTAAAATTTACAGTCGCTATTCTTCTTGGTGTTATTACAATTCACAACAACACATCTTACCAGGACCATATTTTAATCACAAAAACGATTAGAAAATGTTTACTGCAATATGGATTTGACAGCTCAAGTCAGCGACAAAAATGACAATTTTAGCCGTAGCGAGCGCTGTGATCGTTTAGGCTACCCCCTCCACCCGCTTTGCACTCTGCCAAATAATGAAGTATTAAACTGTCAAGTTTGACCTCTTAGGGGCACTTGTACCAAAAATTTAACACTGGGTTAAGACACAAAGAGTTAGTAAACGTCAGATTCATACGAAAACTGTTATTTTAATTCAAGTTAGTGACTTAACCCAGTGTTAAATTTTGGCCCTGAGAAGTCAAACATGACAGTTTAATAGGTGATTATTGTTTGAAAAATCCGAACACTACACCAAAAATGATGAAGATATGGGCCGACTGGCTTTACGGATTCTGTTTTAACCCCCGACGCAAAATAAGGGGTGTTGTAAGTCCGACCGCTATGTGAGTGTGTGTGTGTCTGTCTGTGTGATTATCTGTGGCAACGTAGCCCTAGTGTTAACCGTTTTGTATCCGGTTTTTTACAAACTTTTATTTTACTGCACTTATTGGTACGAGTTTCTCCTGGAATTTTGCAAGTCGATTTTGAATCAGTTCCCTTCAAGCTCCCGTCAGCCCATTCGGCTGTGGAATACATGTGTAAACCCGACGACAATGTGATATTGTACCGTCGAGCTGTTCTGATGGAGTCGGAAAGTGGCAACGGGATCTTTGCTGTACTTAATATGAAGGGGAGGTAGGGGACCATTGGGCAGTCGGGAGGCTCCGGCACTACCATATAACTTGTAAGGTAGTGCCCGAACCTCCCTACTGCCCAATGGTTCCGTGTCTCCCCTACCCGCTTTGTTGAGGCTCGTTAGTTTCGTCTTCATAAGCAGATGATGTCTGAGCGGAGCAAAAGACTGTCACATTTATTTATTTTTAAAGCATGTTTTCTGCAGTGCCTGGCCGTTAAGAAGTCAATCCTGACAGCTGTCATCGCAGTGCACCCCCCGTGCTTCTGTTTAGTCCATTAGAGAAAATGCTCGTTTACCGAACAACTATCCTCGCGTGTGATATCCATGGACTTATTTCTCTAATAAGTCGAGATTTCAGCTCTGAAAGAAGGGGTCACCTTTTTATCAGGGGGGTCATTATGACATTAACATGCAGTTCATTTTACGGTGAGTGTAAAAGACAGAACTATGGTAGTTATATAGTTCTGTCCTTTTCTGTCAGCGTAAACTGAACTGCATAGCCGGCGGCGCCCATGACGCCAATCTTGGCAAAACAGGACCACGCTGTTTTTCCGCCCGGTGTTAGTTTTAAATTTATATTTATATTATTTATGTTAGTCTATAAGGTAATTTATTATTAGACCTATGTCATAATAACTGCCCTTGGGTTTTTATATATCCAATACTTATAGGTACCGAACTTCACTTACACCGCTCACGCGTCAATGACGCTGGAAAGCGCGCGACTTTAAATCTTAAGGATGCGTAGTTTTCTATGTCACCTGTTAAGCCGGATATATCTCCATCATTGACGTTAAAAAGGTCAACCTTACTGAAAAACTAATACCGAATGAGTGTATACTTGAGAATTTGTTTTGCACTCTTTAACAATGCAGAGTTTGCCGTCGATAATACTTTGACCTGTGGACTGATGGCAACTGTTTGAAATCCTACTCATATTTTAAATGCGTAAGTTTGTATGCATGTGTGTGTTAGTTTGTTACTCTTTCACGCTGTAACGGGTGGACGGATTTGGATGAAATTTGAAATGAAGATAGCTTGTACCCTGGATTAACACATAGTATACTTTCATTCCGGAAAATTCAAAAGTTCCTGAGGGAATAACCATAATCGAAAAATAAGCCGGTGGAGTCGTTGGTATAAGCTATTATCCTACTAATCATACTATTATCTTACTAATCCTACTAATATCCTAATAAGCCTACTAATATCCTACTAATATCCCAAATATCCTACTAATATTATTACTGCGGAAATTTATGTGGCTGGATGGATTCAGATGAAACTTGGAGTGGAGATAGTTTGTACCCTGGATTAACGCATATCCTATGCTCATGCATAACTTTTCATCAGGGAGTGACCGTAATCTAATTCTACGCGTACGAAGTCGCGGGCAGAAGCTAGTGGGAGATATAATAAGCTGGTCTAGCCGGCAAACATAGCCGTGCAGCCTCGCCGCCGCCGCCAGTTCGCATTTAGTCGCCGCCCAAGCCGCGCGACCGGCCGTGGCCGCGCCAACGTCGGACGCAGTTTGTGACGATCTCGCAAAAGCAGTTATTATGATTGAGTGATGTTTCAACTAAAGGATTTTACTCAGCCAGCAATGTTTATAATAAGGTAACTATTATGAACTTTTAATGTTATATAAAACTTAACGATATCTAATTCTTGACTAAAGAACTAGTCCTACCTAGGTATATACACAGGCTCGAAAGTTGAGATGGATCAGTTAGGGCAGCTCAGGAGACCATCTTTTTTTTATGTTTTTTTTTTAAATGTAGTCTGCGAGAAAAACCTCAACCAAAACTCTTTTAACACCAACTAGGGTGAAATAGCATACGTACTAAGTACCTAGTTATGTATAGGAAGAGCAGTTGTAAGTAACACGTGTGAGACAAATGGAATATTATATTATTGGCTCATTAATATCAAAGTTTTAATCAATATTACCTATACAATAACTTTATTCAGCTACCAAATACTTACTTACCTTAAAACATACACAAAATTGATGATGTTTAGAATTTTTTGATGAATCATTTGCGTACAATTTACCTACAGCTATTAGAAATTGCTGTAGTTCAGCAAAACACTTAATTAACGTGTTTTAATTATTGAAGCAGGTACGTACAATCTTTTCTAACGTAATTTTTTAGGGTTCCATCTTTCTGTCCGTTTGTTCGTCTGTTCGCTGACATTGATATTACTAAAAAAATTGGAAGACATATTAACAAGTTCTTAAAGATGTAGGTAATGCGGTAGCCCTGCCTACCCCACTCTGGGATTACAGGCGTGAAGGTATGATTGTATGTATGTTGAAACAAACATATTTTTTAGTTAAGTAAGGG
The DNA here is from genome assembly GCA_923062465.1 of Acleris sparsana. Lineage (NCBI taxonomy): Eukaryota > Metazoa > Arthropoda > Insecta > Lepidoptera > Tortricidae > Acleris > Acleris sparsana. The sequence continues at coordinate 3,427,617 of OV281292.1, forward strand.
TAAAAAAATTTTTTGTACATTGTGACATCATCATGGTATTATTGGATAGGTGAAGTATATACCTACTTACTTACATGACAAATCTTAGATTTGGTGACAGTTTAAGAAATATTGATATCGAAAAGTGTAATTTTTACTATAGTTACATGTCCCCCCATCTCCCCCCCTAGGAAAAACTACAAGTAATAAAAATCTGAAATAAATATCATAAAAACACAAGGACGAACTTAAAGACTTAAAACTATCACGACTAAGTAAACTCGATTAGTTTCTGAGATAATAAGATAAATCATTACTAAAAATCATCTAAGACATTTAAATATAAAATTAGTTTGTTTTGTGAAGGTAACAAAATATGTCAAACAAACATATAGATAGGGCTCGAGTCTCCCTCCAATATCATTAAAGTTGGGGCTAGTAAGTACCTCATTAAAAAAATGGAAGTACAAACTTTTCGTGTTTAAAATAACCACCACACAAAACGGTAATTTTCCATTCAAAGCTTTACAAAAACACAGTAACATAATCAATTTCTATATTCTTTTCATAAGCTATAATTAAATGTTATCATGAAAATGTAGGTATTACCTGCTTATCTAGATCAAAATAACGAGTTCTTTATCCATCGAGTTACGATGGATGTTGTAAATTGTTGATTGTTCAACAAGGGACTAAAACAACTCATAATGACACGAGATGTTAAGCCACCCAAGCTGAGCGTTATGATTGTTACGTCTTGCGTTAAACACTAATTTTCAAACGACGTTCTGTACAAAACTACAATATTGATTATAACATTTATAACTAAGTTTCTTAAACGGTTTTTTTTGTGTTCTGACGCTTTAAATGGTTGCATATTTAGCCAACAGGTTCAAACTTGGAAACTATTTTAAAACTAATTGGACCATGAATAATAAGATGAATTAATCCTTAATATAATTAAATTGATTCATATTCCTAATCACGTAAATCGATTTTAATTTCGTCGGCTTAGTGCAAGAAGTCATTAAAGGCATAAAGTTACTAAGTACAGGTACAAACACAGGCGGATTCGCCACGACTTACTCTTTCTAACGCACTGACCCATTTCTTTTTACGTTAAGTAATTTCGATGTTACAGCAATGACATTAAGTCATTAATTTCAATTTTTGCTTTATTGATTTGACGGAAATGGTTTATGACCATTAGTTACTTTAATCAAAACATCTTTTTTTATTTTTACACATTTTACTACGTTTGAATATTCACTAATGTTACTTATTAACTTTAAAAAATAAAATAATATGAATATCGCTCTGAAAGTATTTGAGCTAGAATTCATTATATGCATATAGTTACTTTTAGCAAACAGTAAAACGAAAAAAATTGTTATTATAACGCTTTAATGATTTTTAACAAAATAAGCATTGGATGCATATTACTACTTTTACTTAAGTATAAAATAACTAAAGTACATTATACAGTTTAAAAAAAATAGGAAACAGCATTAATGGCAGCCAGAATGATTTTTTAAAGTAATCAATGATAGTTATCGATTTTAGTTGTGTCCAAAGATACGTAATTCAAGTGATTAAATTATGGTTAATGACTTTTGACAAATAAGTTGTTTCAATTTGAACACCTTTAGTGAAATTATTCTTGCTCTGATAAGTTCATATTTCAACTCTTTTATGCCTACCTACGAGTACGTCTTGCTCTCGCGGTAACCCGCCACTCGTTCGGTCATCGCGATCGAAGTCATACCGTTGCAGCTGCGACCAGGGATGGACGTTATGTGAGATGGTAGTGACTTCTTACAAAATGAAGCGAAATAATATTAACATTAAGGCATGACGAGGATCTTTGATGCTAGAAAAGATTCTAAATAAAGCGAATTAAGAGCGTTTGTACCTATTGTCATTAAATTATAATAAGATACGTTCAAATTGCTTATGCTGTTAAGTTATAGTGTAGGTAAGTAAGTACTTAGTTGAGTATTTCATTTGCAAAAGACTGATTTTACACGATGGGCGAGATTTTGTATAGGTACCTAGGTTTTGTTTTGACCATCACCTGAGGCGAATAGTGTTTATTTATATCTCATAATAAGGATCACAAATGCGGATTTAATTACTTAAAAAATATGTCCTCTAAATTTCGTCCCCCTACACGTGCACATTCATCAAAACGGAGCCTCGCGTTTTGTACCACTCGCAGCATATTCTGCATAATGTTGTTGATTTCGATAGCAATATTTTTTTGGAAATCACCTATATTTAGACCGTGGGTTGTTATTGAATGCTCTGGTTTTGAGATACCCCCATCGAAACAAATCCATAGGGGTCAAATCGGGCAATCTCAGCGGCCACGGATTTCTCCAAAGCGGTTTATCAGTTTTCGAGGGAAATGTTCGCGAAGCACGTTCATCGACACTGTGGCCATGTGTGGTGTAGCACCATCCTGCTGAAGCCAGTCGTGTGATGAATAGGACGGATGTACAAGCAATTTAGGCAAAAATTAATCAGCTATCATTTTCCTATAGTTTTCACTACCTATTTACATTTTACTGCTAGGCATGTTCAAAAAAATAACCCCCAATAATTCTATTCAAGGATGAGGTAGACCAAACAGTAACTGTTAGACAATGCAAAGGTCTTTGGTGTTTTAACCGTGGATTAGACGATCGCGGGCCCCAGTAGCGACAATTTTGCTTTACTACATGCTTGTTGACATGAGTACTCATGTGAAAATGGGCCTTGTCACTACAAAAAATGCAATTTATGGTACGAAATCTGTGCAACATTGTGTCACAAAAAACTTTGTGTTTGGTTAAATCACTTTCATTAATTTCTTGAACCAGTTGAATCCTATAGAGATGAAACTTCAATTATTTTTTCATAATTCATGCACTGAGAACTTTAGGAGTCTTAAAGAGAGCTGCTCTCTTCCGCACTGAAAGTCGTGGATTTTCCTGTAAACTCCGTTGCACACTCAATATGTGTTCCGGCGTCCGTGTGTGCTGGGGCCTGATCTCGGTATATTATGTGCCGAAGAAGTTTCTCGGAACCTTTGCACCCATGACCGAATAAATTTTACACTCGGCCCGTCTCTTAACGAAATTATATAGCGTGCAAACGCTTCAACTGCATAAGAATGACGGCGTTCTGACCATTGAAACAAGATGAAAATAAAATTCGCATTATTGAACCGTGTACCTAATCCCGCCAAATGTCAAAACCCATTTTATTTAATTATAAAAATGACTTTATGAAAATATAAAAAATCTGCCACCGTGTATAAAATGTATTTTACTTTTGATCTTAATGGGTGACAATCAGAATGCTGATTTGAAACTACAGTCTTTATCGGATATTAAAAATGGCTTAGAGTCACCTAGACACATTCAAGCACAGAAAGATACGCCGCCAGTCCTTCTTACGAATATGAAGGAAGTAGAACAGTTTACGGTTTGCTAAAAATGTGCAATGAAAAAATAATACTCGCGGAACTTCACCACTGGTACCGGAACTTGCCAGCCAAAGAGTGTCGTAATTATGTCCCTGAAGAAATGTCTTCTAACTCAGAAGACGTAGAGTAAAAAAGATGGACGTCAAGGGTTTTTTTTACTCTTTTTCGTACCTACTGTATTAGTTCAATCAAAAGCTGATGTATTTATTTAAATTTTTAGAAGTTTTCACGTTTTACCTATATTAATAGTGCTTGCTGTTGTCTGGAATTATTATAATATTAAGTTCGTCTATCAACAATGAATATTTCATTATTATTTTAGTTTGAAGTTAAAAATAACGTCATTACGAGAATTTTGTGTTATTTTTGTGGTCTTGCAGACTTTATAATCTGTGAAGTAGAATTAAATAAATCTGTTTATTCGTTGTTGATCAATAAGTAATATTTATAATGCTTCTAAGTTAATAATTACGACTGATTAAACCAATTTTGTTATAGAAAACTATGTTTCCCGATTTATTTGTAATGAAAATAAAAAATAACTAATTGTAAGTTCCCTTAAGAGCGAGAAAGACCAAAAGTCACTAACTACATATTTAGGCTTTTAAAAAAGTTATTTGACTTTATTGTACAAAGTTTTTAATTGGATTTAATAGTAAATACATTTAGCTAACCATTGATGTTTAATTTTTAAATCTAGAACCGAACCTATTACAATTATGGTCATTTGACTGTGTCAAAACTTTGAGCCCGTTTTTCTCCGACTTGACTTTTTGTTAGTTAATGACTTCTTGCACTAAGCCGACGATTTATTGTTTTTTTTGTACGAAATTAAATCGATTTTAATTTATTGTTTTTTTTGTACGTTATACATTTATTCGAGTTGACTCGGTCTTTCAGATTTGCACAAATAATATTCGATTGGGCGAAGTTCCGGGCATTAGGTGGATTTGGTAATAAGGGGACGTACAGGATTTTTAGTTCGACCATTTTGCTTGTTTTTGTTTTTACTTGTAACGGAAGCGTAATCTGGCCAAATCACCACATTAGCTCCTCTACATTCCGATTTTATAAAATCCCGCAGAATTGGCTACCATCGAATCTATGGCTATCATCGGCTAAAATCGCAATATACTGAAATGACAAACTAGCCTAAGTTAAATAAAAATTAACACATGAAGAAACAATAAATAATAATAAATTTGAGGGCACAATCTCACCTAGGTAATCCCAAGCTAAACATAATAAACATTATGTTTGAACTGGTGTACCTAACTGTCACGGGCATATAAGCGACAGGTACCAAAGTGTACAGTTGGCGTTATAAATATACATATAGAGAAATACATACTTCCTATAACCGCGCTCGCCACACTTAGGTATATTATTATGATCATTATTTCTTATGTTGTTATGTATTGCAATTATTATTATCTTACCTTATAAGAAATGAATCTGTTCTAAATGAACGTTGTACCAATTGCACCATACGAAATAATACAAAATCAACGTTATAACTACGTACTAATCTAACTAAACGTTATGCACTCAGGAGCAAAAATACCGGGTCAGAGTGCGTTTTTCATACAAACGAGACTATTCGAAGTCTTGGTTGTTTTGAGTGAGTTTTAATGGTGGGTACTACGAGGTTCAATAAAGGAGGTCAAAAGTTCTTAAGATACCTAACTGATCGCACAATCAGTTAACACCACAGCGGGAGAGTTTGGGTCGGCATTTGGATTTCCTTACATTTCATTGCCATTTTAGATGTTTTTCTGAACATGCTCAATGCCGGCGATAACCGCAGATTTATTCAGTTTGGTACCCTAGGCACTCTGGAAGTCCTGTATCGATAGTCGGGGTATTCATCATCAGATTTCACTAAAAGCATACCCTGGCGAGGAACCAAGGTTTCGAAATAGCCTCTTTAGTATGAAAAACGCACTCTGACCCGTTATTTTTGCTCCTGAGTATACTTAAAATTATAGTTTTTGTGTTACATATAAAGTTAATTATACCTTGTGATCGTTACTAAGAGGCCACCTATGAAAAAGTCTGTAGTGTTCTGCGATTTGGATCTCCATAACTATAACGCCTTTGTGTCTCTTCTTTGGATATATTAGACTTGATCATATTTGCTTGAGACTGGCAAAAGTGAAAACACAATTAGAAATTAAATCGTCGATAGTTTTATTTTTCAAACATGACACCTTTGTTGCATGTTTTTGGTTGTATCTTCGAAAGCTTATAATATTTAACGATGATTTTCAATTAAATAGTTGGGTATATCTAACCTCTTAATCCTGGCAAACCATTTTTTCAATAAATGTTGTGGTTTTAAAGTAAACATCAATTAATTGAATTTGACGCTGACATCTCGCATTCGCGGAAGCAGATAAAGCCATCCCTTTTCATTCTTGTAAGAGGGTGGGACCAAAGATGGCCTCTTAAAACACCAAGTATTGTATTTTACCTTACTTTTAGCAAAAAAGATTAATTATAGATAAATATTATCACCAACGTTATTATTTAAAAAATAAACAAGTTTAGTTTTGAAGTAATTTTTAGGTAGGTTGGTACTATTATGGTAAGAACTTTTTAAACTGGCCCTTTCTGTTAAACACATCTTTTAGCTAATCGGGTCACTTCACAAAATTTGTACTATACCATGAGTGCTTTGCTGAGTTAACCCTCTCATTCATAAACGCACAATAAACCTATTTTAGTTAAACTATTCTTTGTCACTTCTTTGTCACTTTAGCTATAGCGCGTTTATGAATGAGAAGGTAAGATTTTTACCTCTTAGCTACAAAAGTAACCGCGAGCGCGCATGCGCAGCATAAACAGAGCTATTATTAACGGTTGCAATTTATAGGGAAACATATAAACTTGATGAATAAATGCATGTTATACTGTAACCTGTTTGTCAAAGGCTGACTAGATTGTGGTTGAGGAAGATGGTATGATACCTACATTAAACTTGTCAGAGCCTGGTTGGTGGCTGGCTTGTTTCTGCTAACGACGCAACTCGAAGCATTATTCAAGTAGTGTCAACGGAGGGATCCCCTTGGAACGCATATTTTTTTACGCATATTTTTTTACGCATATTACTTTTCGCATATTTTTTTACGCATATTAACTTTTCGCATATTTTTTTACGCATATTAACTTTTCGCATATTTTTTTACGCATATTAACTTTTCGCATATTTTGTTACGCATATTAACTTTTCGCATATTTTTTTACGCATATTAACTTTTCGCATATTTTTTTACGCATATTAACTTTTCGCATATTTTTTTACGCATATTAACTTTTCGCATATTTTTTAACGCATATTAACTTTTCGCATATTTTTTTTTTCGCATAACACCCTTCTTGACGTACATTGCAGAATATTGCGGGTTCAATGAACCTAGGTCTATTGACCTCATGATGAATTTTATTCAGCCAAAAATTTGAGGACCACATTTGGTTCAATTTCGGGTGCCTGGTGTAAAAACAGAGTGAAAAATCGAGACAGCAACAAGTGCGGTCTGAAGAGGGGATAAAAAGACGCATCCAGTCGGCTTGCAAACATAAACAAGCATAAACGAGCTTCTACACCAGCTGCGGGATACCGACGTGCTAGCTGGCAATTGGCACTCGATTTTATCTAAAATTGATTTATTTTTAGCCACATAGTTTTTATATTCTTTTTAGTGGTTAGAGATAGGTACCTACTTATTTAATTTTGTTTTTTTTTTATATTTTATATGGTTTTATATGTATATATATATTTTTTTTTCTTTTTTCTTTGTTTGTGTTAAAATAAGTTAACGTAAAAGGCGCCTTGGTTCTTACTGTAAGCCTGTTACTGTGACTGTAATTAAATAAATAAATAATAAATAAAAATTCCCCTGGTATTCTAATTGAACTCACGTTACCTATAATTCTCTATCAGAAGGAGTCTTTGAGTGAAATAATAGTATTCCCAATTAACACCATAGGCAAAGTAGGTACATTGTTTTTATTATTAATGCAGAAATCATTTGAGCTTTAATGTAAACTTATAATCTTCAACATTTTTTACACGATTACAATATAAACACATATACATATTCAATTTTTTTTTTAATTATTGTTGTCAATAATCGCACACACTCCCCTGGCGTAAATGAAATCACCGTCAATCACCAATTTCGTTTCCACTTGGCCTCTGTTACACTTTATAATAAACCACATTGTTATCACATTACTGACCTAATGTAGAGTAGGGTAGGGGTAAAACACCCGGAGATTGAGCACAGCGGGGCTACGTTGGCTGTTTCACAGAAATAACTCCATCGTATTTACTTTCAGTAAAAACAAATACTAAGTTAGTTTAGGGACGATGTAAATCACTTCCCTTATTTTAATTAAGACAAGCCAACTGAGACTGACTACATGTATTTTGGTAAAATGAAACATGACCAAGTAATTATTTGTTTAATTTAAATTCCCGTGACTCATTAAGAGAACTTTTTAAAGAAATTAATATCTTAACTGTAGCGTCTCAATTTATTTACGAGAATATTATTTACGTTATTAAGAATTTAGATTCGTTCACCAAAAACTCAGATATACATAATTTAAATACTAGAAATAAAAATAAAATAGCTATTCGAAAATTCCGTGTCCGTAAAGTATATAAATCATTTGTTGGTCAATGCATTCATTTCTATAATAAATTACCTCAAGTAGTTTTAAAGTTACCCTTTCCAGCACTTAAAAAATATTTGAAAAGGTCGTTAATGTCTAAAGCGTATTATAGGGTCGAGGACTATCTAACAGACAAAAATGCATGGCCTACACCCGAAACTTAGTCAATAGTAATTTGTTCAAATGCAAAGGCTTTATCCTGCTTTTTCTTGTCTGGGGGACACCGTTGATGCAGGAAAACATATCGAAACTTTTATGTGGACATCTTGCACCATCTCATATACACATATATAAGTAGGTAGTTGTAGTTATTTTATTTTATTCTTTTCTATCCTTCTCTCCCGTAAGATTTTTGGCATGTTTTCCTGCTGAACTACTGTTATTTGATATTATATTTAATTTAATACTTGTAGCTTTATATAATGCTAGATTAAGTTGTACATACCATTGTAATATGCAATATGAAATAAGTTTAAAAAATGACTGACTGCTGAGTTTCTTGCGGCGTTTCTTCTCAGCAGTGGTCTCCTCTTGGGAAGCGCTGGTAGTATCTTGACGTGTAAAAGTGCCCGAGCGGCCTACTTACTAAATAAATTTCTTTTATCTTTTTTTATCTTTTATCTTTTAACAGTAATTTGACAAAAAATGCGAGCTATTAAATTGCGATAAGTGGTTTTGAGACTTTTGATGAAATGATAAATTGGGTAAAATATTTTGGGATTTTTTCCAGTACATTAGCATAATATATAGCAGCGTCGAAATGAGTAAGGTCGTGAGCTGTCTCCACGCCACAACTGGAATTTGAACCCTGTATTTCTCTTATTCAGTTGTTTAACTGGCATGCTTCTTTTGTAAGTTAAATCGCAGGCTAATATTGATATTATTATATCGGTAATTAATGCTGAACAAAATACTTCGGCTCTAATTTATATTTCAAGTAATAATTTAGATGTGTACAGTGTTATTCAGAAAATGGTATTATTTACCTGTGTGGCCTGTGTGGTTGCCGGGTTAGAATAGTGCCACTCTGTGTCTTCCCGCGGATGTCGTAAGAGACGACTAAGGGATTAAAGGCTTGTAGTACTGTTAGGCGATGGGCTTGCAACCTGTCACTAATACACTGGTAAACATCTTAGCCTGATTGTGCAAAATGTGGTTACAGAATTATCAACAAGTTTTTAGGGTTGTTGGAAATTCTGTAGCTCTGCCTACCCCACTATGGGAATGAAGGCGTGAGTTTATGTATGTGTATGTATGGTATTATTTAAAATGTAATGTGCATATTTGGTGGCTAGTAAATAAATACGTTGAGCCATACCCTCAAACACATTTAGACAATGTTAGGTAGCCTTGACAGAGCTACGTCGAAATTAAGCCCCTCTAAGTCAAGGACCCGCAGGTAGTTTATACGCACTAACAGGTCAAGATAGTCTCATCTGTAATGAAATCTCGGATACATGTAGTTTACATAGATTTAATTTCGCAACCGGTATGTTCACAGCATCCGTACTTTCGGTACCTACGGACAGTATTAGGTAGACCGTCGTCAATGTATACTTACTTAGGTATAAGTTAAAAATCACTTCCGTGACTATACCGTTAGTCCTTAGAAACTCAAAATTTATTGGGTACCCTAGGGAAAAGGGTTTTTCGAAACTGAATCTCCGACGGGAAGAAATAAGCGGGGGATAAGCGGGATCAAATTCTACGCGTACGAAGGAAGTCGCGCGCGTTCTCTAAGTAGGTACAGTACGGAATGCACCTTACTGGTATCAATCAGCAACAAAACATCGGTGAATCTGCAAAACGGCGTAAGTAACATTTTAAATAACGAGCTAAATTCACCTATTTATTATAAGGTAAGGTCTATTTTGTTTTAAATTAAATTTGTTAGTTACGCGGTTTAGCAGTGCCTCGAGTGTAAGTTGGTGTTCACGCGGCAAACCGTCGCAAACGCGTAAGTGACCATGTCAATTTTAAGAGAAAAGCAAACGCGATCGAGACGTTTTTGTATATGTAAAAATACACTAGACTCTAGTGTATTTTTACATATATAAAAACGTCTAAAACTCTAGCGACTAGAGGAGTAGAGGCTCTGTACCTATCACCGACGAAAATACTTGTCTCCAGAATTCAAGTTGCTTTGAAAGGCACGGCCGTGAAAACGTTCAAATTAGTACGTAATATAACCCATGCATACGCAGTTTCAGCTTTTAGGTACATGCAAATGTGCCGACAGACAAGTTAGAGGCACTCCAAAGGTCACAAAATAAATTTAAACTCTTTAATTATCTTTACAAATACAGCAAAATAAATGCTTTACGAAGCTACTGACGCTTCATTTGAATACAATGAGTATTAATTCAGCTACTTAGTTTAACAAACAAAATCTGCCAGGAAACAGTAAAAACTGCGGCGACCTATACTTTTGATATATTAATATTTACTTTTTTCAAAGAAAACAAAACAAAATAAAAAAATTAAAAACTTGATATTTAGGTATTTAAAAAATAAAAGTGCGGGTTTGCGGGTGGTAGGACCTTGTGCAGGGTCCGTCCGGATCGCTACCACCATCTTATCCATTAACCTACCGCCAAACAGCAGTGTTCGCATTGTTGTGTTCCGGTTTGGGGATAAGACAGCCGGTGTAATGACTAGCATAGAGGCATTCCATCTTAGTCCTCAGGGTTGGCAACGCGTTTGCAGTCTTAGGCTTGCAGTCTTGTGAATGCGAGTGTCTATGGGTCACAGTTACCACTTACCATCAGGTGGCCTGTGTGCTCGTTTGCCTTCTATATGCCATAAAAAAATAAAAAAAGTAATTTTTAAAAACTACCTGAAAATATTTAAAAAAAATCTATATAAGTGTGGCCCTGGTGGCGTTGTGCCGGAGAAACCGGCAGTATTTCCTCTTTGAATAGCTATGCTTGTTCGCTGAGAGAGGGAACTACCAGTTCTTCGGTCACCTCCTACGTCGACCGGGCCTTTGCTGACGACGGTAATAATTAGCTGCGCCGAAGTGTGTCATCCAGGCTCTCTCTAGAGAAACCACAGTCTGTCAAACTAGCAATTATAATTGCAGAAGTTTATTGCTGTCCTACTTTAACTTCAGTTCTAGAGCAAGAAGCACATTTATTTGTCTTATTTTAACTTGCAAGTTAGTGTAAGACAGCAATCAACTTCTGAAATGTTTGTTGCTAGTATACGCCGCGCTTGTGAAAATCCTCTTACGGACGCCGCCCACTCTGCGAAAATTTCTTCTGTCTTCTGCACAGAGCTGTGAAACTTCGATAGTTCCACGAAGCTACAATTATTTGTCCTAAACTTCACCGTACTTACGATTCGTTTTCTGATAAACTACTGATTAGAAATAGCTCACCTCTTCGTGCCGGATTGATCACTGGTTCTCATCCATATCATTTGCAAACAACCATTGTTCTTAATGACCTTTTAACAGCACCCATTTTTGCGTTTCGTAATGGAACACATTTAACGCCCAGAGTCATTGAGGTAGAATAACTAGAGGCGTTAACTTAATTGGAACACGCCACAAACCAATCGAGACGTATCTTCGAAACACATAATATCTAAAGAAACAAACTATATTTATTTTATCTCTCCTACACTTTTACGCTTAACAAAGATGGCGACCTAACCTGTAGTGGACAGTTATATCCAGTCATTCTACCTAAGTAATAAACATTTCATATAGTATAAATAAAAAAGCAAGTAAATAGTACGTTTATATAATTTTATTCATGCTTTGCTGTAACGCCTAAAGTGAATAAGTTTAGATTTATTTACGTAATTTATTTATAAATATAATAGACACCCTCGACTGGAATATAAAAAAACTATAAACTGCCGCTTTGTTTCAGGATAGTTTTTAATACCATATTTAGTCACCTGATCACCTCTTAGTATACTTATAACAAACGTGTTTTGTGCCAGTGTCGTATCTATCTATATAATATATAAAAGGCAAACCTGGCTGACTTCTATATCAACACACTTGAAATTTGGTACAGGGATTCCTTTTATGATGTAAGTGAGCACTACAAAAGGATTTTTGGACATTCACCCCCAAAGGGGTTAGAACAGAGGGAGTAGCGAGAAACTAATTCTACGCGTGCGAACTCGTGGGCGTCCTCTGGTCTATCATAAAATACCACCAATATTGATAGTGTTCCTTCACACGCAACAAATACGTTTATCATTGTTTTTCTGCTGCCAACATTATCGGTATTCAGAAACTTCATGGTTGTACAACGTGTCAGGATTTACTTCCTATCGGCCGGGCACCTATAGCATAAAGACATCCATCTTGGTCCTTAGGGTTGGCAACGCGTTTGCGAGATAGGGATCTCGCAAACCCAGGGACTAGATTGTAGGCGGTAAATTAAATAAAGGTAAGAATAAGATAATAACAACGAAGAACAATAATAAAAATATAGCTCAATAACTACGAAATAATGTCAAAAAAAAAAAAAGTTCTTTGATAAAATATTGCGATTACGATAATAAAAGGCTCTTACAACACAATACAAAACTAAAAATAACACAGGCAAACAAGGGGCGGTCTTATCGCTTAAGTCTGTACCATTAAAATGAACTTTATTAATTCACATAAGTCAATAAATAAATAATTGTTTTAGATGAATGTAACTACTTGGGATGAGCCGACAACAATGAACAGAAAATCCTAAAATCTTGAAAAAATATTCTTTCAACGCTGTCGTAATAAAAAAGGCAGGTAAATCCATAGTAATAGTCAAAGCATTTAAAATTTTATATGCTTGCCAATAGAGAATAGAATTTTTCGACGATAGATTGCAGTTAGCCGCTTTCTTTGTTATTACGACAGACTGTCGCTCGGCACGTTAACTACTATTCTAACTGCCATTAAACGTTACTGTCCATAAAGCGAATATTGCTGAAAGACGATGTTACCCGGAACATGACGCAATGTCACGTATTTCGTGGACAATAAAGATGATCGCACCTTTAACGATTGGAGTTCCGAGCTCCGAAGAAAATTTTAAATCTATTTTCCTATTCGCTGGTTCAGCCTCTCTTCTACATTGTTTTTGGCCGGCTCGGCTTCAAGCTAAAGATAACTATGATGTAGATAGGGTAAAGTCACCAATGGTCAGCCACTTCAGCCAGAGACCAGTAGTCGACCTTATATGAGTGCGAAGAGTGGGAAATATATATTTCGTACCCTTCCCACCAATACCTTTTTTACCAATTTACCCTATAACCCCCGATACAATGTGGACCCCTTCTTGCAGAGCTGATATCTCTTTCACGGCCCAAACAATTTTAATGAAACAATTTTAATGAAAAATTAAAAAGTTTAAGAGCTACGGAGCCACGGACAGACACGCTGGCAGGCGGGCACGCACACACGGGAGCCTGCCGTTTGGCCAAAATATTTTTGTTTAATTATATCTTTTCCCAAATTTTCATTATCCAATAGTCATTTTGTATTATGTTTGTTTTATATCCAGGATATCGAAACCGCTTGCTCCGTCTATTATGGTCTAAGATCCGAATAGGAGACGACCTTCACCCACGTGTTTATTCGATGAAAAGTATTTTATAAATCCAATTTAATATTGTAAATAATATATGGCGAAGAGGTAGGCTGAAAAAATTTCAGTCCAGTACTCATCATCATGTCAGCCGAAAGACGTCCACTGCTGGACATAGGCCTCCCCCACGGCTTTCCACTCAAACTCATACCATTTTGGGGGGGAAAATGCCGTAGTCGCCACGCTTGGCAGGCGGGTTGGCGACCGCAGTTATGCCATGTAGCCCGCGGAGGACGCTGCTGCCCATCCTCCGGTTTATCCCTTAGTCGCCTCTTACGACACCCACGGGAAGAGATGGGGTGGTGCTATTCTCGGCCGACACCAACACAGACTACAGTCCAGTACTACAATAACCAAATAAAACAAAATAAATAAGGTAAAAAAAAATGCTTATTTAACAAACAAATTACCTACTAATAGAAAGTATAAAGCCTATAGAATATGCAAACGTTAGGTTTAGTGCAAATTATTAGTACCGGCTTACCTGTTTATGTTTATGTAAATAGTCAATCTAACGTTTGCATATTCTATAGGCTTTACTTTCTATTGGTATGTAACTTGTCTATTAAACAAGCCTTTTTTTTGTAATAAACATGTTTTTAATTATTATGTACCTACACTGGACAGGATTATTCAGCCTACCTATTCGCCATATATTACGGAACATTAAATTTGATATAAAATACTTTTTATCGATTAAACCTCCCGGTGAAGGTCGTTTCCTATTCGGATCCCCTAATATTAGGTTTGTGACTACATAAAAAAATAACCTGCGACGGGAAACAACGTTTTGGGAAATGATTCATTCGATTGGCAGGCTTAAGTACGCAGAGTTGTACGTTAGATCGTGTGACAGAAGCCCTGCTGCCTAATTTAGAATACACGCGCTAATAGTACATTGTTGCCTAGGCGCGGAAAGTAAGGGTTTTCCTGACGAGGTGGTTACCCTCGCTATTGCTCGGCCTGCTAAAATACGAGTCAGGAAATCCTCGTTTCCGCCGAGGCATACATAATGCTTTTCTCAAACATGTGAGGAAATAATACAAATACATTTTTTAAAAGCAAGTAATTTTATTATGCAAAATGAACGAATGTTACCGACTGTCAATTGTTTTTAAATACTAACCATAGAAATTGGAATGCAAATTCAAAAAGAAACACACGCACTGTGCTAAAAAAGCGAGCAGTTACCTTGGCTGTTTGGAATTTTTGTCTTGGTCCTTTTGATTTTGTATGCAAATTGACAGCATTTTTAGGAAAAATATAGACATGGACGGAAAGTGTTTTCATATGGTTTTTTTACTCCTAGGAGTAAAATGAGGCTCTTTCCGTCCTTGTCTTTCAATCGGAAAACCGTTTTTTCCGAGCATGTTTGAGAAAAATGTGTTTTGTTCGATCTGACGGGACTACTTGAACTCGCCGGTTTACATGAGCTGCGCCGCGGTCACTCGTTCAGTCGTTTGATCGACTGAACGCCGTTTTTAAGAGAATAATACCGTTGACCTTTTTATAACCTTTAACTTATAAGTTATAACAACTAATTTAAACTGGAATAAAGGTGGAAACCATTACTCTACGAGATACCCAAAAGCTCTAAATAGAGAAAACGATGAGGTAAAAACATTATAAGTGTCATTTTCGCTTGTGTATAACTACGTGTCCCCACCCCCTACAACCTTATATGTATATCCACTGCGGAAAGTCAGTACTACATACATTTTATTTATTCCGAGATATATTTCATTGAAATGTTTGATATTACATTTTGTGATGTTGAATGTTGTTAAAGAAAATATATTATTGTTGAATATTGGCCAAAACTCTGGGACAGACAGGGAGTAATTTATTATTGCTCCATCTGTTCGGAATAATATTAACCTTGTTGCAGAGGCTGGAAAGTACGCATTTGTTGTTCTTCACTTCTACTGAGAGAAAAAATAAACAAATAACTAATCACATTATACAGGGTGGCATTTGATAAACCGAACATATTGAAAGCGTTGAAATTTTAGGTAAATTTATCGGTAAGTCAGTTTTTTAGGCGCTGTTTTTTTTGTACAAACTTTTTTTTTGACGTTGCACAGCAAAAATGTCATTTTGTTTACATAAAAACAAAATTTTGCCGATATTTCAGCATTTTTTCTTGCTCATTACTTTTCAATTTAGATCTAAAAAAGGTACATAAAAAAGGTAAAATATATGCAATTTTTTTTTTTGATATTTTTGCATTAGCTTCCCACAAAAAAAGGAGTAATGAAAAAGGGTTTTAAACATAAACGGAGTATACAAGACTTTATACCCTTTTTCAATTAGACCTTCAGGCGTCTTATACCCTTTTTCACTTAGATCTTCAGGAGGTTTAGATTTTGACGTGTAAAAGTGCCCGTGCGGCCTACTTACTGAATAAACATCTTTTATCTTTTTTTTAATCTTTTATATCCTTTTTCACTAGGATCCCAGAATTGAGAAGGCTTTAGCGATTTCGAAAATTAACTGAAATAGCATATTTTCATAAAACTACTTGGCTTTTATTAGGCTTTCCATGAGATAAAGTTATCGTAAGCTTTAAATACTTTTCCCAAGAGTTCTCAGACATCAAATCATTTTCACCCAGTGTTTTTGTTATTTCGTGAATACTTCTAGGTGTGATGTAAGGATTAATGGAACAGTATTTTTCGATGGTTTCGGTGTAATTTATACCTATTTTTACCGATTTCAAAAAAAGAGTAGGTTCTCAATTCGTCGGGTTTTTTTTAATGGTATACTTTCGAGTGGTTGTACGTTATTTTACAGACTGAATTTGTTTAGAATTTCATTTCATATAAATTTTTTCTCGTATTATCATTTCATAGAATAATCAATATGTAGAATAATTACTTTGAAGACATTTAAATCATCGTTTTTTATTTCCAATAAAAATCAATGTTTCTTTTTTCATATCATAGAATAGCAAATTAAATATTCTTTGTTCTAATATTATTTATTTAAAATATAAAAAAATAACCTCGAAGACTATGGCGGGAGCTTGCTTCGCTTCGCTCCCGCCATAGCCTTCTAACCTAACCTATTCAAGTCGGTTCTGCCCAGAGAGGTCTTGGTCGCTCGCTTCGCTCTCTCGCTCACTCATATTTATATCATAATAAACAATATTCGCTAAAAAACAAATATTTTGTTTGATAAGTTTGTGTAATGAAAAAATTAAATTATAAAATTCATTGAATTGATTTTCTGTGGAATATGTTTCTTTCAAGTAAATAGTTTAAAAAATAATAATATTCGAAGCAAAAATACAAGGACCAAATAGTATATGAAACATTTTCTGTGAAACAAAATTCTGTAATTTTTCTGTCTGTAAAACAAGGGGACACCCTTTCGAGTTGTTCCTTTTATTGTAAACACGTCAAAATCTACCGATGGGCTCTTATAGAAATCGAAGGATCACATATTTTATAGGCCTACTTTTTTATTTTATTTTTATTTTTGTTTCATTGTTTTTTATAATGCTAGGTTAAGCTTTATAATTGTATAATATCATAAGTAGTATTTAAAAAAAACGACTGGTTGTCGAGTTTCTACCGGCGTTTCTTCTCAGCAGTGGTCTCTTGCGAAGCGCACCAGCGCTTTGACGTGTAAAAGTGCCCGTGCGGCCTACTTACTGAATAAACATCTTTTATCTTTATCTTTTACCTACCTACCTATAGCGATTTGGGTATTCATAGTAACTCGTGCATTTGCTCTTGGAAAACACTATTTGGTGAAGCGGAACTGATGATGAACACCACACATCTCGATTAAGATAGTTCAGCGATTATGACGGAGCATATTTAGTTTTAAATATACATTCCCGCGGCGACTATGACGACTATGACGGACGGACGGACGGCGGCGTTGCTTGCGGCGAGCTTGAAATAAATAATATAATAATATCAGGGGGACATTGTCACACCAATTGACCTAGTCCCAAACTAAGCTCTAGGCTTGTACTATGGGTACTAGACAACGATATAAATACTTATATAGAGAAATATATACTTATATACATAGAAAACATCCATGACTAAGGAATAAATAGTCGCGCTCATCACACAAATATCTGCCCTTATCGGGATTTGAACCCAGGACCGCTAGCTTCGTAGGCAGGGTCACTTAAAACTAGGCCGGCGCGTCGTCATAATGTTCTATAGTTTTAATTAATTGATCGGTGGGACTACAAAACAGCATAGTTAGGATCACGAAAAATTTAACTTTTTTTTTTAATTCAACCGAGTACACGGGCCACCTGATGGTAAGTGCAAACTGTGACCCATCCGTAGACATTCGCATTCACAAGACTGCAAGCCTAAGACTGCAAATGCGTTGCCAACCCTGAGGACTAAGATGGAATGCCTCTATGCTAGTCATTGCACCGGCTGTCTTATCCCAAAACCGGAACCCAACAATGCGAATATAAATTCGCCTTCAAAACGGAAATAATAACTTGTTTAAAATGGTAGGTAGGTCATTTCGGTCCATCCGAAGTCAGCGTACCGTCCAACATTTATAACTAAAAGCCAACTTCAGTGGGACTGACCTACCTACGATTTTAAAAGTAGTTAGTTATTTTTGAATTCTCAATTCAATTTTCTTTACATAAACATAGAAACTATCCATAGGGCGGATTCAACCAAGCGAGTGTAAATTTTATTCTTAGAATCAATCGCCAGTTAATCGGGACAAAACCAGTTTCACGTTTTACCAACGATAATTCTAAGAATAGTGAACCTATTCGGGAATAATTACTATACCACCGTTTCGCGTTCAACAACCTAGTTATTCCAAGAATAATTTAATGGCATCCACAACATGTTTTGTGCTGTCAGTGCTGTCATACAATTCAACACACTTTTTCTTATTAGGTACAATCAAGGAATTTAATTCCTATACCACTTTGGACCAAGTCAAAGTGACGTAATCAAACAAAACGTAAGCGACTTCTTATGATTTTATTTTCAGCGTCACTTTGACATAGTCCAAAGTGGTACAAGAATTAAATTCCTTGACTTTACTGCTGTTTTCCAGTCCTATAATAATACTATAAAAGTAAGTTGTCATGATTGAAGGTTTGACATCGTTCCGCTGTACAGCAACATTTTTTGGTAATACATTCGTTCCTGAGAGTTTAGTAATTCCAAGTAGGTTTTGTTTGTTTGTTTTGTTTTTTTAGGGGACAATGTTACACCAATTGACCTAGTCCCAAACTAAGCTCTAGGCTTGTACTATGGGTACTAGACAACGATATAAATACTTATATAGAGAAATATATATACTTAAATACATAGAAAACATCCATGACTCAGGAACAAATATTCGCGCTCATCACACAAATATCTGCCCTTACCGGGATTTGAACCCAGGACCGCTAGCTTCGTAGGCAGGGTCACTACCAACTAGGCCAGCACGTCGTCAAAACACGTCGTCGGTAGAGCTATAACTTAGATTACGTGAAACAACGAGCACTGGTTTACTCGTGAATACATACATATATTACTTCACGCCTTCATTCCCAGAGTGGGGTAGAGCTACACAATTACCAACAACAAGTTTGGTCGAATTCGTATCGTTCCGTACTCGTATTTATTAGGATTGGTTATAACTTTACCTTACATAAACAAACAAAAATGATAAAACAAAACTAAGCTGCCCTGTAAAACCAAATAACAGCATATTTAGCTCTAGCATCCTCATTACTAAGATAACACACCATCGAACTACTTGGCAATTGACCCTGAGATACTGTTTAATGCTTAGGCAAATTAAAATAATAGAAACTGAAATAAAACAAAACTAAAAATGTATACTAAATAAACACAAGCCGGGTAAACGCAGAGGCAGAGGGAGATTTCCGCGTTGTATATAGGATGTGTTTATATGTAAGAATATACCTGTCTACGGGAACTCAACACATAGCCAAAATAAATATCGATCTCACGTCCGTCACACGTTATATTTAGAATAAATTAGATATAGTAACTAATAATAAACTTTATTCATCATAATATCGCCCACATGGACACGTTAATTCACTGTGCACACATGAACGGAATTTGTGGTGAAGATCTACTCATTTATGACACCACCTACAACTCCAAAAAGTCACCATGGTTTTATATTGTTTGCTTTTTTTTAGAGTTCCGTAACCAAGTCGCTACCTCCACCTTATCCAATAACCCACCGGCAAGCAGCGGTGTTCGCATTGCTGTGTTCCGGTGTGGGGATAAGACAACAGGCGAAATTACTAGCATAGAGGCATTCCATCTCAGTCCTCAGGGCTGGCAACGCATTTGAAGTCTTATAGGCCCGTATTAATAAATTGATCTCAATTCCAATGCTCGTCTCGAGATGCGTCAAAAATGACAGTGTTCTATGGTTTGGCGTCTACTTTGACGTATCTTGTGAAGGGCCTCACAGTCAAGATGAGTTTATTAATACGGCCCTTAGGATTGCAGTCTTCAGAATGTAGTATTGAGATTTCTAATGTGTATGGGTCTCAGATCCCACCATCAGGTGACCTGAGTGCTCGCGTACCTTGTCATTCCCATTAAAAAAATGAAGCCTTTGCTGTCTGTCCGTCAATCTGTACTGTGTTAGTTTAATTTACGCTTCGAAGAAATAACCAATACCTAAGGTATTTGTAAATGTGGGCCTTGTAGCCTGAAATAAAGTTATTCTATTCTATTATATTCCTATACAAGTGTTTTTTTTAAAATTTATTTATATAATTTAATTTTATGCGAGGTACATTTAATATTTGACCTGTTATGGTATGGTTTTTAACTGGGCCGCCATTACTGTTAAGTAAACAGGAGCTATCGAAACGTTAACAACACGATACCGGACAAAAACGATATGGTTTTTACCGTGTTGAATAGAGACTCTGTGCCTCTATTCTAGGCAGTAAAAGCAATATCGTATTTGACCTGTTACGGAATGGTTTTTAACACGGCCGCCATTACCGTCAATGTAAGAGCTATCAAAACGGTGACAATACAATAACAGCTCAAACACGATACGGTTTACTGTGCTGAATAGAGGCGCAGTCCTCTTTCCGTAGACATTGGTACAGATGTAGTGCATAATTGTTTTCCTTCGTATTTTTACGGAAACGTGCGAACGAGTCTTGCTATTTACTGTAGTGGCCGGCCTTTAAGAAGTCAATCCTGACAGCTGTCATGGCAGTACAATTTATAACCTATTCTTGGGTTTGAGGTTATAATTTGTATTGGAATGACAGATGTCAGGATTGACTTCTTATCGGCGGGGCACTATAAAGTAGGTACTGAGATTGACTGAAGTAGCAAGACACGTTCGTACGTTTCCGTGAAAATACGTAGGAAAACAATTATGCACAACATCTGCTGTACACCTCAGAAGTGCATTAAGTTAGTAGGTATTGTAGCTTCCGCCTTTGATTTGGATGAGTTTTTGATTTAAATGTATCAAATTAAGAGCTATCACCGCAAATTAGATAGTTTTCTTTGTTTCATTTTGCTTTTTACGAGTATTAGTATGGTGTAATAATCTAGAGCAGTAGGATTTGGATTCTATATTATATTTCTTCTAAATAGGTTCCGTCCGTCGCTCCAAAACATCTTATTCCATAGCTAATTATATTCTAAGAGCCCACGGCACTAAACCTAGTTCGATAAGTCTACCAGATGATATATAGGATATTTAGTCTCGTAATCACGAAAAAACCGGCATTTTTTTGTTTTTTAGTTTTAGTTTAGTAGTTTTTCTTACATCTAAATTGATGATCTTTCAGATGAGCTTTGGTTTTTGATTGCCACTGATTAGGCTATCAGGGGGGGCTTGCAGCACTGCATTGTCGTATATTCTTACCCCTAGGGTGTTCCGAAGAATTAACGAAACTTGGGGTCTTGTTATTATACTAGACATCGGAATTACAACTAAGAATAAATAATAGCTTAGTTTTTTGAATTTTTGAATTGCAGCATCGCCATTTCGCCCCCATTAATGACGTGATTAATTATACATATCATCCGGTAGTCTTATCGAGCTCGTTTTAGTGTCGTGGGCTCCCCTACTATATTATACATCAGTAAGTTTTGTACAATTCGCGGCATTGGTCAGGGATGGTACTACATGAGTGTTAGCCTATGGATTAAATTAATACAAGAGAAAAAAAATAGTTTTATTCTATTTCCATATGACAGATGTATAGGATAAAACGACATACTTTATCCCTTGGTTAAATAAGTCTATTAATGATAATAGTAGATTGTTCAACAAGGGACTAAAACAAGCCATAATGACACGAGATGTTTAGCCTTTAGAGAGGGTGGCTGTAGTTCGAGTGTCATTATGGTTGTTTAGTCTCGCGTTAAACACTCTACTTTTCACTTTGAATGCGAGGGAAAAAACGACGTTCTAAACAAAATTACAACATTTATTATAAAAAAGTTTCTAACAATTAAAACTGTCAATTTTATTGGACCACGCATAATAAAAGAGTTCGTTCTTAATATGATTAAAAAGATTCATATTCGTAATAGTTAATCGTGTTTCACGAAATTAAATCCTTTTGTTTATATATTTGCACAGTTGTCATTTTGAGGTTATTTCGACACCCAAAAATATGGTCCATACACAACCACTGAAAATGGCGATAATCCTCTATTCACAGACACCCTGATTGGTTGATTAGGGGTTTCCAAAGTAAAAAAAAAAAAAAAAAACTTTAATCCCTAGAGATTAATAAGGAGCTTTAGTCCCGATTCGCAGAGATTTAAGTAGCATTTTAAGAGCATGAGAAGTGAAAAACATATAAAACGAGAGAAAACTGTTATAACTTTAGGCGCCGTCCGTAGGTATTAGAAATACAAAAAAAACGATGTTTTGTTATTTTGTGACTCTTAATCAATGATATCTTTTATTGTTGACACCATTTAAATTTATTTTTAATATGTCGTTTTAATATTATATGTCGTCTGACAGATGGTAATAGGATTGAACAACAAATTTTATAACATGGCTTAATTTAATCCGTAGGCTAACACTCTTATAGTACCAACCCTGAATAAAAGTGCCGCGAATCGCACAAAACTTACTACTTATGCCGGTTTATTATTGAGTCAGCTAGAGATAAGTAAATAAAGTATTCGGAGAATATTATCTGGTAGCTAATATTTCAATATTGACAGGTTGGGCTGTGATAGATTTTAGCTTTCTGCGTACAACATCAAAGTGTGGTTTCCAATTAAATTTGTTATCTAGGAGTTCCGGTGATTGGCACTTGCAGACGTCTTTATCGCGTGTCAAAAGTGGATAGAGCATCCGTCACTGTCGTATTCATTGACGTGTCAAAAGGTGACCGATTCCTTATCCAAACTTTGTCACGCGATAAACGCAGCCATGTTAGGGCCAGTGAGCCTAGTATGGTTGCGTCTATATCACCTGTCAAATGTGGATAAAGCCTCCGTCACTGTCGTACTTATTTACGTGTCAAAAGGTGACGAATGCCTTATCAAAACTTTGTCACGCGATAAACGCAGCAATGTTAGGGCCCATGGTCTTATCTTATCGACTTCCGAGTTCGAACCCCGCGGTAACCATTTACCAATGAGTTTTTCAAACTTAAGTTCATTACACTCTTACGGTGATGAAAAAAACATCGTGAGGAAACCTGCACATTCGAACAGCTAAGTGTGTATAAGAGGGGGCAAAAAATCCTAAAGGGGTCGAAGTGTATCCGAAAAGGGCCCATCAAAGATAAGATAAGTACTCCTGTTTGACCTTTTATAACCAGTGACTGGTAGTCCTTTAATCTAGATATGAGGCATGTTCATTAATGCAAGAGTGAGGTGGAGATACGTTATATATATATATATACATATCAGTGGACAATGTCACATAAATTGACCAGTCTTAAACTAAGCTATAGGCTTGAACTATGGTACTATGCCTAGGCAACGATAAACTAACTTATACAGAGAAATACATAGAAAACATCCAAGATGAAGGAACAAATATTCGCCCTTACTTTAACCGGGTATTGAACCCAGGCTAGCTTCGTAGGCGGGGTCACTACCAACTAAGCCAACGCGTCGAATCTTTCATCCTGATGTGGTTGAAAGTGTCAATGAATTACTAGTATATTTAGCCCTAAACCTGATTAACCAGTTCTCGTGGGAACAGCGGCATAAAATTCTAGACTAAAATGCTTTAGCATTGAACCAGGTAGAGTAAGGAAATGACAAGCAAGGCCTCGGGCCGCGACGGCGGCGTACACGTAGTGCTATTATAATGTTCATGATTAGCCGGTCATCATTGTAAAGAACTGATTATAGCAGACAAGTTGTCATGTATGCGAAGCATACGAGAAGCTAGCGCCTTACCTACGCCTAGCTACTCGTAAATAACGTAAAGGTTCAGTTTTTTTTACGGCATAGAGATGGTAAGTTGAAACTGTAACCCATAGACATTCGCATTCACAAGACTGCAAGCCTAGGACTGCAAATGCATTGCCAACCCTAAGGACTAAGATGGAATGCCTCTATGCTAGTCATTACACCGGCTGTCTTATCCCCAAACCGGAACACAACAATGCGAACACTGCTGTTTGGCGGTAGGTTAATGGATAAGATGGTGGTAGCGATCCGGACGGACCCTGCTCAAGGTCCTACCTGCAAAATTACAGCACAGAATAAGCAATGATACAGTAAGTTCTTATTAACAGGCTCCGGGACAGACGTGTACGTATACAGGGTGGGAAGTTGAGATGGGGCAGTAGGGGCAGCTACTAGATCCCTGGCTGCTACGCGAAAATGCTCTTAGGAGACCTTAGTACTCTAAGGGCCGTATTAATAAACTCATCTTGACTGTGAGGCCCGTCACAAGATACGTCAAAGTGAACGCCAAACCATAGAGCATTGTCATTTTTGACGCATCTCGAGACGAGCATTAGAGTTGAGATCAGTTTATTAATACGGGCCTAACTCTTTTAGTGGTTCTCAAAGAGTATTTTAATCCTTGATAGAAACAGGACAGATTGGCATTGAAATGTTTTTTACTCAAATCGGTCCATTTTGTCGGTGTAAAAATCAAAAATCTGTGAATTTCTATTGTCATCTGAGAGATTTACCTTTAGCAGTAAGCGTTTGTAAAATATTTAAATACATTCTATTTAAAAATAGAGCATGACAAAAACCGACAAAGCAAACAAACCGACAAATTTCTGATTTGGATTTTTCAGCAACTTAATTTAACTTATGAACGCCTTTATGGATCCAATCAAAAGCCACTTTGTGATTCATCTCGAACTTCTCGGATTTCTCGTACGGATTCCAAACGATTAACTTGGTACGCAACTGTGTTCCAAGACTTTCCGATCTCGTTTATTACTTCCCGTTAGTAGCCCACTTGTTACTAATTGTAAAACTTAACTCGTTCAGTTTCTCAGTTCCATCGAACTTAGACCAGTCAATATTGTCATACCTACAACAAGCGACATATTAAACCTCGAGACGATAATAAGAGCCATTATTGACATCAGCTCAGTATTTATAATCGAATGAGCTGGATTATTTTCACTAATTATTATTTTATTTATTTATTATTATTTATTTATTTATTTAGAAACAAACAGTCTCGTATAATTGTATGTAACACAGACAATAATTAAATAGTAGACTTACAGTCTCCCTAATGAAAACATAACTAAACCCTTTAGTTATTAACAAATGATTAAACGAATGCGTGCTAACACAAATAAAAGTAAACACAAAGAAAATAAGAAAAGGGAAAAAATAAAAAATAAAATAAAAATAACAATAACAATAACAACCGCTTATTCCATTTCTGCAATACACTTCAAAGACAGTCTTTTGAAACCATTAAGCTTTAGCCCAAAAAAAAAAAATAAAAAAAAAATGAAAATGAAAATGAAATGAAATTGTTACCCACCTACTGGGCCGGGGTGCAGGACTGAGCAGAGTTTTTAAGGTATCATGCCTTATAAGGAAAAACAGACCCTTATAAGATCACTTTTGTGTCTGCCCGTCTGCCATGGACGTTTTTTTGCTCTGGACATTTCCATCGAATTCATTTTATGACCTGTTTTATTCAAACATACGTTTAAATAATAATCAGTACGACCCTGGTCAGACTCAGCAGGCAGTTTACCAATTCATCCGAATTAACCAATCCGAAACACTTAATGGAATGTACTCGTAGTGAATTATCAACGACACCGTATTTGTTCGACTTAAGCAGGTATTCGTAGCTGAGCTAACTATGAAAGCAAGATAAATACGAACCTTTCCTAATTCGGATTCGTACTTGACTCTTGATTATGACAGAAATGAATAAGCAACATTTGTTACAGGTTTTGTGGCACGTGCGAGAGAGACCTCTACCAGCACACTGGGAACTGTTTGAAGTGTGCGGGTGTTCTTAGAAAAGCCTTTATTGGATAATATTTTACAATGACCTCCACAGTCATATTTAATATAACAAACACTACCAGCAGACCCACGGGGTCCGTGAACCCAGTGGACATATTCGGCCCACAGAGGGACCCTATGTATATAGTGATACCAGTGACCCTAGTGTACTCATTCGTGTTTATAACAGGACTCTTCGGGAATGTATTCACCTGTTTAGTTATACTTAAAAACAAAAGTATGCATACAGCGACGAACTACTATCTATTTAGCTTAGCCGTATCTGATCTCCTTCTTCTTATTAGCGGTATGCCTCAGGAGATGTACTCGATATGGTGGAAGTGGCCATACGTATTCGGGCCTGCGTTTTGCGTGATTCGCGGCTTGGCGGCGGAGACCTCGACCAATGCTAGTGTGCTGACCATTACACTGTTCACCATAGAGAGGTACCTGGCTATTTGCCATCCGTTCGTGTCGCACAAGATGTCGAAGCTGTCGCGGGCCACGAAGCACGTAGTGGTGCTATGGGTGGTGTCCCTGGCGCTAGCCCTGCCTCAGGCGCTGCAGTTCGGCGTGCGCAGCCACCGTGGAGTCGCCATGTGCCTACAAACACGGATAATCATTGAACACTCTTTCGAAATCTCCACTTTTTTATTCTTCTTTACACCCATGTTATTGATAACAATACTTTACTTCCTGATCGGACTGAGGCTGCGAAAGTCTGATATAACCAAAGAAATCACAGGACAGGAATCTAACCGCAATATAAGAAGTACACCCAAAGGCAGAAGGAAGCACAGCCAGTCAGCCAAAAGAGTTGTAAAAATGTTAGGTAAGGATTATTTACTTATTGATATAGTTAGATACTAATTTTATTTTCCAGGTCGTTAAGGTTTTGAGTATCTGGAGTAACCCCATAATAACGCAACTAAGTATTTATCGAACATTTAAGTTGTAACTAAGTAGTGGTACTTTCGAATAAAATACTACAAAAACTCATAAGAACCACTTTTACTCCTCAAATTAAAAAAGTGTAATTTTACAATACTGTTCGTTCGTTCAAATGGTTTGCATTCTTTGATATGCCGCCACAAGTGGTGGTACAAACAGGGCTGCAATTTGCAATGCACACTATTTGAACGAACGAGCTATATTTGTCTGGTTGTTGTACCAGTAGTAGTGGAATAACCCAGTGACATCATCCGGGGATCCGTCTCATATCGCAACTTCTGCCAGAGCACATAGACAAGCTCAAAAGCTTTGGACACATCCATGAAGCACGGGTACAAGGTTGTGCTCTTTCTTCATGTAATATGGGACTATATGGTTTAGGCAGAGCACCGCACTCTCAATTAATGTCCAGGTCTGAACGCAAACTGTGAGCCATGTTATTCATGCCATGGCTGGCATGCAGCAGAAAATAAGCAGAAAATAACGTTCGATGAAATGCGTTGAAATGCCTTCCGTATTTAAAAGTAATAATTTACTATAAATCGCATACTGACTGACTGACTCATCAAAACCTACAAGACAAGTTAGGCCTCAAATTAAATTTCATCATCATAATCATGTCACCCGGAAGACGTCCACTGCTGGACATAGGCCTCCCCCAAGGCTCTCCACTCAGACCGGTCTTATGCTTTCGCATCCACCGCGCTCCCGCGATCCTTACAGGGTCGTCACTCTATCTTGTTGGAGGCCTACCTACAGCTCGTCTCCCGGTCTGCGGACGCCATTCCAGAACCTTCTGACCCCATCGGCCATCAGTCCTGCGAGCAATGTGCCCCGCCCACTGCCACTTAAGTTTAGCTATTCTTCGGGCTATGTTGGTAACCTTAAATTAAATTTATTGGCAATAAATAAATCTGACTGTAAACAATCTCAGATATCACTTCTTTTGACTTTAAATAAAAACTAGTTTTGTTAGGGTGGTTCTTAGCAAATTTTAATTAAAATCTGTTGGACCGTTTAAAGTTATCAGCTCTGGAAAAAGGGGCCGCTAAAAGATCAGGCTTCTCATCTATTTGTGTTAACAGTTGCGGTTGTTGTGGCGTTCTTCCTGTGCTGGGCGCCATTCCACGCGCAGAGGCTGGTGGCCATCTACGGGACCGACGAGCACCACCAGCCCCGGTCAGAGCTGCTGCTGCAGATCTACACCGTGCTCACCTACATCTCGGGAGTGTTCTACTACTTCTCGACCAGCATCAATCCCATCCTGTACCATATCATGTCTAACAAGTTCAGAGATGCATTCAAGGTTTGTGGTGGTTATGATTAAGTTACTACATGAACCTAAGCTCAAATGCTCAAAAATTGTACATTATACATATGAGATAGGTTAAGGTTGTGTTAGATCTTACGGCTGAAGAACCAAAATACTCAGAAATAGGAGCGCCGCGCGCGGAGCTCCGTCGACGCGGTGGGGTCAATTGTGCATGCTAGTTAATCGATGGGGAAGAAGTCCTAACGGTGGTGTAACCTGCCTTGCATTTGCTAGCGTCCAAATTACATTATAAAATTACGTTAATGACATAGTTGTGTGACAAATGCGAATGTTTATAATAGAGTCCGAAAACACAAGGTCTGCCTGAAGTTATACGAGGGTTTATACGTGACGTGGGCGTAACTGTCCGCGAGGTGACCTTAAAGTACCTAATTAATTACAGATGTGGTGTATAATCGGACGACATCGTATTATACTTAGATCAATTAGCGTACTCGGTACCCTGTCTACGAAGCAAGAGGTTCAGATTCGATTTTCGGCATGGGAAAATCTGTGTGATGAGCACAAGTTGTTTCCGAATCATGGATGTTTTCTATATATTTAAGTATTTATTGCTTTATATAAGTATTTATATCGTTGTTTAGTACCCATAGAAGACGCCAAGAGCTTAATAATTTTGTAATGGGCCTAGGGCAATTTTGTGACACTGCCTCCCTGATATTCATTATTTAGGTCTTGATTTTTCAATTAAGTTATCGATGGGTACTTACTAAAGCTGACTGAAAAAGCGAGATTAATACGAACTTTTCCGACTAAAACGACGTCGTATGTTTATTCACTATATATAATAATAATAATAAACCATTTATTTTCAGACAACATAAGTCCATATATTCATCATAATGTTAATAAAAATTAAATGTTGTTAGTAGCTTAGATCTAAGTGTTAGTAATTAATTAGCTCGGGCATGTAGCCCACAACAATCGCGGATGTAGAAACATTCGTACACATATTACTAGCTGTTCCCTTGCCCACTTAATTGGGCAATAAACATTTTTTTTTTTTTTTTTTTTTGGTAATCGCCTGAGGGGCCAAAGACAAAAGTCCTTGCTTTTGTTTGCTTAAGAAAAAGGGGCAGAGGTGAAAATCCCTTCCGGAGACCTGGGAATGGAGGGCCCAGGTACTGCCGGGCTCGCACCGGCTAAAAACACCAATGCCCCTAAACATTTTATTTGAGTTAATATTATAGACCAGTAATATTATATTATTGATCAGTGTGTGTTGCCGGTGATGACTTACGGATCTGAGACGTGGGCGCTAACAATGGGCCTCATAAGGAAGCTCAAAGTCACTCAGAGGGCTATGGAGAGGGCTATGCTCGGGGTTTCTCTGCGTGATAGAATCAGAAATGATGATATCCGCAGTAGAACTAAGGTTACCGACATAGCCCTAAGAATAGCTAAACTGAAGTGGCAGTGGGCGGGGCACATTGCTCGCAGGACTGATGGCCGATGGGGTCAGAAAGTTCTGGAGTGGCGTCCGCGGACCGGAACACGAGCTGTAGGTAGGCCTCCAACAAGATGGAGTGACGACCTCGTCAGGATCGCGGGACCGCGGTGGACGCGAAAAGCACAAGACCGGTCTGAGTGGAAAGCCTTGGGGGAGGCCTATGTCCAGCAGTGGACGTCTTTCGGCTGACATGAATGAATGAATGTAATATTATAGCCTATGACACTCACAAATAACGTGGCTTTTTACTGGTGAAAGAATTTTCAAAACCAGTTCAGTAGATCCAGAATTTACCCTCTACCACGTCACAAACTTTACCTCTTTATAATATTAGTGAAAAATGTAATGGGCCATTCGATTGTAACACACATGTCGTATGTGCACTTAATTAAACTGTCATATCTACATTTTTGCAATGAGTGCAGTTGGCAACAAAATTGAGCCATTAAGAAATACGACGCCGTATTATGCTTATTTCAAGTAATTACTCGTACCTCGTGTTAATTGAATACTTAATAGCCCATTACTACCATGCGTGTGCTAAAAAAATGATTAATTTGCAAGAATTATAATTTCTAGCTTTTGTTAATTGGTAAACTGATGCCGATATTTTTTTATTTTACAGGCTTAACTTAGGTATTGCGTGTTATTTACTAGTAAATTAATTATGAATATCGGCCATGTTTCATTATATTATTACGCCAACTTCTACTATGCGTGGGTGTTACAGTTTTTCTGGGATAAAAAATACTCTATAAATACCGCGGTGCAACACGGCTGGCAATCGACTCCACCGCGGAATCATAGTTTTTCATTTTGTACGCAGACATTTTGAAAATCGAAGGCCTGATTTTCAAAATGAAATGGTTGCGATTGCGAGTGTGTACATTATGTATGTAGTATAAAGTATATATAAATGTATACAATAGCCCTCCAATATAATCAAAAGGGTATCAATCTGTTTCACAAACTCGATTATTCCACATTCAAATTATCCCAGATTTCGAAAGTGGCCGAAATAGGTTTAGGGAAGTAGGAGTACCGCACCAGTGGAGTTCAGTCGACTCTATAAGGAAATGTTACAATGATTCAAATAAACACAGGTTAGGAAATTATAATACTGGAATTTTCTGCTAAATATAAAAACTTCGGCAAGATAAGTTAGGTACTTAAAGAAATTAAAATTTGTAAATTATGCGAATGAATTGTAAGCAGAAAAAAAAATTGGAAAATGTATCGTCATAATCATGTGGGCGTGGCATATGCAGCCTTTTAAGTAACTCTGTGTAAATGTAATGATGGTGTAGGTAATTGTTTCCAGAGCTCGCTGGTGCGGTGCTGCGGGGCGCGCGCGCGGCCGGGGCAGCGATGCTCCTACTCTACGCTCGCACTCGGCCGACAGCCAGCGTCCCACGGGTCAGACCACTCAGGTACACTGCCCTTAAAGCAAAGAAGGCGGCTAACTACATAGTAACTTTACTTTTTTTAGTGGTGGTAGGACCTTGTGCAGGGTCCGTCCGGATCGTACCACCATCTTATCCACTCAATCAATGCAAAATTCAATGAAGAAATGTTCGCATTGCTGTGTTCCGGGATAAGAAAACCGGCGAAATTACTAGCATAGAGGCATTCCATCTTGGTCCTCAGGGTTGGCAACGCATTTGAGGTCTTGGGATTGCAGTTTTAAGATTGTAGTCTTCAGATTTCATGTCTATAGGTCTCAAATCCCACTTACCATCAGGTGGCCTGAGTGCTCGCGTGCTTTCTAATTGCCATAAAAAAAACGAATAGCCTTGTGCCTACCAGGGGTACCGACTATGTAAGTTTTTTTTTTTTATTGCATAGACAAGGCAAGTGAGCACGCAGGCCACTAGTGTAACAAGTCCTGAGGATTTGCCACGCAGTCCGATCCGTTGGAGCCGTCTAGTGTGGTTCCACTTTAATGAAACGCTAGATACATCAACTAACATGTTAGTTAAATAACTAAAGAACTTGCTGTTATTACTATCAGCTTTGGTTGAAATATTATCTTACTAATATTATCAATGAGAAATTTTGTATGTTTTGATGTTTGTTACTCAATCACGCTTCAACTATTGAACGTATCGGGATGAAACTTGGCACACATATACGTTAGGTCCTGGATTAGGACTTAGGCTATAATTTATTCCACAAAATTTTAAAGATCCCCAGGGCAGAAGTTATTTAGTAACTAATGTAACTAGGTATTGTCTTCCTGTCAACTTACAAAAAAACTCTTAGATGGCTCTAAAATAAATATGGATCATTTAATAATAATTAACCACGTTAGCCCCCTATGGTACCGTCGGGCGTTTTTACTGAGCAAATCTACATTGTCTTTGACATGTTACCGTGTTGTCTACGTTACGATAGCACTTATCTACTCGACAGTAATGGCGGCCGACTTAAGAGGTGGCGATAACTATCCGAAAATCGAATTTTACTGCAAGCGACATTCATTTCCATTCTAAAATTTACTAGTCTCTGATTTTTCAGGTACCATATTTTGCCAAAGATTTTTACCTCAGCAGAAATGATTCCATCATCATAATTTCCCAATCTGTATTTATCTGAATTTCCACATAGTCGACGGAGCTGCGCTAGCGCGGAGCTCCTACTTCTAGGTGGTTCGGCCCGTCGGGCCTGCTGCGAAACTAACATAACCTATACCTACCTAGCTATTTCGGCCTAATTACATTAAATTTGCGACTGGAAAAAAAGACATTCGGTAAAATCACGAATGGTTAAAATTCGCGACTGGAAAAATTGCTACCAGAAAAAAAAAAAGAAAAATATCGCAACACTCTGTGAGGCGACGCTTAAATCGCATAGCTGTCAAAAAATCAACCTGCGGGCCTAGTATGGTTGCATTTATCGCGTGACAAATTGTGGATGAAGCATCCGTCACTTTCGTTCTTACGTGTACGTGAACGTGTCAAAAAGTGACGGATATTTTATTCAACCCCAGGACAATGTTTTTTTTAAATGAATAGCACTTATATCCCCTGCGCTATGCCCATTTACCAGTTCGTTAGTCATAACTTTTTTACATTAATGAAATTGATTTAATGGTTCCATGTTTATTTAAGCATTAAAAATGAAGAAGTCTCTAAGCTTTAGGGCCATGGGGTTAACATAAATATTTAATTTACTACAATTCTTCAAAGTTAGTTCAAGACGTGTCTAATCCAAGATTGCAACTTTAACATTGATTTATGAGAAAACTGCCGTAAGTTAATTAAACATTATGATGGACAGGGGTTGGTCGCACTTTTGGTGCTGGTGACGTCAAAATGACGAAACTTTACACACAGAATGCTCTGCGTTTATTTAGCACGTGTATTTACTGGTTGAAATAATCAAAACTATTTAAAATAAAAAGTGGTAAAATTATATGACTTAAGTACAGCTTAATCGCAATCAAAAAACATGTATTATGAATGTCATACTTTTTGTTGCAACATAAAAATAGTTTTTAATGATAATGAAGTCCGATAAATTTTGCTGCTGTCCATCTCAATATCATTATCGATAAACTCAGTTTAATAAGGGTTTTGTGCAGAACTTGTTCTGCGATAATCGAACCAAATTTCAACCTTTCAATACTTCTGTTCAATCAATTTATAATCATTTCTTATGCTTACTGACGTCATTAGCACCAAAAAAGCGACCCCTGTTTACATTTGCTTCTAGAACGATACATAACAATAGCTATTCTTTGCATGGTTCTTTGATCTCTTGCAAAGGCTGAAGGGTACCCTTACCATGAGTAACAATCAACGTACACAGTTGCGAGTTGAATGCTCTGTCCCTCGCAACCTCGCAGTGTTCTTATAGAGTCCGAGGGACAGAGCGTTGGACTCGCTAGCGAGTAGGTACGGTAATTGTACCTCGTTGTAAGGGCACGGATTGCCAAAGTCATTGGATTTGTGTCACTAAAGCGTTGCGAGTATACTTTTATTCAAAATAAAACTTCAATGGCGGATTTTCAAGTGTACATTTTGTAACAGAGAAATTAGCATAATATAAATGACGGTATCAAAACACGCAAACGAGTTTTTAAACATGCTTTATTTAAACTTTAACTTGTAAAATACGTAACAATGTTGACAGAGTATTTTATACAGTCGAATGTTTCGGCTCCGTCTATTATTTTGTTATCATAATAGTGTTTGGGCATTAAACATTCACTTATCTCCAAAGTACCGATACTTGCTACCTATTTATGAGATGTTAGATGAGATGGTTTTTTAAATTATCGCGATTTTACTCGTATTCATGACTCTAATAAAAATGAACTTTTTCTTTGTAGAAACCTAATTGGTCTGTTACCATTATTAAATAAACAACATAAACAAATACTGCAGTAAAAATGTCAACAGAAAAGCGAAAAACAAGCTCTTTATATCTCTCTCTCTCTATATATATATTATAACTTATTGGAAAAGGTGTTTCAGGCGAGGACAAGCTAACAGTGCAGATGTTGTGCTTGTCCCGACCTGCAATACTTTTTCAATATTCAAGAATTTGTTAGATCATTTTCACAAATGCATTTTTTCATAGTAGCGAATTTCACATCGCGTTCTCTGATATCACAAATTTAATTATTCGTCTTTCGTCATGTAGCGATTTTTAAAAAAGGGTTTCATAATGTTCGGGTTCATTGTCTTCATATTTTACCAGTAAATTACTTTATTAGGTACTCGCATTTTTTCCTTAGTAATTACATCGTAATACGTAGGTAGGTTAGGTTAAGACAGTTTTTATATCAGGCCCGGAGGGCCAAATTAACACAGAAATAGCTCCGCTGTGCAGAGCTCCGTCGACTCTGTCAAATTAAGTTGTCAAAAAAACGACTAAGAAATAATTTCGTGGTAAAATATGCGAAGGAAATGAACGCGAATATTATAAAACGCTTTATGAAAAATCGCTACATGAAAAATACTAATACATACAAATGTCAAATCTTAATGCCTAATGGCAAATGGTATTTCTCATAA
This sequence comes from Acleris sparsana, assembly GCA_923062465.1. NCBI lineage: Eukaryota > Metazoa > Arthropoda > Insecta > Lepidoptera > Tortricidae > Acleris > Acleris sparsana. The sequence goes on from OV281292.1 coordinate 3,462,534, forward strand.
CAGCAGGAAGGTTGCAACTAGACCAATGGAAAACTCAATACTCTTACTAAATAGAACTATAGGTTAGGTTAGGTATAGGTATGCGGGTGGTAGGACCTTGTGCAGGGTCCGTCCGGATCGCTACCACCATCTTATCCATTAACCTACCGCCAAACAGCCGTGTTCGCATTGTTGTGTTCCGGTTTGGGGATAAAACAGCTGGTGTAATGCCAAGCATAGAGGAATTCCGTCTTAGTCCTCAGGGTTGGCAACGCATTTGCAGTCTTAGGCTTGCAGTCTTGTGAATGCGAATGTCTATGGGTCACAGTTTCCACTTACCATCAGGTGGGCTGTGTGCTCGTTTGCCTTCTTTATAACATTAAAAAATAAAAGTAAAAACTTAACAAAAGCCCCTCTCGCATGTAGTTGTATACAGAACTTATATGGAATCAAATTTCAAATATATAATGTCAAACGGTTTACGCAGATGTGTTACAACTACATGGAAGTGGGGCTTTACTTGAGTTTATTTACCTATAACTACCTACGAGCATACTAATCTATTTTGCAGAGCATTGAGGTATTTCATTTTATATTTCCGCGAAAAAAATAACGCCCACCATTAGTTGACCCAAAAGACGTATGGTCCTGTTTTAATTTCATGGTAACTCTTCCAATTTTGTTAACCTAAGTACACCTTTTTCGGAATATAAGTACCTAGTCGGTTCATAAGTTTTGTCACTGAGATGTATTACAATTTAAAAAATAAATAGAAGAGTTTCATAAACCTGTAGTACATAAATCAAAACCTTATTTTATGTAGAATAAAAAGAAGTGTAATTGATATTCTTTACTATTGCAATCATTTGATGAACGAGCTTTAAGCATTCCATTCGGGGCCAGAAATCATGGGTCAAAACACGCACGACCACGATACTGATAATGGCTATAACTTTCGTAAAAGTCCTCGTATTGAGTCGAAATTTGCGTGACATATAGATCAGACTTTTACCTTTAAATTCTGATGCAAATGTTTCTCCAAGCAAATAAGATCCGCTTGTACACCGGTCAATCTTCACGACTCATTAAATCGACCGTACGATTTCACATCAATTTGCAGCAATACGAAAACAAACCAAACATCGAGCTTCATAAGCTGGTTTTTGAGGGTCGTTAAGGAAATAATGCTGATCTCTAAACATAGCCACAGATAAGAGGCTTCACAATATTAAACAAAAAAGATTGTTACTTTTCAATAAGTGTTATTTCCAGAATACTGGTGCGTATTTTAATCGGTTTCGGCCGTGAATGTTAGAAGATCGTATCGGAAATTGCGGAAATTATGTGGAATGATTATTTAGTTTATATTGTTAAGTTTATAAATATATGTATTTTAGTCAGTAAGGTATTTATCTATGGGCCTAGTAGCCTGAAAATAAAGTTATTTATTATTATTATTATTATTATTATTAATTCTTAAAAATGTATTTTTATTAAGCTTTTAACTTTTATATATTTTGAAATTAAAAAATAAACAAATGTTAGTTTTATTTGACTAAACCTTTGTGACAGAACTTAAGGACCGACTAAGTATATGTAGATTTTCTTTAACTCCGACGCCTAAAACTTGTAAAAATCTCCAAGGCTAGCAAATAATAATTTAATGTGCCTCAATAAGCTTATGTTCAGTGCTTAAATTCAGAGGTCCAAAACCAACCTGTATATTAGACGAGTCTTTGGCCTATGTATACAACATAACAAGGGTCTAGTAAAAGGCTTACGGTTTTTTAATATATTCGAGAGACCCAGATACAAGATAGGACAAAGGCTCGTTTATACGGGTCCCCAAAAATAGCACGTCACAGTGACAGTGACACTGGTGATTACCCAGCCTAAGCAAACCACACCAGCCTTATATGACCTCAGTTAAAGTTGCACCGTTTCCAAGTTATGCCAATTTAAAGTTTTTTTTCTAATCTTTCAGCTCTTTTGACATTGTGTCAACAACACCAACCACAAATGCCCTCACTTACTTGGATAGCTTCAGAATGTAGTTTTTTTGATCCGGGGATCAACCAATTGGGAAAGGTGATAGGAATCCTACTTTTTTGGTTAAGATATAATGTATCATACCATATATGAATTGGCATAACATACGCGTTTTTTTAAAGTTATTTGTTTATTTCGTGTGTTAGATACTAGTTTTTTTTCTTAAGGTAGTTGTTCATAATTTTGCTGCTTTTACATCTGTTATTGACATAATAATGCTTCTTCCATCTTAATTAACTATTCATGACTTTGTAATTTTATGCAGTTGTGGGGGGGGTGTTCAACAACAACGTCCGTTTCCGCTTTCAAGGGAAGCAAGGGCGCTTTATAACAATACTGGCAACACGGGAGAGAATCCACAGTTGTTTGGCTGGGGTGGGAACTTTACTTAAGTTCCCACCCCAGCAAAACAACTGTTGATTTTGTTGAAGATAAGTAAAATAAGTCGTAGGTAGTATTTTAAAGTTACCCAATAAAGCGGCATCGTCTATCGTAGATAGACGATGCCGCTTTATAGCTCTATAATAAAGATTTAAAAAAATACCCATGACAGCTATCCTGAGTTGGATTTTGAGCTATCCAAGTAAATGAGGGCACTTACAATGTCAAAAGTGGTGAAAAATAAGAAAAGGATTTAAATTGACAATACTTGAAAACGGTGTAACGTTTGCTGAGTTCATGTCAGGCTGGTTTGGTTGGTCTTAGGCTGGGGCATCTCCGGTGTCACTGTGACGTGCTATTTTTGGGACACCTTAGAGGTTGGTTTCGGTAACCAAGACACTCTGTATACAACCACTTTACTGTGTACTTCTAACATACCCACAAATAATTCTTCGCAGGTAGTAATCCTAAAAATGGATCCACCAAAGGAAACGGAAGTCAAAGCGGTCGTCGATCCTCTTCGACGCAAAATGAAGTCAAACTCGAAGCTGATTCTCGTGTAGACAATTTTAAGAAAAAAATGACACAGGGGAATTACGACGTTGAAGTTACTTTGTCTATTGACAGAAGTGGGAAGACATCCATCCGCAAAGATCGTAATTGGGCATATAGTGCACACGTTGCGCCGAATGAGCCAATATTCATTGTTCCAACCGGGGACAGGGTAAAGGAAAAACAGGAAGACAAAAAGGCTGCATTGTCTAACGAGCCTGATGTTTACATCAGGGAAATTGAAGAGAGGAAAATTTGAGGTCAGAAAGGGTACTGTTAGAATTAATCACCATGTATATCTTGGTACTCGTGTGAAAGTGTCAAATATTAATCCTACTAAGTAATGTTATAAATAAAAGTAAGTTTGTATGAATAAGGACCAAATCAAAAGCACCAGAAACCGACGTACGTGCATGAAGAGGATGATGAATGTAGAGGAAGCAAATGTTGTATGTTTAGACCGATGCTCCTGGCGTTCCATACTCTCTGCCTACCTCATTGGGAGACAGGCGTGAAGGTATGTATGTACAGTCAGCGTCATATAGTTTGTAGCATCCAAAGTAGCCAAATAGTTCGTTACACGCCCTTGTTACTACGGTAATAATGACGTTAACTTACTATTTGGCTACTTTGGATGCTACCAACTATATGACGTTGACTGTATGTGTGAGTTTGTATATCATTCTGAGCTATTTGTAATTCATTCACCGCTGAACTGATTATGTTAAAATTGTATAGTTTTTAATTCCGCAGCAAGCACCGTTTGCCTATCCTGAGAAAATATACGATAACCGAGGATAAACTCGGGTGCATTAACTAGTCGTTAATAGTCGTGACGTCTGCGTTGACGACATTGATACAGAAACACGAATTATTATTTGTGATATGATTATTGACATTTTGATATATTGACAACAGGGTGTTTTTGAATAGGGGTTCTGATAAAAATCATGCTGTATAGAGATTTGTATCCAACGCATTTCTTTTTTTTAGTTATTTACTAAGAAAAATATTATTTAACATTATCAGTGTTTGCTACGCTTTGGCCTGGAAGTCGAAATGACGTAATTTTGTTTGTAACCGTGTTTTGTTAATAACTGCAAAGAACACAACAACTGCCGCCTGATAAAAGAAATAATAACTGTGATAAGTTAAGCTCTGTAGCCATTTATTTAATTTCTCAGTTAATAATGTACATAAAAAACAATAAAAAAACCTGAATCTGGTCTGTACCTAATACAGAGGGTTATGTCCTGTGACCTTGACCTCTATTTACACGATAAAACCATATTGCTTTTGTCGTGTTTTGACCACGGCCGCCATTATCGTCACAAGTAAATAATTGAGCTCTCGTAACGTCGATAGTACGAAAACAAGACAAAATCAATTAGGTTTCACCAAATAAAAGATAGAGAAAACAGTACAACGCAAAATCCTTGCTAGTTTTATTTCAAGTTCAAAGAAGTTGTATTAAAGTAGATTTTAAAATACAGTTGTATTTTGAGTTACTACTGTTTTGATCTAGCGGTACGTGTTTATTTCATAACTTGAGATAAAACGAAAAACAAAAGATAAACACAGAGTTTCTTTTTTCAAAAATAAATGTTTGTCGCCTTTGCGTAGAAATTGCTACTTCCAATATTTAAACTACACTCTGGAGCAAAAATATCGGGTCAGAGTGCGTTTTTCATACAAACGAGACTAATTCGAAGCCTTGGTTCCTCGCCAGGGGTTGTTTTGAGTGAGGTTTAATGGTAGATAGTCCAAGGTTCAATAGAGGAGGTCAAAAGTTCTTAAGATACCTAACTGATCGTACAATCAGTTTACACCACAGCGGGAGAGTTTGGGTCAGTATTTGGATTTCCTTACATTTTATTGCCATTTTAGATGTTTATTGTACATGCACAATTCCGGCGTTAACCGCAAATTCATTTAGTTGGGTATCCTAGGCACTCTAGAAGTCCTGTATCGATGCTCGGGGTATTCAGCATCAGATTTCACTAAAAGCATTCCCTGGCGAGGAACCAAGGCTTCGAAATAGCCTCTTTAGTATGAAAAACGCACTCTGACCCGGTATTTTTGCTCCTGAGTGTAGTTGCCGTCCATGTGTCGTTCGTTATTTCCAACCTGTGGAACATTGGTCCCTTATTCATCCATGCAGGCACAATTGTAGCCCTAGCCAAGATGTATTTCGCTAACTAGCGTTTCTATCCGTTTCATATTTAAACCAATCGCGTCGTGGTTACTCTTCGTATCACGTGATCTACCAGTGACGCGATTGGTTTAAAAACGAAACGAATAGAAACGCTAGTGTAATGCATCTTAGCTAGGACCTGTGTATACGGCTGAATTGTAGAAACGGTGCCGCCGCACTCAAGAGTCATTAAGTACCAATATCACCAAACGATGTTAAATTTTATCAATGATAATCGACTGTTAGTTCATACATTTTGACAGCTGTTAACGCTCTAATCGTCTGTTAAGTGGTGAAATTGGTACTTAAAGACATTACTCTTTTAAGGACTACTCGTTCCTTTGTCAAAGTTGTGTATCAAGAATCGACACTCAGGAACGCCTTCATTTTTATTTAATGATTCGGCCGTTAGATGTTCAGTGCCGTTACCATGAATTACAATTATCGTACTCGCTAGCGAGTTGAATGCTCTGTCCCTCGCACTCTATAAGTATACTGTGAGGGTCAGAGCATTCGACTCGCTAGCGAGTACGGTAATTGTAACTCATGATAAGGGTACTGTAATCCTTACCATGAGTTACGATAACTGTACTCGCTAGCGAGTCGAATGCTCTGACCCTCACAGTATACTTATAGAGTGCGAGGGACAGAGCATTCAACTCGCCGCCGGTGAGTACGGTAATTGTAACTCATGATAAGGGTACAGGTAGCCGGCACAACATTTTTGCCATATTTGGTTTATGGTATAAAGTGTTTGTGCGCCTAAATATGGTATTTACCACATAATGTTTTTTACATTGTCCGATTTGACAACATTTCTAACTTAAAGCGCTTTTATTATTTAATTAAAACGACCAAATCGTCGTAAGACTGACCAATTATTTTTATTATTTACTTCTAAGAAAAAATACTTTAAGAAATAATATGTATTAATCTGACCACGGAACAAAGCATAAAAGCCTTAGTAAATGCCATAGTACTAGTTTTTTATACAATGTTTTATTTTCAAACATGTTAGAGTTCAATTTAGCTTTCTGTTATGTCAAATTATGTAAAAATATGTTATGCAGAGCAAATGTCGCAATAATGCTATGATGTTAATCATTAATTCATTAACATCATATTATAAAGTAACATTAACAGTTAATGTTAGTTTTAATTATGTTTTCATAAGGTGCTACGGTGGGAAGTAAATAAAAATCCGCAGCTTCAAGTACTTTTTATAAAAGGAAATTCAAACTGGAACAACCAAATACACCCGTCAGTACTCAGTACTAGGGCATGCGGTACCGGTACCATTTCCAGAACCGGGACTAAGATTTCCGGTACTGTACTGAGTCAGAACCGGGAAATCCCGGGATTTCGGTATTTTTCGGTGTTGAGTAAATTATTTGTATTTTTTTTTGTTAATGGTGAATTTGTTAGATAAAAAACCAGTTAAGTGATAATTATTAAGTATTTAATCCAGAATAATCAACAAAGGACAAAACAAATGAATAAAATGAGAACACCAATCAACAAATGTCAATAGGCGCCAAAAAAAAACACGCATAATTAACATTTTTATAAGTCTTTCGCATCTGAATAAAACCGAGCTTGTGCGAATCGGCCGGGTGAAAGCATCACCCGGACCGCATGTATTTTTTAATTGAAAAAGTGACAATTAGTCTACTCACAAACTCAGTACCGAAGGAACCGAAGGATCGGGATTTTCTTCGCCAGTACCGGTACCAGTTACAATGATAATTCCCGGGATTTCCCGGTTCTTTTAGGACCGGGAATTCCCGGGAGCATGCCCTAGTCAGTACACTTACCATGAGTTACAATCACCGTACTCGGTCGCGATTCGAATGTTCTGTCCCTCGCACTCTATAAGAATACTTGCGAGGTCTGCGAGCGACAGAGCACTCGACTCGCTAGCGAGTACGGTAATTGTAACTCATGGTAAGGGTACTGATAAGAAAACGGGCACTTACGGTTTTTTAAATAGTTTAAATATAGTGTGACATGATTTGATGCTGTAAGAGTAGTCAATAATATAAAGAAATATTTCGTCTTGTAGTATCAAATCATTTTTTTTCAAAGAATCCGTTTTTTTTTGTAATGGGGTTAACATTGTTCCAGTTTACTTTAAGATAAGATGTGTAGAGTATGGTTATGTAACCAATAGATTGTAAAAAATTAACGCATGTCATGAAACGGGTTGAAGGTACTTTCTATTACTTAGTTTTATATTCTTGATGTTTTAATCTGGGTTATTTTCTTCTACTTTAAACTTAACACTTCACTATCCACTTTAGATAACATGTAAAGTCACGTCGCTACCCTAAGATCTTTGTAGAATACAAATTATTTATATTTAAATTTCTTCCTGTAAATATCCTTAACAAACATAAAAAACAGTGCTAAATCAAAACAAAAAGTTTCGTTTAAAGTTCATAGAAGTTATATTACAGTTGATTTTAAATTACAGTTGTATTTTGAGTTACCACTGTTATCAAGTCAATAAATATATCAAGTTCCAAAGTTTACCTCTACACCGGTGTTTAAGATCAAGTCTTGATAATTATACTAGAGAATGCAATTTAACCGGTTATTAACCGTGTTTGTGTGAAAATAACCGGATAAAACCGGTTATAACCCTAATAAATACGTAAATTGTTGTCGACTGAATTTGCTCTCTACTCGTTGGATTACTGATACATGTGAATATTGTTGTTAGCTTAGTAAATGTTGTAAACGGTTTTTCATTGGAATAAATGGTTTTCGTCGTTTTTTGTTGTTTTACCCAACCTACCTACCTATAAATACCTACTTAATAGGGAATTTGCATGGATTTCTTTAATCGCGTTTCACAACAAAATATGAAAATACAAAATTGAAATTGGCCAAGATATATGGATTTTAAATTGCTAATTAGACAGAGAGATCCGATACGCCTTGTGACGTCATGTATTCCGTTTTGCTAGAAAGAGGAGAGATAGGAACAAATATGTGTGGGCCTATATCTTGGTCTACTTTTAAAACCATTAAAAAAAAATTACTCTACTGTTTATATGAAGAGACGTATGAGTGTGGATGAAGCAAGAGAAGTTTGTCTGGGTCGTAGCATGTGCAAGGAAGTGCTCTGCCTTCCCCTACGGGAAAGGGGCGTGATTGTATGTATGTATGTATGTATAAATACGCAAACTCTTTCCTTTCCGAACATAAGAATCTAGGAAAATTCCTTAGCAACCGTATTTTGAGAGAGTCGGTTTAGTGGCTAAGGTTGTTGACCCGAGATAGTAAGGTTCCGAGTTCGAACCCCTGCGATGACCACGCGGTAAAGGAAAAACGTAAGGAAACCTGCACATTCGAACAGCTGTGTTGAAGGGTAATTGCACAAGTGATCCTAAAGGGTTTAAAGTTTATCTGAAAGGGCCCTCCTGTAAGATAAGATAAGAAAAGACATCTTGAAAAGTTACGATCAGGCAGAGTTTAACACAAAAAAGGTAAGTATGAAATTCAACTTTTTTTAGACATATTTTATACAGAATGTTCCGGAGCTTAGAATAACATATTACGATTTAAGCTCGCCCCTTCTACATATTATTACATCGGTCCAGAATGTGGTTTTAACTTTTCAATATGTTAATCAAGTTAGTAAGGTTCTAATGATACCTTGCTTTACACTATTGCCTGCTTCGGCCAAAAGGATATATATCAGCATGAGGGTAATGTTGACCCTCAGGCCCCAACTGGACCCGCCATTTGACAACTAGTTCGCATAGCCAGTTTGGCTTTTTTGTTTATGTTTTTCATGTGCGAGTCCCAAATTAAGTCAATACATTTTGCTACGTTATTGAGAATTAGATATCAAGTTTTGGAAATACATATATAGCTAACTTTAGCCACGGGAGCCAATGTACCACAGGTTAGCGTTTTTTTTTTTTTATGGCATAGGGAAGGCAACCGAGCACACAGGCCACCTGATGGTAAGTGGAAACTGTGACCCATAGACATTAGCATAAGACTGCAAATGCGTTGCCAACCCTGAGGACTAAGATGGAATGCCTCTAAGCTAGTCATTACACCGGCTGTTCTTTGCCACTATCATTGAAACCTCAATGACTTCTAAACTAATTAACATAAGGAAGTTATTAGCTGTTACAGATGTAGTGCATAATTGTTTTCCATCGTACTTTCTCGGAAATGTTCTTATTTGTCATGCTACTGCAGTCAACCTCAGTACTTTTTGTACTGTGACCGAATGAAATAGCAAGACACGCTCGTACGTTTCCGTGAAAATACGGAGGAAAACAATTATGCGCTACATCTGTACTATATTCTGAACTACGAGAAAAGGGTTTCCTTATGGCGTAATATTTAAGTCAAGTTATGGGACAGCCTGTACACCAAACAAAAAGTTTTATTTTTCAAAATGGATGCCAAAATGTCAGTGAAAACTACTATTTATAGATTGCTTCATCATAATATATCGTTTTTAGAATTTTATTTAGTTTCTTTCGAATAGTATTTATCTAATAGTAATAGAATTAAGCCTCATCGTTACCTATCCAAAATTTTGGAACTATTAATATTCGTTTTAGTTTTAGTTTTTTTTGAGATATTTATGAAATTAATCTGAAACGCAAATTAAAACACCATTTTCCTTTATATCAGCAGTGGCAGCACCTGTAGACAATATACGAAAATGGGATGGTATCATACATATTTATTTTAGTAACACTTATCTACTAAGATTCAAAAAAATGTGCTCCATATAAAACTCCTTCATAAATTCTCATAGCAAAGTCTCTATCAAAGTTGTAACTGAAACCCGCCGGTCCAGTGATCTTTCTATCACTTCAATTTAAAGTTGGGGGATAATAAAATTGTTTTATCTATGTATTATGTAATCCTTTTATGTTGGGATGTCTGCATTTTCCAGTGAAGTGAATCGCCTAAAGCAGCAGAAAGCTCTAGGTAAGGCATATATTGACCGAATCGAATAGACCAAAACTATATGTGGGCCTCCGATAATATTGTACCAAAACATCGCAACTATGCCACTTCAAAGAAATATCTAAGAGGCTTATAGCTATATAGGTAGGAGGCTTGTAGACGTCACATGAGGCCGAAAATTCCTTAGTTACTTGGTTTTCGAGAAAAGCCTCCATTACTTGTCAGATTCGGGAGGAACGGAAACCAGCGGACCTTAAAAGGGTTTCGTTTTTAGAGTTCCGTCTCAAGTAATGTAAAACGGAAGCCAATAATAATAAACATAATAGATTGTTACACGAGATGTTTAGCCATCGAAGCAAAGCAATAGTGTCGTTTTAGCATTTTAGTTAAAGTTTTCGCATCGATTGCGAGAAGATAAATATAAAATTATAACAATAAGGTCAAGACTGACCAAGCACAAATGTATCGTATTTTTTTACCCTGTACCCGTCAGTCAATTCCAGAAAGACAGCTACAAAGTTGTATTTTAGGATACCTAGAGAACTTATTAAAAAGACAAATTTTCAAAAACTGATACCTAACCACTAATACTACCTAACACAGTAGTCTTACCTTGAGATACAATAGGTAACCATACCAACTCGCTAGTGAGTCTAATGCTCTGTCCTTCACAGCTCACAGTATTCTTATAGAGTGCGAGGGAGTACGGTAATTTCAGTTATTAGTAGGGGAGCCCACGACACTCTAAGTACGATAAGACTACCAGATGATAAATATATACCTATAATTAGTTAAGTCATTAATGGGGGAACACGAAATGACCATGCTGCAATGCAAAAACACTGGCAAACATTTTTTTTAATTTTAACTCCGATGTCCTATGATAAGACTCCCAAGTTTCGTTTGTTTCTCGGAATAGGGGAGGGGAGGACTATACGACAAGAAAAATCAGTGGCAGCAGCATGATTAGCGACGCCTTGTACTTAAGTATCTAGTATGATCGATCTTCAATCAATTTCTGTGAATGAAAAACCACTGCTGCATTTTCCAAACAGTGGAGAAAGTGGTTGCTGCAGCGAGTGAAGGTCGCCCTCCGCGCATGGTTTTTTGCATTGCGGCATCGCTATTTCGTGTTCCCCCATTAATGACATGACTAATTATAATTATATATTAATATATCATACTGGGCCAGATGTGGATAAGGCATCTGTCACTCTCGCACTTATTTACTTGTCAGAAGATGACGGATGACTTATCCAAACCATGCCACGCATAAACGCAGCCATATTAGAGACCCTGGTAGTCTTATCGAACTAGGTGTAGTGTCGATGGCTCTTAACTCTAGGTAAGGGTACAGAAGCCACGCCGCCGACGGCTGTCGAACTCGCTTATTAGCACACAATAGACATTTTCGACCTTTGCGTTAACAGCGGTAAGCAATTCTAAATTTCTAATTAGTTTCCTTTTTTATTGTTGAGGTGATAGAAATACACTTTTTGGAAATTTCAACTGTCAACCTGGGCCTCTTTTCTCACCTAGCCGGTATAAACCTTATCGTGTTGGATCTGGTATGTTATTGTTTTTGTTTTTAATAACTCGGCCGCCATCACTGTCAAGTAAACAGGAGCTGTCAAAAAGTTGGCGGATGTGTAATTTGTTTCAGATTTATTTTTGTGTATTTAGGTGTTCAAAGTTCTTTTATGTTAGTGGTTTGTACTTTTTTATGCCTTTGTGTTGCACAGTGATAGAAGACTTGGACTTATTTCGTGTATCTGGCATCTTACTTCTCGTTTCAAGTGGACTCGCAGTGGTACAGAGGTTAAAACTATCTTGGCTTCTGTCCTACATATCACCGTACAACGTTGCCCCACATCTTCCTAGAGTAGATCAGATTGTGTTTTATTGCTATATTGATTTATACTTATATATACTTGACACTGGCGAAATCACTTCTTTGTGGAAACGCCATATCCCCGTGGTAGTAGCTGTTGAAGTCGACGCAGACAAAGAAAAAAAAAAAAAAATGACTAATATACTCGATGGTTTTTACCTATAAATTCAAAACAGACAGATAGACGGACAGCGGAGAAACAAAATTGAGCTAAATAGAGGACAATAAAGGACAGAGCTATAGCAGTTATATATCTCTGTCCTATTCTCTCACCGTAAACTGAACTGCATAGCTTTGTCATAATAACCCCACTATGGTAGTATATTTCTAAAAGTTGCTTATTGTTCAACATTGGTACAGATTAAAAAAAAACCGGCCAAGTGCGAGTCGGACTCGCGCACGTAGGGTTCCGTACCACTATACATCTAAATAAATGTTTTTCTTTATTCTTTATTATATTGGAGTTGATTGAATGAAAGGTAAAATGCGGTTTACGATTTAAACGTATTAAAAAAAAAATAGTTTTTTTTTCTATTTTTGTATGAAAATCTTAATGCGGTTCACCGAATACATCTACTTACAAAGTTTCCATAGTATAGCTCTTATAGTTACGGAATAAAGTGGCTGTGACATACGGACGGACAGACGGACGGACAGACATGACGAATCTATAAGGGTTTCGTTTTTTGCCATTTGGCTACGGAACCCTAAAAATGTGTCCTACGTTATTAACAGTAGTACGTTTCCTTCATATACGTACCTACTGCCGAACGAAGAGGGTAATGTCTTTGACCTGTTTGTAGGTAACTATGTAAGCTCACGGAAGTTAATTTGCTACCCATTTCAAAGAAAATCTACTAAAAGATGTCATTGTCATTAGGGATGCGAAGTCATTTTTAATTGATAGGAAACTCAACCTTATTGCTGTAGAATATCAGATTGACTTTGGAACTAAGGTGGTTGACAAATTTAATTCCTTGACTGTGTGTAATGTTCTTTGTTCCCTTGTAAAGGCTAAACGGATGCCCCGATTTTGACAAGCGATGTGTCGTTATATTAAGGTGAAACGCTAAGGCGTTACGTGAGTCAATTGGAAGGTACCGAATTTAAAAAAAAAACCCATATAAAGAATATTGCATGAAAAATATATTGACGACATTCTCCAAACAGCAGTTCTCTAGGTTTTTTCAAACCCCCTTTTTCTCTATGAAACATGAATAACATATCATCTGTTAGTAAGATCTGTATCATATGAGAGGGTTAACTGCAAAATAAATTAACAAGCTGGGGAGTACCCACTGTACTGTTTTAAAATGTATAGTTTATAGGTATATTCTCTTTCCTTAAACTTGACTTTAATCTAATATCATAACTAGGGTTAGGATTTTGGTGGCATTTCGTGGTTCTAGAATCCATGGAGTCGATATTTCCTAATTATTGTAATACATAACACATTGATTTTGACCTTCGGTATTATCATATTCAAAAATGAACTAAATACATATTTAGTTCGGTTATTTCATACCTATTAATATTTGCTTGTTTGTAACGCTTTCACATCAGAGATATCCTCAATACCAAAATTAATTTAAATTGGTGCAGCCGAATAAAGAATAAATAAATTTTGAAATATTAAAATACTGAAGGTCAAAATCAAAGTGTTATAATAATTAGGAAATAGCGACTCCATGGATTCGGGAACCACGATTTGCCACCAAAAGTCCTAACTCTAATCATAACATAATCATATATTATTGCATACGTAGCTTTATAATTAAAATCTAATTTGCCAACGTGTGCCCCGTCGCTGCAACGTCGGATAAATTGCACCCGACTAAAAATCCATTCAGAATGGTAGCTCACTGTTAACTTTAATAGTGCTACATTATTAATTTATTTACAGTTACAAAACATTAAACCAAAGGTAATTCAGTGTCCCTGGATAAAGTTCACAACTTTATATCTATTTGTACAAAAATAAACCACTCTTATTTTATAAGAAAAGATAATAATAGCACAGATTATATAATAATGAGGGCGTCACGCCACTGTACCCTACGCTACGCTAGCTGACGCGGATTATCCGTAACGGACGCCCGTCTAATAAGAATTGGTATGAACACCGCTAACTGGCGCGGGCGCGTGCGACGGACTTTAATCCGCGTGGCGGGCGGCGGGCGTCCGCTCCGTGCGCACGCGGAGGGCACACGCTCGCGGACTTGTTTCTTGAATTCAGGCGCTAAGTTAGGCGTGCGCCCATCGCGGACGCCCGTCGCGGACTCGCTGGCCCGCGGCGGGTGTCCGGAGCGGTACCCGCGAGCGTGCGTACGCGGCGGGCGTCCGCGTCAGCTAGCGTAGGCCCTACAGCCGGCGTATGCTCGGCGCACTTAACGTAAATTGTTTTTAACTCGTGGCCGAGGTGGCCCATTCAAGTTAAAAACCTGGATAATATACGATAACATGTCCAAAGCTATAAGGTTTCACTGAGTGTAACAAACACCCAGGGCATTTTCTTTTGGATATTTGACATGCTATCGTATTGTGTTACTCGGCCGCCATTACTGTCAAATAAATAAGAGGCATAGTAACGTTGACAATACGAAAGCAAGGCAAAGGCAATATAGTTTTACAGGCAAGGTTCTACTTAGTCGTAGTTTTACTTTTATGTTCGTTACAGGAATATAGAATAATAAACAGGGTTCGGAGTTTTCATAGCACGGTAAGGCGAAGTGAGCTGTGAAGTCGACATTAACATTAAAATTCAATAAACATTCATATTCGCCCTGGGCCCCTGAGAAAAGCTGCTAAGCTAAGTAATGAAAGATTATAATTATGAACAAAATAATTATCATGTTCAAATGCGTTAATAATGTTATAAATATTAAAAGTGAAATATTATCCATATATAAAATTAAAATTAAATTTACAATTAATTAAACGGATGAGTAGGAGTAAAATTTGAATTTTAATGTAAATGTTAATACAGCTCCCGTCATCTTACCGTGCTATAAAAACTCTGAACCCTGATAATAAATATCAGAGGACAATGTCACACCAATCGACCTAGTTCCAAACTAAGCTCTAGGCTAGTTCTATGGATACTAGACAACGATATAAATACCTAATTATGAGAAATATGTACTTAAAAACATAGAAGACATCGATTACTGAACCAATATTCTCGCTCAACACAAATATCTGCCCTTAACGGGATTTGAACCCACGACTGCTAGCTTCTAGGCCAGCGCGTCGTCATGTTCTTTTATTTAAAACTAGAGGAAGTCACTCTCTGAAGGGGTGAATTTCCAAAAATCCTTTCTTAGTGTTTACTTACATCATGAAAGGAACCCCTGCACCAAATTTCAAGTTTCTATGTACCTACAGTAGATATAAAAGTCAGTGAGTCAGGTTTACCTTTTATTTAAGATATTTTCTGCTTGACGAGTTCAATGTTTCCTAAACGGTCCCCAAATCATAATATTGATAATAACATATACACCGTGTTTTTTTTGATTTACGATAACTTCGGCATATTACTAGGTATATCCATAGAAACTAATTGGTACATTAGATTTTTAAATACAGCGAACAAAACATTTTTTTTCGGTTTAGTACAATATAATGAAATCTCATTAAAATCTTTGGTCATTCTAAAAGGGCCTTTAGAGTTAACTAATAATCAGTGTCAAATACGTCTATGTTGGCGTGACATACACACACAAGTAAAGATAACCCTTGACAGGTACAAGATTGTCACTTTAGAGTGACGCGTATACAAACCTAACAATTGGAAACTCTTTACTCATAAGAGTCATATAAAGTATTAAAAGAAAATTGTTGTTATCAATTAAGAGAGCCTTTTACACTAGTTTAACGTGATTAACTGATTAAATTTAAAAATTAAATATCTTTAAAACCGTTAGACTTATCATTTGTCTGTCTTCGGGAAATTAACTTTGTTTGACCTAAAGAACGTTCCCTTAAAGTTATCGTAAATAAAAAAAAACACGGTGTATGTATGTATGACGTCATAATGTAAAAAAAACTACCTTTGCTTTACATCTGCTAAATATTTACATACCTAAAAAAGAAAGCTTCAAGATTTCATGTGTAATGTTTTTCTTTCATTGTGTAGGTACTACCGCCTCAGAATGTTTTCCTCGTATTTATTTTAATTGTTATTCTGCTATTTGGGGTAGAGACGAATCCAACAAATCGAACATCGACCAAATCGGTCCACCCATTTAGTTATACAGATTATCTACTGGTAAATAGGTATCATTATTGCCGGAGTTCTACCGAGCATGATGTGACAAAGCAGGCGGCGCATAATTTCTGATTCACATGACTAATGTAATTTGAATCATAGCTGCCAGTCCTTGCTCGCCGCGCGACCAGTCGGGCGTCTTACGGACGTACGTTTAACAACCAAACCATAAATAAAACAGTGTTATCCTTAATTTAAGACTGGATGTTCTAAAAAAAAAAACTTGGAGACAAAAAAGGTGAGTTTGTATATTTTCCGTTGTGTAATGGAATTAAATTTCTTGCACGGCTTTACATAATTAATCAGTATTTTGTCAAGTAACTTTACTTGCAAAGGAACTGCGCTAAATGTGATTGCAAGGCTGCTAAGTTTATTTAGATTTTAACAATTTGTTATTGTATAACCGGCAACACTCTTAACTGTACATCTGTGGACCTTATTGCAAAGGGCATAAGGTCTGGACAGTTAACAGTGTGGGCTCTTTACTCTATATAACTTGAACTCTTGGTTTGAGTTAAGTACTCTATTTATTGAATACAGACACGTCACTTAATAATACAATAATTCATAGACACGTCGGCATCTTTCGGAAGTAGTCGTGTTTTCCGAGTTTTCACGATGGGAAAGTATTCACTATGTCTATATCTATACCTGTTTATAATATTCCTTTTGGCGTGTTTGAAGAGATTTCAAAAACCAAGGCCAATCCAGTGAGTGGATATCAGCTCATAAAAACCCACCATAGACCCACGATACAACGTTGGCACATTGACATTATAAAACAATTTTTTTTGGCACTTCTTACGACTTGAATTTGGGCTTGTACATAGCCATGATCGATACTCCAGTGACAGTTGGAAGTGTTACAATTTTACGCTAGGAAATAACACAACGCAATAAATTAGATATTTTGCTAACTGCCTTTTATAATAAACGAATAAAATAACCTATATTCAGTAAGCCTCATCTGGATTATAGGATTATAGCTTATAGGATATTTTGATTTTTAGTTAACTAGCGCTTGCCCGCGACTCCGTCCGCGTAGAACTCGTTTATCGCTGCTCCCTCAGGGACTGTAAACTTTTCCGGGATAAAAACTATCCTATATATCCTATTCCAGGATCTAACCAAGTTTCATCTCGATACGTTCAGTGGTTGAAGTGTGAATGAGGATTTTTTGACGAAGCTTTTTTTTATGGCAATGAGATGGCAAGCGAGCACACCTGAGGGTTAGTGGGATCTGAGACCCATAGACATTTGAAAGACTACAATCTCAAAACTGCAATCCTGAGACCTCATGCATTCCAAGCCCTGAGGACTGAGATGGAATCTAGCATAGAGGTCTATGCTAGTAATTTCACCGGTTGTCTTATCCCCACACCGGAACATGGCAATGCGAACACAGATGGTGATAGCGATCCGGACGGACCCTGCACAAGATCCTACCACCACTACCCAGCTCTACTTAGGCTTACAAATACTTTAAGATATTCAAGAGTCAGGAACATATCCTCGCGCTCATCACACAAATAATTGATCATACAGGGAATCGAACTCGGGAACGCTAGCTTCGTAGGCACGGAAACGCTTCACTTGAATTACCATTGAGTACGTAAATTAATGTCATTACTTAGTATACACACCTTTGGCCCCACTTTTACATAAACGTACTGTCATCGACTTCGTCACAATACTTTGAACTCATTGCATTAAACTCACAATAAAGCAGGTCTCGGAAACGTTATTTTAAAACGTTTCGAACGGTTCTTTATAAATACATTTTGTTCAGAACGAAATTGAAACGGGAACATATTCAAAAATCGGTTTAATTCACAGGACGCGGAGTGCGCCCTGCGTGCGGCGACAAGCATGAAACTATTCGTAATAATCGTTCGTGGCTTCGTACCGAACGCTCCAAAAAACGGTTATAAACGTTTTGTGAATCAAAAAAAAATAAAATTAACGTTTACTATAACGTTCCGTTCAAACGAAATCGAAATAAATCGTTTCTTAGGTATTAAAGACGAAACCGTTTCGAAAAATATACAGTTTTCCGAGCCCTGCAATAAAGGTTTTTTTTTATCAACTCGTAATCATGCCTTTTTTGAGTTCCGTTTCCCAAGAGAGCCCTAGGGAGCCTACGGAAAATATCACTTTTAGGGTACAATTTTACGAAATGGTCCTGTAAAAATTTATATTGACATATACATGGTATTTTCATACCTGTTTAACAATATATCACACGATGTTGTAAAATAAAAAATATATGTTTTTGACCTTGCTTTACATATACATTTCATAATTGACCTTAGAGTGTGTGGTATAAATATCTATTGTGTGTCCAAAATTGTATTAATTGTAAAATACCGACAGACAGAAAGACATACAGACGGACATGGCGAAACTATAAGGGCTCCTAGAGTGACTTCGGAATCCTTAAAACGGATTTCTTGTAAGGTTATTCGAGGCAATCGATTTACATACAAAGAAAACTGACACAAAAAACGCCTTACAACAATATTCCGTTCAATAATAATCGACCTCTATGAACTTCTCACTGTTATATGCAACTTGCATGTTCATATTACACATATAACTTGATATAACTTAGCACAATGAATCGATAAATTAATATTGCTGAGAAGGCCATAGGTTTTTTTTATAAAAGGTAAAAGGTAAAGTTCTACTTATATCTGATCATGGCCCGAATTAGTCTGCGTTTCCACCAGAGATTTAGGATGCGTTGCGAGGGATGTGTTTGTCATTAACCAATAGAAACGCTTCCACCAGAGCTAAGCTAAGCGAGGATAGGTAAATGAAGCGTTTCTATTGGTTAATGACAAACACATCCCTCGCAACGCATCCTCGCACATCTCTGGTGGAAACGCAGCCTTATGGCTACCTTTATCGCGGTGGATAAAGCATTCGTTACTCTCGCACTTACATACTGATCAGAAAGAGACAGGTGGTTTATCCACATCGATAGACACCATCATGATATAGGCCCGCATAGCAGTCTAACACAGCCTTACTTATGTTATAAGTCATAGACCTAGGCAACTTATAAGATGTCAAATGATGTCTGGAGATTGACGAATGTAGAGAAAGCGAAAGAGGTATATTTGGACCGGTGCACGTACCGTAATTGGAATACCCAATTTGGAACACAAAAGCAGGTTAGGTTAGTAGTCAAACTAGGAATCCTTAATTTTCCCCATATCCGTCCGTCCGTCCGCAGCTTATTTCAGAGACTATTAGTACTAGAAAGCTGAAATTTGGCATGAATATGCATATAAGTCACGCCAACAAAGTGGTAATATAAAATCTTGACAAAAAATAATTGCGCATATGTAACGTGCGGATGTTTTTTTTTTCTCGTCTACCACATAGGGTGTCGTTGTAGTTCTTTCAAAAATATTGCGGGTTATTAACAATTGTTTGATTAAGTGATCCGTTTATGAAATATTAAGCTTTAAAGCGCTAATTTTTGTTAGTCAAGTGTCCCCCCCCCCCCCCCCCATACAGTCTAAACTACAAATACCTTGACTTCATTCGTTCTTGAGTTACAAACGGTCTACATTTTTATACCTATCGAAAACTTTTTTGCGGTGTTGGTAAACTGTCTGCGACCTATGTCGATATATAGGGATAACAGTTTTCCAACGGCATAGCTAAGTTTGTCGCGAGGTCTAATTTGACTGTAGTAACGGCTTCGGAACCCTACACAGCATGGTCCGACATGCTCTTGCCCGGTTTAAATAATCATCTCGGCTGAGATCCCCCTCACTAGCTATACGTCAAAGTAAACGTCAAACCATAGAAAACTGTCACTTTAAACGCATCTTGAGACGAGCATTAGAGTCGAGATTAGTTTAATAATACGGTCTTAGTGTCGGCATGGGTTACAGTTCCCAATTACCATCAGGTGGTTTGTGCGCTTGTTTGCCAACACTGTGCCGTAAAAAGACCCTGGTTCTCAATGCGTGGATAAGACTTGAAATAATCATTACAACACTTAAGAATGGCTCCCACAGTTTGCCAATAACGTGTGGCGTACCGATGAAACAAAGAAATCGGCATGGGAAAGTTTGGTTTCCACGCTGCGGCTCAACTCCGCGATCTAGCTGACAGGAGCCACGACCAACATCTGAGTACGTTTGGGCGAAATATCGAACGTCGATTCGAGTAGAATCGTAACTAAATTTAAGTGTTTATTAGACTTTTAAAGGGAGAGTTATGTGACAAAAGATCTACAAAACTGTATTTTTATTTTTGTATACATATATTGAGAAATTTAATAAAAGTCAGAATTTCATAACAATGTAAATGAAATGAAATGAAATGAAATGAAATGAAATTTTATTTGCTCTAGACATGGTATGGTAGGTCTTAGAATAAAACATTTCTTGAAACACATATCTAACCGTAATCGGCATGCAAAAGCTTTGCTTAAAAACTAATTTAATTATATTCAGATTGATGGAACGACAGCACATTGAACATCACTAATATTTCAATACTATATAAATAATTTAATTACATTAACAATATTTTTAAATCCAATAGTTATATAAAAATAGTTAAATTACATTAGCATTATTATTAAACCAATTACCTACATTTTTATAACAATATTTAGGAAGTCAATACACTCGTAATATACACATATTCATATGGTCGTCCGGTAATTTAATTACATTTTAATGGTTATTTAGAAATTCTTTAATTGAATAACATGTTTTTTGTTTCAACCAGTGGAAAAGTTTCACTTTAAATCTATTTATTGGATGTCGAGGTTCATCAATAGTAATCGACTTTTACATATAAATGTGGTTAAAATATTACTCCGCTTCAAGCAGGGCTCGGAAAACGGTATATTTTTCGTCTTTAATACCTAAGAAACGATTTATTTCGATTTCGTTTGAACGGAACGTTATTGAAAACGTTTTTAAACAGGGTCAAAATTTTAATCGTTTTTGATTCATAAAACGTTTTTTACCGTTTTTTGGGGTGTTCGGTACGAAGCCACGAACGATTATTACGAATAGTTTCATGCTTGTCGCCGCACGCGGGGTTTTTGAAAATGTTCCCGTTTCGTTTTCGTTCCGAACAAAATTTTATATAAAGAACCGTTTGAAACGTTTTAAAACATTATTTTGAATAACGTTACCGAGCCCTGGCTTCAAGGGTTCGCGCTATGGTGTTTAGATTTCGCGCCTAAATTGATTTACTATGATTTTACTGGCCTTCCGTCCATTTGCATTTTTTGCCTTGAAAAAATCATTTTTTTCTTGCACCCATGACGTGGCTGTGGGAGCTCTGTTTATCTATATTTTGAAGACGGTTTTTACTTGCACCGTGTGACGTGGCTGTGGGAGCTCTGTTTATCTATATTGGAAATAATTTATAATTTTATGAGTGAGTGTAAATTAAATTATTAGGAAAAGTTCTAGTGAATCTGGTTATGAATGAAGAGTGGTGGAAGTAGTACCCGTAAAAACAAAACTATTGTTTAATAAACAAAATATAATAAGCAATGGTATAATAAACCTTTCATTATTATCTAGTATGAAAGTGCTTCTACATGTGCATTCTGATTTTTAATAACTTGCCAGACTTAATAAAACCCCTGGTAAGCAAGGAATTTAGTCGAACCTTACCAAAGTGGCTCCATGATAATTGCTTTTATAGCATTAAAGATTTTATGAATAACAGCCACGGCAGGACATAAACTTTGTTATCTGCAATTTAGACTATTTTACTTTATTAATATTATTTTATAATGAACTCTTCTAACCTAACCTTGTTTCTATTGTTTTAATATACTAATAATGTAATTTAATATACTAATTTCATGTTGTATTTGGAGACCGTGTTAGGAGTACATACCTATTTGCATGCCGTTTGTTAACAGCTGAAAAGGTGGAATAACTTTTAATGTAACATCATTTACTAACACTTTTTTGCAAATAAATCATTATATTATGAATTATGTATGAATAAACTTTTACTCAGTGTACCTACCAATTGACTCACGTAACGCCTTAGCGTTTCACCTGTGTACCAGTAAATCACGTACTTACTATTATTTTTATTTATTATTTTATTGGAGATCCAACAGCTTATAAAACAAGATAGAAATTAAATTACGTTATGAAAAGCCAATTAAAAGTTCTCACCGTTAGAGCCAACGCAGGCACACGCCACGCTACACCACGAGAACAAGAGAACTACCACATGTATACGCAAGAATAAAAAATGGCAGAGAACAAAAAGTGAATAACAAACACTTATAGCCTAAGTAAAGAAATTTTGACTGACAATGAGTAACTGCCTAAGCGTAGATGTAGGTGTGTTAAAAACATCTAAATCAATATCCTTACCACAAATTTTGAGGGTGTTACCTTCTCGCAACAGGGAGTTCCGCCGATGGTTAGTCGACACAAAGGGAATTTGAATTGGTGGGTTTCAGTGAGGCCGCTGGTGCCCGGAAGCTGACTTTCCTCAAGATTTCTGGGCAATCGACTTGTCCAGAGACAATCTTAAGATAATTTTATACATTAATACTAACTGAGGATTTATTACGAAACAAAACCTACCTACTTCCTTTACTGAGGTAAAAAGACGCTAGAATACGTTAACGGAATCAGTTGGATAATTATTTCTGGCAGGTGCAGGTATTTCGGTTTAATTATTGTGTAGTGAGTACTCGTTGGTTTGAGCGTGATTTTAAATATATCAACGGATTGAAATTGATTAAATAGTATTCAATTTATGTCTAGCCTCCATTTGATTAAAAAACTGGCATCAAAAATCGGGAGGTTCTGTGTTTGACCAGTATATATGTTCATTTATGCCTTTGCAATTATCTCAAAAACTACTTCACCGATTTGAAATTTTTCTTTGGGAATTTCATTCTCATACTTCTGAAATAGTTAGTTATTAGATAAAATACACTACATCTTACACATACTTGCGGGAAACTTTAAACTTGGGCTTGTTTATGAATGAAATATTAGTTAGGTAGGTACGTATTAAATAAACATAATCAAAATGAATATAATTACAATCACTAAAAAGGGTAAAATAAAAAAATAAAAAATAATTTAAACAATGAACCGACTCCAAACCTAAAAACAAATGTTTTATTTGGAATAAATATTCAAACATCAATCAATCAAACAGAAATCGGCGTCCTAGAATATTTTAACGAAAAAGCCGATTTCAGTTGGCCTTAGATTATTTGAGTGAATGTTTTTGTTTGGAGTTGGTTCATTGTTTAAAATAAAAGGAGTGGATTCTTTTTCTCGAATTACTCACTGGACTAATATAAAATATAAATATTAGTCCAAGCTTTTCACTCATAAAATATAGAAAATTGTACTGTATGAACTAATATTATTAATCTAGATGATTCAATACTTCACTAATTTTCAAGGTAGATAGAAAATACGTAGACTACAGTAGGATAAACGCCACACTAGTTAAAGTACTTAATTGGTTTACTGGTAACAACTTGCTACTAAATGCTAAGAAAACTAAATGTGTTAGGTTCGCTTTGCCTAATGATAAACCGGTAGATTCTAGTATTTTTCATCAAAACATTTGTCGGTCAATGCATTCATTTCTATAATAAATTAAACGTAGTTATAAAGTTACCCTTTCCAGCACTTAAAAATTACTTGAAAAAATCGTTAACGTCTAAAGCGTATTATAGGGTCGAGGATTATCTAACAGACAAAAATGCATGGCCTATACCCGAAACTTAGTCAATAACAATTTGTTCAAATGCAAAAACACTTGATCTTGTCTAGGGGACACCGTTGATGTAGGAAAACATATCGAAACTTTTATTTGGTCGTTTTGCACCGTCTTATATACAAGTAGGTTTTTTTTTTCTCTCCTATCTCCCAAGATTTTCGGCATGTTTTCCTGCTGAACTACGCATGTTATTTGATATTATATTTAATTTAATATGTATAACTTAATATAATGCTTAGACTAAGTAGTACCATTATAATATGAAATACATATGTTTTAAAAAAATCTGACTGCTGAGTTCCTTGCGGCGTTTCTTCTCAGCAGGGGTCTCCTCTTGGGAAGCGCTGGTAAATTCTTGACATATAAGAGTGCCCGTACGGCCTACTTACTGAACTGAGACTTTTATCTATTTATCTTTATATAATGTTTCAAGAAACGGGTCTCTGAAATGTTTGGCACAAGGTCACGTCTACAATCAAATTAATGTCATAAATATTCGCACGTCAAATGCAAAAGTGACATTACAAAAAGTAAATGTAAAGTTAGTTATTGTCTAAGTAGTTACGACAGACAGACAACAGACATGTAGTTAATTATTTTTAAACGCCATAAAGTCAGACTTTAAGAGCGTACTTATTGTTAGTTGAGTGTGAGTGCCACTGTTGGATGGAAGTAACGTGTGAATTGTCTGAGCGTCTCACGTAGGCAAGTCGACAGTCGTCCCACGAGTAAAACATTTCGCCAATTGCCTTATAAGAATTCAAACTAGGTATGCCGTATATGCGCCACTTGACGCTCGGTGCAGTCTTAAGGAAAGCGCAGCGCACCTTCAAGGCTCATCTTAAAATTTCAGCACTTTAGTTTGTTTTCGACTATGCATTTCTGTGTTAGTAACTGTCGCCTTTCTTTCCAGTTTAAGTCATGGAAGACACCGGAGCGCCCAGCGGGGCGGACACGGGGGCTGCCTCCAGTAGGGCGCGCGAAGCGAACTGGCCAGCCGTTCTCTTTTTCATCCACATCCATCTCCTCTCACTGTACGGATTATGGCTGCTATTCTTTGAAGTCAAGCTCATGACAATACTTTTCCGTAAGTTTAAACAAAGTAATTATAGTTTTAGTCGGAGTTATTACGTAGATAGGTATCACAGAGGTTTTATACGACGACGTTATTTTAAGCTGCACCTTTGCTTATTTACGATACAGGCGATACAGCCGCCTTCATTGTCTAGTGACTAAGAGCTAGCTACCAAAAAATTAACAATATGATAACGATACAGTTTAAAAAAAGTGGAATAGAGGTGCCAGGGTAGAAGTACCGTTTGTGACCACTTTAAGTTTGAAACGAGTATCAAAAATACTGTTAAATGAAAAAAAATATTCATAAATAGTAAAGACTATAGATGAATATTGCTTGAGATACTTATTAGTTAAATTTTAGAGTGGCCAAAAACGGTCTTGAGATGGCCAAAACTGGTACTTCTACCCTACTAAGTATTGATACTATAGTAGATTCATGTGCCCAATTTCCTAAGTTTAAATTACTGCAGAGCCCGGGAAAAGGCCGTTGCGGGTCGAGTATGAGTTAGCGCGGCCAAGACGCAGTCAGGGCCGCAAAGAACGTGAGAAAATATAACACAATTGTTAATTATATTAAACAGTCCCAAAATTGCCTTAAAAAGACAATATTCTGTCTTGTCGCCATCAGCTGTTACCTAAACAAATTGGTGTTTACCTAAATTATAACATTTATTAGGTACGCGATGCGGCTAATTCGGCTTTTTTTTAATGGACGCAACATGTAATAAAAATAATAATATTTTTTTAATAATTAAATCAAACGCTGTTCGAAAAGGTTAACCTTTTTAGTCTTACATTTAAAAAAGTAAAATCAATAATCACGCATGTACAAGTGATTGACTGTATGGAGTGACCCTAGTCCGAACATGGTTTTAAAAGGTAATTAGAAAAACAAAGTAATTTTTTTTCATTTTTAAAGGCGGATTTTTGATTTAGTAGTGTTTAACATTTAGTTTATTTTATACTTTTTATTGATCGCCGCAAGCAACGCCTCGGGATATTCATAGTCATATTTAAACAATTAAATGTGCTTCGTCATAGTCGCTCAACTACCTTAAGCGAGATATCTTATCGCCACCCTTGAAATAAGTACCGTTAAGGAGTTCCGGTTGCCATCGGTGGTCTTCATCAGTTCCACTTCACCATATAGTACTTTTCAAAAGCTAATGCAATGCCTTTAATATTTGAGGAGTTCCCTTGATTTCTCCAAGATCCCATCATCAGATCCTGACATGATGACAATGGGACCAACTAAAAAGTAAACTTATACAAACAACATTTTTTTTTCAAATCGGCCTTGTGGTCTTCGAGTAATCGTTGAAGATAAACAAAAAAAAACCAGAAGAATTGAGAACCTCCTCCTTTTTTTTAAACTCGGTTATAACGCGGTATTATTTTATAAAATGTCACAGCCGTTGGTAAAATCTTTTTTTGTAATTGTACCGCGCCTCAGGCTCGTACGCAGATTTTTGCTGGCGGTTTTTATATACATCAGTAATTTCCGAGCCTGTAGGAGAAATAGTACATTACTACAGAGGCCGGGACAAAAGGGGTTCCCGGCCGAAGTTATAATGTTAAGTGTTATGAAGTTAGGATATGGGTCTGAGGCGGGCAACCCCATATTTCCCGCCGAAGTATGTATAGTGCTTTTCTCAAACATAATTCATTAAAATAATTAAAACAAAAATTACAATGTCAAATAGGTACTAGGAGTGCATAAACATTAAAAGTAACCTACAGTGCTCAGTACGCCCGCCCGCCGGCCCGCTGGTGGCGCGCGCGGGGCTCGCCGCATCGTGCTAACCTCCTCTGCGCTCCTGGTACTTCAAATAAACATGCAAACGCTTTGTTGGATGCACGGCTTAGTAAATTAAAAAAAAAAACAGCTATTTAGCCTTTTCATAAACACTGCCACCATGGCCAAATTAAAATTAAAAAAAAAAACTTTTCGGCGTAGGCCTTCAATTTCGTATGAAATTCCTTTACAGTTCTCTCGAGTTGTTCCGTCGGAAACGTGGCACTTTGAAGCCTAAAATAACTAACATAACGCCGACATTACATAGCATGTTTGAGAAAAATAAATAATTGGAATTTGAATTTTGAATTTTTTAATCGTGTTTGTTACAAATCCCGACTCGCATGAGATAAACCTGTTAGTATTTGTTCATTTCTGTTTTTCTTGTATTATCCTTAAGCAATCTAATCAGTAGGTGGGTATGTTATTGGGGACATTCCAGGCGTATGGAAATAAGCTTACCACTCCAATGCTCATTTTTATTCAATTTACTGAATTGCACGTTGCGAAGAATAACTCAGTCTTCCATTTAAGTAGATTATCATGTAAAGAGAATATTTATTTTGAGAATATCTTTCACTATATTTGCATAATTCTAATTTGGAGTAATTGCTGAGCTTCTGGCGGAGTTTCTTCTCAAGCAGTGATCTCCTCTTGGGAAGAGATGTTAGATTGTTGACGTGTAAAAGGCCGTGCGGCCTACTTACTGAATATCTATGTCTTTTATCTTTTTATCTTTTATTAGATCCGCGTATTTTTTGTCATTCATTATCTTTTTCGTTTTATATATTCAAGTATACAAAAGTCTTCCGTTATTGACTGACACATCACGCGCAGCCTAAACGACTGAAAGCTTTAAAATTGGGAGAGGACATTTCTTGGGTACCCTAGGAGTGCACCAAGAGAGGATTTACGAAATATTTCCCCCAACGGAAAAAAGTATTGGGAGTAGAGGGAAACTAATCGAGTCTGGCAAATGAAAGATGAGAATGAAAAAATGGCAACACTGTAGTGTCGTCCCTTGATTCTTAGATTGATTTGAAAGGGGTGACACTACAGTGTTGCCATTTTTTCATTCTCATCTTTAATTTGCCAGACTCTAGTACACTCATACGGTGTCGTGGGCTTTAACTCAATGTTCCACAGAAGTGTCCCACGGCTGCACTAACATTGTGGGTTACGACACAGCACAATTACACTGGGCGTCTCATCAACACCGTAAAAACAATATCGTTTCTGACCTATTACTGTAACGGAGGCAGAGTTAAAAACAGTACGAAAATCTGTCCGGTCTGATCATGAGTTCATGAGTGAAGCATACAAAATGTCTGCGTGTGTGCTTGCACACGCACACATGTAAATCGTCACTCGTGTTGTGGCTCCCCGCGTTGACTTATCTAGTGTATCTGTGTGCGTGCAATAAGTCGTGTATAACCAACGAAAATGCCGACCTTGTATGCTTCACACCTTTTTAGTGCAACGTTACGTCCGTATTTTTTTAGATTTTTTTAGATTGGCTTCCATTTTACTGATGTCCCATAAGAATGTTTATGAGAATATTTAGACACGATCTGCCCGATTTATTGTTTTTTGTTTTGCCGTCAGTAATGGTCCTGACCTCATGTGCCGTCCTGGGAGTGACGACAGGAGCCCACAGGTTGTGGGCCCACCGCACCTACAAGGCCAGCACTGGGCTTAGGATCACGCTCATGATATTCCAGACTATGGCTGGACAGGTAACAATACAATACTATACCAATAGCTTTGAACACTTTGAACACCACACAAAGAAAATTAAACAGAAAAAGACTAAAACATGAACTTCTTAAACGGTATACAACAGATGCCCTACTTTGAAAATCGAAGTTTGAAAATATGTGAGCTCCATCCCTATCACTCATCATTCGAGACCAAATCAAGAAAAATCAATAAAAATATTGCCGTTGCTGCCAAGGCAAATGTAGTGGCTATTCTCAACAATCGCCTAAAAATTATAATTCTGTTGTAGTAAAATCTTAATCGCTTGAACTCATTTTTTGAGTAGCATACAAGCAGAAACTCCACATAAACAACCGTCACTCTTTACCGCCTTTTTGTTTATGACAAGGAGAAAAGCAAGATTTTGTTTTAAAAAAATCAAGATGTTGCAGACAAAAAAGTAAAAGTAAGTAGATAAAACAGTTATGTTTCGAATAAAATAAGGATGTATAAGACTCATTTTATAATGGCCCTTTTCACTTTTTAAAAAGTTTCAATTTATACACATCCTTTATACACCATTGCGGGCTTGTGTAGCGAGCACGCAATGTATTTTTTTTAATTTGAGAACTCTCAGTAAACTATGTACTTTGCGTCTCAATATGTAGATAGTAATGTTAACTTTCCCGATCATTTTTGAGTATAATTACTTTATTAAACAAGCAAAATAGTTTCTGGTAAGTACTTCTACTTTTTTGTTTACCCGACTGACCCGACACCCTATATATATATATATATATATATATATATATATATATATATATATATATATATATATATATATATATGTGTGTGTGTGTGTGTGTGTATATGTTTATTCCATTCTGGCGTTCTAGAAACTAAACGCATGGACCGACTAATGATTGTTTTGTAAATCGATTTGTCTTAATCTTGTGAGTGTCACTAAAGATATGACAGCAGGTAATTAAAATTCAATATGGTGGCAGCTAGACGCCATATTGTACAAAAAAAAAACCAGTCGGGTTTTTTAAAGCTTGCCTTTTCTTGTTTTTAAATCTTAGCAAATGCCTGTCTACCTACCTACTGTATGTATTTTTTTACTACAAAACTGAATTCATTAATTGTTTTGATATTTTGTAAACAACTTTGACACTCATGCTAACTTTATATTTTTATTTTGTGATCCGCATTTAACTCAAACTAAATACAGAATATGTTTACTTTCATTATTTTTACAAGGAAAATGGTGACCTTTCGGTCGCCAATACCGCGAGTAAAGTTCAACTTCATTTTGCTTTAATTAATTGGTTGCAGTATTTTTAACAATAGCCCAATGCTTTTTCAGGCTAATAGCCACAAAACGAAACGCAATACAAACTGGATGTTAGGTCTTATCACAATATAACCTACGGACGTCTTATTTGTATGAATTACAGCACAGAATGATGCGGGTTATTTCATTGAAAATGAACAGTTTTCCTCGATCCAAGTGAGCAAAAAATAAAATAGTTCGTACCAAAAAAAAATACTCCTATACGAGTATTATCTGTTCATTAGAATGATTCAATAAGATTCAATATCATTCTAGATTTGATGCTAAGTTCGGTTCGGTTTGAAAGGAAAATTAGATATCCAATAAAGAACTACGGGCCTAGTAAAATGTGTATATAAAGCATATAACTCTCGTACTTTCAGAAATGAAAGGATGATTTATCCACATTTTGCCACGCGATAATCGCCTCCTTACTAGGCCCCCTGCTGCTGCTTGTTAGCACTAAATACTACAGGTACTCCAGACTTCAGCCCGATATGCTGTAGCTTTAGCTGTTTTAAACAGGCAGATGACAAAGAATGTCATCTTACAATGGTTTAGTCTTTCAATATTTGGTACATAACCCTAAAAAGACTGACTTTTGAGGTCCTTGCGGCGCTTCTTCTCAACAGAAATGGTCTCCTCTGGTAGACTCCGACATATATAAGCCTACAAGGCCGAACATTTATATTCATATAATACTGGAATCTATACTTTGGCTACTTTCTAGGGTCCTATATACGAGTGGGTGCAGTACCACCGGCTACACCACGCCACCTTCAACTCGCCCGACGACCCCTACGACCACAAGAAGGGTTTCTTGTACGCGCACATGCTCACTCGGCTCCGCAAGCTCAGTCCCTACCAAGAAAAACTAATGGAATCCATCGACGTGTCCGACTTGCACGACGATCCGGTTGTCATGTTTCAGAAAAAGTGAGTATACGTTACGTTAGGTATAAGGTTAAAGGTATAACCATCCCGATAAATGGAAGATTTTGCAGCTTTAGTGTAGTTTTCTCTAAGAGAGTATGTTAATGTTTGCTATCTATTTACATACAAACTTACATATCTTCACGCCTTCATTCCCAGAGTGGGGTACGCAGAGCTACAGAGTTACCAACAACTCTAAAAAATTGTTTTGTAACCGCATTTCCATTTCATAATCAGAGGTCTTAGGCATGATGAATTTTGGCTTTCGTTATCGTTATCCAAAATGTATAGGAATGACGTAAGCTGTCAGACGGTCGCGACGCGCGCCGACGTCAATTCCATACATTGGTCAGTTTTCGAAAATCGTTTACGCTATCGTTAAGGAACTTGTCTAGCTTCGCTGATGTCAATTGGTGAAAAATCAGTGTTTTAATTTATTATTATGCGTGAAATGCAACAACGATAACTCTAAAATATTTACGACAATACAGAGAGAGATTTCCTCCACTACATCCAATCGAATACCGTAGTAGAACAAAAGTAGAAGCTGTAGAAGAATCAGAAATTTTACAACCCAATGTTATCTTACGAAAAATATTTTTTGTGTAAAGCAATCGGCATTGATGCTCTGGAAAGGTACGAACTGTTTACTGTTAACTGTTTACCTTAGTGTTAACAAGAGTGATTAAGGTAGTGTGTATCACCCTACACCTCGTCGTCACTTATCATCAGGTAAGACTGAGGTGAGACGCAAACCAATTTTGGATAAAAAAAATACAACATTAATTTGCAGGTTCTACTGGGTCCTCTACGGCGTGCTGTTCCTGCTGCTTCCGCTGAACGCGCCGCTTGAGTACTGGTCCGACTCCATTCTCAGTGCTGTCTTCGTGATCGGCTTCCTGCGCTACGGCATCGTGCTCCACGCGGCGTGGCTCGTCGAGAGCGCCATCTGTGTTTGGGGTCTGAAACCCGGCGAGAAGTAAGAACATTTTTTTTTAAGGCATAGAGAGGTCGAACTACATTCGCAATCACAAGACTGCAATCCTGACTCAAAATGCGTTGCCAACCCTGAAGACTAAGATGGAATGCCTCTATGCTAGTCATT
This sequence comes from Acleris sparsana, assembly GCA_923062465.1. Taxonomy (NCBI): domain Eukaryota; kingdom Metazoa; phylum Arthropoda; class Insecta; order Lepidoptera; family Tortricidae; genus Acleris; species Acleris sparsana. Next base: position 3,494,493 of record OV281292.1, read on the forward strand.
ACACAGGCTGTCTTATCCCCAAACCGGAACACAAAAATGCGAACACTGCTGTTTGGCGGTAGGTTAATGGAAAAGATGGTGGTAGCGATCCGAACGGACCTTGGACAAAAGGGTCCTAAAAGACATTTATATTTTAAAATATCCGCGCTGGTTATTAGGTTTTTGTATATAAATGGCACATATTGAGCTTTTATTACAATGTTTCCATGAGTTGCGAAGAAAATTACAAATTTCATCCCATATCGTACACCTACTTCGTTTACACTTAGTTGAATATCGCTGTAAAATTTGCACATTCCTTGTTTGTGTCTTCAGGTGGCGGAATTAGTTTCCATCGCTTTAACTTTTTAAGTATCCGCTATTTCCTTCGGCATTTTTTTTAAAGTTTGCTTCTCGGTACGCCCGACATAAGTGATAACACTGATAACACGTAATCTAAGTTGATGAAATTGTTTAACTGACTGCAAACTTACGCACATGCAGAGTGACTCACACTAACAAACCTAAAAAGTGGTACACTGTTGAAAGAGGTCATATATAGACGTCTCTTTTTAACGAGGGGCATTTGTAACATGTGCGAATAGTGGGTACTATTCTATTAGCTGTTTTTATGTTGGCACCGTAACGCATTACGTAACGAAGCGGTTTGTTTACCCTCCCATAAGAAGTTATCACTTCATAAATCTAATTCAAAAAATTAGTTTCTCCTTACTAACTATACAGTGTGTAAATTGTATACGGGCGTTTATTAAAACTGGACATAGATTAAGACTCTACTAATCATTAACAGAAAGAATTATTTTGATTACGCTAACGTATACACCGTTATTATTTTTTGAACATACCATCGACCCGCAATGTACATCGAAGTCCATCTGTCAGGTAAGTACGTAATGTTTAGTTAATTGCATTTTTCGTTATACATTACGTGTTAAATTATTTTGTATGGTTATTTTTTTTAAATTTAATTTTAACAAAAGCTGCCTAAATGTGCTCAGTAGGGGTTATACTAACCACAGTTAAAAGGAACGCCCGTATACCATTTACACACTGTATAGGTTACCACCAACTCTAGATACACACTTTCATTCCAAATAAATTACCATTAAGTACTACTTAATTAAGTAGGTACTGAAATGGTTAACGATTGGAAATTGATGAAAAACATGACAAAATCGGGTGAAGACGAGGTCAACACGGTGACCATCCATTGAAAACCATGAACGACAAGCTCCAGAATGGATTGATTGATTCTGAAACATTCGTACATAATCCAGAATGTATTATTATACATACATATAGTCAAGAGCAATGAGAGCGGGTCACTTTGTAATGAATTTCCAAAGAAAGTGAACCGTTTTAATTGCTCTTGAGTGTATATACTTAAGATAAAAACCTTCAAAGAACACTTAAACTACAATACGATTTTATTTATTTCAGATTCCCATGGGACTCAAATTCTGTTTTTATTTTAGCGAAAACATTCTGGCCGCACTATCATTACCTGATCCCTGAAGATTACAAATCCGGGGAATTCGGCACGTACGGTAAGATTATAAATATTATAATGTTCACCGCGTACGCTTTAACTATTCCAATTACTTAAAAATACAAATGGACGTAGATTAGCAAAAACGTTCCAACCCACACCACCTTAGTTTTGAGATATCCTTGTTTTAAGTTAAACAGAGTAATGCTCAATGATGGATTATTATATTATTTTGAGTTGATGATAATCACAAACAATATATTTTTTTCTTTTTTTTACGGACATTGTTATCTACTTAAGTCTATTTTATTACTCAATAATAGGGAAAAAAGGCCTTGGAACGTTTTAAATTAATTAAGATTTCTTTAACGCGGTTCTTGGATCTCTTTCTCAAAAACGTTCCAAATTATTAAGTAGAAGAAACTATTGACCCGCTTCGGCTTTGCATCGATGCAATTTCTAAAAATGATATACGAAAATAATCCTCGTTTACCACTCTTACTATAAGCAAAAGCAGTTTTAAATCATTAGCGTAGGTAGTTTAGAAGAAATATGCAGAGAAACCAACAGAAATGGATAGCGACTTTGTTTTCTATCCTTTGTTTTGTTTTCATTTCGGGATTGTAGATGAATAAAATAATAATTAATCAGTCAGACTTTAATATTATTATCACAAATATAATAGGTAAATATAATCAACATAAAAAAAAACCAAATTCTTCCACATAAAAAAATCAAAAATCTTCTACAGAACAAAATCAAAAATCTTCTACACAAATATCTATCTAAATTTAGTGGTAGTTACCTTTATACAAAGCTAATTTTTTTGCGTTCCAAATGATTTAGTGACATGGTCGTAACATTTTACCAAACCAAAAATATTTAAAAAATAAAATGTTAGTCAATATTAACTACCGGCTGTGATGTATTAAGTCGATTATCATTTTATTCGTTGTTTTTCCAGACTAAACACAAGTATTGTAACATCGTCGTAACATTTTATTCTACCGGTTTTTAGGGTGACCGGTGCTGAAATTAATACATGATATACTTTTATTCTCGTAACTTATAGGAAAGTGGTTTTTGCCAAAGGCTTTTAAGTTTTTTTTAAATAAAACAGCGAATTGATATTCAACTTTGAGTTTATTAAACAAATCACTGAACATCAAATAATTAGAACGTCTAGAAAAAATATTCAAAAGGGATCAAAAATCATCACATAATAGAAAAACAACGCTTGTTTCTATTAAAAAACGAAAATCTCAATGATAAAATATTTAAAAAAAATAACAAAAGCCTTGTTAATGATATAATTTCGAAAGTAAAAAATCAACAGTAACTTCTTAATATACTCGACGCATCTTGTTTCAGACTCAAATTCTAACAAATCAGTTATATTTAATAGGTAAAACCAGGTTATTAATTAATCTTCATCATCACCTTCCTCCTCGTCATCATTGACTCTAGAGCAGCTATTGGTGTTTATTTATTTAATTTTAATGAAAATCAGGCTTATGATTTTCATCTTACACTTAATAATAATTAAAACAGCGTCGCGATCACATAAAATCAGTCTTTAGATCACCTATAGCTCAAAAAACAAAATAATACTCTACACCGTCATAAGCCTAATCTTCCTCATTATCATCATTGGTTCCAGAGTAGATATTTCCATAAGTCAGCGACTCGTAAAAAGCAGGATAGTAGCTTGGAATATCTCCAGCCTTACAGAGGTTTATAAGGTGGTCATATAAAGCCTTACTTATTGGCAATGGCTCCGTGTAAAGTACTTGCAGTTCAGTTTCCGCTGCAGGACTTGGGTTGGTTAAATGAGATGCTGCCTGTCTAGTGCCCCGCTTATTTCTTAATCTTTGGACAGCATCTGTAGCTGGTTGGGAATATTCAGCATCGAAGTCATATTTGTGTTTTAAAATTTATGGTTGTAAATAGGAGACACTTTCCTTTATATTATAAAACTCATTTTGCGTCATTTCTGTGTTATTATATTTTTCGCCATTTACTTTCGCGTTCATAATGATAGCGTATATCTGGTCGGGAGTGTATACTACTCTATTCTTTAATTCACGCTCGACGTTGGAATGCATCGAATCCCCTTCGCTCTGGCCATGGCCAGTCTCAAAAAATCTATAAGTGATATTTAATTGAAGCTTCTGTGCCGCAAAGATGTACAACGCAAATATAAATCGGTTTTTATTTTGACCACAGCACCCGTCTGAGTAAAAATGTCTGTTTAGAACGCCTCTTTGGTTTTCATTAAGTAAAAATTGCCAAAGGCAACTGCCAATTTCATTAGCCCCTCGTTTTGCAATTTGAGCATGCCAAACATAACAATACCCTTACTCCGAGTAGCATAGCAGTAGTAGCACTGTAAAATTGTAAATAGGAAACTTTCTTTTATAGTGAAATGCTCCGACTTCAGACTGTGGGATGTTCAAAACCTTTTCTAAATCGAGGATTGCCACCGTGGTTTCTGAAGGGTCGACTGATTCCTTTTCGTCTCTTTTAATTTGCCTTACTCTTTCTTTGTTTTTATGATGTTTATCATTTCTTGGAGGGTTTCTTCCCTGACTCATCGTAGGGTCAGCCTGTCGGTATCGAGAACATTTAGAACACTGGTCTTTTTTAGGTTTGTAAAATGAAAAGTTGAACCTGGTGTTATAAATTGTTTCGTATTGGCGTTTTGTAGCCATAATACAGTCAAAGTTTTCATGTGCAAACCAGGCTTTATAAAGACGATACATTTTCGATATATTCAGCAGTTCTGAGAGGTACTTTTTCGTGGAAATTTATTTATTATTTATTTAAATACTTTATTGCACAAAAATAACATAGTGTACAAAAGGCGAACTTAATGCTACAAGCATTCTCTACCAGTCAACCTTAAGGTGAAACAGAAATCAAAAAAGTAGGTAGGTGCAATAAAAAGACAATACTTTCCCTTTACTAAATTAAATTTAGAAGAATTACGAGTCTACAATATATTATAAATAAATATACATACATATTTAATAATTAAATATATATACATATTATACTAAATATATACAAATATGCGACAAGCTAACAGAAATGATGATGATGTCTAAGGCTCGACAAGAAAACTAAACAGAGAGAGATGAGAGGTAAAACTCACGAAGCTGTTCCTTAAAACTATATTTATTAGGAGCTATATTAATTTTGTCTCACGTAATGAGCTTCGACATAAGGAAACAATTGAATGTGCCTTATGATATACTCTTCCGTCTTAATAGACATTCTACGTGGTCTATTGTCATGGTGTCCTCGTTTGTCGATTAAGCTTTCATCACATTTAATCTTTTCTAGTGCTGTATAAACAGTTTGATGTAAAATTCTCAGAGTGTTAATGAAAAAGGTTTTCAAATAAGGGGATGACAATACGTTTTACTGTTTAGCACCAATAGAGAAGTTTTACTAAACGGCGTTATCCGATTAGCCGGGCCAGTTTTTTGACGTGAAAAAAATTATAACTGCGGTTATCTTTATGGCGTAGAATTATTTTCACGCGAAGATTATGGTACGAGCGTTTGTCAAACTGAGGGCCGATAAATATTTTTGTTAATATCACCATACAAGTATGTTCTGGTCATTTTAGGCATGAGCAAAATCATTGAATAAAATTGCATTATTTTCTAATTTCGTAAATAACCGTACGAAAATTTCAAGAAAAATGTACTCGATGCATTGGCACCCATAGATTTCAAATATAACATAACACTAAAACTGTGATAATAGCAATTATCTTAGTATTCGCCGGGAGCGGCGATATAATTCATTAAAGAAATTAAAACAAAAATTACAACGTGAAATACTAGGAGTGCATAGACATTAAAAATTAACCTACAGTTTTATTCACTTTTATGCCTAGACGGACCTTTTTAAATTGATTTTGCGATAGTTTACCAGGTTACTTAGAACGTTTTTTGTGAATCACACCTAAAAGGACACATTTCTAAATCGATTTCTCAAGAACGTTCCGGGTTACGTGGATCATTTTTAGGAATTACTTTTAATCACTATACGTATTTTTCAAAAACGTTCCAAGTCACCTGGATCCTTTTTATGAATTAAGTGTGCAGGGACACATTTCTAAATCGATTTCTCAAGAACGTTCCAGGTTACGTGGATCATTTTTGTGAATTATTTAATCATTATACGTATTTCTCAAAAACGTTCCAAGTCACCTGGATCCTTTTTGTGAATTAAGTGTGCAGGGACACATTTCTAAATCGATTTCTCAAGAACGTTCCAGGTTACGTGGATCATTTTTGTGAATTATTTAATCATTATACGTATTTCTCAAAAACGTTCCAAGTCACCTGGATCCTTTTTGTGAATTAAGTGTGCAGGGACACGTTTCTAAATCGATTTCTCAAGAACGTTCCAGGTTACGTGGATCGTTTTTGTGAATTACTTTTAATCATTATACGTATTTCTCAAAAACGTTCCAAGTCACCTGGATCCTTTTTATGAATTAAGTGTGCAGGGACACATTTCTAAATCGATTTCTCAAGAACGTTCCAGGTTACGTGGATCATTTTTGTGAATTATTTAATCATTATACGTATTTCTCAAAAACGTTCCAAGTCACCTGGATCCTTTTTGTGAATTAAGTGTGCAGGGACACGTTTCTAAATCGATTTCTCAAGAACGTTCCAGGTTACGTGGATCGTTTTTGTGAATTACTTTTAATCATTATACGTATTTCTCAAAAACGTTCCAAGTCACCTGGAACGTTTTTGTGAAAAGACACATTTCTAAATTGATTTCTGAAGAACGTTCCAGGTAACGTGGATCATTTTTGTGAATTACTTCTAATCATTATATATATATTACAAAAATGTTCCAAGTCACTTGGAATGTTTTTGTGGAATACGTGTACAAGGACACCTTTTCTAAACCGATTTCTCAAAAATGTTTTAGGCTACTTAGATCATTTTCGTGGTAGTAAAATGTAAACAAGCATCAAATATACAATATAGCAATAACGTTTCAGGCAGGTTAGAACGTTACAGTGTTTTTTTTATTCACACCTGCCATACGTGTGGGTTGGACCACTATGGTCATATCTACTCACACACGCAAGGTAGCTTGAAATGCTTTTGCTATGTGAAAATATCATGCTAGCTGATCTCGTTGGTGTAAATAACTCATTTTTGGCCAAGTTGTGGGTTGGAACGTTTTTGCTAATCTACGTCCAAATATAAACCCATTTTTTAGGGTTCCGTAGCCAAATGGCAAAAAACGGAACCCTTATAGATTCGTCATGTCTGTCCGTCCGTCTGTCCGTCCGTATGTCACAGCCACTTTATTCCGTAACTATAAGAGCTATACTATGGAAACTTTGTAAGTAGATGTATTCGGTGAACCGCATTAAGATTTTCATACAAAAATAGAAAAAAAACAATAAATTTTTGGGGTTCCCCATACTTAAAACTGAAACTCAATTATTATTTTTTCATCAAACCCATACGTGTGGGGTATCTATGGATAGGTCTTCAAAAATGATATAGAGGTTTCTAATATATATTTTTTCTAAACTGAATAGTTTGCGCGAGAGACGCTTCCAAAGTGGAAAAATGTGTGTCCCCCCCCCCCCCCCCGTAACTTCTAAAATATATGATGTACATACATCATATATTATTTTTACATTTATCATTCCCTTATTCAATAATTCAATTTAATTTCATGGTAATGTTACCATGCAAACTTCCACCGAAAATTGGTTTGAACGAGATCTAATAATTAGTTTTTTTTTGATACGTTATAAATCGTAAACCGCATTTTACCTTTCATTCAATCAACTCCAATATAATAAAGAATAAAGAAAAACATTTATTTAGATGTATAGTGGTACGGAACCCTACGTGCGGGAATCCGACTCGCACTTGGCCGGTTTTTTTCTTGTACTATGATATACCTAAGAATAATTACACAGAAACCTATAACTCCGTGTTCATTCTCACTTGGCAAATATAGTAAACCACTTTCTAACGTGAAAATTAACTGATTTTGGTTAAACTAGCTATTATAAATAAAATTAAGTTTCAGTTTACTTTATTTATGATTTAAGATTTTAGCTGAAAACAAGTTTATTTTGAGGTTAGAAAGTTGTTTACTATAATTATTATAGAAGTAAGAATTTGCACGATTTTTCCCTTCGATATATTCCATGTAAAGTATACTTAATTCAGTTCACCGCATTCCGAGGAAACCAGTTAATTAACTATTTTTAATGGGTATTGAAGACGGTTATTTTTGTTGAAAAAACAAAGAATTAATATAAAACAAATCCCTCCTCGCGCATCTTCGCTAGAAGCAATCTAGGGGCCAAGTCAAGATACTCAAGATGCATAGGACATAGTTAGCAATTTTCGAAAATAGATAAAATATAGGATTGACGTAAGCCGATAACGCAACTCCATTTCGAGTCGATAGAAAACAGAAACGTTACCAGCGTTTGCATTTTAGCTAGCGCCTACTAAGCGGGAAATGGAACCTTTCTTGGTGTTATTGAACTGTATTATTGCATGCATAGGGTTTATTTAAACACTATTTGCGCGATCTTGCGTGCATACCTAGTTTATGGCATAAATAACTCAGTTCGTTTTTAAAGTGCGAGATTCTTGCGAACAGAGTCACGGGCCAAAGGTTATAATCAAAAAAAACCAAGGGCATTATTAGGCGTCGCGGCAGACCAACCCGACGTTGGTGATAAGAGCTTGATGCCTTCAATCGGGACTGGTGGGAGACTGCCCAAAATAGGGCTACGTAGAAAGAAGGGAGGGAGGCCTTTGCCCAGCAGTGGGACATTATAGGCTCTTCAATAAATAATGGATTTATTAGGTACCTACTGAAGATAATCTACATTGCTAAATATAAAAATGTCACGGGGCGATTTTAATTCTTGCGCTGCCTCGTCTTGCCTCGGCGGTGGAGCAGCACCTTATATTAGTGTAGTGTAATGCTGTTCCGAGGAACGAAGGCACGAATCTATACCTCTAGTTTATTTTCGTGTTTCACCTGACTAAAGTTTACCGTTTCTTAATTTTAGACATCACGTACTCTTTTTTGAAAACCGCCCAATCAGCAAACGATCTTATCGAGGACCTTCTCATCGTGTAATGAGCGCGAATGCATGCAAGACTCATAAAATTAGGTCATGGACAAGAACAATAATTAATTGATGATGAAATTAGGTTGGTACCATAGATGGGGTGACTTTAGAAACGAGAAGCGACTTTGTTTTTTTGTTGAATAATCTATTTTGTGCAATGTCTGAGTTACTATTTAGCTCTATAGCGATATTACTTTCAGATGATATAATTATCAATTTAACCGGTATTTTTATTACAGATAGTGGTTGTTCATCCGCCTTCATCCGCGTGTGGGCCGCACTGGGGCTGGCCACGGACCTGCGCACCGTGGAGCAAGCCGCCGTTCAGGCGGCGCTCGCGAAAGCGGCAGACTCCAAAAGACCTTTCAAGACTTGCATTACTGAAGCGACCGCGCACCAAACACTAGCAGAAGACCATTACCTCAGAAGAGGGTAGATACGACCTTTCTAATTATAATCCGCTCTGCGTAACATGATCCAATATGGAGGTTACCATGCTTGTAACAATGCGGTCGCTATGGTAACGCGCGCTCCCCTCTCCCCTCTCCGGTTATCGCCAACCTGTGAGACCTTACAATCGAGTTTCGCATAGGTTCATCTTACGTAGTGTTGCGCATTATAATATAACACTTTCATTAGAAAATGAATAGATAATATTTTTTTTACGAAATGAAAAATAAAATGTATTTATAATTATTTTCAAAATTTATTTATTTGAATTGCTTCCACCCGTCACCAGTAGGCACCGCTGTCCTATAGGTAACAGAACACGCTACCATTTCGTGCTCGAATAAAAACAAGTGATTTGCAAATCAATACTTTTTTTTGGACTTAATTTACCTATTTCTATATTTTATGCATAGGTATACCTACTGTATTTACTCTTTCAATCTATAAGTCATAACATTCTAAATACAACTGCAACTGAATCTTATGCCTAGTTACTACATTCATTCATGTGTATACATTTAATAATGAATAATGTCTACATTTAAACGCCCCTATTTAAATATAGATAGGTTCATAATGCGTCCGTAGCTACGAACCAAAAACCCCTGAAAATGTTTCCGATTTTTCCAGAAGTACTCTCCCACACCTGAAATCAAGATATCCTTACAGAATTATAAATGCAGACCGTTTGTTTGTTAATTTTCCACTGTTCACATACCACCTCATGCGGTCGAGGTGAATTTTGGCACAAATAATATAGTTCTTATCATAGAAAATAGGAAAATAGACAGGGATAATGAACTCGAAGTTTTTAATTCTAGTATCGCTCGTAACAATGTTTTTCATCACATTTGCGATAAAATACAAAATATACATGGTAGAAAACAAGTTAGTGTGACTGCTTGGCACATTGTAATTCCTTAGATAACGATGTATCATTTTATCTATAGAATACGAGTATGATGGACCTGCATATATGCGATACTAGGTTTACCGTCGTTTGCCAAGAACATTTTACAAACATATCAATTTGCAAAACGCTTTATTTCCAAAACTGTAAATACTTCAGGATTTTAATGAAACTAACCTAACCTAACCTGACCCATTAGATTAGATGGTCCTGAAATAAATCGTAAATTATTTACAGTCTCGAAAACAAAGCGTTTTGCAAAATGATAATTAAATTTAGAAACAAATACTCGTGCTCATGACACAAATATAAAGGGTCACTCCCAGCTATAGGTAGGCTATTGCGTCGTCAAATAAATAAATATGTTTCTGAAATGAATCAATATGTGAAATGTTATTTAGCAAGTGATTGGAGACCGCGATAATGTTTATGCCGGCTGTACACACTCGTCGTTAGCCTCTCGTTGAGACCCTTAGGCTGAACCCAATCGCGACCGGGACATGGCATGGCAAGACGAGACGAGAGCGACCGAGTCAAAGAGCAGTATGTACACACTCGCTCTTGGCTTGTCTCGGAGTGCTTCGACGAGTGTGTACAGCCGGCATTACATACCCAATATAAAAGCGGCAACGAGTCCAATGGCCAGTAAGAATAGGGCGGAGCGCACATCAACGGCGCGCGCAGAAGCGAAGCCGGGCGGCGGTTCACAGCGCGGCATGGCCGGCACCAGCGCTGCCTGCAGCCGCGCCATGGCGCCGCCGCTACGCAGGAGCAGCAAGCTGGGAATACCAGACATTCAACTCCCTAATTTTTAGAGTTCGAGGCACTGGTCCCACCAAAGGCGAGGAAGCGATTACCTATCCGCGATTTTCACGCCCAAGAAACGAACAAAAGATAAAGATCCCCTGTCAGTAAAAGAGATACGTATATTAATAGTTGATTGCTGGCTGTTCACATTGCCGGCGAGAAGTCTTTCCACCAGTTTGTCGAAACAAAAAATTTAGATCCCGTGTCAAAAAAAGAGACGCAAATATGAATAGTTGATCGCTGGCTGTAGGTACTACCTTCCCGCTCACACCAGAAGGGATCTCAATGGACCCTATTAATAGGCCTACGCTGTCCGTCCTAAACTTTAAAGATTATTATTATTAGATTAACAGTAATAATACCTAGGTATAAACAGAGAGACAGAACGTAACATTGCTAACAAGACAAAGACAAAGGTAAACCAATCAAGCGCAATCTGACGCACCAATGTTATGTTCTCATATGCTGACGTCTAAACTCGTTCGAATGGGTTATTAAAATTAAACATACGTTGGTACAGTCAGGAACATTCGCGAATGTCCCGAACTGTACGTTCTGTCGAGAGAACCAGTTCATTTATCTGATCTTCGCATTCACTCGTCACCACGAGTATTATGAATGAGGAAAGATTACCATACAAGTCATGAACGGTACTACCTTTACAATTACCGTACTTGCAAGCGAGTCGAATGCTCTGTCTCTTACCTTACAGTATTCGTATAGACAGGAACCGAGCATTCGACTCGCTACCAAGTACGGTACTTATAAACTCAGGGGGGTCAGGGTAACGGTACTGGACTAATAGTGATAATATTGGTCTGTAGTAGACAAATGCGGTAAAGATTACCTGACAAGTGTTGGTCTGGCGTAGGGTGAATGCCGCGGCAAGGGAAATGCGAGGTCAGCGCGGGTAGAGGGCACGGCCAACTCGCGTAGCGCGCAGCGCCCTCGCGCTTGGCTTAATGACCTAAATAGTAAAATTCCTAACTTATAGTGGATCTAGTACAAACTTGAGAGTGGATCTTGTTTTAACTTGAGAGTAGATATTCTTTAAACTTGTAATCGAGTCTTGTGTTCATTTGAAAGTGGATGTTAGAGTACAAACTTAAGGGTGGAACTTTTTTAAACTTGGGAGTGGATCTGGTATAATCTTGAGAGTAGATCTTCTTTTGACTTGAGAGTATATCTTAGTTAAATTTGGGAGCGGATCTTTTTACAAACTTGAGATTGGATCTAGGGTACAAACTTTAGGGTGGATCTTGCAGCGCGCTGCCCCGCAAAAAAGGCGTAGTCTTGTTGTGCTGCACGCGCAAGCCCCTCCTCCGCTGAGGACACAAGGTTCTCGGCGTCGGAGTATCCACGGATGTAGAACGCGTTCAGCTGAGAATCCTTAGTCGACTGCAAGAACAAAAAACAGTCGCACTTATCTTGTGCAGATAGAAATGAGGGTGGTGGTGGAATAGAATGGACAGAGTTAACTAGATTTAGATGCATTTAGAATATAATAAAATAGAAAGTTATCTTCTGCTAAATAATATGCTGCAAAATGTATAGGTAGTGATATAATTATGCTTTGTAAGTAGGTATATCTTTATGCAAAATTATCATTCGAAGTGTTTCCACGATACATGTTATGAGAAGTGTCTTTTGAACAATTAATACTATACAAGATGAGGGTAACCCGATGTAAAGAGGTTATGAATTTATTTTAATAAAGAAATGAAAAATAAAGATTACTACTGGCTATTACCATGAGGTAGGCCTGATCAGCGCCATTTTTGATGTATCCTATCTTGAACCCGGGCGAGTGCAACACGGCGCCCACGGTATCGACGCTAGCTGCGCGCACGGACAGCACGGACGTGATGAACGCCGCGTACGCGTTGTACGTCACCACCGCGAACAGCAGGCACACCACGAGCAGCACGCGCGCCGCGCGCGCTGGCGGCGTCCACGTGCCACCTAGTAGTTGATATCTTGAACTTGACGCAACAAATATTAACCGGCGAGAGGACACCTACTCGTTACAGCTCTGAATAAAAGTGCGTATACATACCTATTGATAATACTCTTCGTTATGTGGCAATTTGGTGTGACTACGGATCGGTTGGGGTTAAGACCAATCCACTCACGATATATGGCCGCCATTTGATTTTCCGTGTGTATGTATACATATATGTATGTAGTACAGAACTTTTCTGACCGAATTAATCACGTAGAGCATCAGCTTATGGAGAATAAAGTTGAATTCCAAGGTATTACTGAGTTTAGTTCTGGGAAACTGCGGAGCGTTATCATGCAGACCGCTGGCGTATGGGGTTGTTCCTCGTCAGTTGACAGATTCTGATATAGTTCACTGCAGTCACGTGGCAAAATTAAACACACACACAAAATAAATTCACACAGTAATTGCTGCCGCTGCCGTATCAAGGTACAGTCAATGAAATGTATTCGCGTACCTTTTTGACTCTTATTGTAATTGTGACAAGAGCGAAAAAGCTACGAGAATAGTTACATTTCCTTGACCGTACAACAAGGCAAACCCAGAAAATAAATTAAACACGGCCCTGTTCAGCATAGGTGTCACCAAACCACCCGTGTACGTATCAGAATAATATGTCGAAACATATCGAAACTTTTATGTGGTCATCTTGCACCATCTCATATACACATATATAAGTAGTTGATTCTATTTTATTTTATTCTTTTCTATCTTTCTCTCCCGTAAGATTTTTGGCATGTTTTCCTGCTGAACTACTGTTATTTGATATTATATTTAGTTTAATACTTGTAGCTTTATATAATGCTAGACTAAGTTGTAGAGTCTGTCTAATGAAAGCTGAACCTGGATTTTTCTTGGCTGACGAGTCTGGCAACACTATTTAATATGACGTTTGGACTTTGTTGTTGTTAGAAACTTGTCAATTCGAGATCTAAATTGATAAAAATACGGAGTAATCATGCCGTCGACGATAAGAGGCGGTGTCCGGGAGATTCTGTATACTATTATACAGAAGTACAAAGAAAAACAAGAAGAAAGAAAAGCATTATTGATGCAAAAAATTAATTGTTTATTTACGGTGACCAAATTTATAGGTTAGTACGGCTTTAGTACGGCATGTTCATTTTGATACTTCTTATTTCTCTATGTGCAATCCTAAGTTTAATTTACCTTTTTCTGTCTATTATACGATGAGATTAAGAAATTAAACGAAATTAAATTCTTTTCAGAAAACCTGGACGTGCACGTTGACAAAAGTGTGCTGGAAAACGTAAAGCAGCTGAAAGAGGTTGAGGAAACTGAGTTAGCCTGCCAGACTCAGACGAAATATTTGGAAGAAGTATCTTCAATGACCGGTAATTACTAAAATTATCATTGTCTTTCCCTATATAATAGGTGTAGGTACCTATTGTCTGTCCCTATATCATGTTGAACCTCTTAGCATTCACAATTTATTAAATTAATTTAATAGACAGATGATTAATGTAACTGACACTCATAGTTTCAATAAAACAATAAGGAGGTGTTTAGTTAAAAGATATCATAAACATATTATTTGATATGTATTTTCTGTGTGCGGAGCAAACAGCATTTTGTTGTTTATGAACCAAATGTACACTGTACAGTCGATTTCATAAATATGTGTACACTTTAGTACCTTATCTATTTATTTAATGTCATTTTTGATCGGCCAGATATAAAAGATGTTCGGGTTATATGAGTCTTCCTTGTTCTTAAACCGTTGCGATTAGAACCTCACCGATGCAATTTCATTTCACCTAAACCCAAATGTTTTTAGGGCTGTCGGACTGTACAATGGGGCTGTACTGCGCAACCACACAATGTATTTCTAAATGGTGTTCTGTTTATTTAACACTTTCTTTCTTCTTACAGATATCAGTGTTTCATCTTTAAAAAGAATAAGTAATGAGGGAAAATTAAACAACGGTGTCTTTAGTACTCCCGGAAAAAAGCGACCTCACAAGGCCACGGTGTCTAATTTGGATAGCTTTGACATCCAAGCTATCCGAAATAAAATAAATGAATTTTATATTGTAAAAAAACAAGTGCCTACACTCAGATGCTTATTGGCAGAGTTGAGAGAAAGCATCGGTTTTACCGGATGCCTTGAGACTTTACGCCGAATACTAATGGCAAATGGATACGAATTTAAACAAAATACTGAACAACGTTCGATACTTATTGAGCGTTTTGACATAGCAGCTTGGCGACACCGCTACCTAAGGACTATTGCATCAAAACGTGCTGAAGGTAAAAAAATAATATACCTGGATGAGACTTACGTTCACCAGAACTACAAAACAAAAAAGTCGTGGCAGGGGCCTTCCACCCAAGGTGTAGTTGGCAATATCTCAGCTGGAAAACGATTTATTATTGTTCACGCTGGATCAGAAGATGGTTTTGTGCCTAATGCTTTATTAACGTTTAGCACAAAATCAATCAAAGCAGACTATCACCATGACATGAACGCCACAAATTTCAATAAGTGGTTACGTGAGAAGCTTATTCCCAACTTGAGTGAACCAAGTGTCATTGAAAAAATGATCTGCTGGAGTTTCTTGCGGCGCTTCTTCTCCAAGATATAATTGTCGTTAGATAGAGGTGTAAGGGTGATGAGAATAATGTTACCTCTAATTACTTTATTAAAAAGGTTGAATATAATATTCCTCATCATCATTGTTTTATTATGCTGTGTGCGACACAGACGAAAACCTCTCGTATCAATGAAATCTATCAACAGCACGACTAGCACAAGTTGCTCGTGACTTGTTTGTCGCTCGGATCTCCCTTACTATCTAGTCTGTTACGATAGAGACGCACAGAGCGACAAGCGAGAAAATACAACTTGTGCTACACGTGCAGATCACTATATTTTCATGTCAAATATATTTCGAAAAACCAAATGTGCTCCAGTCACTGTCATCGTATTTTACCTAAAGTGCTTTTCATCAAAATATAGCGCTCGTAATAATATATATGAAAATATAGTACGCGTTTCCTCTTCCTTTGTGCCCACCAAAATAAATAAAATAATAAAAGTATCAATATCGTTTATTCCTTCATTGATCGGTAATACCATATCAAGATTTTTTGAATTTGCCGCGTTTTCCCAGGTTCAGCTTTCATTAGACAGACTCTACCATTGTAACATGAAATATGAAATAAGTTTAAAAAATTACTGACTGCTGAGTTTCTTGCGGCGTTTCTTCTCAGCAGTGGTCTCCTCTTGGGAAGCGCTGGTAGTATCTTGACGTGTAAAAGTGCCCGAGCGGCCTACTTACTGAATAAATTTATTTTATCTTTAATCTTTTTTATCACCATTCCACAAACAACTGCACGCTGAAACTTGATTGAAGGCTGAGCAGCTCCAGTACAGCTCCTCTATTCTAGACGTTAAAATAAAAACCACGTTTGACCTGTTATTATTGTTATTGTCATTGTTTTAACCCAGCTGCTATTACTGTCAAGTAAATAAGAATTATAAAAACGTTGACAGCTCAAAAACGATATGGTTTTTACCATGTTGAATAGAGATCCAGGATGATTACCAGGAACCACTAAATTCGAAAATTCGGGTGCGGAGTCCTTGTCACTCATCACTCGAGACTAAATCGAGAGAAAGGGATGGAGTTAACGTTTTCCAATTTCAATTTTTGAAAGGGTTTCAGGTTGCACTAACGTAACCGCTATCATTATGCGCATTGTTAGAAACATGATCCCCTATTGTCACCAAAAACCTTCAAACTAAAAACATAAATTATCTAAATAATCTTCTCAAAGCGATTCAGGTAATTACACTAGTATTCATATATTGTTTTAAGTAGTAGTCGGCTTCGATTACGCAAAACTAAACCTTAAAGGTATTACTGCAAGTGTGTAGCGTCTAACCCTAATAGGACTTACTGCAGACTCGGTGAAGTGAACAACTGTTAAAGACTATACAGGCGAGAAATAAACTATTATTGTAGCGGCCGGGAAACAAGCTGTTACTTGGTGAGTTTGATTTAATAGCGTGACCTATATGAGTCCGGCAACCGCTTCTTCCGTATAAAATTTATTAGTGCTTCTCTCAATACACATTTAAGGCAGATAAAGATCAGCCCGTGCCGTATTCGGAACTTGTGAAGGTAGTTGGAAATATTACTGAGCATTATTTCGAGACAAGTAAATTTATATTACTACTGGTGACCATTGAGCCAAATATGGAAGGCAAAGGCATTAATATCTATACAGCTATTGCGTCAAATATATGTACACGGATACATCCAAAGCTTTTTTGTTTTTATACTGGACTAAACACATACAGGACTAAAGTGCTAAAAGTAAGTACGAAGGATAAAAAGTGGATAAAAAAACCTGAATAAAGGTCACAGCTCATTAGACCACCTGGCACCCGACCCGCACCGCCTCGCCTCGAGGCGGTTAGTATTCTTTATTATGGATTTATATGGGTATGCGCTCACTACATCCGCCACTTTACGTAACGTGTTTAATACTTACCGCGAGGCGAGGCGGAGCGGGTTGGGTGGCGGGTAGTCCTAATGAGCTGGGACCTTAAAACACAGTGGTTAACTTACTACTAACAGAATAGAAGAAAACGAATTAAGGTGCAGTGGGTATCACTGAAATGCAGGATATAGCTACACCTTTCGCGTCTAATATGGAGGCGTGTTGATATTTTTGATGTCTTGAGGAGTTGATATGTATATATCACGAGGCGAGGCGGTGCGGGTTGGGTGGCGCGTGATCCTAATGAGCTGTGACCTTAAAACACAGTGGTTAATTTACTATTAACAGAATAGAAGAAAACGAATTAAGGTGCTGTGGGTATTACTGAAATGCAGGATATAGCTACACCTTTCCAGTTGATATTTTTGATGTCTTGAAGGTATTGATATTTGGCTAAACATGCTCGTTAAAAAATAAATATTGACGAACCTTGTTGACAAAGAATGCCGGTGGTCCAAACGAATGCTTCCGTGTATTCCAAAGGACGAGAGCCGCTCAGGGTCGGTGTTGCCTTGCTGATGAGCACAACGGCGATGGAGGCTACAACGGCCACCGCCAGCACACAGGCCAGCAGGCGCGCGCTGAACGGGGCCAGGAAAATGTCGCGCACCGTCGACGTCTCCTGGTGCCTGATGTAGATGTTGCACCTATAATAAGCTGTGTTCTTTAGAATTATTAAAAACTCGTTTAAGAGGATCGTGAAGCGCCGCTAAAATTGCGTAGCTGTCAAAAAAAGCCATACAAGTTTAGATCCGGACGAAAACGTTTTTGACCCCCTAAATCAAATCGTATTTCCATGATTTTTGTTAATGTTGAAGGTATTATAAAGAACTAGGTTCTGATTTGTTTTTTTAAATATTTTAATTCAAAGAAATATTTTCCTGAAAAGGAAAACGTACAGACATAGATTTTCATGATAACTGCACCATATTCAAAAAACTTAAAAATCTGACTATTTTCAAGGGGAGAGAAACGTTAACGCAATTCGCATTGGTTTTTTTTCAAATTCACATTTTAACTCCACAATCCTATTAAGGAATGCATTGTTTCTCATTAAGCAATTGTAAATCTTATGAGAATTCTAGCTGTCCGCGCCCGGCACTGCCAGGGTGTATTTTATTTCATACAAACCTTATGAAATATACATAACAACCTATTCTCATACCTACCATATAAATCTAAACAAAAAACTTAAAATCGGTCCACCGGAGGAATTCGACCACAAACACCGTGACACAAGATTGTTATATATGTAGTAAGTAATGCTGGTATTTACATAGTTTCTGCTATAGGGAAGATAAAGTCCATGTCGTGGTACCGCTGCGCGTGCGCCGTGACCGGCTCGAGCGCCACGTCCACCGCGCGCTCCGCCACGGCGCCCAGCAGCCCCGACCAGGCGCCCTCGTAGCTCCGGAAACCCAGCTTACTGAAGTACCTCGTCGAACACCTGGTAATTATAGACCCCCGATATAATGTGCGAACACATGTTAGGCACCCCAATTGATGATCAATTTATTTCGTGCAATCACACTGATTGCCCAAACTTTTGATCGTCTATGGCTACAATTGAAGGTTTGGCAATCATTTTGGAAAAGTTAAATCTTGTTTGTGGCATCACGTGTGATTGTGATGTCTGTAGTAGTGACAGCTCAATGTTTTTTAATCTGTGATTCAATGATCCTGTCATAATAATAAATGACGGAAAATTTCGACGTCTTTTGTTTCTCACGCGATGTTTAGCCTGATAACTTTAGTTTAAATTTTTATTAGATAAATTATACAAACCAAAACCATGATCATAGATCATAATAATTGATAATTGACTCAATCAATTGACACGTGTAGGGGCAGAACCTGTTTCAATATGATTGCGCAAAAAAATTGTAGGTCTGCCTTAGGATTCCGTGCTCGAAGGGAGACCAACGGGACTCAATCAAGGTCGCTGCACACAAAACCGCTCGCCTCCGGATCGGCACCACCTCATCTCGATCCGTATTCTTTGTATGAAACTCCATTCTGTAGCACACTTATCGGCATCAGCACAAGCTAGCAGTCGTTCAAAAATGTATCGTACTAACACATCAAAGCTCACACTTCAATAAATAAATAAATATAATAAAAATAATAAGGAAAGTTTAATATTAAAGAAGTCCCCGTACCTACACGAAACGTTTTCGTCAACGGTTTCTTTTTTGTTGTATTGTATATTACGACTGAAAGAAAACAGAAAACTGAAATCTGCTTTTGGTTAAAAATATTGTGAGTCGCCGACTTCAGTTTTAAAAGAAGTTATTTTGTGCGTTTTTTATTGATTTTAACTATTATATTTTATACTTTTCATGATCATAATAAGCTGTTATCTAGCCCCACCGCTAGTAGTAGTTCACCGCAAGTAACGCCGCGGGAAAGTCATAGTCATATTTAAATAATTAATAATGTTCTACGTTATAGTCGCTCAATCGAGATATCTTATCGCCACCTTGAAATAGGTACCCTGGAGGAGTTCCGTTGGCCATCCGTGGTTTTTTTTTTTTATGGCGTAGAGAAGGCAAACGAGCACACAGGCCACCTGATGGTAAGTGAAAACTGTGACCCATAGACATTCGCATTCACAAGACTGCAAGGCTAAGACTGCAAATGCGCTGCCAACTCTGAGGACTAAGATGGAATGCCTCTATGCTAGTCATTACACCGGCTGTCTCATCCCCAAACCGGAACACAACAATCTTCATTATCAGTTCCACTTCACCAAATGATAAATTCTGAACGCAAATGCTAGAGTTGTTACTAAAAATACTGAAATTGTCATATGTATGCCTATAATATTTGAGGAGTTCCCTCAATTCCTTATGGATCCCCTCATCAGATTACAATTTGGAGACAATGGGGCCATCTCGGAAGTTATACTCTATCATATAAAATGAAATGTTTTGAAATCGAACCATAATTGACGGAAAAATCGGTGAACATACATAAAATAAAATAGATACAGGTTAAAAATAAATATCAGTTTCCCTTGCTCATTATGATTATTATTTTTTCTTGTGCTCGTAATTATCAGGAAAAGGTATGTATATGTATGAAAAAAAAACACCCGGGCGGATCCGGGCACAGACCACATACTTATACAACACCTACTTATCCACACACATCTTTATGGGTAGGCTATTCCTTCACGCTGCAGCTTATACCCTGTATTAACACAGAATACTTTCTCCTCCCGGAAAATTTTAAATTACCCAAGGGAATAACTATAATCGATACGGATACGGATGAATTCGCGGGCAGAAGCCAGTTTACTAAATATTTACAAGTAACTTGAAATCCAGTCATTTTCAAGAGAGCGTTTTAGTTAGGTTTAGGCGTAAGCAGAAATAGGTTAATCATAATTACATTAAACAAATGAAACCAGTCGTCTGTAGGTGACGAATATCAGCATCTTTATTTACGTCACGAACTTCCAACATTATTGAGCTAGTCAGATCGTTATAATGTATTCAGTTATAAATTGCAATTACCGAGCATGGCGCGTGAGACGGGTTCTTGTTCATAAGATGTCCTTATACCAATTCCCTATATACAAACTGCGGATACATATGGTAACTTCGAAAGAATGATGTGCAAAAATGTATGGAACCCACCCCAATCGTCAATATAATTTTAACTTTGTTGTAATTGTTGTAAATACTAAAATCGTTTAAGCGTGAGTCGGATATACGGGAAATAGCATTACAACGCATGCGGGGCACAGCTAGTGTAGTAATAAACGTTATGTGTGTGTGAATATATGAAGGCTGATAACGCTCTTCTCCGGGGTTTCTGTAGTTTGTCCCCATATTAGAAAATGAAGCTTTTGTAACTAGCTTTCACGTGGTATATATGAGATTTGTATTGGTTATTTGGGCCAATTTGCCCATTATTCTTTGTCATTTTCCACTTCAGAATGTGTCGAATCATTTCAAGTAATCAAATCTATCCGCGGTTTGAACATGGAACGGGTAATAGTTATTACCGCCACTCTCGGTGGGTAGGTATTAGGTTTTAAGCTGGTTTAAACGGTGGTAAAAGCACATACTTTTGACATTCCCGGATACGGTAACCATTAAGGAATTTGAAAAGTCCTGAAAAAAATTGAAATTTCGATAAAAGTCTGGACTTTTTAGTCACAAAATCCCATTGCGAGGGGAGTAGCAAGTTAAAGCCTTATTTGATATTACGTAATATGTAGTTTTATTACTCATATTCCATCTAATTAAAAAAATCCAGACACATTAAAGAGTCGTACAAAAACCGGACTAGGGTCGAAAAGTCCGGCCATGTCCGGACTAATCCGGACGGATGTTAACCCTTTTCACGGACGAGCTTAGACCATTTCTAAGCGGACGAGTGACAACGTGAGACTTCAATGTACAAAACATTAACTGAATACCTCTACTAAGTTACCCTGGAACTTATTGACGCTTAGGTTTAACTAGTGGTTTAGAAGAGTCAAAAAGTCGATAACCGGAGTTGCGGTACCTATAGCGAAGCCGGATTTAGTTATTTGTATCTTTACTGTAACTAAAGCACGAACATTTCAATCAAGTACGTCACGTTTTTGAAACACCTATACTATTCTAAAACGTGTTTAAAATGCCTATACGAAATGGTAATGAAATGAATTTAAGAAAATGTGGTGATCAGCGCAAAAACAACACAGCCTTTCTGCCCACTGCGCTAACTTTAAAGTTAGAAAAGACAACAAAAATATGCTTATTGCTATAGAACTAAAGTTAAAGTGAGACAGCAATCAACTTCTGCAATTTTTTATGGATTGGGTACTTGCATTTAGTCTTGGCTTTCAAAACCTCTCAGTAGTACACTGACCATGCAAAATGACTTTTTCAGGAAGACTTACTTAGCAATACGTCTAGGTCGTGTAATGCACAAGTAGGCAGATTGTCTCAATTGTATAAGGTCTTGATTGTATTAAGGACTATGTTTTTTTTTTTTTTTATGGCATAGAGAAGGCAACCGAGCACACAGGCCACCTGATGGTAAGTGGAAACTGTGACCCATAGACATTAACATAAGACTGCAAATGCGTTGCCAACCCAGAGGACCAAGATGGAATGCCTCTATGCTAGTCATTACACCGGCTGTCTTATCCCCAAACCGGAACACAACAATGCGAACACTGCTGTTTGGCGGTAGGTTAATGGATAAGATGGTGGTAGCGATCCGGATGGACCCTGCACAGGGTCCTACCACCCGCAAAAATCAAAAGGTCTTGTTTGTTTAATGTCTTAGTTATAAAATAAGCAAGTGGATGAAACGTCATAAATGCTAAACGACTACGTTGCATGAAAAATGAGTAACTGCAAATGGCTCAGGCGGAAATATGCGTTTACATTAGAGGTACTAAGGAGGTGATAGTGAAATAATCTATTGTCATTAATACAACCAGGATAAATTGCTACTTAAGACCTTTTTTATACATTACGAATTAACTACATAGTCTGTATACTATAAAGACATTCTGCAATATTGGACGTGAAGATTATCCAGACCATTTAACCATTCAAATATTATGACGTTAAGTCGTTTTACAGCCAAGTCGTTCAGTGTTCTATGTCTTATAGCAATGAGGACGTTTTACAGACCAAGACCTTTTGCTACCCGTTCAAATATACAACTAAGGTGCTCTGCTCGCCAAGGCTTAATGCAAGTAAGGCCTTCAGGACCCGACCCATTGTTATTACTATTCTAAACCTCACTTAAGTTTTACTCGCCTAATAATAAGAGCGCAGTGGGCAGAAGGGCAGTGTGTTGTTTTTGGCCTTTAGTTATAACCTTCTTTTAATGCATCGTTTTGACTATGAAGAAGATACAGAAGTCGGGGGCAATTTCGTTGAGCCGAACTTACGTGGAATTTATCTTAAAAATGAGGAAGTGTAGAACGTCGTCAAGGAGCGTTGGGGCCGAGGGTCCGTCGTCGTCGGAGGCTGACGAGCCGTCGGCCGATGAGTTGCACCTTCCCACCACCAGTTCCTCGCCGAGGAAGTTGCGCGCCTCCACGGGGTAAGGCAGCTCCACTAGGGACATGGACAGCTGCTCGCTCCAGGTGCCTGTACAAACAAATACTCTGTATTAATGGATTTATGCCATCACAAAAATAAAATATTTTACAAGGTTTTATTTTACAACTTTGTCGGCGTAACTGAAATGTATAACTATGGCAAATTACAGCTCAGTACCAAGAGGCTCTCAGCTAGACCGCGGACATACAGATAGACGGATGGACGGATAGACGGACAGACTATAAGCTTTCCTAGTTTGACTTCGGAACCCCAAAAATGCGGGCGACGCCGAGCACGAACAGTTAGAAAACAATAAAAAGAAGTACCCATGTGCTTGTATATAAAATACTGACCCATAAAATAGGCGTACAACGTTGAATTCGTGCGCACTTTGAAATACTGAATCAGGTGCATGCCTTCAATATTGCGATCGACGTTATGTTTGCGGCTCCATTTATTAAACTCTCTAGTGAGTAACAGCTTGCTTATGTTCAGCATGTCGAAACTTCTCGAAAAGTTATACCCCAGAACACCAGACTGAAACAACGGCAACACGTTGCCAGACTTCTTGTAAGTCTTATTCCTCGTCAAATTCCTGAATCTCTCTGAGGTTCGGTAATAATTCCTCTCGTATTCCGTCTTGTTACAATTTTGATCATAACGATTGCCATGTCGACAGGCGCTGTAGTAATAGCGTCTCCTGGGCAATTTATTTTGTCTCCAACCGTCTTGGTTTGATGATTTGTAAATGAAGTTTCCATCGCAGATGCGTCGAGCCCGAGCGACGGGTCGGTGATCGTCGTTAGGGAACGAAGCAACAATATTTTCGTCGAAACGTACAGAAGTTGCATTTAATATCTCGTTAATGTGTCTGAAGTGTTCACTCGAACGAGTCGAGATGAGCCAGTCCAACGACGACGCCCCGTCTGCGTCCCAGGCACGGAGCTGTATATGAAATAAAGCAAGTCAAATCCTGCTGTAGAAATGAAAATATTATGCTATGACATTGCTCAAGAACAATATGAAATGAAATGAAATGAAAAATAAATTATTAGGCACATTAAAAAAACAGTTTACAAGCAAAATGTCTTAACCTAAATACATTTATTTTTTATTACGGTCAAAATGGTCTCCGTTCAGCTTTATGCCTCTGAATGTTGTTATACACTCACAGGCGCTGGTTTTCAGTGAGACCAGGGAGATTAGATATAGCAATCGAAGGCGTTAAAATTAAAAAAGAAATAATATCAAATACCTAAAATAATATCGCTACTATTTTAAGATCATTTTAGAGAGAAATTAAGTATACAATAACAAAAAAAAAACATCTTATATATCTGTGTGTGTATGTGTGTAAGTTTGAGTGTGCTTGCGTGTGCATGTGCGTATGTGTACAACTTTATGATCCAGATATTTGAGTAGCTAATAAATAATTCTTGAAATGCTTTTTAAAGGTAGCTACTGATTCAATATCAAAACTTCTCAAATCTACAAAACAGGGGCTCTTTTAACCTACTTACTAGTATTTGTGTAGAATAAACCACAACCACACCTACTAAAAGTAGCAAAGTTTTCGATATTTAGGGGCAGTTGTCAATATATCATGAATTCATGATATACATAGGTGGATTGAGATGGGTAGTTCGTAATACGAAAACGACTGGTTCCGACTGGTTCGACAATTTTTTGGAGTTACTAATGAGCCATAATAATACAATTTGTAATTTTCATTCATTTTTCATTTCAATAAGTCACCTGAGTGATTAGTTGTCCCAATGCCGCAGTAGTGTTCTGTCGAAGCCGTGGTGCCAGGATGATTATCCCGAGCCCCACGTGCACGTGAGGACTGCCCTCGACGTCCACCACCGATGCTATTCCATTTACGGCCAAACATTTTACCAGACGAAGCGTAGCCCACCTACAATCTGTAGAAAATAAATAAATTGGACACAGAATAATATTTATGACTTTATTTTACAGCTTCGATAATTAAAAGCTGATTATTATCACAAACAGATGAGAAAACTCATTTTTCGAATACTTAGCTATAAAAATAACCAAGATACAAGCCAACAGATTTGTTGTCATTCAAGCAAAACAGAATTTAACATGGAGTTTTTATGGCCGACCTGTAAATTACGTCACAGTGACGTCTAATTGCTGTCTTATCAGCAATTTAAAATGCTTGGCATCATCCGTATTTCTTGGCAAATTTCTATTTTTATTTAACTTTTTGTGGAGAATGAGATTTAAAAAATCCATTCACATTCCATATTACGGGAAAGATTAGAGAACACAAATTTAGCTGTGCTTCAAGTCTTAAAGCTACTCGTTAGGTCAGTAGTAAATTTTTACCTAGTAGTACATGTTTTGTCGTAGTTTTATCAATCGACTTCTGAATCACATCTGAATCTGAATATTACGGCGGATTTTGGGCGGGTCCTCCAGATACTTCTTATTTAAACGTATTTTTTTTAAATCTTAATAACCGTTAAACATACAAACGTCAAATTAGGTACCACCTACGAGTGAAGCAAAACGACAAACGATTCCTCATGAGTGATTCTATCATACCTACCATAGAACGTTTAAAAATATGTTCTAGTTCGGTAGAAAACTGTCAAAACGCGGTAACTCTGCATAAGACTAGCCAAAACATCATGACTGCAATTATTGCATTCAAATTTAGCTCCGGGCGAAAACGTTTCTTACCCCCCAAATCAATTTAAAACAACGACCGATTTTCACGATTTTTGAATACGTTGTTGTTATCATTTATGTTTTGCGGGTGGTAGGACCTTGTGCGGGGTCCGTCCGGATCGCTACCACCATCTTATCCATTAACCTACCGCCAAACAGCAGTGTTCGCATTGTTGTGTTCCGGTTTGGGGATAAGACAGCCGGTGTAATGACTAGCATAGAGGCATTCCATCTTAGTCCTCAGGGTTGGCAGCGCATTTGCAGTCTTAGGCTTGCAGTCTTGTGAATGCGAATGTCTATGGGTCACAGTTTCCACTTACCATCAGGTGGCCTGTGTGCTCGTCAGCCTTCCCTATGCCATAAAAAAAAAAAATCATAAAGACCTAGGGCTGCACGTTTCTTTTTTTTTATTTGTTGTGTTCTAAGAAATATTTTCTTGGAAAGGATATTACAGACATAGTTTTTCATGATATCTACAACATATTCAAAAATCGTAAAAATCTGACGAGGTTTACGGGGAGAGAAACGTTTTAGCGTTTTGTACAGATTTGTAGCTTCACAGTGCTCTTAATCTGCATCACCATCAATCAACACGCGGCAACTGCGTCAAAAATAAAAGGTAAGTTCTAGCGTGAAACTTAAAAACTTTTAATCGCGTTTTTCTCGAAACTAGGGTTTTTGACTTGCAGCGTTTTGCCGTTGGACGGCAGTCAAGTGCTATAAGTTGTTTTTATTTGGTAAGGAAAACATTCAAATCGAAAAATAGTAATGCCTGTGCGAGTGTGCAGTGATACGAACCACTCGGTGCGCGAGAACGACTTATAATTTATTTGGTTATTTTTTAAGTGTTCGAAGGAATGCGTGTGTTGAATCACTTAGAAGAAAGAATGCTATGTTTGAATATAACACCAAAATTAAGAAATTAAACGTTGAAAATAAGGATAATAAAATTGCCTGGATGTTGTCACGTACTCGTCAAGCCGCGATGGTCGGCGGAATTAATCTTCGAACGAGGCTGAACGAGCGAGGAAGAGAACCTACATTATTTTTACACGCCCAAAAAAGGAGTGTAATATTTCACGGTTTATGTATGTATGTCTGTATGAAACGATTCTTTGTTCCACCATAACTTTCACCATCGTGGGCAACATAGGATACCTAACTTTTAAAATTGAAATAACCACAATGGCAAAATGACAATTATTTATGTCATCATCATCATCATCATCATCATCATCAGCCCGGGGGCGTCCACTGCTGGACAAAGGCCTCCCCCAAAGAGCACCACAAGTCACGGTCTTGAGCCGTTCGCATCCAGCGGCTCCCCGCAATCCTAGCCAGGTCGTCAGACCACCTGGTGGGAGGCCGTCCAACACTCCGTCCACCGGTGCGGGGCCGCCACTCGAGAACTTTTCTTCCCCAACGGTTATCAGTTTTCCCAGCTATGTGGCCTGCCCATTGCCACTTCAGCATGCTAACTCTTTGCGCGATATGATCCGTAATACGGTAATACGCCAGAGAACCAAGGTCATTATTTATGTCAACATGAAAAAATCTTCCAATTATTACAATATGGGTATGATTTAAAAAATCTTAATGTGACCATTTGAAATATATACAAATAAGTAGCATTAATAAACGATTTTTTTTATATGTTTCAAGCATGGTTTCGATGAAACAATAATCTAGTTTTTAGTCATCAGAAAGATTTCCTTTTTCCCATTTAGTCTTTGTCTGCGATGCGAGTCTTGTCGCCAGGTCCACCAAACTATTCCTCTTTAGTCGGGAGAACCACAGACTGACCCTTGGAGCTGCAAGGCTAATTCATTTTTGTGATGTTCTAGTCGAGATTGGTAATTTTCATTGTATGTAGTAATTTCTTCCTTTACTGTTTTTAGGTTGAGATCCAGGTTAACATATCTGTCTGTTGCTTATTTAAGGGGGTACCTTGAACATGATTCTCATTGTTAAACGGGTTTAAACTACCCTCCTAAATAAAATGGACGCATGTGCAATTTGATAGTCAAAGTAAATTCAATCATCCATCTTAAGAAATAAGGTCAGTAATACATGCGCGATTCCATGAGACATACGCCCTTTTTTCTAAGGGCAGTAATATTAATATCAAAAATGCAAATCAAATCAAATCAAAATATATTTATTTGCTACAATACGGTTACAAGGTGTTACAATAAGTGAGAAAGTTCATGCGTATTCAACCCGCAATCGGGATTTTGAAGCTTGTTTTTCATTTATTTATATTAATCATACATTTTGTTACGTCAACGTTATGCATCTTGTCTAGAATCGCATTATTTTGCCGATGAAACAATATCTACTAAGGAACGACCCAACAAAAAAAAAACTTGCTGTGTAATCGAACTTTCATTGAACTCTTTCGCAATTGATGATAAGGCTAATTATTATAATTTACGACGAAATAAGTAAATTAATTACCTTAATGTTATGCAAACTACGTACCTAATGTTTGGCAAACTTTCGAAACTAGTGGTTAGTTTTATTAAATCTTCAATCTGGGATCTTATTCTACTTTGTCTCTACACGTATTGCTATCGTATTGAGAAGAGTTATAGAAAGTTGACAATAGATGTTAACATGGAGTAAGGTAAATGCAAAATTAAGCACATGTTAGAACCATTATTTGACGAGTTGTTATTTGCTTTTCAATACGAATCAAAGGGTAACATTTTTTGACTTGTACTTAATTAATATTTTATAAGTACATTTTATAAAATAATTAAATAAATTTAAGTATTTTGTAAGAACCAACTAATATATTAAGAGGAAATATTTATAAACTCAAAACTACTGGACTGATTAAAAAAAAAACAACTTTATAATTATTAATACAGGAGGGAGGGTATATAGGTATATTAACATTTTTAACCTACTTGTTTATTTAGAAATTTGCTAGTGTTGCCTAAGCAGCGGTAAAACCTGGTAATTTAGACTTACCTTTTGATTTGCATCATTAGTACCACAGCATTAAAAACCAGTAAGGGCGCTATGGACTCGCGCAATCTACCGTTAATCTGTCCTTCTATTCTATACCAAAAATTCTGTTCCGGTACAGACTGGCTGACAAACGGAAGGGACAGAACGGAAAAAACAGATATATACAAAATAAATAAAAATAGATAACTTCTGTATAGTAATGCGAATATTAAGAACGTTTACTTACAGACGGGAATTAGCGTCAGGAGAATAAATAAGTGAATGCACAGCTTTATGCTCGAATCTGCATCAAACCATTGCATAAAATTCTCTCTACGGAATGTCTTTTAGGCACTGGTCCCACCGCCAATGATGAGCAGGAAGCAAGTACGGCCAGCTCAACTATTAATATACGTGTTTCTTTTACTGACAGGGGATCTTTATCTTTTGTTCGTTTCTTGGGCGAAAAAATCGCCGATAACTAATCGCTACCTCGCCCTCAGTGTGACCAGTGCCTACGTGAAGCGGTCGAATGGAAAAACTATAAATGTAAGTCTCGAGATGAATCGTCGGACAATTCGTTACATGTTGCGAGTGTCGTGTGCCGTGTATCTGATTCACAGAAACAAAAATTAGAGCAGGTGCGGGTAGTTCGCTAAAATGGCACCACGTCGACATTATTGTCCGCTTCTTTAGTCGTCTCGTGACCACGGTCGTTGCGAATTTCAGTACGATAGAAACGTGTCCACTAATCAATAAATTTACTAGCTTACGTTATTCGTTTGAGCGGAACTAAACTAAAATTTATTTGTGTGATTAAGACAATTAGTGAATGGATAATTTACTGGTTTTTACAAAATTGCGCCACTGATAGTGGATTATCGAAATCAATTCTTCGTCAATGAGGCATCGAGGGACGTGCCGAAGTCACTCGCAAGTTGCATTTCGGCGGTATCGGGTACACGTACATAGAGTAAACAGACGTGACCGCGCGTGCAACGCTGCAATTATTCCATCCAGCCACTCATCCACAGCGTCGTCAGTGCATGTGGTTGTTTATGTTAAAACAGTTACGTGCAAGGGACTCATACAATAATTTGAATTATTGAAGGTTAGTGCTTACATCATAAAACTTATTACTTAATTTGGGTAAAGTAATTCGTAATGGTATTCTTGTTAACTATGCATTTTATCAGTGTCGTACAACCTATACCTAAATGGGTCATACTCGAAAAAACAAAAATGGTATTTACTGTAGTTTGAAAGGCTTGTGTAGTGTTCCTTTTATGTTCTAGTGTTCAGCCAGAAAATTAGTCTTTTAAAACGTTTAATGCGGGTAAGTCCACAGGAAACTTTATAAAAAAATAACTTACTAAACTACTTTCTTATCAACGTTCTGTATGTTTAAACTTAGTATCTGCCTGTATCTAACGGTTTTCTATATTCTACTATGGCCAATATAATTTACAGCGGTAGGTACCTATGTCCAAATTCATGTCCATGTATTTAAAGTTTCCTGGAAGACCGAGCGTCGCTCAGGTTGAAAACGATTCTCCCCGAAGATGACATGACAGATTGATTTTTCGCCCCCGTAAACCCCCGCTAACTGCATCGAAATCGTTAGAGCCGTTTTCGAGACCGTGAATATCAATAGGTACGTAGCTGTTCATGCCCGGCGTCGCCCGGGAGATATTTTATGCAAATATTGACCTTTGCGAAAACAACAAGAAATATTACTCAAATCGGTTGAGCCATTCTCGAGTTTTTGCGAGACTTTGCTCGTTTATTAACAGTATAGGGTTGAATCGTAAAGAATAAGTAAACGCATGCGCGTGACTAAGAAACTGCACCACCATACCACTTTTTCCACCTTTAATATTCGTGGATATCGGATTTAGCTTCACTTTAGCCCTGTTTTTAACCCCCGGAGCAATAAAAGGGGTGTTACAAGTTTGACCGCATCTAGGTATGTGTGTAGCTTTTAAACGGGTGAACCGATTTGGATGCGGTTTTTTTATATTTGAAAGCAGGTTTTCTAGCGGTTTTATGAAATACGGTTTCTATCTAAGTATATAATTATATTACTTAAAATGTTGATGTTAAGTACAAGATATAAGAATACAGGAAACATAATTTATAAACAACCTTCTGGTGTGGCTTCCGGTAACATTCGGGGAGGGAAGATGGCCGATTGAAAGATGTCCGGCTTTTTTACTTTTAATTCATGCTGTTTACTTACTCTACTCACTTGACACTGGCGAAATCACTGCAAAATACCGCGCTGGACCGCCATTTAATAAAAAAACTGGTCAAGTGCGAGGCGGACTCGTGCATGACGGGGACAAATAAATATTCTGTGAATATTTCAATCGTCTACCTGTTACATTAATGTTATATTAATCTAACATTTGATACCGGCATTTTTGCGTTCTATGGTACCTACACTACCTTATCATCAAGAGGAAAATGATTTACTCGAGACTGGAATACAATGACTTTTAAATATGTAAACTCTTACCTTGCTTCAAACTCAGGGTGGTAGGACCTTGTGCAGGGTCCGTCCGGATCGCTACCACCATCTTATCCATTAACCTACCGCCAAACAGCAGTGTTCGGATTGTTGTGTCCCGGTTTGGGGATAAGATGGGTGTAATGACTTGCATAGAGGCATTCCATCTTAGTCCTCAGGGTTGGCAACGCATTTGCAGTCTTAGGCTTGCAGTCTTTTGAATGCGAATGTCTATGGGTCACAGTTTCCACTTACCATCAGGTGGCCTGTGTGCTTGTTTGCCTTCTCTATGCAATCAAAAAAAAATGAAAAAAAAACTAACACGTTTTTAACGTCAGTTTTAATAGACTATATGTAATCACTTGTATATAATTACCTTGAATCAAAAAAACACTCCAGTTAGTGTCTTAACTAACTGTAGTTAGTAAACGTCAGTCATTTTAACTCCAGTTAGTGTCTTAACCCAGTATTAAATTCTTGATGCAAGTGGCCCTAAGAAATTTCCAATGCCATCTTGTCAGGGTTATGAAAAATAAAATTAAAATTTAACGAAACCAGGGACTTTTTTAAATCTCATTCATGATTAGTAATAATAAATTCTAGTCACGCAATGACCTCGTTCAGAGTGGATGAGAAGCATTCGCATTTGATGTCACACGTGACATAAAAAAATATGAACTTCTAGAAATCATTAACAATCCGTAATCGGATGTCAATAACTATTAGATAGATAAAAACCCCGGATATAATAAATTAATAAATAATACCTATCTCTTAAACTTCCTAACACACACCTCTTAAAGGGCCCAACACACACACAGACACACGCACGCCTCTTTTTGCACCGGGGGTTATAAACTGACGTCGTAGAATCGAAGATACAAACCGGGCTCCAGGTCCGGCGCATATATGACGGCCTGGTGCCAGCCCCTCCACACTGCGTACTCCACCGCGAGCGGCAGCGGCGCTAGCGCACCCGTGGGACACCCCGCCCGCACCCGCGCGCGCCCCAGCCACGCCAGGCACAAGCAAATTAACGTTATCGGCCGCATCTATCAACGAAAAATCTTAATCTATCTATCTATATATATGAAATAAGATGTCCTGACTGACTGACTCATCAATGCCCAGCACGCTTAAATTAAAAAAATGGAAATTTTGAGGGTATATTGATTTTATAATGTAGGCATCATTTAAGAAGGGATATATCGAAATTCAACCCCTAAGGGGATAAAAAGGGGTTGCCAAGTTTGTATGGGAAAAAATATTTTTATGGTATGCTAATGAGCAAAGTAAACTTTACTTTTTTTAAATTTTTCCAACTAACGACCAAGCTGTCCAGTTGTAAACCACTCTATTATATGACTAAGAACATTAAGAACCAAAACCACCGTAAATTTAATTAGTACAGCTACGTGCACTACTTACCAGTCTTACCACATAATATTTAACACGTCTAAAATGTATTATTTTACTAACTAGAATATTTTAAAGAACATTTGGTTGATGCGCTCTCTTTTGTCCATTACACAACACGACTGATGGATCCAATTGAAATGCTGGTTGAATACAAATTTCCTGACTTTACAATAACAGAACACCCTCAATAGAACCAAGTCTATCAGATGGGTGACTGAGCGTGACAGTGACAAACGATGGGAACACAAGACGGGGCACAAAGGCCTGAACCAGATCGGCCCTATCGATTGCCGCCTTTGTCTTGGGCAATGTCGAAACCTTTGATTCATATTGACACAATCCATGAAGTTTCACGCATCTTCTTGGACAGATACACCGTGCTTGATTAAATCTCCGTTCATAATTAAAAGATCACTGTCTTATCTGAGGGCCACATGACACTATAGGTGAAAAACTTAAGTAAATGACGTGTAGCTACATCTACACAGTGTGTGACATCCATAAGAACATAAATTTTAAGTAACGATAGCTTTAAGTGTTGTGAACCTTTTACAGAAGGAGTTGAGTTAATAGCTCCAATCAATTTAGTGTAATTCATTTTTAAAAGGTCCATCGAGCAGCAATGTACAACTCAATATTGAGTTGACAATAACGTCGTCAATAAATCAATGAACAGAAAGTGCTTACGTAGACGACATGGTTATTTGAATACATTGCGTGCCGAATTAATTTGTATGAAAAAAAAAATGTTTTCTTTTGTTAACTTAATGTACCAATTTACGTTAATTAGGGTCTTATCTAACTGCCCTTAAAATATATGTTCGTATGGATGTCACACACTGTATAGACCGTACGACATTCTATATTTGAAATTTGATGTAAATTCCATATTCGTTTTGTACACCACTACATGCAAGAAGTTATCTCCTTGAGTTTTTCACCCATGGCCATGGTGTTTAGTGAACTTGCCTCTATATTACTTATAGGGAAGCAATCAAGCCGATGCGCTCGACGAGTAAATAAATAAATAAATAAATAAATAAATAAATATCTGGGGACAATGTTACACCAATTGATCTGGTCTCAAACTAAGCTCTAGGCTTGTACTATGGGTACCAGACAACGATATAAATACTTATATAGAGAAATGTATACTTAAATACATAGAAAACATCCATGACTCAGGAACAAATATTCGCGCTCACATATCGCATATTTTATAAACTGCAATCTTGATATATATGGGTGTTAGTTTTAAAATAATTATTTATTATTTTATTACCTTGTAATGTTACTTTTAACTATAATTGTATTTAATTATGGGAAAAAATTACCTTCTGCTGGAGTTTCTTGCGGCGCTTCTTCTCCGCAGTGATAGTCTTGTCCGCGCTAGTAGATTCACTCTATATTACCGACGTGTAAAAGAGCCTCATGTGGCCAATTTACTGAGTATATATTTTGAATTTGAATAGGTACAGAAAGTATACTGGGTGTCTTAATGTTACAAGTAAAGAAACACCCAAAAGGTCGCAGCTTCTTTCTAAAATTGGCGCAGTTAATCAAGATTTTGAAATCATTCAACAACTAAATACTACTTAATTTAGGCAACAAAAAAATTAACAGCTACTTTTCTTCGAAGCGACCTGATTCAGGTTAGATTTCGGCCCCATTCCAAAGTGCTCAGATTTTGAGTTGTACATTTCTAGACCTCTATGCTACTGGGTAAAACCATATTACATTTGACGTTTTATCGTATTGTTTGTAACTTTCGCCATAAAAGCTATCGTAACGTGACAATACGGTAACATGTCAGACAGTAGAATAGAGGCTCTGATGTTAATACTCGTAGACACTTTGCAATTAGGACCAATACACGTGAAATCGTGGTAAATGCACGAATTCTTGACCTTTATAGACAACATGCCATCTTGGTCCAGAGCAATTTGGTTTTTAGCATGTGGAGTCGAATGTTGAAAACCGAGAAATGCTTTAGCGGAGCGGAAAGCATGGATTTATTTTAAAGTTTATGTTTATATTTTGGAATTATGGTATAATAAATTGAGTATTAGGATTAGATATTAACATTTGGAATTACAACTTATAGCTTTTTTTTAGCCAAGGAATTCAAAGGTGTTCCGCAAGGTAGCGTTCTTTACCAGTATCATTAAAACCTAATACCTAACTCCTGAACTGAATAACATTTTAGAAAGTCGAAACTATATTTTAGAGGGTAAATAAGGGGCTTTCTTATGGCGCATTATTTACGCCAAGTTCTTGGACATCCTCTATACCTAGGAAGTGCAAACCAAACAGCTAAAACTAATTTCAATTTGTTTTTTGATTTTCTAAAACGTTCGTTGTGAACTCGCCTAACGCTTGCCTGCGGAACCTACTTTACACCGCCCAATTCTCATACAATACATACTTGTACCTACTGGGAGAACAAATCTATCTTAATTATAATAAACTTTTATTTTTTCTTGTTTCAGTTCATCACAATGGCTCCGGCCACTGCAACCGACATTTTGTCACCTGAATTCTACACAGAATGCATAATTTGCCATCTCAGCCATGCATCAAAAAGTAATTGTAACAACAATAATATAGAACACACTAAGCACAAAGTTAGTGACGAAAGTAGAGATGAAAACCTTTCGAAAAACCACCACATTTCACCCTTGAGGGCTTGGGAGAAAAGAATGGGGTTCAAAACTGAGCTTATTTGGAGCAACATCGTATCGATTGCGTTGCTCCATATCATCACTGTGTCGTGGTTCACTTACAACCTAGTGACTGGATACTACCCGAAGTGGCAGAGTATTATGTTCGGTAAGATAAATGTCCTCACGATTATGTCTATTATGCTTAAGTCTCCGTCTCATTAGTTAATAAGCCCGCTTGTTGCAAATCCATTGAATAGAATAGAATAGAATAGAATAGAATAGAATTTTATTGCCACACATTTCCTGTTACAATAATTTGCAGTGAGAGAATAACAATAATTTAATACAACCAAAGGAAAAAAAAAAAAGAAAAAACATTGTGGCAAAAGGAGCAAGCTCAGCATTGATGAGTTGTTTTAACATTTCAAAACACCTACAATGTCGCGGTAACGCGTATTTGCTATGAACTTTTTTTGTCAAACTAAAACCAAAAAAAAATCGAATACGCGAGTACAGATGTAGTACATAATTGTTTTCCTTCGTATATTCACGGAAACGTACGAACGCGTCTTGCTATTTCAGTCGGTCACAGTACAAAAAGTACTGAGGTTGACTGAAGTAGCATGACACCTTCGTACGTTTCCGTGAAAATACGAAGGAAAACAATTATGCACTACACCTGTACGCAACGCCAAGTCGTGTGCCGCCATTAAATGGGTCCTCGCATTTGTGACGTTTCATGGTAACCTGGTCCGTGACCGTGGCAGTAACGCGTGTTAGTACCGGTTATGAGGACGTTTTTTTGTCAGGTTACGATGTAGTGTCTCGATGTGACCCAACCCGAGCTCATGATTTACACTGTCCACATTTAGCGTACCTAATCCTGTAGATTTACCACGGTGTCCGACCTGATGGAGCCCTATACTGTGTTACCTTAACCTTTCCTGCTCGATAGGTGGTCATTTTTAGTCGATGCTTTTATAAATTTTCCTCATAGCAGACGTTTAATTAAGTCCTACCTAGATTTTTGCCCGTAATAGCAATTGTTCGACTTATTTTTATTGCCGCTCCCATTTGCGGAGCGTTTCTACGATGTCCACTATTTAAATCTTTATTCTTTAAGTATATAGTATAAAAATAAACCTTTAAAAAAGGGAAATTAGACAATTTATTTATCAAAACCAGACAATGATTTATAATTATAAGTAACACAATAAAAAATAATAAAATAAAAATAATGTCTTAAAGGATTTTTTGTAAAAAATAATCAGACGCTACGAGTATAAAAAGAACACCCCAGCTGGTGCTTACCTTTCCCAAAGGATTGGGCTACCTATCCAGATTTGTTTTCACTTCTGCCAGTCGTGTTTTTAGAAACTGTATTGGAGTGCATTTCTTTAAGTAATAAATATTGTGGAAATAAAAATCAATAAAATTACCCGTCTGTGGGTATGTCAAAGTATTTCATTTAATTATATTGTTTTTAGCCAAGGTAAGATTATTTACCAGTAATGCAGCCAGTGTCATAGGTCATAGGGGCCATGCCGAGGGCGGACCTTTATTTTCTACTAGTGACCCGCCAGCGGCTTCGCCCGCTGCAAATTTCCGACATTCCCGGTGGTTTTTTTTTTCTTTCATACAAACCTTGCCCTGACAATAACGAATACAACCAAAAAGGAATCAGCCAAATCGGTTCAGCCGTTCTCGAGTTTTAGTAAGACTAACGAACAGCAATTCATTTTTATATATATAGATAGATATGAGGGTTAATTATAACAAATTAATAATGAATGTTCCAGGCTACTTCGTGGGCAACATAGCCGGCTTCGGGGTGACGGCGGGCGTTCACCGCTACTGGTGCCACCGCTCCTACCAGGCCACGCTGCCGCTGCAGTGGATCCTCGTCATCTGCTACTCCGTGGCTGGACAGGTAATGCAGCCCCGCAAACCAATCTACTGGGCGACTACAAAACACTTCATTGTGGCTCAGTTAATGACGAATAGTGTATTACATTAAGCAAGTCCAAGTCGGACTCGCTCACTGAGGGTTGCGTAATGACGCACAGAGGTATTATTATAATTTGATTTGAAATAAATGAAATTAAATATAAATAAAATAATATTCATATGTGTAAATGGAATACGAGAAAACATTTTAACAACGTTTAATATGCATCCTAATCAAAAACATGTGTACCTATCGTTAACATAAGTTGTTTTTTTTTTTCATATATATAATTCGCTACGCAATGTATCAGGAATAGCCCAATTAACATGCAATTAACTGAGACTTAAATCTTCGTGTAGGTACCGTCAGCTGCAGAGCAAAGTGACCCCCCCTGCATACAAGTTTCCTAGCCAAGGTGGTTACATTTCTCTGCAGCTTACTGTACAAATTACTGAACCTTTTGCGGGTGGTAGGACCTTGTGCAGAGTCCATCCGGATCGCTACCACCATCTTATCCATTAACCTACCGCCAAACAGCAGTGTTCGCATTGTTGTGTTCCGGTTTGGGGATAAGACAGCCGGTGTAATGACTAGCATAGAGGCATTCCATCTTAGTCCTCAGGGTTGGCAACGCATTTGCAGTCTTGTCTTAGGCTTGCAGTCTTGTGAATGCGAATGTCTATGGGTCACAGTTTCCACTTACCATCAGATGGCCTGTGTGCTCGATTGCCTTCTCTACGCCATAAAAAAAAAACCTTTAAAAAAATATAGCGCTATTAGAGGTATTAACGAAACGCAATATACTTTTACTTATTCTGTGACAATATCTAGTATGCAAACTCTTAAGTTTATCATTCTAAAATTGTTACCGTAATGAACGTTTTCTTTAC
Source organism: Acleris sparsana (assembly GCA_923062465.1). Taxonomy (NCBI): domain Eukaryota; kingdom Metazoa; phylum Arthropoda; class Insecta; order Lepidoptera; family Tortricidae; genus Acleris; species Acleris sparsana. The sequence continues at coordinate 3,532,980 of OV281292.1, forward strand.
GAAATAAAAATAAACGAAATTGAATTAATCTGAACTATGCACACTCAACACTACACACCACACCAGAGCTCTACTTTACCTGACCGGAAGTGGTCCAGGTCCAGAACCCTTAATAACAACATACAACATTAGGTGAACAAGTTAAGTATAGGTAAAAACTTAAGTAAACCTCCTCTTGAATGTAGTTGTGTACCAAACTAACATGGGATTTCAAATTTCAAATATCGAATGTCGAACGGTCTATACAGATGGGTTACAACTACATGCAAGAGGTCATTAATTTTTCACCTACACTGCCAAGTAGCAGCAGGACTTTACTAGGTTTCTAATATTTATTACAAATAAGACTTATGTGCGGGACCCTTGGAGCTGGTGACGGGCTCGCACGTGACCGGATTTAGTAGTATTAGGTTTTCTATGTATGTTTGTTCCTTTGTGGCGCTCTAGAAGCGCGTGACTGATTTTAATGATTCTTATGTCAATCGATTTGTTAAGCTTGTGAGTGTCACTATGACATTAATCAAGATTCAGTATGGCGGCCACCAAACGCCATATTAAAAAAAAAAAAAAAAAAAAAAGTGGGATATGGTTGAATAGGTATTTAAAAATTATCTTTCGGTTTCATTCTTTATTTTTCATTTTAGATGATAGTTTACGTTTTATAACGATTTAAACTAGGTTAGCAACAGTCGGGAATTAAAAACTTGCTTTTTTTAGACTAGCTATTGCATTTTATGATGGTTTTTTTAATATTTATCAACTTATTGGTTTAGAACTCGATATACAACTGGGTGCGCGACCACCGCGTGCACCACAAGTTCTCGGAGACCGCGGCAGACCCGCACGACGCGCACAGAGGCTTCTTCTTCGCGCACGTCGGCTGGCTCATGATGAAGAAGCACCCTGAGGTCATCAGGCAGGGGCGCAAGATGAACATGGCCGACATCACCAATGACCCAATCGTTCAGTTCCACACCAAGTACGTTAATACAGCCTTTATATTTTACGCTACCAATACAACGATTTCCGCTGAGATTACCTGATCTGAAAGCTGTAATTAAAATAGACCACCGCGTACCAGTATGGTCTGCTGCACATTCACTACCACGCACACGCCCCAGCGTTTTTCCGCTAAGCGAAAACTGCCTACAAATAGAGAACCGGAACCGGAGCACTGAAAGTGTCAATTACAGCCGAGATCGGTCCGGATTTTAGAACTGTTTGTGTGGTCTCAACAAGCAGATGATTACTATGCTGATGTGATGAGCGTGTCTCAAATTTGTCGATGGAAACGTATTTAACACTCCGCAGATAGCCACTAACTGTGAACATGCGTAGCATACTTCAAGCTTGCGTTTAAAATCTTGTATTAATGGGAGAAGTAACGAGCCAGACGCCCATGCATTCGGCGTTCGATATCGTTATCAAAAATTTATAGGACTGACGTAAGCTGTTAGACGTTCGCGTCGAACGCCAACGTCAACTCCATACTGTCTGTTGACGAGAATAGTTTACGTTAGCTTTAACTTGTCTAGCCTGATTTATGGATACTTGAACATTTCAATTAAAATGTTCCAGGCACTTCAATTGGTTCAAGTTGGCGTTTTGCTTCGTGCTGCCGACGCTGGTGCCGCCGCTGGCCTGGGGCGAGACCTGGTCGTACGCGGTGCTGTCCCAGGTGTTCCTCCGATACATGTTCAGCCTCAACTGCACGTGGGCCGTCAACAGCTTCGCTCACCTCTGGGGCAACAAGCCCTACGACCCGTGAGTAATTAACAGGCTTATTTCTAACTAAAGAACGCCCGGAACTTAAGCCACGTACCTACTTTTAAATTTTCCGGGATATAAAGCCGAGCATAGAGTTGCGACTTATTTAAACGCAAAGTGCCCTGTGCAAGTCTAGTTGTCAGGTGGAGTTCCAACTTTTTTAAATTGTATTGTGTCGGATCGTGAATAGGACGACTTAACTTTTTTTTTTTATTTCGATGACCGTGAAATTTCAGTGAACCAGCGAGGGAGATCGAAACTAAAAAATGCCGGAAGTACTCAATTTCGCATATTTTAAATTAGTATAGTGTAAGAAGTTAATCCTGACAGCTGTCATGGCAGTACAATTTATAACCTATTCTTGGGTTTAAGGTTATAATTTGCACTGAAATGACAGGTGTCAGGATTGACTTCTTATCGGCCGGGCACTATAACACGATTGAATACATTTCAACGTATTTGTTTCAGAGATATAATGCCCGCGGAGAACTGGGGCGTTTCAGCGGTGGCGCTCGGCGAGGGATGGCACAACTTCCACCACACGTTCCCGTGGGACTACAAGGCTGCCGAGCTCGCCTACTCCCTGAACCTCACGACCCTGCTCCTGGATGCCTTCGCGGCTATCGGCTGGGCGCACCACATGAAACAGGCCTCGCCGCAACTCGTACAAGCCGTGTCCAATAACAGAAAACGACAAACAATTCAATCATAGCGTTACATTATGTAATCTATAGTCTATAGGCATTAGGTTATTATTTTATATTTCTTTAAAAAATATTATTTTAAAATAAATAAAAATGTTTGCTTATTATTAATACTGCTTTGATTCTCCGGACAAGAGACTAAATTATCCCCAAATGAAAAAGCACAGACTTAACAACGTTTATGGCCACTCTAAATTTATCTATTATCTTTGTATCAATCTTCAGTCTTAACTATTTACGAATACAATTTATAATTTTACAGTATTTTTGATACTTATTTCGACCTAAAGTGGCCAAAAAGGGTACAGTGACCACAAAGAGTACTTCTATCCTACATCCATTGTGAAATATATCTAATCATTAGGAAAATAAATACAACAATACAACCTTATTTGTTTGTATGTCGTGGGGAAGTCAAACGAGCACACCGGCCACCTACCGGCCAAGATGGAATCGCTAACTACTAACGTTTCTCTGGTCTATCGCTCAAAATGTATGAGATGTCAGTTGACCACGTGGTTTATCGCAACTAGGGAATGCAAAAACCGGTGAAAATAAATAACCGGTTAATAACTGTCTCGACGGATTCAAAACCGGTTAACCGGTGTTTAACCGGTTTTTTTGCAAACTATTTGAAATCGAAAAATTACACGATAATTTTACTATTCTTGGTTACTTTTGGTGTAAACGGCGTATTTTTTTAGATGTAAATAGGTATTTATATGATTTACTCTGTACTAAACTAATTATACATACGGTTATTTATGTTTATATATTTATAATATATTTAGAAATGTTTAAGCGAATAAATAAAAAGCATATGATTTTTCTCATCATCTTTATAAACTTCAAAACAAATCAACAAGTGACGAATTAAATTATAAAACTTAAATTATACTTATATAAAAAGTACAATTTTAAATTTTAAAAGTTTAACAAACTTGTAACTAAAATATTGGTTCTTTACTTATACTTATATGAAATTAACAATTTAACATTTCTTTTTGGTTTGGTTATTTTTATTGCAATGGTAAAAAAAAGAATCGACAAGTTATTACTTGGAAAGTAAGAACGTACACCATATAAATAATCAACTTAATAAAACATATTTCTTAAAAGCATAACGAAAGACCATATTAATAATAATAAAATGTGAGGTATTATTTATGCGATAGTAAACAAACAAACCCTTTCTGCTCTTTTTTTTAACGCGGCCGCGGCATTACTAAAACGGAGTGGGGGTGGTTAATGTTTAAAGCTGTTCAATTAGTATAGGGAATAAGACGTACTATATAAATAAGCTCCAGCAATGTAATTTTTTCACGTAGCTCGTGTATTGTATCAGTAGTTCAGCTCGTTAATGAAGAAATTAAATTAATAAAAATTTCTTGCTATTCGCTACACGAAAAAATCGAGTATGTATTTTTGTTTTTTACAAAATAAGAATACGTTTCCTTTCCACGCTTATACCTAAGTATTCGTCATTTTATAGTCTGAAGAATATTCTGGGGTATCTAATTGAGGCAATTTACAGTCTTTTAAGGGCAAGTTCCAATTCGGTTAATAACCGGGGAAAGTTATAAAAAACCGGTTTTTAACGGAGATCGAAAAGTTTCGGTTAATTGGTTTTTCGGTTAACCGGTTAACCGGTTTGCATTCCCTAATCGCAACGCACGAGAATGTCATCTTATACATTTAGAGACTTTAGAGTGATCAAAAAGAAAAAATGTCACTAGCGTTCGCATCTGGGCTAGAACCCGATGGTAAGTGGATCTGTGGGGTTACTCTGAGAGAAAAGGACAGAGCTATATAACTGCTATAGCTCTGTCCTTTACGCTCGCCGTAAAATGAACTGTATAGTTATGTCATAACAACCCCCCTGTGATTCATAGACACAATTGCATTCTCAAAGCTAAAATCAAGAAATTGCAATCCTGAGACCGAAAATGCGTTGCCAACCCTGAGGACTAAGGTGGAATGCCTCAATTTCACTGGTTGTTTTATCTCCACGCGGGGACACAACAATATGACCACTGCTGCTTGCTTGTATAGTTCTGTAAATTCGGATGGTACCCAAGTCTAATCTAAAATATGTGTCCCATAGAACGACATCATGAATCAAACATAGGTAAGCAGACGAATTGGGTGATGGAGGTGATGAAAGTTCACTAAAAGTTTAATTTAAGCTAGTCATACTCGTATGGTTACCTTATGGTAACTACAATCCTATTATATTTATTTTTATCGCAACACCTTTCAACGCCGCATTTTCATCTCATCGAAAAGCATTTCTCGCCGCAGAAGCATTTTTTTGGCAGTCACGAGTCTAACCTAACCTACCCAATGTAACGTTTAAGCTGGCCTGAAAACATCATGGTTTCAGCAGAAATCAGCGTCCAATTAAATGAAATGATACCATCGATGAAATGAAGTTCGAAAAAATGATAGGTCACTCCTTCTTTGCTGGGATCGGTTAAGCAGTATTTTGCAAATTTTGGACCGATGTCTTTGAATCCCAGTTCCACCAGCCCTTCGCTTATCATCAACGAAGGGCTGGTGGAACTGGGTTACGTGGACGTACTTCCGCATATTTAATATCTGATACACATTCTGCAAACGCTCAAGCTTGCCGAGCAGCTCCTCCTTAAGACCTAGAAAAGTCATCATCATCAGTCATGATCGGAGTCATCATTTCAACCTGTAGTCGTCCACTGCTGCCTGCCTCCCCCCTTTGAATTCCAGCGAGAACGATCCAATGCGGCCTGCGTCCACCAACTTCCTTCATTAGGTCATGTGTTCATCATGTGCAGCGCTTGCCAGGTCATGGTCTCTACTCGAGAATCTTTCTGCTGGTTCTTCGAGCTATGTGCCCTGCCCATTGCCATGGAAAAGTAATGACAACGTAATCGAGGAGGGGAAGTACGAGAGAGCGAACAAGGTTTTTTTTAGTATTTATATACGAAGCGAACCAAAGTTTGCGACTAACACCATTTATGTGGGCTGACTATGATAGTGTCTGGTCCATAGTAATGCCTTTAACAGGCAAGGAAATAACAACAAAACGCAAGCTTTAAAAAACTCGACTATTGCTAACTATCTTTAAACCGTAAGTAATAAACCCTAAACGATCATTCTAAACGATAAATGATGAGAGAAACCTTTAAGATGATTTTTATACCTATTCGATGATACTCAATTTTTCAGAGTTCGTCGACTTCTTTTTTTTTTTTTTAACGATATAACGTCTAGTGGCTGCCATATTGATTTTTAATTACTGTCATATCTTTAGTGACACTCGCAATATTAAGACAAATCGATTGCCATAACAATCGTTAAAATCGGTCCATCATCTAGTTTCAAGAGCGTCACAAAGGAACAAACATACATATAGAGTAATAACATCACTCCTCGGCAATCGGTTATTAAAAAAAATAGAGAACCATCGTATAACACTGGGCACTACGAGTACTATGTCAGATAGTTTAGAAATGTGGGCTGCCAATAACTACCTATATCCTTATATTTAATTGGATAAACCTTGAACCCAAAAGATTCCACCAAGCACGTTTAACTGGGAGATCATCGAGGCTAGCCGCTGCTTAGATCTAATAATCATCTGCGTACTGATGATAAAAGAAAACAATTGACTCTCTGAGGCCATTATTTAAAAAAAAACCGGTCAAGTGCGAGTCGGACTCGCAGAACGAGGGTCAAACGCAAAAGGAAATACCGTTTTGTTATTAACTTTATCTTATATGCATTCTGACTACTTAGCCTGAATTTTTACACAGAATTTTAAAGATCATGCTAGTTTTTAAAAATTGACAACAGGAGTTTTCCATTGTTTTTGGTCCATAAACTCCGGAACTAATTTCGGGGAACGGTAATTTTTTGTACGGAAAGTTATAAGAAAAATAATTGAAATGTGCAGATAGGGCCCTTTCATGTGACACCCCGTTTGCTATTTAAGCTATACACAAAATCACTTTCATTTTGAACTCCCATTCTAATTCCATTTGCGGGTGGTAGGACCCTGTGCAGGGTCCGTCCGGATCGCTACCACCATCTTATCCATTAACCTACCGCCAAACAGCAGTGTTCGCATTGTTGTGTTCCGGTTTGGGGATAAGACAGCCGGTGTAATGACTAGCATAGAGGCATTCCATCTTAGTCCTCAGGGTTGGCAACGCATTTGCAGTCTTATGCTAATGTCTATGGGTCACAGTTTCCACTTACCATCAGGTGGCCTGTGTGCTCGGTTGCCTTCTCTATGCAATAAAAAAAAAAAAAAAAAAACACTTTTCAAGTATTTAGAAAAATAATATCAATAAAAAACAAATGCAGGCAAGCAAGTTATACAACTATGCAAAAATTCAAGTTAATAGCTTTTAATAGTCAGATGGATAGACAGATATCGAAGTCTCACCGTAAAGGTTCCTTTTTTACTATTATTGTACGGAGCTGTTCAAAAATGCAGTCGACATTAAACGTATGTTTATATTTGTGCACCTTAATCACTTGAAATAAAATAGAAGTTTCTGTGGGTACGTCTAAGCTAGGCAGATGCTAAAAATAATCTGTTTGCACTTAATTTACAGACAAACACAACCACACTTCTGTCGATAACATCCTGTTCAACCAAAAACTTGCTAATCGATGGACGTCCTTGAGTTGTAAGAATAGGTAAAATGACAACCAGGCTGCAAAGAGATGTTTTTCAAAATGATAATAATATTTTTTTACCAAAAGAACTGGACAAGAGCAGTATGACCGTGCTCAGATTAGGGCTCCGAAGGGATTTAGTAGCGAGATGCCTACTATCGGCCTTAGTCTATCTTGTATTTTTTACTTGCAGTATAAAGCATAATGACAATATTTTGAAAAGTCCATACATATCATCGCATTATGCCGAAAATCGCGATCTGGCGAACATTATTCTAAATAGACCAAAGAGTCGCATAATGCCGACTTTCGTTCTCACCAATGTTTTTGTTATTTGTTTTGCCTACAAAATGTACAATCAAAAACAAAACACTAATTGTATGAACATAATAAGGATTTTATTTAATGAATTCTAGTAGTAAATAATTAAATAAATCATATTTTTAAGGCTAACCAGTAACCAAACACTCCTTCCCAATTAACACAAAATTATACTTCAATTACCAACAAAGTCAACGTTTTAATTCATTATTAACCTTGAGAATGATTAAAAAACAAGTGTTATACTTATCCTCATTAAAAAAAACGAACTTTGCTTAGTCTACGTAAACAAACCCCTATTTCAAGGTGTTGATCAAGAAAATCCTGAACAATTTTTTTTATGCGATCATTTGTAATTTTTTCTTTTTTAATTTGTTTTTTAGTTTTCGGGAAATGGATCTGGCTCTTTCGTATATCGTGATCGTATTTTATGCTTTCATTTTTTATACTTTTAATGAACGGGAATAGGTTTGGCTTTTTCCGTTTAATTATTTTATTTAGGCGTGAATGCCAGCCCTCCACTGCATTTATAGTACGGTGAGGATTATCAAAGCAGCTTACAGCATGAATTAATTTCGGATCCATCCACTGTTTTAGAAAGTAGTTTACGAAGTCGTTCCAGCCCTCTACATTAGACAGAACCTCAAACTGTATACTGAGGAAACCCTCAGGCATCAAAGTTGCTGGTAAATGTGCCAGTGCTACAAAAAGAGCAATTGTTTTATTATTAAACAAATTCAACTGCTTAGCCTTTTTGTGAAGAGCTTGGGCATAATGAAAAAAACATCCTTTTATGTTTGCGGTAGGGAATGTGATTTGAAGGGCATTCATCGCCGCCATTTCATAATCTGTTTGAAATATTTCTGGATTCATATCCGGAATGCGGGCTTTTATCATTCCAAAGAGCCTTTCATATGTATATTGCTCTTTATTAGGTAATAGACAATATATCAATGGAGTAATGTGAGCCGTAGTTAGCCCGTGAACGGTGTACAGCTGTTTGAAAGGTGGCGGTACACTTTTAAATGTCCCATCCGCAAAGAAATGTCTCACATTTTTTATTGTTTCTCGAGCCTCTGTACTACAGAATATTAAAATTTTATCTGCGTTGCCATCGTCACAAAGCAAGAAGTCTTTATTTAAGCTTTCACTTAAGACGACATCTTCCAATTTTTTGAAAACTGTCGCGTGTACATTAAGATGCGACTTTCTGGCTCTGTAAAGTGAATCTTTTACCGATTCATAATTTGGCAATATATCATCGTATTCAGGATCGGATTTGTATGGTAACATCACGCGTTCATATATTTGGGGTATGGGACCCAAGTCATCGCAAACGGCTTGTTTTAAATTCGCCTTAATCACCGCCACTTTGTAGGCATAGAAATTAGGTTGGCATGTATGGTCACTTATTCTTGTAATAGTTTCGTCATCTTCCATCCAAGTGACGGATCCTGAGCATCGTCTATTAGTGCATCGCCAAATACTAGAACCATTTTTATTTGATTTTTGGCGTGTGTGACTATGTCCGTTTCTCCACAATGACCAGGAACCCTGTTACAAACATATGTATGCTTATAACGGTTGGCATTTTATCGATCGTCTATATGAGTGGTAGATGTCAATATCCCTCGATAAAATGCAACCACAATAAGCCGGATTGATTTGATAATAATTATAATTAAAAGAATTAACCAGATACTATTGTAATCAAGTTAAACGCCGAAAAGAATAGCTACATAATATACGTACCTTGGTATTTTTTATTAACACGATGTCACTGTTAGTGATGTATTTTACATAGTTATTATTCATTTTATTCGGTAAATAATAACTGTACCCAATATTAAATAGATACTGTTATTAAACGACATAAGTCATCGTACCATACATGACGTTCTTATTTTATTTTATGTAATATGATTAACCTTCTTGCACTTACCAAGGAGATAAGCTATGATTTTAAATAAAGACATATGTAATGTATACTTAAATTATATCGCGATATTAGTAGGTACTTACTTTAAAAATAGTCCAATTTTAAGACCTTTTCAACACGACTGTATTAAATTAGGCATCATGATATTCCCGAAATTATTTTTCATAAAATATAGCAAAATGCTATACGACAGTAACTAAAACGAAAAAGTAGGCATAGTGCGACTACGTGTTTGGAGGTTTTCTGAAACAGACGTTACGCTACTAATTGTATGAAAATGTAAAAAAGTCAACCAAGGCCGATAGTAGGCATCTCGCTACTAAATCTCCGAAGGCATTACTACACAAAAACTATCTCAAAAAACAACAGGTATGAACTAATTCTCTATTTTATTTAAGATATTTTTCTTATTTTTAAGGTTCCGTAGTCAAAATTATAGTTTCGTCATATCCGTCTGTCCGTCCGCAGCCTAGCTCAGAGAGTCTTAGTACTAGAAAGCTTTAATTTGGCATGAATATATTATTAGTCACGCCAACAAAATGGTAAAATAAAATATTGAAAAAAAACCTGTACCTCCCCTACACGTATCGTGGGGTTTTTTTTTTTCTCGTCTACCCCATAGTGTGGGGTATCGTTGGATAGGTCTTTCAATAATATTCCGGGTCTATGGAAACCATTTTTCGATTAAGGGATCCGTTCATGAAATATTAAGCTTTGAAGCGCGCGCTTTTGTTAAAGTCAAGTGTACATAACTAAAAATATAAAAAATCTGAAAAATATCTTCAATGAAAGCGCATATAACGAATTGAAAAGAAAAACTATCACGACTAAGTAGACATCACTGGTTTTTGAGATACAGGCGGTTTTTAGTACTTGTAGGTAGTTTTGGCTGTACTCTTGAGTCTTAACAAAAAATACCACTTTCAATTTTAATATTTCACAAATGAATTGATTGAAAAATTGTTTCATAAACCCGCAATATTCTTGAAATACCTTTCCAACGACACTCTATACCATGCGATAAAAACAAAACGAGAAATGAAACTAACATCCCCACGTTACGTCTAGGGGAGGTACCGTAAAAAAATCAACATTTTATTTAAGCACTTTGTCTCTTAGAACTTTAGAACTTAGAGTCTCAGAGCTAAGCTGCCGACAGACGGACGGACGGACGGACTTGGCGAAATTACAAGCGTTCCTAGTGTTACTACGGAACCCCACTAAAAAGGTTTATTATGTTCTTCGCTAAACGTTGGACCAGCAAACACAAATAAAGATTGAGCCCGAAACCGAAATTTATTCACTTTAAAAATTACTGTCAATTTGAATAAATAAATTCACTTGTAACCGTAACGTATTACTAACTGGTTAGGATTGAATCTGCCTTGATTATTGCATTTGAGATACGGTATTTGGCGTATGAGGACAGGCAGTATAGTATACAAATGTAAGACGTAATGTCCGTGACGCAATATGGTGACGTATCTTAATTTTACACCTTCAGTCCATAACTACGTACACTTTAAAAATATAATGTTCGTATATTTGGGAAATCCTTCTCCCTGACAATGAAAAGTTTATGCATCTTTTCTAACGAAAGTACCTACTGACTTTCCGCGGACGAAGTTGCAGGTGAAAAGCTAGTAGATTTTATTATCCTTGGGATATCTATAAAAGGTCACTATAAAATTCACCCACAAATGGCACATTCAAGAAGCTTAGAACGTATCACACTTCAACGAAGACGCTAAGTGAGAATTGTAGTTTTAGATTTCCTCCACTAACAAAGGCTATATATATTTCGTTGATTTGTTAACATGGAACCAGTCTCTAACGTTTCTTCTTATAGTTAGTCTCGAAAGGAACCTCCTATTAAGGTAGGTTAAAACCTAGCTTCATGTTTTAACAAATATCTGATCAAAACAAAAATGACCCCTTGCATTTCGCTCGAATTATTCGATCTTAAACTAATTTATGAGTACCTAATTAGCAAATTATTGATGTTCCAAAATCTTCGCTATATGATCTCGTCGGTGTTATGAGATAGTGATTTAAAGTTAACTTTGAACAAGAACTTTTCTTCATTAAAATCTCAAATAACGCAACGAGGATGAAGACATGTGAACACAATCATTACAACTACGTCCGTTACCATCATCATACATACAAGAAGGTTCGTCGCTGGTTTTTTTTCCGGATACACAGTGTGGTAGGGAGCCCTGGTTTGGTTAGAGTTCGTGTTGTGTTGTGTTATTACTTATCACGAGGATCGCTACCTCCGATTGAGTGCCCGACGGTTAAGTTACAATATCGCCTATAAGTAACTGACGATGGGGACCTACTCGTGTAAGTATTCAAACTATACGTGATTGCAGGAAGGCTAACAAACTTCGAAACGTACAGTTGCTCGAATTCCTTCAATGGAACAATGTAAAACACGACAACACGAACAGACAAGTGTAAAGTTTACTTAGTGATGATGGGCATATTAAATTATCGAGATGATTTTCGAAAGCCTACACCCACGATGTTGAGAGTTTCGGTGGTCCCAATGAAATTATTTGGGCTAGGATTAGTTTACACGGCAAAAGTCAAGTCGCTGTTTAAAATGAGAGTACAGTAACTGTGATTCCATCGCACAGTTAAAATGGGTTCCGAGTTCATCCTAATACTAGACAATACCATGCACATACAGCTCCAGTCACCCAGGATATCTTGGTCTGTCAAGCCAGCTGGCCGACCCTCATATTGACAACGTGCCATGGCCAGTGAAAATTCTGAATTTCAACCCGATAGTGCACATGCGGGACCTATTGAAACGGAGGATTAGAAAGAAAAAGCAAGAGGTCTACAACCAGCAGCAGTTGAATAATGTTGTAAATATGCCTGGAAATAGATCCCAGCAGCAAGTGGCAGGAATTTGTTAAAGATAATGCATTTCACGCTGTTCATAGCTAAGAGTGGAGAATATACTCCATCATCATCATCATCAGCCGTAAAACGTCCACTGCTGGTCAAAGGCGTTCCCCGAGGTTTTCCACAATGATCGGGCCTCTGCTATATAATATTCTGCTTACAAAACAACAATAAAAACCCCTTCAGTAAAAACACTGTATGACTTGCGATGATTATGAATAACAATAAATTCGGTCTAAAAATAATTGTGTGAAACAACGCGCTCCCGTATCTTTGTTTTACATTCAAAATTCAGAATTAATAAGTCTATTTAAAAAAAAGAACGATTTTCAACGTGATTTTGATAAAAGTCTTATTACCCGACTGACCCAGATGTCCGTCCCATTGTGACCTCGAACGATTTTGAAGAGGTGTCGTTAGATTTGTCTTGGTTGTGGACCCCCAAGACATAGGCTATATAATATTTTAACTAAAGTAATGAGGATAAAAATAATAATGAAATTAAAAATATTACATTACGTTGTCGACAATATCAATGAATCCGGCAGCAATGCAGTACATTACATAGGTAATTGCTTGTTATCACTTCAGGCTGAAACGACAGGACGGATTTGCTTAAAATTTTGAATATACTCGTAGATAACTACACCGTGAATTAACACATGAGTTGTATCAACGTAGAGATCCTTAGCGAAGAAAAATACAGGTTAAGCGAATTACTAATTCTACGCGGATGACGATCGGCGGTAAAGAGATGTCAACTGACTGTTGAGTTTCTTGCAGTGGTCTTTTCTTATGAAGCGGTGGTAGAATCATGACTTAGAAAAGTGGCCATGCAGACTAGTTAATAAGCAAAAAATCTAATTTACCCAGATGTTAATTTAATTTCAGGTTTTGCGGTATTTACAGGTACTAAAATGAGTCCCAGAAATGACATATCCGAAACGGAAATATCAACCAGCAACCCGTACAAGGAGCAATATGCCTACGATGAATTGAGACCAAAACACGAACCACGGTTTATGGTGAGAATACGGGACATGGAGAGATCAGTGGGGTTTCTCACGCCTCTTCGATGGAGAAACGTCATATATTTTGTATTGACCCACGGCATAGTTGTAGCATGGTTGGGCTACGACTTGATAACGGGACAATTTGCTCCCAAATGGCAGTCATTCCTCAACCGTAAGCATTGAATATATATAATATGCGATGTAGGTGTCAAAATAAACTTTAGAATAATCATCTGTACATATAAAACTCTTCCATGACCCTCTGGCTGGCAGACAACGCACAGCTTAAAGGTTGGCGCAGATATAACCCTTCGGCACCGGATCGGCTCAAAGTAAGACATGAAAAGTGAGTTTAGTTTTCTGATGTATCGTACCTACTAACTCAAGTCAAATCGCACTTTTCAATGTCTTTTTTTGAGCCGGTGCCATGCGGTTATGTCTGCGCCAACCTTAAACCATTCGACCTAAGGACTTGAAGTTTGGAGGGATTCCTTGGGTATCCTAGGGATGGACTAAGACCCCCGACCCTCAATGAGCACAAATAGGTGGAGAGGCGGAAAAAATATTCTACAAGTACGAAGTCGCGGGCGTCCTACACCTAGTCAAATACATTTTGTCTGCTTTTTTAATAGATAAGATTAGATTATTTATTGCTCAATATAAAATTACGTTACAAATTGCACATATCAAGTCATAAGATTTTACATTAAGGTCGTCATAAATGAAAATACATGAAAGAAAAACAACATATAGGAAAATTAGGTAACAAAATACAAAACAAATTTACATAAAACAAAGATGTCAAAGTATAATGAAATAAAATCATAATCACAATACTTAAATCTACAAACAATAAACAGAATATAAAAATACAGTTAACGTTTTAGGTCCGTGTACCTACTCTTTAACTGAGTAAAATGGTTTCAACAAAAGGTTCTCAAGTTTGCATATCATTATATATAATATACTCATTACCTTCCACTGTTAGTTCAATTCGTTCAGTCTTTATCTTTACGTAGTAAAAAGTAAAGTCACTTTCCGCATCTGTCTGACTGTCTGTATATCCGCTAACTCCTCCTAAACCACGCATCGGATTTTGAAGCGCTTTTCACCATCATATCAGTTTTCATACTCTAATGTTTTCATGGAAGTTTGTTATGTATATTAATTTCTGGTTTATGTAAGTGTTACAAAACACCCACATAAACCGAACCGAAGCGAAAATATATGTTTCTTTTAAACTTTTTTCAGTGTTTATATGCTATATTTTGGGTTCATTTGGTGTGACGGCCGGCGTGCACCGCTACTGGACCCATCGAAGTTTCAAGGCCAAGGAGCCGCTTCGGTGGTTTCTCCTGTTCTGCTATGTCCTCTCAGGAGAGGTAAGGTCCACTCCCACTAACAGGCCTATGACATATAGTCGCTTTTATTACTGTGGATAAAGTAGATCGGTAAATCACCCGTCTCTTTCCAACAAGTCAAATATTTGAAATCCATGACGCCCCGCCCTCCAGTCACATTCACTTTGCAAGCTCACGTCAATGTTATTTGAATTAAATACTTAATAGGGTGTGCCTTCGTGAATTGAAAATACTACCGTTTTATCCACATTACAACCACCATGATTGACGCTACTATTCTATTGAGAGCAATTTTACTTACTCCCTTTTATCTTTTAATTGGTTTTATATTTTGTTTTTTTTTAAATGGAAACCACTTCGAATGTTAAGGAACAGTAGGTATTACTAATTGTAAGTAGGTAGGTTGTTAGATAGACGGATAGACGTAGAAGCAGGTACGTTCTGAGAGGGTACTCAAATATTGAGCAAAAAGTTTTTTGATGACATGGCAGCAGCATGGGTTCCTGGATAGTCCGACTTACTTAAGCCAGCTCTCTGTTGCCTGCAGACTACTATATTTGAATGGGCCCGGGACCACCGCGTGCACCACAAGTTCACGGAGACCATCGCCGACCCGTACGACACCACGCGCGGCTTCTTCTTCGCGCACATGGGCTGGCTCATGATGAAGAGGCACCCGGCGGTGCGGCGGGAGGGCCGCAACCTCGACCTTAGCGACCTCATCAACGACCCTCTGGTCCAGCTCCACAATAAGTGAGTTCCGAAGGCTGCGTTATGAAACGGTCTACTGACCTCGTGTCATCATCATGTAGTGCGAACAAATTATTAGTGAAATAGAAAATAAACCAGCACTTTGGCTGTCATCTCACATTTTATACAAAAATTAAGTATACATATAACCTTTGCACAATAATATAAAAAGGGTCGGTAGAAAAAATCTCCAATAATTTTGGGTTCTTTTAGGTTATTCACATAACCTTAAGAGGATACCATGCTACTACAAGCTAACCTACCTCGATTTTGAAATAGTAGATTGTGTCACAAGGGAGCAAAATGACATATTTAAGGCGAGGGCGTACATTGAATCCTGAACGAAGCGAAGGATTCTACAATTGAATCCCGAGCGTAGCGAGGGATTCTAAAATAGAATCCTGAGCGTAGTGAGGGATTCAAGTGTTAACGCCCAAGGTGGAAATAATTTTGCCACCGTGTGACACATACTGCTTTTCACATCACCTATGAGGAAAATAAAACATCTTAGTGATGAAACAAATTTAATTATTTACACTCTCTAAAAATGCTGAAATTATCAAATATAACAACAGGAAATTATCAAATTTAACAAAAATTATCAAATTTGGCAACAAGATGTCCTTGAACAGAAAAGTGCCACTTTGATCCCTCCTAGCAGGGAAGAAAAGTCTCCTTTCCTAGTAGGTGATATGAAAAGAGAATTTCTCTTTTAAAGATCGATTTTTTCTAAACGCCCTTATAATATTCCTATCCGACTGTTAAATTTATCACTTGACTAGAGCCAACATTTATCTGACAGTTAATGTTATCTTGAGATTAAAAAATCTTCAGTAAAAATTAGTACCAAATAAACGCACCATGACGTATGACGGATTTTTCGGAATTTTATAAAAATATTTAACTAAGACCAAATTTTCTAGGTACGTCATTTTGATGAAATTGGTGATAGGTTTTATCATCCCAGCAATAATACCTCCGCTGCTGTGGGGAGAGAGCTGGGAGCAATCAATACTCCTTATATTTATTGCTCAATTCATAATTGCTCCGCACGTCGTGTTCTCCATAAACAGCTTCGCTCACATGTGGGGCAACAGACCATACGACCCGTAAGTATTAGCTTAAATTTTATGTATGTATTTTTTGTTTCTGAGCTGTCATCGTAATTAGTATTTTAGCAGATATAACATTGGTCAGAAAAAAAAAAGCTTATATACACCGTGCCATGCGAGTATTAACGGTCATCGAGAGTCGAAATACTCTTTCTAAAGTCGAGACCAGGTCTCAAACTGGAGTCACAAACTTGACCTTGGCCCAATCCAGGCCGACATATTTTAGTATTAGGCATTTACTATTTATCCTGCTAACCCAAAGTAATTCACTTACGAGATCGCAACCAAATTTGTAATGCCCTCCCGTATTAGAAGGGACAGGATGTTTTCCTTTACGTTCCATGTTAATTCCCTCTCAAAAGTCATCTATAATAAATATGAATATCCTACATAACACCATAGCTCTCTTGCTTTGTACCTCTTACGATAGGTTAAAGCAATTCTATTTATGTGACTCAATTTAGTATAATTTTAAATATCATTTTTAGGCGATCCATGCTCATATTCCATAGATGTTGCATAGTGTGCCAACGAGACCTGTCACAGGGCTGTATCTTTTGAACCATACTTTTAGTCACTTAAAATGTTCACATCGTAGGTAGATGGGCACCAGTGTTGGACACTTTTAGCTGACAGGCACCAGTAATGGACACTTAACTCTTAATTCAAATTTCATACAGTGTAAATTAATTGTTGCAAAACAAATGAATAACATCTTCTGTAAAATAAGAATCAAGTGTCCATCATTGGTCCTTTTCCATTACTGGTTCGGCTGGTTTCGTCACTACAGCCAGTAAATAAAAGTAATACAAAAGTAAAAATGTCCCCATATAGGAAAAGTGTTTTTTTTTCCGGCGGTTTTTCTCTTTATTAAGATATAGAGAAAAACCAACCAACCAATTAAGATATTGTAACGTGGTATGAAACCCTGCGTATGCGATGCTGCCAAAAATTTACGGTATTATTGTTTTTAGTAACATTAGACCTGCGGAAAACTGGATTCTCTCCCTGATCGCCCTGGGCGAGGGCTGGCACAACTACCACCACACCTTCCCCTGGGACTACAAGACCTCCGAGCTGCCGTACTTCCTCAACATGTCCACGCTGATGCTGGACGGCTTCGCGCGGCTCGGCTGGGCCTACGACATGAAGACCGCCTCGCCGGAGCTCGTACACACCGTGGTCAAAAATAGAAATAAAATACAAACCGAAATTAAAAAGTGCAGCGACTAACTTCACAATTTAATTGAACCGCAAGAGAAGCCACTTTTTAATACGTCTTTCGAGTAGTAGAATGATTTACAAGGATGCCAATTTGACTTCGGACAAATCATATACAGGTTTTGTTTTTAAACAATATTTTTTTCACTGGAACTGTGTTTTGGAATGTCTTTTAGAAATATTAAAAAAGTCGATTCTAGCTGTTTGGTCACTATTAACCTAATACGCTCCTCCCGCTTCGCTCGTCGTCGCACATAACTGAGTATACTGCTTTTTTCTCCAAACTATAAATATTTCAGGATTTTAATAAAACTATCCTTACCAAAGCTACACCTATAGAGTTCTATAAGATGGTTGGAAAATGTACAGAGCTTTTTTTCAACATGGTAAAAAGAATATCGTTTTTGATATGTTATCGTATTGTCAATGTTTTGATAGCTCTTATTTTCTTGACAGTAATGGCGCGGCCGTGTAATTTAATACTCTAAGGACTTTAGCACTTCTTTTATTAGTAGGCACAACACCCTGGTAAAAATTATTATATTCAGAGAAGAGGCTGGAAAGGCACTTTGCACTGACGAAACATAATTCGTTTAATAGTTTTTTGGCCTAGTGAAAGACTGTAAATAATAAATAATTCGACTAAATGAAACGTTGTCATGCAAATATTTGCCAATAATCAGTTCTCAGTCAAAGTAAATCGTCGGCGAAAAGAGGTCTGGTAAGTGAAATTCAGACAAAAAAACTTTGGCATAAAGGCCGGACACCTGAAAATATTATATGCCTCTTAATATTGTAGGTAAGTGAACCTAATTTATCGATAAACCGCGCACCATTGGCCGCAAACTTACGCACACTAATGCATAATGACACACTCTAACAAACCCAAAAAGCGGTACACTTTTGAATCATATCATATATGATGTCTCTCATTATTAAAGGGCATTTTTTACAAGTGCGAAGAGCATTTTATATTAGCAATTTTAATACTCCGTCTATGTTTTCATACGTCTATGACAATATGAAATTGCAAACATTTTCACGCGAAAAAATCTACTTCATTCACCAGGACTCGCTGTTTTTTTGTTTTTTCGGGGCACTTGGTTACAAGACGCAGCATGAGCGATACCTACCTTGAACTTTCACAGATTATTAAGGTATGGAAAAAGTACTATCTTGTGCGCCGCCGCGCTGGGACGGCTTTGGGGTGACTCGCATGCGTATACGTACAGCCGGCATAATAGTTGTACTCTCATACCTTTTTTTTAATTAAAAGCTTTCGATCCAGTAAAAGTGTATTTCGCCCATGTTTAATATTTATATATATAATGTACAGAATGTCCTTAAAAGGGTTTAGTTGGGTGGTTATGCCGACCGTGTAAAACAGATTTAAAATGGCATTGACAGTTTTTGAACTTTTTGACATACGCTTACAATCTGTTCTGTGCATGTTCTGTGGTTTTTGAGAGAATGACAATATCACAATATCGTATTTATTTATATTGTTATTGTTATCCATTTTGAGACCTACCGAAATAAATATCACGTATAATTTGAAATTCAAATAATTTCATATTTTATTCAATTTCATCAGTTTAAAGTAAATATGGAAGCACCATTGTCGGATGATAGCTCCGATTCAGAAATTAAGAACATGAAAAGTCAACTGACCGGTAAATATATCTCGATAATAACATTATTTTGAGTATGTATTGATCATTTGGATTATTATTTCACATTGGCTTGGCGAATTATTAGTTTATCCTGGTAAATAGTAAATTCTATTGATAATTAACTAAGGTATACAACATTGACTTTTTTTCTTTTGATTCAAGTGACAAAAGAAATGTAGCGGGCAATTTTTTCAACTCGTATGTGGTACTTAAAACAATATAACTGACATGACATTCATATAGTAGTACTTTCGCATTAACTACATTAGTACTTTTACCCATAAGATCGGTTTCGAGATTAAGCCAGTTTTCTCTCAACCAAGTCATCTTATTACCTAAAGGATTTTCATTTTATTTATTGGGATTAAGTTACTTGGTTTCTAACTAAATAGATATCATCACTTGCAGGCACAACACATGCATTAATAACAGTAGAGATTGATTTAGTTTAAATGGCTGCCGCAACTTTATATGCCCAGGATTAGTGACAATCCACTACATATCGGCACTTTACTTTCTCAACCTCGTATCTCATCGATAGGAAAGTAGTCTTTATAAACCTTGGAATATGATGGTTTTTTCTATTTAACTGTTCAATCAGATAAGGAAGCAAAGAAACCATATCCTCACTTCTTCTGACTTCTGTTATAAGGTCAGGTAGTCAGCCCCTTTCCAACTGAGCCTAAACAATTGTGCAAATTTTTGCAACCAATTTTTTATTTAATGAATATTCATAATTGTCTAGAAATGTATTTTAACTTTGCATTAGTAAAAAGTGTAGTTCCTAAACTTTTATGACACAGTTTTTTTGTGAAGATCATTATTAAAGTTTAGAGATTATGTTAAGCAAAAACATTACAGATTTCTCAATAGTAAGGTATGGCGTTAGTGTTAGGCTTTTTTTATGGTTGCAGAATATGGATTTGAGGATGACAACCTAAGCAAAGAAGAAATGAGTGATTTATTGAAGGCTCTGAATAATTCCAAGTCTACCGCTGAGGAAGATGAACTCTTTAGACAAAAGGTATTTATTTACGTACTCCAATAAGAAAAGTTAACCGTGTTGAAATTACTTGTATCATTTTAACTTGAACAATTTTTTTTTAGGAAGGGCCTAATAGAAGCAATGCGTCTCCAAAAAAAATGGAAAGGCGGTATTTGAATGTCAAAGACAGACGGATGCCATGGAGTGTGTTACCCGGTAATATCACACAAGCAGAAAAAGCTAGGGCACTTGCTGTCTACATTAAAATGATGTCTATTAACAACTACCGCCAAGCCAGGTTATCTGCTAATTTCACGGTCTGGCCCCCGCCAATTCAGATTGTAGAGGAGACGGCTAGGATCCAGCCATTCAGGTCCACCAGAAGTGGCCGTTCTGTGCCCATGTATGCTGGCTTTGATGATGATTCATCAGATTTAGATTTTGTCATTACTAAAACTAAAAAGAGAAAAATATCAAATTCTGATGCAAACACAGGGGATGGTGAATATTCTAACAAAGTAATAAGCTTAAAGAGAAAACCTTCCAAAGATGAAAACACCAGACCAATAAAAGAGCCAAAAATGATCACAGACACCAACAAAGACCCTGTCACTGGCAATAATTTAAAACAAAAGAAAGAGATTATTGCTTTTATTGAAGGCTGAATAATAGTATTAATATTTATGTTTTGTTAGATTAATGTTTAGACACTAACCGCTGTACTCAGGGACGTCAATTATATTTAATGCTTGATTAAAGTTGCTGCTGTCACTTTCCTTGCAATAGCAATAGAATAAGACAACACATCACTAAACAAGCATTAACTTTAATTGTCGTCTCTGAGTGCGGCAGTAAAGTGATAAGAGTGTTACATTATTCAATTTATGTATCTTATCTGAATGTTGTACGTACAGCATGTGTGGTGCATAAAGTCAGTGTAATATTGAAACTGGTTTAGTAGCTTTTATGACCCCTAACCTAACCTAACATACATCCAGGTAGCTTCGCTTCGGTTTCTGTAAGTTTTCTGTTACTATTCGTAAATAAACCAGAATTTATTATACACCAAAACTGCATCAAAATCCGTTTGCGTGGTTTAGGAGTTAGCACGGATATACAGACAGATAGAAAGACTGAAAGGTAGACAGACGCGAAAAGCGACTTAGTTTTATGGGTACTATGTCAATATAAACATATAATGTTAAGTGTAAGTAACTATAAAATATATTTGGTTAAGCATTGATGTCAGTTTTGTGGGAAAATGCTAGTGTTTCTAATTATGTGACGACCTATCTAGTATAGTAAGTACATACGAGTATATAAACTGAACCAAAAATATATAAACACAACAATACCTAATAGCGCAGAGGTTCGTAATTACTTCGGCCGCCATTAGGACTGTTAGATAAACAAGAGCTATCGTACACTTGACAATACGATAACATGTCAAAAGGAATATGTTTTGACAGAGTAGAATTAGAGCACCAGGAATATAGGTATTAGATTTTTTTAAATCGTCTTAACCGGTAATCGAACTGGTCGAATATGACAAAACAAAGACCGGGTTACTACTAGGGTTGCCAACCGTACTATATTATATAGTATTGTACTATATTTTGACTCTCTGTACTATATACTGTTGAAGAAATATATAGTACGCAAAAATACTATATTTTGGGGGATTTTACAAAGTACTTCAATTTACAGAATGCTAGTATTTACAGCTTTACAATTTACATTTACAAAGCTATAAATAGAAGGAGTTCACAGAATGCTAGTAAGTATAGTTTACCCCAAAATAAAGAGTTGTCTTAAAGTACTATATTTTTTTACTGTGTACCACTGTGTACTATATTTTTTACACTTTTTTTTGGAAAATACTATAAATCCCCCAAAAATAGTTGGCAACCCTAGTTACTACACATATACCTTTAAATTTTATAAAGACTTAAAAAACCTGCTTTATTATTTCGTAATATTTAACCAGTTAGAATTCCAGTTAAGGCAGACGAACTTCCAAAAATCCATAAAAGCAGTAAGTATTCAATGAATTCAATAATAAAAGTAAGCAAGCATCTTTGCGTGGAATTGGCTATTTCTAATATTAGAGGTAGTTGCCGTTGTCCATGTGGTGTTCGTTTTTTCCACTCTAAATTTTTGCTGGCCTATAATGCGTCTCATGAATATAAGTACTAGGGCCCGGAATTTTTGGGGCGGCTTTTGTTGGACATGTCGTAGGGAGAGAACATTTATCAATGTTATCGATAACTATACAGGGCGTCCCACGGCTATGCCACTTGGAAGGAAAGTACCTTGAATATTGTAGACGGTACATTTAAGTCCGAAGAACATTAAACCCCAGTTACAGACGAATAAACATACGCGAGATTAAACTTATTAGGGGTGCCGTATTTCCCTTTAACATTATGGTTTAAGGCATTTTGATTTGTGCACCTTAGGTACGTCGAATACAAATTGTGTCACTCACTCGCCAAATATGTTTCCTATGCTACGCAAATGACAACTTAATTCATACGAAACAGTCTCTTTTTGGCTATGGCCGACGGTGGCGTCAGTGGCGCGACTTTCAGATGTCGGCCAAAGCTGTGACGTTCAAAAGGGGTACAACCCTATGAAGGTCATACGCGTGCGCAGCCGTAATTCAATGAAACAGAGAAGTTAGTCGCTGGACTCTTTAATGTCTGCTGCAAGCTTGTTTCTTTTTTTGGCCACGGAGTGTACGAGCTCTGGCGAGGCGGTCTTCATGTCGTAGGCCCAGCCGAGCCGCGCGAAGCCGTCCAGCATCAGCGTGGACAGGTTGAGGAAGTACGGCAGCTCGGAAGTCTTGTAGTCCCAGGGGAAGGTGTGGTGGTAATTGTGCCAGCCCTCGCCCAGGGTGAGCACGGACAGAATCCAGTTCTCCGCTGGCTTGATGTTACTGAAACCATAAAGTTCTAAAATACGATTTGCCCAATCCAATTTCTGTTAGAGTTTCGAAGCCTCTTTTTGTGTTTTATGGTTTTCAAGAGTTAAATAATTTATGAGATCTGAAAAATATTTTGAATTCCTCAATAGTTATAATAGGGTGGATAACATGAAGAGAAGGACAGCTACAGCAGAGCACCAGACAATTATGATTTGTTAGATAATTTTCACAATAAGCACTTTGTCATTACAGCGAATTTTCACATAGGAAGCGCTTTTTCATAGTAGCGAATTTTCTTTTTGGTTTTTTTCATGTAGCGTTTTTTATATAGCGTTATTTAATATTCACGTTTATTTTAATCGCTAAAATTAACAGTAGATTATTTTATTAGTCGCGTTTTTTCCCACCCCAAAAATGTCATTTGACCGAGACTACGGATACTTAATAAAAATCACCGAACATTAAATATAACCTATCTAATATATTATTGTTTACGAATTAAAGACCAAAATCTGACAGTTCCCATGTTGATTATTTCGTTATTTTAACTTTATTTCATAAAATCATGAATGAGAACTCGTGTAATTAGTCATATTAGGGTATGTTTTATTGATAAAAATACGTATACTTAAACCAAAATGCAGTAGATAATCACAGCGAATGTGCGCTCTTTGAGGTAAGGACCTTTAACTAGTTCTTGGAATATACCTAGTCTAGCCATAAGTTCTGTTACTAAGGTTGAGTCAAATAAAACTAACTAATGTTTATTTTTTAATTTCAATACGTATAAAAATTAAAAGCTCAATTAATATACCTTTTTAAGAACAAATAATCATTCTATATATTCGCCGCAATTTCTGATACGATCTTTTAGCATTCACAGCCGGGATCGATAAAATTACGCATGACTATTTTGTAAATTTCACTTTTTAAAAACGCTTAAAAGTTAGTTTTTGTTAACCACGGAACTTTTTTTGTTTAATATTATAAAACTTCCTATCTCTGTGTATGTTTAGAGACCAACATTATATTTCTCAACAAGACTCAATTCCAGCTTATGAAGCAAGAGATTTGGTGTGTTTTTCATATTACTGCAAATTGTCGTGAAATCGTAAAGTCAATTTAATGAGACATCAAGATTGACCGGTGTACAAGCGGATCTTTAGTTGCTTGAAATACATTTGTATCAGAATTTAAAGCTAAAAGTCTGTTCAATATGGCACGCAAATTTGAACTCTGTACAAGAACTCTCACAAAAGTTGTGGCCGTTATGAGTATCATCGTCGTGCGTAAATTAAACTATGATTTTCTAGTCCCGAATGGGAATACTTCAAGCTCGTACATCAAATAATTGAAATAGTTTTAGAATACCTTATTTTTATTTTTAGTTATTATAAATCAAAGTTTTGATTAATATACAAGTTTATGTAAAACTCCTTTAATTTATTTTTTAAATTGTAATAAACTTTAGTAACAGAACTTATGGCCCGACTATGTACTTTGGTCGAAACTAGTTGTCAAGATTAGTTCGTAAATATAATTATCACGTAATAACTAGCATTAAATAGAACAATAAATCTCCGACATACATGTGTGGAAGTTACCTACCGAGCCTTGTTGCTGAGTCACTAGTATTATCGTGCAAGGCCCAATGCCCATGCCATAAAAGCATGCTGAGGAGGGTCCTGCCAAGATACACTACCTTACTACGCGTTTCTATCCGTTTCGTTTTTAACCAATCGCGTCACTGGTATATCACGTGACTTTTCGTATCACATCATCTACCATTGACGCGATTGGTTTAAAAACGAAAGGAATAGAAACGCTAGTTAGCGTAGTGCGTCTTGGCGAGGAACCTTATTTGTGAAAGCTTGGGTTTATTTTTAAAGGTGCTGTTAAGTAGGTCTTTTTAAAAAGAGTATAAGAAAATGCTTACGGGTCGTATGGTCTGTTGCCCCACATGTGAGCGAAGCTGTTTACAGAGAACAAGATGTGCGGAGCAATTATCAGTTGCAAAAGAAGCACAACGAGCATTGATTGCTCCCAGCTCTCTCCCCACAGCAGCGGAGGTGTTATTGATGGAATCGTGAAACATATCACCACTTTCATCAATATGAAGTACCTAGGAATATTGGGTCTTGGTTAGTTTGTTTTTTTAAACTGCCGATAAATACAATCAGTGCCCTGAAACTAAACTACCGAGTAAGTACCCTGCTAAGTGTGTTAATTTGGTTTCCCTCAAACATGCGGCTAGCGTGGTCAAACCCTTACAGTTTGGCCATATACGTCTGTCTTTAGTATGCCATGCCATACTCACTTTATCTCAGAAACTAACAAAGTTACAAAACAAAAGTTTTAAATTGTAATTTTACCCCTTTGTTCGCTGGATACCAGATTCGCAAAACACCAGATTCTCAAAACACCGGATTCTCAGAATACCAGATTCGCAAATCACCAGATTCTCAAAACACCAGATTCTTATAATACCAGATTCTCATGATAGCAGATTCGCAAAAGATCAGAATCGCAATTCACCATATTCTTATAATACCAGATTCGCAAAAGACTAGAATCGCAATACACCAGATTCTTATAATACCAGGATACGTACAGATGTATACACAAGTTAATTAGATGAGACAAACATAACTTTAAATTACGTTTGATAACAAAATAGTAGTAGATATTTCTTACAAGTATCATCAGTTAGTGGCGACCTGTGGTGGCGAAATTTTATCTAAATCTATTCTATATAATGCTATACTATATACAGGGAGTCCCACGGCTATGCCACATGGAGGGAGAGTACCTTGAATATCGAAGATGGAACATTTTACTGAAAGAAGAAATTATCTGAATTTAAAAAACAATTTAAACCGCATTCACAGATATTTAAATATTTTTGTTAATTAGTAAAATACTGAAAGCATATAATAACGATCTTAAAAGGAAATCTATCACGAGTAAATACCTAGACTTTATTAGTTCTTGAGATATACAGCCGACTTAAGTGTTTATGCCTACTAAAATGATCTAATAATACGTTATAACTTCGTGTTGTTTTTTGAGATAGTTTTTGTGTTTATCGTAACGGCTTCGGAACCCTACACTGAGCATGGTCAGACATGGTCTTGCCAGCTTTTTATATCACTGTGCAAAGGTTAATAGAAGTCTGTAGGCCGTTTCATAACGCAGCCTTCGAAACTGACTTGTTGTGGTGCTGGACGAGAGGGTCGCCGGTGAGATCGCTGAGGTCGAGGTTGCGGCCCTCCCGCCGCACCGCCGGGTGCCTCTTCAACATGAGCCAGCCCATGTGCGCGAAGAAGAAGCCGCGCGTGGTGTCGTACGGGTCGGCGATGGTCTCCGTGAACTTGTGGTGCAGGCGGTGGTCCCAAGCCCATTCGAGTATGGTGGTCTGCAGGCAGTTGAAAGCTTTATTTCTAAGAACGCAAGTGAATGGATTGAACTGGTGAATGAAAGTAGGTAGGTAGGTAAAAACGGGATTTGAGTTTGAAATTCGAACTACCTACCCACGCTATGTTTAAAAGGACGACACTCAACACAATCACTGCTGTCATAAATAAAGATTTAACTCCTTCCATTTGTGTCAGTTCTTGTGAATCGACCTACTTTTACTCCTATCGTAAAACATACGTGTTCGCCAATCATAAAAATGTCATAAACACTTTTCAAACGACTTAAAAAAAGGAGGAGTTTATCAATTCGACCTTTTTTTGACAGATGGCCACCGGAACTCCTCAACGGTACCTATTTCAACGGTGGCGATAAGATATCTCGATTAAGATAGTTGAGTTTTTTTTAAATGACCATGATTTTCGGCGAGCTTGAAATGTCTTAAAGTTTCATATCAACTAAGAAGTGGGACTAGATAACAGCTTATTAGCTATTATCACTAAAAAGTATGAAATGAAATAAATGTATAAAAAACACAAATACCGCCGTCAAAAACGCAAAACAAACTTCTTTTAAAGTGGTACTTGGTAGGTAAGTACCTATAGGTCAGTCAAACTGAAGTCAGCGACTTACAATATTTTCACCAAAAGCCGAGTTCAGTTTGACTGACCTATTGGTACCTAGTACCATTTTAAAAGAAGTTATTTTTTGCGCTTTTGAAGGCGGTTTTTTGTCTTTTATTATGATATACTGTTACATTAGGGGGCTTCTATACGAGCAACATTTTCACGGCAATGTGTGGCCGGCAACTATACGCATCTTGCTCTAACATACGAAGTAAGAGTAAGATAGCACTAGTTGCCGGCCACAAATTGCACCAAAACATGGCCCGTTTAGAAGCCCCTCCGTCCGTCCTAACTTTAAATAGCTGTATCTTCGTAACATACATAATAGATAGAGGGTTTATATTTTTATTTTTTACGTGGCTCCTAATTCGTGTAGTAGGTAGGTACAAGCTAGACATGCGAGCCGGGTACGAAACAGTCGGCGGCGGCGCGTCGGCGAAATTTTCGCGGCGGCGGCGTCTAGCCGGCGGCTAGTTTAGTTTCAACTTCTAACCTAATCTAACTTTGTGCCTGAAATCATGTACTAACCGTTTAAAAACCTGACTCTGATAACGAAAATGCGAATGATGACATAACGATTGATCATTATTGTAAAAATAAAAGAATAAATAAATCAAATATTTATATTTAGACTATTTATTAATCTTCGTCTGTGATAATATTGCTGGAGTCTTTGCACAAACGATAATTATCATGAATAAATATAATTTTGTTGACACGCTGGGGCATTAGGCGTGATCTTTTCGCCGTGATCACTAGTCCCGCTACAGAAAATACGCGCTCACTCGGTGTGCTTGTGGCAGGGACACATAGAATCGCTCTAGCCAAGGTCGATAGCAACGGATAAGAGTTTGATCTTTTCTTCCAAAAAGATAGCAGATCGCCATCATCAAGTTCAGTGGGATCGGCAGCAGCTAGATATTTCCACGTCTCTTGATCAATGGCATCTTCGCAATCTAATCTAATTAATAGGAAATAGGTACTAGGAAATCAAAATCTACCACACCAAAAACACAACCACCAAACCGCCAAACAACAAAGACGAACACTTCACAACAACGGAAAGCCTAAGACTAGCCAGAGCGGCAGCGGCCGAGCTTAGACGCGAGTTTGCCTAGCGCTGGCCAATCACGGGCGAGTTTGCTATCCGCACGGCCGCGCGGCGCGAATTTCGAACGGATCGGCGGCGGCGGCGGCGCGCCGCGTCTTCTTGGCGGCGGCTAGCCGGCGCGGCTCGCATATCTAGTACAAGCTTATCATTAGTTCATTACAAATTGTACTTATTTGAAAGGATCTTTCCCTCAGCAATGTAGGTAATGTGCGTTACTACCTAACGGCGAACACTGGCAAGTATTCAGCAAAAGAGGTTCCGGCCGCTCCCGAGGGCCCTGCAAAGATGCACTACGCTAACTCGCGTTTCTATTTGATTGCGTCACTGGTAGATCACCTGGAAAATTTCGTGTCCGTAAGGTTTATAAATCATTTGTAGGTCAATGCATTCTTTTCTATAATAAATTACCTGACTCAGTTTTAAATTTTCCATTTCCAGTACTTAAAAGTTACTTGAAAAAGTCGTTGATGTCTAAGGCTTATTATAGGGTCGAGGACTATCTAACAGATAAAAATGCTTGGCCTAAACTTAACTAAACACCTAAATAACTGACTAATAAAATAGGCATAAAAAATATGTAAATATTGTATATTGTCTAGGGGACACGGTTTCTGTAGGAGAATGTATCGAAACTTTGTATGTGGTGGTTGTCTTGCACTTTCATAGGAAAGTATATATATATTTTTTAAATATATATACATATTTTATATAAATATTTTTTTTATTACTACTACTTATTACTCCCTATGAAAATTCTTAGTTTTGACACATTTTCTTGCACAAGCTACGCTTGTATGTATTTTTATTTTTATTTTATGTTAAATTCATTGTTTTATATCATGCTAGGTTAAGCTTTATAATTGTATAATATCATAAGTAGTACCTATTTTAAAAAAACGACTGACTGTTGAGTTTCTTGCGGCGTTTCTTCTCAGCAGTGGTCTCTTGCGAAGCGCTGGTAGATTTTGACGTGTAAAAGTGCCCGTGCGGCCTACTTACTGAATAAACATCTTTTATCTTTTATCTTTTTTATCATCTTGGCAGGGCCCTCTGGGGATCTTACCTGTCCCGACAGAGCGTAACAATAAAGGAGGAACCAACGAAGCGGCTTCTTGGCATGGAAGGTGCGATGAGTCCAGTAGCGGTGGACGCCGCCAGTGACGCCAAAAGCCCCCAACATGAACACGATCAAAACTGAAAGAGGGTTTACAACTGAAACAACTAGACGAGAATCCCATTGTGTTTTGTAATTTGAGAGACGTTTGTCTACAACTGTTACGGTTGCGAAAGTAGGTATTCCTTTATTTCTTAAGACCTACACAATCGATATCTAAATAGAAATAGTAATATGTAATTTTATTTTTCAAAATGTTCGTGTTCGATTTCCGGTCTGAGTACCTATATAAGTTTTTTTTAATGTATGAATGCAGTTGTTTTTGTTAGTAAAATGGATGACATGGTTCTTAAGAACAGATCTTCGTATGTTTGATAGTTTCAGACTTTCCCATACCGACCGATTTAAATGTTACACCCTGTATATGTTTCCAAGGCGCCAAAAATATCTACACGCCTCTATATGACAATAAGGTGTAGGTATGTATATGTACAGGGTAAAAAAAATGGGCCCTAGAGGGTAACTATCTTAAATCCTTAACTTACATTAATTTAGGTACTTAAAGGAAACATTAGTTTATTTTTAAAAAGAAACAAAACTGCGCTCAAAGATTTTCTAAAATTCGCTTCGCTCGAACCGAAAATCGAACTAGCTAAAAATTCCAAAGTTTTTCCACCCTGTATTTGGCGCAATAGCCGTATATGTAGATAGGTATCAGTGCTATTGACTGTACCTATTTGTAAATGTTAATTCATTACTTACTGTGGAGGATTGTCTGCCATTTAGGTTGAAATTTCCCAGTCATCACTGCGTATCCCAGCCACGATAACGTGATACCGTGGGACAAGACAAAATATACGATGTTTCTCCACCGAAGGGGCGTGAGAAATCCCATGGATCTCTCGATATTCCGTATTTTCACCAAGAACCGTGATTCATTCCTCGGTCTTAGCTCGTCGTAAGAAGTTTGTTCATTGTACGGGTTGGCTATTGCTCTTTTGGACATTATTTGTGTGGGGTGGTGATGCAGTAGGATTTACGCCACCTGTACCACACATAGAGACTTGAACAATTAAATTAAAAATATAATTAACCCTACAGTAAGTACCTACAAATTAGAGATGCGCCGAATAGTGGTTTCACCGAATAGCCGAATGCCGAATACTATTCGGTTTAACCTTTACCGAACCGGATATTGGGCGCAATTATTCGGTTTACCATTTCATTGTTTTGCCGCGTAAACAGGTTCTAAAATAAATGTTGATTTGAAGTGTAATTGCTTTATTTAAATTAGCTTTATTCAACTCATTCATAGGATCTCTATTCTATGACTTATAAATCTTTTAATATAACATACATCTTACATAAGATGTTTTGTCTTTTAGTTCTCTACCGTGTCGTGTAGCCAAGAAAATAGAAATACCTACCTACTCGAACCGAATATATTCGGCACCATAACCGAATAATTCGTCCGAATACAAATAGTGAAAAAAATGCCGAATACGCCTGAATACCGAATACCAAACTAATATTCGGCGCATCTGTACTACAAATCATTAAGAAGAAAAATACACGTTTAGAGGTTTCAGTTGTCAAACTAGGAACCCTAAAATTTCGCCATGTCCGTCTGTCAGTCTGTGTATTTTATTTTTGCAGATGTAGGTACATGAAAAGTACGGATTTGTAGATAGGTATATGGTTGAATAGCAATATCCCCTAACTAGGGCTGCACTCTAAAAGTCTCACTCTCGCTATAGTTACGCGTAAAACCCAGGTTTTGAATGCTGCATTCTCGATTGATCCATCACTTGTCTAAGGAATAGTTACCTAACGGATTTTGTATATTCGAGTTTCAGCAGTTTTCAGCTTGTTATCCGTTCACAAGTGTGCTCCTATCATGTAAAGCCATTAATATCAGTTCTTATCGTTATAAAGTTTTTAACATTAATTATACTATACTGTAAATAAACAATTTTGCTAAAGATAGACACAGTAAGTAGTATGTATTCGCCGGTACTGGCCCCACCGCCGCTCCCCCCGAAAAAAGGTGCTCTGACGGCCGAGGGGCGGGCCTTCGCGGCAAAAAAAAAAAAAAAAAAATTTACACTTTTTTTCGGTGTTTTGGGGGCCATTTAGAGCGTTTGGGGAGGGTCCCGAGGCTCTCAGACCGCTCCTTTCCATACTTAGCAATAGCACCTGTATTAAATAGAAAAAGGTTATCAACTACCTGACCCTTTTTCTATTACCGGGCAAGCTCTCTATTGTGTGTGCGCGGGCGTTCTCGGGGCTTTTGTCTTGCACCCATCGACGCGTTTCCACCTTTTTTATTGTCTGATTATGCACTATTAACTGCTGTTATGTGATTTTTAATTTACCTATGTGTTTTTCATATCATTTAATTAAGTAGCAATAGTTACTTTCTTAACATATTGTTCATAGGGTCATAGTTCTAACCTAACCTAACCTACGTTGTTGAAGTAAACCTAACATCATGAAACCTATCCTAACTTAACATAATTATCTAATGTTTTTAAGGATCATACTTCTAACCTAACCTAACCTAACCTAACCTAACATAACCTAACCTAACCTAACCTAACCTAACCTAACCTAACTTGTTGAAGTACCTAAACCTAACATCGTGAAACCTATCCTAACTTAACATAATTATCTAAAGTTTTTAAGGATCATACTTCTAACCTAACCTAACCTAACTTGCTGAAGTAAACCTAACATCGTGAAACCTAATATAACTTAAAATACCTAGCGTTTTTAATACTTTCGGAAAATAAAGATGATTCAATCAAAGAAGTAGCTACACTTGGTTTTATATTTGAACAATCATACTCAACTGTTATTAAGCATCGCCTAACTTAACCTAAGCTAAGACCTAATTTAATCATAGCTTAAGTCCTAAGCAAAACTTAATTCAATTTACCCATGATAATCTTAGTAAACCAAGCTAAAATTAACATTTATTATCTTGCATATATTTCTAAATAAATTACCTACACTTAGGCTGATAAAAATATGGTGATTAAATGTAATTTAATCCGCGTACGGGTATGTATCTACCTCTAACATTAACTAACATTATCTATTCGTAGTAGATATATTATATGGGGTTCAGCTTCACATACCTACATGTTTAATTTTACTGTTACACAGTAGTATGTAAAACTAAACCGAAGCACGTAAACTGGTTCCGTCTTGCTTGATTCAAAATACCTACTATGGAGTATATCAATCTAAAAAGCCTGTACCGACAAGTTTTGTGTGCCCTAGTGAATGCTTTTAACGGCTTACTTGTTTTATTGGTAGCAGCCTATTATGTTTTATGATCACAAAGGATTCGTTTTATTATTTTGGGTTTTGATGAATAATACGGCGTCTGTTTTACCTATGAGTTCAAACTTGTTTCTAGAAAGTTTCTTAACTTACGAATGGTATAAAAGCGGTGCGCTATTGTATATCGGCAAGTATTGGCTACTCAACTGTGCTCGTTACCGGATCTCCCTGTACATATAGCAGTATATAGACTTAACAGTGTTGTTTCGTGCAGTGAAGTGTTTATACAAAGGGCTAATAATGGATGTGAGTATGTACAAGTATTATAACTTAACTGTGTGTCTTTTAGCATTTGTTCAGCGTGTTTTTATTAAGAGTAGGTATTGTAAACAGTTGTTTAATTTATTGTTTGATATTGTTGCAGTTCTCTGAAAATACTTTCAAAAACTATTACTACCCGGAAAATAAAGATGAATCAACCGACGAAGAAGGCACGCCTGGTTTTAAAGTTAAGCAAGCCATGGCAAAAAAGCGTTCAGCAAATAACATCGACAGCTTCTTTGAACTTCCCAAGAAGAAAACTAAAGCGTTGAAACGATCTTCGAATGTCAGTCAAAGTTCTCCTGACGGAGTGGGTTATATATCAACCGGACAAGATGACGGAGCATACGCTTCTCACTTGATTAAAATCGAGATATATGATATGCAAAAAGTTAAAAACATTCCACCCACTGAGCACTGGAAACACGCTGATGTAAGATTAAAATTCTACACGTGTTCCGAAGAAGACATCCAGCTCCAATCTACACGTGATGTTATATTTAACATCACAAAGCAAGTAGCTTCTAAAGACAGTTGTATGAAATATTTTATTGACAATAAGAAACAGTGATAAAAAGTGTTTGTGTAGGTTAAATAAAAGCTTGTTATTGTATTACACCTTTCAAGAATTCAGCTTATTATCTTTTCTTTGTAAAATTACTTTAATCCCTAGATAAGCGTATGCAGGTACCTATTAACATGTTTCCCATTTCTTTTATCTTATCGCAATGTCTTACGCGGAATTTTTAAACTTGAATGAATAACTATTGGGTGTTCCGGATTGCAAAAATAAAGCATGTGGTGATTTTGTACTTTGTAATATTTGTAAAGATAACAGTCCCCACCTTGTTTTAGAAATGTGTAAATTAAACAAAAGGTTAATATTGTATTACATATAAAAATAAAAATCATATTTTCGTTCACATATTCTTTTATTTCACAAAAAATGTCTTAAACATATTTCTTAATATAAGATCATTACATAAAGAATTTTCAGAAAACAAACTTAGCAAATCTTTCATAGTTTTTCCATGAAATTTAAAATACAAATATACTAAACAATATTCACCACAAACTGAGGTAAAATGGTTTTGAAGTGGTTTATAGTTATAAAACCAACGCTTCGTATTCCTTTTTAAAAATAACTTATGATAACCTGAAGGTTTCCGGGCAAAGGAGTCAAAGTATTCCCCTATACCATTAATGTCAATATGTATAGCAACCCAGTGGGAGCCTGGTTTCGAGTCTGGGTCCAAATTACTTACAATAAAGACAGGAAGATTAACCCAAATAGGAATTTTGTTAGCAGCAAAAACGTTGAATTCAAACGAAGGGTTGATTTTTTTCATACAAAATTGAATTTCATTGGTATCCATATTTAATAAAATAAAATAAATGAATAAGTTGTTGATGCTGTCAACAATGGTTACAATGAAATAAAGTAAATAGGTAAAAACATTGTATTTATGTATTTACTAACTGTTGTAATCTACAGTTACATCACGATTTTTGTTTATTTCAATAATGTTATCAAATTCTGCATACACAATACAATTAATGGTGGAGGGTAGAGCTACATCAAAGCGAATTTCTAAGCGAACACTTCCGTGTCTTACAAGATTCCAGTGTGAAGTTGAACTAGCAGATAAATCGGGAGTTAAATCAAAACATAACAAACAATAACCTGCTCCATATTCAGTTCTGCTTATAGCATTACCTTCATTGTGAAAATGTATACCAGTTCCAGAAAATAAAGTGTGATATGACGATGCTATTAACCCAGAACCAGAACTAAATGATGGTTGTAATGTTTTAGAAGGAATTTCATGACCATCAACATATAAACTAAATGAATTCATATTATAGTGTTGAAAATTAAATGGATTCATAGCTAAATTGCCATTAAACCCCGAATTTGATACAAAACCAATAATACATCTTTTAGGAATTTGTCCGAGAAATATATTATCCAATGTTTTACCCTGTATCCCCGACGGTAATGTAAGCACCTTAACTTCTGCTCTTGTGATAGGATATTTTGCAGTCGTTGTTGCCAATACTTTTTGGTGTGCTAACAAAACGCTAGGATTAATTCGTGTCCTTCTTATAATGAGACTAGCATCCATTATTTGTACCTTGAATTTTTTATCTTGATGACAAATGAGATTAAATGATTCCTTGGAACGTACTAACTTAATACGTATTTCGACACCATTTATTAAGAATTTCTCTTGGTTAAATATGTCAGCGTGTAAATGACCAATCATTTCCACTTCCTTACTCTCTTTGACAAATTCTAGTCTTTTGTGAAACCCTTTGTTATTTGCATCAACGGTATCCATATGAGTTGCAGTATCCTCATACCACAATCCACAAGTAAGATGAGTTTCTTTGGCTGCCGGACCATAGTTTAGAAGATTTTCCATATAAGCACGGTAAGCATATGTATTGTTTGGGGGTGATATTAGTTTTTGATTTAAATATACATCTAGTTGACTGAAAAGGGAATGTAACCAGTTATTGACGGGTGCAACCACGGTATCTGGTTTTAATTTTGTACCATCCTGATTCAATATTTTAGCATTAATATGTAACATTGTGTGTGATAGATCAACATAGTCATCTCCTGATCCAGGAACTTGAAATTCGATGGGAGCATCATCACTTAAAGATGAAATTGGTTTGTAATGAACCCACTGTCCACTTTCAATACTTGTTTGAGTCGATGGAAGAGCAAATATATCTAATTCAGATTTTGCACATTCACAGGAATGACTATGTAGGAATGACATTATTTAGCTTGTAAATATATCCTCAATATTTTTGTTTTTATTTTTTTTACTTCCTCTTCGTCTCGATGCTTTCAATGTAATGAGCGGTTCCCTTCTTTTAGATGACATTTTATACCCAGATCCCGACATGAGGGAATCAATTTTTTCATCGGCTTTTCTTTTTAAATTAGCACTTGCCTCCTTGAATCGTGATCTAATCGAACTATCCATAGGGCGTGAATTTACCATATCTGATAACAAACCAGCGCCTGCACCTAAGGTTTCTTTTCCAATGGTTTTCAAACCACTAGATAATAAAGGGAGCACTGATCTAAATAGCCCTCCCAAAAAACTACCTATACCATGCCCTCGTTGAAATGGAACTCCTTTATAGACAATTCCTACACCAGAGCCGCCCTGATGCGAATAATAATGCTGGTAAGGACAAGAGACTGAAGATCTGTTATAATTCATTTTACTCGTTGAAAGTGTAGTTTCACGCAAGAGCTACCAAATTGGAATGGTACATTAACACCAGTAGTTGTTCTTATATCTATTTCAATAGTATCGAACTCCCTACGTAAAACCGGTACATAGTGAGCGGGTGAGAAAATGTGAGTTTTATATGCACCATAAATGAACTTAGTTGGATCTAGTGGTATTATTCTAAGCAATGCTGTTATAACATCCCCAACTACTTGCGGATGAATTATATCGGTGTAAACAAATATTTGTGGTGGTAATCCTAAATATAAATTGGCAGGGTTTTTTCCATATGTAATTTGTTTCAAATTTGATCTCGGTTTGAAACCCAGCTGGAGACTTAGTATCGGGGTTGTTATGATAGAGGTTATTTCATTATTTGTTGTTGTTACTCCAACCATTTTTGTCAATGTATCATATCTAAATTTGACATTATTTTTTAGTTGTGGGTTCTCATTAAATGCTTGAAGGAAATGATCAATATTATCATATGTAGTGGCTGGTATATGGGTTTTTATATCAACAATTTTCGTTGATTTGTTGTTGGGTGATACCACTTTTTTCTTTATGTAAATTATATTTTCATGATCTTGAACATTATACATGGAACACGGGTATTGAAATTCCACTAATCCAACTACCCACTCCCCTTCTAATTTAAAAAAAAAAGTGGGATATGGTTGAATAGGTATTTAAAAATTATCTTTCGGTTTCATTCTTTATTTTTCATTTTAGATGATAGTTTACGTTTTATAACGATTTAAACTAGGTTAGCAACAGTCGGGAATTAAAAACTTGCTTTTTTTAGACTAGCTATTGCATTTTATGATGGTTTTTTTAATATTTATCAACTTATTGGTTTAGAACTCGATATACAACTGGGTGCGCGACCACCGCGTGCACCACAAGTTCTCGGAGACCGCGGCAGACCCGCACGACGCGCACAGAGGCTTCTTCTTCGCGCACGTCGGCTGGCTCATGATGAAGAAGCACCCTGAGGTCATCAGGCAGGGGCGCAAGATGAACATGGCCGACATCACCAATGACCCAATCGTTCAGTTCCACACCAAGTACGTTAATACAGCCTTTATATTTTACGCTACCAATACAACGATTTCCGCTGAGATTACCTGATCTGAAAGCTGTAATTAAAATAGACCACCGCGTACCAGTATGGTCTGCTGCACATTCACTACCACGCACACGCCCCAGCGTTTTTCCGCTAAGCGAAAACTGCCTACAAATAGAGAACCGGAACCGGAGCACTGAAAGTGTCAATTACAGCCGAGATCGGTCCGGATTTTAGAACTGTTTGTGTGGTCTCAACAAGCAGATGATTACTATGCTGATGTGATGAGCGTGTCTCAAATTTGTCGATGGAAACGTATTTAACACTCCGCAGATAGCCACTAACTGTGAACATGCGTAGCATACTTCAAGCTTGCGTTTAAAATCTTGTATTAATGGGAGAAGTAACGAGCCAGACGCCCATGCATTCGGCGTTCGATATCGTTATCAAAAATTTATAGGACTGACGTAAGCTGTTAGACGTTCGCGTCGAACGCCAACGTCAACTCCATACTGTCTGTTGACGAGAATAGTTTACGTTAGCTTTAACTTGTCTAGCCTGATTTATGGATACTTGAACATTTCAATTAAAATGTTCCAGGCACTTCAATTGGTTCAAGTTGGCGTTTTGCTTCGTGCTGCCGACGCTGGTGCCGCCGCTGGCCTGGGGCGAGACCTGGTCGTACGCGGTGCTGTCCCAGGTGTTCCTCCGATACATGTTCAGCCTCAACTGCACGTGGGCCGTCAACAGCTTCGCTCACCTCTGGGGCAACAAGCCCTACGACCCGTGAGTAATTAACAGGCTTATTTCTAACTAAAGAACGCCCGGAACTTAAGCCACGTACCTACTTTTAAATTTTCCGGGATATAAAGCCGAGCATAGAGTTGCGACTTATTTAAACGCAAAGTGCCCTGTGCAAGTCTAGTTGTCAGGTGGAGTTCCAACTTTTTTAAATTGTATTGTGTCGGATCGTGAATAGGACGACTTAACTTTTTTTTTTTATTTCGATGACCGTGAAATTTCAGTGAACCAGCGAGGGAGATCGAAACTAAAAAATGCCGGAAGTACTCAATTTCGCATATTTTAAATTAGTATAGTGTAAGAAGTTAATCCTGACAGCTGTCATGGCAGTACAATTTATAACCTATTCTTGGGTTTAAGGTTATAATTTGCACTGAAATGACAGGTGTCAGGATTGACTTCTTATCGGCCGGGCACTATAACACGATTGAATACATTTCAACGTATTTGTTTCAGAGATATAATGCCCGCGGAGAACTGGGGCGTTTCAGCGGTGGCGCTCGGCGAGGGATGGCACAACTTCCACCACACGTTCCCGTGGGACTACTTTCCCATTTCTTTTATCTTATCGCAATGTCTTACGCGGAATTTTTAAACTTGAATGAATAACTATTGGGTGTTCCGGATTGCAAAAATAAAGCATGTGGTGATTTTGTACTTTGTAATATTTGTAAAGATAACAGTCCCCACCTTGTTTTAGAAATCACACACCTACCTGTACTGGGTCTATTTAAACTTAGGGAATCAGTATAGGGTTAGCTAGTTCTTGCTTTCATTTCGCAATGGATAGTTTGAACTGCGATATCTATGATCCTGAACTCATCAGGCTCTGTGAGGAGCTTGAAGAAGATCAAGAATTACACGGCATCGGGGAACTTATAAGCCAACTTCATCGTGAGGCGTAAGTTATATTTTTTTATTTAAATATTCCTGTTCTAACCTGTTTAAAAGTGCTTGAGCAATACTTATCAAAGGATGAGTTTCTGACTCGTTGTGACTTGATCTTATTGTTATTGAAACAGTTAGGAGGGGTGTCCCTTTATAAATGTGGTGTCCGTTGCAAAATAATTCATTGTTTGGGTTACAGTGTTTGAGTTACTAAGTGCTAGTTTATTCCATCATGGTGTTCATCATTATTAATTTAGCTCGTGATCAAATTGAATGTTTAAGCAAACAGTTTATTATAGCTAATTTCCATAGAAGCATACGGCTGTGGTTTATATCAAATCAATTACCAACCACACTTTTAGAAGATGCTGATATAAGACCTTATTTTACACCATGTGATGGACACATTAAAGATAAACAGAACAATTCGTCGTCGGATGTGATTGATGGAGTTTTAACAATGCAAGCATACTGCCAACAATGTAGTCAAGATTTAAGTTAGTATAATATCGCAACCAATTATACCCCAAGTCTGTATTTGCTATTAATACATACGGTGTGTTTAATTTCATTTTTTTATTTTTTGTAGATCTTCTCAAGTCGGGCGTGGAGTAAAAAGGACAGCTACGGTGTCGGAAGCAGAAGAAGTGCCCACAAAGAAAGCTCGT
Organism: Acleris sparsana; assembly: GCA_923062465.1. Lineage (NCBI taxonomy): Eukaryota > Metazoa > Arthropoda > Insecta > Lepidoptera > Tortricidae > Acleris > Acleris sparsana. The sequence continues at coordinate 3,572,884 of OV281292.1, forward strand.
GCTTCAACTAGTCGTGATGCAGTATCGATATTAGATGAAAATGTAAGTACAAAAAATAGTGATAATATTGAATGTTCTGTGTGTAGTAAGTTTGTGTCCAAAAGATATTTCTCCAATCATTTAAATAGCAATATACACAAAAATAATGTTTTAAGATCTGACACTCAGTGGGTTAACGTGCAGTTGATTGAAAACGCATTTAGGAATAGGGTGGCTACCTATAGAATATTGCTTAGTGAAAATGTTCACAATTCATTTACCCCCGAAATAATTTTACAAAAAAATAAAGAAAAAATCTTTACATTATTGGATCGATCACTTACTGATCACTGTGCTTTAAAAGTAAATTTTATTCTCAATGCAGATTTTACTCAAGTAACCAAACAGCTACATAATACGTTTGATTTTCAGTTTAGTAACAATATAGTGAATCTTAGCAGTGACAAAAATGATATTTTTACAACTATAGTTAACGAAATTTTAACAAGATTATCTAACTTTGAAAGGAAAGATAGTGGTTGGAGTTTAGTAAAATTCAACCATCTCGATGTGAATGTTAATAAATTTAACCCATTACGTGGTTCTTCTTATATAGAATTGCCGCGAGATATAATGAATAAAAAGGCAGTTATTAATGTAAAAAACAATGATCATGAATGTTTTAGATGGAGCATATTGTCAGGCTTATATCCACCCACAAACAATCATTCAAACAAATTGAATTCATATATAGCGCATAAACATAAATTAAACTTTGAAAATTTGACTTTCCCATTTAAATTAACTGATATTCATAAATTTGAAAAAATCAATAATATAAGCATAAATGTTTTCGGGCTTGAGTACAATGCACAAAGTAAAAAACACGAAGTTATAGGACCATTACATTTAACTAAATGTAAAAAAGTTACCCACTTAAACTTATTATATATAACCAAAGGTAGTGAAGCACATTATTGCTTTATCAAAAATTTATCAAGATTAGTATCTAAACAACTATCCAATATGCAACATGCTGTACATATTTGTGATGGTTGTCTCACAAGTTTTACATCAAATGAAAATTTAATAAATCATCAAAGAAACGACTGTTTCCATGTTTGTACAAAGTTACCTTCAGAACAGGATAAAAGGAAAAACTGGTTCAATGAAAATGTATCATCTAACCTACTTACCTTCAATAATTATGATCGAAAATTAAAGGTACCTTTTGTTGTTTATGCCGATTTTGAGGCATTTTTAAATCCAATTCCTTCATGTTTCAACAATCCTAGTACATCTTCTACAACAAATGTACAAAAACATGAGGTATATAGTTTTGGATACTACATAAAGTGTTCTTATGATGATAAGCTATCTATGTATAGAACATACAAAGGTAAAGATTGTGCGCAAACATTCATGAAATACATTAAAAAAGATTTAGAGAACATTTGTAGGAGCAATACCTTTGTAAAAACCCCTTTGCCTTTATCTGAGGCAAATAATTTAGATATTGCACAGAGCAACACGTGCTACATTTGTGATAAAGAATTAAATGGTGATTCTACTATTTCTTATAATCATCATACAGGTTTTTATGAAGGAGTAGCACATCAATTTTGTTCTGAAAAATACATGGCACCTAATTTTGTACCTGTATTTTTCCATAATTTGAGCAACTATGACAGTCATTTTATAGTACATGGGCTTGGATTTGAGGAAGGCGACATTGAGTTGATACCAGAGAACAAAGAGAAATACATTTCCTTTTCCAAATCTTTGCAAATAAATAATCGCACAATCAAGTTAAAATTTGTTGATTCATTTAAATTTATGAGTTGTAGTCTTGAAAAATTAGCCAAAACCCTGACACCTGAACAATTTCGTGAATTAAAATTGAGTTTTCCGTGTAAAGAGGATTTTAAACGATTAATACGAAAGGGTATCTATCCATATGAGTACATGACATCATATGACACGTTAAAGTTAACTTCTCTCCCCTCTCAAGATAAATTCTACAGTTCCCTGGCTGATTGCAACATTTCGGATGAGGATTATGAACATGCGAGAGATGTTTGGACTCATTTTAATTGTAAAAATATGGGGGATTATTCTGATTTATATTTAAAAACTGATGTTTTGTTACTAACCGACGTATTTGAAAATTTTAGAAATGTATGTCTTAGGACATATGGGTTAGATCCAGCCCATTACTATACTGCTCCGGGATTAAGTTGGGACGCGATGTTAAAAACCACAAAAATAACTCTAGAACTCTTAACCGACATTGATAAAATAGCTTTCATAACCAAAAATATTCGAGGTGGCATCTCGCAATGTAGTAAAAGGCACGCAAAAGCTAATAATAAATTTATGGCAGATTATGATCAAAATATTCCTTCTTCATATCTTATGTACTTGGATGCAAATAATCTTTATGGGTGGGCTATGTCTCAATGTCTCCCTACTGGTAAATTTGAATGGGTGAATGTAGATACTGATTTCAATGTTTCTGATGATGCCGAACATGGTTTCATTTTAGAAGTCGATCTAGAATACCCCAACGAATTGCATGACTCTCATTCGGATTTGCCATTCTGTCCAGAAAATGTTTGTTTAGGGAATTCCAAAGAAAAAAAATTAATTCCTAATTTAAATGGGAAAACGAATTATGTTCTACATTATAGAAATCTAAAACAATGTTTGAAGAATGGTTTGAAATTAACTAAAATCCACCGCATTTTGAGATTTGAACAATCAAAGTGGTTAAAAAGTTACATAGATTTAAACACTCACATGCGATCGCAAGCAACTTGTGATTCTGATAAAGACCACTATAAAAGTATGAATAATTCAATGTTTGGTAAGACCATGGAAAACGTTTTGAAATATGTGAACGTAAAATTGCTAAATCATTGGGAAAATCATGGGAAATCACAGGGAGTTGAAACTATGATAGCCAAACCTGAGTTCCACAGTTTATCAATATTTTCGGAGAACTTAGCTGCTGTCCAATTGAATAAAACTAAAATATTTTATAATAAACCAATTTACTTAGGATTTTGCATTTTAGATATATCGAAAACTTTCATGTACAAATTTCATTATGACTACATGAAAACAAAATATCAAGAAAATCTAAGGCTTCTTTATACAGATACAGATAGTTTAGTATATCAAATATTCACGGAAAACTATTATGAGGACATAAAATCAGACCTTGATTTATATTTTGATACATCAGATTACCCATCGAACAATGAATATGGTTTACCATTATTAAATAAAAAGCGGTTAGGGTTTTTCAAAGATGAAAACAATGGTAAAATTTTTAAAGAGTTTGTTGGTCTACGATCTAAAATGTATGCTTTAGACGTTGAAAATCATGGGCTTATATCAAAAGCCAAAGGAGTAAATAAATGTGTTACTAAAAAACTGACTCTCAACGATTATAAAAAGTGTTTATTTGAAAAAAATGTACAACATGGTCAAATGCTAAGATTTAAATCAATAAAACATGTAATATTTACCCAAAACATAAATAAAGTATCATTATCTCATAATGATACAAAACGATTCTTGTTAGAAAACTCTTCGGACACTCTTGCGTGGGGACATTATAAAATACCACATCAATCATCACAAAATTAATTTGACATGTAATTTATAATCACAGAACATTCAAAAATGTCATCATTATTTTTTGTATACCTAATTGTAGAAATGTAAATTAATTTTAGTTTTTGTAAATATTGGTTGGTGAAGCTGAATCAAAAAACAAGTGGTGGGGCTACTAATTGTAGAAATGTAAATTAAGATTAAGTACTTATATTGTAGAAATGTAAATTAATTTTAAGTTTTGTAAATATAGGTTGGTGAAGCTGAATCAAAAAAGCATTTGGTGGGGGTACTAATTGTAGATAATGTAAATTAGTTTTTAGTTCAACTATTAATTTTTTTTATTGTTGGTATAAAAAAAAACTTTGTTGAGTTTTTTGCGGCGTTCCTTCTCAACAATGATGTTCATTTCCGGAGCGCTGGTAGATTAAAAAAGAACGGACAATTTCGAAATAAAACATATTTTACAATGATATCTTTGTTTTTTTTTAAAGGTGTTTACCGTTGTTTTAGTTGATTTATTTAAAAAGTAATTGAGCTCATAATATTACATCATTTCACTTTTATCTGTTTACATATCAACACGTATTACTAGTTTTAATTATGATACATTTTTATCATCCTTTCACAACCATTGTAGCTGGTCCGAGTGGGTGTGGTAAAACTCAATTTGTAACAAACTTTTTAAATAATTCCAAAGAAGTATGTAATCTTGTATTTGATGAAATTATTTGGTGTTATGATGAAATGCAGCCTCTTTACAATCTGGAAAATGTAAATTATAGTCAAGGAATACCAGATTTTTCAATGTTTGATGGGAAGAAACCTAAGCTTCTTATAATAGATGATCTGATGAGAGAATCGGATGGACGAATCGTAGACATTTTTACAAAAGGTAGTCATCATAGAAATTTAAGTGTTTTTTATATTACACAAAACATATTTCATCAGGGGAAAGGCCAACGTGATATTTCGCTGAATACAAGCTACATTGTATATTTTAAGAATCCCAGGGACAAAACACAAATACGCTACTTGTCACGACAAGTTTACCCAGAAAACCCAAAATTTGTAGATGAAGCCTACAAAGATGCTACTCAAGAACCACATGGTTACCTCATGATTGATCTGAAACAAAATACAAATGACATATGTCGTTTTAAAACAAAAATATTTCCGTTTGATGGGCATTGCACTGTGTATGTCCCTAAAAAGGGGTTTAAATACGATAAAAATCAGCAAATTTTAGTCAGTTCTACATGATGCATGCGAGAGTAAACACATATAAACATTTACTTGAAGCATTGCAGTTGCTAAAACCAAAATATCGCACGGCGTTACTTAAATCTTGTGATGACGATGAGATCAACATTATTTGCGAGTGCATTTATAACGTTCTAAATGGAAAAATTCCATTAGAAAAAAAAGAAAAATCTAAATTAAAAAAACATAAAGATATCTTGCGAAAATTAATTTCAAAAGGGAAACATAAAATAAGAAAAACCGTTATAATTCAAAAGGGAGGTGCATTTCTACCTATTATATTAGGAGCAGTTTTAAGTGCCTTAGTAAACTCATTATCATAATCATAATGGAAAATACAAAAAAAATGCTATTAGTTGAATCAGATTTTATTGAAAGACTGAAACGCAATGAGAGTCTACCTGAAAATTCATCATCCCGCCTAGATGGTGAGATGCAAAAAATCCTTAAAAGTAAAATGAATGATCGTGAAAAGTGGACATTATATTCTCAAGCATTGCAACGATTTTTACATTTTATTGAAACAGATCGAAAACCGTTTAAAATACCTATCATAACGGAGGGGGAGCTTCAAGTCAACAACGAAAGTAATGATCTAAAGTCAAAAGTAAACAAAAAGGAGCTTAATGAATATAATGACTCAGTTGCAACTCCACCTTTGCGAGAAGGAGATGTTACTACACCAGTTACACCGATTGATAAAACAAATCCAGAACCGATGCCAATTAGTCCATCTAAAATTATAGATATATTACCCAAATCATATGAGAAAAAAACTCGAATTTTGTTGGATTACATTGTTTTGAGTAGACCAAAAATTTGGTGGAAGCCAACTGGTGAAGTTGTAATAAACAACCGCACTATTTCAAATAGTAATATTACTGATCTGGTCAGCGACACGATTAGATCTCTTAAACGACCTAAACCAACAGGATGGGAAGAGTTTGCGTTACTGTTAAGAGATATAAGAGTTCCTTTAAGCTGCATAGGTAATCCCGCAAACTTGGAATTCATTAAAACAGCTCAATCGTTTGAACCATTATCTGCATCTACAAGTACGAGATCATCAACAGATAAAGAAAAACTTAGAGCTACACCACTTACCACAGGAGTACTTAAGCGTCAACATAAGAAAATAGATTGGGAAAAATGGACCCCTTATTAGATATTAATAGAATCTACTATGATGTCTCCAATCCAGCTGGTTACAGTAGTTTAAATAATATAGCGAAGGAGATGAAAGAACAAATGAACAAAGAGGAAGTAAAAAAATGGCTACAATCTCAAGATACGTATACGCTACATAAACCTATTCATAAGCGATTCACCAGAAATAGATATATCCTATCTAACTTTAATGAACTCTGGCAAGCTGATCTAAGTGACATGAGTACATATACTGAATATAACCATGGATACAAATATATTCTTTGTGTTATTGATGTGTTCAGTAAATATGCTTTTGCGAGGGCTATGAAAAAGAAAGATTCATCAACAGTTAAAGAATGTTTTGAAAGCATATTTACTGAAGCCAACTTTGTTCCTCGTCATATACAATCTGATAAAGGTACAGAATTTGTTTCAAAGGTGGTAAGAGATTACTTTAAAAGCAAAAACATTAATTATTATACTACTAATAATCCCGACATTAAAGCAAGTATAGTAGAAAGGTTCCAAAGAACTCTTAAAATGAAAATGTGGCGTTACTTCACTCATAATAATACATATAATTACACCGATATTTTACAAGACCTTCTTCATTCTTACAATCATACCTATCATACTAGCATTAAAATGCGGCCAATTGATGTTAACTCTAATAATATTATGACCGTTTGGAATAATTTATATTATCGAAAAAAAGATAGGCAAATTTCATTGGAAACCTCAAAATTGAATGTAGGCGATCATGTTAGAATAACTAAATATAAACATGTATTTCAAAAGGGTTATGAAAGTAATTGGAGTGATGAAATATTTATAATTAATTCAGTTATTTACAGATCACCACGAGTTGTTTATATGTTAAAGGATTTGCAAGGTGAACCCATCATTGGTACATTTTATTCTAAAGAGTTACAAAAGGTGACTTACCTCCCCTCCACCGAGTATAAAATTGATAAAATAATACGTTCGCGTCATATTAGAGGCATAAAGGAAATACTAGTGAAGTGGCAAGGTTATCCAAATAAATTTAACTCTTGGATACTTGCATCAAGCTTGAAAAAAATATGAATGAAAACAGTTTTTATTTAACTTTGTTGAGCAACAGTTCAACGGATTACTATACTGACAACACAACTGCACATTTTCTGACTAAATTACCTAAGAACATAAAATTAGAAGGGGAGTGGGTAGTTGGATTAGTGGAATTTCAATACCCGTGTTCCATGTATAATGTTCAAGATCATGAAAATATAATTTACATAAAGAAAAAAGTGGTATCACCCAACAACAAATCAACGAAAATTGTTGATATAAAAACCCATATACCAGCCACTACATATGATAATATTGATCATTTCCTTCAAGCATTTAATGAGAACCCACAACTAAAAAATAATGTCAAATTTAGATATGATACATTGACAAAAATGGTTGGAGTAACAACAACAAATAATGAAATAACCTCTATCATAACAACCCCGATACTAAGTCTCCAGCTGGGTTTCAAACCGAGATCAAATTTGAAACAAATTACATATGGAAAAAACCCTGCCAATTTATATTTAGGATTACCACCACAAATATTTGTTTACACCGATATAATTCATCCGCAAGTAGTTGGGGATGTTATAACAGCATTGCTTAGAATAATACCACTAGATCCAACTAAGTTCATTTATGGTGCATATAAAACTCACATTTTCTCACCCGCTCACTATGTACCGGTTTTACGTAGGGAGTTCGATACTATTGAAATAGATATAAGAACAACTACTGGTGTTAATGTACCATTCCAATTTGGTAGCTCTTGCGTGAAACTACACTTTCAACGAGTAAAATGAATTATAACAGATCTTCAGTCTCTTGTCCTTACCAGCATTATTATTCGCATCAGGGCGGCTCTGGTGTAGGAATTGTCTATAAAGGAGTTCCATTTCAACGAGGGCATGGTATAGGTAGTTTTTTGGGAGGGCTATTTAGATCAGTGCTCCCTTTATTATCTAGTGGTTTGAAAACCATTGGAAAAGAAACCTTAGGTGCAGGCGCTGGTTTGTTATCAGATATGGTAAATTCACGCCCTATGGATAGTTCGATTAGATCACGATTCAAGGAGGCAAGTGCTAATTTAAAAAGAAAAGCCGATGAAAAAATTGATTCCCTCATGTCGGGATCTGGGTATAAAATGTCATCTAAAAGAAGGGAACCGCTCATTACATTGAAAGCATCGAGACGAAGAGGAAGTAAAAAAAATAAAAACAAAAATATTGAGGATATATTTACAAGCTAAATAATGTCATTCCTACATAGTCATTCCTGTGAATGTGCAAAATCTGAATTAGATATATTTGCTCTTCCATCGACTCAAACAAGTATTGAAAGTGGACAGTGGGTTCATTACAAACCAATTTCATCTTTAAGTGATGATGCTCCCATCGAATTTCAAGTTCCTGGATCAGGAGATGACTATGTTGATCTATCACACACAATGTTACATATTAATGCTAAAATATTGAATCAGGATGGTACAAAATTAAAACCAGATACCGTGGTTGCACCCGTCAATAACTGGTTACATTCCCTTTTCAGTCAACTAGATGTATATTTAAATCAAAAACTAATATCACCCCCAAACAATACATATGCTTACCGTGCTTATATGGAAAATCTTCTAAACTATGGTCCGGCAGCCAAAGAAACTCATCTTACTTGTGGATTGTGGTATGAGGATACTGCAACTCATATGGATACCGTTGATGCAAATAACAAAGGGTTTCACAAAAGACTAGAATTTGTCAAAGAGAGTAAGGAAGTGGAAATGATTGGTCATTTACACGCTGACATATTTAACCAAGAGAAATTCTTAATAAATGGTGTCGAAATACGTATTAAGTTAGTACGTTCCAAGGAATCATTTAATCTCATTTGTCATCAAGATAAAAAATTCAAGGTACAAATAATGGATGCTAGTCTCATTATAAGAAGGACACGAATTAATCCTAGCGTTTTGTTAGCACACCAAAAAGTATTGGCAACAACGACTGCAAAATATCCTATCACAAGAGCAGAAGTTAAGGTGCTTACATTACCGTCGGGGATACAGGGTAAAACATTGGATAATATATTTCTCGGACAAATTCCTAAAAGATGTATTATTGGTTTTGTATCAAATTCGGGGTTTAATGGCAATTTAGCTATGAATCCATTTAATTTTCAACACTATAATATGAATTCATTTAGTTTATATGTTGATGGTCATGAAATTCCTTCTAAAACATTACAACCATCATTTAGTTCTGGTTCTGGGTTAATAGCATCGTCATATCACACTTTATTTTCTGGAACTGGTATACATTTTCACAATGAAGGTAATGCTATAAGCAGAACTGAATATGGAGCAGGTTATTGTTTGTTATGTTTTGATTTAACTCCCGATTTATCTGCTAGTTCAACTTCACACTGGAATCTTGTAAGACACGGAAGTGTTCGCTTAGAAATTCGCTTTGATGTAGCTCTACCCTCCACCATTAATTGTATTGTGTATGCAGAATTTGATAACATTATTGAAATAAACAAAAATCGTGATGTAACTGTAGATTACAACAGTTAGTAAATACATAAATACAATGTTTTTACCTATTTACTTTATTTCATTGTAACCATTGTTGACAGCATCAACAACTTATTCATTTATTTTATTTTATTAAATATGGATACCAATGAAATTCAATTTTGTATGAAAAAAATCAACCCTTCGTTTGAATTCAACGTTTTTGCTGCTAACAAAATTCCTATTTGGGTTAATCTTCCTGTCTTTATTGTAAGTAATTTGGACCCAGACTCGAAACCAGGCTCCCACTGGGTTGCTATACATATTGACATTAATGGTATAGGGGAATACTTTGACTCCTTTGCCCGGAAACCTTCAGGTTATCATAAGTTATTTTTAAAAAGGAATACGAAGCGTTGGTTTTATAACTATAAACCACTTCAAAACCATTTTACCTCAGTTTGTGGTGAATATTGTTTAGTATATTTGTATTTTAAATTTCATGGAAAAACTATGAAAGATTTGCTAAGTTTGTTTTCTGAAAATTCTTTATGTAATGATCTTATATTAAGAAATATGTTTAAGACATTTTTTGTGAAATAAAAGAATATGTGAACGAAAATATGATTTTTATTTTTATATGTAATACAATATTAACCTTTTGTTTAATTTACACATTTCTAAAACAAGGTGGGGACTGTTATCTTTACAAATATTACAAAGTACAAAATCACCACATGCTTTATTTTTGCAATCCGGAACACCCAATAGTTATTCATTCAAGTTTAAAAATTCCGCGTAAGACATTGCGATAAGATAAAAGAAATGGGAAACATGTTAATAGGTACCTGCATACGCTTATCTAGGGATTAAAGTAATTTTACAAAGAAAAGATAATAAGCTGAATTCTTGAAAGGTGTAATACAATAACAAGCTTTTATTTAACCTACACAAACACTTTTTATCACTGTTTCTTATTGTCAATAAAATATTTCATACAACTGTCTTTAGAAGCTACTTGCTTTGTGATGTTAAATATAACATCACGTGTAGATTGGAGCTGGATGTCTTCTTCGGAACACGTGTAGAATTTTAATCTTACATCAGCGTGTTTCCAGTGCTCAGTGGGTGGAATGTTTTTAACTTTTTGCATATCATATATCTCGATTTTAATCAAGTGAGAAGCGTATGCTCCGTCATCTTGTCCGGTTGATATATAACCCACTCCGTCAGGAGAACTTTGACTGACATTCGAAGATCGTTTCAACGCTTTAGTTTTCTTCTTGGGAAGTTCAAAGAAGCTGTCGATGTTATTTGCTGAACGCTTTTTTGCCATGGCTTGCTTAACTTTAAAACCAGGCGTGCCTTCTTCGTCGGTTGATTCATCTTTATTTTCCGGGTAGTAATAGTTTTTGAAAGTATTTTCAGAGAACTGCAACAATATCAAACAATAAATTAAACAACTGTTTACAATACCTACTCTTAATAAAAACACGCTGAACAAATGCTAAAAGACACACAGTTAAGTTATAATACTTGTACATACTCACATCCATTATTAGCCCTTTGTATAAACACTTCACTGCACGAAACAACACTGTTAAGTCTATATACTGCTATATGTACAGGGAGATCCGGTAACGAGCACAGTTGAGTAGCCAATACTTGCCGATATACAATAGCGCACCGCTTTTATACCATTCGTAAGTTAAGAAACTTTCTAGAAACAAGTTTGAACTCATAGGTAAAACAGACGCCGTATTATTCATCAAAACCCAAAATAATAAAACGAATCCTTTGTGATCATAAAACATAATAGGCTGCTACCAATAAAACAAGTAAGCCGTTAAAAGCATTCACTAGGGCACACAAAACTTGTCGGTACAGGCTTTTTAGATTGATATACTCCATAGTAGGTATTTTGAATCAAGCAAGACGGAACCAGTTTACGTGCTTCGGTTTAGTTTTACATACTACTGTGTAACAGTAAAATTAAACATGTAGGTATGTGAAGCTGAACCCCATATAATATATCTACTACGAATAGATAATGTTAGTTAATGTTAGAGGTAGATACATACCCGTACGCGGATTAAATTACATTTAATCACCATATTTTTATCAGCCTAAGTGTAGGTAATTTATTTAGAAATATATGCAAGATAATAAATGTTAATTTTAGCTTGGTTTACTAAGATTATCATGGGTAAATTGAATTAAGTTTTGCTTAGGACTTAAGCTATGATTAAATTAGGTCTTAGCTTAGGTTAAGTTAGGCGATGCTTAATAACAGTTGAGTATGATTGTTCAAATATAAAACCAAGTGTAGCTACTTCTTTGATTGAATCATCTTTATTTTCCGAAAGTATTAAAAACGCTAGGTATTTTAAGTTATATTAGGTTTCACGATGTTAGGTTTACTTCAGCAAGTTAGGTTAGGTTAGGTTAGAAGTATGATCCTTAAAAACTTTAGATAATTATGTTAAGTTAGGATAGGTTTCACGATGTTAGGTTTAGGTACTTCAACAAGTTAGGTTAGGTTAGGTTAGGTTAGGTTAGGTTAGGTTATGTTAGGTTAGGTTAGGTTAGGTTAGGTTAGAAGTATGATCCTTAAAAACATTAGATAATTATGTTAAGTTAGGATAGGTTTCATGATGTTAGGTTTACTTCAACAACGTAGGTTAGGTTAGGTTAGAACTATGACCCTATGAACAATATGTTAAGAAAGTAACTATTGCTACTTAATTAAATGATATGAAAAACACATAGGTAAATTAAAAATCACATAACAGCAGTTAATAGTGCATAATCAGACAATAAAAAAGGTGGAAACGCGTCGATGGGTGCAAGACAAAAGCCCCGAGAACGCCCGCGCACACACAATAGAGAGCTTGCCCGGTAATAGAAAAAGGGTCAGGTAGTTGATAACCTTTTTCTATTTAATACAGGTGCTATTGCTAAGTATGGAAAGGAGCGGTCTGAGAGCCTCGGGACCCTCCCCAAACGCTCTAAATGGCCCCCAAAACACCGAAAAAAAGTGTAAATTTTTTTTTTTTTTTTTTTGCCGCGAAGGCCCGCCCCTCGGCCGTCAGAGCACCTTTTTTCGGGGGGAGCGGCGGTGGGGCCAGTACCGGCGAATACATACTACTACAGTATGACACATGATACTACTTAACTGTATAGAAAATTAACTATTGATATCGTGAAGATACTTTTTTAAAGTAATCATGTTATATTAATTACCACAAGAAACTAAGTTCTTCAATCAAGAACGTACAATGGCCATATTATTCTCTGGCAATTTCGATGAATTAGGTATGTCGTAAAAATCTAATATAAACTGTAAAATTACCAGTTGCGATTAATAGTTTATGTATCGAAGTATTTTTTATTGTTATTTGCAAACACTCGCACACTACTAGAGTCTGGCAAACGAAAGCTGGCCACAACAAAGGGCGGCAATTCAAAAATCAGCAGCTGGATAAGCTGGATTAGGCGATACTAAACGTAGTTGATATTATTTTATTTGTCAGAAATGTTAAATGATTGTTTCTATCTATCAACTCCGTTTATTTAGTGTACAGACATTGATATCTGCTGCAGATATTTTGAATTGCCGCCCGTTCTTGTGGACAGCTTTCATTTGCCAGACTCTAATATGCCACTCGACGAAGATTAGAAACCTACCTCAATGTTATTGCTCTACGCTTAGTAGTCTTCTCGGTGGGCGACATCACCATCCCTGTCTCCCCGGAACTTATTAGGGGTAGGTACTGACTTGAGCGCTGCGGGAATAGAGTGGTCTTGGATTTTAGTGCTTCTTTCAGGATTGCGGCCGGATTGGCAAATGTCAGGATTTTTTAAACAAGTAGCTACAGTGCTACTATTCTCTTAATAGCCATCGGCAATCTTCGTTTTTCTATGACACACGAGTGACAAATATACTGTCAGTTGCCGAGTGCAAGCGTGTTAGCGATAGCCAGCCGCAAGCTATTAAGAAGCTGGGAAAACTGAAGGTAGGTAGGTATTTTATAAAAAACAAAAACTCCATATTTACGATTGATTTATGTAAAAAAAAAATAACAAAAATAACAATTAGTAGAATGAACATGTAATCATGTATTGATCAATATTAAACTGCTCAATTCGGTAGGTAACCGCGAAAATTAACATTAATAATCATGAAATTCATAAATCAAACCATTAAAAAAAAATAAAAAAAAACAAAAACCCGCCTTCAAAAATGCAAAAAATTACTTCTTATAAAATGGTAGGTAGTTCAGTCCAACTGTATTCGGCTTTTGGTTTCAAATATTGTAGGACGCCGACATCAGTTGGACTGACCTGTCTACCATTTATAAGAAGTTATTTTTTGCATTTTGAAGGCAGGTTTTTGTTTTTTTAACTTTTATTTTATATAATACTTTTTAGTGATCCTATTTATGCTGTTATGTAGTCCCACTTCTCAATTAATGAGAATCTTAGAACATTTCAAGCTCGCCGCAAGTAACGCCGCGGGAAAGTCATAGTCATATACCTTAATCGAGATATCTTATCGCCGCCCTTCAAATAGGTACCGTTAAGGAGTTCCGGTGGCCATCTGTGGTCTTCATCATCAGTTCCACTTCACCATATAGTGCTTTTCAAAAGTAAATGCACGAGTAACAGTGAAAAATACCGAAACCGCTATAGGTGTGCCTATAATATTTGAGGAGTTCCCTTAATGTCTCCAAGATCCCACCATCAGATCCTGACATGTTGACAATGGGACCAACTAGAAGTATACCCATTCAAACAACGAAAAAATGTTCAAAACGGTCCCCTGGACCGTTTGAGTAATCGGGGACAATAAAAAATAAAAAAATAAAGAAAATTGAGAAATTCTTCCTTTTTCATAAGTCGGCTAAAAAAATGTTAATGATTTTTTTTTAATTACGAGAAATGTCAGGATTTTGGGATGGATGCGAAATTAAACCGAAATTAGCAGCTATATACCTATAGCTGCTTAACCCATATAAACGTATGCGGAATGAAATCTGGACATATTTTGAACCTCTGTCTAAATATTACATTTCTTAAAGTACAAAAGTGAGTTGTATTTTGTTTAACCACTCATATTTAAAAAAAATACGACAAATTTCACGGACGAAGGATGTTTTTAACAATCATTTTGGCAAATCGAGAAAAAAAGTGTCGCGAAACTGTTTGTAATTTCTTTTATACACATCACCTCTGGTCGAATGCGAAGGTCGTGGAGCATTTTACACAAAAGGTTTAGGAGTCAAAGCCCAGCTTCCTATTCACTCAGAAAAACCAATACAGGAAAGCCCGGTTCTGGAAGACTATCCAGTTTAAGCCGAGAAGAGTCGTTTAAAGAAAATGACCGCCCGCCATATCGCAAAATCATATAGAGACCTCGAAAGAAAATTCAAATGTGAGCGCAAATTCATTTAAAGCTATCTTAAAGACATGGGTATTGAAACACAATCAAGAAAAAAAATATTGTAAAATTAGATTAAGATTACCTATTCTTAGTACATTATATCCAATTTTCTTCGTTATTAACTGTAGACACTAGTAGACACTAAGTTACATTTATTTTAAAATTTGTATTCCGAATCTGGTTGCCACTTGACAGGCATTGCCTAGTGTGGGACCAACAGATATTGCCAAATTATGTGTATTCGTTATTTTAATAAAGAATTTTTTTATTTTATTTTTTTTTATTTTTAAAAGTCAAGACGACTGTGCCTGAAAATCAATAATTCACTCAAAACATCCGGCTTCGCAATTTGGTCAAAAATACATTCTACGCTAAACACGACGTCTTGTACGTAATGAACGACGATTCATATTTCACATCAAACGGAAATGAATGGCAAGGGAATTATTATTTCAAAAACACCAATGGCCCAACTGAAGAAAACGTGAATTATGTGGAACTTATGAAGGTTCCCAAAAAAGGTTTACCTACTGTGCGTTGCGATCAGCCCGCGCGGTATGCCTAAGGCAGTTTTTTTGAGTCTGGGTTAGCCGTTGATTCCGACCGATACATGGAGCCATGTTTGCCAAATGAACGTGATCTTATAAAATCGGAACTTAAATGAGCTAATGTGGTGTTTCGGCCAGATTTGTCTTCCAGTCGCTACTCAAAAAAAAAGTTAAGTAAAATTGACGAGCTCAAAATGCCTTGTCCCCAAATTAGGAAATCCACGTTTTCTCGCAGGCGTCCAAGATACAGGCCCAGCCTACTTTGGAGCCTGCAAGATACGTCATATGTAATGAAACTTGTATTATTAAATAAACGATTTGATTTGATTTGATTTGACGTACCTAACGCCCCAGAACTTCGCCCAATCGAAGATTTTTTGGTCGGTGTTAGGCCAAAGATGAATTATGAGTTAGTTTGTAGTGAGGCAAACATTTACGCAAAATGACGATACGGTTTCGGTGGGAGCCTGCCGTTGCGTCAAAATATTTTTTGTCGAATGTATCATTTCTCAAATTTTCCATTTGCCAAACCAATGTTATATAATTTTTTCAGAATTTATTTTAGTACCAACGTGTAGAACCCTATGGGTTAGGTCAGGTTAGTTTTTATAAAATCCTGAAATATTTACGGTTACAGAAAACAAAGCAGTTTGGCAAGTGATAAATTTGGGAAATGATACATTTGACGAAAAATATTTTGACGAAACAAAGTTAACCAGGTTTCGGTTCGTTTCCGTGGGGTTAGTAGGTACCTATACTTGCTTGTTACTTTGAGATACGACCGGTCAAACTCCTAGCTGGGAAAACTTGTTTAAATCTTGTTGCAATACATTATTTAGGTAGGTACAAACAGGTGGTATATCATATCATACACCTACTGTACCGATAATCGATTTGTGAAAACGTTTATTAGAAAAAATAAAACCTGGTAAAATGCTAATGTTTGATGATGACAACCAAAAAGGGTTACAAACATTAATGTTTCCTCGAGAAAAAAAAAGTACTTACTATGTATACAAAAACTCCCATTTTAAGATTGAGCCGTGTCGTCCCTATCCACCCTCTATATGAAGGGCCTAGTTTGAACTACTTTATCACCCCTTAATTCAAAAGTAATTAATTCCAGGACACCTGTAGGTAGGTATAGTTAAATAAAGTCAATATAAATATGCATATATTAATTTTCAATTAATAAGCGAAATACCGCTTTCCCCTGCGGTTCGATTAAATCGTGAAGTTAGTCCCGGGACGTTTTTAATTTCGGTTTGTAGCTTATTTCTGTTTTTGACCACGGAGTGTACGAGCTCCGGCGCGGCGGTCTTCATGTTGTAGGCCCAGCCGAGCCACGCGAAGCCGTCCAGCATCAGCGTGGACAGGTTGAGGAAGTACGGCAGCTCGGAGGTCTTGTAGTCCCAGGGGAAGGTGTGGTGGTAATTGTGCCAGCCCTCGCCCAGGGCGATCAGGGAGATAATCCAGTTCTCCGCAGGTTTGATGTTACTAAAAACAGTAATCACAGATATAAAATTGGGCAGCATCGAAGGATTTCATACCACCGTACTATTCGATCGAGCTACTTTTCCTACACGGGGGCATCTTTACTTTTAACTTTATGTTAGTATTATTATTAGTTGTTACAAGTAAACGGGTAGCAACTATAGGTAGTAGTCGGCGGCAGGAGTACCTACCTAATCTGTGAAAACAACAAGTGACTATAAACTTACTCTTCAAAAGATACAGCCCTGTGACAGGTCTCGATGGAACCCTATAAATTTTAAAGTGTTGACTTAAGTAGCGAACTAAATTAAGTCACCTTAAACAAGAATTACTTCAATCTAATAAGAGTGGTACGATTTGAAAGCTTTTGTTTCTCTTTCTTTAAGATATCCATTATTTTTACGGTTCCGTACCAAACTGGTAAAAAAGGAACCCTTGGTGAGACTTTGGTGTCCGTCTGTTTGTCACAACAGTTTTTCTCTAAAACTATAGAAGCTATGAAGTCGAAGTTTGGCTTACTCGCTTTTGTTTTTAGTAAAAACAAATGAAATTATTTTTCTAAATATTTGAAAAGGGGTTTGAAAATTGAAAGTGATTTGATTGAAGAGCGTTTTCCAAAAAAAGGTCCACGTGGGAAAGGACTAAAATTAATGACGGTAAGTTTTCCATTAGGTACTTATCTTCGAAGTTTATATGGACGAAAAAATCGGACAAATTCTTAATCGGACTTAAATATAATATTTATCTTGTAAAGATGAAGAGGATGAACAACATATGTATACTTAGGCGAAAAATATAATGAAGTTGTGTAATTTTACAGCTTTTGGGAAAGAAATGGAAATAATTTAAAGAATCTGCATTAAAATTTAGGCTAGTCAAAATTTACCTTATTTGATAGAAAATAAAGTTAATAAGAAAATCAATTTTCGACTATCTCGTTGACCTGCTCGAGTAATGTGTGCACGGCCGGTGTAAAATGCTGTGTGAGCATTTTAATTCTGACTAATGTAATATAAGTAGTCGTTAAAAGAGTAATTACGAATGACAGCTCAGGTTTATTTTAAAGATACAATCCTTAACGAAAGTAGTAAAATAATACTTACGGGTCGTATGGTCTGTTGCCCCACATGTGAGCGAAGCTGTTTATGGAGAACACGACGTGCGGAGCAATTATGAATTGAGCAATAAATGTTATGAGTAGTGATTGCTCCCAGCTCTCTCCCCACAGCAGCGGAGGTATTATTGTTGGAATGATGAAACATACTATCAATTTCATCAATAGGAAGTACCTAGAAAATTTGATCTTAGTTATTTTTTTTAATTCCCGAAAGAACCGCCGTACCTAAAAGTTAAAATACCCAATATATATACCTCAGTTAAACGCACAAGTTATATAGATTTGATAGTTATTTTAATATGTATAATAATTTAATAATCTCGAGATAACACCCCATCCGATTTTTTTTTGCTCTAGTAGGTATAATTATAATCATAAGTCATAATGATTTATTTAAGCAAAGCAGGCACGAGCCTGTATCGCGGGAACCAGCTAAACATTTAACAACAGAAATTAGTTACATTCTAGATGGCTTCGTAGCATAATTGAGATAGGTAGACCAAAAAAAAACTCACGGTTTTTACATTCTAATTCGACAGCATAGGTAATTTGAAGAGAGCTATTTCATTTTATATTTGATTTTAAATTTGGGTTGGCATTTTCTAATAAATTACAACAATTAAATGATATCCAATGATAAAAAATGATTGTAATAGTGTATTAAAACATTACTACTTCAAGCGGTTCTCCCTTAACCCATAAGATACAAGGAGGGCTTCAAGGCGAAAACGAAAGTCAAACAAAGGTTAAATATACTTTGTACAAATATCCAAAATAAATAAATATTTTAAAAACTGAATAATGCAGAACGGTTTTAAAAACATACTCCTGGAAATTGTTTTCGAATTAAAGTAATTGTATAAAAATGATCAATCCCAATTCTAAATAAAATTGACAATGTATTCGTCTTTTTTTTATGGCATAGAGAAGGCAAACGAGCTCACAGACCTGATGGTACCTAAGGGGAAACTATTTTATCTACAATAGCTTCAGTCTCGGTACAATTTAATGAGGGAAGAAATTTAGGCATAAGCTCAAGTGATAACTTTTACTGTCGGATAATTTTATACAGGGGTTTGCAAAAACATTTTTTTTCCGAAAGGTTTTCCTCTTAAGGTTATAAATGTGATATACATAAAAGAACCCACAAGTATTGTGGAGATTTTTTGTACCGACGACCCTTTTTGCAGGTATATATGACCCATTTTATTTTAATAATTTATTTTCCGTTTTTAATAGTGTCATAGACTGTATTAAAATGATTTAAATGAAGATTGGCGAAATAAAAAATTTAAACATGATAAGTAGGTAAGTAACATACTTTGACGACATTATCCAAAGAGCAGTAGGTTTTTTTAAGCTTGCTTTTAGTTAGACTTGACCAGACTTGCTATATTGTGCAAAGGTTATATTTATATCTAAGTATGGTAGTCTGTAGGCCGTCATAACGCAGCCTTAGAAGCTCACTTAGTGTGAAGCTGGACGAGAGGGTCGTTGGTGAGGTCGCTAAGATCGAGGTTGTGGCCCTCCCGCCGCACCGCCGGGTGCCTCTTCATCATGAGCCAGCCCATGTGCGCGAAGAAGAAGCCGCGCGTGGTGTCGTACGGGTCGGCGATGGTCTCCGTGAACTTGTGGTGCACGCGGTGGTCCCGGGCCCATTCAAATATAGTAGTCTGCAACAGGTGCTAAATTTTGTAGTTTAAATTAGGTAAATCACTACCCTTTACTATATTTGGAAGAGTGAGGTATGTGATATGTAATAGGAAATCTCAACCTTCATGTAGCGTGCCACCTACTGTTTAAACGAAATAAATTTATCATTTTAGTAGGTCGGACTCTCGACTCTCTCTCCAGGAAAACATCGACCGGTCACGTCACGTTAGGTTCTACCTACTAGCCATGCTGCTGTCGTCATCAAAAAGTTTTTGCTGAATATTTTAATAACCCTTGGATTTGTTAGATGACTTTCCTAAAAGCATTTTTTCTTTGAAGATAATTTTCTTTTCGCGTTTTTTCCTGAACGTATTACCAGTCGCCTTTTTCCCGGCAGTTTATTTTCACATTCGTTTTTTTTCCCCTTGCGAGTTTCATCCAGTTGCTTCTTTTCCTACTATTATATTTTCACTGTTGTCTTTTTCCCATTCCATGAATCAAAGCTGACAGAGTCGACGGAGCTCCGCTCTCGCAAGCTCCTACTTCTAGATTATTTGGCCCTCCGGGCCTGCTGCAAAACTAACATAACCTAAACCTACCTACATAACGATGTAATTACTTTTGAGAAAAAAATTGACGGGGATAGAAATCGATTGCGAAAAAATGCGACTCGGAAAAAAGTCGCACGAGAACAAAAGCGATGGTAATAAAATCGACCGGAGAAAAATGAAATTGGGTAAAATTAAGAATGGGAGAAAATGCGAAAAGAAATATCGCTTCACGGAAATAATAATTTCGTGAAAGTTATATAACAAGTCCTCACAACGTGACTACGTCTACCTTGTTATAATCGATTCATTCTTAGGTAGGTCGTGTCTAGTAAATAATAGTAATTTGATCGCAACATTAATATCACTAATTTGGAGTAGGTATTTACTTAAATTTTCACAGCTGTAAATAAGAGACTTAACGGTTTATATTTTATAAGTTATAAGAGACATAAGATGGGAACAGAAGTTGGTAATTTTGTGATTTAGGCCTTGCCAAAAAAAAAAGAAAAAAAACAGTCTGAAAGTAAAAAAGATGCCATAAGATGCCTTGGCTGCTTATAACGGTCATTGGTATGTTTCAGTGGTCTAATAATCATTAGATTATGACAAATTTAACAGTAATACGTGCAACATGAAGTCAACGTTTAATTAAGATAAATATCCTTCCTCACACTCATCACACGCGACCCAACACGTTCATGGACAGTGATACGCCAACGCCGGTACGATACTAGACTGCTGAACGTGAACATGTTAAACCCCAAGCTAAAACCATCAAGAGATTTACTGCAGATTTGTTACAAAAATTGGTCCAATTCTGCCTTTTGGTAAGAACCTAAACAATATTTAAGAACTAATTTATCCAAAAAAGCATTTTCTATGTAACAATACTTTATGTTGTAACTCCTTAACATTCAAAGTGGTTTCCACAGAAACAATATAGGTAGGTATAAGAGGGATATGGCTCCCGAGGAAATAATAAAATAAATATTTCAATATACCTACTATGTATATGTATACTTAATGGTCGGTTTATTGTGGTGGATAAAATGTGGAATAAGCAGCCATTAGGTAATAGGTGCCTTCTTTTGCACTAGGTTATAGTTAGTATTTTTAATTGACAGCGGCACGTCCTAGATACCTAAAGTAGGTACCTATTTAATTTAAAGAACATTGTGATGACCTTGCAAAGCGAATGTGACTGGAGGGGGGAGGGGAAGGGGCTCGAATAATTTGACTTGTTGGAAAAAGACGTTTTATCCACTTTATCCACAGTAATAAACGCGGCTATACAAGTATTAGGCCTGTAAGTCATAGTCATAGTGGACCTTACCTCTCCTGAGAGAGCAAAGCAGAGCAGGAGAATCCATCGAAGCGGCTCCTTGGCCTCAAAACTTCGATGGGTCCAGTAGCGGTGCACGCCGCAAGTCGCACCAAAAGCACCCAAAATATAGCTTATTAACACTGAAAAACGTATAAGAGAACACATATTTTATTATTTAGTAGCGACCCGCCCGCGCTTCGCTTCGATTTGTGCTAGATTTCTGTAACACGTACCTAAACTAGTATTTCATATACATGTCCTAAAAAACATCTATAATTATAATCTTGGTTTAAACCCCATCAAAATCCGATGCGTGGTTTAGGAGTAGTCTGCGGATATACAGACAGACAGATGCGGTACGCGACTTTATTTTTTACTATGTTAATATAAAGATTAAACTACTTAGTTTACTTAAACTGACAAATTAAAGTAATATATCATTATGGTTTTTTTTTTAAAGCTAACAAACGTAGTTGACCGAGGACGTCCGTGACATCGTACGCGTAGAATTATTTTTCCGCAACTCCACCTATTTCTATCCACTGGGGGTCGATTTTCGAAAAATCCTTTCTCAGTGCACCCCAAGCAAGGGTACCAAAGAAATTTCTCCCTCTCCCAGTACCTAGGCTGTGCGTTGTCTGCCAGCGACTCTGTCATGGAAGAGTTTTATATGTACATAGGCTTAGCCCAAAGTTTATTATCGCATCTGTTTGTAATAATCAGTACTTACGATGAAGGAGTGTCTGCCATTTGGGTGCAAATGTTCCCGTTATCAAGTCGTAGCCCAACCATGCTGCAACTATGCCGTGGGTCAATACAAAATATATGACGTTTCTCCATCGAAGAGGCGTGAGAAACCCCACTGATCTCTCCATGTCCCGTATTCTCACCATAAACCGTGGTTCGTTTCTGGGTCTTAATTCGTCGTAGGCACATTGCTCCTTGTACGGGTTTTTGGTTGGTATTTCAGTTTCAGATATCTCATTTTTGGGACTCATTTTGTTACCTGTAAACACCGACATATTTTTTTCGCTAATGGTCAAAAATTGGATACAACTTATGTGTTAATTTCAGGGTATAACTACCTATCTATATTCCAAATTTCAAAATCCGTCCGGCCTTTCAGTCTGAAGTACTCATACTAACAAACTCACACTCACAAATATTCCCATTTATATAGTAATCTGATTAAAATGACCCAGTTCACGTTGAAAATCGTGATACTTTAGTGGCGTAGAATGTATGGATCCAAAAATGTAGATAACCTACCAGTTATGGTGCAGTCTAGGTGGGGTGTGAGGATTATCACAATGAATAATGATCAATCAATCAATGAATGGTGCAATCTAGTTAATTGCTACGCTATTGAGGACTATCTTTTAATCTAACTCAAGTTTAAGAATTTAAAAAAATGCATCGTAACTTGTCGGTCCTACCTGTCTTACGAGAGTAGCTGGACATGAGACATGTACGCTTTAAAAAAAAGATAAAGTTTCTGACATTAACAGACAGAGAAGACCACTAGAGCTCTCTAAGGGCTCTAACAGCAAGCTGCCTAAAGTCGGAGCAGTAAAATTTCACATCGATCATTTAAAATTTAAAAAAAACATGGCAACCTATGGAGGCAGTCGTCGATGTAGGTTTCCAAGAATGGGTCGCTGCGTCTTCTCCATAATCGAATACGCTGACCATTACTAAAAAAATAACTTTGCACTCGTCTGTGAAAAGCTCCAACTCCATCGATTTATCCTCTAATACAAATACTGCAGGCAGAATCTTTAACGATCTGCACGATGAACTTTGGACAAAGGAATTCGGGTTCTCTTATTTATCGCAGAAAATTGTATGGCCGATTATCACTTCCCATTACCACTTTTATTTCGCCGAACGTTCATTTCCCAACTTATCAAATGTACCTATTTGTTTTATTTGCCAACTTAACAGTTACCAACTCAACATGTGGGCCTTTTGCCAGAAATATGTTTAGCCGAATGTACGATACATTGGTTGGCAAATGAAATTCGGCCAATAAAAGTTCTGCGAAAAGGCAGTACACCAGGAATTCGACCAACTCCACGTTTCGCACTTAGCTGGTCTTTGTGAATCAATTACGTATATGTAGTTTGGTTACCTACATGAATAGCAGTCGTAAGCCACAGGCGATTTAGTAGTTGACGAGCCTTCACTTTGTGTTCTCGTCAGGCACTAAACCGGATGTAATCCTCGTGATCAGTAATAATAATAACACAACACAACAACGAACTCTACCCAAACCAAACCAGGTCTCCCTGCTACTCTGCCAGTCTCTGGGAAGCTATTCCCCGCGTGTTGGATGAGTTCAAAAAAAACCAACGACGAACCTGCTTACCGCTGTGTAAGGACTGTATCTAAAAGAAAGTAGACAGCTTTTCGACTGCATAAGTTTGTCCACAGACGTTCAAAAAGCAAATAGGTTTTACTAAATTATAGACCTATTTCTTAAGTATCCTTAAAATAAAAATATATTAGATATTCCATCAAATCTGTCAAAATGGGGAGAATTGCGTTAGAAGTGAGAAAAAATATTTTGGACGATTGGTGCAAAATTAAAGGGGTAACTATAAGAAAGCTTGCTAAAAAGTATAATTTTAGCCCTGCAGGTATACATAAACTAATTACTAAGTTCGGTACCACTGTCACCTTAGAAGATCTCCCAAAATCTGGGCGAAAACGAGGCCCTTCCGACCCAGAATTGCAGAAAAGAGTCGTTCAAATTTATTTATTTATTTATTTATTTATTTATTTATTTATTTATTAATATTCTCTTAATTAACACTAACAGCCATGCTACAACGTATTAATTAGTAATGAGAAAATGACATACAGCAGAAATTACAAGGTACCTAAGGCATTATCTACACCTGGACAGAGCTTATGGTGACAATTGTCTCTAAGTACCGACTGGCAGATGCGTAGAAACGCGACTCAGAGGTGTAAAAAATATCAAGTTGGCTGTCGCTGGCCAGGATGTCATTTAAGAGCTTCAGGGCCCGGTGCAGAGGAGAGTGAGCTAGTGCGCGGGTGCGCGCCGCCGGGATAGCGAAGAGTGGACGAGGGCGAGGGCGGAGCTGTTGGTTCGACAAGGGTGGTGACAAATGTTTCATCGAAAACCGACTCTGTCTATTCGGGATGCTGCTCGTAAAGCAAAAACTTCTATTGGAATGATCCAGCGGATTAAAAAAAGGTGCAATCTAAACATATAAAAAACAAAAACAGCCCAAACGTGATGAAAAACAGTCAATTGCTGTACGAAAACGTACAAGAAAACTTTATGACCGAGTTCTTACTAAAAAAGTACAGTGTATCGTAATGGATGACGAAACCTATTGTAAATTTGATTACAAAACTCTACCTGGCCCACAGTTTATAACAGTCTCGGCAAGTAAAAAGGTTTCTCAAAAGGATATGTCCATCAGTATGGAAAAATTTGGAAAGAAAATTCTAATAAGGCAAGCAATTTGTCAATGCGGGCTGAAATCAAAACCTTATTTCGCTACGGGAACTATAAACGCCCAAGTTTACAGCGACGAATGCTTACAAAAGAGGTTGCTGCCTTTTATCAAGAAGCATAGGATGCTTACATTATTTTGGCCAGACTTGGCCGCCTGTCATTATTCGAAAGTGACTAGAGAGTGGTATAAAGCCAACAAGGTAAATATTGTAGAGAAAGACATGAACCCGCCTAACTGTCCGGAAGTCCGTCCTATCGAAAGATACTGCGCCATTACGAAACGATCTCTTCAAAAAAATACCAAAGCTGCTACTCCCCTTGCTGACTTTAAGAAAAAGTGGAATAAGGCTTCCGAAAACGTGACCACAAAAGTCGTCCAAAACCTGATGCAGAATATCAAGAGGAAAGTCAGATTGCAGGCAAATGGTTTCTCCGAAAGATTATTGTTATTTAGTTAATATATTTTTTATTTACTTTTGTTATTTCTCAAAAACACGATCTAATTATATAGCTAATAAACCTAGTAGTTGTCTACTTTCTTTGAACATTGAAAAAGCTATACTTCCAATGATCGTTTTCACAAGTTTTCCTACTCTAAATGTTCGTAAAATGAATTTAAAAAAATCTGCAGCATACAAAGTTAATCAAACCAAATCTGACAAAAAAGTAAGAATTCAAAGTCCAAATGTATGTTTAAATCAAACATAATATATAAAACCGAAGAGTGATATCGAACAGTTCCGAACATCAATCATCAATACCTACATGGTTTAAGACCAAAATGTAAGTTAACAAGGGGCCATTATTATTTTGTTTAGATTAGATTTTTTAAAACTTAAAACGAGATTTTTACCGATGTATATTTTTATGAACATACCTTATTGGGCAAGATTCGTTAGAGGTTCCTTCCTTAGTAACGAGAAGTAGAAACGTTAGAGACTGGTAACATGTAACAAATCACCGAAATATATAGCCTTTAGTGGTAGGAAATCTAAAATTATAATTTTCATATAGCGTATTCTTTGAAGTGTGACACCTTCAAGCTTCTTGAATGTATTATTTTTATTCGATGAATTTTAAAGTGATCTTTGTACAGATATCCCGAGGATATTAAAATCTACTAGCTTTTCGCCTGCAACTTCGTCCGCGGAAAGTCAGTACTTTCTACTTACTTTCGTGCTTTTGTTACAGAGGGCGGTTTTTTTTTCTTCTTATTGAGATTTTTCGAAATAAATCAAACCTTGAATTTATAAGGATTTCGTACCCACCTTAAATGATAAGAAGGGGGTGTTCAAAAAAAGTTTACATAGTTAAGACAAAAGGACTAATGTTAAGAGACGTCAAGTTATACTTGCCCTCATACACCGATCAAATTCAATACACCTACGAAGAATATTTAATCTTCACTCGTTAGTAATATAGTTACGGTTCCACGCGATAGACTGAAAAAAAAAAAACTTTTTTTTGCAGTTTATTAAAAGGGAATATTGTACGCTGGTTCGACGTTTAACGAAGATGAACTTAACCTTTTTTTACGCCTCAAGGCCCTCAAGAAACATCCATAAGCAATATTTTGGTTGAATACCAGACTAGCAAAATTTGGTCTCAAAAAGCTGTTACGAGTAAAGCCAAAGTTCATGCTCTTGTAAATGAATTATAATTAATGGTTAAACAAACTTACCTGAAGTGAAGTTTGACCGTAATTATACGAGACGTTACATCCGAAGAGATTTAATATTCACTAGGTAGTACACTTTTGTATGTACTAGGCATCGAGCACAATTTTTAGATAACACCAAATAAAAATAAAAAAGTCAATTGAGTTCCTCGTTCCTTCCGCCGCCGCGCCCTCTGCCGGCGCGCGCGTTCGTCTTCATTACTTTAGAGACTAGCGTCCCTATACTCTGCAAAACTTTGGGATTAATGGTAAATGTGGTGAGTAATAACCACGAAATATGTAGTTGTGACTCATCACATGCATATTAAAGTAGGGCTGGGTGGGACTCTAAATCTCTTCGGATGTAACGTCTCGTATAATTACGGTCAAACTTCACTTCAGGTAAGTTTGTTTAACCATTAATTATACTATCGACGTTACATCCTCGAGATTTAATATTCACTAGGTAGATGTTTAGCGCCTTTTTTGCAGAGTCAGATTAGAGTAAAACAGTAGTTACTATGGTAATCATCATATATTCTGATTAGATGACATAACCTTCAACTTAGGTAATAAATCTCTAAATTATAAGTATCACACATTATAAACTGCCTCAGCAAAGGCATTATCGGCACTATCGTCAATTATTAGCGGCCTATTATAAAATTTAGAAAACACTAAAGAGTTTCCAGACCAACCTGCGGTTTTCTTTATTGCTTCAACTGAGAGTCCTTTACGCTTAGCCGCTGAAGTAGCGGCGTGTCTAGTGCTGTGTGCACTGAACGCGGCTGTATCTATCCCACTGGCAGCCAACGTCTGCTTGATCCAGCGGCTGATTGTACTGCAGCTAGCATTATGTATTGGCTTTTTATTTGTTAAAAAAAGCCGTTCTGTATTTGCATTACACCTAAAGCTTTGTGTCCTATCAATGTATGCGGATAATGTCTTTGCGGGACAGATCTCTACCTTATTTGGAAAATAAGGTATAACAAGGCATGGCATTGGCCGCCCAGGGGCGGATGTTTTTGTTAGATCATCGATAATGATTTTAATATTGGTTTCATTAACTTGTACATTAGAGGGCCTAATCAGAGATAACGTCTGTACTCGTTGTCCAGTTGACAATGCGAGCAGAGTCACCGTTTTAGAAGTTAATTGATCTAAACTTAAATTATCATTTGGATATAAGGTAGATAAGTGATCTAAAACTACGTTTGGGTCCCAGGTCGCCTGATATTTTGGAAAACAAGGTTTAATTTTATAGACTCCTTTTAAAAACCTGGAGACCCGTTTGTCCTCACAAAATGGTTTCCCCAATATTAAAGACAGAGCTGATCGACAAGTATTTAAAGTTGAATAACTAGCCCCACGTTGGTACTGCTCCGTCAAGAAATTTAATACAAGGGGCGTGGTCACTGAGAAGCAGTCTAACTTATTATATTTACAATATAGCCACCACTTAGCATACACACAATTATATTGTTTGAGTGAATTTGCAGCCAGGGATGATATCATTACGTCTATGGTTTGTGGCATTAACGACTGCCTGGAAAATGCTTCCCTGATAATAACATCGCCACCAGGGTAAGTTTCCTCCAGAGTGGGTGGTATGTCCTGAAAGGGGATAGGAGCAATTCAATGTTGGGTTGCAAGTAAATAGGTTCTGAGCACGACAGTGCAGACAATAGTGGAAACCAAGGCTGGCTAGGCCAATAAGGTATGACCATAATACCAGTTGCTTTATCCACAATTATTTTATTAAGGCATCTTAGTATCAGGGAGAAAGGCGGAAACGCGTAAAAGAAAAATTTACTCCAGTCAACTGTGAATGCATCAATATTGAAAGCATGCGGATCTGGGAGCCATGAAATATACCTCCGGCATTTAGAGTTAATTCTAGTGGCAAACATATCGATATCAGGTAACCCGAAATTGTCAGTTATTTGACTGTAAGCATTATATGATAATTCCCACTCAGTATCAATATTGGTTCGTCTTGACTCCCGATCGGCCTCCTTATTTTCCTTGGATTTTATATAAGATGCAAAAATGAACAATTTGCGGTCTTCACACCACTGCCAGATTTCGCGAGTAATGTCATTAAGGTGCACATATTGCACCCCGCCCATTCGATTGATGTACGAGATGGCAGTCGTGTTGTCGATTCTAAGCAAGATTTCTTTATTCCGCAAATCACTGGCGAAGCACTTTAGCCCTATGAAAGCAGCCTTCAGTTCTAAAAAATTAATGTGCCTTTCTCTTTCAACTACGTTCCAGAAACCATGTGACCGTTTACCATTACAATATATACCCCAGCCAGTAAGGGATGCATCTGAAAAAATTTCCAACGAATATTGGCTTGATGGAATTGGATTCTTAATGATCATGATGTTTTCTAACCACCATTTAAGGTCTGGAAGTACTTTATCACTCAAGATCATTTGACTGTCGTAATCATCCCCGGAATCCCTTAAAGCAAGAAATTTCTCCCTCTCTAAACGTTTAGTATACAACCAACCATACGAAACAGCCAGACAAGCAGAGGTAAGTAAGCCGAGATATGTAGCGAATTCTCTGATTGTCAGTGACTTTCGATTGGAGATATTGTTGGATTGGTCGTAAATATTTTTTCGTTTTTTATAAGGCAATTCTAGGCTCATGTCGCGAGAGTTTAACTCGAACCCCAGAAACGTGCAAATCTGACTCGGAAGTAGTTTACTTTTTTTACTATTTATTACAAAACCTAGTTTGTCCAACAGAGAGATGGTTTCTGTGACGCAGTTGTGGCATTCGGTATAAGTACGGCCTATACATAGTATATCATCGAGGTAAATTACTAGCAGTAAGCCTTTACTTCTCAGATGGGTAATAACCGGTTTCATGAGTTTAGTAAAGACATACGGTGCTGAGCAGAGGCCAAAAGGGAGACATGTAAATTCATAGGTAGCATCAAATTTGAACCTTAAAAATTTTCTGTTTGATTTATAGATCGAAATTAAAAAGTATGCGTCTTTGAGGTCAATCGTAGCTAAATAGCCGTATTTAGGGACTAGTTTAGTAGCGGTACGAATGTCCTCCATCTTAAAGTGATACTGATCAATAAAAATATTTAGCTTTTTAAGATTTAGTATAAATCTAAAAGTACCGTCACTTTTAGGAGTAAGAAATATTTTTGAAATAAATTGGTCAGGAGACTCTTTACATTTCACAACAGCTCCACAATCCAGAAGCTTTACAATGGCAATCTTAAGATTTGTATATTCTGTTGGGGAGAAAACAGGATTATTAGGTTCTATTTCTTGAACAACTGTGCAATTAAAGGGAATTTTGTATCCCGTTACATATTCTATAACAACCGGGTCATTTGTAATATGCCGCCATTGGTTGACGTAAAACTGGAGTCTACCTGCGTGAGATCGTACCTCTAGGGCTGTTTGCGTGGCAGCCGGTTGTCCCTCTTGAACGATGACGGCTGGAACCTCTCCGATGTCGTTCGCCGAGGGTGCTGTGGAGGCCCGCGTGTCTTGTACCCACCCGGCTTGTTTGCTCGTGGAGCTTGATGCCTGGGTGGGGCCTTCCAGTTTCCCTGACGTGGTGTATATTTCTTATTCGAAGGCGCGACGGGTGCAGCAGTATAAGACCTTTTGATTTGCAGTCCTGACTTCTCTGCTGTCTTTGAAGCTTTGATTTTTTCTCCGAGGTTCTCTCCGAAAAGATAAGAGTCTCTATTTACTTCTTGGATCATATTTGAAAACTTTTTGTCCAAACTTGGTAGAATAATCTTCCTTCTGGTGCTGGTATTCTCAGAATGAAGATCTGCCAGAAGTTGACTAATGTCAGCGACATGCTTAATAATCTCGAGTTTTTCCATCTCGCCCAAAATGAGAGTACCTGTGATATTAGACAGACCTGCAATTGCGTGTCCGAGTTGGTTTTGGATTTTCTCCATTCTCTTATCTCGTTGCCGAGATGACTCTGACATCACTGCTGCAATTTCAGGATTTAATTTAGGGGCCTTAAGCAATTTAAAGTTTTCTGGGATCAACAACTTTTCTGTTAGCTCCTGCTTTTGTTCTTTGTCTAAACCCTCAACTACTATTCTCCCCCATCGTTTAGAAATCTCTTCGGGGATCTTCGGACCGAATATTTCCTCTTTCTCCTTTGATCCACCAAGAGCATCTAAGATGTGAGCAGGTAAGTCCATCGATGGAACGTTCGGCATAGACGCGCTTGTGCTAGCGCTAGGAATAGGGTCGGGAGCTTGGGATGTGCTTGGTCCCGCCTCATTATTAACCGGGGCTTCGACCACCGATACCACAGACTTAACCCCCTCCGCGTCGGAGTTGTCAGACGCCGAGGTCATGGAGTACCCCTCGTAGTTTGAATAGTTAGCCATCGAGTAGTCGCATTGGGAAACTGTAAAATAGATCTTTATTGCAATGGCCGTATTATGTACATTTTTTGTACGCGGGGTCTTAGGAGGATAACATAACGCCCCGTAAAAAACCATGTCCATTATTGTCGACATAACCGAACGTATTTGCATTTATTTTACTTAATTGACGTTCGTAATCGCATTACGACTCATCAATAATAGTTATAGACGTGATCGCATCACTATTCTTAATAACTTATTGCAAATAGGTAATCTTAAGTAAAATAATAAGTTTTATGTCCAGAAAAATGAACAAGAAGTATTTTAAAGTCATTGGTTGCAATCGCGTCGCAACTCGAGACTGAAGTTATTGACCGTAATCGCGTCACGGTTCTAAATAACTGTAAAACAATTCCATCAAACATACTCGTAGATCGCAATATGGCTTCTAATAAAACCACTTAATTTCGCGACATGTAGGGTAGGTAGCACCGAGCGCCAGCGGCGCGCCGGCCGCGGCCCCGCGGTGCCCGCTCGTAATATTATTCTGATAGACTCACCTTCATCATCGCTATACGAATGACGTCGATCGAGACTTCGTTTGAGGCGTTTTATTTTGCGCCTTATGTCTTCAGAACTTCGTCGTTTCCTTTTCCCCATATTATGGAGATATTATTTGTATGAATCAACCCACTTAAAACACTGTATCTGTAAAATAATCTTTAAATAACGAGAACGCTGCGTGCTGCGATGCCCGCACAAAGAAAGCGAATGAAGACGAACGCGCGCGCCGGCAGAGGGCGCGGCGGCGGAAGGAACGAGGAACTCAATTGACTTTTTTATTTTTATTTGGTGTTATCTAAAAATTGTGCTCGATGCCTAGTACATACAAAAGTGTACTACCTAGTGAATATTAAATCTCGAGGATGTAACGTCGATAGTATAATTGCTTATAAGGGTGGATTAGGGCGCATTTTACTCCTCTTGCAGGGTCATATTGCAGCCACCAAGCCGTGAGAATCCTGACATTGAGTGGGTGATTTCCAAGAGATTTATATAAATATGGTCAATTGTTGTCGATGTATAACGATTTAAAACGAGACGTTTTCGTCGTGATCCCATCCAAATTGCCATAATAGGCACTTAGCCTATTTAAAAGCCACATGAACTTAACTACGATAATTAATTTGGAATTTACTTATAAATTCTTTACAAAAGCGTTTTCTTATCGGAAAATTACTTTAGTTATTTAGTTATATGACGAAAAAATTATAACACCAAGTAGACATATAACACGCAATTATATGACAATTTATTAAATACATTGTTGCGTCATATTACTGTGTTTTTAAAGCAGTTAATTAACCTAGTAATAAGGCAAAAGGCTTTGTAATCCGTTTAAATTGAAACTACATTTTGGGATTTACTTACAATGACTGTAAATAACCTTTATATGGCTTTAAGGCATACAATTACTTTGAAATTTACTCTTATAAGGTAAAAAAGTAACAGCTAATGCTTGCGATTAAATAAATTATCGCGGGCGTTCTCTAGTAGGTACCTACAGGAAGTAGAGAATTCAGTTTGCTGGTATCAGCATCAAAATACTTCTCTCATAAATTCAAGTAGATTTGAAAGGCACGACGTTGAAAACGAACAACTTTCCCAGTAGGTAGTGTAAACAATTTAAGCACCAGCACACTTTTAGAGCCTATTTTATTTTAAAGTAATTGACACAAATCAGAACAGTATAATTTTAGTTAGTAATAGTTAAATCTCCTCCAGAATTCAGGAGCCAAGCGGCCGCGCCCGTCGGTGCGTTTTCTTCTGTCACCTCGTTGCGCGGTAACGGCCGTTCAAACAGGCAAGTTTCGTGAAATGCCACTAGGGGGCGTCTCGTGTTGCTAACACGGCCATGCTGCTTCGTGCCTGCCCTCAGACACGACTGAATCTATAACACACAATAAAAATATATTCGAAGTATTTCAGTTTGTATCCTTATTTACATAACTATCCCTGATCAAACGCCTCGGTCATCATATTAAGAAATTTGTTTGATTTTGGTTTTACTCACATATCACCGCGCCTTTAGTCTTAGGTTCGTGTGGATACGTGAAGAAAACCTGTTAAGTAGTTTTAGGCCTGGGTTCACCTTTAGACTTAGGATAAACCACACTAACTTTTAGCACCGTCCCTTTAGACTTAGGAAACGTCTATTAGTTAGTTTAATTTAGGTCTAAAACAACAAACTATCAAACTTTATCATAATTCAAGCTGTAAAATGAAAAATGCAACTTGTTACGGTTTTACTCGACTTTACAGTGAATGACTTACACGCTTCACTAACGGTAAATTTAAATAAAGGTCAACTAAAATGTCTATGTAGGTGCATACATACCCTATTGCTAACACGGTTCGTCGTCGAGGTCCAAATCGTGAATTTTAATCCAAGGTTTCATGTTTTCGGCCGCAGCGTTACCTGTGTATAGCTTAGACGTCCTCTCACTGCCTCTTAGATCAGATATTTGGTACCTGTCATTTCCTAAAATCTTTTTGGATCTCTTCCGTGGTGGAGGCGAGGGCGTGCGCCCCTCACGGCTCGAACTACTGGACCGGGAGTTCGAGCTAGGGCTCCGTCGCGACCGCGCCCGTTTCTTCTTCCCCATTATTAGTGGGCCTATCTAACGTCCATCCCACTTCTGATGTAAACAATTTAAGCACCAGCACACTTTTAGAGCCTATTTTATTTTAAAGTAATTGACACAAATCAGAACAGTATAATTTTAGTTAGTAATAGTTAAATCTCCTCCAGAATTCAGGAGCCAAGCGGCCGCGCCCGTCGGTGCGTTTTCTTCTGTCACCTCGTTGCGCGGTAACGGCCGTTCAAACAGGCAAGTTTCGTGAAATGCCACTAGGGGGCGTCTCGTGTTGCTAACAGTAGGTAGATAGATAAAATAATCCATGCACACGCAGCTTTAGTTTTTAGGTACAATCAAGGACT
Organism: Acleris sparsana; assembly: GCA_923062465.1. Classification (NCBI taxonomy): domain Eukaryota; kingdom Metazoa; phylum Arthropoda; class Insecta; order Lepidoptera; family Tortricidae; genus Acleris; species Acleris sparsana. The sequence continues at coordinate 3,607,114 of OV281292.1, forward strand.
CTAATTGTTGAGACGGTATGGAACCCTGTCGCATAACGTTAATTATTAATTTTAGCGTATTTTCTTTCATGTGGCTTGACGATCATTATGACAGGGTTTTATATTGGCTCCACAATTCAAGTCTTTGACTGTATGCACATGCAAATGTGCCGGCCGACAGACATGTTTGAAGCGCTCCAAAGGTCACAAAAAACATTTTTCTCATTATCTTTACAAATAGGTAAATTAAAATTAACACTTTAAATAGCAACTGACGCTTCATTTGAATACAATGAATATTGATTTAGCTTTTTAGTTAGCCAGGTCTAGACGAAGCCAGCGCTGGCTGCCAGCACTGGCGGGAGTAGAACGCTGGCCTATTTGTCAAGCCAGTGGACTGGCGTCAGCGTTACTGGTTTCGTCTTAACCTGGCATAGAAACAAAATCTATCAAAACACAAAAAAAAATAGTCACATTTAAAAAGCTTCATCATCATTTCAGCCTATTGCAGTCCACTGCTGGACGTAAGCCTCCCCCAGGGTTCGCCACAAGGCCCGATCTCCCGTTTTCGCCATCCAGTCACCACCAGCCACTTTTTTCAGGTCGTCGGTCCATCTGGCTGGAGGGCGTCCTACGCTACGCTTGCCGAGCCGTGGTCTCCACTCGAGAACCCGTCTACTCCACCGATCATCGGTTCTGCGACAGATGTGACCAGCCCACTGCCACTTCAGCCTGCTACACTTCTGAACTACGTCAGTGACCCTAGTTTTATGCCGGATCATCTCATTCCGGATTTTGTCCCGTAGCGAGATTCCGAGCATACACCTTTCCATAGCTCGCTGGGTGACGTGTAGTCGGTGGGCTAGTTTCACTGTCAGGTTCCACGTCTCGGCTCCGTATGTCATGACCGGCAGGACGCACTGATTGAATACCTTGGTCTTCAGGCATTGCGGCAAGGGTGACTGAAAGACATGACGCAACTTTCCAAATGCTGCCCAACCAAGCTGCACTCTTCTGGTGATTTCACCCTCAAAGTTGTCTCTACCCAGCTGTAACTTGTGTCCTAGGTAGACGTACTCCTGGACAACTTCGAGGGCTACACCTTCGACGGAGACGATGCTCAGGGACGATGTGCTCATTGAACATGACCTTAGTCTTGTCTAAGTTCATCCCGAGCCCAACGCGTCTCGAGGCAGCATTAAGGCTGGACAGCATTTCCTGCAGGTCTTGTAGCGATTCTGCCATTATCACTATGTCGTCAGCAAAGCGGAGGTGTGTGAGATACTCACCATTGACATTGATGCCCATCCCATTCCACCGCAGAGTCTTGAAGACATCCTCCAGAGCATTGGTGAAGAGTTTCGGGGAGATAACGTCACCCTGTCTTACACCTCTGAGCAGCTGGATGGGTCTTGTTTGATGGTTCTGCACTTGGACGGACATAGTCGCCATTTGGTAGAGACTTCTCAGCACCTCCACGTACCGCCAGTCGACTTGACATCGCTGCAGAGACTCCAGAACAGCCCAGGTTTCGATGGAGTCGAAGGCCTTCTCGTAGTCCACCATCGCCATACACAGCGGTTGGTTATACTCCTCGGACTTCTGTATAACCTGCCGAACAGTATGGATGTGGTCCACGGTGCTATAGCCTTTACGAAACCCAGCCTGCTCCGGTGGCTGAAAGGCGTCTAATCTTGATGCCAGACGATTCGTGACGACTCTCGAGAACAGCTTATAGACGTGGCTCAGAAGCGTGATCGGCCTGTAGTTTTTAAGTAGTGTTTTGTCTCCTTTCTTGAAAAACAATGCCACTACACCTCTGCTCCACGCCTTCGGGGTAGTCCCGTTGGTTATTACAGTGTTGAAGAGCCTCTTCAACTCCTCCAGAACAGGTTTACCCCCAGCCTTGAGGAGCTCAGAGGCTACTCCATCTTCACCGGGAGCCTTCCCATTACTAAGCTGTATGAGAGCCGCCTCGATTTCGTCGACACCTACGTCTGGGAGATCGTCAGTGAAGTGGCGGGTAAGTGGGGCTCTAGGATCTCTCGCGTCAGGTGGAGGCTTTGGTGCGTGCGAAGCATACAGGTGTCCGTAGAAGTTTTCAATTTCAGCGAGTATCCCCGGGACTGATGTGACGGTTTCACCATTCGAGGTAGCTAGCTTTGTCAGATGACTCCTCCCCAGTGTCTTGGTGAAGACCTTCGACCCCCGGTTTCGCTCGATCGCCTCGTGTATTAGGCGGGTGTTCCAGCTGCGAAGGTCGCGTCTTACCAAGCTCCTGATTTTCTTGTGGAGTGACTGGGGATCTGGCAAGGATTCCTCAGGTGTCTCACGTCTAAATCGCATCAGATCTAGGGTCTCGCCAGAAAGTTTGGACTTCCTATCTGCTCGCCTTTTCCGAAAATGCCTCGTTCCCACTTCGCTTATCACCCCGATTAAGCCGTCCAGATCCTCGTCAACATTTGCCGGGGTCTCCAGTGCGGCGAATCTATTTTGCAATTCCAATTGGAACGCATCATGTCCAGTTTGGGGCACATTTGGACGAAGAACAGACCTCACCATGCGACTACGTTCGAGCTTAAAATTGATATTTAGGGTGCCTCGTACAAGCCGGTGATCGCTATCGGTATTAAACCTACTGATCACTGAGACATCCCTAAATATGTGCTTCTTGTCGGCTATGATGAAGTCAATCTCGTTCTTCTTCACACCGTCGGGGCTCTTCCAGGTCCACTTCCGTTGGGGCTTTTTCTGATAAAAGGTGTTCATACAGAACAGCCCCTGCATGCTAAGGAAGTTGACCAGCATTTGGCCCCTACGGTTTCTGCGCCCGTAGCTATGCTGTCCCAAACAAGATTCACCACATTCTTTTCCCACTTTGGCGTTGAAATCCCCCATGACAACGGTATAATGGGTTTTGGTGGTACGATGCATGGCCTTTGCCACATCGTCGTAAACGGCCTCCACCTCTTCGTCTGTGCTATTCGACTTCGATTTCGATTAAAAAGCTTGCCTTTCATTTATTTGAATATACACCGTGGGCCCGAATAACCCGACCAATTTTAACAATCGATACTTGAGCCTATTTGTAGAATATAATGGGTATAATATGTAGTCCAATAACGCATAATTTCCGAGATTTTTATTATTTAAAAATCAATTCCATAGTTAATTAAATTTGAACTCTGTCACCTTAACCTAAAGCATTATTTAATAAGAAAGATTCATGTTGTAAGTAGCAATATCACCCACATACAACATAAATTAATTAATCAATTTCTTATTAAATAATGCTTTAGGTTAAGGTGACAGAGTTCAAATTAAATTAACTATGGAATTGTTTTTTAAATAATGAAAATCTCGGAAATTATGCGTTATTGGACTACATATTATACCCATTATATTCTACAAATAGGCTCTAGTATCGATTGTTAAAATTGGTCGGGTTATTCGGGCCCACGGTGTATAACTATACTAGTCTTACATTAACAAGACAAATCTGTATTTAAAAAAATGATGTTCGTTGGTAAGTTCTTCAGTTGAGAACGTCTGAATAGTTTTGGGATTTTTTGAACGTTTGTATTAATAATAATCCGTATACTTAAGGTTTTTACGGTAAATCTTACACAAATGGACTTAGTGTCTAACTAATTCTCAGGCTTTGTATAATGGCTTGACATGCTCTCTCATATCTAGATCATCGACGTTATGAACGAACTATATCTACATAGACTGACAATCGCTCTACCAAAAGGCGACGACCGGAGACCAGATACAAAAAAAAAAAGGTACCAAGAAAAATATAAAAAAATATTAATTACAAAAATGTTATACTATCTATCTATACTATCTTAGTGATAGCGAATTCATGAATACGTAAGTTTTTAGGTGTAAGTAGGTAGAGAAGATAGGTATTTACCTAGCAAAGAAGGATGTTAATTTTTTGACCCATATGTATGTACAGTCAAAGAATTTAATTCCTATACCATTTCAAAGTGACGTAATCAATCAAAACGTAAGAGACTTATGATTTTATTTACATTGTCACTTTGGCATAGTCCGAAGTGGTATAGGAATAAAATTCCTGACTCTATGTAACAACTAACGCACCGTTTGCAAAATTCCTTCGGAAATATGATCCTTATAATTTTTGGGATGGATCATAGTTATAATCACTATGGAGCGGCCCTTATTAATGTAAAGTATTGCTATTTATTTTACAATTATAACGAAATTATATTTGAGATCCTCATAACGAGCCCTTTCATTTGATATATGACACAGTAAGGTTTACAAAACTCTTTTTTAAATTTCCTAGTTTGTCCCCCGAAAATGACCCTTATTTACAAAAAAAAAACTTTGCACGTGTGTTTGGATCATCAATTTTGTACCAAATTTCCACTCTCAACCGGTCCAGTAGTTTCGGAGAAAATTGGCTGTGACAGACAGATGGACAGACAGAAGCACGAGTGATCCTATAAGGGTTCCATTTTTTTTTTTTTGTACTGAACACTAAAAACCAAAACTCGCATTCAAAAAGGCAAAAAATAACGTCCATCTGAAGTCGTATGACTTCAGTTGGACGTTAGAACCTTACCTACCATTTTAAAAGAAGTGCGGGTGTAGGACCTTGTGCAGGGTCCGTCCGGATCGCTGCCACCATCTTATCCATTAACCTACCGCCAAACATCAGTGTTCGCATTGTTGTGTTCCGGTTTGGGGATAAGACAGCCGGTGTAATGACTAGCATAGAGGCATTCCATCTTAGTCCTCAGGGTTGGCAACGCATTTACAGTCTTAGGCCTAGAGTCTTGCGAATGCGAATGTCTATGGATCACAGTTTCCACTTACCATCAGGTGGCATGTGTGCTCGTTTGCCTTCTCTATGCCATAAATAAAAAGCTATTTTTCCGGTTTTGAGGGTGGGTTTTGGTTTTGAAAACATTTATTTTATGTTATACTTTTTAGTGAACATAATTATGCTGTTATGTAGTCCCACTTCTCAATTCATAAGAAACTAGAGAACATTTCAAGCTCGCCGCGTGAAAGACATAGTCATATATTTAAACCTTCGTCATAGTCGCTCAACTATCTTAATCAAGATGTCTTATCGCCACCCTTGATATAGGTACCATTTAGGAGGTCCGGTGGCCATCTGTGATCTTCATCATCAGTTCCACTTCACCAAATAGTGCCATGGAAAAGCAAATGCACGAGTTACAATTAAAAAAACCTTAGTCGCTATAGGGGTGCCTATAAAATTTGAGGAGTTCCCTTGATTTGTCCAAGATCCCATCATCAGATCCCGAGATTGTCAACATTGACAAAAAACAACAAGCACCAACTAGAAATCTTATCTTATCTTATGGTGGGGTCCTTATGGATACACTTCGACCCTGTGGGATCTTTTGTGTAATTACCCCTCTTTTAGCACTTAATCCAATGCAGCCTCCACCCCTTCCAAAAAGCGGATAGTGGAGTGCAATGGCAGTGCCTTGAAATCGTTCGGTTCTGGGTATCCACAACCGAGGATTTTCATTCTTACTCCGGCGAGGGCATCACATTCACCCAATAGGTGTTTCATTGTCTCAGCCTCTTCGCCGCACATTCTACAATCTGTGTTGTCATAAAGGCCCATCTTTGTTAGTAGATATTTAACCCCGAAGTGCCCGGTAAACACTCCGATAATGTATCGAAGTTGTCTTCTGCTGAGTTTCCAAAGTTTCTTGGTCCAGCTCTGGTCAACTCTTTCTATGAAGAGCTTTGCATGCCCTAAGCCTACCGTAGTTTTCCACTCTTTTTGGTGGTTTTCTAGGGCGTTGTTGTTCAGGGCTGCTTTTATAGTGCCCGGTGAGGGTGCCACAAATGGTTCAGGTCCGACGTATGCACCCTTGGACCCTTCCCTTGCCAACTAGAAAGAATACCCTTTAAAACAAAAACAAATCTTTAAATCGTCTTTAGTCGTCGTCGTTATCTATGAGTAATCGGGAATTATACATAAAATAAAATATCCCGACGAATTGAGACCCTCCTCCATTTTTGAAGTCGATTAAGCATAGTAAACTCAAAACTCAAATGTGATCAAACCCGAGATTCTTGTGGACCCATTACTCCGTCTGTCACCAATTTTCACAGAAGATGTATTTCTTTTGCCGCTATAACATCAATACCTAATAAAAAGAGAACAAATTAAATATTTAAGGGAGCCCCCCATACGACAAACGTGTTTCTTTTGCCGTCTTTTGCTCGATATTAATAACGGCAACAGGTAGACACTTGAAATTTTCACAGAATATTTAGTTGTATATTCACTAACCTAACCTAACCCCTTACCGCAAACAAAGCCATTATTTGACCTGCCATGCTTATTTATTTTTTGTAGCTTATGCTAATGTTATATTTATGAATAAAATACAGTTGTTTGTAAGAAACACACTTTTGTTAAACGAAACGCATATTTTTATTTGTCATAACACGCGATTTATATTTAAAAAAGATTGAGGGTAAATGCGGAAAGTTGGGCCGATGACGTCAGATTAAGTTGCTCGACTTTTACATTAAAAATAAATCCAAAAAGGGAAGTTATTACTCCAACATAAACACATTATTTGAAGCTTCTTTTACATAATATATATATTAAGTATTTATTATAATAAATATTGAGTATTGATAACGATTTGGAGCGCTCTTTTGTAAATGCCATAATTGGCTCCGTATGTATTGGCTTCGCATGCATTAAGAAGAATATTTCCTTCTTTTTTCCATACAAATTTAGCTCTGGGAGATAGCACTTCTCACCTCCTACATCAAGTCTAATTTCTCCGATTTTTGAATATGTTGTTGTAATCATGAAAAAGTAGTCTACAGCCATAAATAATTAATTGGAAAAAAAGGAAAAATGGACAACCCCAGCAGAAATATTTAACTTCCTGTTTAAAAAAAAACACGTATGTAGTGTAAATCTTCTTAATACTTGAACGCATATAGAGCCATATATATTGTCACATTCTTCCATCGTAATGCATACAACGCCATATCTGGCTTTATACTGTAACTTCCCAATATTTTTTTTGCCTATTACTATTTATTATATTAAGCAAAAAAAATAATCTGGTAAGTTTTTTTGTATCCTTTCTCATTAATAGGTAATTGATGCGGTAAGGGGTTAACAAGTAATTAAATTAAAATAAAATAGATATAGTAGGTATAAGGGCGGCTCTCATACAACAAACGTGATTTTTTGCTAATGTTGTATAGATAATGGTACGGAACCCTTCGTGCGCATGTCCGACTTTCACTTGTCCGGTTGTGTTTTATCGATGTATAGTCTGTCAAAGAGAATTACAATGTTATTGTGGCAAGGTTCACATCACATAGGTGGCCCTGTTTAAAACGTAGTGATTATATTCTCTTTGGCCCTGTTAACAATATACCCTGTTTTTTGGTAATGTCAATAAATTGGCCTCGTATTGGCTGCTTCTTTTAAAGTCGTTTAGTAATGTCCTTTAGGTACTCGAGCTACTCGAGGAATAATGCATAAATAATTGTAATTAATTTAAAGACTTATTTATTTTAACGATATTATTAAAGTTTATATCTAACGTTAAAAACTCTTGAAATCCACTAGTGTAATACATAAACATGACATTATTTATAAATGCAAGAGTGTACATGTACAACCGTGATATTTTAGGACATAGAACTGTCTCTTTTTGGCACACTGAATCCCCAGTCTGTATTTTTCCTATCAATTTGTTTCTCGTTTTCTATGCTTTAGGTCCTATTCTAAGCAATAGCTAGTTTTGTCCACACCATAGATATAAGATAACACTCCTCTATGTCCCACACATATGACACATACCCTTATATTCTTATTATCTGTGACATAGCCTTATATCTGTGGTCTGTCTTTGAGTGGCACATTTTTTAGTACCTACATCGGAGTTATTGTTTATTTTTGTAATCATTTTATTAAGTACTTTTAACTTACATACATAACAGTAGTGAAACATAGTTCGCGGTGTAATAACTTAAGTTTTATATTATTTAGAACTGGTTTAAAATACAACTGTAACACAAAACAGAACGGAAACTTGCAACATGAGAGAGGCATCGAATACTTGTGACCCTGGTTGTTATTACTGTTATTTTGCAATACCTAAGAACGTTTTAGGTAGTTGATCATCTTAATCAACTAGTAGAACAAAAACTAGATGACATATTGAGTTGCAAACATAGATTCAACAGTTACCAGGCCTAAAGATGGAAGAGGAGTTACGGTGCTTTGTGTGTAAGGAATTTTACAGAGAACCCGTGCTGTTGCCATGCGGTCACGCTCTCTGTCGCGTCTGCGCTATCCGTCTGCAGTGTCCAGTGCATGATACGGACGGTGCTTCTGCGACCGACTATCAGGAGGCTGACAAGGCGTCGGTTTCGAGCGAAACAGATAGCGGCGTGGTGTGTGGCTCCCGCCCTAACAGCTACGCAGGCACGCCCGCCGCGGTCGCCAGTCAGAGCGCAGCTTTCTGTCTCGCGTGCCCTTCATGCAGTAAACAAGTGTTCTTAGATGACAATGGCGCTGAAGGTCTTCCGCCGTTTCGCGTCATGCGAACGATTGTCGAACGCTTTGGCGGTGTCACTGGTACCCCACCGGCTGAAGAAGCTTGCCAGATGTGCGAAGGGGAGCGCCGGGCAGCTGTGGTGAGGTGTGAGCAGTGCTCAGTGCGCTACTGCTCAGGTTGCCGGGATGCTTGGCACCCTACTCGTGGACCACTTGCTCAACATGAGCTAAGAACCCTAGGCACAATATGTTCAGACCACGGCTCCCCACCAGTACTCTACTGCAACACTTGTCTAGTCCCTATATGCCAGCGTTGTGTTGCAGAAAGGCACTCTACACATGTTACACAACCATTATCCAGTGCAGCCAGAGCTCACAAGGTATTATTTTCACAGTTCAGCTTATCACTGCTTGTTATAAATAAAGTGTCTTCGATGTCATATAGTATAAAATACTTTTTTTTCCAGACTGAACTATCACAATCACTGCAGCAACTATCTGAACAAGCAAAAGCTATGACAGGGTACATCCAAGAGGTAAAAGGATGTGGTGATCAAATCAATGTAAGTACCTGAAGTACCCTATTAATCTAAAGGTGGAGTACGATGACAAAACATCAACTATTAGTGAACGTAAATTAAAATTATTTAAAGATTGTATTAAATGAAACAGATGTTGGGAGAACTGGTTTCTGTAGCCATTCTACAAACACAGAAAAACTATCTCCAAAGCAACAACTATGAGATAATATTCTACAAATAAATGGTGCTATGTGATGGTGGTCTGAAACATAGTATTGCATCAATTTCAGTATTAGGTATAAACATTTTAGTTTTTCTGTTATTAGTTCCATGTGCTTCTATTTATGATTTTTAGGATGTTTGGCTTTAGGGAGTGGGGGCTGAAATGTCACTCAGATTTCTATAGGCATATTAAAATTCACATGTTGATTTTTAAGAGCTATTCAACCATACCTCACAATTATCATTTCTTTTTAATTTAATTTAACTATAAGGGTATGCTGTAAAAATGGAATTGAAATTTTCTCTCACTTTTTAAATAGCATTATAATTTATCTATAATTTTTTTATTGTGCAATACACAAAGTAGGTACAAATAGTGGACTTGATCCATAATGGCAGTATTATCTCAGGTACCAACTTGAACTGTTTGAATCGTTATACATTATGTGAAATAAATGGTCTATGGTACATTCAAGTGTAAAAATATGGGAGAATGCAACATTATAAAAGTATTTCTCAATAGGTGCATTGGGAATTATTCCGGTGTAATAACTCTTCACCATATTTGCGAGAGGATTATTTTGATACATATATTTGCACTTCACTGTAACTGCCACCAGATATGTATCACTAGACATTTCCATTTCACGTCCGTATAGGAGTCGTGTGAGGAACTGGAGAGGCAGATAGAGCAGGTGTGTGCGTCGGTGGCGCGCGCGGTGGAGAGCCGGCGCGACGAGCTGGTGCGCGCGGCGCGGGACTCGCGCGCGCGCGCCGCCGCCGAGTCGCGCGCGCTCACGGGGCAAGCCGCGCAGAAGTTGCGCGAAGCCACAGCCCTGCTGCACTTCTCCATAGAAGCCCTCAAGGAATCCGATCCGGCTGCATTTCTACAGGTAACCCATAATTACCTGTCAGCAAGTTCACACCCATGTGTGCCCAGGTCCTTGGCTACGCCTGCTATGGTGCTTAATAGAAATACGTACAAAACAGTAGTGCCATCTACTGTTACCGTCTGCGGTCGGCTGCGGAATGACACCTTTACGACTAATAGTTTCTGCATAAAACTGCTGTGACATACTGACATCAAGACAGACATGACGAAACTAATTACGTATAGAATATAATACTAGGAAATCATAAAATGTAGAATATTAATTTACTTCGGTAAATTCAACTTTGAGAATATGTTTCCTAATACCATAATATTGCATCAAGCATTTAGGTAGGATACTCTTTCTAAAATTAGTTTGTTATCAGACTAGCTGGTGAGGTAATTCGCTTATCTATATGTGTCACAGCTATCCAATTGGAACTGAGGCTAATCAATACAACATATCGCAGCCAAAGCACTTACAACTCACTTTATTTTTATTAATATTAATTTATAATAATAATCTCACTTTCTAACTTGGTAGTGATCCGTTTTTACAGATATCTTCATACTTTCCTAAGTTAAAACGTCACGTTAACTATTTGATTGTCATATGTGATATAAAAAAAACAGTTTATAGAAACGAATCTGAGCTCACGACTTCATCCGCTTTAAACTTGTTTAAGCTTCTTTCCTTAGGTGTACATAAAAGCTCCTGTACTTTTTTCCTGGAGAATGCTTAACTAAGCTGCAATCCTCACATTGAGCATGTGCCCCAGGGCTATCTGTATGTCGGATTTAAGCTATGTTCATTCCAATCCGTTCAGCCATTCCATCGTGATTAAAGGACAACCATGCAAACGCTAATCTAAATATCCTCAATAACACACTAGTCAGTTGACGGCACTTTTCGTTGTTCATGTTTTATTTGGCGCGCGAGTAATAACGTCGATACACAGCATTTATAATACTGGTGTGACAGTACAAAACGCTGGCGACTTCGTATGCGTGCAATTAGTTTCCTGCTACTCCCCCTATTTCTCCTCGTTGGGGGTCGATTTTCAAAAACCTTTCGAGACTATCTCGAACGAATGATTGTTTCTTAATTCATGTTGTTTTTTTGTTAAGTGTGTCACTTTCCGTCTCTTCACCTAGCGGTTCCAACGGAAGACCAGTGCTGACCTTACGGCTAGCGAATGCTGAGTTGGGACCGTTTTGCAACAATTTCTCTGTCTTGTTCTTTTTGTATTTATGTGATGTAATTTTGTATTGTTGCGAATAAATGTCTCTTTATCTTTATCTTTCTTAGTGCAGTTCTTAGGTACCGAACAAATATTCTGTCAGTCAACGTTCTCTACTGTCATTGATAAGCTGTTTTAATGGAATTAAGCGATAACAAAGACAAACACATTTATTGCCAGAACATAGTAATTATACAGATCTTTGTGGCACAGGAAGTGCTTGTGTTCTACCTTAATTAGGCATGCAGTGTTATATAATAATACAGATCGTATTTCATCAAGGAACTCCCGAATGGAATAAAAACATTGTTCCAATAGCCACCTTGTGATTAAATGGTCTAATTTATTCAAGGGACATTTCTGTATAACAATTGGTAGATGATTGTAAATTTTAATTGCCAAACAGTAAGAATTAACTTTAAAAATATTACATATCGACGTCGAGGCAAGTACAGTTTATCCTTGTATCTAGTGGATCTTGTGAAAACTTCAGCATGAGTAGCAAGCAAACTAAGGTTTTTCAACAATGGAAACATAACGGCAATGCAACGGGGAGCCCGTTAATCTACATTATAATTGAAAGTTATGCGAATGAGAGGATCAACACATGAAAAAAAACTGGTCAAGTGTGAGTCGGACTCGCGCATTGAGGGTTCTGTACCGCGGCACGGTAGGTATTATTATATTCGAATTTTAATGCTATTCGAATTGAATCAGCGCGAGCCCAACTCACACTTGACCATTTTTAGTATTTATTGTTTTCTGCAGGGTATTTAATATAATAAATAATCATATTTGACGCTTGTATTTTTAACGTGTTTTCAATACAACAAAAATAAAGGTTTAGAGAAAAAAAACTCGTTCTATACAGTTTACGCCTTGTACTATTTTACTTTTATATTTTTTTATTTGTTCGTATATCCACCGTTATACCCGTATTAACTAATAACACAGCTTCTGGTTTTTTTTTATCTATTACTGTCTAAAGATATTCTTTAAAATTCGGAAGGACGGACGGACAGTGTAGGCATATAAATAAGGATGCGTTGGGCTCCCTTCAGGTATGGAACTCTGAAAATGAACTTGGTAAGTTTATGCTTAGGCACCTGTACCACCGCCGACGATGAGCGGGAAGCTAGCAGAGAGCGATCGACTATTAATATACGTGTCTCTTTTATTGCCATGGGATCTATATCGTTCGTTAGTTTCTTGAGCGAGATAATAGTCGATAGCCAATCGCTTTCTCACCGGCAGTGGTCCAAGTGCCATAGTCGTCTCGTGTGTTGTGAAGGTGGGCAGCGTGCTGTGCGCGCGCGCGGCGGAGACGGCGGGCGCGCTCGGCGAGGCGCGCGGCGCGGCGCCCGCGGCCCCGGCGCTCACGCTCGACGCGGAGCCCGTGCTGCGCGCCGTCAAGGCTCTCAACTTCATCGAGTGCATCCGTAAATATCCCTCCTTACTAGAATCTACTATTATGTTGAGGTCACATGTATATGATGAAGTCGGCAGTGTTCCGTGATCTGCATCCCAATAACCATAACGCCTATGTGTCTGTTCTTTGATAACGTGAAAACACGATTAGAAACAAAATCCTCAAAAGTTTTATTGTTCAAATGACTCCTTTTTTGCATGTTTTTTGGTTGAACCATCGAAACCGTACGATCTTTATTGAAGCCTTTTGATTTAATAATTGTGAACTTGTTACTTCTTAATCCTGGTAAACCACTTTATCAATAAATGTTGTGGTATAAAAATAAAAAGCAATTGTTTGAATTTGACGTGATGAGCGCAAGTATGAGTCACCGACTTTTCTCGAACACCAAAATACTTTAAAACCTATTGCACTGTACATCTGAAATATCAATGGCGAATATGGATATCTTCAGCTTCCACGACGTATGCCGATTTCAGGCTTACGTCAGGTTAAAATTTGACATTTGCCCATACTAAATGTGTCTAATTTTAATCCGAAGTAAGCCTCCCTATCCGGGGTTTTAATATAGGGTTCGGCCATAAGTAATTCTTCTTTCCATTTATGCACACATTTGGAATGCAGCAGCTGAGGAGGCAATGAAATCCCCAGGTATTGGGTACAGTTTGACTTGCATGTGTTCGTTTAGTTTACACGTAAAACGAGTTAAGGTCCGGCGCAAACGAGCAGACGGCAAGAAAGAGGATGTTAAGTTTATTTAGGTATAGTTTATGCTTTTTTAATTGATTACAATCAATGGTTTGGTTTTTGAATTGATTGGTTTTTCTGCTTATTAAAGCAGACCTCGGAATATACGGGGCAAAATAAAATGGCAGCATAGGATGGCCTACATCGATAAACTCAATTACCGATACTTATCTAATACACTAGTGATCGCCCCCAGCATTGTTCGTAGGTGAGTATTTTTTTAATTTTATTTTGCCCCTACTACTTCCACAAAAATCGAAGTCTTTTAGCCACCTGAAATGGATTCATCTGTCGAGACGGAGAAGTTTAACGCCCGGAAATTTGGAACAAATTCTGATCGTTTATTTTAACAATAGTAAATGGGACAGTCATTCTGAAATAAGAAAAAAAAAAATTGTTGATTATGAGTGAAGGTTCAAAAATCCTTTTATAATGTTTTCCTGCTGAACTACTGTTATTTGATATTATATTTAATTTAATACTTGTAGCTTTATATAATGCTAGACTAAGTTGTACCATTGTACTGCTGAGTTTCTTGCGGCGTTTCTTCTCAGCAGTGGTCTCCTCTTGGGAAGCGCTGGTAGTATCTTGACGTGTAAAAGTGCCCGAGCGGCCTACTTACTGAATACATTTCTTTTATCTTTTATCTTATCTTTTAATAAAGAATAACCAGAATTATGTTGCTATTTTGTTACGTTTGCAAAATTTCAATAAAATTTATTTTTTGCAAACAAAACTTAAACCGACTAGGATACAGGTAAAGCATTGATAAATGAGTTTATCGATAAAGGCGATCCCTAGGTGTTATTTAATGTTGCCCCGTATATTCAGAGGTCTGGTAATAAGGTATACCTTTAATGCTCCGAGACCGATTTCGATATTCCCCTACCCTTATAATATCGATCTTCATTCATACTCTATCACATGTCCATTATGTGTGCTAGAGTCAACTCAGATTGTTAATTCAAGATTAAAACACGTTGCCAATACACTAAAATATTTCTTGCAGGAATATATTTGCACTACTTAAAAAAAACAGAATGGTTTCTTCATTGAAATTTTAAACATATGATTTTATAAGCAATAGGTATTACTTACTTACATGCATTAATTATTTTTAAACCGAAGTGATTTTTGGTAGCAAAATGCTTCAGTTCTTAATAACATTTGGTACATTTCATAAGGATTAAAAAAAATATAGTTTTTACAATCTCTAGAAATTTCTATAAGTAGTCTGTTTTTAATTCTAAAGACTAATCTGACAGATGGCCGGTTGTGAAAATGACTCCAAACATCAATTCACTGTTTTCTAAAATTCGGCCACATCTGACATGCATTAACTTGTCCATATGGACAGAAGCCATTTCAAGAAAAAATGAATTTGTATGCATTAACTTATTGTTAATATGAATGTATCGTATGGGTTGATAATATCTGAAATGTCCACCTGACAATGACGTACGACACTTTGACAGTGACATGAGTGGTAGATTTTTTGGGTCTTGAAGAGGAAATATTCATGACTTCAATAAAAACTGATTGATGTAATAAACAGTTGAGATTTATTTTTCGTCTAGCTAAACAAATAACAAACATAAGCCAACAAATATTTGATCCTTTCTCTTTCTAGCGAAACAGAATTTAACATGGAGTTCGTATGGCCGACCGTTTACATGACGTCACAGTGCATATTGGATCTCTTTCTAATCGCGGTCTAATTAACAGTTTAAAATGCTTGTAGCATCCGTATTTCTTAGCCGATTGTATTTTTAATTTCACTTTTGGTAATCCCTTTTAGGGTAATTTCTAGGGATTTAAAGATTCATGCATTCTCCCTATTAGTAATCCATGTGTATGTGTAATGTAGCGCCGGGCGCGCCGGAGATGGCGGTGGAGGCGTGCGCGGCGCGCGGCTGCTCGTGCACGGTGGCGTGGCGCGCGCCGCCCGCGCCCAGCGCCGTGCGCGGGTACGTGCTCGAGCTCGACGACGGGCTCGGCGGGCCCTTCCGGGTGAGTCACACGCACACCTTCACCCTTCCTAGAGCTGCTTGCCCAAATATACGCTTGTATCCGGATTCACCACTTCTTTGACTACCACCGACCGTAGTTGTGTCGCATAGTTGCGATCCGATGTGAGAATAAGACAACGGGTGAAGTGATTTGCATTCGGCAAATCTAAGTCCTCGGGGTTGCCAATGCGTTTGCAACGTTAAAATGTCTACAAGCTTCAGAGTCCATTTACCATCAGATATACACTCGAGCTTGTTCTTGATTACCTTCTCCAAAAGTTCTAAAATCGCTAACACGAATGGAGAATGTCGGTAGGTACGCCAAATCGCTTGAAACTTTGTTTCAGTAAAGTTTAAAAATAAACAAACATACTACTATTTGTTTCATTCAAATAGACCCTGTAGTTTTGATTCTACGAACGTTTAAAATTTCGGACAATAATATTAAAACGCGCGATCGCCATCTTGCTACAGTGACGTCATCATTTAACAGCGGTACTCGCCCTTATATGAACGAGTAAGTTTGCAGGGCTTATATCTTTTTAACCGAAATAAGTAGCAAGTTGAAATTTTCACAGAATATGTCTTATTAATAAACTCTATCGTTTAATATTATAAAATGAACGATAAATCAAATCCCAAGAGGGGTCCCCATACAAGAAACATGAAAAAAACCCATTTTTTTTAGCATTTTTATTCGGATTGTATTTTTATAATGGCTTCTTATTTTGATACTATTTTAAGCTTAAATTGTAGTCTAACTTTCATAGTTTACGACTAAATAGAAATCTCAAGTAAAACTCCTACAAATATGTGACAAAACTGATTTTATCAACACGGAGTTTTAGGCGGTCACCCATCCTGTTTTAGACTACGTTTGTAGTTGCTTAACTTTGGGAGGCGAGACCCGCGGTTAAATGATGACGTCATCACCCGTGAGCGCTCGCCGCCAGGTTTCGAGCGCCGGATACGAAGTTTAAAATTCAATATCTCGGAAACTATTTGACGTATCGAAATGATTTTTTACAGTATTTTTTGTTTTTAATGGAGAATATGATAAGCCAAAAATCTCAACTGGCCGACATTCTCCATTCTATATCGTAGTTCTGTGAGACTGAGTAATCTTTAACTGTTGTTTACAGGAAGTGTACTGCGGGCGAGAAACTATATGTACAGTGGACGGGCTTCATTACGCGTCACTATACAGCGCGCGCGTGAAGGCGTTTAACGGCGCGGGCGAGGGGCCCTACAGCGAAGTCATCGGTCTACAGACCTCCCCATGTATTTTTTTTTCCTTATTTATACACGTTTCTCATGTGACGGGCATTCTCTGAGCGATTGCTATAAGGTAGAGACGTTGTGTCGGCAGTGGCATGGTTCAGCTGGGACGCGCGCTGCGGGCTGGGCGCGGGCGCGCTGGCGCTGTCGGCGGACGGGCGCGGCGCGCGCGCGGGCGGCTGGCAGGCGCGCGTGGCGCTGGCCGACACGCCGCTGGCGCGCGGGCTGCACTACTGGCGCCTGCGGCTCGACGAGTACGGGGACGACGCCGACCCCGCCTTCGGCGTCGCGCGCGCCGACGTCGCCAAGGACAAGATGCTCGGTGAGTCGCGCCGGCCGACCGACGTCGCCAAGGACACCTGTTGCCTGTGTCATGAGGTGGGCTGCCTTATCCGTCCGTCTGACTTCACTGGGTTTAGAACAAATGGGGTTTTCGGTAGTATATTAGATAAATGGCGTAGCGGTTGATGATCGAATTGTTTGTCTTTTGTCTTTATTTATAATAATGGGCTGCGGTGTTTCGTGCGCAGGCAGCGACGCGCTGGGCTGGGCGATGTACATCGATGCGCGGCGTTCGTGGTTCGTGCACGGCGGCGCGCACGGCGGGCGCGTGGCCCGCGGCGTGGCCCGCGGCGCCGCCGTCGGCGTGCTGCTCGACCTCACGCGCGGGACGCTGCGCTTCACCGTCGACGACCAGCCGCAGGTGTGTGTGTGTGTGTGTGTGTGTGTGTGTGGCCCGCGGCGCCGCCGTCGGCGTGCTGCTCGACCTCACGCGCGGGACGCTGCGCTTCACCGTCGACGACCAGCCGCAGGTGTGTGTGTGTGTGTGTGTGTGTGTGTGTGTGTGGCCCGCGGCGCCGCCGTCGGCGTGCTGCTCGACCTCACGCGCGGGACGCTGCGCTTCACCGTCGACGACCAGCCGCAGGTGTGTGTGTGTGTGTGTGTGTGTGGCCCGCGGCGCCGCCGTCGGCGTGCTGCTCGACCTCACGCGCGGGACGCTGCGCTTCACCGTCGACGACCAGCCGCAGGTGTGTGTGTGTGTGTGTGTGTGTGTGGCCCGCGGCGCCGCCGTCGGCGTGCTGCTCGACCTCACGCGCGGGACGCTGCGCTTCACCGTCGACGACCAGCCGCAGGTGTGTGTGTGTGTGTGTGTGTGTGGCCCGCGGCGCCGCCGTCGGCGTGCTGCTCGACCTCACGCGCGGGACGCTGCGCTTCACCGTCGACGACCAGCCGCAGGTGTGTGTGTGTGTGTGTGTGTGTGGCCCGCGGCGCCGCCGTCGGCGTGCTGCTCGACCTCACGCGCGGGACGCTGCGCTTCACCGTCGACGACCAGCCGCAGGTGTGTGTGTGTGTGTGTGTGTGTGGCCCGCGGCGCCGCCGTCGGCGTGCTGCTCGACCTCACGCGCGGGACGCTGCGCTTCACCGTCGACGACCAGCCGCAGGTGTGTGTGTGTGTGTGTGTGTGTGGCCCGCGGCGCCGCCGTCGGCGTGCTGCTCGACCTCACGCGCGGGACGCTGCGCTTCACCGTCGACGACCAGCCGCAGGTGTGTGTGTGTGTGTGTGTGTGTGTGGCCCGCGGCGCCGCCGTCGGCGTGCTGCTCGACCTCACGCGCGGGACGCTGCGCTTCACCGTCGACGACCAGCCGCAGGTGTGTGTGTGTGTGTGTGTGTGTGTGGCCCGCGGCGCCGCCGTCGGCGTGCTGCTCGACCTCACGCGCGGGACGCTGCGCTACACCGTCGACGACCAGCCGCAGGTGTGTGTGTGTGTGTGTGTGTGTGGCCCGCGGCGCCGCCGTCGGCGTGCTGCTCGACCTCACGCGCGGGACGCTGCGCTTCACCGTCGACGACCAGCCGCAGGTGTGTGTGTGTGTGTGTGTGTGTGTGGCCCGCGGCGCCGCCGTCGGCGTGCTGCTCGACCTCACGCGCGGGACGCTGCGCTTCACCGTCGACGACCAGCCGCAGGTGTGTGTGTGTGTGTGTGTGGCCCGCGGCGCCGCCGTCGGCGTGCTGCTCGACCTCACGCGCGGGACGCTGCGCTTCACCGTCGACGACCAGCCGCAGGTGTGTGTGTGTGTGTGTGTGTGTGTGGCCCGCGGCGCCGCCGTCGGCGTGCTGCTCGACCTCACGCGCGGGACGCTGCGCTTCACCGTCGACGACCAGCCGCAGGTGTGTGTGTGTGTGTGTGTGTGTGTGGCCCGCGGCGCCGCCGTCGGCGTGCTGCTCGACCTCACGCGCGGGACGCTGCGCTTCACCGTCGACGACCAGCCGCAGGTGTGTGTGTGTGTGTGTGTGTGTGGCCCGCGGCGCCGCCGTCGGCGTGCTGCTCGACCTCACGCGCGGGACGCTGCGCTTCACCGTCGACGACCAGCCGCAGGTGTGTGTGTGTGTGTGTGTGTGTGTGTGGCCCGCGGCGCCGCCGTCGGCGTGCTGCTCGACCTCACGCGCGGGACGCTGCGCTTCACCGTCGACGACCAGCCGCAGGTGTGTGTGTGTGTGTGTGTGTGTGTGTGGCCCGCGGCGCCGCCGTCGGCGTGCTGCTCGACCTCACGCGCGGGACGCTGCGCTTCACCGTCGACGACCAGCCGCAGGTGTGTGTGTGTGTGTGTGTGTGTGGCCCGCGGCGCCGCCGTCGGCGTGCTGCTCGACCTCACGCGCGGGACGCTGCGCTTCACCGTCGACGACCAGCCGCAGGTGTGTGTGTGTGTGTGTGTGTGTGGCCCGCGGCGCCGCCGTCGGCGTGCTGCTCGACCTCACGCGCGGGACGCTGCGCTTCACCGTCGACGACCAGCCGCAGGTGTGTGTGTGTGTGTGTGTGTGTGTGGCCCGCGGCGCCGCCGTCGGCGTGCTGCTCGACCTCACGCGCGGGACGCTGCGCTTCACCGTCGACGACCAGCCGCAGGTGTGTGTGTGTGTGTGTGTGTGGCCCGCGGCGCCGCCGTCGGCGTGCTGCTCGACCTCACGCGCGGGACGCTGCGCTTCACCGTCGACGACCAGCCGCAGGTGTGTGTGTGTGTGTGTGTGTGTGTGTGTGTGTGTGTGTGTGTGGCCCGCGGCGCCGCCGTCGGCGTGCTGCTCGACCTCACGCGCGGGACGCTGCGCTTCACCGTCGACGACCAGCCGCAGGTGTGTGTGTGTGTGTGTGGCCCGCGGCGCCGCCGTCGGCGTGCTGCGCGACCTCACGCGCGGGACGCTGCGCTTCACCGTCGACGACCAGCCGCAGGTGTGTGTGTGTGTGTGTGTGTGTGTGTGTGTGTGTGTGTGTGTGCGTGAGTGCAAGCGTGCGTACGTGCCAACGTACGTGAGTGCGTATTTATGTCAAATTATTGTATATCATTTCATTTTATAGCAAATATGCTAGACTCGTGTGCGTGTGTGTGTGATGCGCGAGAATTAATTAACAGTGTGTATTTTTTCTATTTTCTATTTTTTTATATTGTGTATTGTATAGGGCGAGATTGCGTTCACGGGGCTCCGCGGCGCATTCTACCCGGCCGTGTCGCTCAACCGCGGCGTGGCCGTCACGTTGGAGGCCGGCCTGCCGCCGCCGCCCGAGCTAACCCTCGCTTCGCTCGCTCTCGAGTGAACACTGACCTACTCTGGATTACCTAACTCGTGTTCATAGCTGTCTGCTAGATAACCTTTTTAAACTTTTCAACTCCTACACATACAACATTTATCCGTCATGGTGGCCAGCGTAAAATAAACCTGAGTTTCTATGAGGCAATGTTGACAGCTCTGGTTTTAAGCTGTCATTTGTATTTTGTATTTGACATGGCGTTGAAAAGGTTCAAACATGTTTACATATCTTGGCACTGGCAAAACTGAGTGTGCTTATTGACAAAAAATGACTGACAGATAGTTGCGTAAGAAATTAGTAAAAAATGCCAAGTTAGACTTGAAATTATATATCAACCTGATTAGTAGCAGCGTTACATTAGATAGTTCTTGTATCAAATTACATAGTTAGCATACGAGTTGACTTTCTGACGACTCCCAGTTAGTAGAATTTAGGCTACAAAGTTGTGTCGCGTATAACTACGGCAACCGTGTACTTTTCAGTTTTGATTCTAGTGGGCATATTTTTTATATTACCTACCACAAAAGCATTTGTAAATGTTACTAGTAGATTAGATGAGACCGATAAGTATAGGATCCAAATGACGTAACCTGTAATGCTTATGACAAATCCAACTTTTTTGAAAATTGTTTCGTCAATGATATGCACCTCGTCTAGGGTCCTACTCTGTACATGTCGCAACCAATCAAGTATTTCCACTAACACGTTTGTGACACGACTTGGATAATGTGTAAGTTCTTACTGAAAAGGAATAACAATAAAAGTTATTGCTATGCATAAACTAAAAAAAATGCTATTGTTTTCTAAGGTGTACATCCTGAAATAAAAACCTTTTCAGTAAAAAAACACTTATGCAATGATTATGACTAACAATACATTCGGACTACAAATTTTTATATGAACTTTTTATATGTAAGTCTGAATTCGCTGACGCTCTATGAAACAAAAATCTAAATGTTCTAACAGTGTTTGTTTGTTTTTCTTAGTTTGCATTAATCAATTGCAATACTAATACAGGCTGCTCGAAACTCTAATTTTTTTTAACATTTATTTTCCTGGGTTGAAATGGCCTAATCAACGAGAGGTGTGAATTTTTGTGCACGTGGTAGGGACGTAATATAAATGTTAATACTGTTTAATATTTTTTCTATTCTCTTTAATGTATCCCAACGGTATACTAACAAATTGTACGTCGCTGTTTAGGCATTTTGTACATGTTTTGATATTTAAATAGCCGCCTCAGAGTTTGCAAGTTCCATGTAGTCTTAAGAAAAAAAACAGCCATGAATGTTCAACTGGACTAGTCGTTTATTTGGAATTAGGTTTAGTAAACGAGCAAGTTAGCCCAACGCATAAGGAAGTAGCGTTTTGCTCTCCGAACGATTAACATGGCGGAATAGATTGTTAACCAGGTCTTTTGCTTTTGACATTTTGACAAAATAATTTGGCTGACAGTTTGCATATCATTTAGTATTTAAATATAGTGTAAATAAATACGATTTTATACTAGCTGAAAAACTTATGAGAGCAAGTAGAAGGTGAATACAAACGCGAAGTTACTTTTAAGTAGTATTGCGTTGTATTTAATTTTGAAGTATAAAATCACATTTCCTCACATTATATTTAAACTAGAATTGTACAGTCAAGTTCATAAATGTGTACATTTTAGTACCTTGTCTATTTAATGACATGTTTAAACTGCCACAAATGAATCGTCACAGCGATTAAAGTAACAAGGTACTAAAGAGTAAGGTCGCCGTCAATAGAACTTGCAAAAGATGTAACCAAACCAAACGAACCAATTCACCATGATTACTCGATAATCACGAACTTTTAAAGATCCAGTGAGATCTTTGCAACGATTTATACACTAGATCACTTCTTTCATATTAAGTTTCAAATGAAGTAACTATTCATTATACGTTATTTTTAATAAAAACACGCTTGGTGAATATTTGAGGTTATGTGTCAAACATTACTATTTTGTTTACATAGTTCACAAGTTCTATTGACGCCGATTCTACACATATTTATGAATTCGACTGTAAGTGCCTATTGTCTTGCGAAAGGTTGTCAAAGTAACGTCCACAGGGTGCTCGCCCTAAGATGTGTGGCCACCATATTGTTATGTGTTCTTAAATTTAATAGCTACTGTATTTATTTACTAAGCATCGAATTTGTATTCCGTTTATTATTTAAAGATGCGTACCCGCCCAATAGGATAGTAAGTTTAATTAGCGTGTATTTTAATTATATATAATAATATATTATATTATTATTACCTTCACAGGTAAATTGTACTTAGTGTTGAAGTTGAATGGTGTTCTCTATCGTATTACTTGTTTCATTATGTTTGTACTTAAGCAAGTCTTCAATAAATCGAAAATAATGATAACCAGCAACTTGATGTCAAGATCACCGGACCCGTTGGTGATTTATAAAGTTTATCTTGTATAATAGACGAAGATAATAACGGCGCGCATTCATGAATTGAAAACAATAATGTAAATGATGAATATGTATGCTGTTGGCATGTCTTTAGTAAATAAATAAATAAACAGCTGGTACCTGATACAGGTAGAATGAACATTTTAGATTTTACCGTCTACGAATTAGGTAGCCTTGTTATTGCTACAGACGTATCCGAAGTACAGTGAGGTACCCCGAAGCGAAAAGGAAGTCAATATCGAGTTTGATCTGTGTATCCGTCTGTTGCATTGTAACTCCAAAACGGCTGGACCGATATGGACGCCGCTTACGTGGATTGTGAAGATAAAAGTTTCCATAGAAATGCAGTAAAGTTTCTCTCCCCTTAAACTTAGTCTGATTTGAACAATTTTCGAATGTTAAAAACAAAAAACTGTCAGTTTTGCATTCCCAAAAAATATTTCTTGGAAAGAAAAAAATACCGAAACGTACAACCCTAGTTTTCCATGACTACAACATAATTGAAAAATCGTGGAACTCAGAATTGATTTAGGGGGTGAAAAACGTTACCGCCCGGACCTAAATATGGAAAAAAATACCCGACGCGATGCCTCGCCTTACATGTTAAGAAAAATATAAATCTATTTGAACTTGGCTAGATGTCATGATAATTGGTTGATATCAGCCATAGCCGCAGAGTCACGGTTCTTTCGGGGGATAAAATCGATTTAATCATTATTACAGCTCAATTCATTTGTATGCAGCATTTCATAAGGGCGACACGACTGCACCGACTGATTTAACGACGCACAATAGCTATTTATTACTTAAAATATACATTGTCCTTATTTGTCATTGTGGCATTTGCATCTGTGAGAAAGTGATAAAGCATACTTAGAAACTAAAATAGGTTAATAGTTTATGAATAAGGCGGTAAGCATTTACAAAAACAGAATGATGGAATTAGAACTAAGACTTAGTATGGCTGTCCACAGAACATAGCAGCTTCCTTATACGGTCGTTATTTACAACAGTAGGTGACATTGGTTTCGTTGGCTCTACTCACACGGTAGCACTGGTTCCGAAGCTGGTTCATCGTGCTGGGTAGATTTTGACTCTGCGATAGTCTGTGCGGTCGCAATATTTAACTATAACTTCGACCGGGTCCAACGCCTAAGTGAGGTCCACAGCAGTACTTATAACAGGACTTAATTTAATCACTTATTTTTATCTTTATTTAGCATTAAATTAAATATTTAATAAGTGTAATACCATCGCTGAGACCCAGTCTTATTGCGAGCGATTTAAGTAACCTAGGGATATTTATTTGTGTATTTTTTTGCATGGTTTGGTATTGCAATGGATTTGTTAGTATCTAATAATTTAGTATTATTAATTAACGGAAATGCGTGCTAAGCATAACACCGCATTCCGTGACAAATTTGTCTCCGGTGTACTTTTATATTTTTTACAAATTTATTTAAATGATCTCTAGCTAGTTTCTTTTATGTTTATGTTACATTTTAAGAAAATTATAAACTGGCAATAATTAAGTCGTATAGAGGTCGTTGATGCAGAAAGCACTTAGACTTGTGTTGTACATTTTGTCAGCTATTTCTTGGCCTATTCCTAATATACCTACACGTATCTAAGTAATATTATTTTTAAATGCCATTATTATCGTAAAAGATAGGAAATGTATTAGGAATCCTCTTTTTGGACGCCTGACCCTGCTTCCAGGATTTACAGTTTGTTTTTTTGTTATTTTTCTTATTTTAGTACAGTGATAGCCATTGGACCTCCGCAATGATTTCGGTACTGTTCTAAAATCCTGACTTTAACAAATGATATTTCCAGACTCGAGTATTTGCGAGTTTGTTGTTTCAGGCCAACACAATATTTTAACTAGGTATTTTCTAGTAATTACTTACTGCCTGCATCCGCCTTTTATATTTGTTTTAAGTTTTGTAATATTATAAGATTGTGCCATTATCAATCAATCCGTTGTTTTAGTCAGCATCACTCACTATGCATCATGCAGCATCACTCCTCATCTAACAATATCTTCCACGAGAAATAGCACCTCTACAACTTTTACCTTGTAAAGGTGTACCCTTGTTTAATTTTGAAGTAATGCGACTAAAGTATTATTCAGCAGCGCCAAGTTATTTCTTATTTATATTTATGTAGCTACTCAATGATTATTAACGACTGACTTAAAATAAACTTAACTGCTGTCCTTGACGTGTTTTATTTAAATAATTTAATCAGAATTTTATTGACTTACAAGTGGGGATTACACCCAAACCCACCCTGTTCAAACTAACGGCCGACCCCTATAACAAACCGCGGATAGATAAGACCTACTTCAGGTTAAAATTTGACATTTTTCCATACAAAATCTGTCATATTTTAATTCCAAGTAAATATCAATCGGTCAGCGGTTTGAATATAGGGTTCGGCCATTACTTGTCTAAAGTAGTAAACAACTTTGTAACCTCTAAATTTAACTATTCTTGTATGAAACAGTTATTTTAAATAAAATAAAGCAATCACCGACAGTACATTGGCTAAGTGATGTCCAAAATGTTTTCTGTTTACTTTATCTATACATATAAAATGCTTTGTCCTGGATGACTGACAGACTCACTGACGGATCAACGCACCGCCTAAACCGGTGATCGTAGAGACCTGAATCTTGGAGGGTGTTCTTTGTATGACGTAAGCATCCGATAAGAAATGATTTTCCAAAATTGTACCCCTAAGGAGGTGAAAAAGGGGGTAAAGTTAGGTATGGAACGTGATTCCTTGGTCCAATCTACTTAAAATTTTGCATAAACATTCTTTAACAGAATTCTGCTTCGAAGTTGATATCAATACTCCTTAGCGCTTTTAATTTACATTACATTTTATCTTGCCACATGTTTAAAAACTCAATCTGATTTTATTCAAAAAAGATTGAACTCACATAAAAGCTTGGTGCGATGCAAATACCCAAACAGCATAGTCTGAGGTCTAGGGGTGCAGTAAGGATTTCCCGAAAATCGACCCCCTACGGGAATAAGTAGAAGTAGCGGGAAACTAATTGTAGGTACGTGTTTGTAGTCGCGGGCGTCCTCTAGTTTACGACAAAAGAACATTTTTAGTCAAAAACGTTTCATTTTGAGGGTAGAAAGTTGTTTACCATATAATATAAGACAAGTCTGAACAGGGCATTTCAATGTTCGTACGAACCTATCCGATTAAATATAGGTAGGTATTGGCATGAGAGTTTGGCATCATCATCATCATGTCAGCCGAAAGACGTCCACTGCTGGACATAGGCCTCCCCCAAGGCTTGCAAGTACCAAACCATGCATATTAGAAATTATCACGTTCACTGTCCCCATACGAAACGATCTGACAATGTCACAAGTCCAACTCTGTGCATTCAGGATGGGTATTTGACCCTATAGTGGAAGCACAGACTCCTGAAAAAAGTTTCATTAGACCACATTGGGGGCACCCGAACAGAGAAAGTAAGAATGTCGACGCAGCTCCGCGCGGAGCTCCTATTTCTGAATGATTTGGCCTATCCTATCTACGTATTAACATTTTTAGCAAACCACGCATTACTATTTTAGTATACAAGTAGATAAATACTAATGGAATTACGAGTAACAGTTCTCCGTCATGGTCCCAATAATGGGACCACGAAAAAGCAAAGGAAAAATGAAATTACTAGACACTGAAAAAACAGAGACCCTCGAAATTATAATGCGATTTTGAGCTATCTTTAAAAAAATGTATGCCTGGATTCGGCTATCACTTTGTTGCAAATTTAGTCTACTTTAGGTGGCCATTTGACCTTGCCGTAAGTTCTAAATGTATAAAAACCGAAAAAGTAACGAAAATCTCTAAGCATGTTCCGAGGGCTCTAATTTGAAAATCTTAAGGTTGTCAAACACATGCATCATGAAAATAAAAAAAGACGACACCCCTTTTATTGTAGTCACCAGTAATAACATATTATCCGAAATTGGTGTTAAACAAATCTGACACGTCTTTATCGCGAGAGGTATGACAGCGTGTCTAATGTCTTCAGATCGTTTTAGAATCCAATGTTGAAAAATATAGATCCGCAATATTCCTAGTTCCATACAAACAAAACTGCTGCATTCCGTGGAAGCTAGGTATTTGCCCTATGTGGTGGAACAATATTCCTCCGCCGATTAGACGCTCGTTCAAAGAGTACATTTAACCAGAAACAAAGCGCACTTACTATCGTTCCAAAAAATTCAGGTCAATGTCTGACAAGGTTTTTCTTACGTTAATTTAAATATGTAAAATAGGCTTAAATGAACTAGTTAATTTTGAGACAAAAAGTGATTGTTAAACACGGCTAAAGATTTACAGAGTTGGCTGGTTATTCCCACCTGTTACCACCAATTTGTTACAGCTGTTACCACCAATTTGTTACATTTTGTTCCACTGGTAACAGCTGGTATTTTTATGTCCCACCTGTTACTACTGGGTATAAAAATTCCCAGCTGTTACCACAAACTACTGGGTTTTTTTTTCCCAGTTATTATCACCAAATACTTTAGTGGTAACAAATGGGAAAAATATACCCACTTATTACCAGAGTACTTTAGCGGTAACAGGTGGGGAAAAAAATCCCAGCTGTTACCAGTGGTAACAAATTGCTGGTAACAGGTGGGAATAACCCGAGTTGGCTAGTTAGTAACTAATATCAGCGCTGCCGCAGAAATGCGCGCAGCACATGCAGAGTCGGCGTCCTTTCATAACTATGCCGTAAAATGTAAATCACGCATGTATTTTAGTTGGTTTTAATTATAGTTGAAGCTTTTTTTTTTTTCTTTTAACTTTTACATGTTTGCGTTAGGCGTAATATGTGAATAAATATTTTTATCAATCTATCTAATATATTACTGCTGGTGACTGTACGACTTACCATGGGCTAAGTGGTATTAGACACGTTCTTTCAGTAACCAAAATTAAACAATAACTTGGCGTGAAGAGTTTATTTTGGCCAATATTCAACAATAATATATTTTTTTAATATCAAAACAAAATCACAGTAATTTGTGATGACACTGCCACTGGAAAGACACCTTACAAAAATCTGCAGTGTAGGTATACAAATGCAAAGGCATGATTTTTAAGGATAAATAAGGTTGCAATATAAAATATCAATGATATGCGGTCAATTGTCAAATCGTTACTGGGTAAGATAAACATGAATAGAAAACTTGATTTAGCGTAAGAAGAATTACGTATGTGTACCTACATGACCACGCCGGCCGGTGACGGTCTGTTACACCTAATAAACATTCATTTTTCATTCACAACAGATCACTTATTAGCAAATCGGAAGACCAAAGTAAACTAACAAGTCAACCAGACCCGACACTAAACCAGCATGAAAAAATATCACAGATAGAGAGTCACGGCTCTATGGCTCCAACACCAATCCGATTGAATCATAATCCACTCGGGGACGAATTTCTTTCAACGGTTTAACCGTTTCAAACTGCAATAACACATGCATAAATTACTGTCAACATAATCATAGTACAAAGATGCCTAATTAAATTCGTTTATTATTGACAGCTTCAAGTTAGGCAAGTGTGCTGTGAAATCTGCATAAAATTAATACTTGCGAAAAGAAATTCACTTGACCGCATGTAGATAACAGTACACAATTCAACTTTGCCCTATATCGATTTCTAAAGCCTAAGCAGACTGCTTGCGTTGATATTTAAACGACCAGATGGTACGAGCAAGACATTTCTATGCGAAAATCACAGTGACAGTTTTAAATTACAACATGAACACCAGAAATGTTACAATAATTTCTATGCAAAATCCTGCAATAATATTGACAATTATATCAGGTACTAGCCAATTGGTCACCTGTTCTTGGGCACAGGTTGTTGAAAGGCAGTGGCCCAGTTACAGTAAATTGGTTATCCAAGTAATACTGAACACAGTTTATTCATTAATTTTGTACAAGCTACCAATTGAAGATACAGACCAATTATTCAACTCTTCACTTGACATCCCAATTACCCCAGAGAGCAAAAAACGTTACTTCGAAAATCTAAACTGAAAGCTCTCCAACTTAAAATTCCCCCAGACCAAGCAATGTACCATGACTGCAAGCCGTAACAGTATAGTCCATTGCCCAGCCTCGTTAAAAGTCACAGTATTTAATCTAAATGGAAAATAAAAATCCTCATTTGTAATGTAAGGTAGGCACTACACTATTAATGGTGTAATTGTTAACTTTATCTGGTATTGTACTGGTTACTTTAATGTTGAATTTTACCAACTATTTAACGAAGGTTTAGAGGATTTAACAGTTGTCAGAATGTATAAGACTAACAGAAGATTAAAATTTAACACAGCGTTAATTTCTTTTGGTAAAAAACATGATCTATTATTTCAAAATATCGTGATGATGAAATTAATTGGTTTTCTTTACATTATACCATGCCTACCAAACCTTACACCACTGTGATAAAATTCTAACTGTGACTTGAGCCGCTTTACAAAAACAAATTACAAAATGGTATTGACAAATCTGAATAATTACGGCTTGAAGTAACTAGACATTGTTCCAAGCGGACGAAAACAATGTCTCTGACGCTGATTTTACTCACAAATCATTATTAATTGAGATTACACAGATCATAAGAGCTAGACTTTGTACCTACCCATATCGCAGCATTTAGATTGTTGGATGAAGTATAATTTATAAAAGAAAACTGGCGCTAGCTCTACTTTACTTAATATGGGTAGGTAATCTCATCAATTTCTGTCAAAAGTCTACCACAATTTATGTTAAGATCACTGACAAATCTAGGTAGACTCTCACAGTCCCAGATAAATATTTTACGTTTTAACAATATAGGAAGGAAATCACGCACAATATCCAATATGGACAAAGAGCGCAAGTTTCCTTTTTCGCAAGTCCCGATGTTCGTTTTATATACACTTTAAAAAAGTAACCATTTCAGGTTTAAAGTCTTATTTCACGATAAACTATGTACACACACATTTTGTTACAATAAATTCATTACACTTTTTACAAATAAGTTTTTCGTTTTTATATTTTTATACTAATCCATTCACCAGTCAGTCAGCGAGTTCAATAGTAAAGAGCGGATCGCGCACGGAGCGAGCGGGCGGACGCGGCGCGCGTTACTTGTCGGCGGGCGCGTCGTCGTCGTCGCCGCCCACGCGCGCGACGTACAGCGCGGGGTCGATCACCTTGGGGATGGGCTTGATCTCGGTGCCCAGCTCCTGCTCGATGCGGTGCAGGGCGAAGCGGTCCTCGTACGTGATGAGGTTGATGGCGATACCGAGGTGGCCGAAGCGGCCCGAGCGCCCGATGCGGTGCAGGTACGTCTCGGCCATGCGCGGGAAGTCGAAGTTGATGACGACGTTGACGGCCTGCACGTCTATGCCGCGCGTGAACAGGTCGGAGCACACGAGGTTGCGGCACAGGCCGGCGCGGAAGTCGTGGAACACGCGGTTGCGGTGCGCCTGCGCCATGCGCGCGTGAATGTAGTAGCAGCAGTACCCCAGTTCCGTAATCTTCTTTGCCAGCAGCTCCACGCGTTGGGTCGAATTGCAGAAAATTATCGACTGGTTTATTTGTAACTGAAAATTAAAAACACACTTATAAACTTTAGACTAAACTACAAGTTGATATCTTCTGCGTAGCTGAACCAAACAGCTGTTATATTGTTTATCTTATGGGTCCCTTGTTTACCACAAACAGATTATCTGTCTCTATGGGTCTCAGATCGCACATACCATCAGGTGGCCTGCGTGATCGTTTATTTGTTTGCTCAATGCCAGAAAAATTACAAAGTTTATGTGTGAACTTAACAGGAAAAGGTGGTGAGTCAGAATGTCGGGTGTACCTAAACAAAAATAAAAACCAACTATACTAAAAAAAATACTCAAAATGTACCTGTTCGTACAAAAAGTTATGAGAAAAAGAAGGTACATCCGCCACCCTGACTGTCAGAACGGCGGGTGTATGTTAATGTACCCATGATCCTAACTATTATTGATACATGCTTTTACTGTGAAATTATATACCTAATTTGTACTTTATTATACAGTTAAAATTTAACAATCTAATTTGTCTATCAAGTACAATCTAATTTTATTTTTGTTTAGGTACACCCGGCGGGCGCCTCCGGCCGCTCGGCGTAGCCTTAACGGCGAAATAGCTTCCTCATGGCTTAAATTAAATTCGGAGGTAGTTTTCAAAGTCCTGGGACTCCGGGGCAGGTCATTGAGTTAGATAAAATTGCAGGCAAAATCTAGTGAATTAAAATTTCTAAACAGCAATAAAATATAGATACCGTTTTTACCACGGTCTACAAATAGAAACGTAACTCACCTTTGAAAATAAGGTGTTTAAACAATGCACCTTTTGCCTCTCTTGTACAAACGCGTAATATTGTGTGACTCCCTTGAGTGTGAGCTCTTCCATAAGGTTAATTTCATAAGGTTCTCTTAAGTGCTTCTCCATAAACTGCTTAACACTCAGTGGAAAAGTGGCAGAGAACAGCAAGATTTGGCGTTCTTTGGGTAACCTATAATATAATATTACAATATATACTTGAATTATATAATAGTTATACCAAAAATAACTGCAATTTAAGTTTTATCATTCTTATACTGTACCACCTAGTTCTATAGGTCTCAGGTGGCTATCGTTTTGACAGTATCTCGTAATTAGTCAGTCTTGTTAATCGCAATAAGGAAGTAGTAGTGCTATACAAACGTGCAATATGTTTTTCGTCTCAAAATAGGTTAAGAGACTGACTCGTACACGAATTAGGTTCCGTACTATGCTGACAAAAACACGTTTGTTTTATAAAGACCCGCTTTATTTTTTAACTTTTATTTGATTTCTATGTAATGTAATGTAACTATGTAACATTTGCTATTAACCGATTCACTGCGGCACCCAGTTTCGAAAACTTCTTGCTCTGGCAATGAACCATTATTTCATGACACGACTGGAGTGCCATCAGCCATGTGTACAAAAAAGCATATTTTTTTTCACTGATTTAACACATTTCCTGCCCGGGTGCCCCTTTTTTTCAGGAGTCCGAGCTCTCACTATAGATTTACAACTTCGAATGACCCCACAATCGATCATAATGTTAGGTATCACAAGTACAAGATCCTGTGCAGCTGACTGTCAAGCGTACCACTTTTCCTCTGTGTACAATGCTAAAATTAAATCTGGGGTCACGAAATTTTACGCCGATAGGTGACAAAGTCAGATCATTTTGTATGAGGACAAGGAATGTGTTAAACTTCAAAGTTCAGTTGACATCCGAACACGGAAGTGTGCAGCATGCGTTGTTTTAATCGGTTTTGAGTGGCTAATTAACATGTTTTTCTGAATTTTGAATTTTTGAATTTTGATAAAATTGTTTGTGTTGACAGAAGTCCCCATCTACCATTTTTTTTTTATAGAATTAAATTGAAAACGCAAGTACCTACATTCCTGTAACAGAGGTCGGTGGATCGTTGCAGTAGATATACATCGCGCAAATCAATTTGTCTATTGCGAATCCAACTTTATAGCGCGCTCATGGCAGCGGAACGAAACTATTTTAATCGGTTTAAAAATGGCACTCCCCGTGTCATACGCTACTCGATTAAAAAATTGATGACACGCCTGTCGTGCCATCCACAAGGAATCGGTTAAGATTTATGAGGTAAGGCCGCTGACACAAAAAAGGACAGACAGCGGTAGCTCAGTAGCCAGTTGGCACCCTTAGGGTACCGGAACCTAAACAACAATGATTTGCAATATTACATTTTGTCTTTGTAGGTAAATAAGAAGAATTATCAATTTGACAAACAAAAAATGCAAAGAAAAGAGGATATAAACAATATTATCGGAATTAAGCTGATATTTTAGAAGCAACCAACTACGAACGATTCCTTTCTCCCCGCATTTCTACTTTCGCATATTCATGTTTAGGCAGATCGCTGTTTAGACGCATTCCGTTTTGGCCATGTTTCTATACAATATGTGGAACATAGCTTCAAAAATAAAAAATATAATTATTTATTGGTTATTTAAAATTCTAGCCTAATTCGCCTAAAAAAAACATGTACAAAACTGAACTGTCCAAATAAAGGTTCTGACGAAAAAAATTATAAGTATCACGTATTCCCTGCAAAAATAAATAACTTTTAATTTCAAAGGCTTAGTTTGGAGTTGGACCACCTAACACTACATGCATAATAAATTTCTATACAATAGAAAAAGGGCTTTCACAGACGTAGAGATAGGCAGACTAACCAACCTCAAATTGTCTCATGAGGGATATTTACTAATTGGCATGGAACCCAAAAAATTAGAATGTTTCGATACCTACCGACAAATAACCATATCAAGCATGCCCTTAAAGTCCTGGGAAAGAAGTTTATCTGCTTCATCTAAGACCAGCATCCGGCACTGGTCCATCTTGGCAACTTGCTTATCCATGAGATCAATCATTCGGCCTGGAGTGGCAATTATTACTTGAACTGAAACAGGCATATACATTGAGAATATGCATACAAACACAATCAATTACAAATAAACAATCTAACCTCATCAGAACTGTTTTTTCTCACTTATAAGAAGTGAAGGGGAATCCAAAAGTCTCATCATTTTACTTATTAAGTACCTAATATGTACCTAATGCATGTGACAGAACCAAATTTTTTTTCAATCAGGTCCATGATAAATCTGTTTCATACATGCATTTTGACAAACTTAATACAAAGGGCCCTGGCACGACACTTTTGAAATTAACAATTGTCTATTAAAAAAAAAACATAAAAGATGTTATTAAGTAAGTAGGCCGCACGGGCACTTACACACGTCAAAAATCTACCAGCGCTTCGCAAGAAACCACTGCTAAGAAGAAACGCCGCAAGAAACTCAACAGTCAGTCGTTTTTTTTAAAATACTACTTATGATATTATACAATTATAAAGCTTAACCTAGCATTATATAAAACAATGAATTTAACATAAAATAAAAAATAAAAAATATTCAAGCATAAGCTTGAGCAGGAAAATGCGTCAAAACTAAGAATTGCGAAAGTTAATTTACACTTACCATTCTGATAAATACGCATAATATCATCTCTAAGGTTAGTGCCACCTGTGGTGACCATAACACGTATGTCTGTGTGTTTAGCCAGTTCAATGCAAATTTGTGATGTTTGCAGAGCTAGCTCCCTAGTTGGTACCACTATTAAAGCTTGAATAGCATCTTGTTTCGGATCAACCTAAAAATACACAAATTATGATATTACACATCATGCATCATATTAATAAAGAACACAATTTGTATGTTGTATGATTTCAAAAGTTTATCAGAAATGTTTTCTCTCACTTATTACAAGTGAAGGGGAATCCAAGCATATCATCATTTAAAGCTCTGGTGGGGTTCATTTACATGAATTATAGTAAATATAAGCAAACAATAGACATGATGGGTAGACATTGTTTTTTATTGATGCCAATCAATCCTGTTTAATGTGAGAAGCAAATCAAATGCAGTTAAAGCACAGAAAACTGAGAGTCAAGGTCAGACACTCCTACTTTGCATGTTTTCATGTCCACTCATTATCTTTGTAAACCAGCTTATCTTACTGAAATATTTCTTGTAATCTAATATTAAAGTAAACAAACATGGAAATCGGTGCTGTGTTTTTCGAACTCTACTTTTCAAATTCAGGTAAAATGTAGGTACAGTCACAAGAAGTAATATATCATCCAACATTGGGCATCAACAACATCAAAATATCTGACACACTAATACCTACAGTGATAAAGATTTTTCAAATATTTTTGCACCCAGTGTTGGATAATATATTATTGCTGGTGACTACAACAACATTGGATGGACTAATTTATTATATATTTATTAATTATTTTGTTGTGCTCGATAGTGAGTTATTCCCACCTGTTACCGCCAATTCGTTACCACTGGTAACAATGGTAATATTTTTCCCATTTGTTACCACTAAAATATTTGGTGATTACTGCAAAAAAAAACCCAGTAGTTAGTGGTAACAGCTGGGAATCTTTTCCCATTACCAGTGGTAACAGGTGGGATTAACCCTCCCTAGTTAAGGTTTATTTTATTTTATTGGAAGGTAAGGTATTTGGTTCTTAAGACTATCATATAATTTATTATTGGAGAAACCGTGAGGAGTCATTCCTTAATGATATTATAGAAATGAGAGACAGCAGATTTGGAAGTATGTTTATATAGGAAAATAAATATTAACTATTAAAAGGTTTAAATTATTCCAGATAGAAATAGTATGAGTATGAGTATTTTATTAAACTTGAGCAAAGCGAGGGCAGGTGACTAGTATTAAAATAATTTTGATTATATATTCTCATATTCTTTTTTTTATTAAGGGATAAGCCTGATAGGATAGACCAAATCGCAATGGTAGGTAACTTATGGTTGCCATATCATTAATGTCTAGTAACTATCTTAACCTTTCTCTGATTTTGATGTGTTATCTAAAAGTAAATTCATTTTTTATTACATCAACAATTTAGTAACCATATCATAAAAAACCAGAAAGTTGCTATCATGGAACATAAATAATAATTAATTTGTTTTTAAATAATAAGCATCCTTAAAAACAATATTATGGAATAAAATGTCGTGTAAAATCAGCCTTATAATATATAGTAGGTTTAGAATTACCTGTTCTAAGACCGGAATACAATATGCCCCAGTTTTGCCTGTTCCATTTTTGGCTCGAGCGAGCACATCTTTGCCACTTAGCGCAATGGGAATTGAAGCCTCTTGAATGGGGGATGGTTTTTCCCACCCCTTCTCGAAAATGCCCATCAACAGCTCTCGTTTTAAGCAGAACTCTTCAAACTCGTTACCTCTTGTGTCTGTCACATCCTACAAATGGAAAGAATCACTAAACTTTGTATTTAAACACGAAATTCTGTAAAAATCATTACAATAATCAATGTTTTACACAATAAATATTGGGTTATGGGATGGGGGTAACTAAAAACTATAATACTTACACTAGTTCTTATTCTTCTGTCTTTTGGGGGTATTTTTAATTTTGATTTCCAACCGATGTCGTCGACAGTTTTATCGACATCTCTGAAAATTGAAAGAAGAATAAAAATATAAGCAAAGACAATGGTAGTTTGCTTTCATAGAATAATGACAAAGGAAATAATACTGACCCCTTATTCTGATTGCTCATACTGTTTCCAACGTGATTGCTTGAACTAATTCTATTTTCGGTCATCATTTTGCCAAACGATCCCTCTTCGGGGTAATTGAAATTAGAAACGGATCACAATTTTTGTCCAAGTACGACACTGAACAAAATTGATTAAAAGTCACTTTTAGACACATAAGCTATTTGAGAAGTTTATCACGTTCACCAAAGTAAAGTCCGGGATTATCTAAAACAGAAACGAACAATTGACGACAAACAACGGTATTTCAAATCAGATCAAGACGACTAGACGCGTCAACAATCAAGATAGGTACTTATAAATACTATCTAAATGTTATTGACGCAGAACATCAATACAAACAATTACCAACTAATGGTTAAAACGGGTGGTTAATCAAATACAAGACATATTAATAATAAAATACTGTGAGCTTTAGGAAAGATGTTGCCGATAAATAGAGATTCATAAATAGGACTATTGGATAGAAGTCTCCAACAGTAATATGGCCGCCAAATTTCTGTCGACATATTACAATTTTAGACTAGGAGAGTAAATTACAAAAGTACTGATATAGCTTTGGTCTAGGATGAAGGAGAAAGTTTAAGAATCGTCGATAAATAAAATATACAACTAATACCTTGATAAAACTTTACAAAAGACGACGACACTCGATATTCGACGACGACATCACAGTATCAATTCACCAAAGACAAGATTTCTTCTTTCAAGAACTCACAACACAAATCAAACCACAAACAACATCCGTGGACCGTAGTTTGATACTATTGCCAGGTTAAAATTACTATAGTCGTGAGTTGTAGCATAGTGTAAACAGATAGTATTGTTCCGTGTATGGGTGCCTTATAAATGATTTTAAAAAATCCGGAGCTACCTATTTTTATTCCGATAGGTATAGGTAACTTTGGACTCAGAAAGTACACAATATGTATGTATGTATGTATGTAAACTCTTAATTGCACAAAAATATAAATATACTAGGTAGGTACACAGTACATATTGCTACCTGAGTAACTATTTTGAGATTTTAGAGTATGACAAGTATACGGTTTATTTTTTGATATGCATATCCCATTTGCAGCTTTTGTTTAATAATGAAGGTGTAAATGCGTGTCCGCTGCGCCAAAAAACTAACAAAACATGGTAACAAAATATGTTACAAAGCATGTTTAGGTAGGTATAACTGCACGTCCATTGCGACTTTGGAGTGAACAAGCAATCTATTGTTTAGGCGTGTCCGCTGAACTCCGCTGTGCCAAAAAACTAAAGCCGCGTCCGCTACGCCGTGTTTTCGATGTTTTTAATTATCTAAAAACATGTTTTTCGAACAGAAAAGGGGCGTGGACGTTTTTTGTTTAAAAACAGAAACTTGTTTTCCGTCACGGATGGAAAACATTCCACGCGCATACCCCCGCTGCTGTGTAAGCTGTGTAAGTCGCCGGAAGCAAAAATAAAGAAATATTTGCAATGGAGTGGAATATAGAAAAGACTCTGTATGTATTTTATTCAATTGGTAAAGGAGCGGCCCATACTTTGATTGTATTATTGTGCTAGGATGACAGCTGTCAAAAGAAAAGCATTGGTCATATCTGACGACGCGTTGGCCTAGTTGGGTTCAAATCCCGGTAGGGGCAGATATTTATGAGTTATGGACTACTTCGTTTGGGACTAGGTCAATTGGTGTGACATTTTCCCCTGATATTTATTTATATCGTATGACATTGTATTCTTAATCCATATAGATATGTAGCTAGGGCCAAGTGAGCCCCTAGATTGGGAAACATAATTATCTTAATGGCTCATTTGATTACCGGATATTTAGGAGAGCGTTTCCCACTTGCAACACTGCAGATTATCGTGCTGGCACTACACATCTTTGAACACCCATACTACAAACTTTCAGCCAAGAGTCTTGATCCAGCGTGTCCAAG
This sequence comes from Acleris sparsana, assembly GCA_923062465.1. Lineage (NCBI taxonomy): Eukaryota > Metazoa > Arthropoda > Insecta > Lepidoptera > Tortricidae > Acleris > Acleris sparsana. The sequence continues at coordinate 3,645,203 of OV281292.1, forward strand.
TTCCTCCCTTGCACATCGGCGCGACGACGGTTGGATGATATTATAATCTCAGCATTTCATAGCACTAAAAATTGGCCCCTAATAAAATGTTTACACTTTTCGAGTTCAATATTTTCTAAGCGGTCCCCCAAATCAAAAAATATATAATAATATCTACATAATTATTTTGTATTACCTATTCAACGATAACTCATTCGAAGTCAGAGTATAAAAAATAGCTTTGGTTTACTTGTGTACAGATGTAGGTAGTGCATAATTGTTTTCCTTCGTATTTTGTCGGAAAAGTTCATATTGGTCATGCTACTTCAGTCAACCTCAGTAGTTTTTGTACTGTGACCGAGTGAAATAGCAAGACACGTTCGTACGTTTCCGTGAAAATACGAAGGAAAACAATTATGCACTGCATCTGTACATCTATATATTTTAAAACCGGACAAGTGCGAGTCGGAGTCGCCCACCGAGGGTGCCGTACAAAACTCAATTCAAAATTTAGACGTTCCTTGCGTAAAGACCCTGTTTTGTTGATACGGTACTACTTGCCAATTTTTATAGGTCTGGGTACTCTAGGTCAACGAAAAATACCCTATAAATTTTGACTCCTTTGAGAGTGTCCAAATATACCTACGTGATTTGCCCTCCGTCCACTAGGATTCAATGATAGTCAAGTGGACTTTTTGTACATTTAAATCCATTAAGTAATAATATTGTTATAAATTCATTTTTTTAAACTACCTATTGTTTATTGAATTATGTCAATTATTGTACACCAAAATTATGGTAGATTGTGGTGGTGCACACACAAATGTATTTAACACCCGTACCTATAACATTATTATACTTGATAGGTACCTACAGTCATGCAATAAAAATATTTTGATTTTGATTTTGATTTGATTTGTTATTAGTCTTTTGTTTTAAAGATAGTTTGAAACTGTATGCGAACTTATTGGACAAGGTGCAGTACGACCATTAGATTCGGAAGAGATTCTGTAAAATACCATTCCTACTGTACTTTAGGTAAATTTCGGAAACCTCAAAAACCCAATTCTAAATATACCTGATCAAAATCTATTAAAATAATTTGACGACGCGCTGCCCTAGTTGGTAGTGACCCTGCCTACGAAGCTAGCGGTCCTGGGTTCAAATCCCGGTAAGGGCAGATATTTGTGTGATGAGCAAGAATATTTGTTTCTGAGTCATGGATGTTTTCTATGTATTTAAGTATATATTTCTCTATATAAGTATTTATATCGTTGTCTAGTACCCATAGCACAAGCCTAGAGCTTAGTTTGGGACTAGGTCAATTGGTGTGACATTGTCCCCTGATATTTATTTTTTTATTTTTTTAATATAAGGTATTTTTCTAAGTAATCTAATTTAAGCTACCTACTTAACGAATTATTAATTATTGCATATAACAGAAACACTTGACTTACCTTGTTTTGAAGAATAAACGTCAACTCTTTTATAATAACTTAATAACAAATACCTACTTTGCATGAATCTCACGGTCACGAAAGAAATTTAATGTGAAATGTATGCGGTCCGGGATAAGGAAAATTCCCTTAAGGTCACCACACCAAAGGTGCCGTGCCGAGCAATCGCTATTTCCGGGGAATCCCCTGACTAGCGACAGTTATGTAGCAAAATTCGAAGATAAAAGCAAATACATTCCGGGGGAATCCCGATCGACCGACAGTGAGTACAGTGAAAAAGTAGGCATCTACATTTATTTTTGTTACTTAGATATTTATTATATTATTTTATTGGTGGCGGTTATGCAATCGACGTCAGTTTTACGAATTGTTATAGATGGTACCTACCTACTCACTACTGTGGCCCGTTTCACGAAGCTACAAGTCATAAATTACAAGCCGAAGTCTTTCTAGCAAAAGGAGTTAGAAAGAGACTTCAGCTCGTAATTTGTACCTTGTAGCTCCATGAAACGGGCCTCTGATGGCCACCCCCTAGCTACGCCACTGTGTATATGATCTATCCAACAATGGATTTTATTAAACTCTTAATACACTTGGGTCCATCAATTGATGGATCCCGGTATATCAAGTTTAATAGAACCCATTCAAGGATCTTTTGTAGACTTCATTGTTTAATGAAATCCATTGATGGATTTCGTCGTCGTCTTAAAAAGTGTAAACGACTCCAAATGGATTTAAGTGTGGGAACATTAAAGCCCACTCGACTCCATTGGACTTGAATTCGAGTCCTGAGTAAATGATTTTAATTTCAACTGGATACCTCCACGCGTTCTCGAGATAAAGGGTCTTGACGGTCAGACGGACGGATAACAAAGTGATCCTATAAGGATTCCGCACCCCAAAAATCACTTTGTTGTCCGTCCGTCGTAAATAAAAAAAGCGACAACATTGCACACTTTTTGTCGGGCTGAATCTACAACCAGGAGTGACATATGCGGCTTAATTTGACCACAACATTGATTCTTGAAAACTCACCTTTGTCTTCGCTATCGAAAACAAGAAAATAGCAGTGTTGCTATAATAATAATAACCTACCTTCTACTAAAACGAATCTTATTTTCGTTTGATCTTATACTTGGCTCAGTGGGCAAAATATATGTTACGGGAAAATGGAAGGTTTTACTTTTATCTTTGCACCAACTGCATCGCTATCATAATATAATAAGTAAAGAAAAGTCATACATTTCAATAAATTATTTACGGCACTTTATTATTTTATTTCTGTTATCAAGGTCCCTTATTTAGACAATGGAATTACCGATTTGTACCTAATGACATTTTTACAAAAGACAGCAAATTAAATGTATCGAAGAATCACTACCTGATGACTGCATGGACTTCCAGAGTTGATAGATGAAGTAATTTTTGAAGGAAAAATATTTATTAAAATAAAACGCGCAATAAGTATCTCAAAAACCATTGGACTTTGTATAATAGTAATTACGGTTAATATAGTTAAAATGACCACGTGTTCCATCCCAAAAGTCCTTGCACTCGACTACCAAAACACCAAATATACACCCTGTAGGTATATACTTTTTAATTTTTATTTATTTGCTATTATAATAATTCTGATTCCTGACACGTTTTCCTGCTGAACTACCCATGATATTTTATATTTTAATATAATTCTAAGTCATATTCTTATCATGTTATAAGTGAAATGTTTAAAGAATGACCGTCTGTTGAGTTTCTGGCGCAGCTTCTTCTCAGCATTGGACTCCTCTTGGGAACCACTGGTAGATTTTTAACAAGTAAAAGTTTCAATGCGGCCTACTCACTGAATAAACGTCTTTTATCTTTAAAACATGAATATCTACTACAGGAATACAATGGTTAAGCTAACACATACGTCATCTGCATGTGTTAACAAGTACAGGTGTTTGAGTCATTGCATTCCTTCAAGAATATTGTGATAACTATTAAATCTTGAAAGCTAGGTTACGGCGCATAGTGAATCTGCTCTTTAATGATGCTGTATGCCATGCCATGTACAACTAAATTGCCTATCAAATAAAGCGAATGTATCATGACATGATACAAATTGCTCATTACAAAATTATGATGATTCAAATTTCTGAGAGGCATTTTGTTCATTGACAGTAGAATTGAACCAAATTCAGGAACCCATCATTTTTTTTCTCAGGGTTGTTGATTAGCATTGGCTTTGGTGAAATTTTCAATATCGTCAAGAGATTGCTTTGCCTTGGTAGATAGGTCATCCATAGATCTTCGTGCTGTGGTTGTGATGTCATCCAGTGATTTTTTGGTATGTGACAGCAACTCATCAGTGCTTTTGCAAGCCGTGCTAGCCAGTTCCTTGATTTCAGAATCAAATTTTCCAATGACCCACTCAATGGCTTGGCGACCTTTTCCAGCATTTAGTGATATTTTATTAGCTAATAAGTCTTCTATGTAGTTGCTGAGTGGAACACCCTAAAATGTTACAAATTTGTGTCATTGTAGTTCTTGGTAATTTAAATCCCACCAAAAACATAAATGTAAAAATAGGCCATTCTGAAATCTGAGATATGATATCTGAGAAGGTGCACACTTTGGCAACAGATTGTATGCAGTCAATCCAGTTTATTGCTAATTACTAAATGCATACTTGGCAGTTTTCTAAGCAGTAGGTATGCTACAATATCATATGATCTGTTTGGTATTTAAGAAAACTGGGATGTTATCACTCAATAAGTATTTACTAGCAATAAATTGGTTTGTGTCAAAGAGATATTAATTTTAAAGTAATATTTGAGGAGTGTATTTTCAAAAGGGCTTATTTCCACTATGAACTGTTTTCGGGAACTCGAGGAAAACATAAATCCACGGTTTCCATTTCGAAATTACTATTTCATTTTCGATATTGTATTAAAGTAAGTTAACAATAATGCTATGGCACTACATACATTGCTTTATCTACCTGAATAATTATGTAAATTACCATACATTTTTCAGAGTTAACCTCTTTTTAGCCGTTTTGTTGTGGTCTTGTGACAAATAAACCTTTTTATATTTGTACATTACAGAAATAAACTCTTACGATCATTGTTAAATATTAACGCGATTTTTGTGCCATAATTAAAATTGACTTCTGTTCCTACTTCAAGTCATGCAAAAAGTTCTACTTCTAGTCCTACTTCAAGTGCTAGAAAAGAATCTAATTCTACATAAATAATAAGTGTATATAAGGAAGAAATAGGCCCTTATGATGCAAAGTTTGATATTTTAAGCTTTTTTAGAGAACGAGAAGAGACTTTTTAGAATTTCAACCTCACAGAGTACATGTATTTTTCTGTTTCAAGCCGAACTTCATTCATAGTTTAAAAAAAAGGAAAATGGAAATAAGCCCTTTTGAAAAGCCACTCCTCATTTGTAATTTTCGGACTATTGCCAATATTTGTGCTGTAAGATCTGCCTTTATACCAAATTACAATCAATCAAATCATTGGTAAATGCCCTATAGGTTTCCATAAGTGAATCAGTCACTCAGTACCAAATACTCATATTCTTGAAATTAATAACTTTTTGTAGGACAATTATATGTAGTACATGTATATGTAGTTTTATTTAATGATCTTTAAAATCATACACTTTGTTAATTGGTAAAAAAATAGGTTCCTAGCTGCACAAATAAGACAAGAATTGGATTACCCATTAGGTCTTTTTTTTTAGTTGTATGTATGTTTAAGTTTAGTGTGCAAAAGTATATTTCGCATAAGTAATGTATTTTTAGATACAGTACACATACATATGTCAAAATTAAAAATATTTATTCAGTAAATAAGTCACATGAGGGGTCTTTTACACACCGGTAATATAGAGTAAATCTACCAGACACAAAATGAGGATTAACTTTCTATAATACTAATTTCCTGTCTCAATGTATAACTTAGAATACTATGCCTGGATCAAAATATAGTGCAAAGAACAATGTAGTACACAGCAGTGCATAGAAAGGTACATGGCAAATATATACAGGACATTTGGTAGTTGAGTGCAACAACTTTCAAGGAGGGGATTAATCTGTTTTTTTTATCCATAGGAAACAAAAAAATACAGGCCAGCAAAAAAAATAAAGCCAACATTACTACAAATGCATAATGCTAATATACACATGGTTAACATCTTAGCCCGATTCTGCAAAATGTGGTTACAAAATTATCAAAAAGTTTCAAGAGTTGGCGGTAATTCTGTACCTATTATGTATGTATGTACAAATTTATATAGGTTTCCAGATATACCCTGTTTTTTTTGTAACTTTACCTTGTGCAAAAAATCTTCAATAAAATCTATTACTTTACTTCCTTGTTTTTAACAATTTCTTACAATTGGAGAATCACTAAAAATTAAACAAGTTTCGAAGCTTATATGAATATGTTTAAGTATTTTGCTCCCTTTATTAAAAGCTATGGAAAAAATGAGTATCAAAAAAATATTAATACTGCTCAAATAATCTTAACTTCATCAGTTCATAGTGTTTCCAAAAATGTAAGATATTACAGAATACCTGCACTTGACTAAAAACAACCTGTACAATATTCTGCTGCGATACCAAATAAGGTGGGCAACTGCATAGTAATAGTATAGGCATTTTAAATTTATTGTGGTTAACAATAGAGTATAGAATGCTTCATAGTAGTTGAAGCAGGTGCATTGCAGTTGGCAGCCTTCTTTGGTACAGTCAAGTTCATAAATATGTGTACACTGTAGTAACTTGTCTATTTAATGTCATATTTAAACTGCAATACATGAATTATCACAGCAGGTACTAAATAAAATAGGTATACACATTTCTATGAATTTGACTGTACATATTAAGGCAGTATACACTTACTTGGACTGTAACAACTGCCTCTTGGATGAGCAGAGTTTTAGAAGCATCTGAAGGATGTGGCGTGTATTGAACTGTTTCATCAAAAGCTATGTAGTTGCAGAATGTCATGTTTTTGGTCTTCATCATCATTACCCTCTGATTGGGGTTGACCTCGGATTTTTCACTGGCATAGCATATTTTAGGTATTCCGATAAGCTAAAATAAATTACAGATAATCATAAGTACCTATTCAAAGGGTATTTGGTGGTACAATGTTAGATAAAAACTATGAGATAAAACTTTGTAATGATTATCATTTTATTTCATGTAGGTATTTTCTTTAAAACCAGATTATTTTACATTCTCCTTTGTAGTATTTTAGTTAAAATTCGTATGATAGTGTTCATTACTATTATATTTTTATAACAAATCAACATTAACTTAAAATTAAATTAAAACCGCTACTGATACTTGACATTGAACTACGTCACAAATGTAGATTACCGATTGCGCCCAACGGGGAAAAAACCACTTGGAACTAACAAGTCTGCGAGTGTGTAGTACTCCGTTTACCACTTTTCTCTCAACAACGTCGGTCCCTACGACAGCTGGATTCATAGGATTGGGATATTTGCGCCATGCTGCTTGAGCAACAGTCTCCCAGGGATGACTACAAAAAATAAATATTACGATTAATAATACAGTTACATAAGGAAATAGTTCGCATATTGCGTCATAGTTACTTGAAAGTGTGTTCCGACGTCCAAATCTTCATTGTGTTGAGTGTTGTGACCTTCAATCACGGCCGCACTCAGTTAATGAACCAGTACAGATTTCATATAATCGACACATAGAGACGTTTTATGCTTACTTAAACTAAGATATTCACACTTAACTTAGCCATGCCATGGCATAGTGACTGACACGAAGTAGAATATTGATCAACAATTCAGAGCAATTCTAACCTAAACCGCAGTTGTCAAACGTCAAAATTGTTCATTATGCGAACTAGTTTGACAGAACACAAACCAGTGCTGCCAGAAATAAATAAAATAATAGTGATGCCGAAAAAGTTAGCGCATCAGTATCGACCCATCTCCAGGGATGAATACCAGATTAAATCAAATTGAAATATCTTCCTTACTTTGCAACATTTCCTTGATATTTTCGATTCGAATTTGGGTACACTATACTATATAAATTCACTAAAGTTCTAAAATGCGAGTTACCAATATTGAATACCGATATTGTTGTATGAAAATAATACTGGTATTTGATCCCTGCCCATCTCAGACATTCATAATGTTATAAAAAATATCGCTATTTTAACGCTACACGTTGCTGTTAAAATACGTTAGAGTTAACGAAAAATATTTAATTATATCAATTGTTGTTGTTGTTGTTTTTCATAATAACGTTATGCTACATATGTCATGTTAAATATGCAACACTATTTATTTAAAATAAGATCATTGTAAAAGCAAATTGTTGGTATAAAACGAAAACATTAAATTTGTATTACAACTAACTTATAAAATAAAACCCTTCATACCGCAACTATTAAATTTCTTACATATCATATCTGGCAACACTATATCTGTCAAAATTGTCAAATATATTATATATTTGTCGTAGAAAGATATATTTGAAAACAAATTTAATTTTATGTACGGTAGCTAAATAAGTAATAATATAGTTTATATAACAAGACTATAATAAATACAAGTCAATCAAGTCATAATGTATGCACTTTTATTTTTGTTTGTTCTATTTTATTAATTATTTTACAATCGACAGTCAACTACTTATCTTTTTCGATTTCAGGACTGAATACTGGAAATCACAGGCTCGCAAATATTGCTCGTTTTGTAAATGTTGGTTTGCTGATAATAAAGTTGTATGTACCTGTATACTCCTACTTTAAGTAAATTACTGATACATTAAACGATCTGATGCGTTAATTGTCATTAACTAGATTGATTTTTCAGTCTATTTCATTTCATGAGAGTGGAAAACGTCACAAAGAAAATGTGCAAAAGCACCTATCACAGCTTACAAAGAAAAGCACAAAGGACTTCAAACAGAAAGAGAAAATTGATGATGACCTAAAGAAAATGGAATCTGCCGCCATGGCAGCCTATTTAAAGGATGTACAGAATAATGCAGACCTTACCTCACAGGTACACTGTGTAGAACAACCTACTTCATTAGTATATGACTTTAATATATATAGGGTAGTAATAATGAATTACTCTTGACAACTGCAAGATGTGGGTGATGTGGGCACCAGCCATAACTATGCAGTTCGAGGTGCCTTGCACTTCAAAGGATTATGCATTACTCAATAGCTGTCAAGATTCGGGCTCTTTTTATTAATTACATTGAAAATAATTTAACTATTATAATAGTTGTATTTTTATAAATGGGTATGTACTAGCTTTTACTGGATACCAATATTAATGACAAAATTGTCAGCTAGTTTTTCTATTTCCCAGCTGAAATGTTTAATTTATAATAAAACAAAGTACCATTGAACAATAAAGAGGAATTGTTTGACACCTCATTTGTCAAAATTAGGTAATTAGGAAAGATGCTATGGTGGAACATCCATATATAAAAATAAACCTGTACAGTACATACTTACTTGTCTTAAGTAGTAAACAACTTTCTAACCTCAAAATAGAACTTTTATGTATGTAACAGCGTTTTTAAATTGAATAGCAATCACAGATATCAACATGTATTGGCCAAGAGATGTCCAAAATGTTTTCTCAGTTTTCTTTATTTACGATAAAATAGCTGTTTTAGCCAAAAAGTTTCATTTTGAGGTTAGAAAGTTGTTTACCATATAAGACAAGTAAGTCTGAACAGGGTTTACATACATACAGACATCCATAGGGTGTCAAAACAGGTTAAGAATAGGTACTTAGCCACCATTTTAAAATGGTTCCTTTTTACCCTGCTCCTGTGAGCTCTTGTTCATAAATAAATAACAAGACTACAAGAACATTACACATAGTACCAATTTGCATTGGCACCTGTAGATGGCGTCATAACTAGGGTTAGGACTTGGTGGCATATTGTGGTTCTATACACACACACCAATTTGATTATGACTGTCAGTATTTTCAAAATGAATTCATTAATTAAACTGCTAAACAATTTAAAATGAATTTTGGTATGGAGAATATGTTCTCTGTGAAAGCGTTACAATCTAATAAATATAAGTAGGTGTAGATAAACCTAACTAAAATGTATTTAGTTCCTTTTGAAACATGATAATTCTGAAAAAAATAAAGTATTATAATTATTAGGGAACAGCGACTCCAAGCATTCTAGAACCACGGTCATAACATTCACACTTGTGATTTAAATAACCTTTTACAGAGTATCAACAATATGCTGGGTAGGAGCAGTGACAAGGTCCAGGAGTCCGTCAGTACTGCCGCACAAAATCTGCCGAAGGCACCCCCTGTGTGGCACGAGGTCAAAGCTGATGAAGGCTCCTACTTTTGGAACACTGAAACTAATGGTAATGGGCTTTTTTTTGTATTGTTTTGTTTTTGTCAAATCTTTGATTAATACAGAACTTTCTGTAGACCTTACCCAACAACCTGTCCATGGCTACTGTTTTACCTTTTCCGTAACATCTGTTACTCCAGTTGAAACTTTGAGTTTCTAGTTTGAAGGTTTGGAGAGTGGGCTAGGCGGGAATTGGGATGGGCTGAGTGCCTTCATTAGCAGTGGGTGTAGCGGAATGTCTAGCAAACTATCTCAGTAACGGTGTACCACTTATTTACTTATGACAGTACAGTCTGTTCCTATTCAGACTGCAAATTACAATAACAAGTATACCTGACTGTAATTGTCTTGAAATAGAGGTGAAATAATAATAAAAAGGTTGATTATATATGAACATTGTATTATTATGCTGGGTGCGGCAGAGAACCAGCCGAAATTCAATGTCAAAAATAGTTCGAAAAAAAACCGATTTGACAACAGTCTGTCAGTCTAATGGTTGTTATTACAGTAAGTGCTTTTCATCATAAAATACATTGTTAACTAGAGATTACTAGCTTAAAATGGACATGAAGACAATGGTTAAGTGTATAAATATATAACATGACTATGATCAACCTTCAAAAGTACGCGAATATGGAGTAATGGTAAATTGATTTGTTTATAAGAGTGATGAACTGAATAGGAACAGACTTTAGATAATGGCTATAAAGCTGTGCATCCACTGGGTCGGATTCGGAGCGTACGGAGCGGACGGATTTGTTCCTTCGCATTGATTTAAATGGTACAGCGTGCGCTATCCCGGCATATCTGTATATATCCGCAACCCAGTGGAAGCGTAGCTTAAGCCCGCAAATTCGAAATGGCGGCAGTTAGGCGGCGTCATCAGTGGAAGAGCGGGGCGTTGTCGTAAGCGTGCACGCTGGTACAGTCGAGTTCACAAATACAATATGTATACACGTTAGTACCTTGTCTATTTAATGGCATGTTCAAATTGTCATATGCGAATTGTCACAGCAATTAATTAAAGTGACACGGTACTAAAGTGTATACGTACTTATGGACTGACTGCACGCGACAATGCACGCTGAAATGCTCCGAGGTTTCGAATTTGCGGCCTATAAATACAATAATTAAACACTCTGCCACTGACCTTTTGCCAGCTTATACCTGTCCAGTACTGTACGTATTGTGAGTCTCCCTATAGACCAGCGGTCGGCCACCTTTTGGCAGGCAACGGCCACAAGGTGGCAAAATAAACTAAAGGCGGGCCGCACTTGTGATATTATCCCTAGAAGCCTTATATACCTACGGGCCGCAAATAAGACGTCTGCGGTCTGCGTAGTATAGACTAAGTACTCTAGTAACTAGCACTTCCTCTATTTCACACACATAGCACGTATTCCAAAAAAGCAGTGTAATGTTCTTCATTTTAGATACCACATGGGACCCACCAGACGATTATCTGTCACTTACCGATCAGGAAGCGGAAAAACTAAAAAAAGAAGAGGCAAAAAAAAATCTTAAAAAGCAAAAGTAAGTAGATTCCCACGCTTGTCTTTTACTAACATTGTTGAAAAAAAAACTATTGTTACCAAATTAATGATTAACTAATCCCCGGGATAGAAATGAAATACTCCTAGATTTCTGTGATGCAAATGATTAAGACTTCACCGAGCAAAAACAAACCACTGGACATTACACACATATAGTTTATAAAACACAATAATAGGTAATGAGGGCGCCACTTGACGCTCGGTGCATACTTCATTACTTCGTATTATAGCAGGTTTTTTTTGCTGAGTGGTACAGTGTTTTATTTTGCAGATATCTTTATTTTTTTATCAAATTACTGTGTCAACATTATTTTATGGTATTTCTTAAAATTAATATGCTAAAAATTTCAATTACAAACACCATGCAATCAAAATTTGAGGTAGACGCACTAATTTCACGAAAGAAAACCTCCTTGCAACTGAGTTTTTATGCTACAAAATTACCTAAACTAATATAATTATTTACATAAAATATTTTTCTTTCGTTTTCGCTAGCTGTCCGATAAAATTATTATGGAAAAATACGTGCAGTACAAAGCCATGTAAAGCTATCTTTACTCTTTCAATTATAACGATAAACCGATAAGCGCTTTATTTGAAAAGAAGTACCCGGTTTGATGTCTGGTAGTGTCAAGAATTTTAGGAAATATTTAATGTAATTATTCTAATTCTAAAATCGACGACGTCGTTACAATAAATTATCCCTTAGTTGTAGACTTCTCCATACTGAATCCAAATCAGCTGTATATAAATTTTCAACAATTGATTATTTTTCTACTCTATAACGTTGTCTATTCTATTATTGTTAGAAAAAATAGGGCTTGTTTGCTCATGGCCTATGATGGCCGTGTTTATCGATGTGGATAATCATGGATAAAACATCCATCACTTTCTGAACAATATGTAAGTGCGAGGGTGAAGGATGCTTTATCCATCGCGATAAAGGCGACCATAATACGGGCCCTGGTCGGCTATACATCTTACTTTAATCTTTAATTAGAGAGGAGAAGAAGAAAGAAGCCATAACAGAAGCGAAAGCGCACTTAGCTCGCGAGAAAATGCGGGAGTTGGCCCCGAAGAAGGAAAAGCCAGAGCCAGCCAGCGGGTACTTCGGGCCCGCGCCGCGCGCTGCCGACCCGTACGGGTCCTGGAAACCTGTGGAGACCAAGTAATGATAATTAAAGAAGCGCATTTTTTCATATAACTTTATTCTCATAATCATTTTGTTTCATAAAATTGTTGTTCGTAATTTTTACTATCGCTTCTTCTAGTTCTTAAATAATCAACGTGTAGATAAGGCTAGGTTAGGTTAGGTATGATTTATAAAAATCCTAAAAAAGTAACAGTTACTGATTAAAATGCGTTATGAATTCCGATGATTATGACTTAAAACACTTTATGAATAAAAATAATTATAAGAGTCAATATGGACCCGTGTTGTTGAAAATAAAACCATGTTATGTTAAAAACTCACTGAATGTAATTTTTTTTAGGTATGTTATACTTTTGTAGAAAAATTGGTACCGGTCGCCGATTATTAATGATAATACTGGCATAGATCAGGACGATGTTAAATCAACTGGGCCTCTATTACACTTTGTATTAGCTCAGCTTGTTTCGATATCGTAATTATATTGTTGACGTTATGAGAGCTCAATTCAATTGACAGTAATAGCTGTCATGCCGTTAAAATAAGCTAAAGTAAGGATGAATAAAGGCCCTGATCTTGGGTGTAGTCTCCATTTAGCCTCTATACTTGCTTTGCTACTTGACGAAATTAAAACAAACTAAAGCACTGGCTCTTCTAAATAGCTCATCAAAACTGTTTCGTCGAGCTTTGGCGTATCAGTGTTCTATTTCTATTGTCTAACGAACCATAATCATGGGTTTTTTTGTTTACATATAGTTTACTATCGGAACAAATGTAGTAGTCCAAATGTATCCTCATCTGGAGTTCCCCAGGGATCGCATGCGGGGCCTCTCATATTAGTATATAGTTTTATTAATGACATTGGTAAATACTTTCAACATTATTTTCCATTCCTTTACCTAAAGTTACATTATCGAAAACTCTTCAATGGTTAGGGTTTCCGGTCCCTGATAGGGTGGTTTGTTTACCCTAATCTCTGTTCTCAGAATTGTCAACACATTTGCATTCTTTGGATTGCGATTTTAAGATTGTAATAAGAATGTTGATGGCTTTAGGTCTCAGCTTCTTCTAACATCAGGTGCTCGCTTGCCTTCTCAATATTCCATAAAAAAGTAATGAAGTTTTGAATCTCACTGGTCGACAACGACATCACAATATAAAAATTACTTATCAACCTTTTGAACGCCACAGACGGCTCTTGCCGTCAGCTGAAAGTCGTACCACTGACGCCACACGGCTACAGTCGTCACAATTTCAATATTAAAAGACACTGTTTCGTATCAATTAAGTCGTAATTTGCATAGCATAGCAAACGGTAACCCATCCGTTTATCAAGTTTCGCTTAATCGATTGTATGATTGAACGATATTTTCTGCTGAAACCATGATGTTTTCAGCGGCCCTAATATGGCTACGTTTATCGCGTGACAAAGTTTGGATAAGGCATACGTCACCTTCTGTCACGTAAATAAGTACGACAATGACGGATACTTTATCCACATTTGACCCGCGATATAGACGCAGCCATACTAGGCCCACAGGATACCTTAAGCACTAATAACGTAGGTTAGGTTAGGTGACACTTATGACTACTATAAAATAATTACTCATGCGATCATGGCGAGAAATGCCTTTCGATGAAATGAAAATTCTGCGTAATGAAACGTTCGTCGAAAGCTGTTCCGATAAAATAATAGGAAACATGCTTGGCGCGTGAGTTTGACGCATTTTATCTGACCTAAGGCGTTTAAAAGTATCAAAGTGATTTGCCTGCAACTGTGACTGTTTCAGAGTTGCGGCCCCCGTGGACTTGCAGCTTCCGAAGCCCTACAAGGAAGTGGTTCCTCCGCCCGTGGTGATGCTGCCCGAGCGCGTGCAGTTTGGCGAGCGCGCCGTGCCCAGCCTGGGCTCCGGGCCTGTGCAGTTCAAGAAAAGGAAGCTGCACCACCGCAACACGCGCCAGAAGACCGATGATGAATGATTTTTATTAAACAATTTTGACATATACTTCAATTGTTTTATATTGGAACTTACCTCCATTTTTTCATTAAGTATTTGACATCCACTAGCTTAAAGTTCAATTCGATGGTGGTGACAGACCTTCATAACGTTATTAAAAATATCATGATCATAACGTTATTCTTCGTTAGTTTTGTTCTGGTTAAATCTACGATATTTTTTATAACGTTCTGCTACATCACAACGAAATCAACATTGTATTTTAACCAGAATAAGGTTATAACTTATAATAACTTTATTCTGGTTACGCTGCTAGTTTAGTTTGTACTTTAAATGCCCTATATCAGAAATGGTATCGCTGGCGACTCTGATGCGTATTAGATGGGCGGCAATAAAATGCCACAGCGGTATTTAACGAATTAACGAAATTAAGTACAGTAAAAGAGGTGACTTAAAACGTTATTACAAAGTTGTAGAAAGTATCGTTATTATTATATTAATATGAAGTTTAAATCTTTACGATGAATACCGCTATTGATCAGAATTTATAACGTTATAGTGCAAGCATAACGATATAAAAAACGTTATCGTAAAATAGCGCTATTCGTCCACACAATAAATACTTAACTAACTGGAATACATACATGGTAAAATAACGATTTATTTATTTTTATCTCTGGACGCACCGTGCACGGCCCGTTAAACAAGTTCCATCACCGTCATACGCGCCAGAAACTTAAATGATTTTGATTGACAGTTCCTTTTTACTATATCTATCTTATCTAGAGTTCTTAAATATATATTTTTCATCAATAATGGGTTTGCGTTTGACCTCAGTCTCACCTGATGTTAAATTAGTGAGTGAGTGAACGTGGTACACGCTTAAAAATTGTGTATTCATTTGTACAACAAAGAAACATCCTTCGATTTAACGATAATATTTTAGTTTATTAGTAAATACAATAATCTCCATGAGGGCACTACGTCGGCTTAATGCGCACAACTTGTGAACATCGTTACACTTATTTTCATCTGCTATGCTTGCCAACGAGGAAATATACCAACTGGCACTTGCAAGCGACAATTCTACGCACAAAACCCCTTTTTCCTTGTGTCCAAACTAATTTGCCAAATTGGTTTGGCCACGAGGAAGTGCGATTCCTCAAAATTGTCTTCGTCCTGTATAGTACGTAGGTATGTCAAATACTTACACGTATAAACCAGTCGTCGGTCGTGGTCCACCTGCTTAGAGTGCTTAGTTCACCTAGCGTTTTAACAGACTTAAACGAAGCCGACGGACCTCCGCTCTCGCGCAGCTCCAATTTTTCCGGGCCTTATATAAAACGTCCACTCTCCGTAATCCGTAATCTAGAATATTGGCTAACTGATGTTTGTTTCATTTTATCTATCAAATGTTTAAAATAGGGGTGTAGACATTTAATTAAAAAATCCACAGTTTGATCACAAGGAAATTTAACACCTCGTGGCTAATCCAGTTTGGAAAATCAGTTTGGCCACGAGGAAAAAGGTCATAAAACGCATTATCAATATTATTATCGTCAACATTCCCGGTTTTAAAGGTCCGACTGGTCTAGTGAAGCGACATTAGTGACATCTAGTGATGAGTAGAAAACAATCATTTACGCCAGCGCTTCCAGTGCTAAACTAAATATCACTGCGCATCATTTTTTTTCGAATCTCCCCCATTCAGCTAATTTCCGTAAACCTTGATTTTTAATTCCGTAGAAGTCTGACAGCTGTCACATACTGACTTTTTAGGATTTTCAAATGTATTTAACATGATTTAAGTACATAAAATATATAACATGGATTTGTAACAAAGTAAATTTAAACTAAAAAAGAAAGTCCAAAGATTTGTATTAACAATGATCAGAATCATCAATCAATTAATCAAGACCGAGAAACGTCAGAATTCTATGGAATTAAAAATCAAGGTTTTTAGGTACAACTTTTAACTTTATCTCAACATTGTGGTTAGTCCTTCTAGAGTCGCCATGTAAAATAATTATCGGAGTGGAAAAGGCGCTTATAATATCTAATTGAATTCTTTTGTTAAAAGCCTTACAGGTTTCGATATTTTTGCCCGACTGTCGACGGAGGAGGGTACCTAATGTTTTTGACATGAATGTACCTATGTGTTTATATGTATGGTTCTTTGTTCTCTTGTAAAGGCTGAACGGATAGCCCGATTTCGGCAAGCGAGGTGTCATTAGATTCGTTTTAGACGGCGTCCTAGGAGAGCGAATTCCACGCGAATGCGATGCGGAGCGACGTGGCGCGAAAGAAACAAACTGTCGACAGCTACTGAAGTGGCTTACGTGACCAATACAGGCACGGGTAGCGGGCGGCGCGGCGCGAAACGAAGCGAACGCGATCAAACGGTTTGATATTTTACGCGCGAAGCGACGCGGCATTGTTTATCGGCGGCGGAACAAGTCCTGCGACGCGGCGATTCATGCGCACGTAGACGTGTGTCACCGCATCGGATCGCTTTGAATCGCCCACGTAGGACGTAGCCTTGGCGTCGCGGCTTTCAAAGAGATCACAAAAAAAGAATTGGTGAAATAAAAACTATGATTAACATTATATTGACGACATTATCCAAACAGCAGTTGAATTTTAAACCTTGCGTTTTATTAGACTTGTTTAGCACCTAGCTTGTAGGCTCCACTATGTTTAATGGCGGCTCTTCAAGTTACATCAAATCCAAATGAAAATATTCAAATTTATTTATTTGACAGAATACAGTAATACACTGTCTTAGTCATAAAATTAAAGCACTTGTATTCAGCATGCAATACAAAGCAAGCGTACAAATATTGTAAATAATCTATTTTCAAAATACGAACTTTCACAATTTTGTAAATTCTAATCAATATTAATACAAATTCCAACCCCTAAGTATTCCTTGACACTAAAAACATTTCTCCATCTCGGTAGACATGTTATTATGTACCTAACTGCTCGAAATCAGAGAAGTCAAATAGTGCTGGTCTCATGGACCCTGAGAGAACCATATTTGATTCAAAATTCTTCTAGTTGTTATAAAACTGGGGCCGGTGTGTTATAAAGTGTTATAAAGTTGACAAAACCTTAGCTTAGTGGGTAGTGACCCTGCCTTCGAAGCAAGCGGTCACGGGTTCAAATCCCGGCAAGGGCAGATTTTAGACAAAAAGCAAGCTTGAAACCCGACTGCATTAAAGGTATGTAGTTAACTTTAAATAAAACGCGCTTCATGTTATTTATTGTTAAATTCACCCGGTTCTTTGTTCTTTCGTAGAGGATGGACGTTTGTCGGAATCGGGCATTCGTTCATCAATGAACCATACATACAAACGTACATACAGGCCAAAAAACAACACCCTTCTTCCTTGGCAGTCGGGTAAGAATATGTCGCCGTCACCAATTTATGAGCTGTAAGGAATAAATTATATTTCCCGATTTTACAAACGACGAGAAACTATTACAATATGGTAAAACTTTTCTCGTCTCGAAACTGGCTACTGGGGAAATCTCTTTTATTCATGCGAGACCACGGAGAATAAATCGAATTAAAATAATATGTATTGTATTGTTACGTTTTATGCGTTGTTAATGTACGAGTATTATTTAATTTTAATGGAAGTGGTCTCCCCGTTACAGAGCCTTGAGTCTAGAGCAGATGCCACCGCATCGTCACTACTACAGGCGGGTGCTATTCGAACTGCCAATGATAATAACGGTATAGATACCTGAGTGCAATTTTATTGTCTAATAGATAGAGGCTGAAATAGTGTCGGGATTAATTTTATCTATAATTAATTTACCTTGCATGACTTATACATACTTACATCCACGCCTTCACGCGTGTAATCACAGAGTGGGGTAGGCAGATCTACAGAATTACCTTCAACTATAAAAACTTGTTGTTAATTCTGTAACCACACTTTGCATGGTTTTATAATTACGTGGGTGATTATTTGGGCGTTTCAACCGCCGTCATTGTTGTCTTCAATATTGTTAAGGCCATCTTAACGCCCTCTATCGTGCCACAGCGTAAACCGCGACAGTGCTGCCCCCATACGTTAGTTTTTAGTATTATTAAGATTTGTATCGAGTCATTTCCTCCCTCACTTCTTTTAACTACCTGCTCTGTAACGGACACATTTTATACGCATGAAATATACTTGTTGAATTCAAATAAGAAGTCAATGATTGTTCCCTGAGTTGCACAGACCTTACTATAGGCAGGAATAAAAAGGGAATAGCGAAGCAGAGGATAGAGAGGCAGACAGCAGCGACCTACGGACACCAGAGCTATCGCGCCACCATTTTGATCCATCTCACCGGGTCACAATTGAACTGCATCGCCGATCTTCAGAAGAGAAGACAACGAGAAACGGTCAGACCTTCCTATCCTTGTTCCCATCCCATCCTGAGGTGCATATTTAACTAATTGTGTTGTGATTTCTCATTCCAGTTGAGAGCCACGTGTCAATCGAGTATTCCTGACCGCGGCCCATCTGCGATCTCTACGGCTCACGTGAGTGTTCCTTATTTCTATAAACCGCCAATATGAGTGACAATGAATATGCGCAAGCAGCCGACGGTGATATTAATAAATTAAAAGTGCCGAAATCTCCGCAAAAACGCGATAAGAGTACCGACCGCATGGCCGACCTCAAGAGACAAAGAGGCACGGCTAAGCTACGGTTAACCTCATTTCAAAAATATGTTAACAGTTTGGAGCATACAATATTAAATGAAGCTCGCAAAACTGAATTAATATTAAAAACAAATAATTTAGAAAATATATTTAATAATTTTAATTCCATTCAGACGGAGATTGAGACAAAAGTAGACGAAATTGAGTTAGTTACACAATTCGAATATCGCGAACAGTTCGAAGAACTTTATTTTAGCTTAATGACATCCGCTAAATGTATGTTGGTTGAGGAGAATACCGAAATTGATTCCCGGTGTAATGCGCGTGCTACGTTAACGTCCGTTAAATTACCCGAAATCAGGCTACCGTCCTTTAACGGCTCCTATGATCAGTGGTTAGAATTTAAAAACTCATACGTCACCATGATACATAAACGTGTTGATCTGGACCCTATTCACAAATTTCATTACCTAAGATCGTCGTTAAGTGGTACTGCCCTACAGGTTATTAGTGCTTTAGAGTTTACCGCGGCCAACTACACTAGCGCATGGGATTTATTAGTACAAAGGTTCCATAATAATCGTCTTCTGGTTCATAATCACGTGAAATCACTGTTTACGCTTCAACCTATTCAGCAGGAATCTCCTGCGCAGATACGAAAATTGATAGATACCGTTAATCGAAATTTACGTGCTTTAAAAACTATCGGTGAACCCACTGACTCGTGGGATACGCTTATAATTTATTTAGTTGTCACTAAATTAGATTCTACCACTGAACGAGAGTGGGAGAAACAAAAGGGTACTATCACTTCCGATCTGCGCAGTGATTCGCCATTAAAGTTGGATAGTCTGCTTTCCTTTCTTAAAAATAAAGCTGATATGTTGGAGATGATTAACCTTAGTCACAACAAGAACACTAGCACTTTAAAATCCCAACATGAAAGCAGATCATCCAACAATGAGCCTAAGAAAACACAGTTTAAATCACAGCAACACACTCAAAGCTTCGTTACTACGCGTAGCAAACAATCGGAGAAACCAACTCGTATTTGTGCGATGTGTAAAGGTAATCACGCACTATATACCTGTATTTTATTTTTAAATTTGCCTGTCCGGGATAGAATTAAATTCGTTGAGAAAAATAACTTGTGTTCCAATTGTTTACGAGCAGGTCATACTATCTTGGCTTGCACATTCGGTCCATGCAGGCAATGTCAGCAAAATCATAACGGCTTGTTGCATTTACAAGACGATAATAAGCAACTGTCCGCCGGGCGGGCTCCGTATGCACTGCCGGCTGATAGTAACGTTGCGGCCGTGTCAGCGGCGCTTCACAGTCAATGCGATCGTAATACGAGAGAAATTAGGTGTGATAATAGCTTGCAAACCAAGTTGAGAGGATTGCAACCGGTTTTATTATGCACCGCGGTCATAGAAATAGCTGATGCCGAAAACGAATACCATCATGCGCGTGCGCTTCTTGATAGTGGCAGCCAGCATTGTTTTATCACCGAAACTTTGTCAAAACGATTAAAAGTTCCTCTTATACAGTCCACTGTTCATGTCTCGGGTGTAGGGCAATCGGTCACTAACTCGAGCCAACTATGCGATATTACTTTGCGATCAAAGTCATGCGATTATAATACACACGTTAGGTGTATAGTTCTACCGCGTATCACTTCTACCTTGCCCACTGTGCGGTTAGATATTAAGGCGTTTAGTATACCGGAGAACTTACCTTTAGCAGATCCCACATTTGACGTGCCATCAGAAATAGACGTTTTGATAGGTGCGGATAAATTTTGGGAACTGTTAGATGGAGAGAAAATACGATTAGCTTGCGGACCATATTTACAGAGCTCTAAATTAGGCTGGTTAATATCGGGAAGCATTCATTCATTCGATTTAACGAACCACGAGGTTCAATGTAATTTAATTAATACGACAGATTTAGATACGCAAATGAAAAGGTTTTGGGAACTCGAGGAGGTACCTAAACCTAATAATACTAGTGCACTCACATTAGATGAGCGCAAGTGCGAAGAGATATTTAGCAACACGACATCACGTGACGAGCACGGTAGATTCAGTGTGCGGCTCCCTTTAAAGGAAACAGCTGATTCACTCGGAGACTCGTATAGAATTGCTGAGACAAGGTTTATGTCGCTAGAACGTAAGCTAGAACGTAATCCCAATTACAAAACTATGTACAGCAATTTTATACATGAGTATATTCAGTTGGGTCATATGAGTCTTATCGAAACGTTTGAGTCCCCATACTTTGTCTTTCCTCACCACGGCGTGTTTCGTGATAGCACAACGACAAAATTACGCGTGGTCTTTGACGGCAGTGTCAAAACTACGTCAAGTAAGTCACTTAATGACATTCTTTATACGGGTCCTAGACTGCAAAACGATATTTTCAGTATTCTACTTAGATTTAGGCAATACAAGTTCGTAGCGTGTGCGGACGTGGAGAAGATGTTTCGTCAAATACTCGTAGACCCAGATGACAGAAACTTGCAATTGATTCTCTGGCGTGATCATCCTTCACATCCGTTACGTACTTACCAACTAAATACCGTGACTTATGGCACTTCCTCAGCGCCTTATCTCAGCATGCGGTGCTTGAAGGAACTCGCAAAGTGCTGTGACGATCCTGAGGTCTCAAAAATAATAAATGAAGATTTTTACGTCGATGACTTAATAACTGGTTCTGATGACGCTCAGGTTCTGCTACACACGTGTGAAAAAATATCCCAAGTGCTGCGATCAGGTTGCTTCCCACTTCGGAAGTGGACGTTCAATCTAGACATTACGTCAAACGACTCAATGGAGTTATCTATAGGTGAACATCAGCAAAACAAAACGCTCGGTTTAGGTTGGTTAAGTAGTAGTGACGAATTACATTTCACTTCGAAGATAGAAAGTACGCCTAATCTAACAAAACGTATAATGCTTTCAATCATCTCTCAAATTTATGACCCCCTAGGACTATTAGCGCCAGCGGTCATTTTGTCGAAAATAATATTGCAGAAACTATGGCTTTGTAAAATCGGATGGGACGACCCCGTACCCGATGACGTCATTCGCGCTTGGAGTAACTTTATCAGTACGTTGGATAGTTTGCAAAATATTATAGTTCCGCGTTATGCGAGAAGCGCACACACGCAACATACGGAACTTCACATATATTCGGATGCTTCCCAGGTCGCGTATGGCTCATGCGCATATATAAGAACTTATGACGACGATTCTTTGGTCTCAGTTAAATTACTTTGTGCTAAAAGTAAAGTAGCACCGCTAAAAGCTACCACTATCCCAAGGTTAGAACTCCTAGGAGCACTGAGTGGCGCGAGACTTTATCACAAAATTGTAGAATCCCTTAGATTGAAGTTTGATCGCGTTTATTTTTGGACAGACTCAACTATAGTTATCGGCTGGTTACGAATGTCTCCGTACCTTCTTAAGCAATTCGTTCAAAACAGAGTGACGGAAATTAACGAATTAACCGGTGACTCAGTCTGGCTACACGTAAACGGCAAAGAAAACCCAGCTGATCTTGTGTCTAGGGGCGTTGACCTCAATACGCTCAGTCAGTGCAGCCTTTGGTGGTACGGTCCGTCATTTTTACAACACAAAGTCTTCGATTCCCGGGAGTACAACCGTTATAATCAACCGCGTGAATTGCCAGAGATCAAACCACTATCGGTCACATTGATAAGCGTAGATGATCCGATAGTAAATTTCGACAACTATTCGAGTGTTAGTAAATTAATAAGAATATTTGCTCATGTACTTAGATTCGTGTACAACGCGCGCCGTAAACGACTGCAGCGGAAAACCGGTTCCTTGTTATCAGTCGCAGAGCTGCGCGCGTCCGAGCGCTCGCTAAGTATCATTGTGCAGAAACAAATGTTCCCGAATGAATATTATAATTTAGTAAACAATATACCTATCCCTAATAAGCGGAATTGTAGATTGTCGGGTTTAAACATATTTTTAGATCAATACCAGGTTATACGAGTTGGTGGTAGATTAACAAATGCGAGTGATTTTAGTTACGAGAAAAAACATCCAGTGTTATTGTGTAGTAAACATCGTTTTACGTGGTTGTTATTCAGAGATGAGCATAAGCGATTGTTACATGCCGGACCCCAGCTACTACTGGGTGCCGTGCGCGAGTGTTGGTGGCCAATAGGTGGCAGAAACCTTGCTCGGAAAGTAGTGATGCAGTGTATCACCTGTACGCGTATGAAAGGTAAGACGCTAACCCCGATCATGGGTAATTTACCCGGTGAACGTCTGCACCCGGGTCATCCGTTTATGTATTGCGGAGTGGACTATGCAGGACCTGTATCAATACTTAATCGTAAGGGCCGTGGCAGTAGCTTGGTTAAAGGTTACATTTGTTTATTCGTTTGTTTCGTGACGCGCGCGGTGCATTTGGAGTTAGTTAGCGGTCTCTCAACCAACGACTACATTTTAGCGTTAAAACGATTTATTTCTCGCCGTGGCAAACCGACTGAAATATATTCAGATAACGGGAAAACGTTTATCGGAGCTGAGAAAAAGTTCTGTTCGATTATTCAAAATAACTCAAATGATATTATAGACTATGCTGGTAATCAAAACATTAAATTCAAATTTATACATCCTTATAGTCCTCATACTGGTGGTTTATGGGAGTCGGGGATCAAATCGTGCAAGCATCATCTCCGTCGAATTGTTGGGGATGCTCGATTGACATTTGAGGAATTCACAACTGTTTTAACTCTAATTGAAGCTGTACTTAACAGCCGACCTATGTCACCTCTGTCCTCAGATCCCAACGATCCTACCCCACTTACACCAGCCCATTTCCTCATAGGAAGGTCCCTGATCGCGCCAGCCTGCGAGGATCTGACAGAGGCAGCCCCACATCGCCTGCTTCGATACGACAGAGTCGAGCAGATGCGCCAGCATTTTTGGAGAAGATGGTCGCAGGAGTACGTAGCAGAAATGCAGACGCGCACCAAATGGAAGGCGAATACTCAAGATCTAAAAGACAATATGCTTGTTCTTGTCAAGGAGGATAACTTACCACCTCTAAAATGGCGGCTAGGCAGAATTGTTCGCACATACCCAGGCAAGGACGGCGTATCCCGAGCAGCTGAGATCCGGACTGCATCTGGGACCATACGGAGGTCATTTTCGAAGATTTGCCCCCTACCATCGCAGTCAGATGAAGCCCACGTATCCTGCCCAGCGTCGTAGTGTTGGAACAGGGAGCATTCCAAGGCGGCCGGCATGTTAAGGCCATCTTAACGCCCTCTATCGTGCCACAGCGTAAACCGCGACAGTGCTGCCCCCATACGTTAGTTTTTAGTATTATTAAGATTTGTATCGAGTCATTTCCTCCCTCACTTCTTTTAACTACCTGCTCTGTAACGGACACATTTTATACGCATGAAATATACTTGTTGAATTCAAATAAGAAGTCAATGATTGTTCCCTGAGTTGCACAGACCTT
This sequence comes from Acleris sparsana, assembly GCA_923062465.1. Classification (NCBI taxonomy): domain Eukaryota; kingdom Metazoa; phylum Arthropoda; class Insecta; order Lepidoptera; family Tortricidae; genus Acleris; species Acleris sparsana. Next base: position 3,669,878 of record OV281292.1, read on the forward strand.
ACTATAGGCAGGAATAAAAAGGGAATAGCGAAGCAGAGGATAGAGAGGCAGACAGCAGCGACCTACGGACACCAGAGCTATCGCGCCACCAAATATATTGACGAAAACAATGATAATTACCAGCAACTTTTGATGTCAACGTCAACGGACCCGGTGGTAGGTAGTATTAATTCCATTTAAAATCATAAGACAATTAAAAAGTTTATCTTGAATAATATGCGAAGACTAATGACGGCGGTTAAAACGCCGAATAATCACCCACGTACATTTGTTTTAATATGTTTTGTAACTGTTTATATCAACTAAATAAATAAAATAGTTTCTAAAAAGGTTGCGTCATCCTCATCATCGTAAATTATCTCAAGTCCGAATGGAAATTTAAAAGGTAAGTACTTTTTTTGGCGAAGAGTCGCCTGACGGACGCGCGCAGCGATTCGGTCATTCTAATGACTATATAAACCCAGTTATTTATTAGGTATTTTTAGGAAGCCTTCTAGCCTATTGAGATTTAGCTTTAGACTGACGTTATGTACCTACGTAGAGATTAAGAAAAAATAAATAAGATCACCATTACCATCCGATATAAACATCAAAACAGATGGAATGCCGCCATCACAAAGGACGCAGCTCGTCTCAATGCTAACGATAGATCAATTGAATAGGCACTATAATTTTTTGCTGCGATTAATGCGTGTCGAATGTGCTTGGGCTATTGTCACGCGTGATCCGGGTTCGGTATGGAGATGACGTTCTCGTAATGTGACATTGTGTGCGTGGTTTAGGTCCGGCCCGGCGCCGGAGGACTGCCATTAGCGCTCCGGTCACGCAGCGCGCCAGGGAGCCCCGCCGCGTATATAAGGAACCGAGGGAGCGGCGACCAACACTCCTCCTCCAAGCAGTAATCCCGTCTAGTTCTGCTAGATCAGGCTTTGGTGCTTCGTTTGAGACAACTAATTTCATCTGAAATGTGTAAAATGGTAAGATATTTTTGATTTATTTGGCTATTTAATCGTTAATGTTATTCGAATTTAAATAGGGATTCGTATCATTTTTGTTATTACCTATTATCTTGTCTTACTTTTTTAGTATTTATTAATCGACAGTGAAGATGAAGTGAAAGATGCGTGTTTCCACCACATTTTTAGCTGCAGTTTCTGGGTAAAATTTAATATTATTGCCCACATTATACTGACAAAAATATTTATTTTTTACCATAAAAAGAGCGGGCTTCTTACTAAGGTGGGTATTGAATCGGTGCTGAGAAATGTGACTCCTGCCATGTCCTGCCCCGGGGTTTCAAGCTCTCTTGATATCAAATTTTATTAATATCAGTTCAGTGGTTCAGCTGTAAAAAAAATCAAGCTGATTTAGATTCGCATTTAAAATATTACTTGCCATTTCGCGCAACTACTTCGCATAAAATTCGTTTATCGGTATTCCCTGAGGAACTGTCCAATTATCCGGGATTAAAAGTTCTCTATCGCATCCTTTCCTGAGACTCAACCATATATGCTACATTTTATTAACTCGGGTTAAGAAACGTCAGATTCATACGAAAACTGTCATGTTAACTCAAGTGGTAAATTTTAGGCGCGGTTTAACTGTAAAAAGGTCACGAACAAACAAACAGCACCTCTATTCAACGCGGTAAAAGGGTGAATATTTGGGCGTTTCAACCGCCGTCATTGTTGTCTTCAATATATTGACGAAAACAATGATAATTACCAGCAACTTTTGATGTCAAAGTCAACGGACCCGGGGGTAGTATTAATTCAATTTAAAATCATAAGACAATTAAAAAGCTTATCTTGAATAATATGCGAAGACAATAATGACGGCGGTTAAAACGCCGAATAATCACCCAAAAACCATATCGTTTTTGACTTTTTTTTTCCTTAATCAATAGCTTTTTCTTCTTGTTTTAACTCATTAGAGAAAAAAGTCCATGGATATCACACGCGAGGACAATTGTTCGGTTAAAGAGTATGTTACTCAACGCGCTTATTTACTTGACAGTAATGGCGTCCGTGTTACAAACAATACCACAACAGGTCAAAGGCGATTTGGATTTTACCGCCTAGAATAGAGCAGAGATAACATTCATAATATTTAGTGCGGATATTATTATATATTTATTAGGTACCTGATTGTATGCGGATGGATTTGGTTCGATGGATTGCTGTGCTGTGTGTGTAACTAACAAAATAAACATTCAAAAGGTGTAATTTTTAGAATGTCAGTTTATTTCAACGTTGCCACATTGACAGACTCATTCGAAATAAACGCTAAAAGTGATTAAAAGTGCATTAGAAGGTAGTGTAAAGGCTTCGTCACTCGTGGTATCCTAATACGCTTACAATTTCACTATAGGACTAAGTTATACTTGAAAACACGTGCATACTGCAGAATAATTAATTCTAATTTATTACAATAATTACGTATATTTATGCTCTTCATAGCTTTGGAAAATAACATTAAATTGATTCATCCTAGCTTGCTACATAATAAAACAAATAGATTGACAAACTTAATTTAATCCATAAAATACTAATAAAATTTGATAAAAATAATTTAGATCTCAATTTCGTGTTAGTTATTTCACATAAGTAGGGCGGAACAAGTTTTCATTTAAGTTATAGGGGAACCTGAACTGCAGGTATGGGCGCAGCTTGGCTCGTTTTTACTCAACTAAACTTTATCAATAAGATAAATAAAAATAAATCACGGCTTGCTCACGTATATGTAAAGTCACGAAATGGCTTGACGTGTTTCCCATTCTTAGTAGGTAGGTATAACCTTGTTGGTAGTGACCCTGCCTACGAAGCTAGCGGTCTCGTGTTCCATTCCCGGTTAGGGCAAATATTTGTGTGATGAGCACGAGTATTTCTTTTTGAACGTCTTGGACGTTATCTATAAATTTAAGTATTGATTTATTTATATAAGTATTTATATCGCTGTCTAGTACCCATAGTACAGTCGCCATCAGATATATCGCAACGAACGAGGTGCTCATAAATATCTAAACACGTCTCTATGTCAAGGTGTTAGAGTACATGTTCAGATATTTTTGAGCACCCTGAAGAATATAGATATTTTTGATGGCGACTGTACAAGCCTAGAGCTTAGTTCGGGATTAAGTCAATTTGTGTGAGATCGTCCCGTGATATTTATTTATTTAATTATTTAGCCTCAGCGCCAGCGATAACACTTCCCTGATGTACGGTCGTTTTCTGACATTAATAGTACATGAGCAAGTACGCATTTACAGTTTTTGGATTGCAGTCTTGACATTGTAGTCTTGAGGAGCCAAATGCCTATGGGTCTCAGATACCCATACTTACCAGCTGGTGGCTTGTGTGCTTGGTACCATGTAGGTAGACATTTATTTCATATTGATAATTACATTATTCTATGTCACATATCATAATGACTTCACTATAAAATTGTGAAAATGTAAAAAAAAAACTAGAATTGAATTAAACAATATAAAAATATGGCTAATTAGCAACAGTCACAAATGTCAAAAAGAACAAAAAGAAAGTAGTGATTATTAAGTTGATATAACTAACTAAGTATAATAATACATAAGCCTTGTTAATTAAAATTACATAAAAACATAAACGAAGAAGACAATTTAGATTGTTAAAAAAATCTTGTGTGTGTGTGTGTGTGTGGTTGCCGGGTTAGAATAGTGCCACTCCGTGTCTTCCCGTGGATGTCGTAAGAGACGACTAAGGGAATAAAGGCTTGTAGTACTGTTAGGCGATGGGCTTGCAACTTGTCACTTATACACTGGTAAACATCTTAGCCTGATTGTGCAAAATGTGGTTACAGAATTATCAACAAGTTTTTAGGGTTGTTGGAAATTCTGTAGCTCTGCCTACCCCACTCTGGGAATAAAGGCGTGAGTTTATGTGTATGTATGTATATAAATCTTGTCTATTTCTACAAGAATCTAAGTTTGGGTATTGGGTAATTATCAATGGGGCCAGATAGACTAGAGCATTCGACTCGCTAGCGCGTACGGTAATTGTAACTCATTGTAAGGATACTGTGATACGTATCGCGATATGCGTGTATCTGGTGATAATAAGTATTGATAGTCTATCGTCCCCAATGCGTAAGTAACTCGCGAGTGGTAGGACCATGTGCAGCGTCCGTCCGGATCGCGACCACCATCTTATCCATTAACCTACCGCCAAACAGCCGTGTTCGCATTGTTGTGTTCCGGTTTGGGGATAAGACAGCCGGTGTAATGACTAGCATAGAGGCATTAAAAGATAAAAAGATAAAAGAAATTTATTCAGTAAGTAGGCCACTCGGGCACTTTTACACGTCAAGATACTACCAGCGCTTCCCAAGAGGAGACCACTGCTGAGAAGAAACGCCGCAAGAAACTCAGCAGCCGGCACATTCCATCTTAGTCCTCAGGGTTGGCAACGCATTTGCAGTCTTAGGCCCGTATAATAAACCGATCTCAACTCTAATGTTCGTCTCGAGATGCGTCAAAAATGACAGTGTTCTATGGTTTGGCGTTTACTTTGAAGTATCTTGTGACGGGCCTCACAGTCAAGAGGTGTTTATTAATACAGCCCTTAGGCTTGCAGTCTTGTGAATGCGAATATCTATGGGTCACAGTTTCGACTTACGAGTACCATCAGGTGGCCTGTGTGCTCGTTTGCCTTCTCTATGCCATAAAAACTCCGGCCGGGATAGCATTGACAAGTATTGTGTGGTCGGTAGATGGCGTTGCTGTGCTGCGCAGTAGCGCTCGCGCTGGCGGCGCTGGCGCCCCCCGCGGCGGCCGCGCCGAAGCCGCAGGTGCTGCTAGACTACGGCTACCCGAGCTACTACGCGGCAGCGGCACCCTCCTACGTCAGCGCCTACTCCGCTCCGCTTGCCTACTCCTACCCTTACGCCTTCACGTATTCATACCCTTACACTTATTACTAGCCGTTTTAACACGTACTAAATAATCTATGTAGGTACCTGTGATTTATTGTAAAGTTATATTATGCATGCAATGTATGTAAAATTAAATGTGAAGTGTAAAAGATTACAAATATATTGCAATCGAACGAGTTGATGGTTTTTTTTACGCGTATACCTACCACCATTTGCTATCTGGGTTAAAACGACATTGCGTGTTTTCAATCCATGACGATGCTAACACTAACCAACACAAACAGAAAGGTGTCCTAACTCCCAAGAGTAAAGAGACAGTCTACGTAGAAAAAAAATGGTTAAAGTGAAAACATCCAAAAAAGGATTTGTAATTTTTCAAATTAGCCGCATTCAACAATAAAGCGCGCGAAACTATAGAAAAAAGAACTTAAAAAAGAATTAGTCAACTGCGCGTCGGATTTGCGCACAGAGGGTTCCGTAATCCGTACTATAAGTATTATTGCTATTTGAATCAGCGCGAGCCCAACTAATAGCTGACCTGACCATTTTCAGTATTTGTTGTTAAATCATATCAAATCTGATGCTTCTATATTTTACTGTCTTTACAATACAACAAAAATAAAAATACGCTGATAAGAAGTATTAACAGAATTAGATCTTTTTTAAATGTATGGTTTAAAAAAGATTACAATGTACAAAGCATAGAGAAAAGGTAAAAAATATGTTTGAGTAAGTTCCTCCGAAATCTGTTAGAAATACAGCTGTAAAATTAAAAGTAACAAGATTTGGTGTGACCATGATTTAAAAAAAAGATTCAGATACGGCTGCATTACGTTACGTATTTTTGGGTCAATAGTATATATTTAAATGATCCGAGACGTTTTAATGACGAAACCTACGTTCTGTTGATACAAGTTATAGTCCTAGGATAGCGATATTTTCTAGCTACTAGCTAAGGTTGATAAAGTTGGTCATAATGTATAGGTAAATAGGTAAGCGGATAAACCTAAATCTTTGACTGTCTTACCACCGGGGGACCAGGTAGCGTCGAGATCGAGAAAAGCTGTGACAAGATGAAATTAACCTTGAAAAAATTGATGGCAAAGTGGGCACAAATTCGTCATAAAATATAAAAAAATATGAATACAGGATTTATTTTTATTAAATATTTTTGCTCAGTTGCACACCCCGGTTATTCTCCGCGGAAGAAGTTGTGGTCAAAATATGGCATTTACAATATTTTACCGGTACATACGTAAAATATTTATATATTTTTTTTAAATTTACTCAATGTCACTGAAGATTGTACAAGTATGTTTATAACTTCCATTACGACTGCAAATATAACCGGTCCTCCTTATTCACCTCTTTAAGGAAAATATTTAAAAAAATACTCAGGAAAAATATTCATGAGGTTTCTAGTCTGCTTAAAAAGACGGGCTTCGAACCTTTGATCTTTGAGTACAGATGTAATGCATAATTGTTTTCCTTCGTATTTTCACGGAAACGTACCTACAACCGTGTTATACTACTTCAGTCGACCTTAGACCTTTTTACTGTGACCGACTGAAATAGCAAGACACGTTCGTCCGTTTTTCTGTCTGTACCTACAGTTCGGGTAAGCAGGCGTTCAATCCGTCGCTAAGTGTTGTATATTGTAGCCATTCGATAATAATAACAAATTGCGCAACAGCAGTGCTATTTGGTATGCATACCGAACCCCATATGTCGAGAGATGTCACCGCATCCCGTGGTGAACGCGTCACCATGATACGAGGCCGTGGGGTTTTCCTCTACAACTCATCATTATTCTGATATTGGACAGCGTAACCAGCTAAGCGTTCTTTCATAATGATACCTCGTAAAATTAATTAAAGAATACTTATCGGACGCTAGATTCTTAGTAATTAGTTTAGGAGTTAATGTCCGTTGATGTCTTTTGGTTCGGAAACATTAAATCAAACAAAATTAAATGTCAAAATACTTAAATTTGGCAAAAAAAATTTTTTTTTAAATATAACCTTTGAAAAGGAGTTAGTAGTTCAGTACCTACCTATATTTATTTGACGTGATGGTTTTACGATAAGCAGGTCTAAGTATGCATCCACGACAAAAAAAACGTAATAATATCCTGTATGAAAATGTTGTTTACAATTAAGTTCACTGACCCAATCATATGTTTAAGGTTGAAACAAGTAGTTTTTTGTGTGAATGTTTAACCGGCTGTAATTTGAAAACGGCTGCTTAAATTCACATAGTTTGTATGGGGCAAATAAAGTGTTAAGGCTAAACTATCTCCCATTATCGGGAAGGTCCACGGTCCTCTTCCACCCTGTATTGTAAAAATATGGTCTATCCAAGTGCTACCGACGTTTTTTTATAACTTATAATTTCATCCAATTTGTGTATTAATTACTTTTTTATTTTTTGTTCCATAGTTTTAAAATTTAGTATGTGTTGATGTAATTTATATACTTAAAAATATAAATAGTTGCCGAAACAAATAATAGTTAGGGCCTGTTTCACAATCGTCAAGTAAAGCATGTCTGACACATAAATTTAGCCCTTTCTTTTTCTTACACTTGAACATAGACAAGGATAGGACTTACTTTAACTGGCACATTTTACTTGGAGATTGTGAAACAGGCCCTTAGTAAAGAAAGTTAATACTCCTTTTAAAGGACTGTAAAACCTTATATTTGTAATATTCTGTACCCCATTGTTAAGGTATAAAAAGTTTTTCTTCGGGAATCGTAGACGTCTTTTGTTTAACAATCTTTAACGGATCAAAAAATAACAAAACGAAAATACGTAAAATTGTTAAAAAATAACAAATTTGGATGGCTGACATTTGAATGTGGCTGAGTAACCCTTATAGTGGTTTTAAAATGGACGTATATATTAAAAAAATATCATGCTCCTCATTGCTTTTTAGGAAGAAAGAACGTAAAGAAACCTTAAAATGAAACAATATGTAAGTGTTAAATATTTATATTACACTATTTCAATGAAATTACAATAAGCAATTAGATCGGCTTATAACATAGTTATTTTCACAGCTGAGTTTTATTAAAACAATATTTGTGCTCAGATATACAAATGACTCGATACACGTATATCTACGGGCGGTGATTCTCTAAAACATTACGCTGACGAGAACATGGCGGATTATGAAAGAGAATAACGTCCTGAGGTTTTACTTCTATAGCTCAACACGTATGGGGTGACATTCTGTAACGTTGCTATAAACCACGTGGTCATCATCCCGTAAAACGTTAGTAGAGTCTGGCAAATGAAACATGAGAATGAAAAAATGGCAACACTGTAGTGTCGTCCCTTTCAAATCAATCTAAGAAAAAAGGGACGACACTACAGTGTTGCCATTTTTTCATTCTCATGTTTCATTTGCCAGACTCTAGTGTTTGCATCTTGGCTACGGCCCTTGGCGCTCCATTCTATTCGGTAAATATCTTATTGCTTTTGACATGTTATTGTATTGTCAACGGTATGATAGCTTTTATTTACTTGACAATCATGTTGCCCGAATAATAACAATACGATAACATGTAGAAGAATAAAGCCCTGGCCCCCTATTACACAAAGCTGGCAGTAAACACCTGGTAGGTGCAAAATCGACCAGTTCCTTAATTACGGGGCGTCATCTAAGCTACGCAATGTACACCGAATTATAGTTCTGTCACTGTCAGCTGATTGTAATTGTTACTGACTCAATGTTAGCTACTAATTAGATATATGTCATAATTTCTTATATCTAAGTAGGTACATAATATTTGATTAATTTATTGATTAACTTCTGCGGATTAACATTAGTTTCCAAATCTACAATATACATAAGTATTATACTCACTAAAATAATAAATAGTGGAGCTCATTTAAGGGCGTCCGAACTAAAAAAAATTAATGTCAATTTGCTTAATGATAATTGTTTTTTCGTGTCCTTTTAGCAAGTCCTTGTTCACGAATAGTGAAGAGCGCACTTGTCGACAGTGGGCACACATTGCACGGTCACCGTGCAATCCAGTCGCCTGACCGTCCGCCATTTCAGTCGATTGCACTGTCGAGCGTGACGCTGACGACACTGCACTTCACTAAAAAAACCTCTCACCGGTACCTAGTCAAAAGTTTAGTCAATCACTTGAACTCATTCACTTTCACTTGCTGCTAAAGTAGCATTTTAAATGTCAGGGGTTTTTCGTTATATATTCTACATGTGTTTTAACCACTCGTCCGTGTAATAATACTTTATTTGTTTAGATACTAACCAAAATGTAAACATAATCCACATGATAAAGTTCATCAGAAGCAGTACGCTAACACATCAAAGCTGGAAAAAACTATTTTGAATGGCTGGGGCTTTTACTCCCTAAGCCCATATTACTTTGGACATGTTATCGTATCTTTAACTCGTCCGCTATGATAGTCAAGTAAATACGAGCTATAATAACGTTAACTATACAATAACTTGCCAAAAGCGACATGGTTTTACAAGTACAATAGACCTCCTGGTTGCATAAAAAGCCACCAACGCTAGTAATTGTGAAAGGTATTGTTTAAAAACCAACTTTTCTTCGTTTGAATTAAGTCTTATTTTGCACAACTTTTAAAATATGCTTGGCATGTGGTTAAAAACGTTATGTAGCTAAACAAATACAGTATAAAACGGTGTGTGGACGCTTTATGTGCGCGATACATTACACGTACAGTCAACAGCATAAATAAGTGATCATTTATGTACCTTGTCACTTTAACGTCATGTTTGAAATGTCATACAAAATTGTGAAACGATTAAAAGCGACAAGGTACATAAATGATCAATTATTTATGACGTTGACTGTACCACGGTATATCGGGAGTTTCCCGTGATTGTGTAGCTGGGTGTAAATGATAGACTCAGGCTACTTCTAGGTCGGATTCGGAGTCGTCGGAGCGCGGCGCGGGCGGCGCGCGCGGCGGCGTCGGCGCGCGCGCCGCCCGCGGGCCCAGCCGCCCGCACACGCGCTCCTCCTGCAACTTGCGCAGCCGCTCCTGCTCTTCTCGCTTCTGCTTCCGCCACTTCGCGCGCCGATTCTTGAACCACACCTGCAACAGTACCAGGACTTAATACTCTTGTAGACTTTAGGATATAATGGACTATAACTATTAGATAATAACCTCCGGAATAGTGGTGCTCTTTCAAAGCTGATATCGCCTAAATGGCCCAAACGATCTTCATGAAATCTAGTTAAGAAAACCTGCTTTCAATTAAAAAACCGGTACCAAATCGGTTCACCCGTTTAAAAGCTACGATGTCACACATAGACACACACATAAACACACATGGCAATTATAAGACCTGTTTTCTTACGTCGGGAGTTAAAAAAAGCAACCTTTAAAGAATCCCACAAAACACAAAAACCGGTCATTTGCGAGTCAGGCTCGAGCACCGAGGGTTCCGCGTAAATGCCATTTCTGTACTTTTTGCTTCTTCATTAGGCATTTTACTAACCGCACTAGCTAGGTACAAAGTTTTCCTTGCAACAACATTACTGACACTTGTCATGATAGGATAGCAACACTTTTTTTGAAGACTCAATTTATTCCGGTGCCTTGTTTGCTTCTAATTTCAGCCCATTACCTTCAGAAAATTTTATTACGTTATTACTACTTTAAACTCGGAACCCTGAAAATAAGACGAGATCACGAGAGAACGATTTCTCTTTGTACTCGTTGTACATTTGCTTAATGTGTACGTGTGTTGATGAGCGAGAATGGCTTAACATAATTAAGGCCTAAAAGGCTACATTACTTAAGCAAATAGGTCAACCAACATAATATATAATACTAGCTGTTCGCGCCCGGCACCGCAAGGGTATAATTTTTTTTTCATACGAACCTTATAAAGAATAGTTGACGTCCTATTCTCAGACCTACTGAATGCACACAAAAGTTCATAAGAATCGGTGAAGCCGTCTTGGAGGAGTTTTGCTACGAACACCGTGACACGAGAATTTTATCTATTAGATTGTCTCATTTAAAGTATCCAAACATGCCAAACAAGAGTTACTACCGCAACGCTTATCATTATTAAGCTTCGCATGTTTACATGACTACAATACGGCAGAAACTCTTCACATTGCCGGCAATACGACTAAAATTATTATAAAATCCGCGAGAACTCCGAATAACATGCTCTAACTATACCCTAACAACATATCAATGAAAAATCAATTTAAATATTTCTATAGCTTCCATTTATCGCATCCCAAAAGATTTAAATATTATGTATTTGAATTCAGGAGCCGATATCGCATTGTGCGATTTGTAAGCGATCGATCAATGCATATTATAAGGGTTGTTATTATCGGACAATTGCATGTCTCAATTTCATGCCAACGACTGACCGGGTTGTTGAGGTTTAAAAAAAACGTGTTCGCATGTTGTGGAGATCATTGATTGAGATGTTCTCGGGGGGCTTTGTGCCGGTCGGCGGCGCTTCCAGCCGAGTGCGCGGACCGCGCAGGCGCACCCGGGTGGTCCTTGTGCCGATCACAACATTCACAACACCGCACCGGGCGGCTACCTTTCACGTACTTACGATTCATTCATAAATGGCGGCATTCAATTTTTTTTTCAACGAAAATATTACTTTTCTTTAATATAAGCTGAGGATTATCAAATAGAATCCCTTTCAAAGCTACTCAAATAAGTTGTCCAAGACACGCCTGGAATGACCTAGTTTGAACATCGATTATAGCAAGTCCAACATGCGCCGCGAGGTATTCGTATTAACCACGTGTAGCAAGTTCCACGCCTAAAATTATTGGCATACGCATATTTATTGTATCGCGCTACCTATGTATGTACAGTCAAAGCCAATTGTGATCCACCTTAGCTCCAAAGTCAATCAGACAGTCCACAACAATAAGTTTGAATTTCCTGTAAGTTACAAGTGATTTGGCGTCTCTAATGACATTGACGACTTCAAGCATTTTTTTTTTAAATGAGTCACCACTAATTAACGTTCGTGACCGTGCCCTATATATCGTATCGAAACTATATAGGTAGGTAGGTACGCTTCAGTTGAATCCTCAGATATATGACTCCGATGTTTTTGTACAGCTTCGTTATTACAATGGAAATAAGCTACGCTTGAATACCTATCTGAATTCAAATTGAAGGTTCCGGCATCACTCTGGGCCCTAAGAGCATATCAATTGCAAATCCAACCAGAATTCGGTGTACATTACTATGTAAATTCCGCCGCACCCTACCGCAATCATTCCCATCACCGTTTCCTCGACGAGCTTTAAAAATTAATTCGTCAGCACTGCCACCATTGTCGGAGTTAATTGCATTACAAGGACCGGCCGCGCACAATAGCCCCATTAACTTTTGGCGGGCTTAGCACTCGTGCCATTGGGCGGCGCTCGCGCGGGACATGCCACCGCCAGGCAGGCTGCCGCTGCCTTTGTCCTGCGCCCACTAAGATTAGTCGATGCTCTTTTGTGTTCATACCGCCGCTTTGCTTTAACTCGTTCATCGTAGATGCTGGTGGTGTCAGATCCTATTGAACGCCCGCCGAACGGAGGGTGTGATGGCATCTTAATGCATACTATCTGCAATCTGTGGTGCGACGCGCTGGGAACATTCGTTAACTTCGAAAGCACTTAGACCAAGACTTGAGGCGCTGAGGGCCAACATGGGATTCGTAACTAATATATAAATTACCACTTATGTAGCTAACAACACGCGCTGCATATTTAGAGGAAGACTTTCAGCAAATCAACTTTTCTCGGACGGCACATTTTTAACAGACTTGAAATTTTGTAAGAAGCGAGCTACACCACCCAAAGCGTTCGATATTCGAAACGTTTGCTTTGGACTTAGCGGCGAGGGCCTGCACCCCTCGCATGCACTCTCTATTGTTTTAAGCCCGAGCGAGGAGAATTCCCAAATTCTATTGTACCCGCGCTGCAGCGCTCCTCGTATCATGCATACATAATGTCTCAGTTCGCAGTCTGCCCAAGATAAACATGTCGTTTTATTGAAAGCTAAACCCTATTGTAAATTGGTAGGTATTATATATGGCTTTAGCATTCGAGCCGATACGCGGTGGATCGGGTAGGGAATGTTTAATTGGGTCAACATCAACACCTTTAAAAAGTATTTGTAAACATTGGAAAATACCGACGCATTGATGTCTATTAAAAAACCTTCGCGTTTTTGTCTTAGCTTTAAAATAGCATTTCTGCATGATATCCAAGATTGCTTTTTCTCTATAAGCAGACGACAAAAAAGGTTACAGGTACATAGGAAGAAATGTGTCTTCCGTTCGTGATTGTCCATTTCTTCAAGAAGAAGACGAAGTTTTACACGACGAGATGCTCCAGTGGTTTTTGACAACCATCGAATTAATAATGTACTTAATGTTGGAAAACTTGCAACGATAAGGTGATCTTGGAGTAGGTATACTGTTTGACTCGAAATTATGCTTTTTAGAGCACATGGAGGTTCGAGGCAATTGTGAATAAAGATTATCCTAACCTCGGCTCTACACTTAGTGTCTCAGCCGTTTTTAAACATATTAATTGTTCTTAAAATCTTTACTTTGCGTATGTGCGCAGCATATTAGAGTAGGTACCTAGTGTACCTACAGATCCATAATATGGAATCCACATTATGTCTCTTATCGTGATTTTATCGAAAAAGTTCTCACGTCAGTAATGGAAGGTACGTTAAATCCTCTGAATTTCATAAAGTCATGAGCTTAAAAGACAGGCGTGTTCGTGACATGATGATGCTTTACGATGCTTGTTCGAGCTCCCTTGATTGTAGCGAATTAACCTCTACTCTTGTCCGACTCTTTTTGCTCGTCTTTTCAACCATACGAAATATGGTTTCAAATGTCTGTCAAGCCGTTTACTTCGGGTATAACTAGGTAGGTAATACCTAGATAATCAAACCATGTGACCCGTTTCATCTTCCCAAAAAGTCAATTTGGAAAAGCATAAGCAATTAGCGCACTGTCTAATCGCGTTGCGATTATAAGTTTTACATCCGTCACCGGTAGATAATTATGTTGGTTGATCTAATTAAGAAGTATACCATTTTGTAAACGGGCACACCAGAGTGACAAGTTTCAACAAGTATTATTATTTCTGGGACCGGCAGGCTTATTGCCTAACGCACATTTAAATTACGCTAAAGTAAAATCATGAAACATTTTCTTCCATTATAACATCGAGTGAGGTATCATTGGATAGCTCTAAAAACATTTTGTAACATCAGCCCATCGGCACCTTGACCCACCATTATAAAACAATTTGTTTGACACTTCTTACGACTTGAATCATAACGTCACTGTGACACAGTTCTATGGTGAGTCAGGGTTCCGTTGGGAGGGGTACATACATGCTCGATGTAGGGTTCCGAGACCGATACTACAAACACAAAAACCTATTTTGATTTTTTTAAATATAATTTTCGATTCAAATTTAAAGTTATTTGGTGCTGTTTTAGACTTTAGTAGGTATAGGGTAAAGTCACCAATGGTCAGCCAGAAACCTATAGTCGGCCTCTGCCTATACTTTGTATGAGTGGGAAGAGTACGGAAGATATATTTCCCACTCTTCGCACTCATATAAAGACGACTATTGGTCTCTGGCTGACCACTGGTGCCTTTACCCTAAATCCTAGCCCTAAATCACTGTATTTTAATTTTATTTACAAAGCTACTCACATCACCTACTTCTATGTTGAAACAATTAAAAAGTAGGTAGGCAGGTAATTTGGGACGTTCCTATTACTTGTATATGGGGTCGAAATCTACCCCACGTCAGTCTTAATTGCGATAGTTAGGGTTAAATATGTATTTTTGACTTAAACCCGGTTGTTTTCTAACTTACACGCGGATGAAATTGATTTACCAAACGAACGAAACGAAAACAATGAAAATGTTAAAAGTAGGTAATCTTAAAACTCCGTAATTTAATAAAGTACATTTATTACGTGAAAGCGGGCGGATCACTAATATGATTTCAACTTTATTGCTCCGGAGATTAAGTTGATGGATACCGACTTATATGTTATAACATCTGTTAGTGTTGGTGAGTAGAGCGAGGTGTGTGGGAAGATAAGCAGATGAGCGGGGCGGGGCCGCCGCGGGCCGCCACGCCTCGACGCCGCCGCGAACACCCTCGTGTCATCATACCCTAGTCCTCGCCAGCACAAAGCCGTTTGATTCCAACTCGACATTAACGACTTATTTTCGGTCATTTAATTAAGCGTTTATTTTTTAGATGTTTTGAAGTGAATTTATTATTAGTAACTAGCTTCCTCCCGTAGCTTCACTCCGGTTTTACGGAATGAAATATAGTCACGGATAATATAACTATAAACATCTATTGGTAAAAGATTTTTTAAATAAGTACAGCAGCGGTCTTGCACCGTTTGATAAATTCAAATTCAAATTCAAATCATTTATTCTGTAAGTAGGCCCTGTAGGCACTTTTACAAGTCTGAGTCTACCAGCGCTTCCAAAGAGACCACTGTTGAGAAGAAGCGCTGCAAGAAACTCAACAATAAGCCGTTTTTTCCAAATAAATAACTTATTACAATACTAAACTTAAGCTACACAATTTAAATGTCACAGGGATGTACAGGTCCCAGTAGTAATAATAATTAAATATATCAAAACGTCGGATTAAAATAAATAATACAATTTCGGAGATGTAAACAGTCTCCAAATGTCAAATTAAAATTAAGAATTAAATATAATAAAAATAAAAAAATAGTATAGTATATTTTTTTTTATGGCATAGGGAAGGCTGACGAGCACACAGGCCACCTGATGGTAAGTGGAAACTGTGACCCATAGACATTCGCATTCACAAGACTGCAAGCCTAACACTGCAAATGCGCTGCCAACCCTGAGGACTAAGATGGAATGCCTCTATGCTAGTCATTACACCGGCTGTCTTATCCCCAAACCGGAACACAACAATGCGAACACTGCTGTTTGGCGGTAGGTTATATAGATATAGGTAGGTGTTTCTTATGTTGGAATATCAATAATAATAAACCGAGTTAGAAAACCAAAAAAAAAACGGAGTCGATACGAGATTAACTGTTTTACAATAAATATTATCCACACCAATTGTCGTGTAATGCCCTGTCCGGACGAAGAAGCAAAATGGTCACCCATAGAAATTCTTTCTCACGCTTCATCCCCTCTTTATTTAAGTGGGCTGTGGGTATTCTTGGTTTCAGGATCGTCGCAGTAAATGCTTTTAACACCATTAACAATGCTGCCCTCCTAAGCCAAAAAGCAGTATTTCAGATTTAATTGCCAACGTAATTCCAACCGTCTTATTTTAGTGATGAGGTAGTAATTGCTAAAGGAGTTTTATTTTAGTTACTGCTATTTAGCTTAGCAGGGCAGATTGTCGAATGTATTATTTTGAGTGTCCTCCGTGGAATGTTTGTATCATTTTTTTTGTGGGGCCAGTCAATATGGGTTTTGTGATTGGGTCCAATTACGGTCTCTGTGGAGAGTCTAAATGATCCTGTAGGTTTTTTTTCGTAAAACTTGTCGTAGGAACTGTTGCAAGGGGTATCTAAATGTGCTGATAGGTAACTCGTTTGTCAGTGTAACTGTCGCGAATGTTTACCGAACGGTTAAAGATAGTTGGGCATTTTAAAAACAAAAAACCGGGCAGTAGCTTTTCGGACCATGCTCAGAGTATGGTTCCGAAGCCGTTACTACAAACAAATTAGACCTCGCGACAAACTCAAGTAACTCAAGAACCAATGAAGCCTACTTAGTTGTGATAGCTTGCCTAAAAAAATTATTACATGTGCTTTCATTTAAGAGATTTTTAGTATTTGTAGTTTTAGCTGTGCACTTTACTCTAACAAAAATTAGCGCTTTTAAGCTTAATATGTTGTAGATATCAGGATAAACTATGTCTGTACGTTTTCCTTTCCAAGAAAATATAGCTTAGAACAAACCAAATAAAAAACAGAAATGTACAGACCTTGGTCTTTATAATAACTACAACATATTCAAAAATCGTGAAAATCGGACTTGATTTATGGAGCGAGAAACGTTTTCGCACGGAGCTAAATTTGTATGGTTTTTTTGATAGCTTTGCGATTTTAGCGGCTCTTCACAATCCTCTTCACGACTAAAATTAACAACGGTAACTTTTCCAATACGACACGTCAATTAACTATACTGCTATAAGACAAATTCAGGCATCTCATACAAAACTCTTGTAGCGAGTGCAACTATAGGTATTACTAACAAGTAAGAATTGAAATTGCTTCGGTTATTGAATTTGGCATGTATATACACCGTGGGCCCGAATAACCCGACCAATTTTAACAATCGATACTTGAGCCTATTTGTAGAATATAATGGGTATAATATGTAGTCCAATAACGCATAATTTCCGAGATTTTTATTATTTAAAAATCAATTCCATAGTTAATTAAATTTGAACTCTGTCACCTTAACCTAAAGCATTATTTACTAAGAAAGATTCATGTTGTAAGTAGCAATATCATCCACATACAACATAAATTAATTAATCAATTTCTTATTAAATAATGCTTTAGGTTAAGGTGACAGAGTTCAAATTAAATTAACTATGGAATTGTTTTTTAAATAATGAAAATCTCGGAAATTATGCGTTATTGGACTACATATTATACCCATTATATTCTACAAATAGGCTCTAGTATCGATTGTTAAAATTGGTCGGGTTATTCGGGCCCACGGTGTATAGATCTATTGGCTAATGAGGGCAGTATACAGTGTGTATTTGGAAGTGTAGATCAAACGAAGCCAGTCGATAGAGGACGTCTAGACCTATCCAACTCACCCCCATGTATGTTCAGCGATATTTACTAATTTCGGAGATATTGATAATTTTAATCTTAATTTTTGTAATTTTCCCTTATGTCCATGTCACGAAAAATAATTAATTTCATGTTTTTTTTTTTTCCAGTATTTTTTTTAAGTAATCACATAAAGTTTGTTTCTCCATACTTGGTATCCCAGAGTTTGCTTTTCACTTTGTATGGAAAAAACTACTTTATGTAATTACTTAAAAAAAATACTGGAAAAAAAAGAGCAAATAGGTTTAAAAACTTCGCTGATTTGTAATGACTCTTATTATGTAAGATACCACTTAAAAACTTATGAAATAAAACATGAAATTAATTATTTTTCGTGACATGGACATAGGGGAAAATTACAAAAATTAAGATTAAAATGATCAATATCTCCGAAATTAGTAAATATCGCTGAACATACATGGGGATGAGTTGGATAGGTCTAGACGTCCTCTATCGACCTGCTTCGTTTGATCCACACTTCCAAATACACCCTGTATAAATGTTTGACTAATTTTCGTGACGTAATGAAAAAATTACCGTTGTAATTTTATTCCTTTTTTGAAAAACACTCAATTCGACTGTATCACGCCTAGTTACACGGTAACGGAAACTCATCATTTTATTGAATTTCACTTCATCGAAAGCAATTTACTGCTAAAACTATGATGTTTTGAGGATATCTCAAACATTAATTACTAGGTTAGGTTAGGTTAGAATTGAGAACACAAAAAAATAGCTCATGTTTCCAGAAACTCCTTTCGATAAAATGAAAAGTTTGAATACTGAAGTTGAAAGGTTGTTCGATAAAATAATACCTTGTTGTTAGTCCCGCCTGAGCATGAATGCCATAAGGGCCTTATGAGACACAAAACTAATATAAATCAATGATGTTGAGGACATTTTGTGCCTGAGATGTCTTTGCTGTTATTGTTACGATCAGCTAAACATCGTATTAGTACTCAAAGAAGTGTGAGTTATTAAAAAATGTCCCCAAAACTTTGTCGGCAGTCCCTTAACACTACGTGGCTATCAAACGCACCAGGAGCCCAGGAGCACCCAGGACCCATTATCGTGCGATAGGTAAGAAATAAATTCAATGTAAACACGGGGCGGCGCGGCGTGCGAACGAGCTGCTGCTCGGCGGCGAACCGAGCCCGAACTTATTGTAATAATGTTGTTAGAACAAACACGCTCCCTCCGCCTGTTTGAGATTACAATTACGGTTTTAGCGAACTGATTTATTAATGGACCGCTTGATCCTTGATACTTTAATGTCGATTTAATTTGCATTCACTGTTTTTGGCTTCAACGTTTTGAAAGTTAATTGAATTAACGAGTACCTTTAATTGAAGTAGTATTTTGTTTCGTTCTGTGTGTTGTTTTAGGTTAGTTTTCGTTTTATAAATGTAGTCAGTCAGGGTCTCTATTCTACTAGGGAAAACCGTATGGTATTTATCGTATTATCAACGTTACAATAGCTCTTAGACATTTACTTGACAGTACTGGCGGCCGACTTATGAACAAGACGATGACATTTCAACGACAATAGGATTTTGACGCTGACTACAGTGGTAGAAACTTGATTGTTCGTTTTGATAATTTCTCTTAAACAACAACAAAGCCCTCATCGGGACATGGCAGTAGCACGTGGAGCTAACCTCATGTGCTTCTGTTAAGCCCTCAAGAGAAAATACTCTTTCACCGAACAATTGTCTTCGCGTGTGATATCCATCCAAAATTAGAAAGCCATCATCGCGAACCGCTTAAGATACCACAGACACCACAGACTAATGTTTGCCTGCAGTCCTAAGCTCCTAACTCTGTCAGGTCGTCTGACCGTCCAAAATCTGAGAAGAAAGAATCGTATGATACCCTAAGGAACCCTGATAAATTGTGTTGTAATACGATGAACTCCAGGTCAATATTGGCCGACGGACTGTTAGTCTGCGGCCCTTTACTCCGATCAGCCTCTGATCAGCCCTATTGATCACTGAGAACAGCATGGAGGCACGTAACGTGTTACCGAAGTACACAAGAAACAACATACATATGTATGTAGGTATATTGAATAGTTACCCGCGACTCGGTTATCCTTATTCCCTTGGGGAATAACGATAACCGAGATATAAAACTATTAAATTTTCCCGGGTCAAAGTATCCTATGTCCTCCGAGTGGAGGGCTTCAACCAAATTTCGAACGCGTAACAAACAGATAGACAGACAGACTTACTGTCAGATATACAATAAGCCAAATGGCGGCATCTCAGATAAAAATCGTGTAGCAATCGCACAACCACATTACTACCAGGCGTTTAATCTACTTTGACTATTGAATTTGAGATACCACTTACTGGCTAAGGAGGGCAGAATATTAAGTACGGACCCTATATGGATAGTATGGATACTGAAGTCAGCGTTGTTAAGGCACTTTCACGTGAATCGACTTGAATCTACTTTGATTATTGAATTTGAGATACCACTTACTGGCTAAGGAGGGCAGAATATTAAGTACGGACCCTATATGGATAGTATGGATACTGAAGTCAGCGTTGTTAAGGCACTTTCACGTGAATCGACTTGAATCTACTTTGATTATTGAATTTGAGATACCACTTACTGGCTAAGGAGGGCAGAATATTAAGTACGGACCCTATATGGATAGTATGGATACTGAAGTCAGCGTTGTTAAGGCACTTTCACGTGAATCGACTTGAATCTACTTTGATTATTGAATTTGAGATACCACTTACTGGCTAAGGAGGGCAGAATATTAAGTACGGACCCTATATGGATAGTATGGATACTGAAATCAGCGCTGTTGAGGCACTTCTATGCGACGAGACTTGAATCTACTTTGACTATTGAATTTGAGATACCACTTACTGGCTAAGGAGGGCAGAATATTAAGTACGGACCCTATATGGATAGTATGTATACTGAAATCAGCGCTGTTGAGGCACTTCTATGAGACGAGACTTGAATCTACTTTGACAATTGAATTTGACTTACCACTTATTGGCTAAGGAAGGCAAAATATTAAGTATGGATACTATATGGATAGTAGGTACGGATAAGGAAATGTCCCCTAGACAATATACAATATTTACATATTTTTTTACGACTTTATTATTAAGTTATTAAGGTGTTTAGCTTAGTTTAGGCCAAGCATTTTTATCTGTTAGATAGTCCTCGACCCTTTCCTAAGCTTTACAACAACAACGACTTTTTCAAGTAAGTTTTAAGTACTGGAAATTGTAACTTTAAAACTGCGTCAGTCAATGTATTATAGAAATGAACAAATTCTTTTCCATTCTATTATACTCTTCTTAAATTCTGTGTTAGACGTTATTTAGAATTTAGACATTTAAAGTAGTGCCGATACCTAAATCCCAAAGCCGTGAATCAACTAAATTTCTTAATTTTATTGGGAAACATTTTAATCATAGGTGCTGATAGCTTCTACTATACAATGTTTTTAAAATGTTTTTACCAATATGTATATTATGTGCTGCATATAGTAACAGAATCTTTTAATTTCGTTTTCAAGGTACTTTAGCTGGTGACGATTTGAATGGGCAATCTAGAATGATTTGTTAATGTTTCGTCAGGTCAGGCATGGTGTAGTCGAATCGGCCGATTAGGAAGCCGTGAGTAGATAATAAGGTAAGCTGGAAGTTAACGCGCAAGAGCGGCCCCCGCGCCCCCGCGACCCACCCCCCTCGCCTCGCCCCGCGTCGCTCGCCCCGGGAGGCGGGGCGCTTACAATCTTTGTCAACTTAATTGGTTTTCGGAGTACTGCCGATGATTGGACGATTAATAACGCTTTATAAAAAAACAGTTTGTACAAAGTACTAACAAGCAATACTGGATAAAAAAACTCGATACAATGGTGACGTCTTATCAGAGCTTATGCTCGTATATACCTAACTCGGAAACGGTACAACCGATTTTCAAGAAACCCGCTAAACTGACGTCAAAATAAGGAGCTCACAATATTTCTAACCAAAAGCCGACTTCAGTTAGCCTACCCACCTACCACTACAAGGGAAGGCGGTTTTTTGGTTTTTAAAACATTTGCTAGTATAAAAAAACCGTGTCTAAATGGGTCCATCCGTTTCAGCCCTACGTTGCTACAAACAAACACTCAGACACAGATACCAACTTTAGTTTTTTACCTACCACCCTTCTGTATGCGTCAGTGGTTACGGAATTTCAATCAAGAAGAAGCTCTAACATAACAATCAAAACTTTTCTCATTCCTTTGTCACTAGAAAAGTTCCCTTACTAAGATAAGTTGGCTAGTACATCCTATTTTTTTGTGGTTGTATTATTGTAAGTTTTCTTAAATTACAATATAGCGATAACACTAACTAATAGGCACGTAAATGAGACACAACTAGAAAGACGAAAACTCACTTAATTATTATGTTTGTAGCTGGATCAGGTGATCTCAGTAAATGTACCCCAAATATCAATAATATCTAATAACAGCCACATTTATTCCAATGAAACCTTATTCTGCCATCACAGGATTGCAGCGGCGGCATCAGTAATTAGTGTTTTTAAATCCGGAATCCCGTCAAAGCGCACGCACCTGTCGCTTTTCATCGCCCCTCTCCGCGCGAAATGCATTAGTCAATATTAAAGACGCCACTCGTGAGTATAATTCCACAAAGGGCACTTCAAATCACACCCATCTCTTTCCGCGATGTCAAAACACCCCCGGCCCGCGTCTGTCGCTTTGTATCAATTACCGCACGCAAACACCCGTGCGCCTCCGGAGCCGGAACGGCCTATCTCCGCTCAAAGCGCGGCCGAATCGAAGTTCAATTGTTAAAAACTGATATAATAGTCCACCGGATTTGGCACAATTCAAAAAAGTATTTTATCTCGACGATTGCAAACCAGATCGAGGCTTAATACTCAGAGGATAATGGCGCGATTCGTTCGGCGCGGCCGGCCCCGAGGGTCGCAGGGCAAACAACGCGCTCCCCTAAACGTTATACTTTGACAACAATAATTTGTATTGCGTATCGAACGCGTCCATAAATAATAGAGTGATACTCCACTCTCGGCGCCGCGGGCGGGCTCGGTTATAATAATAATAACTCGATTACTACTTTATTCATTACTTCAGTTAATTAATAATGCTTTTAAGTTTCACGTTGTTACATGTACTCGTAATGCGACGTTCATATGGATTCGGGACAGTCTATGTAGGTATTGATTTCAAGTAAAGTGGTCATTTCATTAGTGTAATTCCGCTCAAAAGGTAGCCTAGGAAAAATATATTTAATAACTATTGCATTTATAAAAATCGTTACATTAGCGAACCCTACTTAGGTATCTCTTAGGGCCGTATTAATAAAGTCATCTTGACTGTGAGGCCCGTCACATTAAGCATTATTATATACGTCAAAGTAAACGAGGCGAGCATTAGAGTCGAGATCAGTTTATTAATAAGGGCCTTAATCTATCCAACCTAGCCTTGAACCTAGAATCGTTCCTATTACTTTAACATCCGACAAAAAAAGGGGGGGCGTTATAAGTATACCGTGTGGATTTGTGTATACTTGTGCCTGTGTATCTCCTTCTACGTATCTCCTCCTCCTCCTCTACGTATATCTCTCTCGTCTATCTCGTAGCTCCCTAATGGATGGACCGATTTGGATGCGTTATTTATTAAATAAATCTAGTCAAGGGGTTTTTATTTGTAACATAGTTACAAATCATTTAATTTGTTTTTTTTTTTGAGATCTATTGCAACCTTTAAGTTATTGAGCAAAATAAAAAAGGTAGAAAAAGATCTATACCGGTATCTATTTGAAGAACAGAAATAACTAATAATACTTACATAAGTTATTAATAAAAAGTTTCAATCAAAGAAATAATTTTGGTTCAAGCTTTTGTTGCTGACTGTTTTTTTTTTGCAGAGTCATTATCTGCTAAGCAAGACCAAACTAATGAGTCCTTACGCGGTGGGTCTACTTAAGTATAGGTAGCGGAGATCCTGTCGCCACCTTCTGTCTTCATAATCAGATCAGCTCTTAGATACCGTAATCTTGCATTAGATTCATATTATGGTCGTCGTCGTAAAATTGGTTTTCATTGACGAACAAATTATACGAATAGTGTAGTTTAAATAAAGGTTTGTAAAAAGTACAATAACATACATAAATACAATGGTTATTAACCCACTTGTTACTACCGACCTTTATAACGCTGTAAATGCTATATAGCCAATGTTTATTAAAAAAATAGTAAATATCAGCTTCAAATTAGTACAACATAATTAAAATCAGTGCAATCCGAAACATTAAAAAGATAGCCTAATACCTATGTGGGTCAATACTATTCAAAATTCCTCACTTTATATGTCTCAGGAACCAATTAAGTTTACTAAGTCGTAATTTCCTTTTCAATTCGTTATATGTGCTTTGATATAATATAAATGGTTTATTCGGTGCTAAAAATAAAATGAACATAAACAATACCCAAAAAACATAATAAAAAAGTAGAGTAATACAAACTTAGAGTACTTAATCTAAAATTAACACCGAAAAGGTTGCCACTCAGCATGGTGTCAGGCTTACTAGCCTTGGCGCTGCTTTTCAGGGCCACCCGATTGAAGAGAGAGGAGAGCGCTCTCAATCCATCTCACTACTATTTATTAAAAATAATGCTTAACATAATTATTAACCACTTAAACAAAATAATTAACAATAGTTTATTCCAGACTCCTGAATTATTTCGTGTATGTGTGAGTGTGTGTCTGTGTTTGTGTGTGAGTGCGCGCGCGAGTGTGTATGTGTATATTATTTTTAAATAGTAAGTAAATAAATTGCAGGACAGAAAAAAAAAAGGAAAATGTACTTATTTCCTTGTATAGTTTTGGCTGTAGTCAGCTTTGCCAATGTCTAGGTCAGATGCACTGGATTTCTCAAAAATCACACTAATAATATAATTGTGAAAGTTTGTGTTTGATTGTGTGTGTGTGTGTGTGTGTGTGTGTGTGTGTGTGTGTGTGTGTGTGTGTGTGTGTGTGTACCCTGTAGGTACCCTGAATTAGCAATACTATTTCCAAAAATCCTTTCTTAGTGGTCATGAAAGGAACCCCTGTACCAAATTTCAAGTTTCTAGGTACAGTAATTGCGGCTGTGCGTTGACATCTACGAGTAAGTCAGTGAGTCAGGTTTGCCTTTAATATATAGATTATTCTTTATCTTTAGGTAAGTGTACCTAAACCTTAACTACAACGCATTTAACTAGATTTAAAACATTTTCCTGGTAAGTACGAAGACAATTTTTTTTTTTATTGAAATCATTCGAGCCATTCTCAAATTATGGCGTGACCAAGGGAAACGGATTCGTGTTTATAAATATAGATATAGATATTCCAATCTGCGAAGAGCAGCCGAGCAAGGAAATTCGAAAGTACATCTTAAATATAAGAAAAGAACTCCGTGGGCAATCTAAAAATGTCTATAACGAGGACAGACCCGTTGCCGTCCATAACCTAAATGATTGCATTAGCCGAGGCGCCGTGATGAAAGGTAACGAGGTAGCTTTGATCGCGCGGGATCTCTCCGCTCAAAGCCAGTTATTACTTCTGTCATGGAGAAGGCAAAATGGCGCCGCTTTATTACTTAGTAACACATCACGGGCACATCTGTTTTATAGAAACGAGATAAGTCCTGAGAGGCTGCGACAGGGAAGGAGGCTGGGCGGGCCGCCCCGCCCACTTTTTCTTGGTACTCATCCGACTTATTTTATCATTCGACTTCGCAAGACTTCTTCCGTGTAATGATGCCAGTCGGAGGAGATACAGGTTTTGATTAGACATGTAGCGCCAAATAGTAACACGTAAGGACTGAGGTTATTTTTTAGATCCTACTAATATTATAAATGCGAAAATTTGTGTGTGTATGTTTGTTACTTCTTCACGCTGCAACGGCTGGACGGATTTGGATCAAACTTGAAATGGAGATAGCTTATTAGGATTAACACAAAGGCTACATTTCATACCGGAAAAATTAAAAGTTCCTAAGGAAATAGCGATATTCGGAACAATAAATTTAAGTGCAAGATTAATTCTTGGTTTTCGTACTTGCATTATGTGTATGATTTACAGTGCGCACTTTTTAAACCACCTTCAGGTTTCTACTTCTCCCTCGCTCGGTCTCGTAAGTGTATTAAGTACTCTTAACCTCAGTAAAGCGGAGGGAAAGAGTAATAGAATGTAAAATATTTATTTCGCTCAAAGTGAAAAGTAGTGCTGCGAAAATGTTAACATCCTAAGGCTGATGGTGGCATTCACCATACAACGAAATTTTTCAATGGAATTGGAATCTATTGTGAATGAAATAAAGTCAATTTTATAATTTGATCATTAGTCATTAAAACAAAAGAAATTCCACTTTACTTCCTTTGCACTAGATCTTTATTTCAATGGCCGTATTATGTTCTATTTTTAGTACAGGAACCTCAGCAGGGGTATACACAGGGTTGGATTCAGACACCCGGAAAATTATGGCCGTATTATCTCTATGGAAAATAAAAATATATTACCGTGGCATTATACTACATTTCGTTTTTAGGCGATTTTGTACTTCGAAGCACTTCGTTCCGTTCGTTCGAATAGTGCTGTCCCTTTCACTCATATTGTGTATGACAGGAGAGTGAAAGAGACGGCACCATGCGAAGTTCGGATTTCAAATTTCGGAGTAGACCCAGCCCCAGAACATGTCGTTGCCTAAATCGATATTGGCATGCGTACAGGATTTACCTGTATTGTAGGGTATTTCAAAAGCAATTTGACTTCATCAAAGGAACAAGTCGGTCGGATCGGCCTGGAGATAAAATAATGGTATTTTCGCGTTGTGTATTTGCATGACGATACTACATACATAACATGAAAATACGGTACAAATAGTATAATTATACTAAGAACACCCTTACTTATAAACGTGGAACAACCGTGGGGTACCTAAACCATGCTTGGTCCTTATCTGTCAAATTAAAATGTCACAATGACAGATAACGACCACGTTTATAAGTGTAAGGGCATTAATGTCTAAAAATCACAATATGCAGTCTACTAATATACAATACCCTACTACTAATATACAGTACCCTTATATGCCCTTACTTATAAACGTGGAACAACCGTGGGGTACCTAAACCATGCTTGGTCCTTATCTGTCAAATTAAAATGTCACAATGACAGATAACGACCACGTTTATAAGTGTAAGGGCATTAATGTCTAAAAATCACAATAAGCAGTCTACTAATATACAATAGGGACGTACCCAGACCCAGGGTTATTTGGAGTTTGCCTCGGTCGAAAGACGATATGGCCACCCCGCCGGATTTGGCACTGATCTGGTCTGGACTACCAGTTTATTCTTGTTTTTTATGGCAATGAGAAGGCACGCGAGTACTCAGGCCACCTGACCCATAATGATTTGACATCTCAAGACGACAATCTCCAAACTGCAATCCTAAGACTTCAAATGCGTTGCCAACCCTGAGGACCAAGATGGAATGCCTCTATGCTAGTAATTTCACCGGTTGTCTTATGCCCACACCGGAACACAGCATTGCGAACACCGTTACTTGGCGGTGGGTTAGATAAGATGGTGGTAGCGATCCCGACGGACCCTGCACAAGGTCATACAACCACTAAATAATAAATCTATAAAATATTATTTTACCGGTAAATTAGGTTCAAGACAGTACGAGACACGTAGCACGGCTACGCTCGTAGCACTGCTACGAAGACACGGAGTATGGGCGCGATCGATCGAAAAAGTAAGACGAGCGTATTCCCGGCGGTAATAGTACATTGTGCATCAAGGGTAGTATGAAGGGAATTACTAACGAGAGTGTTAGAAGCCCGACGCCGAAGGCGGAGGGCTTTTAATGACTCGAGTTAGTAATCCCCTTACTGCCTGTGATACACACAATGGTTTTCATCACATTTGCGAGGAAAAAAACAAAGAGAAAACACTTTAACTCTGCAAAATATAAAGAAATAACTTTTGACGGACGGGAACGTAAATGGAAACGATATTTTTTTTGTGACCACAAATACTGCGTTTAGTTTCGACCTGGATTCGAGCCAGATTTAGCCAATTTGATAAAAATTTATAAGTACTAAAATTAATGATAAATGTTGATATAAACTTGAAATAGGTATAAAAATAATGAAGTTTAATGAAGCATATAGGTTTTGTGTAATGTAAGTTAGTCTATAGCTAATTTTTAAAGATGAAATTAAAACCGATTTAATTTTTGGCTGAAAATTAAACCTCCTTAGTCAGAAATTATGTACGAAAGAGATGCAAATTTTAAAAAGAAAGTCATTACTCCCTAGGGATGACAAACTCGCCATAATTCCCGCGGGAACAATTTAGGCCATTGTCCTTCTGTATACAGGCATGGAATAACACCATTTACGAGCAAGTGTGATGAAAAAAACATATCGTCTTTGATCTGTTATGGTATTGTTGTGACGTCATCCGCCTTTACTGTCAAGTAAATAAGAGCTATCAAAACGGTGCCAATACGATAACAGCTCAAACACGATATGGTTTTTACCGTGTTGAATAGAAGCTCTTGTTTCGTTTTCGTCATGGTACCATCGCCCACACTGTTAACTGTCCATCGGTAGACCTTATGCCTTTTGTAATAAGGTCCACCGATGTACAGTAAAGAGTGTTGCTGTTTGTACAATAAAATGTTGTGTTTTTTTTTTAGTAATCTGAAGGTATCAAATAAAATACAATTGTTTTGAACTTATGAGATTCTTTGAGTTTTCTCAATATTAATTGCAATCTCTTTATAACTTTTTGTACAACCCAATTCGACAATCTTCGCTCGCTGTTATCTTCAATGCTACAAAACTTTTTTTACTCTCTATTATATTATTTATTTATAAAAACAAACGAACGAACTTACAAACTTA
Source organism: Acleris sparsana (assembly GCA_923062465.1). Classification (NCBI taxonomy): domain Eukaryota; kingdom Metazoa; phylum Arthropoda; class Insecta; order Lepidoptera; family Tortricidae; genus Acleris; species Acleris sparsana. The sequence continues at coordinate 3,698,650 of OV281292.1, forward strand.
GTTGAAACTACACTAATCTAACAAATGAATTTCCCTTTTTCACTACTTGTTTTATGCTTTTAGGAATATCAGCTTACGAATAAGTTATACCAATAAACTGGTTACCTTGGGTACCTGGTAAGGAAGTCTCTCCAATCTATCCTCTGACAGAGGTTTTTCTATGCAAGACAATTTTTCTGTAAATATGGCAAATACTCACACAAATGTTGAAATTCCATGTGAAGTCAAATCAAAAAGTGTACTATTGATCAAAAGACAATTTGTAACGTTGACTTAAAGAAAAAAAATACATGTTTATGACAACACCTCATAAATTCTCTCAGAAGACGCTGTTCAAAAAGTACTAGGTAATATGTAATTAATATAAAAGGCAAAAACTTGAAATCGCCCGCTTACACATGCAGTGCTTAAAAATTACCACAAAATAAAAATAAAAACCATATTAGCTATGTGCTGCTATTTTTTTTCCGAACCACTCGCGATGACGCGTTTATGATCGCTGCGATCACAGCGTTCAACCAATTACTGCAGTGCGAGGTCCCACTCGAGCAAACCTACAGCTGCGACATTGAAAAATTGCTCAAATAAAGACAGTGCACTTAGAATTAGTCCGGTAATGAGGATCAAATTGATTCGTTATGACGATTTTTCATAAAATTTTAAAAAGGGAACGAGTTAGGGTCCGTTCACACAGACCGACCGGCTCGGAGAGGAGAGCAGATTTTTTATCACGTTGGAAACAGAGTTTTGAGTCATTGTGATAAGGTTTATTTTTGCATGTGCACTTCTTTTGACAATTCTAAATGACACAATAATTGCACATGCAAAAAAAAACCTCATTACAATGTCTCAAAACTCCATTTTCAACGTGATAAGAATCTGCTCTCCTCTCCGAGCCGGTCGGTCTGTGTGAACGGACCCTTGTTATTTAAATATCTCTGGGCACGGCGGAATGCCATCCGCCCATCCTCAGTTCGATCGATCTTTTAAAATACCACAAAACATTAATTCAAAAACAAATGTTTAAAGACTGTCGTTAACTATTTTTAAAATTACGTGACGCCTTAAAAAACTAACCATCTTAGGTATGAATGGGAAACGGTCAAGTCGCAACTAGTTTTTTTAAAGGCTAGATAAAATGTTTGTATGAAGATTACGTCAAATTTAATGCTGTTTATATGGCGAGTGAAATATCAGTACGAACAGTACGATTATTTGACGATATTTGACACTCGGCAATTCTCGACATTCATCGGGAGAGATCGGAAGTGCAAATGACACGGGACACATTGTTGCATATTCATAATATCATGTGTGCACTTAACTGTCTACAGATGTAGTGCATAATTGTTTTCCTTCGTATTTCCACGGAAACGTACGAACGTGTCATGCTACTTCAGTCAACCTCAGTACTTTTTGTACTGTGACCGACTGAAATAGCAAGACTCGTTCGTACGTTTCCGTGGAAATACGAAGGAAAACAATTATGCATTACATCTGTAAACCAGTAATGTAGATCACCTGTCACAATGTCATTATTTCCAGTAGACCTATGAATAACACAGATGTGGCTTGATTTAATTATAACAACACATTAATAAATACACAAATATTAAATTAGATAATTTTATTCGAAGCAAATTCCTTTGATTTTAAAAGCCACATAATATGTAAAAGTTGATTATAGTCTATTTGGCAATAAATATATATAATATTAATGAAGTTTCTGTATTTAGGTTAATGTTGTGTGTTCGATGATGTGTGATTATACTAAATAGGTTTGAATATTTTATGTGAGTACATTCTAAGATTTTATATACTCTATGTAAAAACACGAACCTTTACGATTAAAACCGAGATGTTCCGAATGTCAAAGTGGAAATAATCATACATGCTTACATATAAGTAAGTAAGGCATTCTACGCAGGCTTAGAAACTGTCACAAAAAATAATTTCTTTTAAAATTCACTTCCAATCATTCTACTAATATTATAAATACGAAAGTTTGTATGTGTTAGTTTGTTACTCTTTCACGCTGCAGCGTCTGGACGGATTTGGATGACATTTGGAATAGAGATAGCTTATACACATAGGCTACGTTTTATTCCGTAAAATTTAAGCTCCCGAAGGAATAACGAGAGTCGACATCTAAGCGGATGGAGCGGGCAGAATCTAGTCATTAAGTAATAATGTCTTTATTCCAAGTCGATCCCGCTCCGAGGAGGGCTTGAGACAAGCGCGGCCTGAGGCTGCCGGCGCCGACGAGATTACACATCGCGTTAATAATTGATTTGAGTAACGAGTTGAAGCTGCTCCACCACAATAGGATCCCACCAATAAAACCCTCTCCTGTGTCTCTCGAGTTTACTCAGCCGCCGTTCCCGATGGAAAATATTGACACAATTTTCTTAAATATACATCAAGTGGCCCGCGGGTTCGCGTTCATTTGTTAAAAGTTGAATTAGAGTCAAATGGAACCCGGTTTTGTAATAGCCGTTTTTATTAAATACACTAAAAAATGCTAGGGTTGCCTCTCCCAAGATTGTGAGTATTCTGGGCGGAGATTCAAAGCGGTAAAAACCTTGTTATTAACATGTTTTCGTATTGTCAACGTTTTGATAGCTTTTATTTACGTGACAGTAAGCCCGATTTGTGTGTGTTGCCGGTGATGACTTACGGATCTGAGACGTGGGCGCTAACAATGGGCCTCATAAGGAAGCTCAAAGTCACTCAGAGGGCTATGGAGAGGGCTATGCTCGGGGTTTCTTTGCGTGATAGAATCAGAAATGATGATATCCGCAGTAGAACTAAGGTTACCGACATAGCCCTAAGAATAGCTAAACTGAAGTGGCAGTGGGCGGGGCACATTGCTCGCAGGACTGATGGCCGATGGGGTCAGAAGGTTCTGGAGTGGCGTCCGCGGACCGGAAGACGAGCTGTAGGTAGGCCTCCAACAAGATGGAGTGACGACCTCGTCAGGATCGCGGGACCGCGGTGGATGCGAAAAGCACAAGACCGGTCTGAGTGGAAAGCCTTGGGGGAGGCCTATGTCCAGCAGTGGACGTCTTTCGGCTGACATGATGATGATGATGATGAAGCCCGATTTACATTGATCAAGGACAGCGGACAGTGCACTCTGTACAGTGAAGTAGTGTAAGCCGATCGGACAGTGGCGAGTCAAGCTGCTTGCCAGTGGATTCGAAGAGAATGGTTTTCTATTTTTCCACTCCACTGTACTTGCCACTGTACTTGCCACTGCCCTTGGCAAGTGACAATGTAAATCGGGCTGTAATGGGCGTAATGGCGACCAAGTGAAAAACAATACCAGAACACGATATGGTTTTACCAATCACTTCATTAAAAGCTGATTTATGTAACAATCAGTTGCGATTATTTTTCTTTGTTATCTCTTTCTAGTAGTAGTTTGCGGGTGGTAGGACCTTGTGCAGGGTCCGTCCGGATCGCTACCACCATCTTATCCATTAACCTACCGCCAAACAGCAGTGTTCGCATTGTTGTGTGCCGGTATGGGGATAAGACAGCCGGTGTAATGACTAGCGAAGAGGCATTCCATCTTAGTCCTCAGGGTTGGCAACGCATTTGCAGTCTTGTGAATGCGAATGTCTATAGGTCACAGTTTCCACTTACCATCAGGTGGCCTGTGTGCTCGTTGGACTTCTCTATGCCATAAAAAAAAACAGATGGAGTTTATATGGCCAACGTGTTACATGATTAGCTATTTAAAATGCTTATATATTATCAACCTTATTTCTTGGCCAATTTTACGGTATTTTCATAATATTGTTGTGAAATACTGTTTAAAAATATCTATGCATGTATTGATTACATACGAGCAAACGACACACGACACACATCAACTTATGTCGGGTTCCGTATTCAAACCGCGGACAGATAAGGCTTAAGTACTTATTTGTTAAAAAACATTATAATTTTTTAGATTTTTCAAATGGTTATCGTAACCATGTGAAAAATATTAAGCTATAAAAGTGTAGTTTTTGTAATCTCTGGCGTATTTATTACCCTGTGTGTCTGTCTGTGCCATCGTAGCTGCTTTACGTTATGAACCGATTCAGATGCAGTTTTTTCATTATTCTGGTTTAATCTGGTTTTTTAGCTACATTTCACGAAACTCAGGTTGGCCGTTCAAGAGTTATGCCATGTGCTTTGAATGTAGGGAAGTCATTATTATTTATTACGGAGGTTATTTATCTATTCACTCGTTGTGTGTGTAGCTTAAAAAAAAGAAAATACACTTAAAAAAGCATATTTAAATAGATAACAAAAAGAGGAAAACAATTACGATTAAGAAAACTTCGTTGGTATCGGGTTATGACGATTTAAATGTTTATATTTATGTACAGTCAGCGAAAAGTGTGGTCTGCCACCCTACGGTTGAAGTTCATTTGCACATGATACAACAAGTTCGATTTTCCCTTGCAATTATATTATGATAGTGACATGTGTCAACCTTAGCGATAATTAGATCTCACAGAAACTTGACAAAACTGGAAGACCACTTTCTTGGCCGACCGCACCTACTTAGTACATACACACTGACTGATAGATAATCTATGATAACTAGGTACCTAAACACAGAAGCCTAAGTAACTATGTTTTGGAGATGGTGTTGTTGTTTGGAATTTAAGCGAAAATCGAAATCGAAATAAAAACAACCACATTTAAAAAAAAAGTTGCATTAGCGTAGTTTTGTTGTCATCGCCTCATTTATGATTCTGATTATTATGTGACAACTGGAAAGGCATGACGTGCGTTATTTATTTCGTTGAAGCTCTACAAAGCCTTACAAAAACACAGCTGTCTTAGGTAAATGAAAAGGATGCAAAGTACAGTCAAATGCATTAATATCTATGTAAACACGGACCTTATTGCCAGTGGCATAAAGGTGTATAGATATTTTTAACATCTTGGGAACGTATATATATTTGGCCTTTGACTGTACCTACCGATTTGAGAAAAGAAAGAAGAGAAAAGAAAAGATAGAAATCACATTGTTTTTTTGAACTGTTATCTGTGGCGCTCTTATTTTCTTGACAGTAATGGCGGCCGCCTTGAAAACGATACCATAACAGATCAAATACGATTTGGATTTTACCGCCTAGAATAGAGCATAAGCATGAAGCATCAAGGCTTTCCTTTGTTTTATTTATCCCGTCCTGTATTTACTTCTGCCTGTTGAGACGGAAACAAAACATACATTTTTAGAATTCAGAGGAAAAACAACGGCCGTTTGCAGTAACTCGATTTTGGGGAAGTGTTGCGGCGCCTAAACAAAAGTGCTTTAATAATGCAGTTTCAATTGCCGCTGCGCAAATAGCAGGGGCCGGCGCCGCCCATTGCTCGACACGATTTTTCCGCCTTGCGCAACCGAAAACAAACGCATATCGACAGTGCGCAATACTCATGCACTCCTAGTACTCCGACAAACCTACGGAATAGGAAAAACAGTGGAAGTAGCATGAGCTTCGCTTAGTATCAGACCTGTTGTCGCCAATACTCACACTATCATAAAAACAACGCGCCCCCATGGATTTCTTTTCGTGTGGCTGTCGTTTTTACATTACAAAATAGCACAATAAGGCGTGCTTCTGTATTTATTTCCTATATTTGAAATATTATTCTTACAACTTTCACACACGAGCGATCGCGGCATAGGTTGCGCGGAACTCCGCATAACTATGCCACACGTTACAGGCCCACTTAACACTTCTACTGTTTTTTCTGTTCTGTGTACAAACCCACGTGTATGGTTTCATGACTTTCGTGTGGCGCAAGTGGTGCAAGTAAATACAGGCCGGGATGTTCCTGAATATATTTTTTCTAATAAGGGAGGGAGGCAAACGAGCATGCGTATTTACATGAGCCATTATTCAAGGCGGTGAAAACCATATCGTCGTTGACGTCTTATGATATTGTTTTTAATTTGGCCGCCATTACTGTCAAAGAGCTATTTTGTTGTCAATACGATAACAGATCAAAGACGATTATGGTATTTTTCATATCACCTACTCGGAAAGGGGACTTTTCTTCCCTGCTAGGAGGGATCAAAGTGGCACTTTTCTGTTCAAGGACATTTTGTTGCCAAATTTGATAATTGTTGTTAAGTGCGATAATTTCCTGTTGTTAAATTTGATAATTTCAGCATTTCTAGAATGTGTGAATAATTAAATTTGTTTCATCACTAAGATCTTTTATTTTCCTCATAGGTGATGTGAAAAGCAGTATGTGTCACACGGTAGCAAAATTATTTCCGACTTGGGCGTTAACACTTGAATCCCTCACTACGCTCAGGATTCTATTTTAGCATACCTCGCTACGCTCGGGATTCAATTGTAGAATCCTTCGCTTCGTTCAGGATTCAATGTACGCCCTCGCCTTAAATATGTCATTTTGCTCCCTTGTGATACAATCTACTATTAGCGCCTAGAATCTCAGCACTGATGGGAAGTAATTATGATTTTTACGGCGCGTTCCTGGATGATTCATAAGTTCATAACATGTAAAATATACAGTGGGTAAATTATGTAACCTACGAAAATTAAAACCAATTGAATGATGGAACAAGTTTAAAAACACACGGCTACGTGTGTACGGGGATTCCAAAGTCCAACGACATTTCAGTCTCATACTGTCTTACGATGATAACGATGACTGGAGACTGTAAAAGTACTATTAACATACATGTACTTAAATGCATGTAAATAAGCTTGTTATTGAATATTCACAGCAAGAATATAGTTACCTAACTATCTAAATCAAAGCGCATAGTTTTTTTTGATTTGTTTAAAAAAAAACATATTCAATAAATAAATTTATATTTCTGATTACTTGCCCTAAAAACGTACAATTTGATGTTAATTCAATCACGTTAATTCACGTTATTCACGTATATTATTCACGTTAATTCAATCAGTCAAAAACCTATGTCTTCGAAGGTCGAAAATTTGTTGACTGCCGGTTATTGGCCGCCATATTGAATGTCTCACTTCCAGTCAGGATTTTGACTTAGCGACTGTCATTTTTGGATACGCCTAAAACATTCATAACTCAGAAGTAAGTTAGGAAGTAACATGATTTGTGTCTAGTAAGTAAGTACAGTCACGAATGTTAATTTGTGACCCATTTCAACAAAAATATGCTGAAGTCGTCAACGTCAGATGTCAAGTAATTTGTAGCTAACAGGAAACTCAACCTCTGACATTCTACAACATGTTGTATTGGGACCGAGCGCGACGACAGCGCCACGTGACAGGCGGCCATTATGGACAATATTGTCACCGCTGTCAAACAAGAAGTAAGTAAATATTGTGAAAAATATTAATGAAATCTTGTGTTATTTTACTATGTTACACAATTTTGGACAATGGTAGTCAGTAACATTATTGCCAATAATATTAAAACTGTTGTTTTCAGTGAGAAATGAGCCTACTCGTGACTAAAACGGGGTTTCGTTTTTTTCTTACGGCAAATATCCACTTATTTCTTTGGTCTCGTTTGCACAATGGTCTTGGAAATTGGTAAAATTTACAGTCGCTATTCTTCTTGGTGTTATTACAATTCACAACAACACATCTTACCAGGACCATATTTTTATCTCAAAAACGATTAGAAAATGTTTACTGCAATATGGATTTGACAGCTCAAGTCAGCGACAAAAATGACAATTTTAGCCGTAGCGAGCGCTGTGATCGTTTAGGCTACCCCCTCGCTTTGCACTCTGCCAATAATGTCAGATTGACTTTGGACCTAACGTGGGTACCAACTTTAAGTTCTCGACTGTACCTAATTTTTCCTAAGTAAGTAATTCTCCTGACTAAATACTTTATTTTATTTAGATGTCCTAAATTATCACCAGGTGTAAGGCTGTTCACATACGAGTAGTAGTGGCAGTGTTTTGTTTCAAACTTCACGAGCATGAGAAAGCCATAAAACATAATAAATCCCCAGTTTTTGTAACAAATAGGCTCTTCGTAAAAACGGTGGCAAGGTCAAAGATTAAAAACGTGAAAAATTTCATAACAAAGTTTGAGAATTTGTAAAACTCCTTAGCGTCGCAAGCCGTAGAAGTGGCACTCATTAAGCGTATTGGCGGAGCCCGCTCTCGTCGCGGGCAGCATAAATAAATTAAATTTAATTAACCCAGATTAATTTTCTCGCCGCCCCGCTTCCCTTTTTATTCTCCCTCCCTCGCAGCCGCTCTCCCGCCGACTTGCTATGGTCTCCTTAATAAAAAGTTTACACTTAACGAATCAACAATCGTCCGCTGCCTTTATTAAAAAATACGTTTCGTTTCAAGTTTGCGTAACTCGCTTCATTTTTACAGGATTCCGGTAAATATAATTTACCTTTTAATTTTAATAAACCGCTTAACTTATGAACTGTAAAGTTAACGGTAAACTGGTTATTCAAGGTTTACCAAGCGTGATGTGTTTATTAACACTTACCCCCAAAGATACAAATGCTGCAACGGTTAAAAAGATAATGGAGATGAATCAAGAAGAGTATCTACCTATTGCAGTTCTTATACTGTCGCACAAAGTGTTTGTGGATGGTTTAGTAAACAGTCGTGTCATTTATGTGTCTAGATATTTTTGTATCTATGTATTGTGGTTATGTTTGTTGGGTGAATATTTGGTCGTTTCAACCTCCGTCATTGTTGTCTTCAATATATTGACGAAAACAATGATAATTACCAGCAACTTTTGATGTCAAAGTCAACGGACCCGGGGGTAGTATTAATTCCATTTAAAATCAGACAATTAAAAAGTTTATCTTGATTAATATGCGAAGACAATAATGACCGCGGTTAAAACGCCGAATAATCACCCTGTTACGAATAAATGTATCTTTATCTTTATCTTTATTTACTTGCTTAAACACCCTGTAGCTCCTAAAGTATTGACCTTCGGTTAAAAATGAATATAAGTAGCAAATTTTGTAGAAAATTTTACGTAGAAACTTATGTCCCAAGTATCTAGTCATAATACTCGGCGTCGTGGCCTTCGAGTAATTCGTGAGTTGTCCTAATGGGTAGCTCGTAGGGGGGAGAGGGATGGGGAGAGTTGGTATCGTAAATTAGATCTTAACTTGTGCAAAATACTTTAGCTACATTAGTGCTACGTAACTTCTATATTAAATGCTACTTTACCTACTGCAATGCTACTTACACCCTCAGCACACCCCCCACCTTTAAGGACTTTTAGTATGTTCCGGATCCCGCAAGATAATAACTGTACCAATTTACAAAACCACCAATTACATCCCCTGATTTATAAATTTTCTTGAATTATAATTAATATGACTGATAAGCGAAAAAGGAAATTAAAAAAAAAATGGTAAAAGTATTCGTAATTACAACGTTATACTAAAAAATCATTCGACAGAATAACGTTATTCCATACAAATATTATACTAATAAATTTTCGACCAAACAATAGTATGCAAAACAATTTCGATCAATCAATTATCAACATTAACGTTGGTATGCAAAAAAACTAGGAACGGCGAAACAAAAATGGGCCAAAAAAAATTAAGCCCAACCGATTTACACCCATTTGTTCCCACTATTATGAATGTGAATAGGTAAATTGTTTAATAGGTTGCGGCTTTTGTGTGTACTTGACTAGTGGTAAAGCCAGCACACCAATAATCCAGGACCGAATTGTCCACACATCACGGTTCGTGTGCACGATTTGAGATGCGATTGTTATCTATTTGTCCAACACGTATGCAAACTCCATGCTACACTGATTTAGCTTTAGCAGAAGACGGTCAGCGGAGGGCAAACACGGCCGCGAGCCTGGGTGGCTCGTGGAGTGGTCGACACACACTCCACTAGCAGCCGCCCAAACATCACGAGTCACAAATTATATCAACGAGACCACTCGGGCACTCTTTCTCCACCTATTGATGTCTTTAACTTAGTTTACCGACATGGACAGTGAAAGATGCGGATAGAAAGTTTCTGCATGCCATCATCTTTTGTAGTATGTTTTGTAGGGGATCCGAATAGGCTGCCAGGCTGCGACCAGGCTGTTAAGTAATATATCCCGAATAGGTAGGCTGAAAATTTTCAAACCAGAAGGTACCTATATAAAATTAAGGAAAAATTTAAAAATCAGCTTTAAAAGAAGAATTGCAATTTCTTGTTTAATAGACTGGTACTTACCAATCGAAAGTATGAAGCCTATATAGAGTATGCAAACTATTTTCTCCCTTCAAAGCTATTGGGTAGGCAGGTATAAACAGGTAAGTCGGTACTAATAATTTGCACTAAACCTAACGTTTGCATATTCTATAGACTTCATACTTTCGATTAGTATGTAATTTTTCCTTAAAACAAGCAATTGCATTTTTTTTTAATAGGATTTGTTTTTACTTATTTACGGACTGAAATTTTTCGGCCTACCTATTCGCCATATATTACTTGCCCTATTCAATTTGTCGCTCAATACTTTTTGTCGAATAAACAGCTAGGTGAAGGTCTCTTATTCGAATCTTATAACATTTAATCTATTCAAAGCTATTGAATCTTCTGTTTTGTTTATTGCTGATTCGCCACCTTATCGGATGGCTTCCCAGTTCCCACGGTACATAACTTTACGAACCAACAACTCTGATGTTTATCTTGGCAACAACCTCCGTCTGCCCGAGGCTTGGTTGTCCCTTGGAGTGAGACAAGGGCGATTCTAGCAAGGACCGTTCCTTCTCCGTATGATTCTGTCAAACTGGCAACGTTTGGAAAAAATCTCAAATTTTGTAAAACTCATGTTTTGGTAAGTAATAAAAGATATTTTCATCACACTTGCTCGTAAATGGTGTTATTCCATGCCTGTATACAGAAGGACAATGGCCTAAATTGTTCCCGCGGGAATTATGGCGAGTTTGTCATCCCTAGGGAGTAATGACTTTCTTTTTAAAATTTGCAACTCTTTCGTACATAATTTCTGACTAAGGAGGTTTAATTTTCAGCCAAAAATTAAATCGGTTTCTAATTTCATCTTTAAAAATTAGCTATAGACTAACTTACATTACACAAAACCTATATGCTTCATTAAACTTCATTATTTTTATACCTATTTCAAGTTTATATCAACATTTATCATTAATTTTAGTAATTATACATTTTTATCAAATTGGCTAAATCTGGCTCGAATCCAGGTCGAAACTAAACGCAGTATCTGTGGTCACAAAAAAAATATCGTTTCCATTTACGTTCCCGTCCGTCAAAAGTTATTTCTTTATATTTTGCAGAGTTAAAGTGTTTTCTCTTTGTTGTTTTCCTCGCAAATGTGATGAAAACCATTGTGTGTATCACAGGCAGTAAGGGGATTACTAACTCGAGTCATTAAAAGCCCTCCGCCTTCGGCGTCGGGCTTCTAACACTCTCGTTAGTAATTCCCTTCATACTACCCTTGATGCACAATATACTATTACTAAATAATCCAGTAATACGTAATATTGCGTAGGTTACACATTTTGATAGTAATTTGAGCGCTTTACACCGGATTTGACCTAACGATGCAACCTACCTGGTAATAAAAATATAAATTGTATTATTTCATCTAACCCTAACGCTTTTTTCTTCTTCACAGTTAGATAATTATTTAACAAGTCGTTTCACTGCTAGATACCTCATTATTTAATATTAAACACCTCGAGGGCCCTGCCAATATGCACTACGCTAACTAGCGTTTCTATCCGTTTCGTTTTTAAACCAATCGCGTCACCGGTAGGTCACGTGACTCTTCGTACACGTCATCTACCTGTGACGCGATTGGTTGAAAACGAAACGAATAGAAACGCTAGTTAGCGTAGTGCTTATTGGCAGGGCCCTCGAGGGCCCTCTGAACCCCCACTTTCCAGTTACACTTACAAATTTATTAATTTTGACAACTAATCATAATGTACATTTATTAATTGATAACTGGAACTTTTTAGGGTTCCGTATTCAAACTGTCCGTCTGTCCATCCTTCAGCTTTGCTCAGAGACTCTTGATTCTATAAAGCAGTTATTTGGCATGAATATCCAAATTAGTCAAGCCGACAAAATGATTCCAATTATTCGAATTATAATTCGAATCTGACTTCGACGGACTATTCTGTCAAATTTTAAACTTATTACACGCCGAATGATAAAATGCCGTTAAAAACGCTGCGGTTAACAGTTTTCTCGTCCGGGCCACCCACCGTCTCGGTGACACTTAAAATTTCTCGGTGGCACTCGAAAAGTGTCCCGTCAGCGTTGTTGACTGGTCCTCGCTACTTATAAACGTTACGCGCCGGTAATCCTCGCGCGAACTAAACAAACACCACCAGCTACGCACCAATGTTAATCTACTAATGCGTTGCGTTTTAACTCAAACAAGCGTTTAATTTGACTGAAGAAACTACTGAGTAATTTGTAAAACTAGGTGCACTTGTCCTCCCCAGGCAAGTCTAAATGGAGCGAAGCATTTTTCCCATTGAAAGTCTATGGGAACAGATTATCCATGATTATTCCTCCGTGGTATGTCCGATTTTCAATTTAATTTTTTCGAGACCATCTATGGCTAGATGTTGTACATATTACGGGCTAAAGGAGGATGTGCAGAAATGTATGAACACTGTCCTAGAAACCAATAACAATAAGCACTATATCATCGGATATGCTTTTTAATTCTACAACGATTTAGTGTAGTGGGAAACCTCAAAGAACTGTGAGAAATATTTAAAAAATCGGGAACATCGGGACGCCTACGTAGACGACGTTTGCATAATTACTTTGAAACACCGCTGTCTTTGCACGGCGATAACTTTTATCACACAAAGTTTTCAAATTACCTGCCATAGAAATAGTTTTACAACTTAGTATTACCTATCCGGTGACATATTGCTTGATGTTATTGGTCATATAGGCCAATTTGCCCACCCTCCTTTGGTCCTGATATTTCTAATAGTTTGGGAGGAGTATGGGGACAAACGAAAATCCAAATCGGGGAAGAATGGAGCTTCGCTTCAATGATTTTTAAGAAGATAATATTTTGTTTTTTTATTGTTTTGGCTTAAGTAAACCCTGTTCAGACTTGCTTGTCTTATATGTTAAAAAACGTTCTAACCTCAAAATGATTTCTTTTCTGCCTGAAACAGCTCTTTTATCGTAAATAAAGTAAACTAAGAAAATTTTTTGGACATCACTTGGCCAATGTGTTGTCCGTGATTGCTTTTTTTTTTTTTAAATAGCTGTTTCATACGAAAAAGTGACATTTTGAGGTTAGAAAGTTGTTTACTACTTAAGACAAGTAAGTCTGAACACGGTTTAGTACCTATGCCTTAGACCGACTTCTTCAGATTTCATCAACTCTTTATCGAGAATAATTGACCCTCGAACTAAATTTACAACTTGTAATAAGAATTTGTGACGTTTGTTTAATATGACTAAATACATTATTCTCCATAGTTATACATAGTTCTCAAAATAACGTTGTAAGTAGCAGGAGCTAGAAAGTAGGTAATAGATGCACAAGACTTGCACGAGCTCCTTAGACGGAGTAGAGGCCCTTTACAGAAAGAGTCCATCGTAGTTTCCGCCAAATGAGACATAGTGCTCTGTACTGCAAGTTTTTTTTTTATCTTACCTGAACTATTGTTACGAGAGAACCCAAAAAAAAAATGCTGACCTCGACGCGCTCCTCCTTGAGGTCGACGCGTAGCGCGAGTTGCTCACGCAGCACGACGTCGGGGTAATGGGTCTTGTCGAAGGTGCTCTCCAGCTGCTCCAGCTGCTCCTCCGTGAAGATGGTGCGATGCCGGCGCTTGCGCTTGGGCGGCGGGCCCGCGAGCCCCGCGAGCGCCGCCGCCGCGTACCCGCCGTACAGCCCGTAGCCGCCCGCGCCGCCGCCGCCCATGCCGCCCACTCCTGCGCAAACTACGCGATAAATACTGCCGTCCTTACAAAAAAGGGCGTACGTCTCATAGAACTGCGTATGTATTAGTGACCTTATGTCTTACGTTAGGGGGGTTAATTTAATTTGACTATCAAATTGCACATGCGTCCTTTTTATGTCGGGCAGAATACGACATTTAGGTACCTACCCTAAACTGTCACATTATGCATGATATAGCTTGAGCCCAGAAGAGGACATAGGACACAATACGATACAAATAGCCTTTATTGATGTAATTATAAAAAAAAAGACAAAAACTAAAACCCGACTTAAAAAAACAAACGAAACAAGTTTAGACCTTTGAATTGTATTACACTTTTTACGACCATCCATGTGGTGTGCGTGCCAGCGGCGCAACTGACCGATAGTAAGGCATTTTACCTTCCTTTTTGAGTAAATGTCATTGAACATGTGGCATTCGCTGTCCGCTTTACAATAGAACCTTGTTTTCGTATGATGACGTAGAGCCCAAATATAGGAAAATCCAAGAAAATGACAGCAGGCATGTGAGTGAAACTCGATCCCTTGTGATCGTCGTGCTGCCAGGAAGCTGTTCAAAATATTGTCGCTCGAAGGACAGGATTATTATAGCACCGTCCATCGTAGTTTGGCCTTCGACAACGAATTTTCTGTTCAGATTACTTGTTTTATAATGGTAAACAACTTTCTAACGTCAAAAGATTTTTTGGCTAATACAGCTCTTTTATCTTAAATAAAGTAAACTGAGAAAATATATTGGACATCATTTGGCCAATGCATTGTCCGTGATGGCTTTATTTTATTTAAAATAGCGGTTTCATACAAAAAAGTTGCATCTTGAGGTTAAAAGTTGTTTACTACTTGAGACACTAAGTCTGTACAAGGTATAGGTATGTACTGGCTTTTATTTGATACCTGAACTCAAAATCCTTGCTAGTTTTGGTTCACGTGCATAGAAGTTTTAAATTTTTTTTAGTATTTTCAGTTACTTACTACTGTTTCAGAGCAGTGCGTTTATCGCGGTAATTTTGCAATAAAGTTGAAATGCAATATTGATACTAAATACCTATAGACGTCGTGTTGAACGTTCTGTTCTGGGGCTCTGTTCTACTCGGAAAAACTACATTGCCGTTGACATGTGGTCGTATTGTCGACGTTATTATAGCTGTTATTTAACAGGGTCGATGAGGCCCAGGGCAAAATAAGGATAATTAAATGGGTAGTAGCCCTCTCATGTTGCTGTGCCCTCGCAGGGCGTCACATGTATACCTACCTGTAGTAAAGTAATGTGACTCGTAATAAATGATTTTGAATTTGTTTTATTTTGAATTTGGACCTGTACAACTTTCAACACCATACCGTGTTTGATCTGTTATCGTATTGTCACCGTTCTGATAGCTTTTATTTACTTGACAGTAATGGCGGATGACGTCAAAACAATGTATATTTCTCCTTTTTACTTCACTAGATGGCTCTGGGCGTAGTTTAGATTGCGCAATCGTTTGGCTAACTTGGTTTGTTATTATTGTTATTATAACTTCGATTGGAGTAAGAATCCGGTTGAGACAACCATCCATTTAATTTTATTTTTGTTTCGTCCTTGTGGGTACCATTAAGGATGAATATGTTGCTTGATACTCCTTGTTTCTCCCTGACTGACCCCGATGTCCAAGAGAGGGGAGTTGGGTTTAATCTCAGCATATTTTAGTGTCATCGTGACTCTTAAGGTTTCTGCCCACTATACCGTTTCATACCATGATCGTAGTAGGAACATGTCAGACTAAAAAATATTCTTTGTATTGAAAAGTATGGAACTATGTCCACTAGCCCGTTCCGTCACCGACCAACATTTTAACACTACTTAATTACCTTCCGGGCCTGATACGTTCAAAGTGCGTATCCAATACAACGCCTTTATAATGCTGATAAGACTCCCAAAATGGTGAATTGCATCGGAAATGTTCTCCGAGACGCACACGAACCATTTCCACGTGGTAATGCTTAAAAAAGTAACGTCTTTGACGGGTCGCGTCAGAGGTAGTCAGAATGGCATTCTGAAGGTGATTGCTGGTAGATTTAGCTGCCTGATTTTGTGGCATTGGATAGGACTGGTCAGGACTACTTTCACGTACGCCAAGTAATATGACAGTCTGTATCTAAACCAATTTTGTAATAACTAACTAACTTAAGTTGTAAGTGTCTAGATGTTACTAACAATACATATATGGATTGGGGGGCCATTTGCAACGTTAAAAGATGGCGGATGTCTAATTTGTTTTAGTTTTGTATTTTTGTGTATTTAGGTGTTCAAAGTTCTTTGCTGTTAGTGATTTGTGCCAATGCTTTTTATGCCTTTGTGTTGCACAGTGATAGAACACTTGGACTTATTTCGTGTATCTGGCACCTTACTTCTCGTTTCAAGTGAACTCGCAGTGGTACAGAGGTTAAAACTATCTTGGCTTCTGTCCTACATATCACCGTACAACGTTGCCCCCAATCTTCCTAGAGAAGATTGGATTGTATTGTATTGCTATATTGATTTATAATCCGAATTATTGTAATTTTATTTGTATGTTGCGCCAACATGCCCTGACACATATTAGTATGCGGCCAAATATAGTGATACTTAACTAAATTGTAACACCTTATTACCTATATTTACAAATAAATAATTTACAATTGAATTTGAATTTGAATCTTATGCAGAGATACCGCGTTTTGACAGTTTTCTACCGCGTAAACTAGAACATATTTTCAAACGTCCTATTGAAGGTATGGCAGAAGCATTCATGAGGAATCGTTTGATGCAAGGCAGCACAAAACGCTGTAACTCGAGTTGCAGCGTTCTGCCGTTGCACAGCAGTAGGGCCACAGGCGGATTAGCCACTTACCAAGAGTAGCAAATGCTATATGGCTGTCTATGTGCCAAAAAGTAGGTACGAACGTTATTTACAAGTGTCAAAATTTACATAGGTATCTCAATTGTCATAATGTTTTAGTGACAAATGGTACACATCTCAAAATGTAAGGTACATGTAAGGTATGACAAAAGGTGTGATAGACAAAATGCTCGATTGTTATAACGTGCTTAAGACTAAATTAATAAATGTCAAAAAAGTTCAACTTTCTTGTTTTTATTTAAGGTACTCCGTCACCTGGAGCATTTGCCTGTAATGTAACGTTAAAAAGATAAAAAGAAGGTAAAAGATAAAATAAATTTATTCAGTAAGTAGGCCGCTCGGGCACTTTTACACGTCAAGACTGCCAGCGCTTCCCAAGAGGAGACCACTGCTGAGAAGAAACGCCGCAAGAAACTCAGCAGTCAGTCATTTTTTAAACATATTTCATATTTCATATTACAATGGTACAACTTAGTCTAGCATTATATAAAGCTACAAGTATTAAATTAAATATAATATCAAATAACAAAAAGAGTCGAGCACTAGGTACATTAGTAAGGGAAGAGAACTCTTATTTATATAAAAAAAATCACTTAATCTTCCATTAAAATCTGTCATTTATTAATAGAACGAGTGACTTTTACTACTTCTATTTTTATTTTTATAATTATCATAATTTATATTTAATAAAGACGGTTTATAATTACGGTCTCTAATATTCAAAAATACAAAATTACACCGTGTTTTTTTGTTAATAAATTAAAATATATGGCAGCAAATATATTGCCACTAACCACTAAACACGGTTACATAGGAAATTTTCCAACTAACGCTTTTCAGTCATTTTCATTTATGGACATTTTGACGCATGCACGTGGTGTCGCTTAATACCTTTCGACACTTGTTTGTTTTTAACTTGATACATTTAAACGCTTGTTCACGTTAGCCATTTTACTTGATGACGCTTGTTCGATTGGAGCCGAACACATTTTAACTACCTGTCCGTTTTAATCATTGCACATTTTGACGTTCGTACATTTTGCCACATAGACAGCCGGTCCATTCCATATAGAGTCTATAGGTATTCTTGACATTTTGACCCCGGCGATTTCCAACCGTTGAACATTTTGTCATGTCTTGGGTAGATATAATTTTCCCGGACTCATTTTAAATTCAAATTCAAATTCAAATTGTTTATTGCGTACCTATCACATTTCAAAAACACAGATAGAAATACAGGTATACACGTGACACGCTGCAAGGGCACAGCAACTTAGATCTAGAAGGGCTAGCTATATTTAATCAACCTAAGAATATTTATATCGATTTTTACCATCAACGGGCGACCAGAGTGTCAACAGCTGTCAAAATGTATTCGATTAACACTTCACATCGTATGGAGAAATTGGTACTCCATCATACAACAAACGTGTTCTTTTTGCAGATTTTTTGCTAATGTTGCATAGATGTTGTGAGGAACCCTTCGTGCGCGGGTCGGACTTGCACTTGGCCGGTTTTTATTAAAGTTTTGAATTCCTACCTCCTATCGGTAAGTTACTTAGGTAGTCAAAAATCTTCATGTCTTGTGTTAGTTAGGTATAAGAAAAAGAAGTGAATCCCGTGATTGTGTCATTGATATCGTAAAGAATCTCTGTTGAAATCCTTACCTACTACGGCTTACCATTGTTTCAGCAAAATATGTTTGCCAAATGTATCGTTTCCCAACCGTTTCAAATGCCAACCCGCTTTGTTTTTGTAACCTTACCTAAATATTTCTGGAACGGGTTCTACACGATGGTACTGAAGTAAATCCTGAAATATTTACGTTGACAATGAAAAAAATTGGGAAACGATACAGTCATTTGGCAAACATATTTCGGCCAAACAGCAGGTTCTACGAATATTATTAACGCGAAACTGTTTTATTCGTTTATTTCTTCCCTCGCCGATGTCTATTGAAGTCGAAAAATGCTTATTAATTGGAAAGCTCCAAAGCTTCTCTAATAAGGTTTCTTTTAACGTTGAAATAAATAAATTAAACTGCGTTGAATTTCGAGCGTAATCTCGCCCCTCTTGCGCTGGTCGTCAACGAACTAATCAATAAAGATTTGTGGGTACTTTTTTAAATCCGAGCCGTCATTCAGCTGTAACGTGTATCGGAACAGTCGGTGCGTGAATATGCTGAGCGAGCGGCCCCGGGGCCCGGCACTCCGTACCGCTAAAAATACCGCTACAAATAAAAAATGAATATTTTTGCATAAGTATTCAGTAAGTTATGGTATTACTGCCGTTTCCTTGTGCGATGAAAGCTTTTAAGGCCGCCGGCGTGTTACTAAGGCGATGCGATGTTGCTCGCCCAGCGCTAAGTCGTATCGATTTTAACAGTATCGAGGGTGTAAGAAGCTTAAAAATGCTACTTATGCGTAAAAGGTGAATGTCGGCTTTGTACTGAGATCGATCTGACATGACCTTTAATTTTTCCAAACAAATGCAACCATATTTTTGCAATGGACGGCGATTCAAAAACCATTTCAGTTCAAATTCAATTGTTAGATAAAAAAATATATGACTTTATCGACTTGTTATTAAGATTTTTTCTAAAATGTTTGGTTGTGTTGAATGTTTTACGAAGTGTGACACGTTTGCAAACTATTTATTTACTACTGGCCAAAGGCGAGTCGGACTTGACCACGAAGGGAACCATGCCGAAAATAACACGTTTCTTGTATGGAGACCGCCTTTAATTTTTAACTTTTTTTTATTTTTATCACTTGTTAAGGCCTGAAAAGTTACGGATTCGCCAAAGTAAAAATTCAATTATAACATATATTTACACACTTTATTGTTTTATTATAAACTCGGTATTTAGAAAATCTTTCTCAAATATTTCCATGACATTACATTCTTGTGACATTAGAGCTGTCAATACTCTAAACCGAACAAAAAAAGTTCGATATGTAGCCAAATAGCATCATTTTTAATTTGGCGAATCCGTAACGTTTCAGGCCTTAAGTATAGCTGCAACACACTAATACACAGTAACACAATAATAGTAACACACACTCTCGTCTCTGCGAAGTTCAAGTGTCTAGAGCAATTACTATTCATGAGATACAGCCCGTTGACAGACAGACTGAAAGACACCTCTGCGCGGCGTAATAGGGTTGGCATTGGCACCTTTTTGATACATAAGCCTAAAATGGTAACAAATCAATTTCTTAAGACTATATTTAAATTGTTAAAATAAAAACTGTATAAGGAACATAATAAATTACATCCAGTAATCAGTCAGTCACCTAGTACTCCTAATTGTAAGTAGGTATGTATGTAATAAATACCTAATATCTACCTACTTTTTTTGCACAAAATAAAGAGAAATACAAAACAATGAAGATAAAAGAAGGATGTATCTACGAGTATAATCAGCGTTAAAAGTAGATACGAAGATTTCTACCTTGTCACTTTACAAGATTGACAATTGTGTAAATGCGATAAAGAACAAAAGTGATGAGCTAATTTGGGCGCTGACTGTACAAACGAACTTCTCTTCTAGCTAACTCTTGAAATTATAAGTTGTGCATCGTTCTTCTGTAGATACCTTATGTTGAACTGGTTTGTTTTGATTCTTTAACATAATCAGCCATTATCCTTCGGCCTTGGGGTATTTGGAAATTTAAAACAAATACTTCCTGCCTAAGTGAAAGAATACTTTAATTGCGATAAGCAGCCCCTGGGAGGAGGGCGCTGGGCGCCGCGGGCGGCGGCGGCGCGCCGGTCTCTTCGCGGCTCGCCGCCGACCCGACCTCGCTTATCCGAACTATTGTAACGGATCAGTTTAAGGATACATTTGCATGTGTACGTGTGTGTGTACGTAAGCAAATACGCATAAACGACAACTCCAAGTGAAACTGCTCCTCACCAAGGAATCTAATATAGGCTGCGTTTATCGCGTGGCAAAGTAAGGATAAGGCATCCTTCACCTTCTGACACGTAAATAAGTACGAGAGTGACGAATGTTTTATCTACATTTGATACGCGCAGCCATTCTAGGCCCGCTGTACCACTTGGGAACATCAAACAAAACAAAAGAGAAACTTTGGTACCTAAACAGGATTGTTAGCTTCGCCGAGAGAAGGATTGAGAGGTAAGCCAAGGATGCCAAGTATTATAAACTTGTTTTTTTTTAAGTATATCAGGGGCTTTATTCTAGTACCTGGGTTAGACGACCAAAAATTATAAATTTAACTCTCAAGACATGACAAAGTGACGACGTACGTGACAAGTGAAAACTCTCAAGGCACACAACAGGTAACACTCGGAAACTCTCTGGATAGAAAAATCTTGCGGCTCTAATCTAAAATTGTGATATTACTTAATGAATCCACTGTAAAGCGTTAATTCATGGTTAATTTACAACAGTACGAATGTAACAATGAGTAACAATGATAAAAACACAAAACACAATTTATATAAAAAAAGTATACAAATTCAATGAACTTAGGTACTTCGGCAACTTGATCTTCACACACAAAATTTAAACTTATGGCGGATAATTGTTCGATGTTTCTTTTTCTAACATTTTTGACAGGACAAGCTTTAGTGTTGCCATATGAACACTGGTACTCGGATACATATGGATACTAAACAAATAATTGGTAACTCTCGCAACGTAACTCTCGAGACAACATATTGAAATTTAATCGTATTGATTAAAAAAACAGTTCTTCTAGCAATTTGGTCACCCACTTTTGTCTTCATTATGTGATGACGATCGATCGCTCCTTCCATTTAGACACCACTGTAATATATTGAGTTTCACTGATCCTTTCCCGAATCACCTGAGTTTCACAGACATGACATTATCAGGACCGCGATTTTAGGCGGCAAAAACCATATCGTTTTTGACCAGCGCCTCTCTTCTAGGTGGTAAAATCCAAATCGTATTTGACCAGCGTCTCTCTTCTAGGCGGTAAAATCCAAATCGTATTTGACCAGCGCCTCTCTTCTAGGCGGTAAAATCCAAATCGTATTTGACCAGCGCCTCTCTTCTAGGCGGTAAAATCCAAATCGTATTTGACCAGCGCCTCTCTTCTAGGCGGTAAAATCCAAATCGTATTTGACCAGCGTCTCTCTTCTAGGCGGTAAAATCCAAATCGTATTTGACCAGCGCCTCTCTTCTAGGCGGTAAAATCCAAATCGTATTTGACCAGCGCCTCTCTTCTAGGCGGTAAAATCCAAATCGTATTTGACCAGCGCCTCTCTTCTAGGCGGAAAAATCCAAATCGTATTTGACCAGCGCCTCTCTTCTAGGCGGTAAAATCCAAATCGTATTTGACCAGCGCCTCTCTTCTAGGCGGTAAAATCCAAATCGTATTTGACCAGCGCCTCTCTTCTAGGCGGAAAAATCCAAATCGTATTTGACCAGCGCCTCTCTTCTAGGCGGTAAAATCCAAATCGTATTTGACCAGCGCCTCTCTTCTAGGCGGAAAAATCCAAATCGTATTTGACCAGCGCCTCTCTTCTAGGCGGTAAAATCCAAATCGTATTTGACCAGCGCCTCTCTTCTAGGCGGTAAAATCCAAATCGTATTTGACAAGCGCCACTCTTCTAGGAGGTAAAATCCAAATCGCATTTGACCAGCGCCTCTCTTCTAGGCGGTAAAATCCAAATCGTATTTGACAAGCGCCACTCTTCTAGGAGGTAAAATCCAAATCGTATTTGACCAGCGCCACTCTTCTAGGCGGTAAAATCCAAATCGTATTTGACAAGCGCCACTCTTCTAGGAGGTAAAATCCAAATCGTATTTGACCAGCGCCTCTCTTCTAGGCGGTAAAATCCAAATCGTATTTGACCAGCGCCTCTCTTCTAGGCGGTAAAATCCAAATCGTATTTGACCAGCGCCTCTCTTCTAGGCGGTAAAATCCAAATCGTATTTGACCAGCGCCTCTCTTCTAGGCGGTAAAATCCAAATCGTATTTGACCAGCGCCTCTCTTCTAGTCGGTAAAATCCAAATCGTATTTGACCAGCGCCTCTCTTCTAGGCGGTAAAACCCAAATCGTATTTGACCAGCGCCTCTCTTCTAGGCGGTAAAATCCAAATCGTATTTGACCAGCGTCTCTCTTCTAGGCGGTAAAATCCAAATCATATTTGACCAGCGCCTCTCTTATAGGCGGTAAAATCCAAATCGTATTTGACCAGCGTCTCTCTTCTAGGCGGTAAAATCCAAATCATATTTGACCAGCGCCTCTCTTATAGGCGGTAAAATCCAAATCGTATTTGACCAGCGTCTCTCTTCTAGGCGGTAAAATCCAAATCATATTTGACCAGCGCCTCTCTTATAGGCGGTAAAATCGAAATCGTATTTGACCAGCGCTTCTCTTCTAGGCGGTAAAATCCAAATCATATTTTTCCTATTATGGTGTTGTTTTTAACTCATGTAAATGTATCCTTGGCCAGTATAAAATATGATATTTATATCGTAGTAATTACGCAAAGTTCTGGGACCCCTGTATATTCCGTCACACGATAGCAAAGCACCTACTACGAAAACCAACACGAAAAAATATCTCCAAAAACCACAAGTATGATGTAATAGTGGTTGGGCCATCTTAGATTAATTTTAGAATGTATATATCCAAATACCAATGAAATCATCGACTGATGCGTTCCACCATACGAGTATTATTTGACTTACGCCTGTGTTGAAGTTTACACAGCGAGTTAACAACAAACATATGTTTAGTTACGACTTGTCAGCAGATTTTTTCGTGTTTGTCAGTATTTTAGAAATGATCTTGGTTTTTAATCAGTCAGTAATAGTATCGTCCATATAAGTATGTAAAAAAACGAACGGTTATAAAAAAATCCGGCAATCCAGGGGATTATCTTGCTGATATTGCTTTTACTCAATAAAAAGGAACTCAAATGGAACCCTTATATCAGTCGGACAAAACAAACTGCCAAGATGGGTTGCGGCAGATCAAGTTAACTTAACCAAATGAACTGGCTGGTACCTCCAATATCTTTTTCCAAGAATGTTTGTGGTTACTACATACACAACTTTATTAGGCAGACAATTGGAACTTTTGGAAGCACCTAACTGTTCTGATCATGTTTTGATTGCCTCCTCTGGGTCTAATGGGAACTCATTATAAAATTATCCTAGGACAACATTTTAGGTACCTATTCAAAAAATATTTAAAGATTATGGATTACTGACCTAAGCTTATACGTTGAATATTTAAAAGCACGGCTTGGGAAAAAATATAGGAATTAAAATAATAATTAGATAGTTTAGTCGACCATGACACTTTTTTAATACTTTTCCACTCTACACTCAGGAGCAAAAATAACGGGTCAGAGTGCGTTTTTCATACTAAAGAGGCTATTTCAAAGCCTTGGTTCCTCGCCAGGGAATGCTTTTAGTGAATTCTGATGATGAATACCGCGAGCATCGATACAGGACTTCCAGAGTGCCTAGGATACCCAACTGAATGAATCTGCGGTTAACGCTGAAATTGTGCATGTTCAGAAAAACATGTAAAATGGCAATAAAATGTAAGGAAATCCAAATGCTGACCCAAACTGTCCGGCTGTGGTGTTAACTGATGGTGCGATCAGTTAGGTATCTTAAGAACTTTTGATCTCCTCATTGAACCTCGGAGTATCCACCATTAAACCTCACTCGAAACAACCCCTCGAAGGAACCACGGCTTTGAAATAGTCTCGTTTGTATGACAAACGCACTCTGACCCAGAATTTTTGCTACTGAGTGTATATGCATAATGTTAAAGTCTAAAAGAGACTATAGGCGGTACATACGTGAGAGAACAAAATAAAAGTTCATATTCAATAAATTACATGAATAGATTCAGTAACGGGGTAGAGGATCGAAAACACCATAGCCACATACTAGAACCACAATTATAACCTATAATTACTTAAGTTAGTTACGTGAGTTATTCTGTAGCTCTGCCTACCCCACTCTGGGAATAAAGGCCTGAGAGCATGTAATGTAATGTAATTAGTTCAATTAAGTTTTGTTAAGGATCAAGACTCATTCTGCCGATTCACAACTTTTTAACCTTTCGTTCAACGAATTAACATAAATATTGCACAGCGCATCAATTGGACTCAGTCACATTGAGTGTACCGTGAACGATTTAACATAGCATGATGGCACACGTGTTGGACAGTTTAAGCTGACAGGCACTAATAATGGACACTTAAACTCTTAATTAAAAAATACCTTCTTTAAAATAAGAACCAGGGATCCATCATTGGTCTTTGTCCATTACCTTACTGGTTCCATCACGCGGTGCTGCTGTGTGTTATGCTGTTCCAATGTAATTAAGAATAAAGTGTGCTAAGAAGAAGAACATCGGATAATATATTATCCCTGACGACAGTATTGTTATCAAGAAATCATCGTCATCAACTCTCCGAAACACTTCCTCACATGCAATATTCAAGTCTCTCGGTGTTCGGTATTTATTTAGTCACGTAAGTGTAAACGATATTCGGTTTCACCGTAATGCTACCTTCCTCAGGCATAAAACAGGGTTGTCACTATTAATGTTTATTAACCGAAGGATAAAAATTAATTATTTATTTATTAGAATTACTATTATTCATGAATGATATTATACGGTACCTTTCACAGGATAGTTAGTGTCTAAGTGCATTATGGGTTTGGTGGAAGTAAGACCTTATGATTTCAGGACCATCTTGCAGAACCCTATAGGTTAGGTCTGGTTAGTTTTATAAAAAATCTGAAAATATTTACAGTGTCGACAAAAAGCGTTATGCAAAATTATATGTTTGCGACACGATGACTCCTTATGCGGGCCCTCGGGATCGCTAGCACAGAGTTTGCATTGTTGTGTTCCGGTGTAAGACAAATTATATAAGGTAACCGTATGGTTTATGAGGGATTAGCTATTATATCTCTCCCTCTATCTCTCTCCCAATATTTTTGGCATATTTTCCTGCTGAACTACGCATGTATTTAATATTTATAGCTTTATACAATGCTTAGACTAAGTAGTACCATTGTAATATGAAATATGTTTAAAAAAATATATGACTGCTGAGTTTCTTGCGGCGTTTCTTCTTAGCAAGCGGTCTCCTGTTGGGAAGCGCTGGTAAATTCTTGACGTGTAAAAGTCATACTGAATAAATGACTTTTGTC
Source organism: Acleris sparsana (assembly GCA_923062465.1). Lineage (NCBI taxonomy): Eukaryota > Metazoa > Arthropoda > Insecta > Lepidoptera > Tortricidae > Acleris > Acleris sparsana. The sequence goes on from OV281292.1 coordinate 3,724,684, forward strand.
TTTATATTTAAAGTTTCGTAATTTTCCGATTTTAGGGGTCCCTTTTTAATACTGCCAGCTACTGAGCGGCCTACTTACTGAATAAATTTCTTTTATCTTTTTTTTTTAACTGTTCAAGTTGAATAATACAACTGTTATTCTTATATTATTATCCGTATTTTCTTACAGTTTAAAAATCACTAGACACAATTTTCAACCTTAATTGAATGTTATTAACCGTTATATGAAAATTTATTCAAATATTGCTTAGATTTACCTACTAAAATATGAGGTAGTCATGGTAGAGTCATGGTAGGGTACATACAAGAAGTTTTTTATTAACAGTTTTTTTGGCAATATTAGTTTAAGGGACCTTATTGTTTTTTATTTTTAAAATGTCAATTTATAAGTTAAAATTTCTAGTATTATAAAACAGTATAAAAAAATTATTACTTACTTACTTACCTATGTGCTAAATGGAAAACACGTTGTAAAAGCTACTGTAAAAACCATAAAAAACGCACAAGTAGGTAAGTACTTACATACTAAAATCTACAATATCTCATAATATCAAAATAATGTAAGGATGTTTTTATCCCTGGACATTTTTGATTGGAGTACCAAGGTACAAAGAAAGTTATGAAAACGCTTTTATGCGTTATCGGCAGCTCAGGTTTTGTGGTGTCAAACTTTTAGGTAGGTAGGTAGGTACTGTAAAAAAAACCAAATCTAACGCCTATTTTATTTTTTAAATCTTTTTTAGAAATGTCGTGCACATTTTTGTGGGTACATGGGTAGGTACATGGAGAAAACGGCAACTGATTAAAAAAAATCTCTCACAATAGGTGTATGTGATTTATGTACTCGCATATTGGAAAGCTATTTTTTTAAATCCTTTTAAGTCACGTCACCTAATAAAATTTGCTTTTATGTAACGTATAACTAATTATTATGGTGTTTATACACCAGGACTCAGGACTTTTTCTGATATATTAAGCCGAGCCGGAAGATTGTCAAAGAAAGAAAACGGAGAACTGTATTATTATTAATTACAATTGAATTGATTGAATCGACCTTAAGAAAATCTCTTTGACAGTAATAAAGTCTTTGAAATTGACAGTGTAGGTAGCAACTTACCTAAATGTATTACATTCCATAGAATGGCCTTTTAGTTTTTTTATAAGTGAAATCCAATAAGTCTAAAATCCAGTTCACTTAAATTCACGAAACGAGCGTAGCATTGCTCATTAATAAAGTGCTTTTTTAATGACTGAATGCTCAGTTGAAAAACCATGAACACTGATGCACACTGGCTACGAAACTGAAACGAACTTGGACCGAAACTAAATATTTTAATCAAAATTGAACTTAATCGCAATGCAGTTTCGTAGCAGTGTGCTACGGCTTTAGGGCTCGCTCAGTGAACGGCGGCGCCGAGGCGTCGAGCTGAGCAGTACGCAGGCAAATCAAACATATTATTGTGGCGATATATGATAGCCTTTATGGAGAAGAGCTAAGGTGCTTTTCCATCGGCGAGATGAGGCGAGACAAGGCGAGACGAGAACTTATATTTGTATTGAAAAAAAAACAATTCCTTCCTCGCGCATGTTGGTGCAAATGCTTCTATTAATTACAAATTAAACTTCCCCATCGACGCTCTCATATATCGCCATAATAATTTTGCCCATGCACCGTGCCGCCCGACGCCTTGCACATCCCATTATCGGTCCTCACTTAATTAGCGCGGCCTTATGCTACAATGCAACCAACAGAGGGATCTGTCTGTGCGGACGTACCAAAGAGATCGTGGGCGCGGTGGATGGAGTGGAGATGATGCAGCTGCAGCGGCGGGATGGGCTGCGGGCGCGGCGCCAGGATGCTGTCGATGGTGAAGAGCGGCGCCTGCGGCCGCTCGGGCAGCGCGCCGCCCAGCAGCAGCGCCGTGCTCAGCAGCGCGGGGGCCTCGCGCGCCCAGCCGCCGCCCGGCCCGCCCATGCTCGCCTCGCGCGCCGCCCCACACTCACTCAACATCGCACAACCGATCTAACATCGGAACACACTTTTGAAGTAAACACAGGAAACACCACTCGATAATTAATCCGCGTGTGGTTTACGGAATGCTCCCGCTGAGTCGAGACCGAGAGACGTGTGCGGGATGCGATTGCGAGTAAACCGGCGCGTTGTCGCGAGGGTCGGCGGGGCGGCCGCGCGGCCGGGGGCGTGTCTGGCTCCGCCTTCCCCGGCTTAATGGATGTGACAATACGACGCTCCCGAAACGTTATTTCAAACAACATGGAATCTATAACCCTCCTTGTACCTAACGCGCTACGCGTAATTAAATTAGATCAGTATTTACTCCGCAACTGCCTTAGCACAGACGTGATTAACTGAGACTGCAGTTACTGATGTTTGTGCTATAGGTGTACCTCTTTAAGTTGATAGCCATTGTAGTTTTCAAATGGAAGGGTGAAAAGTGTAACATGTCGAGATTTTAGACGCTAAAAATGAGAAATTGGCAACCAAACTTTTACGAAGATATTAAAATTTAATAATGTGAAGAGTAAGCACATTTAATAAATTGCATGGGATGATAACTACAAAACTAAAATTACCTACATTTTTAAATCTTATTCTATTTTATAATTAAAAAACTATATCGAAAAAAGTGCCCTGAGGCAATGTCCCGAAAATTTTGGCAGCATTTCCTCGCTGGATAGTTAAACTTATGCGTTGAGCGAGGCAGCTGATCGATGCCGAATGGAACAAACATATTAATATTATGTAGAGATCGTCTAATTTAACATTTAAACGCACCTCCACTAATCGACCTACTAAGGTATGAAACATGCATCCACATGTGAGACCATCTCTAGTGTACCTTAAGTAAGTACCTACCTACCTACTTGTGAACGCCTGCGACTTCGTTTGTATCTACTCGTAGAGTCAGTTTATCGCTACCTTTACCTGTACCTTTCTTAGTGCACCCCAGGTAAGGAATACCCACCCCCTCCAAAATTCAAGTCCCTAGCTACAGCGGTTTAGCGGTGAGTCTCAGTCAATCACGGAGCTTTATAGGCAGGTATAGGGTATAAATAGATGTACTAGGCATATTTAATATTAGAATATTACTTTACGTTACTCTTTTGCCAACGCCGCTTATTTCTCTTCATCTCGTTTTTTTTTCCTTATGTAGGTTGTATTTTCTGTTTGTAATTTAGATTTCTAATAATAGTCTAGCGTGTCTGTTTATCACAGTAATTTATACTCATACTAATTGATATTTATTTAATTCTGTAACTTTCTTCGATACTCTTGAGTTATCTGTGGTTACCTATAGTACGATAATATCCTGTAGGTACATCACTATCGTAAGACCCCATTTTTTTAACGATGTATTATCCTTCCTCCCATCCCAATAAATAAATAAATAAAATTTATTAATTGGTCAAGAATAAGTACCTACCTATGTTGAATATGTTGCAGTTATTATAAAGACCCTAGATCTATACGTTTCTGTTTTTTGTTTGTTAAATTTGTTCTGTTCTTAGAAATATATTCTTGGAAACGAAAACGTACAGACATAGTTTTTCATGATATCTACAACATATTCAAAACTCGTAAAAATCGGACGAGATTTAAGGGGAGAGAAACGTTTTCGCAATTATTATGAAGATTTTTAGCTTCACCATCCTTGTAATAGGCAGTTAGGTTAGGTTATTAGCTCGTGCGCTGTGTCCTAAGGAGCGTCGACACTGACGCATAAAATACGGTGACGTTGCATAAACAAAAGAATGGGTCATAGTAACAACATGGCGCCAATTTTGATGGACCATAATTTACGCACCGTTAAGCTCTGGTGTGATCGCAGTATTAACTTGAAGTTTTCTCCACATTACTTAAACCTTAACAATGTGACTGAAAAGTCACTAAAGCATCTTCTGGTGTCGTATTCTCGTAAATTATAAAAATAATAATAATGTAAGCCTTCCAAAGGTCCGGGACTCCCATAGTCCCGTGATTGGTAAAGACATACAAATAATAATAAATCTTTATTTCGGATTACGCATCCATATGTGTTAGTAACAGTAAGAACTTATTGATAAAGTTAGTGCCTGCCTACTAATACATTAGAGATAAAACTTACAAACTACCTTATAAATATCCAAGGCAGCAGCACTGAACATAGGCTACGCACCTGAGACGTGTAGCCCAATCCAGTGCCGCAACATTGGTGAGTCCCACTCCCACCTGTTTCGTAAGGTGCACAGGATGCCGTTTGCACTATTTCGAAAGCGGTGGAGCAGCGACGCAGATCTCCTTCTGACAATCGCATGGAAGCCCTCGGTCCTCCTCTCCGCAAACATAGTCGACACACTGCACTACCGCGATAGTCCAAACAGCATCCTGAACGCATCATTGTATTGGATTATTAACCAAGAGATGAAAGTGATTAATTGCTTCCCATTTCAGCTGCATAAGAGAGTGCGCCTGTAGTTAGTGGTGCAATTGATACTTACTCCCGTTAACCTTAGGTACACTACTGCAAAATAATAGACAATGATGTTCATATAAACTGACCCAATGCCCTTTCTTAAGGTGGGAAGAGCGCGGGGGAATCTCGAACGATTGCAAATCATCCTTTCAACATGCTACACAAACTGCGACATAGATATATCGTGCAATCACCGCGCCTTTTAGCCGCGATTGTCTGAGGATTACAGACGGTTGCTAACAGCAATCGAATGGAGGCTGCGCCCGCGGCGCTGCGCGACAGCCTTTTGCAGTGCAGCTTACAGGAATCCTCTAACAATACGTAATACTCGCGTCTTTACGCGCGGGCACAGAGAAATAAATCGTGGATAAGTGACAAAAAACAAATCTCCCCTTTGTAGGTTTTTTATTACTTACCTCCCGGTTGGGCTCTTGCAGCCTCATGTTCGTTTGTTTATTTTCCAATAGTTGCAGCAGTCAAACATTCTGTGAAAGCGGGAATTAATCTTGGGTTCTCCCCCCAAAAACAAAACACAGCAGTTCAACTAGTGACTGAATTATAAAGTACAAACGCCCTGTTTCACAGTCTCCAGATAAATAGGTATTTAAGCACCTTTATACTATTTGCCACTCATAAGTTATCGCTTTCCTTTTCTTTATCAAATGAACGAATGAAAGAAAAGGAAAAAGGTACAATTTATCTGTCAGATAATGTTATCTAGGGATTGTGAAACAGGTCCGAAATAATCTTACATTAATACCACGATCAGATTACTCAAAATCACAACAAAAAATACTGTACAGTTATTTAAAAATTTGTCTTGTTTACCCTAACCAACTGGCAAAACGACAAACAAATTCGACAAAGCTTGTCATGCATGAATGAATCTCGAAGATAGGTACTTACGTAATCTAAAGACATGGGGAGCCTTTCTAGGTAGCCAGTGGCGAAGCGGGCGGCCGCGACTCTGCAAATATTGATAAAGGTGGGAGCCCGAAACCCAAGCGCAGCGCTGTTTGCCTGTAATTGATGTAATTAGTCGTGTCGGGCAGCTGCCGCAGCCTCGACCCGTGTTTGGACAGTTAATATGATACTTTCGTGCGCCGGAAACATCTCCACGGTGTCGAGTTCCGGCAAATATTGGTCGCACTCCACGATGCGTGACAGCGCCCGATTACCGACGACTTGCGCCTTAAATTGTATTGAAATTGGTATCGAATTAACTGCTTTTCGTAACGTTCACAGCTCATCGCCGACCTATTGCCGTTTCTTATTGAAGGCTTCCTTGCGCTCGTCGATTGAAATGAGTTCTTGTAATAAAAACGTTTTAGGTATCTTTGAGCAGGAAGATTATTATGACTATACACTTGGTTAAAATACAAAACACGTTTATGCACAGCACTATAATCACAAATAGGTATTTATCTAATTCGCAAACATTAAAACGATCAGGGTGATCATGACGTTTCCCATACGTAGGTATATTCTAGATACCTATGTATACGTATAAAACTCTTTTTGACTAAGACAATGCATAGCTAAAACCGCTAAACTTAGGACCCTATAAGCACTTCAAATTTGCAGAGAATATATTCCTTTGTTACGCGAGTTTTTTTAAGGAATATTTCCCAAGGAATATTCCCTTTTCCCTATTATGAAAGGATACCACAACAGCAACAAAATAGGAGGAGTAGTGAGAAATTAAATTTATACTTTTAAAAACGTGGACGTCCTCTAGTCCTAAATAATTAAAAGCGAAAGGCACATTACACATCGATCACTCGCCGGGGATTCAATAACAAAAGACTACTGGTTTTTACAGTAATTACAGTACCTAATAGTTTTTTCGAAACTAAATTCATCTAAATTATATTCTGAATACTGATTGATTGAATGCGATTATTTTCGCAGCATGCGAAACAGCGGACAATAAAGGTTTCATTTTGACCGACAACTTGTGTAACTCAGACATTCAATAAGTAGATTCAGCGTCCACACAACCGCACACGAGTTGTAAAACAAGAGTTACAGCATAGTTCTCTAGATCCACAATTTATAACTTGAACATTTTTTACGTTGAAATTTCAATGTTATACCACAGAGGTGCGATGGACGCGACTGCGGTATACCTATAAATATGTACTCTCAGCATCTAATAAATACCTACTTAATATATATGGCAAAAGGACGTGGGAGTACCTACTCCCCTAATCTTAAATAGCATGGGAGTGATTCGTGACAATTCTCAAAAACGGAAAGATAATTTTTAAACAAATGTATTTACACGTCACCTCTTCGATATACGAAAATAAAAGTTACTTGAACCCAAAACGGTGAAATTAATTTCTTAAAAAGTATTTTTAGGTGTCACAATTGCCCAGTAGATATCCGCCATGCCTTCAATGCGAAATCTACTCGCTTTGACCAATTACGCGCCCTGATAGACGGCCAAATTGATTCAGCAGGCTGTTGCAGTTAAACTAACTGCCTGGAAACGTCCCGAGCCGAGTATCGATTAAAAGTGCAACCCGCATCGAGCCCATTGTTGACAATCGACTAAACGTAGAATCGGAAAACATTTCGCAGATTTGTCCGCGGTAAGCAGCTGCCAATCCCTTAGTCCCTTATATATGTACCTACAAACTAATGGAAAATTAACTCCGTATAATACTGCGATTATCCGCGTATGACTTAATACAGGACGGTCGCACAAAAGGCATAAGCATTAAAATAGCTAACAATACCCGGATTATCCGCGTCTAACCTCCCAAACGCCAACAATATGTCAAACCGCGTCCCCCTGCACATAACATATTCACAAGTCGCTACGCAGAGGAAGAAAGTCGTACATCATACATGCTCAGCGAGCTCACACGTCGTTTGGTTTTTAAGTTGAACACTACGCGCCAACGACAATAATCAAATAAAATTTGTAAAAGAGAAATGGTACTGTTACCATATGATTATAATGATGTCATTATTTAAAGTGTACTCGCGGTAATGTGTTCGAAGGATATTATTCTTAGGTAACGGGAGTCGCGGCGTAGTTGCTAATAGTATTAGGCTAGGCGTAATGCCGACTAACTGGATTGCGCGGGAGCTGGCCCCGCCGCGCCGGGCAGCGCCGAGATCTTAGCGCATAATGCGCGTAAGTGAGGCGCCGTGCAAGCCCTAAGAGCCTTAGCATTAGTCTATTTAGCGGTTTATGTAACTAGAACTGGGACAGGGTATTAGCACTAGCTCTAAGTAGTTTTCAGTTGCATTCCTCGCCACGTCTTATCCTATCCTATACATTTTCACTGTAACGTGTTAAAGTGAGTGAGAGTGAGTATGGCGATATTTTTCCTAATTATTTTTTTGGGTAGCAAATCATCCATTCCCAAAATTTACTCTTTATTTTTTTCAGTAGGTAGGTACCTTATTTTACCGATTCGTTATATCGTTTCCACAGCTTCAACGGATCTCCGCTGTGCTGCTGCAAAACTAACATAACCTAAACCTACCTACCTATCTCGCCTTAATTACATTTGGGGAAATTTGCGACTGGGAAAAATCCAGAATGGAAATAATGCGACCAAGAAAAACTAAGAATGGGGAAAAATGCGATTGGGTAAAATCACGAATGGGAAAAATTGCTACATGTAATAATCGAGTTTGGAAAACAGATTGATACACCGCCTAAACTTACACACTCGAGACCGCCGACTTCGTCGTGAATGGATTGAGACCTGTGGGAAGCTTGATCGGGTTCCGGCTCGTTAATAAACGATTCTCGTAAGCTCTATGAATAACTTAATTCGATAATTAGTTATAGTCTTTGCCGATTGAAATTGGCGGAGATGTAAACAGCCAAACGAACCAATTTGCCATTATTACTGGATTATAATGTGCTTTTTAAGATAAATGTGAGGTGTTAGCAATGACTTATACACTTGATCTTTACTTTCACATTAAGTGTAAGATGAAATAACCATTAATTATAAGTTATTTTAAATAAAAACACTCTTATTGAGGAGATCACACCGGGTTACTCTCGCAAATTTCGTCGAAAAACGCTCGACATGTTTCGTGCTCGTCCGTCTCATGATTAGGCATGAGCAGACGCTCATGATTTATGTCAGAGTCTTACGGAAGTTTTATGTATAAAAACACTATTGATGAATATTTGAGGTTATGTGTCAAACAGTACTAAATTTTTTATATCTTTGGCAATTACAATTGTGGAAAACCTTGGGGAAGGCCTTTGTCCAGCAGTGGACGTCTTGCGGCTGATAATGATGATGATGATACCTACGAACTGTTTTTGTGAATTAGAGGCCCAGAACAAAACAAAAAGTTTTTTTTAGCATAACGGTCACATAATATACACGGTGTTTTTTTAACCGTCTTAGAGCCGAAGCCCACTTAACGTATCCAAAACGTACTTATCATTCGCGAAAAAATAAAAATAAAAATAAAATAAAAATACATATAAGTTCTTTATAATGGATACATTGAATGGGCTTCGGCTCTAAGACGGTTAAAAAAACACCGTGTATAATATTATAACACTTCTTTCAGCATAACAACCTTTTGTATAAGTAGATATGCATCTAGTTATTATCATAATTGTGATTCAAGGCATTAATCATTTTGTTTTGAAACATTTTATTGTAATACACTTTGCTCATTTTACCAGAATTATGTAATTTGCGTGATGCAAAATTAAAATAAGCAAGTACATTTGTTTTTATGCAACACATTACACACCCAGTTGATTCCTATTTTACAGAACATGACTTCATCTGTTCTTCAACACTCAATTTGTAACAGTTTGATCTCAGAATTAAGAATAAAAATTGAAATTATTGGTGCGTTGAGCTAAACGTGTCCGACATTGGTGGATCACCATAGGTATATTGCATTTACCATGTTAATAAAGTTAATAGCTATAAATCAAAATGACAAAAAAGTTGTTTCATCTACTTCTGTATCCAACTCGCATTAAAGTGAGTTTATAACTTATAATAGTCTTGTAATAAGTGTATTATTGACGTGGTGAGATCCCAAGCAAATTTTAATGAGCCCGTTATTCTCAACTTAAAAATGAGGTTAATAAAGGGATCGAACTTAAATTGGGTGCTCTGATTCCCTCCAATGTAACGTTGCGTAAGCGAAAGCAAAGTAAGGTCAGTGTGGCCTTGAAAATGCGCTCGATCGAAAGTGCACCTTTAGAAAATTGTCCACTGGAGCGTGGCGGTCGTGAACTTATTGTGGATAGCGCGGCGACGGCGCCTGCGCCGGTCGCTGGACGATGATCGCCGCGGGAGGCGGAGAGCGGCGATGCGTTTGTATTAACCTAGGGTGACGGCACCAAGAAGGCAACAATAATGGACACTGTAACTCTTAATTCAAAGATTATAAGGTTATAAATTGATTGTCAAAATAAATATTTTTAAATATTATGTTAGGTAACATAAGACTCAAGTGTCCATCATTGGTGATTTGTTTATTCCATCACCCTACCATTAGTCTAAAAGTATCGTTACCCACCAGAGTTAGCTCCATCCCTGTCACGTTCGTTCGAGACTAAATCGAAAGTTTCAAAGAGGGGCCTCCGTTTCATTTGGCAAATTGTCATAGGAAACCATTTTTTTTTAAATCGTGTTTTTTATTCACTTTAGTACCTAACTACTAACTAGTTAAATAAAAAGATTTCAAAAATAACCGTTATAAAATAAATCTCTAGATGAAAATTTGTAAGTAGAAACAGATTGAAAAATAATCGGGTCTAAAGATAGGCAAGCCTTGTATGTGCGGTTATAGCCATTTAACAATCTTAAGTATGTAACTGCTCGTAAAAGTTGTTGGAAAGGTTCAAAATTCAAAATTCAAATGCCTTTATTATTAAGCAGCTGGGAAAATAAACTGGTAATACGTGGGTATATAATTAATATTAATAATGTTTCTGAAATAAATTGCCTATGCTCTTGAGGCAGAAGAGGGCCTAATTTTACAATTTTTTAATAATACTATGTGTACTCTTATTCAAAACAAAGAAGTCGAAAGACAAAGTTATCTCAGTAAGAGGCTTCTTTCAGGAAACCTTTTTAAAAATAATGATTAAATAATATTAAAGCTTTAATGTTTGATCATTTAAAAATGATTTCGGCTGACTGAGCCGCATGCATATTTGATCGTCAATATAACCTTTAATTTCCAAATTCTCATTTAAGCCTTAACAGTTAAGGTACTACTAGCCACTAGGTAGGACTAGCCATTCTAGCCAACCGCGGGGTTTTTAAGTGTTTATTACAGTTAGCGTCACTTGTGTTTCATAGAAAAACGAAACTTGACGATAGCGATAAAAAAAACTAGCACTGTAGGTGCCAATAGAAATGGCAAAAGATGTAAACAAAACCAAACGGTCCAATTTAACAGTTTTATTCCATAATCACGTACTTTTTGACATCGCGTGAGGTATTTTTAATTATCTATACGCTGGATCGTTACTTTCACATACTGTTAAAAAAAAAAACATGGCTTTTTTAAAGTAAAAATTCGTTAACAGAAATATTTACGTTATGCGTCAAACAGTATACTGATTCGTTTACATCTGCTGCCATTTGTCTTGACCCTGACTTTAGTATTAGTAGGTATGTAGGAGTATTTTATGGCTTGTTAGATAATTTTCACGAAATCAATAGATATATCTGTGAAGCGGATATTTCTTTTCGCATTTTTTCCCATTCATAATTTTACCCTTTTTCATCTTTCCCCGGTAGATTTTATTAGGTACCGTCGTTACCATTTTTCCCGATCCATTTCTATGCCAGTCTTAACTTTTTCCCGAAAGTAATTACATCGTAATGTAGGTACGTTTACGTTAGTTTTGCAGCAGGCCCGGCCCCGGGGGGGCAAATAATCCAGAACCAGGAGCTCTGCGGGAGCGGAGCACCGTCGTCTATATCCAATTTAATTTTTGGAATGGAAAAAGACATTGAAAATATCATGCTAAGAAAAGAAGCGACTAGATAAAACTCGTAAGGGGAAAAACACGAATGTGAAAATAAATTGCCGGGAAAAAAGCGACTGGTAATATCACGTTCAGGAAAAAAACGCATTTGGGAAAGTCTTGTAACTGATCTGTTTTATGGATGATTATCTAAAATAAAATTTTACGCACATCGGATAATCTTTACGAGTACAATGAACTCCAATAATAATGAGAAGTTAGTAAAACCGGAAAGAGGCTAAGATTAATCTAATTATATTATAGGAGTATTATATCCCAATTGTCAACTGAAACTTATAAAATATGTTCTGAAAAAAAAATGCATAGAGATTTCTCAAAAGCATACTAACTTTGAGAAAATAAATAAATTTGCTTATGTGTAAAAAGCTTAGCTAAAAGTAAAATAACTCTTTTACTTTCATCTACGGTGAAAAGCTTAAACGCCACATGGTATTTTCTACGTCACAGCCATTGTTCCGTAACGCGATAACAAACACACATATATTATCAATATTGAATTATTATTATTTCCACAGTAATGAACAAAAATCCTTTTGAGACAAACTCTATAGCAGTATTTTTTCAGAACACTCTAAAAAAGTTCAAATTGTCAATTGAGTCAGAGGCGACATCAAGGCGATAGGCCGCGACCTGCGAACAGACATCTCCTGTCGGGCTTGAGGCAGGATATACCGGCTTGTACCGGCTTATTCAGCGTTGTTCACCATAAGTCGTCTGTAACAATCGTGTAACAATCAAACTATCGTTCAAAATGACTTGTAAAATACATTTTTGTATAAAATACAGAATCTTTCCTTGTGGATTGCGGATCTTCGGTTTAAACTAGGTACTTATCGCAAGTTTAAGGTTTTTCCGTGTTTTTTACGGTGTATTTTTCGCATTATTATAATATACCGAGACATTGATTCAATACATAAAGTAGGTACATTACTGTTTAATTCATATTAATAAGCAAGATTATATATTTCCCTTTGTACACAGTATGAAACAAGTATTAAACGTGTATGATTGTATTGTTCAGGCGAATCTCGAATTTGATTCTTTTTTTAAATTATATATATTTTATAGAAAAGATAAAAAGTTTGGAAAAAAAACCAAAATGCATCCTTCGCAATTTTCATCATTAATTCAAACCTGTTAGTTACGTCACTAACCGTCATTAATTCATTAATTACGTTCAATCAGTTTAACAAAAATGGTCATTGATTTACTTTCTAATAATTTATGAATAATTAAATTAAATTTGTTCCAGTCATAAATGGGTCAGCAAGTATATTCGTCATACGTTACATATAAGGTGCTAACAAATTAGTCACGGATATTTTAAGACATAATAGATTACATTAAATCAATTAACTTTTAACTGTAATTAAGGAACCTTTGTATATCATTTTATTGTTTTAATTTACCGAACAAAAAAAATAAATTATAATTAATCTTTAAAATAATCACCCTATTATGCACTTGTCAAGATGTTAAACACTGTCTGTCGTGTCACGTCATGACATTGACATTCATGTATTTTAATTATCAACTTTTAAGGGGCCTTTTGAATGATAGTTTAAAGAGGTTCTAGAATGTCTAAAGAGGTCTCATTTAATTATCTTATTAACAGGGTGTTTTAACGTAGCAAATTTGTTTCCTAGTTTTCTCCAAAAAACATAAGAAAACCTATGATGTTTCATACTTAAATGTACTCCGAGAACCGAGTACTATCAGCTGTAAAAATATCCGTGACTAATTTGTTAGCACCTTATATATGTATAAATTATATCCGTAAAAGTATGGTGTGTTGTATTGTACCTATCCTAATAGGGATTAAGTATATCCTATCAAATTATACACCATGATCGCATTCATTTCGTAATCAACATAAATAGGTTGTATTCATTTTAACACATTTTAACAAAAACTTTATTTTAATAAACAAATTAAGTCGTGTTACTCTGAAATTAGGAATAAAGCATCGCCATGTCTAACCTAAATACAACCAATTTCAATGAACGAATTCTTAATCCAAACAAGTTGAATGGAAAGGCGGGCCCGCATCCAGCTGTTTACAAAGACCGAGATGAACTCATAAGCGTGCATAATCAAGCTGAATACCCAAACAGAAATACATTATACAGAAAAGAACCCCGGCCCCGAACAAGGGCAGGGATTAACGCGTGTAGTCACTCGGAAGAATTGTTTAGCACTATCCAAATAGCGGTGTTCCGACTGAGAAAGGATCACCTAAGCAGATAATTTCCGATCGATACGAGCTCATAAGCTGTCAATCAAGTGTGTAAATGTGTTTCTGGGTGGAGTACGAAGTTCGTTGGAGCGTACATCGGCGCGGCAACAATGCACCGCGGCGAGCGTCGAGGTACCCCATTGCGCGCTACGAACAGGAACGCCAATCAAGTGGATCCGAGTATTAACCACCGTTCTCTGAGACGTTTTATTTTAGAGACAATTGATTCGCTCCTTTTCCAAACTTGTATATGAAAAGCCGTAAGGAACGAACGTCGTACTCTAAGTCGTAAGTGTAGTTAAACCTAACTGTAGTTTTTGCAGCGTCCCTGAACTAGCGCCGCGGAAGGCTTGCGGAACAATTTCTCCACCGCTGCCGCACAGATCGCTACAAGTTGCGATTCATATAAATAGCCAAACAACGGAACAGAGGTCAGTTGCAACCGAACTTCCTCTCCTCATCTACCTATCAATAAAAACACCGACATCGGATATCAGCAAACATGAGGATATTGTTGGTGTTCGGAGTGCTCTGCCTCGCGGCCGCATGCTCGGCTGATGCCGCCGAGGACATGGCCGTGGCCGAGAGCAAGGGCCACCACCACGAGCACGGCGGTGGGCACGAGCATCACGGCCACCACCACCATGACCACGGCGGCCACGGCCACAAGGGGCACAAGGACCACCACCACCACCACAAGGGCGAGCACGGCCACCACGGCAAGCACCACCATGCCGACCATCACCACGAGCATGGCGGCGGCCACAAGAAGCACTGGGACGAGCACGACCACCACGGTGAGCACCACGAGCACGGCCACCACCACAAGGGCGGCAAACACGGCCACCACGAGCACCACGACAAGGGAGAGCATACTGACGGCTACCACAAGAAATACCACAAGGACCACTTCCACAAGGACCACCACTTCCACGACGGCAAACACGACGAGGGCAAACACCACAAGCACGGACACCACCACGGACACCACGGCACCCACGGGGGACACCACAAGAAGGGCGGACATCATCACTCCGGGCACCACGAAGGACACCACGGCAAGCACGGGCACCATGACAAGCACCACTACGACGAGGACCACCACGGGCACAAGGGACACCACGGCCACGAGGGCCACCACCACCACCACCATGACCATGGCAAGAAGGGCGGCCACGAGGACCATAAGGACTGGGGATTCCATCACGGCAAGCACTAGTGATGTGTTACAGCTACAAAGCATAATATTCACCAAAAATCAAGTTGTTATCGTTGTTGTTTTTATGTTTTTATATGTACAAAATAAATAATTTTTCATGATCATATTGCTTTGCTCAACCCTTGAAAGGTATACCTACCACTGAAAACGAAAAAAGTTTACTTTCATGTTAATGGCCACGGCTATGTGGGGAGATCATCATTTCTGCCCACATTCACCCACTGCAGGGTAAAGGCCTCTTTCATTTTCACGCCCCTTTGCCCGGTCTCGTGCCAACGCCATCCATCTTTTCCCAACCATCTGCCAAATGTCATCAGATCAACGAGCTGATGGTCTGCTGCCTACATATCTATGACCTACATATCTCGGCCACCACTCTGTTACCGCCCTCGACCACCTACCATATCCTCTCGCCTAGCCAAGTGTCCCAACCATCTCCACTTCAGTTGCGTTATCCTTTTACAGACATCCACAACTTTAGTCCTGCGCCTAAGATTCTTTCTCAAGATTCGTCATGTGATCCAAAAGTGAAATTGCCAACATACATCGCTCCATAGCTCTATGTGCAACTGTAATTTATTGCATACTTGTTTTCGTAAGCGTCCATGTTTCCAATCCGCACGTTATTCCCTTTAAAGGGTGAAGGTCTTCTAGCCACGATGACCAAATCATCAGCAAACCGCAGGTCCGAGAACCAAGCGCCGTTAACATTAACTCCACTTTCATCCTAATCGAGCATCTTCATTACATCTTCATGAAGACATTTGAAGAGCTTTGGCGGAATAGTGTCTCGCTGGCGATGGCGCACTCCCCTGCGTAGCGGAATGGGGTTGGTAAGTTCGTCTATTCGCAGTAATTCGCATCTGCATAGTGGCGTACCTGTAGGTAGGTACAGCTCCGGAACAAATCAATGTATCAATGGTCAACCCCACAGCGATGGAGAGATAAACACGGCCCAGTGTTCAGCGCTGTCGAATTCCTTTTCTTAATCGACGAAGGCAAAACACTAGAGCCGAATATGTTTTTTCCATTTCTGCATAAGTTGTTTAACGCTATGAATATGATCGGTAGTGGAATATCCGCTTCCGAAGCCGGCGTTTTCCATGTATATTCATCAAAGAGACGTGACGTGTTATCTGTTACATAAGATCTTAATGAACAGTTTATATACCTGGGAAAGGAGGCTGTTGGGGTTATAATTAAGTAGGTTAGCCGTATCACCTTTTTTTATGCAGTATAGGTAGTAACCATTGCTATTTCGAGGCGCATATACTTCTTCTAGTAAGAATCTTGTTGAGTAATTTTACGATTTATTCTAGTAAGTACTGAATTGCAAACTGCTTGCAACATATCCACATACACACACCATCCTCGCCTGGTGACTTGTTTCGCTTTATTCAGGCATAATTCCTTTTTCAACCACTGTCAAAAATTTGGGTCTCACATTGGATCGGACGCTATCCTGCCGCCTGTAGAGTTTTCTGCCCGTTCGGACCAAAATTACTCTTGCGCAATCTCTTCTTCTCCCTTTTCTCGACTATGGCGCCATCGCATATTTTGACGCAACTCAAGAGCTGCTTAATAAGCTGGAACGGCTTCAGAACATGTGCATTCGGGACAAACCAAATGGCTTGCGGAAATTTGACCATCTGTCTGATTTCCGTACTCAGCTAAAATGGTTGCCTATTAGATCGCGTAGAAATGTTCTTATCCTGTCGTTGCTATTTAATATCCTTTTCAATCCTCAATCCCCTCCTTACCTTTCTGAACGGTTCTCTTTCTTGGCTACCGGCTCCCAGAACCGGTAACGTTCGAGTGCCATCCTACTCCTTGCTTTTCCTGCTAGCAAATCCAAATGTTATTCTATTTCGAGCACCTACCCGCATATTTGAGATCTGAACCATCTGAAGAAGCATTTAGGAGTCGACTGAGAAACCCTTTTGTTGGAAAACTCTCTGTACCCAGTAGATGAGTACATGGAATTAATCCTGTAGCTGTAGATGTACGCTGTTGCCATAATTACGTTATCCTTATTGATATTTTTCTTATAACTATTTATTGTACCTTTTTGACTATTACTATTGTATATTTTGACCGTTATTGTTTATTTTATTTCATTTTATATTACTTTTAAATTATTATAACGATCTCTATTGGTGAAATGATTTTATTATTTATTTTATTATCTTATTAGTGTTTGACATCTAATGTAAACTTGTATTGTATTATTTTTCATGAAATAAATAAACTTATCTATTCTAAATCCTTCTCGGTACATTCTGTTCGTTTATCAGGCAATATCAGCCGATATCAGGCAATCTCAATCTGTTGCTTCACTTAAATCTAAGCTGAAGAAGTGCTGGCTTGACTCTTGTTCCAGATCTAAGACTGTATGTCCTTTCTACTGTTCATTCTTATATTATATGTAATATATATATTCATTCGTTGTTTTATGCATCTCTCAATCGCATAAAGGTTAACTGGAAGAGATCCCTTGTAGAGATAAGTTCGCTTTTGTACATACCTTTTGTGTTTCTTTTTTCTTTTTTACTATTTGTGCAATAAAGGGTTTACATACATATAAATAAAATAAAATAAAATAACACACATATACATCTTACATACATGCAAAGAAAGATGGGCAAATTGGCCCATATAACCAATACAAAACTCATGTATACCTCGTGAAAGTTAGTTACATAATCTTCATTTTCTAATACGGGGACAAACTACAAAAACCCCGGAGAAGAGAGTTATCAGCCTTCAAATATTTACACACACACAACGTTTATTACTACACTGGCTGTGTCCCGCATGCGTTGCAATGCTATTTCCCGTATATCCGACTCACGCTTGACCAATTTTACTATTTACAAGAATTACAGCAAATAGTGGGATCAATAAGCCTACATACGTTATAATTCTATTGGTGATTGATGGGGGTTCAATAAATTTTTGCCCATCATTCTTTAACTTCGTCTCTAGTAATGTCGGGCAGATGACTTTCGTACAGATGTTGCTCACAGTCAGTTGACTTGACTCTAGCAGGTCCAGGGGAGTCGAATTGGATTCATATAAGTCTTCATAAAATTCTTGAACAATGCTCGGTATTTCTAATCTTCGTAATTCGACAGGGACACCAAAAATCACAGGGGGTTCTTTCTGGCAAGCTATCCAAGAATGTTTTTTAAGACGTGTGCGTGGGTGAATATCCGAATATTCAACGACCGACGAACGACCTCCGGGTCCTCTAATTTTGACATAAAGTAACAAGTAATATGTTGGTAAAGTAATCTAAATTTATCAAGTAGCCAGTAGTAGTAGCAGGCTAAAATGAGGCCTTCAACGATATTAGATATATATTTTTCTCCCGTAAAAAGTGTTTTAAGCAGGGAAAAGTGTGAATTACGTAAGGTATTTTAATTACAAGGTTATCTATCAAAATTCAGCTTTGATAGCTATTGGATCTTGAGAACACGAAACAACGTACAACGGGAGGGGAGGATGACCCTTTTGGTCCACTATTTTCTTCTATTGTATCCTTTGATATTTTTATTACACGATCTAACATTAGATTTAATAAAAATATATATAATTTTATTCATTTTTGTAATTCTATATGGTCTTTTTCTTGTTTGGTTCTTTAATGGTCTCCTTTGAGACGATAAGTCTAATGTATGTTGGGTAAGTTTCTGAACTACGGCCGCGGAAGGCTTGCGGAACAATTTCTCCACCGCTGGCGCACAGATCGCTACAAGTTACGATATATATAAATAGCCAAACAACGGAACAGAGGTCAGTTGCAACCGAACTTCCTCTCCTCATCTACCTAACAATAAAAACACCGACATCGGATATCAGCAAAGATGAGGATGTTGTTGGTGTTTGGAGTGCTTTGCCTGGCGGCCGCCTGTTCGGCCGATGGCGCCGAGGACATGGCCGTGGCCGAGAGCAAGGGCCACCACCACGAGCATGGCGGTGGGCACGAGCATCACGGCCACCACCACCACGAGCACGGCGGCCACGGCCACAAGGGACACAAGGGCCACCACCACCACCACAAGGGCGACCACGGCGACCACGGCAAGCACCACCATGCCGACCATCACCACGAGCATGGCGGCGGCCACAAGAAGCACTGGGACGAGCACGACCATCACGGTGAGCACCACGAGCACGGCCACCACCACAAGGGCGGCAAACACGGCCACCACGAGCACCACGACAAGGGAGAGCATACTGACGGCTACCACAAGAAATACCACAAGGACCACTTCCACAAGGACCACCACTTCCACGACGGCAAACACGACGAGGGCAAGCACCACAAGCATGGACACCACCACGGACACCATGACACTCACGGAGGACACCACAAGAAGGGCGGACATCACCACTCCGGGCACCACGAAGGACATCACGGCAAGCACGGGCACCATGACAAGCACCACCACGACGAGGGCCACCACGGGCACAAAGGTCACCACGGCCACGAGGACCACCATCATCACCACCATGACCACGACAAGAAGGGCGGCCACAAAGACCACAAGGACTGGGGATTCCATCACGGCAAGCACTAGTGATGTGTTACAGCTTCAAAGCATAATATTCACCAAAAATCAAGTTGTTATCGTTATCGTTTTTATGTTTTTTATACGTACAAAATAAATATTTTTACATGTTCATATTGCTTTGCTCGACCTTTGAAAGGTGTTCCCACTCCGGAAAGCGAAATACGTTTTTTTTCATCGACGGCTACGTGGGAACCTTGTATTTCGCCAATATCAAATTTACATCAAAAAGATAAAATGTTCGAGTAATAATCCGAACTTCAGGTAGGTAACTCAAACATTAAGCGACATACTTAGCCATAAATAGGCCACCGTTTTTGGTGATGTGAATTGAGTGGAAGGGAATTTTACCTACCATAATTTACAAATGGCATAATGTTATATCTTATAATTTCATATGATATACTGATTGTTTATAATATTAATTTCAATAAATTCATTTTTCATAATCATTTTAATCCATATTTGTCATATGCCATAATGTCATTTGCCATCCGTGTAAATGGTAAATGGTGATGTTTGAATTAGGCAAAATTTACCTACATAGGTTAGGTAAGGTTAGAGTTGCAACAAGGCGCGAAGCGCCTCAACTACGCAGAATAGGAGCTCCGCGCAGCGGAGCTCCGTCGACATTAGTTTCGACTTTCGATCATTTATGTCCATATCAGTCGTGAATAAACGCATATATGTTAGGTTTAATTACATTAGTAATATAATATTTAAAAAAATATTATTCAATCAATATATTTATTGCAATATAACCAAGTGTTACATAACAAATATATACTTAATGTAAATACAATTTTGACGCTAAAGCACGCAAAAATTCTTTCTTTTGAATATTCGCTTTTGTTGCATAATATGTCATTTATTTTATTTGTGCGATTAATAGTTTTTTTTCTTCTATTCATTTCTGGTTCACCATTGAGAATGGTTTCAATTTGCAGCATTACTACATGCGATTCTTTTATAATTTCTGTGCTGAAAAAATAAAAACCGGGATGGCATTTTGCCATTATTGAATTAATACGATTGTGCCAACCTTCGGCAAGTGCATAGCCAGGATGGATTCGGAAATAAACTTTATAGTATGGCGTTTAAATATTCTATTAAATAAAATTATTGCACTTAATAATATGGAAAACGTTACGTATGGCATCAGTATCATTATGGCATGGAAAACAAGAGTATGTAAGATAACTTTTCTGGGAAATGTAACATTCGGGCATATAAAATTCGGGCAAAAGAAATTCGGACAAGTGAAAATTATAGCATATGAATTTCGGGCAAACAATAGATAATCGAGTGGAAGAATGTTAGTAGTTAAGGTTTAGGCTTATTGTCCACGGCGGCGTCGTTTGACGAATGCACGCAACCTACAAATGACGGGTGTATAATTAATGATTTGCATAAAAACTAATGTACCTAGGTACTATCTTCACTGTGTATTCCTACCACAAGTCACATAATTAAGATCTCTATACAATAAACCAACGATATAATAATTATTATGCATAACAACGAAATGCATAATTTCTTAAATAATAATGTTCATAGGTTAAAGAGTAGCTAGACATTTCTGGGCCATTCTACTTTTCGACACCTAAAATAGAAATTAAAATTTAACATACAATTAAAAAATTCGTAGATATTAAGATTATTTTACAGGAGCCCCACGTTGTCTTAACCAGGTCTCACTTTTTACTGTACGTTAACCCGCATTTTTTTTTCTTTTTCGATATGAAACACGAATTTGCTACTCATATTACCACTGCGTTACCAGTCTCCACGTCCCCTCGCAAACAACGACCACTGCGTCACTATATTAGCCTTTTTTTACCGAGCCCCACACAATGTGGCATAAAACATTATTAAGGTACGTAGATCAGAATCTGAAAATTGTGTGCATTTCTAATGTCATCTAATTATGTTGAAAATTATTACCTACTTTAAACAAAGGTTCACGTTAAGGGACGTTTTCTTATGCATCAAAAAGAAAAATGGCCCTTCTAACGTCTTTACTTCCCCGATATTTAGTTTTGTTCATTTGATCGTATGCCTGATAAAAATATACAGTTTGTTGTAATGCTCAGCATTCATTATGGTTATCGTAGGTAGTGGAATTAAAAATTAAAAGTTTTTAGACTCCGAAATATTAAATGACTACCGGCGTATTTTGCGTCTTAGATATGTCCACGTTCATGCATACTTCACCCAAGCTACAAAACCGTTTAGTCCTTTCAAGTTTAGCACTGCGAAAGCACGTTTTTCCATTGTGAAAATGTCAAGCGATGATGACAATGTAATTACAACGTACAACTTCATTTGCAGATGACGAACCTAACATAGATTGTGTTGGCTTCATCCATACATCGAAAAAAAACCAGTAATTCTAGATTACGAGTATTTATTGCTGAAATAAATTATGATAGATGATTCTGTATTTCAAACATTTTTACGAATGACTTAAATTACACGAGGTACATAATTAGGTACTTAGTTAGTCGTGACAGTTTTCCTTTCAAATTCGTTATACATTTATGTGCTTTCATTTAAGATATTTTTTAGATTTTTATTATTTGTAGCCAAAACAAAACTCTAACAAAAATTAGCACTTTAAATTGTTTTCACAAACTCGCAGTAGTTCTGAAAGACCTATCCAACGACACCCCAAACCATAGGGTAAACAAGAAAAAAATACATCCTCACGTTGCTTTTGTAGGGGAGGAACCCTAATAATTTTTTTCACGACTTTATTTTAGCAATTTGTCGGCGTGATGTAAATGCTTTCCAAATAGGTAACAGCTTTCTAGAAGGAAGACTCAGCTAAACTGCAGACGGTCGGACTGACGAACGGACTTGGCGAAACGACTTAATTTATAAGAGTTACATTTTGACTACGGAACCCTAAAAACCATATGCATAAAAAAAAAATGGGACACTGGTTTTTTTCTTACATTTTATTCATTAAAACCAAGTGCGAGTTGGACTCGGACACGGAGGAATCAGCACCCACGCTCACTTGTATGAAAGTCCAATTTTGTTTTTATTTTTTATTTTTTACCTTATTACCTTTGAGAAGCCTTTTTTAAAATTATGAGTAATCCGTTAAAGATTTAGGGTTTTGGCGAGCATCTTGTTACATCAGATTTAGGCTGCGATTGTAAGTTTAATTATAATGCCCCATTATATTAAGAACGTTATTGTCTGTGATACTGCAAACCGCACCTAACCTAACCTAACCAATTTAAAAAGGACCAAAATGCGCCCAATACTGTGATGACGGCTGATAGCGATGTTTGGCTTCAAGTCGAGGGGATCTTGAGAAGGGGCTGTGCTTGACAGTGGGACACTTACATCGTGTATAAAAATCATGGCACGGCACTTATTTTAGCCCTCAAACTTGAAACGCATTTGCTGTGTTAAGATTACAAACATCAGGTCACCGTGTGCCAATTTGCTTTGACTATGCCATAAAAACCCGATGACGAAACAATATTATGGTGCCACTGCCACTATCTGATCAAAAATCGCCACCTAGGCCTTAACAATAAATAACACAGCGATTATTTTTTACTTGTTTGTTTTAGCAACGTTTGTTTGTGATGATAATATAAGCTCCGAAGTCAGTCAGTAGGTAGTGTCAGTGCCACGTTAAAAAAACAAGCTCAAGCTGTATACTTCTTTTTTTAAGATTAGAATAAGTGACCGTTATTTTACACACTTTTACTTTGCATTGCACGCCTTCAACGGGGTTCGGTCCTGAAGGCCTTACTTGCATTTAGCCTTGTCACACAAAACGTCTCAGTATAGGTAGTGTGAACTGACCAAGTATTCAAAATGACTTGTGTATCTAATTGCATGGTTACAAAATTGTCTTAGTTTCAGTAAGACTTACTTAGCAAAACGTCTAGGTCGTGAAATGCACAAGTAGGAAGAATGACACAATTGTGTAGTTTGTAACCGCATTACGTAGCACTAGCTGTGACGTAGATAAGACCACGTGGCGTTTAAGCTCTTTAGCCATTAGCAGAAATTTGTTTATTTATTTTCCAAGTAGATTTTTTTTTTTAAGAGTACCTAACAAGCATGATTTTTTCAGTACAACTTTTAACAAAAGCTGCCGCTCCCAGCTACTTTCTGTATGTCAAGGCTCCACCTAGCTGGAGGGCGTCCAACACTACGTTTGCCAAGCCGTGGTCTCCACTCCAGAACACGTCTACGACTGTTGTCCGTTCTGCAACAGTGTGACCGGCCCACTGCCACTTTATCTTGCTCATCCTTTGGGCTATATCGACAACCTGTTGTCATGGCATGGCAAAATTTCAACATGAATCAAAACAACATGATTGTTAACAAATGTTATGTAGCTACTTGACGACAGATGGCGCAAGCAGTACATATTATTTTCGATACGGGGATAAAGTATTATTTACGAGAACGAGTGCGACTAGCGCCATCTTCAACACGTCTCAAATTCTAATATCATTCTGCCTAAATTTCCATATGAATGAAATCAACAAATTGATAACTAATGTAATTTAGCTACTTGACGACGGATGGCGCAAGCAGTACACATTTTCGATATGGCATTTAAGTATTTTTCACGGTCACGAGTGCGGCTAGCGCCATCTACAATAAGAATCGAAGTTTAATTTCATTCTATCAAAATTTCCATATGAATCACATCAACAAATTATTCACGAATGTGATTTAGCTACTCAACGACAGATGGCGCAAGCAGGATACATTTTCGATATGGGATTAAAGTATTTTTTCGACTAGCGCCATCTTCAACACGTCTCAAATTCTAATATCATTCTGCCTAAATTTCCATATGAATGAAATCAACAAATTGATAACTAATGTAATTTAGCTACTTGACGACGGATGGCGCAAGCAGTACACATTTTCGATATGGCATTTAAGTATTTTTCACGGTCACGAGTGCGGCTAGCGCCATCTACAATAAGAATCGAAGTTTAATTTCATTCTATCAAAATTTCCATATGAATCAAATCAACCAATTGTTCACGAATGTGATTTAGCTACTTAACGACAGATGGCGCAAGCAGGATACATTTTCGATATGGGATTAAAGTATTTTTTTCGGGAACGAGTGCGGCTAGCGCCATCTTCAATACGAGTCAAAGTTTAATTTCGTTTTATCAAAATTTCCATATGAATCAAATCAACATGATTGTTAACGAATTCAATTTAGTTATTTCACGACAGTTGGCACAAGCTTTTCAAATTTACGACGTGCATCAGTCAACAAACCACCGGTTTCCATCCACACCCCAATGAAATGTCTTGACGCACGTTTAACTTCATGCACGGTCCCGTCGACAAACCCCAGTCAAACAATTACGTTTCCAGTAATTTTTCGACTTGTCACGTCGAAATATTAATACTACTGCTACGAAATATTACTTAACACTCAAAATCGGGAAAATCGGACGCAAACCATTTTAAACACGGAAACCTCGGTGTATTACTCCCAGTCGCACTTGATTTTTATTCCTTCTAGGAAAGAATCTTAAAAACTAAAATAAGTAGGTAGCTATAGCTCTTCGCTGAATACTTTAACCGAAAATTGTTTTAAAGACATGCATATACGTAGGTATAAGTTAAAATACATACAGTGAAAATTGAAAAGTCCGTTAAAAAGATGCAAATCAACAGCATATTTAGACCTCGGATTTCATACAATTTTTACAATTCTAAGGACTAAAGTTAATTGATACATTGATGGTCGGTTTTATAAACGCCCGTTAGTAAATATTTCAGATCAAATTTTAATAACTTCATACAAGTTTGGACATTCCTGACCGAAATTTGATCTAACGGATCTTTAAAACCCAGCTTTAAAATACATTTTTTTACGCCGCATCTGTTAAGATACCTATCTACCCTTAACATCACCTTTAGCACTAAATTCACAGTGATTATTAATACATTTGCCCCTAACTGCCTTTGATGCGTAGGCCAACAGTATATAAAACCATGGAAACACTGTCTAGAGGATTATTTAGTAATTATTAATAAATAGATCCGAGTCACTCATTTGGTTTCGCCCAATCCGCGTCCCCTGCGAAACAGTTTCGGGCCTAATGTCGTAACAGCAATCACCGACACCGTAATTAGCCGTAGCGCGTGCGGCGCGGCGTCCTTGCCCGATGGTTTCACCGGCGCAACCCGCGACTTTATCTAATGATATAAATGCCTTTCGGCCACTCTGACCAACAGTACAGTCCTAGTTTCCAACCACATAACAAGAGTTCCTACAAAGGACACGACAATGAGGACGCTCGTCGCCCTGGTCGCATTGGGATGCGTGGTGGCCGCTTGCTCCGGCCGCGAGCTGGGCAAGCAGGAGGCCGACCTGGAGACGGCGGCCAGCCACCACAAGGGGCACCACCACGAGGAGGGTGGCGGCAAGGAGCACCACGCGCACCACCACCACGACCACGGAGAGAAAGGCCACAAGGGACACAAGGGCCACCACCATCACCACAAAGGCGAGCACGGTCACCACGGCAAGCATCACCACGAAGGCCACCATGAGGAGCACGGCGGCGGCCACAAGAAACACTGGGACGAGCACGACCACCACGGCAAGCACCACGAGCACGGCCACCACCACAAGGGCGGCAAACACGGCCATAAGAAGCACCACGACAAGGGAGAAGAGACTGAGGGATACCATAAGAAGTACCATAAGGACGAGTACCACAAGGACCATCACTTCTACGATGACCATCACAAAGAGGGCAAGCACCACAAGCACGGAGACCACCACGGGCACCACGAAAAGAAGGGCGGACACCACAAGAAGGGAGGTCATCATCACGAGGGCCATCACGAGGGCCACCACGGCCACAAGGGCCACCACGACAAGCACCACTACGACGCCGACCACAAGGGGCACAAGGGACACCACGGGCACGAAGAGCACCACCACCACCACCACGACCACGGCAAGAAGGGCGGCCACGAGGACCACAAGCACTGGGGATTCCATCACGGCAAGCACTGAGACTGTTAAATATTTGTTATATTTGTTCGTATTATGTACAGTACCTATGTAAATAAATTAACGTTGAATTTAGTAAATATTGATTTAGTACCTAGGTACTTTATTTTCATGGTTTAAATACTACACGCAGCGTTTAGTAGCACCCGAACTAGTTTAATCTTATTAGATTGTACAAAAAATAACCATATTAAGGTAATTTTACCTATGACAGCAAATAGTTAAAAACCCCGAGATCCTGGCGATCCCTACATTTGGAGTTGATGACTCTTACTCACCAAACGTACATAAGAAAGACTATGATTAAGTTATCTTTGTATTTAAAAAAACTACCAAATCGGTCCATCCGTTTGCTAGCTACGATAACACAGACAGACATACAGAAGACCTGTTTGCGTGTGAAGATATTTTCGAATGATTTCTGTGTGTCTGTTATGACATCAAGCAAAAACCACGAACAGAATTTCGATAGTTCCCCAGTTCGGTAAGTATAGATTAATTTGAACCTCAGGTAGGTTCAAATTAATCTATCTTAGCAGTATTATATCTCATTTCGTGAAACATGTGATCCAGAAAAAAGACGTCGAGGCCGAAATCGATTTTATATTTTTAAACTTTCAAAGCCGTCGTCATGATCAATCAACACCGACAAGAAGTGTCGTATTGTTTTTTTATATATAATTTCAAGGCTAGCGCGATCGTTGCACATTACCCCCTTATTCACAAAACGCACTTTTATCCTATTATTATTATTATTATAAGTATGTCTTGTCACTCTTCGTCGGATGCAAATGTTACAATGACGGAAAAGGACAAAGCATATTCTAAGCACGCTTTGCTGTTTAGTTTGGATTTAGATATTCACGTGACTTGAAAACACGACTTATTTAAAAATAATACATACAACAAAACTGCAAATGTAATCTAACGGAACCCTAACTCCCAAGAGTGGTGAGTGACGCACGCACGGTGGGGCCGGTATATTTCTGTAACCAAACCAATTCAGCTCGAGCGGAGACCGACCGATGTCGTCACCGCCGCGGAGTCACTCGTCCAGAAACCTACAGCAATATGATTGCTAAAGACCAATCTGTAACCGTCAACAGATGAAAGTGCTGTTATCTATAAATTCGAAGTACGGAAACTGTTGTGACACTGCATTCGTAGTCGTCCTCCGAGACGGGCCCGACGCCATCGGTAAGAGAATTTATTTTTAAGTGGTTATTGAAAGACTTACATAATTATATTCACGGCGTTCTAACATTTTACTTGATTACAGAGAATGCGGATTACATTAGTAGCGGGGCTTTTAGCCTTGGCGTTCGTTTCGTCACGGGCGCGTAATGTGAGCGAGCTGAAAGGGGAGAAGGATGTGAGCGCCGAGGTGGAAGCGATAAAGGGGGGCGACCTGGCTAGCGCCGGGAGCGCGCCGCGCGACCAGGCCGCCGCGGGCACGGAGCACAAGAAGGCTAAGGACAGCCACCAGGAGACCGGCGGCGGGCACGAGCACAAGGAGCATCACCACAAGGAGCACGACGAAAAGGGCGACAAGGGGTACAAGTCGCACCACCACCACGACAAGGGCGAGCACGCGCACCACGACAAGCACCACCACGAGGGCCACCACGGCGAGCACGGCGGGCACAAGAAGAAGCACCACGACGAGCACGACAGCCACGGCGAGCACCACGAGGCCGCGCACGGACACAAGGGCGGCAAGTTCGGCCACAAGAAGGGCCATAAGAAGGGCTCCAAGACCACCGGGTTCCACCACAAGTCTCACAAGGACGAGTACCACAAGGAGCACAAGTTCTACGACGACTTCCACAAGGGCGGGCACCACCACAAGCATGGAGACTTCCATGGACACCACGACAAGAAGGAGGGCGCGCACAAGAAGGGCGGTCACCACGAGAAGGGCCACCACGAGAAGCACCACGGCAAGGAGGGCAAGCACGACAAGGGCCACTACGACGAGGACCACAAGGGGCACAAGGGGCACCACGGACACGAGGAGCACCACGCTCACCACCACGACCACGGCAAGAAGGGCGGCCACGCCGGCGGCAAGGAGCACGGCTACAGCCACGGCAAGAAGGGCTAACTGTTCGCTTGCGCGTTCCAGTTTTATTTGTTCTCGAGTCATTTATTTCTAAGTCTGGACTGTAATTTATATTTAACTGTTAAATATAACTCCAAAATTATGAGGTTTCATGGAACAATATTTAGTCCATGTTTATATTATAGCAATTTAATTAATGTTATTTTTGATAGTCCGTGTATATACTTGGGCGAAAACATTGTGTAAAAAAATTAAAGACATTAGGAAGGGACTTAATGGGAGTAGGATCTGGAAGATTATTGGATTAAAGTATTGTTTTTCGTTAATAACCGGGTTTTTTAATATAGAGGGACCACAAGAAGGTCTGTGAGATAGTTGGCAATTTAATTAAAAAATAATGAAACATTTTCAATTCTCACACATATTACATGCATATATCAAAACATTTTGAGGATGTTTTGAGTATAGTGGAATTAGTTAATACAATCTATAATATTTTTTTGTCCATTTACCAAAAAAACTTACTAAAATAGCCAGTAAAATGTTTACTTTATTTGCAAAAAATATTTGACATCTTTACAAAAGAGCCATGAGCGGACCAAGGTGATCAAACTCAATTTTCTCAGTGATATTCTTGGTCTTGATGTTCTCGTCTTGGTTAGCAATGAAGATTAGGTTGCCATCATCTCGCCACCCGTATTTCTTGACCCAGTGCTTAAGAGTGACATCTGCAATAGAAATAGGGTAAATTAATTACACTTGTCTACTAATCCCAAGGGGCCTGGCAGATAAGCTGTTTGTACCCGACTGCGGCGAAGCCCAAAAGAACGATTATGAACTGCGCCTCTATTCTAGGCGATAAAATCGAAATCGTATTTGATCTGTTATGGTCAAGGATAGGAAAAACGCCCGTCATTTTGAAAACATAACCCTGTTCCGTACAGCAGAGACTTCCTTGATGTAAAATAAAAAGATTACTAGGTATTTTATTTATTTATTATACGATAATGTATATGTATTCAGCGATAATATAATGGGAAAACGCAACCAAACAGACAAACAGTAACCCAACTTCAACGATTCAATATGCCCCAATGACGTCCGTAGACTGTAGACAAATTTTTTGGACTCATAAATAGGTCCTAAATTCACGGCGTTATGGACAAACAAGTAAAAACTTTTTTTTAAATGAAGTTACTTTTGAATGGCGAGAGTTTATTTTCCCAAAACCATTCCGGTGTTATTAATTAATAATATTGTCACTGAAAACATATGAATTATGGTATAATAAATGTAAAACCTTAAAATATTTTTAATTAACATCATAAGGAAGTCTCTGCTGTACGGAACAGGGTTATGTTTCCAAAATGACGGGCGCTTTCCCGATCCTTGGTTATGGTATCTAAATGTTAACAATACTATAACAGGTCAAAAACGATAGTAGTAGGAGAAGAATAGAGGCCCCGTACGTATTATGCATATATGTACCATCAGCCCAATGGAACCGTGACCCACTATAGAACGGTGTCACAGTGACGTTATAAAACAAAAATTTTGACACTTCTTACGACTTGAATCATACGGCACTGTGACACAGTTCTATGGTGGGTCAGGATTCCATTGGGCTGATGGTATATCCGTTCCTATGTCTCATTGTAACTACTCAACAGGTCAACCAATTTTTATAAATGATACGTCATTAGATTCGGCGCGAATGTCAGTATCCAAAAGAAAAAAGCAGTCGGGTTATTAAAACTTGTTTTTTGTTTTTGTTTTTTACACTGCTATTATAGAAATAACATGGCAACTATAATTAGATCCGGTGTATTGTATATGACATGAAACCTACATTATTATAGTACCTAGATTATTGAAGAATACAGACAAAAAGTGAGACGTCCTTTTTATTTAAAAAGGCAGTGTAGTGGAATTTCGACTTGAAGGAAGATTAGAGTGCACATTTCATTAATATAGCCTACAAAATATTAAAAGAACTTCATGCAACTCACCATCAATGCCGCCCAACAAGTTGGATAAGTTATTCTTCTCAACAGTCTGGAAGGTAATACCGACTACATGACAGACAAATTTCCGGATAGAGTCGTGGAAGCCACTGATGCGGTTGCACAGCTCTGGCATCTGGTGTACCCTGTTCCAGAACTGGGCAAAGTCACATTGCTCTAATATGTCTGCCAAGTACTTGATTTGAGATATGGTCTCGTTCTCAGTCTGAAAAATATGGGATTCATACAAGCTCGCAATTCATTAAAATGGGCTGATGGTGACAATGAGGTTAATGATTTGACAAAGCATAACTCATAAGTCATCAGGGAAGTTTTTTTATGCCACAGATAACACAAATGAAAACACAAGCCCCCTAGATGGTAAGTGGGAGCGGAACCCCATAGACATTTGCATTTGCAAGAATACGATCTTGAAACTATACGTTGTCAACCCTGAGAACTAAGATGGAATGCCTCTATGCTAGTAAATTCACCCGTTGTCTTATCCACAAACCGTAACACAACAATGCATTGAAAAAAATCAATGAATTTATTTATTGTTCCCCAATTATTTATTTATTTATTTAAATACTTTATTGCACAAAAATAAAATAGTGTACAAAAGGCGAACTTAATGCTACAAGCATTCTCTACCAGTCAACCTTAAGGTGAAACAGAAATCAAAAAAGTAGGTAGGTGCAATAAAAAGACAATACTTTCCCTTTACTTAATTAATTATCTATTATGCTAATCCTAGAACTCTGCTTTGCATATTCATCCTGTCTGTTACCAAGTTTCCATGAAAAATATCTCAAATTGTTATTTATTAACACTAGTAACATTAAAGCCTATAAAAAAAAAGCATAATAACTCATGCACATACTGCCTTTTTATTACATCGGCGGAGTTAATGCCTATTGCCAGTCTCCACCAGTAGACTCAATATACATGCCAGATTACCGGGCCATCATTTGAGACTAAAATCAAAGGAATTTGCCAAGAACTTAGATAATGGCAACCATTTAAACACTAGTTTTTATCTATTCTAATTATTATTACTGTACAGTGTATATAGTGTATTTTTTTACCTATTAGATTAAAAATTATCTGTGTTATTATTATAACATAAAACTAAACATATTAATAGTTTAACCATTTAAAGATTATTTATTTATTTAATTATATATTTACATGGTAGACTAAGGCACCATTATGATGAAACCTGTTAGAGCCTAAGTGTCCTACAATACCTGGGTATCAGACATGCCTTCAAAACTACTCCGATTAAGTTTGTCCATGGTTCCATGTCAACCAGTAGCCCTACAGCTACCAGGGCATTTTTTTACTTACCACTGATTCCAGAAGCAAGCACTTGCACAGTGTGAAGTCCGTGTGGGGGAAATTTGTCAAGGCTTTCAAGAGAATCTGGCATGTGATCTCTGCATTGAATTTTTCAGGATTGAACTGGTACAGTTTTAAAACAGCCAAATTAGCTTCCAAGTCATAGGTGTTATTTTGAGACTGCATTTCAACATATCGCTCCAAGGTTTGAAGATTTGCTGGATTATACCTAAAATATACATTGACATAAATAATGGCTCAGCTTAAAATCCTTAAATAGAAGATATCTGATTCCAGATATGATAGTCTTAATAGAGGCGCTGAGCTAGGTAGATAATATGAATCAAAAATCTATTATTTCAAAAACCACACTTATACAATGCAATACAATTTTTCTCTTGTGCACAACCAGTCCTTGTGGCAAACTTTGGGGAAAGCCTATGTCCAGCAGTCTAGTTTTTCGGATGAAATGATGACTAAAACAATACTTGAAACCGATGAACAATTCAAATGTTTTTTTTTTGTTAATTGCTACTCGGCTTCATGTCTACATTATGATCGCGCTAGTTCTCGTTCCTTTGGCACGTAACTATCGAGAGCCCACAATTCAATTCAATTTCCAAAAATCCTTTCTTAGTGCTCACTTTCAACATGAAAGGAAACCTTGTACCAAATTTCAAGTTTCTAGGTATTGTAGTTTCGGCTGTGCGTTGATATCTAAGTCAGTCAGGTTTGCCTTTTATATATATATATATACAATATATTACAATTCAACTAATACAATTGAAAATATGCCGATAATTATAAGTTATAACCAATACAGTCTTAACCTTAAAGACAGTAAGATTTACCTTTCTATAGTTTTAAGTATACCGGCAACGGTTTGTTTCATAGTTTCAGCCATATTAAAGAAAACTTTGAGTCCGAATATATAAAACTAAACTAGGTATTGGAAATAGTAATATTACGCGTGGCTCAAGTCTGATATTGTGACAAATGTGACAGACAGAACAGAACACAATTGACAGATGTCAGTCAATTCAAGCCTACCACAGATGACGTAAGAATAAAGGGCGTAGACAGAGTATAAATACAGAAGCCATTTCGAGAAAATTCGAATTGATTCGAGTATAAATAGTAGTAAAACTCTCCACGGTTAAGGGCCTTTCTATACCATGTTTTTTCTGCAAATAAAAAGAAAAACCACTAAATTATACTCGTGAAGTTCTTGTTTAAAAAAGCTGGATGTTTACCACGAACCACTAAAATTCGAAACTGAGTGCTGTGTCCCTGTCACTGGTGACTCGTGATAATTGACTGAGTTAAGCAAGTAAACTCTTTATTGTACAAAAATAAATCGTTTTACAAAAACACACTTTTAAGTTAATGTACTTTTTTAAAATACTTACACTATTCATTATTAATTTAGCCAAAATCCAGCGCAAAACTGTGTCACGGTAATAATAGGGTAGAATTACCGGTTTAAGCCAACTTTACACCGTTTTTGGCCACTCTTTAACTAATATGTAAAGCATTATGAAACTACAAAAATATTTTTCATTAATCGTCAGTCCCATTTTTGATACTCATTTTAACCTTAAGTGGCCAAAAACGATACTTTACCCTATTCAACTAATTATTGGCGATAGGGACAACTACCGACATTTTTAAGTGTTTTATTGCTTTTAGTCAGCACAAGCCTGTATTACCTATTGATCAATTGGTTCTATTTCAAACTTTCACGCCTATAGTAGGGGAGGTAGATGACCATTGGGTTCGGTCACTACCATATAACTTGTAAAGTAGTGCCCGAATCTCCCGACTGCCTAATGGTCCCCTACCTCCCCTACACCTACGCGTTCGCATGCGACGGCGAAGCAACGAAAAAACTGTAAGTTGCTAGCAGCATTTCGCATACTACGGCGAGATGAGAAAGTTGCGTCCTTATCGGTACTGTTTCGCATGCGAATGCGAAATGGTCGTTACACAAACACAGGGTCCGCTAGTGGTGATTCGCATCGCAAATATGGAAATGATGTTCAATTTGATTTGGAATTATCTCGAGTTATATGCAGTTGGACACGTGGAATACAAAAATGAGTACAAGAAAGAGGTGGCATGGAGGAAAATTCAAGAAAAGAAGGGGACAGAGGTTATTTCATGCACCCACTTTCTACGTTTTCTTATTAATACCGACGCCAGCAACAACAATTCTAACTGTTCATAATCTGAAAGCGATGACTGGAACGACATCCTGAAATAACGTCCACACCCAATCGCGATCCATGAACATTTCTATGCGAATAAAGTATAGTGTACTAACGTTCCGCAGAGGTTTCGCTATATCGCAATCGTTTCGCAGACTCGCTGCCGCATGCGAACGCGTAGGTGTACTAAAGGCGTTAGTCATTACATTATTTAGCAAGTGACACTTAAAGGAAAAAGGTTTATACCAATGAATGAAATACAATGCAACAATAGGTAATAAACTTTTGTATTTTTATTTAAAGTACCAGAAGAATTCGGGTCAAATTCTTTTTTTGTAAAATATTCGTACACGATAATAGCCATTTGCTTGTTTCGAGTGTTCAGTTTGTGTTCGATAGTCTGACTTATCATGAGAAAAAATATCTCGTGTGTATACCCCACAACGCGACCGCAAGTGTAGCAACACATGCACTTATGCTAACTGCAAGTTTAGACATACCTTAATAATCTGTGCTGCAAGACTAGATAGCTACGGCAAGAATGCGCCTGTCGCCCCCACCCCTCTCTCGGTTCCCTCTGCCTCCGTACCCCCGCGCCTCTGTACCGCGCAGGTGAGGACTCATTTAAAAGTGGTCTACTTATAGTTCTTATTATAAAACCCATTGTTAATCCTCCTATTTCTTGGCATGTATATTTGCTTCAATCCGCAACATGAGAACTTTTTGTTTACCCAATGCTTAAGTGTGTATAATTGTAGTCAAAATATATACTTACTTAATTTTCGATACTGTCGATGTCAGAATTCTCAGACCTGCTATATAACAACAACATCTATAGGTGATACGATTACAAGATATTACACAGGACGGGTTTTCTCCAATCACTATTTAGCTACAGTCGCTTGTGGCGTAGTCGCCACCGGCTCGGCCTCCTTGCTCCTCTTGTTGATGAGCATTATCCCGTGCGTCTTCATGTGTATCTTGAGGTTGCTGTTTCCAGTAAACCGCTTGCCGCACTTTTCGCATGCGTATGGTCTTTCTCCTGAAAAATAAACTAATGTCTAGGCGACTAAAGCTTCCAAGTTATTTTATAAGAAATCCATTTATTTGTGAAAATTCTCGCCTAATTGCCGAAATGCCTATTCATTATCATCTTGCCCCTATCCCAATTGTTTGGAGACGACGCAGCACGTCTTTTTTCCAAACATCCCTAACAGCCGTTAAAATTGAAAGCTAGTAAACAAAATATATTTGAGAGTGATGATAAGTCTTTTATTGGGCAGAGCCGCAGAGGGTTCGTTTGGATCCGGGTTTCTTCTTATAAGCTCAACGACTTATTTTTACTTTGCGTGATTCAGTAACCATGGCATTTAGTACAAACAATGGTACCTCAACATATAATGAAATGAACAATAAAACTGTAGCTTATCAAGGAATATCACTATGAACAACCACTGCAAAAAACTGAACTCGCTTCGACCACGCCATGCGTGAATCCTTTGGTATTGCATGAGCTCACAGGAAGCGGCGGTCAACTTCCACTTTGCGACCCGCTCTATACCGCCTACTCCTAAAGGAGGGTCTCCACCCAGAGCGTTCGCGGGAATAAGAACATGTCATCAAAACTAGAGCAGGGTACTCACTAGCGAGCTTTTACTGTAAGTGTAGCAGTTACAGTAACTAGCTCCTAGTGGAGAACAGGCTCGCGAGCCGTAACAGAACAGTAACAGTTACGGCTCGCTATGAGCACCCGACTTAGGAGAGGCGTCGAACCGCCGTCGATCGGCTCTCACAGGAGCATGGATGTCGGTCAGGGAGGACATTACAATGAGCTGCGACTTACTGAAGTAAGTTTATTTGCAAAAGAACGCTTGGCTAAATAAATGCTTTCTCAGGAGGACGCTAAAACTGAGCGTCGACTGGGTTTCATTCGGAGCGTACGAGGCGTCGGAATTTATGAAATGTCGATAGGGTGCATCCACTGACCATGCGAATGCAGTGGCGTCGGATTTTGTATCGGCAATATGGGCATTTTCAAAGGAATCGAGTTCACCTGTGCACGTTTTGCAGGAGGATAGTGACGAGGATATTGTTGTCTAGGTATTGTATATACGCTGGTAAACATCTTGGCCTAATTGTGCAAAATGTGGTTAAAGAATTATTAACAAGTTTTTAGACTTGTAGATAATTCTGTTGCTTTGCCTACCCCACTATTACAGGCGTTAAGGTATGTATGTATGTATGTACGTTGTAGATTGTAAAGTTCTTTATTTTTTTTCACTAAACTAATTAAGACATCGTCGTTTGTCGTGAATGTAAATAAAGGTAGATATGCGCTAGCGTCGCAAACACGTCAGAACTCGAAGCGATCTAGATTTGAATGGCGCGTTCACTGCGGAAGACATCATCGGCAGAAATACCGGTCTCCGGCGCAGATATGCCAATCCAGTGGATGCAGTACCATAGAAATCAATGTAAAGCAACCAATCCGTCTGCTCGGTACGCTCCGATTTCGATGCCGCGCAGCTTTATTTGGAAACGTGTCTCACCGGTGTGCACGCGGCGGTGCTTGCCGAGCGCGGAGGCGCAGTGGAAGCGGCGCGCGCAGTAGTCGCAGGCGAGCGCGCGCGCGCCGTGCCGCGCCACGTGGCGGCGCAGCGACGCGCCGTGCTTGAAGGCCGCCGGGCAGCGCCCGCACGCGAACGGCCGCGCCGCAGAGTGCGCCTTCAGGTGCCGCGAGAACTGGAACACCGGCGAGTTTACTTCGCTCGGCGGCGACGATACACAGGTTCCACGTGATCCGATACGACAGGAGTTCAACCTTTCAGGGCTGGATAGCTCAGCTCAGGAGAGTCCAAAATATGATTAGTCATGTTTAGTAAAAGTCGCACGGAAAGTTATCTCAACTTTTCGAAAATGGTGAAGTCTACAGAAAAGACTAGAAATTCAATAAAATGGAACTAAAAAATACCATCCTAAATTGTTGCCATGTTTAAGCATTTTACGTCAAAAATGTGACAGTTACGTAGAAAGTGCCGCCCTCATTTAATTTCTACTCTTATTTGTCGCACTGTAAGCCATGTTTTACTTTTTCATGTAAGGGCTTTGAAATTGAAATAACATGTAAGACAAACCCTAAATATTCTTACCGACTCAAATATGCGCTGGCCGCAAATGGGACACAGTTTGCTTTTATCCATACATGTATGATTTTTCAACCTTGCGGTGTCAGCAAATTTTCTATCGCATATGTTACAAGAAAACTTTTTGTGTCTTCTTTTCTTGTGATTCTGAAATAAAACAAGCGATATTAGAATTATTGGGGATAGCTCAACCTTCTGAACGCCTTACGTCGAATACAAAATGTGTCACTATCACGCCAAACATGATTGCTATGCTATGCAAATTGCACCTTATAGACAGGGAACAAAGTCTCTTATAGCCATGAACTTATGACGATTGTGGCCGTCTTGGCGTCAGTGACACGAGTTTTAGTTGACGGCAATAGCCGTCTGTGGCATTCAAAAGGTATGAATTAGTGAGTAAGAATTGTATATTAGCAAAATGTAATGTTTTACGGCTAGGACGCTAGCGTAGACGGCGGTGTACTCGCACAAGTCGCAGGCGTACCGTTGCTCCGGGTCGTGCGTGCGCAGATGCGTATTCAGCACGTGCCGATTTACGAACCTGAAGCACGCATACACAAACTGTTACCGTCAAATAATACATTGGCTCACAATATTAACAAAAAACTTATCTGACTGCATAGTTATGTTTATTTATACTATAGGTACTTACACTTCGGAACACAGATGACATTTTACATTATGCGTATTAGAATGTGCATTGAACTTCTGAGCGCATGTGAACTTTTTCGGGCAATGCAAACAAGACATTTCTGAAATCTAAAATAGGAATTTACATTGTTTGTAATCGGACCAGTCATAATTACTGAATTAAATCACAGGCACAAATCTTAATTCTTAGTATTATTTGAGATTTCTAAAGCTCTAATTTAAGTCAAGGTGATTTTTATCTCCACCACAAAAAGGAGGGGTATCATAAATAACCTCTACGCGTGTGTGTATTTGTGTATATATGGTTCTGTCTATGGCTACGTAGCTCCCAAACGAATGGAGGGGGGGGGGTGTAACTATGACATACTAAATCAGTTCTGTTTAGGTTGACAGAGAGAGACAGAGTTATAGCAGTTATATAGCTCTGTCCCTTTCGGTCAACCTAAACTGAAATGATTAAGTACGAATTTCACCAAATGATGTTAACCACTTAACAGACATTAACAGCTGTCAAAATGTATGAACTAACAGTAGTAACATCGTTTCATAAGAAAAAAGCAAGAATTTTAGAGGGATGCCAGACGAGCGTTGCGTTGTCACCGCTGCGTTGTTTGACATTTAAATGAATACGAGATGCCATACGATGCGACAAAACACTTGCGTCGTTCTGAAATCACAGCGTTGCGACGACGCAGCGAACCGGCAACGCTCGTGTGGCATCCCTCTTACTTGAGTTTCATGACATGAACATTGGTTAGACCGTTTCTTTAACGTCCTAA
The DNA here is from genome assembly GCA_923062465.1 of Acleris sparsana. NCBI lineage: Eukaryota > Metazoa > Arthropoda > Insecta > Lepidoptera > Tortricidae > Acleris > Acleris sparsana. Next base: position 3,763,424 of record OV281292.1, read on the forward strand.
TCAACTACAAAAGTAGTAGTTATGTAACGGTATACATATACCTTTTCACTATAAAGGAACTACCAGCTTCCATACAAACAACAAGACATAATCACGAAAATAAAACAACTATACTTAAGAATTTAAAATCATAAAAAACGCAATTACTACTTTCGTACGTGCAAAGAAATGTACAAGCCTTGAACCCATTTAGTTTCCAATTAGCAAGGTGATAAAATAGGAAGAGAAGGCTTTGCACTTCCTGTTCCCGGGCCCACTTCGTTGGAAATTGTTTTTAATATATACTCACAAATAACGTGGCTTTCTATCGGTAAAACAAAATCGAAATCGGTTCAGTACATTCAGAGAGTACCCCTTACAACGTCACAAACGTTTATAATATTAGTATAGAAGCATATAGATTTTCAAATTACAAAAAAATATACCTTGCCGTCAAAATGAGTAGTTAGGTAGTGTTGCTCCAATCTGTGCAGCGTGTAGAAACGCTTAAGACAGAGGTGACAGTATTTCTTGGCTGAATGAGTAACTCTATGGGCCAACAGCTTTGGCCAGTTTTCAAACTCTTTAAGGCACATACCGCAGCATTTATCAGATCTGTGGTTGTCAACGTGCTTGTTGAGTAAATCTAGCACCATAAAGCTTTCATCACATAATCCTGAAATTAATTAATCAGCGCCTATATTCGACAACGTTAAACATTATTGCTTTTGATGTGTTACGGTATTATTTATAACTCATCCGCCATTACTGTGAAGTGAACAAGAGCTTTCAAAACGTTGACAATACAATAACACGCCAAAAAGCAATAAAAGGTCCGCTTGCCCTCAAAATATAACCCTAGGTTCACCCCAGGTTAAATTGTTAAAGGATATCGGATGATCGTACAAGAGCTGTCCGCTTTGCGGAGCTCTTATTCCGCGTAGTTGTGGCGCTTCGAGCCTTGACACAATTCAAACCAAACCTAACCTATGGATTAGTTGAGACCTAGGTGTTTTATACAATATTATGGATTTAGCCTTTGACTAATTAAAATTTGAGACAAATCAATTTTAGACCAGAAGTGCTTTAGAAGAAAAAATATGTATGCAAAAGAAACTTTATGCTAAAAAAGAAGTACCTATGCCATTCAATATAATAGGAAAAAAAATCATCCAAAAAAAATTTGCACATTAACTTTTAGGTATGTCGAAGGGCATCCTGTTTAACGTCGTACCTAGAAAAGAGGCCGTACGCGATCAGAATTGAAATAGACGCTAAACCACGCAGGTATACAAATTGTCAGTTTTATCAGCAGTATGGTGTGAAGTTTTGATAGTAAAATACTAAGTACTAACTCATTACTAATATGCCATTTTATTAAATTAAGTAACGTGAATATTAAATGCTAATGAAAGGCGTATCACGTCGGTCAATTACTTTCTTAATTTAACAAAATGCGTTACAGGTAATGGTCCATCAACAAGATTACCGAGTTATGATAAATCAGATGAAAAATACGAGATTTAAAACGTCAAAATTACATTTATTTACCGGACACAGGTATTAATACAAGGTAAGTCATTAGGTACCTACTACATTCATTACTACGGCTGGGAGTGGAGATATGGGGGAGCCTTATGTCCAGCAGCTGACGGAAGTGGGTTGATGATGATGAAGCATTATTGCTGCACTGATGGTACCGATTGATGATTCCGTCCGAATAAGTCACGTATAATTTTCTAAATAAACGATAAATGGACCTAAGGTTTTTCTCTTTAGTCCCCAGTGGAGACATGTGCGGAAAAAACGCATTAGTTTCCCGCTGCGCTGGCGATAACTGGGAAGATATCAATCCCATTCGTTACCTACCACTGCGGACAACTAACTGGTAACAAATAATTCCCATTTGTTACTACTGGGGATAAGTGGGAATAATAATTGCCAGTTGTTACCACTTATTTAAACCATTAAAAAAATTAAAATGCTTTTGAATTTTCCGTACGTAAGCTTAGGGAGATCAATTTAAAAAAAAAAACGATATGTCCAAATGTGGTACTTTTTTATATGTAATTTTAGACGACTTTAACGTCAACCTGGGGTGGTAACAATCGGGAATTTGTATTCCCAGTAGTCTTAAAAAAAAAATCTTCTGTTGTCAGCAGTGGTAACTAATGGAAATTATTTCTTCCCAGTTGTCCCCACTGGGGACAACTGGGACTGGATCGATAATATATAATCACTGTTCAATCTTACGTTACTATAAAATTGATCTCGCCCGCCACTCATATAACGAACGAAGGCTATGCGCATAGAACTCGTTTAGATTTTTTTCTACCATTATTTATTTTTCAGTATGTTGGAGAATACATTTGCTAAACGTATATTTTTGTTTAACCTATCTAAACTATAGTTGAGTGATTAATTGAAAAACCCTTTATGGCAATCATTGATAAATGATAAGCGACACCCACAGTAATCTAGGACAAGTATTGGGTTCTTATTAAAATAAAACCCATTTTTTGATAATACTCACCACAAAAAAAAACATGACAAACTCTATCAGACGTTTTATGTTGCATAACTGCTGTTGAGCTCAGCAAAGATATTTTTTGTAATCCTTTACTTTGTCGTTCTTGTTTCACTTCAATTTTGATTGAACCACTTTCTTCTATTTGTGTAGACTCATTTTCTAAAGCAAAAATGTGACATCATACCTACGTTACAATTAATTAGCAGTAATTTCCTTGTGAGCCACAAGTGTTGACAGGTGCTCGCTTAGCCGGACATATGCGGTTTTTTACTGTTGTGTCCGGCCAAATAAATATAAATCCGACCTGCCCGGCTTTTTTTAGGCTTGTGGCCCAACCCCAATCCCGCGAAAAGCGCGCAAGCGACGCACTCGGACACGCATTGACTCGCGATCTCGCAGGAGCCACAGGCGGGGCGGAAGACCCCAATGTGACTCATAATAACATATATGTCTCATTAAGAGTAAAAGTAAGGATGAAGAAACTCAAATGAATAATAGTAATAAAGGCACAAATATCAGACTTTCAGTCAGGCTTTGGCAACCCTACTTGTAGAAATATCCAGAGAACGCTATTAATACGAATGAAATAATAAATTTAAGCATCATTGAAAAGAAAATGTAGTCATCATACACATTTCTATTTACAAAATATTGATGCCGTTTATAAATAATTAACTAGACATTCTATAGTTTGCACAGTTCAAATACAAAAACTCTTCAAATTTACTGTTTGAACAGAATTTGGTTAAAAAATGTCATAGTTCATATTCATTTATTTATTTTTATAATATTCAATATCCTCATAGGTAAAAATTAAATTTGAAGGTGTGCGTTGGTTGTTCCATCATCAGTGTCATTATGATTTAACACCTGAGCTAACTGACATAAAATTGGGTACACAATAGTTCTTACGGGTATAACGCGTTTATACCTATGGCCTGTTTTATAAAGATACAAATTACAATTTGCAAGTTACAAATTTCCATTTGACTCAACCTTGACCAATGACGAGCAGCCATTTCAGCAGTGTTGCCAGTTTTGACCTGTAAAATTGTTTCTTGTAGCTTTATAAAACCTGCCCCTGGAAGTCAAGGACCAAAACTAGTAAAAATTGTCGTTCTTCTTAAAGGCAACATAAAAAATGGACTTTCTTTCTGCACAATAATCATCAAGCGATAACAATTTTAGTCAACATACCCAAAGTTTTTTCTACTTTCACTCTTGATTTAATGTCACTTTTGGTAAATTCATACTGACAGGGCTGCCCATCTACATTACTGTACTTCTCTTGTTTAAATTCAGCATAATTTTTGTTTTCTATTAATGGATAAAGTGATTTGGCATTCTGAAAAACAAATCATTCTAATTTTGTTAAGCATATTTATAAAGTTTCAAATAAATAATAGTAATAAGTACACACTTTATTTATTTTCCTACTGTGTCATTCATCGCAAAATTATGTGTATTGCTTTTCTATTTTTGGGCATGTGCTTAAATGTGGTGCGGTACAGGTCGCAATGTTGAAAAAGATTGTTTCACACAGTTTTCCAAGTGTCTAGCATGCAATATGTTAATAATTATGAATTTAAATTATAAATATAAATTGAAATAAGTTGAAGAGGACCAAGTAGCAGAGTTAACATGCCACAATAATAATTAAATATGTAATTTATATAATAACTACTAACTAAGATAACAATAAAATTAACATGATACATTCTTAACCTATGGAAGTGGGCAATGTATTTATTTACGGAGTAGAAACAGTACTGCAATAGGCATTTTTTCAGTTTGCATTTGAACATACTTTAGGGCAAATTTTTAATGTCTTTGCGTAAAATATTGTAAATAGAAATGCCCATACAGTATGTTTCTACTATATAATTTAGTCCTTTTAGCTGGCATTACCAGACGGTTAGGATACCTCGTGTTAAATTGACACATTTCTTTACACATTTTAAACAGCCAGTATTACTTTTAGCAAACAAACAAATATTGTGGATATACATATGGAAAAATCATAAATTACCTATGTTTTATGTGAGTTTTACACCATTCATGATATATTAAGAATAATATTGACAGGGTGACTGCAGTATTAACAACCTACTTTAAGTGCTTAAATTAATTTGTACAATAATTTTTGCTTAAATAAAAATGTATTATTATTATTTATTATTTATTATTAGTATTAATACCAACTGTATAATCTTCGTGGGATAAATTATGCGCACTGTCAAGACACACTGCAGTGTGTCTGGCCAAGTTCAAAGAACGAGCCAAGCTGCAGAGTGTATATTTACACAAACCCATTCAGCCCTTTATCCCACCCTCGTAACTTTTTTCCCAGTACTACAGGCAGGAATAATTAAGCTACTAGCACCCATTTTGTCCCAATTGATTCTGGGTTGTTTTTGGACCATCTCTTTTAGGAGGCAAATTCCTTCATTGATCATCTTGACATTCCCAACTAACCTAAACTTAACCGGTTTTTTTTTTAATTATGGTTATTTCCAATTAAACTATGAAAGAAATCCCATTAAAATTATATTATTTTGGACTTTGGATATATTAAACGCCATCTCATAAACAAAAAGTGTCTGGTTAGTATAATAACTAAGCAATGTATTTATAAAAAGAACTGCAATTAGTTGGGTAGTTCTGCAATTAATAGTATGCATTGGACCAATCTCCCAATAAAACACCAACATGTTACTTTTGATAAAGCTAATTATAAAATACACACCTGGCCCATCTCTTGCAGAGTTGTCTCCGAAGAAATGCATTTTTCTCTAAACTTTATAAATAAATTGACAGTTTCCGTGCAAGTGCGACAAAAACTTCCGAGCAATCCATCAGATAGTTTTACCTGGACAGTTCATTTACGAATTATTGCAAGTATATACACTAAAAATCAAAATAAATCGTAATATTATGACTTACATTGAGGTTGGTAAGCAAATTATAATTACAAATGAAACATTCATCAACTTGAAACAAGTGGATATCAGACCGTAAACATGCTCTACACTTCTCCATTTTATGCATAAAAAATAAACGAGCTTGCACAATATCAAGATTAAATTTAAACAAGAAGATAATACATTTACAACTCTATTTTATACCAAACCCAAACAAACAACTCCATGCATACACAAAGCAAAACTCCAATTTAAATCCAATCCATCCAATGCATAGAACCATTGGCAAAAATTATAAATAAACAAAACTCAACCCACAGATTGTGAAGGTGTGCCAGAATCAACCTTGGAACTGACAGTTCGTTAGTTTAGTTCGTTTGTAATGGTTGGGACCCATTGTTGGACAGTTGAGGCTGATAGACATACGAACATGCTTTGATCACGATTTTACTCGGCTCGCGTCAGGACTCACAGACGCACCAGCTATAATCGCGTACTTAGAGTTCGTGAACTTGCTCGGCTCGCATCGGTGACACACGTTAAGGCTTGCTCACACTTAATTCAAACACAAAATGTCGTCAACAGAGGAAGCTATGAAAGAATAATATCATATCACATTTTAAAAATCACTCATTTTAGGTTTTAACTGGAATTTCTGAACCAAAATAAACAAACAACACAACACAAATGTCAAACACCTCACCCCAGACTGCCGAAAGAAAATCGTGGCTCGCTACTCGTCGCTGTGACAGACGTACGAGCCAAGCCGGACTATAAGCAAAATTCAAACACATTTGTCGACGAACTTACTCAGCGGTTTTTAAGTACGCGTATTTCTAATGACACGCGGGCGAGTAAGATCGCCGAGCCGCAAGTACGCGAACTACGGAGTCTATGGACCGTCTATTACCCCTATAAGAAATTGTAATAGTTGAACCAGCCTTTATAATCTATCAAGTTTGTATATCAATCAAATACCTAAATACCTACTCATAAATACTGAAGAACTGGCTTAGCCTTTATTTGCCCCTCGACTTGATATCGGAAAATACAAAAAAGAAGTATTGGCTGTATGATCTTTGATCCTTGCTTGTCCCTTTTTACTTTACTGAACTAAAAAAATACTGTCTGTCAAGTGTCAAATCAGTCAAATAGCTATATATACAACTGTACATAATTGTATTTTTGTGTACTAGTTCATTTATTACTTATTTTCTTGTGTAAAAATATTATTATCTAGTAGTCACAGGTTTAAATCTTTTTAATTTCCTTATATTATTAGCTACATCCTAGCATACGTGAAATTTGATTTATAAAACAGAGCGTTGTAAACAGTCAAAATGGATCAGATGCTTCCAAGTCCGTATAACATACCGGGGATAGGAACCCCGCTGCACCAGCCCGAAGAGGATCAGCAGATCCTGCCGAACGCGCTTCAGCAGCAGCAGCAAGCGCCGCAGCCGCAGATGCCGGGGCTGGCAGCTATGAGCTCGCCGCTCGTGGGGTTCACTGGGCTGATCGGCACGCCGCGCTCCGCGCACACCTACGCGCCTACCGCCAGCTACGCCACGCCGCAGCAGATGATGCAGCCGCAAACACCGGTAACTGACGTTGATTTGTCTTTACGTATTGATTTCTATGGTACAGCGTGCACTGGATCGGCATATCTGTATATATACATATGATATTGATCTACTATCTGATGTTGCATAATCACGAAACCTTTCAACCAGCCTTTCTTCTTCCTTTGGCTTTCCCTATGATAATGGTAAGCTGTGTCTAGTATCTATGTCACAGCACATAACTCAAGTATCAACCTCAACCTCCACCATTAGTTTTAACTCATGAAACACCTCACCATGATAAAGCAAAAGCGTTTTGCGCATATGGTGAGATTAATTAAAGACTCCTCATTAGTGACAGTCTGCCCAATTGGTGCACAACATATGTCGACGACAACCTGCAAGGGTTCCATGTGACAAGAAACAATAAATGGGGGGTCCATTATAGTGGATCCCATTTAAACAGGTTGTGACTTTATTATTGGCTCTCCATTATTGGAATTATCCATATTCCTACTCAGATAGTAGGCACCTACTTACTTACATCATACTTTCTTATAATTATATAAATGTACACATATCTATCTATATAAATTATGTTTTAATTTTCTCTGCATGTAAGTTTTTATTTTGTCAATAATATTTATCCACATAACATTTTAATTGTAGCCTTTGTCAATTTTTTGCTGACTAGTCCTCCATATGTTACTATCTGTGCTAAATGACGACGCGCTAGCCTAGTTGGTAGTGACCCTGCCTACGAAGCTAGCGGTCCTGGGTTCAAATCCCGGTAAGTGCAGATGTTTGTGTGATGAGCGCAAATATTTGTTCCTGAGTCATGGATGTTTTCTATGTATTTAAGTATATATTTCTCTATATAAGTATTTATATCGTTGTCTAGTACCCATAGCACAAGCCTAGAGCTTAGTTTGGGACTAGGTCAATTGGTGTGACATTGTCCCCTGATATTTATTTATTTATTTATTTATAAATTCCCAAATCTTTCTTGCTTAGTTTTTACATGACAACGAAATATTACGTAACCAGGGGGTCAACCCAAAACCGAAGAAATTGCCAAGTGGTCTACGAGCCAATAAAATTGGGATCGTCTCAGTTAGCCGATATACAGTTCAGACGCGGAAAGGGCCTTTGTTTGTACAAAGTGTGTATATGTAAAGATAAGGATGACTAACTAACTGTAAGACAAATCTAAATATACTTTATATGTTGAAAATTTTAAGTCTGCAGAGTGTGCCAAAGAAATAGACACATACATACATACATACATACATACTGTTCAGACGCATTCGGGTAAAAACGAAATTGTTTCAAATCATGTAACCATCATCAATATATAACAATCAAGAAATAAGTATGTATGGATGTAAACTGTTTATTGCATCAAAACCAATCAACCTGCGCAATCTCGAACTTACCCTATAAAATGTGTTTAATTACAGCAACACATGATGTCGCCGATGATCACAAGTGGGAGTCTAGCCAGCCAGCAGATGCTTGGACAGGCCAGCCCCATGGCCCAGTCTCAAGGCCCAATGACTCCCATGACACCACATTCTGCTGACCCTGGAATCTTACCACAACTTCAGTGAGATGCTCTTTTCTTATATTATTATTAAGCATGTACAGGGTGTCCCAGGAAATGGGGTCCAGAGGTAGAGCAACTTAAGGGGCATCCGAATCACTCACATGTATATTTCGTGATTTTTCGTAGTTTAGCAGTTATGAGTTTTATTCTAGTTTTCTACTAAACTGCGGCCACAGATAAATAGTGAAGATACGTGGCTGTTTTTTTAAATGTGTAGCCAAATAACAGGTACCTCCTGTTATAATTAAAAACGGAAATTTGTGCATCGCAAAACTAAACAAACGTGACACTTTTATCAAAACACCAGTTTTGACAGAGTTATGGCCAGTGAATTTGGGGTGAACAACCTCAAACGTCATGCTTAACGTGGATGTGACTCGTGATTCGCGCCCTGGTGATAACGTTAACAAAATAGTAATAATTATTATTACTTTTACCTGTATACCCCGGTAAACAGATAAAAATAATTAAAATACCATGAAAAATATGACTGCAAGTTACGTTCAGTTCTTCTATGCAGTACTGTATTTTTTTGTTATTACATTTTTTTTTAATTTTATAGTGTTAACTACTTAAAATTCATCAACATCCTAGATCTGATCACTGGTTATGGCAATCATAATAAAAATCGAATCACAAAGTAAGAGACTATCAAGTGTGTTTCCGACACTGTCAGAGTTGATTGTTTACTTGCTGGGGAGTTTTCAGTTGTTAGCGCTCCAATAGAGTTGCTGTGTGTTCTTATGAAGATGCTTTTGTAAAATGTTTGCTGGAAGAGGGTTTTTTTTGGATTTTGTTTGTTTTGAGGATTTTTCGTTTTGTTCCCACGAGTACTGGACGATAAGTAGGTCAGTTAGGGGTGACGCCATTCGCTAAGAAGGCAACATACAACTGCATTAGCCATGTCCGCAGAGGTTGGCGTTAGTGGCTGAACTTCCTATCAATCATACATCCAGTTGGCGCGTATCCCACCGTTGGATAAGGGTGATTTTTGAAGAGGTTTTCTTCCTCGCGGTCCGGGCGATTAAGCCGAGACCCCCGTTCTTAATCATGTTTACGGTATGAGGAGAACATTTTCTTCCTCCATAGCAGAATGTGACTATATCACTGCTGCAGTGTCAGGTTCTTTACCGCCGCCTGATGCTGGGCGTTGTCAATTCGTTTAGCGCCACCCAGGGGACACGTGTAGGGTAATGGTTAAGTAGCTCCTAAGGACGCGATTGACTCCTTACAGTTGATAAAACTTTATTTAATCACATTACGAAAACAAACTAATATTCGTGCTCCGATGTAACACCAAAAAAAATACTAATATAATATCATGTAAGACTAAGATGTGCCGAAAAAATGACAGACTCATAATAAAACTCCATAAATTTCCCTTCATTTCAGGAACATAGTGTCAACGGTCAACTTAAATTGTAAATTAGATTTAAAGAAAATAGCCCTCCACGCTCGCAATGCTGAGTACAACCCCAAGCGATTCGCAGCCGTCATCATGCGGATTCGGGAGCCTAGGACCACTGCCCTTATCTTCTCCTCTGGAAAAATGGTTTGCACAGGAGCCAAGAGTGAAGAAGATTCCCGTCTTGCCGCCAGAAAATATGCTAGAATAATCCAGAAACTTGGGTTCACTGTAAGTGACGAACATTAACCTTAAACTTAGTACTTGTATGTTGTAATTATTGAATAAACTGACGAGGGTCAAACTGAAAGTTTGAGATCATAAATACGCAGTTAAATTATGTACTTTTCCATGCGTTCAAATCAGTCGATAAAACGCTTATTGAATGCTAAGAGGCCTTCACTGTTTCTCTCGGCGTCTGGAACCGCTGACCACGCAATTTGTCCTTGATTTCGGGGAATATGAAACAGTCATTGGGGCTGTCGGGGCTGTATGAAGGCTGGTCCAGTATTTCGACCTTTTCACACCCCAAATACTCAGCTGTTTTCCGAGCGGTGTGACCCGGCACGGGGCGACCGTGTCGTGTAAAATTTGTAATTTCCTTCAAAATGTCTTTATCTTGTTTCAGGCTAAGTTCCTTGACTTCAAAATACAAAATATGGTTGGGAGTTGCGATGTTAAGTTCCCCATCCGGCTCGAAGGATTAGTGCTCACACACGGACAGTTTAGCTCATATGAGCCAGAACTCTTTCCCGGACTTATTTATCGTATGGTTAAACCTAGGATAGTACTATTAATATTTGTTTCTGGCAAAGTAGTATTAACAGGCGCTAAAATACGCCAAGAAATTTATGAAGCCTTTGATAATATTTATCCAATATTGAAAAGTTTCAAAAAACAATAGGCTTTACAACATTCCGCTATGCATTTATTGTAAGTAAACGACAAGTCAAATAACTAGTAGGCTAGTTTTTTGCTCTCATCCTTGTGTTTTTCCCACCTGTTACCACTAAAATATTTGGTGATAACTACTGGGAAAAAAAACCCAGTAGTTAGTTGTAACAGCTGGGAATTTTTATTCCCAGTAGTTCCCAGTGGTAACAGATGGTAAAATAAAATCCCAGCTGTAACCAGTGGTAACAAATTGGTGGTAACAGGTGGGAATAACCCTCATCCTTGTATAAGAAGCATCTGTGTTTTAATCTGTTGAATACAACCTCAATGACAGATAAAAAGTAGCACGAATTTGAACCTTATTGTGACGGATTAGTAGTGCAGGTTTATCAGTCAGTGGCGTTTAAGAGGTACAAAGCGTACAAAAGTGACCATTTTATTATGATAAAATGGTCACTTTTGTACGCTCTGACGCGGTGCTTGAGTTGAGCTACCATAGGAATCAAGAGGATGTTGTAAGAAATCATCTATAAACGTACAATAACATTATTTCCACTTTGACACTCGGGACATCTCGGTTTTTATCGGTAAGGTTCGTGATTTCACATAGAGTATATAAAATCCTGGAATTTACTCACATAAAATATTCAAACGTAATTATATAATTAATAATAAAAACTCCACCTACAGGCTTGGCCAAAGGTGTTGAGCACCCATGCGTTTTTCATAGAAAAGTGAAACTTTTAAAGGTGAATTTATATCTTTTATTATTGAAAATTGCATATCTATCGGACAGATCATTCATATTTATTGACGTAAAATGATTTGCACGTGTTCAAACACTTTTTAAATTTTACGTCTGTGTGTATTTTTTTACGTTACTAAGGCAAACGTGGGGTGCTTAACACCTTTGGCCAAGGCTGTAAATGTAGGAACTTGATTAATATTCTAAATATTCAATTGAGACTATAATCATCTTTTCATGACGTATGTTACGGGTTATTAATTAAAGGAATTTGCTTGGAATGAGATTATCTGTAATTTATATTTACTAATTTAATATTTGTGTTTTTAGTGATGCAATGTAATAATTAAATCGAGTCACATCTGTGTTATTCATAGGTCTACTGTAAAAAATGACATTGTGGCAGGTGATCCACATTACTGTTTTAGACTGTTAAGTGTACACTATGATATTATGAATATGCAGCAATGTGTCTCGTGTCATTTGCACTTCCGATCTTTCCTGATGAATGTCCAGAATTGCCGAGTGTCAGAGTCCAATTAATCGTACTGTAAGCAAGCAACACTGTAATCAAGGTTAAAAATAAGTGGGTAATCACACTAATCACTCACTTGATCTTTCCAACCCTATGTCCAATGCAAAAGACGTCACTCACACGGTAATAACAGCTTTGAACCAGAGTTTGTGTTAAGCTTGCCTCGCAGATGCAGGTCTATTATGATATATCCCTTAACACGGCCACTGCCAGCTCATAAGACAATTTATCGAGCGGCAAATAATACCTACTATAAATAAGACCCTGCAGTCGGGTACACCTCGCAGTTATCGAACAAACCGACGCTACACGCCGAAATCCTGATCTTGGGTACTTGAAGGTGCTAAAATCGAGTGTTTTGTCTTACACTATCCACTACGTTATTTGTTAGAGTGAGATACATAGAAAAACGGCAATGATTTCAATTTAAAAAAACGGAAATGTCTAACATCCATACAAGTAAGTGCTGCATTTTGAATTTTTTTGAAGTATTGGTAACAATAATGTAATTTCGCCCGAAGAATAGTTTATTGGTTAAAATAAAAAATAATAGCATAGATTACGTTTTCTAACAGAGTAAGTACCTATGACGTGCTAAATTTACCAACAAATAAATTAACCTTTACGTGCTCTTCTATCAATGGATATTATTTTTTATTAAATCTTTTACCGACACCTTGTCAATACACAACCCTATATCGGGTCCTCTAACGGCGACGGTGGCTTAGGTCATCGGCAGGTAGTGGGTCGTTGGCACCGAGTGTGATTATGGCGTTGAAAGGGGTAAAAGGCACATAATTTTACTCGGCGAAGGCTCTGGCGCGGTTGACCCGCGCATCCTGTCTGTTACCGAATTGAATATATATGCTAACAAATAACATGAACTACTACTCCTGTAAGGTCCTTGGCTCAACTTTTTTCTTTTACTTAACAGTTATCCAAATCATTATCCTCTGTAACGAATTTTTCGTAATACAGAACGGGCGGTCAAAGAAACGCCCCTCAGCCTTAGGTCTGATAACTGTCTTGTAAAGTAAATATTCTCATATATTTATTCTTAACTGTATCAATTTTATTGTTTGATAAGTTATAAAGTGGGAGATTATGATAAAATAAATAAGTATTAAATGTTTCATCTTTCTTTAAAAAAAAAAAAAAAAAATTGTGCTGCTCTAAATAACAAGTTAAGTTGATTTTAATCTAAGACCTATGTAAAATATCCCAAGAGTACGTAAAACTGCTGATAGACTCAAGCATTCACTAGAATTATCGCTGGAATGCGCGTTCCGGTTGGTTTTTCTAATTCGACGGCGGTCTTTGACGTAGCATAAAAAAGTAATGGAATTTGTCCCATTCCCTATCCTCTGTGGTCGTAATTCTAGAAGGAGAGGCTAGTTGGTACTGAGATCTGCCACTCTTCCTACCCACCGCAATCTGACGAGGCCACAAGGTTTTTTGTGGCGTAGAAGTACTGGAGTGCGCCGTTCTCCGTATCCTCTGCGGCCGAAACGTATGGACCTGCGGGTGACGTATCAAGGGGTCTGTCGCCTTCTATGATTCACTGCACTGTGAGCGCCCTGAATTCTCCCGGGGCGCTCTTTCACTGTCGGAGCCCGCGCTACGCTGGCCTGCCGGTGAGGGTCGTAGTCGAGTGCGCAACCAGAACCTGCGGCCCTCGCCAACAACGGCGGGGATGACCTTTAGCTCAAGGCCCAGCAGGTATGCGTAAAGCATTTTTCCGGCGGAAAAAAAGAACGGTCTAGTGGTCGTCGCGTCGTTCAAATGAAATGCCTTAATTTTGGCCTATTCACTACCTACGACGTCAGTCCAATGGTTTTCATTTCTCGGTCGACGAACCCTCAAATGGATAAAGTTCGTCCACTTACGGGTAACGTTCATTTCATTGGTCCTTGATAAATAGCTTTTGTATTTTCTTAAGAGTCTTTGATGTTCTATCAGATAGAACCATAAGTCCTCTTATCGTAATCTAGTACCCATCATGCTACGAGCCTAGGGCTTAGTTTGGAAGAAGATTAATTGGGAATAAAGCAATCTAGGCTTTAAAATATATTATTTCCTAGGGTCTCATTTATCCGGATTTATCAGTTAAGGTAGGCCTTAATAATCTGTGCACGGCGACTATTGTAGAACTGCTATTTGTCCAAGGGTAACTGATAAATGCGGATAAATGAGACCCTACTTCATCGATGTTAATGAAATCCCAATGAAATCCCCAGGAAATCTCAATCCAGGTATATTATAAAAAGGTAAGGTAAGTATTCTGTGGCTGCATAGGTCACAGATTACAAGGGTGATGGCGCCTAAAGTACCTAGACTCAAAACTAGTCTACAATGGAATCCAAGCCTTAAACAGGCTTGGTAGACACAACAAAATGAAACTGATGTGGATTCCAGGACACGAAGGCTATCCCGGAAATGAAGCTGCGGACGAGCTGGTAAGGGAAGGGTCCAAGGGCGCATACGTACCTGAACCAGCCCTGAACAACAACGCCCTAGAAAACCACTAAGAAGACTGGAAAACTACGGTAGGCTTAGGGCATGCAAAGCTCTTCATAGAAAGAGTTGACCAGAGCTGGACCAAGAAACTTTGAAAACTCAGCAGAAGACAACTTCGATACATTATAGGAGTGTTTACCGGGCACTTTGGGGTTAAACATCTCAGCAAAGATGGCCCTTTATGACAACACAGATTGTAGAATGTGCGGCGAAGAGGCTGAGACAATGAAACACTTATGATGCCCTCGCCGGAGTAAGAATGAAAATCCTCGGTTGTGGATACCCAGAACAGAACGATTTCAAGGCACTGCCATTGCACTCCACTATCCGCTTTTTGGAAGGGGTGGAGGCTGCATTGGATTAAGTTCTAAAAGAGGGGTAATTACACAAGATCCCACAGGGTCGAAGTGTATCCGTAAGGACCCCACCAAAAAGGTAAGATAAGACAAGGGTGATGACAGCTGTCAGTATGATCGACCAGGGAGGAGACACTGAATCCAATTTTGTAGATTTAAAAATGTGAATACGTTAAGAATGCTCAACATATAGCAACACTTGCTTAAATATACCATTTCATATCTGATGTCCGAAATAATACCGCCCCTTCATTTACGGTGAACAAAATGACTACTACAAGAAGCTGTCCAAAATGTTCATATAGAAGACTAGTCCTGGGTCCACAGCTGTTCATAAAACAAAAAAAAGACATTGTCTGACTGGGATCGCAAATGTTAACATCGACCATATTATGGATTCACCATTCCAAATTTCGGTTACTGAATCGGCTGACGAATCTAGAGACTGTAGTAGTCTATGGTTTCTTATCTATGGACAAACATATTAAAAAATAAAGGATTAGAGATTGACAGACTCCTGAACACGCAAGTCGTATAGTTTTATTTATTCCCTTTCATCCAAGCCACAAGACCTCGGAGAACTCCATAACCCACACCCCAAGGAGTACATGGTGTCAGATAAGGGATCAACGCAAGAAAAATGTCAGAACAGGTACCGAACATAATTTTAGCTAATAACCTAAAACCGTTAACGTTGAACAATGGCGGCAATGACGGTGCAACTGTAAATTCATTTGAAAAATGGAAGCTCTGGAAGCAAAAATTTAAAATTTACTTTGTAGCTAATGACCTAGAAAAAGTACCAAAGTCTAAACAGATTGCTATTTTCTTAAATTCAATTGGAGATGACGGAATAGAAATTTACAACTCGTTTAACATTCAAAAAGAAGATGAAGAAACGCTAACGTCTATCTTTGAAAAGTTTGATTTAAAATTTAATCCTTGCAAAAATATAACTGTTGAACGTTATAATTTTTTCACTAAACATCAAAATGACGAGTCATTGGACGAATATGTAACAATTTTGAATAATTTAGCGACAGGCTGTGATTTCGGTGAACTAAAAAAATCGCTAGTGAAAGACATGTTTATAATTGGAATTAAAAACGCACGAATAAAAGAACGTCTATTACAAAGTTCAAACATAAATGATGTCGATGAAGCGGTCCAATTTGCCAAAAATATGGAATTGTCACAAGAGAGATCTAAGAAACTACATAATGGAAATGAAGCAAATAACAATTCTCAAGTACAATCCATACATCAAAGCAGGAGCAGTTTCAGAAGCCAAACTCCTAGAAGAAATAATTACAGACCAAGATCAGTCACGCCATACAGAAAATTTTCAGCAAATAGAAGTTCAAGTCAAAATCAACGCAATTCTCTTTCAG
The DNA here is from genome assembly GCA_923062465.1 of Acleris sparsana. Classification (NCBI taxonomy): domain Eukaryota; kingdom Metazoa; phylum Arthropoda; class Insecta; order Lepidoptera; family Tortricidae; genus Acleris; species Acleris sparsana. The sequence continues at coordinate 3,779,865 of OV281292.1, forward strand.
GAACATCTTTTTCAGCTAATTACAGGTCTAACAGCAATACAAGGAATAATTCAATTTGCAACAAATGTGGTCAACAGCATCGGTACAAATGTCCAGCACTAGGCAAAGTCTGCAAAATATGTAAGAAAATGAATCATTTTGCAAATTACTGTTTCTTCAAAAACCAGAACAACAATAAGAATGTAAGTTTAGTTAATAGTTCTCAAAATGGTGAAAATTGTAATATTGAAAATAGTCAAAGTAATTTTGAGGGAAGTACTGTAAATGATTTTATAATTGGTACAATTAATTCAAATTCAAATTTAAATAATTGGCAAATTAATTTAAATATTCATGGAAATATGGTTAAATGTCAAATTGACACTGGTGCAGACATTAATGTAATTTCATTAAACACTTTGAAAAATTTAGAAGAAATGTGTAATAAGAAAATTCCTATTCAAGAGTCAGACAAAAGAGTTTTTTCATTTTCAGGCCAGATGATCGAAAATTTAGGTTCTGTCAGACTTGAATGTTCTTTTGACCATAAACTGAATATACTAATTGAGTTTGTAGTAGTAAAATGCGACTGTTCTACAATTCTGGGCTGGAAGACATGCGAGGAATGCGGCATTGTAAAACGTATTTTTGAACTAACCCAAAACATAGACTCATTAACCAATAAGCAAGAACAAAGGTCAGTACAAATAGTTATTAACAAGTATTCAGATACTTTTGAGGGATTAGGTTGCTTACCAGGAACTGTTCATTTACAATTAGATTCAAGTGTCACACCAAAGATTTGTCCTGTTAGAAGAATACCATATGCATTACAAATAAAGCTTAAAAAAGAACTAGACCGAATGGAACAATTAAAGGTAATTGAAAAAGTTACAAAACCGACTGACTGGGTGAATTCAATTGTCCCGGTAGAAAAACCTAATGGTGATTTGCGTATTTGTCTTGATCCACGAAATTTAAACAAAGCAATAAAAAGACCCCATTTTCCATACCCTACTTTTGATGATTTACGTTCTCAGGTAGCAGGTGCTTGCATATTTTCAAAGTTGGATGCAAATTCAGGATACTGGATGTTACAATTAGATTCAGAGAGTAGTGACCTCTGCACTTTTAGCACACAATTTGGCAGGTACAAATTTTTAAGACTTCCTTATGGCATTAATTCAAGCGGTGAAATTTTTCATAGAGTCATGACTGATTTATTTAGTGAACTTCCAGGAGTAATAATATTTGTCGATGATATACTGGTCTATGGTTCTACGCAGAGTGAACATGATGAAAGGTTAGAAAATGTATTTATAAAAGCTAAAGAAGTTAATTTGAAGTTTAATAAGTCAAAATGTCAGTTTGGTCAGTCTGAAGTGTCATATGTTGGTCATGTCTTTAACAAGAATGGAATTTCCCCAGATACCTCAAAGGTCGAAGCTATCATGAAAATGCCGAGACCTGAAAATGTCAAAGATCTTCAAAGATTTTTAGGTATGATTAACTACCTTGGTTCTTATATACCTAATTTAGCTCATGAAACCACCTTACTTAGAGATCTTCTTAAAAAACGAAATATTTGGCAGTGGACTTCTCATCAAGAAGATCAATTCAATAAATTAAAATCACTAATTTGTCAATCCCCTGTCTTGATACATTATGATGTGAAAAAACCTGTAAGATTGTCAGTAGACGCGTCCAAAAATGCAGTGGGTGCAGTAATTTTTCATGGACTGAATCCTATTGCATATGCTTCTAAAACTTTAAATAAATCTCAAGAAAACTATGCACAAATAGAAAAAGAATTGTATGCTATAGTTTTTGGGTGCAAGAAATTTCATCAATACATTTATGGAAAAACCACTTATGTTGAAACAGACCATCAACCTCTGGTAACTTTGTTTAAAAAACCACTTTCAGATGTCCCTGCAAGACTTCAACGAATGATGATTGCTATACAGTCATACGATCTCATCGTTTCATATACTAAAGGTACTGAAATGTATGTGTCTGATACTCTATCTCGTGCACCTGTCTCAAAAAGTAATGTAGAAAAATTTAACTTTCATGAACTGGATGACAATGTTATTTGTCAAGTAAACTTATTAACTTCTAATTTGGCAATTACAAAAGAAAAGCAAGATAAAATTATTTCACACACTAAGTCTGATATTTCACTTCAAAAACTTAAAGAATATTTCATGGAAGGATGGCCTACCAGTAAGCAAAATTGTGATCCAATTGTTTTACCCTACTGGAACATCAGGGATGAAATTCATGTTATAAATGACTTAATTTTTAAGAATCAGTCTGTTATTATTCCAAAATCTTTACGTTCAGAAATTCTTTCAATTTTACATGAAGGTCACATGGGCATAGAAAAAACCAAAAGTCATGCCCGTGGTATTGTTTTTTGGCCTAATATTTATCATGACATTGAGATCAAAATTAAACAATGTGAAACTTGCATGACATTTAGTTCTAATAAAACAAAGGAAACCTTACTATCTCATGAACAACCTTCTTTACCCTGGCAAAAAATAGCATCAGATTTATTTGATTACAAAAGTAAAAAATATTTATTAGTCATAGATTATTATTCCAATTACATTGAAATTGCACACTTAAATCAAGACTCTAGAAGTAACACTGTAATAACACAATTAAAGACAATTTTTTCACGTCATGGAATTCCTTTGCAGTTGGTGAGTGACGGTGGTCCTCCATACAACTCCCATGAGTTCCAAAGCTTCATGAAAGACTGGGATATTCAACACATTATGTCAAGTCCTAATTTTCCTCGATCAAACGGTCTTGCAGAAGTTTCTGTAAAAATAGTAAAAAACATTATGAGAAAATGTGAACAGTCAGGTACAGATTTTTATATTGGTCTTTTACAATATAGAACTACTCCCAGAGGTAATCTAAAGTCACCCGCAGAATTGTTAATGTCACGAAAACTAAGAACAAAATTACCTACTAAAACAAGTCAATTAAAGCCGAAAATAGTTCATTTCTCAAGTCATAACAAAGAAAAGTCACTAGAATTAGAAAAAAGAAAGGCATATTATGATAAAAATGCTACTCTACCAGAAGTGTTTCAGTCAAATGATCAAGTATTTTTCAAAAGAAATCCTAAAGATGTGTCATGGTCTAAAGGTACTATTGTGTCAAAATCTAAATATCCAAGGTCTTACTTAGTCAAAGATTGTAGTGGTACAGTCTATAGAAGAAATACACAGCATATTAAGCTATTCAAGTCAAGTCTCTCACAATCAAAGTCAGTGATAAATGAAAGTCATAAAATGACAGACTATAATAATAAAAATAAATTTTATCAGTCACATAACAAAAATATGTCTAACACAAATCATTCTTGTCGTATGTCTGAGTCCAAGTTAACTCAGAACAAGCAACTACAGTCAAACTCAACAAACAGTCAAAGGTCAAGTCAGTCAGGTCTGATAGAGGAGGATGATAGGGAAAATCGTTATTATTATAATATTCCTAAATATCTATACTGTCGAAAGGAAAACAATGTTGAACAAAATGTAAACTTAAGTGAATCCTTTGAGTCAGCTCAGTCGAGTCAGTCATCAAATACAAATAGTCAAGAAGAGTTGAACGAGTCAAATGTACAATCCCCAACTAGTATACAGTCTCCTATATTTATTGAAGTTAATGATGATATGCAGGATATTCAATTCTTGTCAGAAAATGATATAATATTACAGTCAGATAGTCACTCTACTAATAGTAATAATAATGGAGAAGACTTACCCGAATTATTAGAGATGAACATAAGTTCAAATACTCCAGAAATGAGATATTCATCTAGAGGGAGGTTATTAAAGAAAACCAAAAGATTGAACATGTAACTAATTTATTTTAAAATGTAAATGACAATTTTATGTACAATTTTAATACTAGTATGCATGAGTCTTCGCATGCGATTTGACGAACCAATGTCCAGGTGAATAATTAATATTGTATAATTTTATTTTAATATTAACTTATTGTTTGAGTGATTTCTTTTAATGTAAACAGTATTTTTAACCTAGAAACCTGAATGTCAGATATGTCAAATTAAATGTCTAATCAAATGTCAGTCGATGTAATGTAGTGTTGCCATTTAATCTTAAGAAAGGGCATGTAGTAGTCTATGGTTTCTTATCTATGGACAAACATATTAAAAAATAAAGGATTAGAGATTGACAGACTCCTGAACACGCAAGTCGTATAGTTTTATTTATTCCCTTTCATCCAAGCCACAAGACCTCGGAGAACTCCATAACCCACACCCCAAGGAGTACAGAGACGACGTGTCAAATTGTTCTGATTTAGGTTTAGGCTTGTGAACCATTAAATGTTTAAAATAAAATGCCTTGTTTTATAGCTCCTATGCCATAATTATGGTCAATTTTATCGTAGCAATTTCATCACTAAACGAGTCTTATGAGATTCAGTTGCACTCATAATACGTTGACGTCACTTCAATTACTTTATTTATTTTTAATAAAGATCAATAACGGACTAGGTTCAATATTCAGATTAACTGTAATTGATAATATTATACAATTAATATAATTAAATTAATATAAAATTAAGTTGCAATGTTACGCCATGTTAGTAGGTGCGAGCAACTTTCATAATTGCAAGTGAAAAGGAACGGTGCACCTAACCATCTTTAGACATAACATACCTATACCTTAATAATCTGTGCATCCTACATCGCAGCGAGTTGTAATCAAAAATCAAATAAACAATCTATAAAACATCAATTATTTACTCTGAGCGATCAAGTGGTGATCAATGATTATCAGACTTTTACGCCTTTCTCGCGAATCTGGGGATGCGACAAGCGACTGCAGATAAACTGTGTTGCTGTGGTTTAGGTATCGTTATTGCTATGATTTAAGTTTGTAATATCGATAAGCAGCAAATGTTAATGTTCACAACTGTACAGTTATCTACGGACAAGTGCGGACGGCGTAAGTACGGAAATATTTTGAAATGGCACTTACTAAGGATTTGTAAGCTATAAAGAATAAAGAACAAGAACGCCGTTTATTCCAACACAATGCGGACCGATCTAGAGAAAGAGGCTGGTTCTGTACTTCTTAAGAAGTACGGTCAGTTTTTCAAGCAACAATATCAGGATTGTATATCCATATGCAAAGATGAGAACTGGGAAGAAAATAAAACATTCTTGCCTTTGCAAGTTGTGGTGGAGTCTACCGAGCTCACTCCCATTACGGACTTGGTTTCCTCGGATAATACCCTTATGACAAAAGTATTAAGTGTTTTGTCTTCTCTTTGCATTGAAGTTATGACCCTGAAAAAAGAAGCATATGAAAGGTTTGTTGGTGTTCATTGTTTCTATTATCTGTCGGTTTATCACAAATTCAACACTACGTTATTTATAATTTCCTTTTTTTGGCTACAGGCATTTTGTGTTTCTCGCTGTCCATGATGAGTATGGTAAAAGTGATATCAGTTTGCAAATGGAAGCGATTTGTCAGCTGAGTGCGTTTGCAAGTCGCTGTGAAGAAACCTTAAAGAATCTCTGCTCTCAAATGTTTGCTCTCTTTGCTGAGAGCATTATCAACCTTGGTAAGCAAAAATACTCTACATATTTTATTTAGGTGTTAGACTCCCTAGAATCCCAGTTATCAGTTTAATTATTTATAAATAATAACAACATATTATGCTTGTGTTGTGTAGGTACTGAATTGACACAATCTCATCCTCAAAACATTTATTTGACAAAAACACATTATCAGTACAGTCAACTAAATTTAGACTTGTTGTAGAGCATCTCCCCAGCAATCTAAAAAGAAGGGAAATTTCATGTATATTTTACTGATACTGTATTAACAAACCCAGAACAAATAAGGGGCTTTGAAAAGAATAATGAAATGTAAAAATCAACCTATACCTTTCATAATACTGCTTTTATCCCTGAAAAAAGTTTAAATTTGTGTTGTTCGTGACATATAGCTCCGAAACGGAGATCCTAATAAGAACTTGATTAAAAATAATGGAGCTAGTTTAATTAAGATGATTCATGGCTAGGTTAAATGAACATTGGTTAGGCCATTTAAGAGATGATAGAAAACAGCTCTGAAAGAAGGGTTCTCCATTATTTCCCGTTTGTACAATAAAGTATTCACATACATACATACTTGCTTACATGCTTTTATTTTATGTGTAGTGATCAACAAGCTGGACCGATTCCGCAGTCAAACTGTGTAAACAGTTTTGTGGAACAATGCATAATATGTAATATTTGTGTTTGCTATAATAAATAAATAAATAAATAAATAATAGTAAATATCAAGGGTTTTCATCTAATAGTTAACTAAAACTTGTGTTCTTTCATGCTTTACATATGAGTGCCAGACCATTGCAAAGAAAGAATTAAATATAAGTTAAATTAGTTTACAATCATGTAGTTAAACAATGCATTGGCATAGTTAGTAGTGAGCCTGCCAACAAAGCTAGTGTTCCTGTCTTCAAATCCCGGTAAGGGCAGATATTTGTCTGATGAACCCAAATATTTGTTCCTGAGTCAGGGATGTTTTCTATGTAGTTAAGTATATATTTATCTATTTAGGTATTTATATTGTTGTTTGGTACCAGCCTCTAGGCAAAGTTTGGGTCTAGGTCAATTGTTGTGACATTGTCCCCTGATATTTATTATTTATTATCTACTATTGGCTGTTTATTACACATGTTTCTTAGATATTGTTTACAAAATCATTATTTTCGTGAAGCGATATTTCTTTTCGCCTTATTTTCCATTCTTAATTTGACCCAATGTCATTTTTCTTATCTTAAATTCTCAGTAACCAAACCAACCAAACCATTACCATTATGCAACCAAATAATTTTTAGGATTTATTATCTTATGATCTAGCCTAGCCATTCTGGAATTAGGTTATTTTTGTAAAGGGGGCGTCCATTAATTAGGGGGGGTGATTTTACCGATTTTTGACCTTCTCTCTGCTCTTGGTGAAATGTCATGCGATCCGGCTCGACCACAAACTCTACATTGGACTATGTTCAGTAAATTGTCTTTCAAATTGAAATATATCTTGTGTTTTTCATATTTTTAGCCAGAATCCAACTTCACTACATAATCAATCATATAGGGGAAATGTTTACCGTTCTTGTCTTGTTGGAGCTCCTTATATCCAACTCAGCATTGATAAGAAACTGGAGTAAATACTGCAAGTATCTTAAGTCTATGAAACAAAGCACAGAAGCTGTAGAATTGACTGTTGACCAATTCAATGCTGTTTTGGGAGCTATTGATAAAATTACATCTAGAGTTATGAGTGATGACATAGTTCAAAATTCCCTCAATAGTCTCCTTGGCCTGAGGAAAAGCCTGATTGACAAAAATTGCTCATTGATAGCAGATCAGTTTAGTCACTACCTGAGACATGCTATAGCCAGCCTGGACAAACTGGTTCAGGACAAACCCAATGTCAGCAATATGTATAAATGCATTAAAATTAATGCACTTTTTGTATTATATTCTCATCTGTTTGGAATAAATGATAAGAAGATCTTCAAGTCATTGATTGAACTCAACACTAAGGTGATTATAATAATTCCTTTACATATACATAGATAAATAGCAAGTAAAATTATAACCCCTACCAATAACATAAATATATTAGTGAGTTTTTCAGTTTGCCTGCTAAGGCGCTCATTCAATTTCTCAAGGAGATCGCTTGAGTTCCAAATAAAGACATAGAAAGGATACCTGATTTATGTCCCAAAAAAAAAAGTAGTTCCAGAATAAAAAACGATAAACTATGCGGTCGGAAAATTGCAATACTTACATAATGTAAACTTTCTAATTTGCAGGCACACAGCATACATGTGATAGGTACCACAGTTTGGTTCCCAGAACAGTTTCTTCAAAGGTTTTTGTCATCTCTTTGTGGAAGCCATGGAAAGATGTCCCAGGCAATGCTAAGGGCCCGACAGGCTTACATGACTAGCAAGAAAACAAGCATCGCTCGCGATGTAACTACACTGCAGGCCGCGTGTACTCAGTGGGTGCTCAGTGTAGAGGATATCTACTGCTCCAGCCGTCGGGAACTGGGGGCTGCAGAAATGAATGTACATTCTAAAACTCTTTTAGATGGTCTCGACCTTGCCTCCAACATACATTATTCTATTTTAACGTTAATTAACTTGCACCTTTGTTTGGGAGTGCCCTTATCGAAAACAATGTTAAAATCGTTGTTTGAAGTGATTGAAATATTAAAAATTGTAAAAAATGCAATTACCCGAAATCATAATCAAATCTTGCATTCATTAAACATGATCATTCAACATTTGACCTTTCAATCAACATGCTCAGTTTTAGAAGTGAAAAAATCCTTAATGAATGATAAAAATTATGCTAATAAGAGATTGGACGATCTTACGTGCATTGTGATAGCGGAACGTTCCTTGAAGGGAACAGTGACTCTGGAGCGCAACGTAGCAGCCAATGTAGCTCTAAGCTTCATTCCTGAAAGCATTTATCTCGAAGACAGCTATGAAAGACTGGGACTGCTTCTTGAAAAAATACAAACATTAACTAATCTTATGAACTCCCTGGATGACTTATGTAACTGCTCATGGGTCCTGTGGCACCAAAATATCATACCGATTTATTTTGAGCATAACTTCACTGTCCAGTTGAATGTTCTAAAATTGAAATATTTCTTATTGGTATTGGAAGACTGTGTAGTGCTCTTACACAAGACTGATCAACAGTTTATGGAAGACAAAGCGAATGAATTGCTTGATATCATAAAATTGCATATATCTGAAAATGTTCTCAGAACCACCAATCAAAACATAGAAACGAATTTACGGTTGCATATACATTCTCACCTTCAGCTGGATGTGGTGAACCCCTTCTCAACGGAAATGACCAAAAAGTTGCTGCTGGTGATTGACACCTTCAGAGTTCAATGTGTCTACATGGCTGTTGTTCCCTCGATAGAACATTATTTGTCGAAAATGTATTACAATTTAACTACTGTAGTGTTATCGGATTGGAAAACCTATGGAGAAATGCGTCAAATGGCCAAGTTTAAATTCAATCTAACAACAGTTCAAGACAATCTTCCAACGCAGACTTTAGAGCAAGGTTTAGATGTTCTTGAAATAATGCGCAACATACATATATTCGTGGCTAAGTACCTCTACAATCTTAACAACCAAATATTTATTGAAAAAAGTAGCAATAACAAACACTTGAACTCTATAAATATCAAGCACATAGCCAACTCCATAAGGACTCATGGCACCGGAATAATGAACACAACAGTCAATTTCACATATCAATTCTTGAAGAAGAAATTCTTTACCTTCTCTCAATTTATGTACGATGAGCACATAAAATCGCGACTTGTTAAGGATTTGAGAAACTTTAAAGAGATAGCTGATACCAACGGAAATATGTATCCATATAAGAGTGCTGAAAAGTTTAACAAGGGCATAAAGGTGCTTGGTTTAGCTGAAGATGGGCAGAGTTATTTGGATTTATTTCGAGATCTCATAAGTCAAATTGGCAATGCTATGGGTTATGTTCGAATGATACGCTCCGGAGGAAGGCATTGCTGCTCGGAAGCCACCACGTTCTTACCTTCTTTGGAGCGAGCAAAATCATTCAAAGAACTGTCAGAGGAAAGCGATCTCGACCCAAAAGCTATTGAGGCGTCCGAAGTCTTAGACAGCAATATCAATTGTTTGGTCACCAACTTTATTCAGGGAACGGAATATTTCAAATTACTGTTAGACGTCTTTACGCCAGTGTTCAGAAATCCGAAAAATGTTCATCTTAAATACTTCTACATTATTGTGCCTCCGCTGACTCTAAATTTTGTGGAACACATGATATTATCAAAAGACAAGATGTCTAAACGGAATAAAGTTGGGGCGGCGTTCACTGATGATGGATTTGCTATGGGGGTAGCTTATATCCTCAAATTATTAGATCAGGTAAGTTACATAATTAGCTTTATTTTTATGTCAGTCAGTCAGTAGGCAAAGTTCAAAATTCCTAATACGACTATTTCGAAAGTCGAGTCGTCTACTTCCTAACTTGTTTTTTTAAACTCATAGGTTATCGGTTTACGAGTATAGTACGCGAGTAGAAATAATATATTTGTGTAAGTGCACAATTACTAAAAGTGTACCCCCTCTAATAAATCGGTTCGCGGCATTGTACCCATGATGCTGGCTGCGTTACCTCTCTGGATAGTTAAACCTATCCTTTAGGAGAGGTAAGCGCCAGCTCTGGAAACCCCAGAGGCATCGATAAGTTTGGGAGACGGTCTTTAAAAAACATTTCATGTCAGCAGACCAAGGTCCCAGTCTTCACTGCATGCGCCGCAAATTCGTAATCATTAATTAATGATGAATATTTGCGACGCTTGAGGGTCTGGGCCTGATCAGCTGCTGCGCCGGCCTGATTTCGGGTTGCTTGTATGTGAGATAGGGCAAAAGTGTCGGCCCAAGTTGCGTCCCATACCAGCGCCCTACATAACTTCGACGGCATCAATGTAGCTCCGTTGGGGCGCTTACCAGTGTCTCTGATCATATCGGCTGGTTCTAAGACAGCAGATACAGAGGTGGTGGCAAGCGAACGACGCCTTGAAGGAACAAGCGGCCGGCACTCCTGAATGTGCATATTTTGGCTGTTCTTTTAAAAAATACTTTCTAACATATTTTTTGATAAAGTGAATATTTTCGGAAATAAGCTTTAAAATTTGTATAAATGGTCCTCCTCCCCCTTGATCTTTAAAACCGTATGTCCAAAAATATGAGAAAAGTCATAAAGGTAATTTTTTTTTTGTTGTAAAGGCTTTTTCAGAACTACGAGCATGGTCCGACATGCACTTGATCGTTTTTTTATTTATTTATTTACTATAGAGAATTACACGATAAAGTTCATATGAAAAGTCCTGCAAAGCTGTTAAAGAACAGTTCGACTGCAGCAAGTCTGTTTTGAAAGAAAAAAATAAAATTCAATCATAAAATGTATTCCCTTTTGCTTTATTTTATCTATGAATACCAATTACCAGTTGCAGTCAGCAAATGTGTTTACTTACATAGCAAATTCTTTCAGGATTCAAATTACGAAGCCCTCCATTGGTTTGATTCAGTCTGGAAACACTTTGACGAAGAGAGGAAACTCCTTGAAGAACAAAAAGCTAAAGGATCAGCTCAGTTACAACAGGCATTGGCACTTACAGAAAAGAAAATCAACACTTTGGAAGAAGAGTTCAAACTTCTTTATTATAGTCTAACAAGTGCTAGAATATTTTTTAGATAATTTAATGTATAGTACAAATGAAAATCTATATTTTATACAAACAAGAAAAATCCTGCATTGCTGCTCCTCTAAGGTTAAGCATTCTATTGTAAATGAAATGATTTTATATCCATAAAATATTACGAACGTAAGTTGTGGTGTTCGATACCACCACGAAAAAGTGCCTTTTATTATGCTTTAATTTTGTTTGTTTTCTATTCAAATTATACAGTGTTTTTGTTCGGAGTTTAGTAAATCTTGTTGATGCTCACCTGCCTTCTAGAAATAAAACAACTGTTATTAGAAGTAGTTTGTTTTATTTCATTAGATCTTGTATCTTTAAAATTAATGTTGACTTAAAAACTACTTTAATGCACCCCGAATATTATCCGTTACTACATCTATAATACTCTCATCGGCAACGCGTTGATTGCAAAATGTAGATACATAATAGCTATGTAAATTGACAAAAATATATTATATTCACAACAACCCCAGTCAAAGAGTAAGCATTTTTCACTAATCATAAATTACAATAGTACATTGTGTATTAAGTGCAGTAAGTATGGAATTACGATCGAGGCTCTTGTATAAGCCCGAAGTCGAAGACTGAGGTTCGTAATTCCCGTACCGCCCGTGAAACATACAATGTTTTTCATCACATTTGCGAGTAAATAAATAAAGTTATAGGGCAGAAAAGTCTTATTTATAAACAACTTAATCCGAAATAGTTTGGGTAGTGTTGTTAATTGTAAACGGCACTACTGGTAGTGCGGCTGGTAGTCATTGCCAAAAAATGAAAAAAAATATAGTCACTGTACAATTACTAAAATTAAGACAAACGTTTTTTTAAAACAAAATTTAAATAATTATGAATTAATAATACACAAGACAGCACAACTATTACTACGAAATACGTCAACTTTTCTTAAAGCGGCTGGCGGGCTTTTTGCCCACGCCACAGATTATACAAATGTTTCGTTCAGAAACGTAAAGGGAAAATACGTAGGTATACAGCCATGACGGAGCAAAATAAAATTTTACGTTTTGATACAAAAAATATTAAAATCTTATTAAGAACATTCGTTGAGTATTTAAGTAACATGTATTGAGAATGCAATGAAATTCCTTTTTATTCCTGGTGTGCTGTGCTATCAATTAAAAAAAAAACACTTACCGACCTTGGGTTTTATGACAAAAAGAAAGTTCGAGCGTTTTATATGGGGAATTACGGCTAAGTTAACCTGTATGTTTAGATACTGTTTACGTGCAAGTGTGATGAAAAATATTATTTACATGTTTTAAGAATGAACATAAATATGTTTATTTAACACATTACGAATAACACTGAAATTTAAAAATATATAAAACGAAGAGCTCTTGTCGGTGGATTTATTGCCAATTTTCTCTGATCTCTACCAGCTCTACAGTTCCCGATACGACAATAAATATACTACGAGAATCTAAATTCTTAGGAAACGTAGCTGCAACATGTAGTGTATTGAAAGTTACAAATTGAAACTTCATGCAAGATCAGATGTCAGGAATCATAAATCTTGCCTTTTATTTGCTGTTATTACTTACACAAATTGACACTAAAAAGTCATCAATTCTAATTAATTAATTATAATTTATAATATTGTTTTGTAAGACTGTTTGTCCCTAAATAAAAACAAATAAAATGTCACTTTAATCAATACCGCACGATTCACTCGTTTGTTTAGCATAATTTCATAGGTCTGTTCTCTTATTCTCAAACTTACTGGGTTGCGAATGAACAACGGCTCGCGTATCTGTCCTGCCACCGAAAGCCAGAACTCTTCTGTAGCCAATACATTTAAATACCGCATATTGGATTTTGGGATTGGTTCAGTACATTTATTTTAAGGGGGTAAAGTAGAAATAAAATGTTTTTTTCCGTACCGGTATATTATAATATCCTTCACTTTTCCAATGTAAAGACTTCATTCAATAACTTTACAAGTTATTTGAGCATTATGTTACTGACTTAAATGTTCTAATGATACGTATCGGTACAATACTCGGCACGACGTCGTGTTATGAGGGTTGCCACACAGCTCTCCAGCAACTTCGTGTGACAATCCTTACGGCATAATCTTGCCACGGATATGACGTCGTGTCGTTGATCTTTTGAACGCCACTCAAACATGTTTGTTATGGTTTGCAATTTACACCTTATTGATACGAAAACTTGTGACGGCTGTAGCCGTCGTGGCGTCAGTGGCACGACTGTCATTCAGTTGACGACCAGAGCCGTCTGTGGCGTTCAAAAGGCCGGAACCGTAACACGACGTCGCCACCTGCAAGGCTGCAACGATGGGACACCGTATCGTATCACGTGTTTTGGGCCTAAACTGAACTAGGAAACTACGGGCTGAGGCCTCGCCCAACTTCACCATAAACGGTCTCGCTCGCGCGTCGCGTCGGCCGCGGCTCGCATCTACCTTCCGCTATTAGATGTTGCACGTCTATTCAGCCAGGTCGAGGTCGTACGGGCGCTGCTTGCGGCGCGCGTACGTGTTGTAGACGCGCACGGTGAGGCGTCAGTCGTCGTGCTCGTGCAGCTGCGCCAGCAGCGCCGCGCGCCGCGACTCCAGCTCGGCGTCGCTCCACGCTGCGCCCGCCGCCGACCTGATTATCCATAATTATAATGGTGTAATACATATATTAACCTAACCATCATACAAGAGTTAAAACCTCGTCACTCTGCTCGAGGCGGCCGTAACTTCCACTTTTAAATTAAGATGGATCGGAAATATCCACAAGGAGGGTATAGAAGCGACCTCGCTCCGCTAAACGCGCGGAGGCGGGTCGCGGGGATGTAAGAGGCGCCGCGATTGCGGGAGAAGTTGTCTCGGTCTCACTTCTCTCCTGTCCGCGAGCGCTGCAGTTTTGAAGCAGATTTTTGTTGTTTAATGGCGATTATTAATATTTTCCCACATTTAATATTGGAGTTGCAATAGGAAAAGGTTCGTCACTTTTGGATCGGAACAGCATTGAAATATATGTGACTACCGTTTTTATTGATTGATCTTATAATTGGACGGCTATTGAATTCTACAAATACGTAAAAAAAAACTGACACAAAACCTAAATTTAAAAAGATGTTTAATGAATATTTAGGCTTAAGCTTTTTATCAAAATAATGTATCTAGTCTATTGTACAAAAATAACACCTAACATGATCCTAAAAATAACGTAATTGGGGTTATAATAATAAATTGGTTCATTTGATTTTATTATATAAAAATGTGTGAATATTTACGGAAATCACTTTATTTTCGTCGTAAGCAAAAATATTTGAAATAGAGTAGTGGGCACTGACCTGTCCTTCTTGTCGCGCTTGTCCTTCTTCTTCTTGGGCTTGGGCGGCTCTTGCGGCGGCTCGGGGCTGGCGGGCGCGCTGCGCTTGCGCCGCCGCGGCCGCGACGGCGACGAGTCCGACAGCCCGCCCTCCTCCGGCGTCGGCGAGCGCTGAGTAACCATTACATCCATTCAACCTTCCGTACTTAATAAAGTATCGTGAAATCATTCAAGCTCTTAAGTAATAGATTGTTCGACAAGGACATGTAACGAGTCTTTTATCCGTGACGTATTTATACGCCCGAGCCTATACGATGGCGAGGAAATGAAACAGTCTAAACATTAAGAGAAAACAAAATAATAAGAGCTTACGTACTGACCTTGGGTCTGACGCCATTCTGCTTAAATATAAGTAGATTCTATTTAGTAGTATACAGAAGGCATATCATTAAAATGATTGTAGTAAAATTGTCTTTTTTAATACGGAGTTTTGTTCTGCATCTGGCTGCACTTTATACTTTAGAACATACAAAGCTGACAACTAGCAACAAATTAAAATAACAAGTGTGAATAAGCTATATTTTAAGAGTAGGTATTAGATGACTATTGTTGCCATTATCTACACTAGTGTTTTAAATCCATAGTCGCACCCTGCCGTCCTATTGACGTGTCACGGTTGCATCAAAGGACGTAAAAAAATTAGTGATGACGCTCGATTTAATGGACTGAAAAGAATATAGCTGTATACTGACGGGCGCGGGCGAGTGCTTGCGGTGCTTCTTCTTGGTTTTCTTGTGCTTGCGGTCTTCGTCGCTCCAGGCGGCGCTGGGCGGCGAGGCCGAGCGCGCCGGCGTCGCCGAGCGCGAGCGAGACGCCTCCTGCAACAACACCCACGACATATACAGGGGGGCCGACATTCGGAACGAGCCTGATGAACCCCTCCACTATAATATTGTTTATATCTTATTGGGCCTATGACAGATGACATTTGGTAAATTTAGTGATGCTGCTAATTAAATTGCATTTTATTTCGATTATCGATAACGTTATAAAGGAAATGTATTCGATGTTATAAATTAATTTGCTAATTTAATTTACCTGTCTACTATAAAATCGTCTAACAGTAACATGACGCTAGAACTATTGCCATCGTTTGGTTAGGTCTAGATAGCTGGTTTTTTATGTGGTGAAATAAAACACAATGACATTCAATGATTAAAATCGTATCGGCAAATCAATTTGGTCAAGGAACGAGGTTATTGACAAACAGTATCAACGGTCCGGTTCGCATATAAGAAGGAAAAGTAATTAGATTTAATTATTTTGTTTTCATAATTCGTTTTTAAAAATGCGTAATACAATAATTTTTTTTTTTTAAACGAATTTGCTATCTTTTTTAAAGTTAGTCGACTGCTAAATTGGTCGAAACAACATTCGCGTGAAATGTAATATCCAATCTGTCACAGGCCTAATAAGATAGGAAAAATATTATACATTTAATGAAGAAGCAAACGTTCGAAGCGGGGAGGCGGCGCCCTGTGTTACTAAGAACTCCACCACGCTTTGGGAACGCTTTTTAGTATGGAAAAGCGCCACAATACTCCAGTGCGTTTTTTTCCCGATATGCTCGGATATGTTCACATTATAAAAAAAAAACCATTTCCACCAAACAATTTATGAAATTTCCATTCAAACCAGCGTTATTTACGCATTATTGAAGAAAAGCATGATACAAGTCTTGGTTGGGAAGTGTCTCTACCGCGCTGACTCATACTCATCCCGCAACGACGTTTTTTCCGGTCTCTACAGTAATGTACTATTTATAGCCAAACTGGCTGGCAGACAGACCGCTGGTCCACCTGATTGAAAGTTGTCACCGACTTCCTAAGATTTGAACTCTGTGTTTTCACGAATCGAAACCTCAATAACCCCAATAGTAACAGAAGGTTCACTATAATTAATTAAGTTTTTGTAATTACTGTAATTAGCATATCATTGCTTTGTTAAATTTACAAACACAAATATAAGTCAAAACGATGTACAGTCAAGTACTTAAATTTGGGACCCACCTTAGGTCCAAAGTCAATTTGACATTGTACAACAATAAGGTTCAATTCAATTATTTTTTTGTAGCTTATGGCTTCATCGAGGCTGTCGATGATTCCGCCAACGTCAATGTCAAAAAGAATATACGTTAAGAAAGTTCGTACAAGGTCAATGTTAGGAAAGGCGCGTGATGGATCACGCGCTTTTCTGAAGAAGAGAATTTCCTAAAACTTACAAATGACTTGACGACTTCAACCATATTTATCTTGAAATGGATCACAAATTAACGTTCGTGACAGTACCTACGTCACAACCACGACCTATCTCAAAACGTACGATTAACCGTTTCATCTTTTAACTTTCGAATAAAAGTTAAACGCTACATTCTCGATTTTAAAACAGTCAGTTTCAAATTTGTGAATGTATGCCATGCACTTCACAGTTGAAGAAGGTTAACTTTTATAATTTTGGACATGTTACTAAAAGCCGAATATTGTTAACCCATTGTTATGATAGAAATAAAAAACATACCGGGGTTGCAGAATGCTCGCGCTTCTTTTTCTTGGACTTCTTTGCTTTCTTTGGTTTGAGGTGGTGGTAGTGCATACAGCTCTCTTCTTGCTCGTGTTGGAAGTCCTGCGGGGAGTGTGTGTTCATGAGTGCATACAGTTTATTCACACAACAATATGTAACGTGCTACTAGTTGATACAAAGAAAACATAATGAAAAAACATTTTTTTACAAGCTTTTATTTAACTTGCTCTGTTCATATGTATGTTTGTAATTTGTCCGTTAAAATTTGGACAAATGGACCACATATGTAAACCCAATGACAATGCAGTACTATGTTATCAAGGTGCTGATCTGATAATGGAGTCGGAAGGTGGCGACAGGATCTACGCTATACATAACGCAGACCCACCGTGTATGGACTTGGGACTCATTAGTTTGGTCTTGATAAACAAATAATGACAATGCAAAAAAAAGTTATGTACAATAGCTTGTCCCAAACATGAAATTTTTCATAGAAACTTATCTATACCTGGAATAGGGAATAAGCATGAATTTTTTAAATCGCATTTCTCAACAATATATTAAGGTAGTACCGTAAAAGAGATCACCAAAAGTGAAATTAAAATCGACCAAGAAATACGGTTGATACAAGCTTTTACACAGAAATCAGACACAGAGATCCGATATACACTGTGACGTCATGTAACAGTCGGCCATATAAACTCCATTTTAAATTCTGTTTTGCTAGGAAGAGATAGGAACAAATAATTGTTGGCTTAAATCTTGGTTATTTTTATAGCTATTCTAAAATTGTTTTTTCTCAACTGTTTGCTAGATGAATCAGCTTTTATTAAAGCTGTGAAAAAAGTCATAAATATTCCCTTTTCTGTTTTGAAAGGCATGAGGAGGATTATGTCAGATGAGGTGGACAGACCAGGTGAAAGCAGCAGTTGACCACCCCTTGCAGGTTTGCATCAGAAAAGCCTCCACCCGAGAAGAATGGCGACGAATAGTGAATCGGGTTACCGAACCTAGAGTGATGATCACGACCACTCCGCCAAGAGTATAACGACCAAGAAGAAGGTTTTAAGAGACTGGTTGTTGTTCAAACCTTGTATATGCGCTGGCGGTCCTCGTCGGCGGGAACGGCGGCGAACTCGGGCGCGCTGAGGTCGAGCTTGTCCTTGACCTCGTCCCACGGCAGCGAGTGGTCCACGTTGGCGGTGCTCAGCCCCCACTTGAACGCACTCTCCATCTTCTTCTGAGCCTTCGACTCTTCTTTCAACTTCTCTTTGTTCCTAGCTTCGGCCTGGAACGTGTACATTATCGTTGATTTCATATTGGATGGGTTGTATATAAGTCACGACTCAAGTCAGAACTGTCAAGGAACCCATGAAATGTAGGATACACTATAAAAAAAAAAAAAATATCAGCCTCCGTATATATTGAAAGAGAGCGGAAGGGTCGTAAGTGGCCGCCCTAGGCGTACTTTTTCGAATAAAATCGGACAAATGCTGGATAAGGGTCCAATCTTAAGTACCCGAAACCGACGTGCGTGCATGACTCGATGTATGAATGTACAAGAAGCGAAAAAGAATTGTCAGGATCGTAGCAGGTGGAATTGGTATCTGACTGCTCCTCTGGAAAACAGGCGTGATTTAATATATGATAAATGCGATTTTATTAAGGGATCGCCCATATTAAAAGCGCACTGGGAACGCTTTTTTTTAGTATTAGTATAGGAAATCCGTGTTTGGTTCTAAAAAAAAATATGTGAAAAAGGATAGGATGCAGTCATGCAAGCGCGTCACCTGATAGTAAGTGATCATCGCGACCCACTAACACCCGCAACACCAGAGGAATCGCAGGTGCGCTGTCGGCCTTTGAGAAAAGAATAGGCTTGTTTTGTGAAGGCCCCCAGGTTATGTTGTGAATATGGATAACAAGAGATAATAAAAGCCGACATGCCTTTTCGAGCAGCGAGTTGTACGTGAGCTTGACGTTGCCGGCGTCGAGCGCGGCGGACTTGCTATCCTCGCACACGACGGTGGCGAACTCCTCGAACGTGGTGTCGGGCTTCACCTCGAACTCCTTCTCCTTCAGGATCTCCTTGATCACTTTCTTCTCGTCGTGGAAGCGCGCTTTCAAGTTCTCTACATAGAACTTGAACAGGTCTAATGGTGTTGATCCCGTCTGACCTAGAATTAAGAGAAAGAGGGCTATGGTTTTCGCTGCAGACACGGTAACCGGACGATTTAAATAAGTTTCTTCGTCTACCGGTTAAAGACGAGTTATTACCGGTTAGGCTGCCTGTCCACTGGAGCGGAGCGATACAGCGGAGCGGTGCGGGAGGAATACAACCGCCAATAGGAGAGCTGCAATGAGAGAGGCTAGGAACATGAAGTATTCCTATTGGTGGATTTTTATCTCGCTAATCGCTCCGCTGCCTCGCTCCGCTCCAGTGGACAGGCAGCTTTATTCATATATTTTACTATTTGTATTGCTAAAAACTTAAATACTGGTTTGGTTTTACTGGTTTTATAAGTGTTTGCGGATTAGTTAATTGCAATATGAATACCTGTAATAGTGACATATCTGTGGTCGAACATTACAGGTAGGTAAGTGTTACAGATGTAGTGCATAATTGTTTTCCTTCGTATTTTGTCGGAAATGTTCGTATTTGTCATGCTACTTCAGCCAACCTCAGTACTTTTTGTACTGTGACATACTGAAATAGCAAGATACGTTCGTACGTTTCCGTGAAAATACGAAGGAAAACAATTATGCACTACATCTGTAACTGTCAGTATAGTATTGATATGTTATTTCGGTAATGTTGAACGGAAAATGCCAACAATAAAGTACATAAAATTGACACATTAACTGGATGGACTGAATATCAGGTCGTTTTAGTACCTTAGTGGCTCGCGTCTTCGAGGATTGATAACACAATAACTTAATATACCCCGTAATATTTGAGTGTGAATCGTACCTAGCATGGCCGAAAACCGCATATCAGCTGAGATGACCGGGTAAAGCTCCACCCAGAGAGACATCGACGTCAGTTTCCCTTCTTCGTGCAGACTGTCCAATAACGCCTATAAAAAAAACCCTTATTAGTAAAATATGAAACCATGACCATAAAATACATATGCTATCTATAGTACGTTGCAGAGGGTAAAAAGTACACAATTTATGGATGAGTCATATATAGAGCCGGAACGAAGATGAGCTCCTCTAGTCTACGCATCCACTAATTGCCCTTGCTACCGAGGCAGACATAATGTTTTTCTTAACTACTGCAAGGAAATAAAACAAACATTAAGAAACATACCAAAAAATTATCTCTATTTTTCCTTTGCTGTCGTTTATTCCGTTTTTTCAGCTGTTCTTTTTCTTGCAAATATTCAGTTTCCATGTTTTTGATGTGCTGTTCAAATACTGTAACAATAAACGTACTAGTTAGAAAATGAGAGTAAAAAAAATGATTTTTAATAGAACATTTGCTTTAAGGGGCTTCTAAACGGGCCATGTTTTGCTGCAATTTGTGGCCGGCAACTAGTGCTATCTTACTCTTACTTCGTATGTTAGAGCAAGATGCGTATAGTTGCCGGCCACACATTGCCGTGAAAATGTTGCTCGTTTAGAAGCCCCCTTATAGTAAATAAGCCCACGACGGGCCATCGTGGAATAGGGCCTTCAACTTGTAGTTTGCATAGCATGGCAAACATGTTCAGCGCGTGAGTGACACATTTTGTAATTGACGTAAGGTTTTGAAATATTTACCACAGTACTTTGTACAGTCAGCGTCATATAGTTTGTAGCATCCAAAGTAGCCAAATAGTTCGTTACACGCCCTTGTTACTACGGTAATAATGACGTGTAACGTACTATTTGGCTACATTGGATGCTACCAACTATATGACGTTGACTGTACTCAGAAGTCCGAGCTTAACTTGTTTGTGAGCCAAATAAACAAATGCAATGTCGGCAGTACAGTCAAATATTTAAATCAATCTGACATTCTACAGCAATAAGGTTGAGTTTCCTATCAATTAAAAATGACTTGGCTTCTCTAAAAACAATGACATCTTCAAGCATATTTTCTTGGAAATGGATAGCCAATTAACGTCCCTGACCGTACCTATGAGCGCGTCCTCCTTGTCCATCCCGAGCAGGCTGACGTCGTTCTTGAACGCCGAGTTCTCGAGCAGCAGCACCTGCGCCTCGCTCCACGTGCTGCTGTACGTTATTTCGCTCATGTTCTCCAGAACCTTAAACAACGGTCACACGAGTGATGAATAGGCGGATGTGCGAGTGCACCCAAAGTCGAGACGTTCAGGAGGGGGAGGACGAGCCGAATCTCATCCAATCTTACTTTGGGGAGAGGGGGGTCTTGGTGAAATCACGTATTTTGTTTTCCGCTAAAATACAGCAAAACTGCGAAATGGGTTAAATCAATTAAAACATGTTGCTTCACTAAAATATCACATCAAATTCATTACATATAGACATTTTCCATAGATAGGTTAAACCACAGACCACAGAAACAAGGGAGATATGTTATGGGAGCGTGGTTCGTGACGCCTCATTATGGTCAAAATGACCATATTATCGGCACAAGGCGCTTCAAGCGTTGCCTTAGTCGCCCGCTGATCGCTGTCAATATACGAGCTCCGTTTAAATGGTAAAATTACTGTTTGTAGTGTCAAAGGGTGCAAAAATCGAAGTTCAAACGTTAATTTTAAATCAAGGGGCATCGCATACCACCGGTACATTTCGCTTTTAAGCATTATTTCTATTTTTAATTGAATATTTAATGTTTGTATGGATTTCTAAGCGTAAGGATGTGGACATGATTTCTATCGACTATCGATAAATGGCTTGGTCTACAGCGATCAACAGAATTAAACGTGTTAACAGTTCAAGTTATTTATCCTCCCTATAACACGCTTAAAAAATAAGGTAAATAATTAAACTAATTTTCACGTTATAAATATAAAATTAAATTTCTGTTATACCTATAATATAACGAACGTCATATAAAGGTTACACTGTAAGAACGTATTCTGAATAACTTACGTAAATACGTAACGGTACGTAAAATCTGGATTCGTTTCAACCGTATTGCAGATTTAATCCATTGATTGGATTTTAGATAAAAATTTACAAATAAGATAAAAATACATTAACCAACGACAAAGGCAAAGGGCTCGATAGTGAGCTGTGCTTGCGCACACGCTGATTGTCAGCCCGCGCCGACTCACTGGCATCAAAGATCATTTTTAAAAATGGTTCAAGGCTGGTTCATGGTTCTGTCTAAGTTATTTGTACCATTTATAAAATAAAGTATAGATAAACAACTACCACGAACTACTGGTTCGTCCCAAACCGAGATCTTGTGACGTGATACTCAACCAAACCCATTTTTCAAGTGTATTTGTATCAACATCGTAATATCCTAGCTTTACAGTTTAGATTTTTAAGTACCAAGTAATCAAGTAAAATGAACACAAAAAAAAATACGGCTCCAGCTAACATTTACCACGGAAATGCAGCCATTGTAGGTATGACTCCTAATACCAAAATTGTTTGTATCAACTTTCTTTATACAATGCGTATTCTTGCTAATACAATATTATTATATTCTAATATGAATGTATTAAGTTTAAAAGATCTAATTGCATTAACCTATTAATAAAATAGGCAGATAGTACCTATTGCTGAAAATTGAATAGTACCTATATTAACGATGCAAAAAAGTTTTATATGGTTATATCGATAAAAAAATCCTGGTGGCATTCCTAAGTGGAGTGCAGGAATGAGACGCACACGTCTTGAAAAAAGGATCTCTACATGTCGCTGTCAGAATAGTCCTTAATCTGCTGAACATAAGGACTATTATCTTAGCGCCATCTAGCGCTGAGTAATTAACTAATTACTCGTCGTCTAGATGGCAGCTAAGTCACTAGTAAGCGCTATATACAGGTGTAGTGCATAATTGCTTTCCTTCGTATTTTCACGGAAACGTACGAAGGTGTCATGCTACTTCAGTCAACCTCAGTACTTTTTGTACTGTGACCGACTGAAATAGCAAGACGCGTTCGTACGTTTCCGTGAAAATACGAAGGAAATAGTAGATTGTGTCACAAGGGAGCAAAATGACATATTTAAGGCGAGGGCGTACATTGAATACTGAACGAAGCGAAGGATTCTACAATTGAATCCCGAGCGTAGCGAGGGATTCTAAAATAGAATCCTGAGGGTAGTGAGGGATTCAAGTGTTAACGCCCAAGGTGGAAATAATTTTGCTACCGTGTGACACATACTGCTTTTCACATCACCTATGAGGAAAATAAAAGATCTTAGTGATGAAACAAATTTAATTATTTACACTCTCTAAAAATGCAAAAAATATCAAATATAACAACAGGAAATTATCAAATTTAACAACAATTATCAAATTTGGCAACAAAATGTCCTTGAACAGAAAAGTGCCACTTTGATCCCTCCTAGCAGGGAAGAAAAGTCCCCTTTCCGAGTAGGTGATATGAAAACAATTATGCACTACATCTGTACCTTACATTTAGTAACTAAACAACGATGGAAAAAAAAAGATCTTTCAGCTTTTTTCAACCTTAAAAAGTTAACACAAAGCTTAATTTTGTGCTACTATCAAAATTATGTTACGGCGTTTTTAATTCGTAAGCTGTAACCAATTATGAGGATGTTGTTTTTGTAGTAGTTAATAGAGCGTAAGCGTAAGACACATGTTTAAAAGTGGCGACACCGGGTCTTGTACGAATTTGCGCTCATGACATATCTCAATTGTTTCTGTGATCTGTGGGGTAAACAGACTGCGGTAATGAAAAGGGCGTGAGCACAGCTAAGCTGAATTTGAGCTCACCTGTGGTCAGCCACGGAGAGATTATGGATAAATACTAGCTTCTGCCTGCGACTTCGTCCGCGTAGATTTCGAATATCGTTATGCCCTCGGGAACTTTTAAAGTTTCCGGAATTAAATGCAGCCTATTTGTTAATTCTGGGCATAAGGTCTCCATTACGAATTTTATCCAAATCCGTCCAGCCGGTGCAGCGTGAAAGAGTCACAAACATCCATCCATACTTACAAACTTTCGCGTTTATAATATTAGTAAGGATGAAACTACGGGCAAATGTTACACAATAATATTGATGGTGCCATTTTTAATAAATCCAACACAAGCGAATTTACACTAAAAACACACGTTTTGAAAAATCTCATTGTGCCAAATCGCACGACATCTCACCAGGGCAAGAGGGGGTTCCGAAATCGCCAAAATCACCTCACGTGATCGATGGACGCCCGTGTATAAAATTTAGAAGAAATTAGTTTAATCTATTCTGGCACAGGTTACAGCATTATATTTTACACAGGTTTAACAGGTCTTTAAAATAAATTAATATGAAGAAGTATGGGAAGATATTCCACGTGTCTTAGTACCTTCCCATGCAAGTTCCAGTCGAGTAGGTACTTACTTGTGCCAACATTTTCATATTCCGCTTTTTCAGTGCTTTAGCCTCCTCCTTTTCACGTTTGGCAATAGTAAATATACAGTCTTCATAGATATCCCTTCGATCCGATTCTGGTACGCAACGCCATATCTAAAAAAAACTTAAATTAAACCAAAAGTCCAGTTTCAAATAGTTTCAAGTCTGGTTTTTCATAAAGGAACATACCTCCAAATTACTGAACATGTCGTCGCATCTGTAATATTTAGTCAGGGACGTTACGCGGTCACAACTCAGTAAGAACTCTTCTAAATTTTCCCGGTTTCTCTTCGTCTTTAACCTAAAAAATATGACGTACATAAACAAAAAACCTCCCAGTGATCACCATGTTCTAGACGAAAAAAGAGAGATGTGATAAGTTTAATGTGTTTAACCGTGTGCCTATGCGCATCGATGGTCCCACCGGATGGACCGATTTGAACGCAGTTTTTAAAAGCTACTTTAATCTGGATCTGGAAAGTCATGTATCACCTTTAGCATAATGTTAAGGAAGTACTACCATTTTAAATTCTTATGGAAATAAATCCCCGCAGTGTGGACAAAGGGGTGCAGGCAACTGGAAATATCTGTTAGAAATGGGCAGGATGTAAATAGTTCCCCTTTTCTTAAGTTAACATGAACCATCGACTCTTAACTTAATTTTCTCGCTTTGTATGGGGTGGTTTTTAATAAATAAGAAATATAGGTAATTTAAGGGCTACAAAGTAGGCACACCACACATTATAAGTTGCAAAATGTACCTTATTGAATTAACTGCTAAAGTGTATTTTGCACCTTATTTTATTTGTTAGTTACGCGGTATTGCACGTATCACCGACGATAGCTGACATTAGTTTTGTTTGTAACACTATTCGCTGCTGGTATCGCAGTTATGCTTATACCTTCCCGCCTGTCTCTCAATGGGGTAGATAGAGACTATGGAACGCCAGCTGCACCAGTCAAAACACACAAGTATCGCTTCTTCTACATTCATCACATCTTGATGCACGTACGTCGCTTACGAGTGCTTTTGATTGGGCCCTTATTCGTCCACGTCCGCGTCCACTCACTCTCGCTCACCATACTTTCGTAACTCTTCTTAGCAGAACCATAATATATTATTAAAAGGGCTCGAGAAGAGCAGTCCATACCTCAATTCCTCCCGCTCATCTTTGATCTTCTGTGTTTTATACGCATTAAATGCTTGTTTTTTCACATTCAGCTTCTTAAAAGTTGTGTAACGTGGGTCTTTAGAAATTATTTTCACACATTGTTCCCATGTTGCATTTGATGAAATATTCTATAAAAATATAATTTTAATAGATTAGCTGATTGCTGAGAGTGATTAAAGTGATGTACGGGTTGAAGTGCCTATTGCAAAAGTCGGTTACAGTACAAAATAATCGATTACTAACTTTATCTTTGAGAAGGTCTTTGAAAGCCTCGATAGCTTCTTTCTTGTCCTTGTACTGGGGTTCTGCGGCGGGCTCCGCTATGTCCAAGGGCTGCCCTGGTGAATCCACGCTTTCTGGTTCAGCTGAAAATGAGAAAACGGTAACTACATTTCTGTTTACATCATCATCATTTCCTATAAACAACTGCTGTACTTGTTCTCTGTCTGCCTACAACATGTTTAAACCGTTATTAACCCTTTTACCTGACTGCGTTAAGATTATATATATATATATATAATAACACCGATGGATACAACAATCAAGTGAGAAGCCTCGGACTGACCTTCCTCCGGTATGGGGATGGAGCCGACGAGCGCGGGGTCAATGGAGGCGAGCGTCTTGGCCATGGCCTCGTCCAGCGCCGAGCTGCCGGCCGCCGGCGAGCCGGGCAGTGGCACCACGCCCGGTGCCAGCTCGCCGTTAAGGGCTGCTCTACAATTCACAAACATTTCCTTATCATCATCATCATTATCATCATCATCATCATCATTATCAGCCGCAAGACGTCCACTGCTGGACAAAGGCCTTCCCCAAGGTTTTTTTTTGTATTTCCTTATGCCCGTCCCCAATACTCAGAACGCGGATTTTGTATGTGGAAGTGCGTCACATCAACTTAGACTGTAGACAAGATGTAGACCATGCTGCTGGGGGTATGTAGTAATTTTCATTCTCATAACAACAAATATACTAACTTTCATGTTGCATAAACAATATGCATAATAATTAAATCATATAAAAATAAAAGCATTACAATACAATGCATAATCCTTGAAACATAATAATAATGATTAGTGGCAATAATCTGTAGTTACCTTATATAATATTTAGCATGGATAGCATGCACTTTTGCTACTAGTGCACTATAAACCGCTAATATTAATATCATTAATGGTATCAGAAAGCCACCTATAGCGTAACCAAAACGTAGTTCAATAATAATTATTACAGCATTGTTATTACCAATGTTATGCACATGAACAATCACAGTTATGGTGTTTGGTGATTAACTATCAGGTTGTTGGCACTGAATGTGTTAACTTACTGTGCTGCTTCTTCTGCTGCAATTTTATCTTTGATTTCCTGCAGATCTGGAGGCACCACCCAGCTTGACTCCTTGGTCTCAATATTGTGGTAGTACAGTCGTCCAGCATCTGTTGTGTACTCTTTCCAAACGCAAGCAGACAGTAGTTTCTACAAAAACAAGTTTTGCATTCATCTGACTGTTCATACATAATAGTTTATGACCATATTAATCATTATTCATATATTGTTGTTTTAATTATTTAGTTTGTATTCCTTAACCTTTAATTGCCGAGGTGGTTTTAGAGCATTCTCAAAGTAACACTTATGTCATAGCAACAAAGATCAAAATAATAGTTATGATGTCTGTGAGACATATACCACGTCAGTTAAAGGTTAACAAATGTACTGTTCAATCACCCTTAAAAAGTGTTTTGGGTTCAAATAAAACCGGTAAGACAAAAATAACATATGAGAGCAAATGAGAGAGAAGTAAAAACCCAAAGCTTGTTTTAAGAGCTATTGCAATGTAAATTGGTTGAGAACCTTAAACTAGAATTACATTATTGCTGATTAAGCAAATACAAATGTTTATCAAAATAAACATTTGTATTTGCTCATAATCAATATTAAAAAAAGGAGGGGGGTTCTCAATTTATACTTTTTTTAGGGTGCCCATCAGAAAATCTTCATAACCAAATGACAATATCGCTCAAAACATATAGATCCTGAACCGTTATATTATAATTAAATATACTAGAAGTTGACTTAACTTGTAACAAAAAAGGATATACACTTAAACCCGTTTTCACTTGATCTTCAGGAGACTTTTACTAGGACCCCAGCTAGCTAACAGTTTGCACTTACTTCAGCAGGTGTCTTCAAGTCATCTGGCTTCTCCCAAAGACTCTGTTTCGACACTGAGTTGTAGTAGTAAGTCCGGCCATCCGGGGCCTTGTGCTCAGACCAGGGGCTGGTTTGGTTAGATGTCGGCATAATTTCTGGTGCTGGTGCACTTAAATCCTGGAAGTATTAAACATGATACTGAAATTAATGATCATCAAGTAATCTACTTAAGGCGCTTTTACATGTAGGGTGTTGAGCACTTACTTTTAGCATTAAATTTAATAATACATTTTATAACAAGTCTAGCTAACAAGTGTAATTCGCATTTATAAATATGAGCTGACAAAGTCAGCCCCTGTGTAATAAAAAGTATTTAACCTAAAAACATACTATTAAATAAATGATACATACTGGTTTAAAAGGTGGAAATCCTGGCGGGGGCATCGAGAAAGGTGGTATCATAGGCGGAAAACCCATAGGTGGAGGTATCGCACCCATACTTGGCGTGAGACCGGGCACCGGGGGCATAGCCACTTGCGGAGGCATTGGCGGGGGCAGCCCGCCCATCATCGGTGGCGGCAAAAGCGGCGGGGGCAAGAGGCCCGGTGAACTCGTACCACTACCCAAACCGTCCTAGATAAAATACATAAAAATTACAGACAGCCTGCACCAACTTCACGCATACCATGTTAAGAATACAACCCTGAATCTTACCATCTTTACAGAGTTGCAAAATTCTAGTTAACGGTACGTAAACTCGTAACAGAAAGAAATTAACACTATTATTTAATGAAGCCAACATTCAACGCGTTATTTATTTATTTCTTCCTATTCTTGATTTATTTGACTGACGCTGTGATTGTGATTTGACGTATCACAAAATTCACAAACTCCAAGACTAGACAAGACTACTTTGAAAATTGAAAATCGAAGTTAGAGTTACGTTAGCTACATCTCTTTCACTCAAGTTAATCCCGAATGCCAAGTGAAAGAGATGGGGCATCCGAAGTTTCGAATTTATCGCATTGTTTGTATGGCAATTTTACTCGAATCCGTCACAAGGTGGGTTGTTGTTTTTTTTGTTTGTTTTCTTGAGCTTTGGCTACTAGGGCCATCACCTTAATCACGTATTAGAATAAATCAAACGTAATAGCCGGACATCTTTTTTCCCTCCCCGAAGGTTACCGCACAAGGTGGATTCTCATAGCCACAGATAACAGATTATAGATGTTCTATATAGCCCGTCAAGAAAGTCATGACATGAAAAAATGACAGCACTGTAGTGTCATCCCTTTCTAACCAATCTAAGAAAAAACGGGACGACACTAAAGTGTTGCTACTTTTTAATTGGACGACTTTCTTGACAGTCTATAGCAAACATTATAATTGTAGTGTGCGACAGAGATAACACTCTACAATGCCACAATGTGCAATATTTACGGCCGAGCACTGTAGTCTATGTTGGTGATGGACTCCTTTTTCTGCACTTAGCCCGTGTATGTCGGGCCATTGTTCGTGGTGTAGTCTATGTTACTATCATATATCTTTGTGGTCAATTTCATCCAGATACGTCAGCCCTTCTGGCCTGATTCAGTAACAAACACCTTTATAGTCTTACGCATTTATAGTCTCTCAAAAAGTATTGAAATTAAAACACTATAGTTTCATCCCTTTCAAATCAATCTAAGAAAAAAGAAACGACACTATTTTTTTTTACTTTTAAGACATTTTTGACAGACAGCATAGAGGTATCGTGCTAAGTGAAGAATGTTAAAGTGTACACTTGAGCAGAAAACGCGGCCCGAACAGCTGCGTTATCTAGAATACTTGCCTGCGTACCAATTGCCAAGTACCAATAAATTAGATTGGAATAATTAATAAAGAAGTAAGATTGTGCTAGGGTTGCTAGATCCATTTTCCTATAATTAATAATAGATGTCGCTATCGTTTCATTACTTTTGACATTCCTTTGACGTTTAATGACACAAGTTCTACAAAAATCCGTTGATAAGCGTCATCGCGTGGGTGGGTTGCTTATTGATGTAGTTGTAACTTATGGATAGGCGTTTGGGTTAATTGCATTTGGTTATTTAGGGTTATTGCGCGCCCTTTTACTTAACTCAATTGACTGGTTTTTAAGAACCTGAATACTTTGGATTGAATATAATATTAACAACCCCTTAAAATGTCCAGTACATCGCAAAAACATAGAAATTTTGTAGCCGAACCTATGGGAGAAAAGCCTGTAACAGATTTAGCCGGCGTAGGCGAGGTATTAGGGCGACGACTCGAAACTGCTGGCTTTGACAAGGTGAGAAAGACCAATTTATTTTAATTCCACTACGATATAAATTGTAAATAGTAGAATTGAGTGTTAATCATCTATTATCTCATTCCAGGCTTATGTTGTTTTGGGACAGTTTTTAGTACTGAAGAAGGAGCGAGAACTATTCCAGGAATGGATGAAAGATATTTGCAGCGCCAATTCTAAACAATCTGCTGACTGTTTCCAGTGCTTGCAGGAATGGTGTGACGAGTTTTTGTAATTGTCCTTGACCTTTGTTTGGTAGTTTAATAAATTACATATATGTATAGATGGAGAATATAGTTGAGGATCTGCATTACACAGAAAAATGCAAGAGTTAGTACTAGTGTACACAAGTAGATGTTCAACATGCTCCCCAGCTATAAGTGTAAATAGTATGTAAGCAAGCAGTCATGACCATGGATTTTTACTGTTTTACCTGTTGAGCCCCTTGGTGCACTAACCATATTCTTCTATGTAAACACCATATTCCCTCTGATGTGTTACCATATTGTCAACATTTTGATAACCATTATTTAGACAGTAATGGCGGCTGAGTTTAAAACAATATGATAACAACTAAGGGGTTAAAGGCAGTATGGGGTTACCCTGTAAAATAGCCTCCTGAGGCCCAACGAAAACTTCAGCATGTAGTCACTACGGCCCGTAGTCCTACCAGTAGTACTATTGTTTTATACTCATTCAGACCCAAGTACTTAGAAGACAAAATAGCGGGTTTTCTATTAAGTCGTACTGGTAGGACCGTGGTACGCTATTGGCGGGTTTTCTATTAGGTCCTACTGGTAGGACCGTGGTACGCTAAGACTACACAACTATCGAAGGAGCTGGGTCTGAATGATAAAGTTAATAAGTACTATGGGTAGGACCTTGGGCCTTAGGAGGATAGAGGCCCTGGGTGCTCAATGGGTTAAATTCCATTTTTTCTTCAATTGTTTCATATTTCTACAGCCATCTATTTTTAAGATTGTTGACATGCTAAAGTAATGTTTTTGTATCAATAATATTTAATTATAATGCACCATAATAAAATATTTGATGTATATACTTGGATTCATTATGTATTCCATGTTGTGAGCCAACTTTATTTAAACCTTTTAAATAAATAATCAAATGTAAACAAACTAGGCTTTGTGGCTGTCCTAAACAGTCTATGGAAACTGTTATTTCAAATGTTGAGGTAGTTATGTTTTATTTTGTGTTCGGCTTCCATTGGTTGACAATATTACATGCTTTTTAAATAGAAGTAAATTCCTGGAATTACCAGTTTTTCTAAACAATATAAATGTTAAAAATTCAATACATCATTAAATGGAAAATAAAAGTATATTTTGGCAATACAGAGTTAGATGTGGTGCAGCAACAGATCAAGGGGGGCTAAGGGGCTCAAGCCTACAGGCCATCAGAGTCCTCCCATGATAAATCTTAAATTAAATATTCATTCTTTGATTGACAATGCAATAGCATAGTTGGTAGTAACCCTGCCTACGAAGCTAGCGGTCCTGGTTTTAAAATCCTGGTGGTGGCAGATTTTTCAGAGTCTTAGATGTTTTCTTATGGGCACTAGACTTATATAGAGAAATGAATACTTAAATACATAGAAAACGTCCAAAACTCGTAAACAAATACTCGTGCTCATCACACAAGTATTTGCCCATGCCTCTAGCTTCGTAGCCAAGGTCACAAACTTCGCTATTGCGTTGTCATAAATACTTATAATTATGCATTTGTATCATTTCTTCGCATTGTTTGAGAAAAGCGATGAGAACACCATCAGGGCATTGCCTGACTCGGATTTTAGCAGACCTCGCTAAGGCTCGGCGCGCTGACCACCTCACCAGGAAATTTCCTACTTTCCGGGCCTAGGAAAATGTTTGTACTAGATATATACAACATCGTGTGGTATGTTGTTGGATAGATAGGTAACCAAACCAACCATCACCATTGTGTAAGTATTGGAATAATGTCTCTGACATTCATAAATCATAAGTATACCAATTCTTAAATTAATGCGACTGACGTAACTCGCTTGCTCCAATTGTCTCCTTTTTCCCATAATAAATATCAGGGGACAATGTCACACCAATCAACCTAGTCCCAAACTAAGCTCTAGCCTTGTTGCTATGGGTACTAGACAACGATATAAATACTTATATAGAGAAATATATTCTTAAATACATAGAAAACATCCATGACTCAGGAACAAATATTCGCGCTCATCACACAAACATCTGCACTTACCGGGATTTGAACCCAGGACCGCTAGCTTCGTAGGCAGGGTCACTACCAACTGGGCCAGCGCGTCGTCAAGATAAAAATATGTATGCAAGTCTAGACTTATGGAATGCTTGGTACGATATACAATCATTAAAGTTATTAAACGCTTTATGCAGGTCTTCACTACAAGCTTACATTAGCTAATAATAGGTTCGACTTAATAAATAGCATAGGAAATATCTATTTACTTATCTGAATTTGCGCTCCTATGCTGCAGCAGCACCTATTATACTAGGCAGATAAAGCTGCATTCACATGTAAAAAATAAATATAAATATATATACAGGGGACAATGTCACAGCAATTGACCTAGTCCAAACCAAGCTCTAGGCTTGTACTATTGGTACCAGACGATATAAATACTTATATAGAGAAATTTGTACCTACTTAAATACATAGGAACATCCATACTGTAACAAATATTCGCGCTCATCACACAAAAATATCTGCCCTTACCAGTCACTACCAACTCGGCCAGCGCGTCGTCAAATGTGTAGTGTATTCCCCGTGGCACAACTATTTGGCACTACTGGTCAATATTAGTATCATTAATAGGAGGTAGGTTTAGGTTATGTTAGTTCTTTAGCAGGCCCGGAGGGCCAAACTACCCAGAAATAGGAGCTCTGCGATAGCAGAGCTCCGTCGACTCTATTAAATTTGATTTTGAAATAGAAATCATTGGTCAGTAGTGCCACGGAGTAGAGCCACGGGCAAGAAACGAAATGTGTGTGATGTGCTATTTGTGTCATGATGTGATGGCTACTGTGCAGGTACGCACTGCGCGGCTTGCCGCATGCGGTTGCGGCTAACCGCTCAGTGGGTTTAGGTTCCGGTTTCGCGGTTTCATACGTTTTGATCAGCTGTGCGGCTAGCCGCATGCGGTCAACCGCATAGTGCGTACCTGCCCTAACATCTAAAAAAAAACTGGTCAAGTGCGAGTCGGACTCGAGCACCAAGGGTTCCGTATTTAAGATAATATGTATGGTAACTGGAAAAGAAAATATTCATTTTATTATGAACTTTATCTTTTATAGAATAAGGTCCATTTTGACTACCCTAAATTTTAATACAGATATTCAAAGTTTTTATTATTTATCAATAAAAAGTTTTTATAAACAGTTGCGGGCGAGCAACGTTAGCATTTGTAGTTGCTGAGAAAACCTGCTGTGACATACAGACAGACAACGAAGTCTCACCATGAGGGTTCCTTTTAACCAATTTGGTACCGAACCCTAAAAATTAATTGAAATAAATATGACGTGTTGTGTTCTAACTGACGTTAAAGAAGTCAAGCCTGATGCTTTGCACAACTATGAAGTTCTTCAATGTTAAACTTATTTGAACAGTTATAATAACAGCATTGTTTTGTTTTACTGCTGTTACCATTGTCAATATTTAACTTTGTGTTTGTAAAGCTATATTACCTTTGACGCGTTAAGGTGTATTGTTTTAAAGTCGGACACTGTTACTGTTAAGTAAATAAGACCTATCAAAACGTTGACAATATGACAATACTTAAACACTTCAAAAACACAAAGTTTTTACCATGCAGACCCTATACTAATGATAGATTCATTTGTAAAATGAAAGGAGCACTTAAGCGCAATTCACACAGAGGGCGGGTCGTGCGCGGGAGCAGGTGTATTGCCGTTACATTGCTCGTAATAACGCATTCTCTGATAGGCCTTCTCACAGAGCGCACAATGTAACGACAATACGCCCGCTCCCACGCCCGACCCGCCCTGTGAGAATTGTGCTTGCTAGTCCTGATATTATTACAGATGTAGTGCATAATTGTTTTCCTTCGTATTTTCACGGAAACGAACGAACGCGTCTTGCTATTTCAGTAGGTCACAGTACAAAAAGTACTGAGGTTGACTGAAGTAGCATGACACGTTCGTTCGTTCGTACGTTTCCGTGAAAATACGAAGGAAAGCAATTATGCATTACACCTGTACGGCTCTCTTTTTCTTGGCCCATACCACTGTATAGCTAAGTTAGAGTAAAACACTGGCTGCTTAATAATTACCTGTATTTACATAAAGAATAAGGTAAGATAATAGGGTAGGATATTGGTAAGATTTATAGTGTATCCTTCCTTCATATAATAATATTTATAATTGCATATACAATATTTAGATAATAAATAACTGTAAATTTTGTGTTTAGTGCCAACAACTCCTAAATTATATAAATAATTTACACTTGCAGTCCAGGTATTCGTAATGTCATCTAGTTTATTAAAGGTTGGCAAAATCATATCAAACAACAATATTTCAAGCCATAACAACAACAAAAAATATAAAGAAGAATATGAGAACCCCAAAAATTTTGAACATTAGTGCTCTGTTGCCCGTGACACTTTGGAAATATTTCATTATCTCTCTGTGGCCCGCTTCAACATTCATTTCTGCTTCTTGGATGTTGGCATCAATTCTGCCAATAGCCTCATCTTGTTCCTTTACCATGTGAGCTAGCTGTTGAAATATGCCGCCCAGCTCCACAATAGTGCTTTCAATATTGTGCATGGTTTCGGCTCTCTGCTGCACATATGTGTCTGTGTCATCTCTTATAGCTAACTGTTGGGTTTGAGTTTGAAGGCCCATAGTATCACCCAGGTCTATACTAACGTCATCCTGCTGCTGCAGAATGGAAGGTACTTCTTTGACAACAGGGCCTACTCTTGAGAACTGCTCTCTTCTAGTATTCTGATGTTTCAAATTTTCTGATCGCACTTCAAGCACCTGAAAAATAATGAAGTAAAAAAGAATAAAAAAATAAAAAATAAAGTATATGAAGTAAAAATTACTAATAGGTTATTGTATGAAAACATTAAACATAAGATTTACCTGCTTGAACTGGTTACTCATAGATGCCAACCGTGACTGCAGAGCAAGGACAACACTCGATGAATGGCTGTGCATGCTACGGCGGCCACGAGGCATTTCACCAAGTCTTGCTATCTGCTGGTTAAGAGAACTCAAATCCCCTTTGATTATATATGTCAACTCTTGTATTTCTGTAGGACGGTCATCAAACAAGGACTTCTTTTTCGCCACTATGAAATAAAATAAAGATTAGTTATATTTTGTCCCAAATTAAAGTAGGTAACAAACTGAAAGATACAATTCCACTCACACAAAGCTAGCTTTTCCAGTTTTGCATAAGTCCCAGTGATGTTTTTACTAATTACTTTGGCCATTGCCATAAACTGAGAATATGTCTCCAGTACCGCGGCTTTGCGCTCGTCGCGCACGATAGGCCTGGCCAAGGTGCGTCCCTGGAGACTGCGCACAGTCGACGCGAACTCGTTAGTCCTGTCTCTTGCAGCCATCACTAATTCATATACGGGCTCCTCAAGAAAATCAAAAACTATGTCAGTATCACCAAATCCTACCTCCCGTCCAGGAGACGTAAAAGAATATCCTGGTTTCTCGTGTTGCTGGTATTTTGAGCCCTTTTTATCAAATTTACTGTACGAATTTAATTCATTCTCTAAAAGTGGTGTCTCATCGGTGGCAGTCACTGACACACCTCCCACATTACGACGCCGAGGAAGCATCGCATCCTATTTACCCTTCCTAAATCCTACAATTTATATGATACGAACGCTATCAAAGAGAAAAAATTCTATAAAGTTCACAGCGTTGAACTGAACACGAAATCACCAAACACGAATTGACTTCAATTGACATTTCCACGACTGCACTATACGTCAGCTGGTTTTTCTTTAAAATTCACCATTTGATTTGGGCAAGGATTATAGATCATACAGCCGGATCTATTTAATCACTGACATATTGCTATTATTTTGTATGAAACTTTAGGCAGGTTTACTTTACTACTTCCATCGTATTATGAAAATCCCTTTTATGGTGCGGTCACATTAAAGGCCAATAATTTAAACGCGCGTTGATTTTAAAGGCCGATAATTTTAACGGGTGATGATCCATAGGGCCTACTTTGAAAATAGGAAGCTAGGAAAGGACACTTTCTTAGCCAAAACGATAAGTACCTATATATTCATGTGGTACAGAAATACATAGCGATGCACTCTAATGCTGAGGTCATATATACTAGGCACGTATAGCATAAAGCAGAATGTTTATTTCAGCCGTAAACAGAGTAGCACTGTAATGGTAGAAAAAATCGTTTCAAGTTTGCTGCACGTCTGCGGGATTCGACGAAAATTCGTGTTAAAGTGTCTTTCTTCTTCATCCCGTTAAATGTGGCTATATTGTCAGAAACGTTTACTTTATAATATTTTCCTGATTTTTGATCCCCCCAACGAAATCACACGTGAAATCGCGAATAGCTTATAAGGAATCGCTTACAAATCGCTGAAATCATACATAAAAAACCGTAAACAGCAGCGAAAATATAAATACCTACTCGGTATTTATATTCTCCTAATAATTTATTTACTTATTTATTAAACCAATAACAAAAAATACAAAAAAACAAAAGCCCTGCAAAACTGTTTTTGGATAGTTTGACTGCAGGAAGCCTTTAAGAACATTACAGTTACAGTACCTACTAATCTTACTATTACACAATGTTTAGTTCGACAAAATAGTGTACCAGTTATATAATTCTATGGCAACGTATCTAATAAATGTTTCTTTACTTTTCTCTTAAATACACGGTGTTACATGAGGAAACCGAATAATTTTAACAGCGTATTCCCGACATTATTTGGAGTAAAAATTGTCGTATAATGTTTGCTAGATTCAGCTTGGTTTTTGAGATATTTGCGTTTATGTTTAAAAAAGTCGTAATGAAATCTCCAGTACAAAACACCCTTACAATTGCGACGTTGCGAGCCCGCCACGTCTAAGTTGACTGTAAATTGACTTTCATTCAGAACCGTCATTAGTATGTTTACATGTCAACGTCAGCTTAGTATTTTTTCTCCAAAAACGTAAAAATATCGATAAATTAATATTAATAATCCAATATTCAATTGAATGCTATGACAAAAAAAAAACAAATATGAAGAAACTTTCACAAATCTTGGAACATTGTAATTACTGAAGGCAAGCCGGATCAATTTTGGATTAGATTAGAACAGCATATGATCGGGATTCGGGATGAATGGCGTACTCGAGTGCTCACCAGTGGCGGTAACAGGCTGAAGAAATGGTGATAATGATGAAGCCGACGGATTAAAAGTATTCGTGCTATTACCAGTTCGTTGGAGTATCAAGTAGTAAAGTGTAAGAAAGACACCGACAGCAACGCACTGGGTACATACCAGTGGCGTAACTACAGGGTGGCAAGTCGGCAAAATGCCACGGGCCCCCAGCCCGAGAGGCCCCTCGGCCCGAGACAGCCTTCCGGCCCGAGAGGCTGCGAGCTCAGGAGTAACATGACGATTTTACTGAGAGAGCCCCATCCAATGAATTTGCCACGGGCCTCAGATGGTAAGTACTTAACGGAATCTTAATGGATGTAATATTTTTATGATATGCAGTTTATTTTTATTTGTTTATGAATGAATACTGTCGACAGGAGTAGTACTAGTCTTGTTGCGAGTTAATTTTGTAAACATTTCGTTTTATTATTGTAATTACTAATTAATCTTACTTATGCAATTCATGTTATCCACAAATTATACGAAATAATACACAAAATTCTTTTATTTTATTTATTAAGTAAAAGCATACCATAGATACTTTTATTTGCATCATTTCAACCCGGGGACGTCCTCTGCTGGACGTAGGTCTCCCCCAAAGACTTCCACCACGAACGGTCACACGCCTTCTGCATCCACCGGTGTCCGGCGACTTTCACCAGGTCGTCGGTCCTTCTAGCAGGGGGCCGACCGACACCGCGTCTCCCGGTCCGTGGTCTGCACTCGAGAACCTTAACACCCCACCGGCCATCAGTTCTACGAGCAATGTGTCCAGCCCATTGCCACTTCAGCTTGCAGACTCTGAGAACTATGTCGGTGACTTTGGTTCTTCTACGGATTTC
Source organism: Acleris sparsana (assembly GCA_923062465.1). Taxonomy (NCBI): domain Eukaryota; kingdom Metazoa; phylum Arthropoda; class Insecta; order Lepidoptera; family Tortricidae; genus Acleris; species Acleris sparsana. The sequence goes on from OV281292.1 coordinate 3,818,488, forward strand.
TTCAATTCTGATTCTATCCCGTAGAGAAACTCCGAGCAGCTCTCTCCATAGCACGCTGAGTAACTCTGAGCTTATTTAAAAGGCTCACTGTGAGGGACCACGTCTCCGTTCCATAAGTCAATCCTTCAATTTAACATTCATTATTTCTGAAGACACTTTGTAACGTCTTATGCCTAGTTTAACAACTAGATAAGGCTGACAAGATAATAAATACCAGTACAAGATAATAAAAGTTACGTTGTGAAAATCAAAATGTACGTCGTACAAATCTTATATCAATAACAACAATGTCAATGACGCAATGTAAGTCATTAATGTCATTATGATTGCGGAATGAAGTGGCCAGTAGTTTTCAGTTTGATGTAAGGAGTACCCATGACAGTTCAAAATAACTGTTTCTGGGCTACTTATTGTAGACTTTCCTTTAAAAAAATCCATTTAATTTATTTAGTCTCAGTAATGTTTTGCTTACTTTTACTGGCTTACTGCTGGTAGGCCATGGCCACTTGTTCATTTCATAATTTTTTAAACAATAATGCCTGACTCCAAGTGTTACTTAACTCTTCTAATGGAAAGAGATAACAATTGCAAACGTAGTAAGAAGTTTCGTTTGCATTTATACGTAAATCCTGCTTTGAAACGATTTGTTTGACAAGGAAATTGCTCTATGAGTATGTCTGCCTCTTCTAATGAAAAGAGATAACAATGGCAAACGTAGTAAGAAGTTTCGTTTGCATTTGTACGTAAATCCTGCTTTGAAACGAGTTGTTTGACAAGGAAATTGCTCTATGAGTATGTCTGCCTCTTCTAATGAAAAGAGACAACAATTGCAAACGTAGTAAGAAGTTTCGTTTGCATTTGTACGTAAATCCTGCTTTGAAACGATTTGTTTGACAAGGAAATTGCTCTATGAGTATGTCTGCCTCTTCTAATGAAAAGAGATAACAATAAGAAACGTTGCCAGCTTATCCTAAGGTGTTGATTTACTGGTGTAGGAAAAATAATTAATTTATTATGTATGAAAACATAACAAAAATTAAAATCATATTTCGACCTGGGTTCATATAATCTTTTTTGTTTCTTACGGCCTTAGGAACACACTGTTAAAATTATTCGGTTTTCTCGTGTTACACCGTGTATACTATATGATTCTCCCTTTACACGAAATCATTTTTAAAAATGTCATTTTCACTTACTTATCTGTGACGATACTGTATTTAGACATATCTTAATAATCTGTGATACAGTATGTCAATTTTGTGTTGTATATTGATTGTGTAATAAAAATGTTTTTTAAATTGTTTACGATTGAGTGATATCCAAGTTCGTCATGTATTAACGCCTCTTAATGGAAATGCGACGAGAAAAATGATACGGGTTTGCGCTTATTAGTAAATTGACGATTGTTGCGTAGTTGTTTTTGGCTCTCCATAATATTAGCTATTGAAATTATGGTGGAGAACGGTGGTTCTAGTGGGGGCAGCGACAGTCCTAACGCGACATGTGGGCGGTCGGGGCTGTTGGAGACGCTGGTGCGCGGGGTGTGGTACCGGGTTCACTGCACGCTGGAGGACGACTATTTCAGCGTGTGCCTGGATGAGGGATACGACGCTACCACCACACTCAATGGCACCCTCAATAACAACAACGTCGAAACCCCCAACGGCGACTTTACTGAAGTGCCGGAAGCAATCGCGAACCAAAAACGATTAGTTCAAGTGGTAAAATCAGACAACAATGGCCTGGGAATATCAATCAAGGGTGGAATAGAAAACAATATGCCAATATTAATTTCCAAGATATTCAAGGGTATGGCGGCAGACCTAACTGAGCAGTTGTATGTGGGTGACGCTATACTGTCAGTAAATGGTGAAGACCTGAAGGATGCAACTCATGAGGAAGCTGTCAAGGCTTTAAAACGGGCGGGAAAAATGGTTCAACTAGAAGGTACAGGCTAGGCTAGAATATATTTAACAATATCTTGCTTCTACAGTGAACTCACATTGATTGCATCCAAAACTTTAATGAAATCAATGCAATTATATTTTGGCTGCGAGACAACAATAATTATAATATACAATTACTTGACTTACTAAGACATTGGTTGTGTTATACAATGTACAAGAATAATTTTGTAAATAAACAAGGCTAGCCATATACATAATTTTAGTGGTTTCTTCAAGTTTTTTTATTTTATTTTATCTGCCAATGAAACGCTGGATCTTGGTGACATATATTTATAGCATCTACTGTTGAGATTATATTATTTTAAAGCTGATTTAATACATTTGTGTAATTAACTCTCAAAAATTCCATTGTAAATGGGTTCAGCTGAACCGGGTGTGCCATCAGCCAATGACATACAATTACATGCAGACTCATCAATTAACATTAATGAAGCACTTGATGCCTATTGAGGTCATATCATTTGAACAGTAGTAATATTTCTTTTTTTTTGTTGGTTTTGCTAGTATAATTCGTACAGAAAAAATGCTGTAATAATTATTTAATTGTAATAATAATTTATTTTATAGTATAATCATTATATTAAACATACCTTCTAGAAGAAATTTTCCAAATGAGGGTCTGCATTGAAAGATATTGTATATTATACTGTTTAGAGCTACTAACTACATTTTATACTATTTAGAGATTTGATTTTTTTTTGACCCAAGAGCCAGCGATAGTAGGACCTTTGTTAGTTTATAAGAGCTGAAAGTTTCTCGGCACATGTCCTCAACCTAGGTAGGAACAATCACCAGAAACTTTACTAAGTTATACATAAGTTTGTGGCCTTCAATATTTTTTTATCAAAATATTTGAACTTCTTATCATACCTTTAAACAATAATTTGCAAAGGAGTTTAAAAATAAAGATAAAAGACATTTATTTGTACTGCAAGGGCACTTTTACCAGGCTTGCACATCACGAGAAATAACAGTCTTCTCTGCTTTACAATCTGGTTATAAGGACCTTGAATGATATATATTATTATTGTAAATTTCATAGTGAAATACTTGCGAGAGGTGACGCCGTACTTCCGTAAGGCGTCGATTATCAGCGAGGTGGGTTGGGAGCTGCAGCGTGGGTACATGGCCGACGCGCCGCCCTCGCCGCCGTCGCCGCGCCGCCGCCGCGCCGACACGCGCTACGTGCCGCTGCTCATGGCCTGCGTCGCCAAAAACCTGCGCCACCACGATCCAGGTGACAACTTTATCCTGCGTTATAGATACAGTTCCTTCAAACAGTTTGCGTGCTTTGATGTGCCGCTACAATCGCTACAAAGAAGCCGCCGCGGCCGTGTCGGCTACTTCAAAGGGTTGTTATGCACACTATTTGAACTGTACACTCAGTTGTTTTTTGTCTATCAATTCTATCATAGGTCCATAAGATAAATAGAGGTGGACTGGATGATGCATTAGTAAAAATAAAATAGAGAATCTCATGCGAAAAGGTTCACTCAGTTACCCTTTTCCTTAGGACTTACAGTGTCACCCTTCAAAAAGGGAGTTCTCGCTTACCAAACAATGTGTTGGTAATATTACGCGTGGGCCGTATGATTCATTTCCTAAAACAAAAACCAGTAATATCTTTCCAGTTGCGCTTGTTCGTTTTTGTAATAATTATTGTACTAGACCGTGTCGATCCTGCAAGATCGCGTAAGGGCCCCATTTCATTAAGATACTATGGCAGTACCACCAGCTGTGCTAACCAAAAAAACGAAAGTTGACGTTTGCTTGATTGCGCAATTACTTGCTATGTTTGTTTTGTTGGTTGTTAAGACTAGCAAACGCGTTTTTTTTTTTTTACCCCAAAAAATGACGGATATTTTATCCACATTTTGTCATGTGATAAATGCAGTCATATTAGACCCCTGTATGCGGGCTAACAGAGTAGCGGGTCCACAGAGGAGCGGACGATCGAGGTGTACTCGCCGGACGGCGTGCACGCGCTGGCGTTGCGTGCGGGCGACGCGGCGGGCGCGACGGGCTGGCACCGCGCGCTGCACGCCGCCGCGCGTCGCGCCGCCCGCGCCGCGCTGGCCCGCGCGCGCCCGCGCCTGCGCGCGCTGCTCGGCGACCTGCGCTACACCGGCTGGCTGGCGCGCCGCCCCGCCGCCGACCATGTGAGTACCCAACAGAGGAGCGGACGATGAGGTGTACTCGCCGGACACGGGCGCGGCTGTAGATTATACAGGGTGACAGGAAATTCGCCGTATTCCTTGAAAGGCGTTATTCTACAGCTCATTTGTAATGATTTAAGTCCAGTCAACCAGGGGTCAAAACTCATTCGTTTTCGAGTTATTCACGTTTTTAGATTTTTTTTAAAATACCCGCCTTTCGACCTTGAACTAGTAATTTTGTAAAAACTTCGTCATTGAGAAATAAAAAAAAGCATTTGTCGAATAGCCAATGAACCACGGACTACGAAAAAAAAAAGCGCCGAATTTTGCTAATAAAAGGATTTGAAGTTAGAAGTTAAAGTAATTATTTTCCAAATTTTGTAACATTTTAAAGCATAATTAAAAAAAAAAGAATGACACTTCGCGTACAAATTACAGGAATAATTTGCTTAATTCATAAGCTTTCTAAAAAGGCACAATTTATGACATTTTAATATTAATTTTATTTAAAATTTTACAATTAACAATAATAGCAGAAATGTTTGCGGTTATAAGCTCCATCGTTTCAATCAAAAAACACGGGAAGCGTTGTAGTAAAATGAATTTAGAACACAGTTGTCTTTTTTAAATTCAGCTATGGACTTAGTGTCCTATTTTAAAAAAATATTCTTTTTAAAAACCTAAGGTGCGATCCATTTTTAAATTTAGAGCATCTCAAATCGTTCTTTTTTTTAAATTCAGCTAATGTCTTACGACGTTCTATTTTTAAATAATTTTGCTTTGTAAATCATAAAGTGCGTTCCATTTTCAAACTTCGAGCACCTCAAAGTTTTGAGTGACCTACGTAATCAGTTAGTTTCAACTTTCTTTTCAATTCGGACGATATTGATAATTAAGCTTCTTTCTCAAATGGCTGCTTACCAATTCGAAGAATACGCAGATATCGTTTATTGTTACGGACTCTGCGATGGAGACGCCGCTGCAGCTAGAAGAGAATACCAACGTCGTTACCCTAACCGCCGTTTACCTCACGTAAGTGTGTTTGGTTCATCGTAACGTCTTATTCGGGAAAGAGGATCAGTCCAACGCCGCCAAGCTGACGCTGGAAGACCTCGAAATGATCCTGCTGAAGAAGAAGAAATTCTTCAGTGTTTCCAGGCAGACGGCACTACTTCGACGAGAAATGTGGCTAACCAGCTCGGTATGTCGCACTGGAAGGTATGGTTTACACTGCACTCAGCTCGGCAGTACCCGTATCATTACACTTCAGTACACGCTATTGAAGAGGGAGACCCAGCGAGAAGGATAGATTTTTGCAGATTCTTAATTAATGCAGATATCGAACATCCCGAGTACCTGAAGAGAATTTTGTGGACAGATGAATCCATTTCGACCGTATCGGGATAACAAACTACCACAATCTGCACTTTTGGGCTCCCAAAGGTCAAAACCCAAAAAAATCAAGAGAAGGAGCTCACCAGCATAGTTTTTTTTGAACGTGTGGACGGGAATCGTGCACAACAATTTGATCGGACCTTTCTTTCTGCCAGCACGATTGACCGGCATCGCATATGAAAATTTTTTGAGGGATTAGCTACCGACGCTACTTGAAGATGTGCCGCTTGCGACAAGAACGAACATGATTTACCAACACGATGGCTGCCCCGCTCACTATTACCGGGGCGTACGACAGTGGATGGATCAGAACTACCCAAGAAGATGGATTGGTCGAGGCAGCCCAACTCCTTGGCCAGCCAGAAGCCCGGATTTAACTCCATGTGACTTCTACATCTGGGGTCACATGAAGGCGTTGGTCTACGATAAACCGATACGTAACGTAGAAGAGTTAAGACAAAAAATTGTAGAGGCGGCACAGACAATGAAAGATGGGCTTTCGAGGCGAGTAACAATCACCGAAGTACGAAAAAGGCTTCGTGCTTGCATTCGAAAGCAGGGCAAACAGTTCGAGCAAAATTTGTGATGTAATTGATTTTAGTTTTTAAGATTAAAGTTTATTTGATAGTGAAACTGTTTTTTTCCTCATTTTATCCTAACCTTGCTTAATCACTTAAGACTTAAGACAGAAACTGAAGGCAAAAAACCCCACGAATTCGAGACACAAACAAATTAAATTAATTAAACTAAAACTTTAAAATGTCACAAAATTTGGAAAATAATTGCTAGAACTTCTAACTTCAAATCCTTTTATTTGCAAAACTTTGCATTTTTTTTATTTTTCGTAATCTGTGGTTTATTGGCTATTCGAAAAATACTTTTTTTTATTTCTAAATGACGAAGTTTTTACAAATCATATCCTGAATCAATAGGAAAAATGTAAACCGTGCAATTAGATTTATCGAGTTACTTGACTAAACATGCTTGGTTATTTTCAACTCTATTTCAATGCATTTAAAGTTAAAAAGTAACGAAACATTTAATTCTGCTACTATACTGGTGGTGAAATTTAATTTACAGATTAGCGCTTCGGGTGGTTCGGACAGTTCCGATGAAGCAGAAGGCTGGCAGCCGACCTTCGTCGCCATCACGGATCGAGAATTAAGGTTCGTGAACGACATATGATCGGTCCGTCGAGTCTCCAACGATCGACGTTATCAGTAGGGTTGGACCACCCTAGTATACCGCTCATGTATGGGTTGCGGGAGGGTTTTGACATGACAAATATAATGTCGCCGTCGATAGAACTTGCAAAAGAGGTAAACAAAACGAAATGAACCAATTCACCATGGTTACTCCATAATCACGTACTTTTAAAGATCAATGCCCTGTTTATCAAAACTTACAAGCCTTGTATTACAAGCATTTTACTTGTAAAAAAAACAATATTATTAAAAATATACGTTTATCAAAACTACATGTGTAAATGACGGGCTACAAGTGTAGTTATTTATGTCAAAAGTATGTTTTTACACTTGTATTCGTGATTTTGTTTATCAAAAAAACCTTTGTAACGTTCAACTTGTAAAAAACCATGAAAAAATCGGAGAGTGGCCGCCGACTCTCCATTCCGTCATAAAGTTTTACAAGTGTCTTGGATAGTTTTCATTAGTTCTGCAGTAACATTTTAAAATTATTTTTTCTTTAAAATGTGGTCACGTGATTCAAGCGACGAAGAAAATGTTAGAATTACGGAACCGAGAACATACAAAACAAGAATAGACTACGGTTGTATGGAGTTGACATATGAATTCAACGAAAGGTTTAGACTTAAGGCTCATAAACTGGAATAGTTAATTAGTATCTTGGGTAGCCATTTGGAAAGAAATTCAAACAGGAACCACGCCTTGTCAAGTATATTAATGTTACAAATTGCTCTACATTGGTTAGGAACGGGAGTTCAATACCATGCTGTTTCAGACATGCATGGTGTAACAAAAGGCAGTGTGTGTAATGCGGTTCACAGTGTTGTAGCAGCTGTCAATAGTGTAATGTTTGACGCTTATGTTAAGTGGCCGAATAATGTGCAGGAGGTAGTACAGAAATTTCATATGTTGAAAGGAATGCCGTTGGTCTGTGGCTGTCTAGATGGCACTTTGATAAAAATGGATGCCCACACCAACACGAAGAAGTGTTCGTTGATAGACACGGATATCATTCGATTAACTGATTAGTTGTGTGCGGTCCAGACAGAAAGTTTTACTATTCCTACGCTAACTGGCCCGGGAGCACCCATGATAATAGAGTTCTACGAAATAGTCTCTTATTTGAGCAATTTGAAAGTGGCTGGACTGGCTGGAGACCTATTTCACAAGGAGTACTCCTAGGTGACTCTGCATACCCTCTAAAGGAATGGCTCATAACTCCTCTAGTAATAGATGCCAATAATCAAGCAAACATCAGATTTCTTAATGCTCATAAGTCGAAGCGGCGAGTTATTGAAAATGCTATCGGAATACTGAAGGAAAAGTTTCCCTGTTTAAATTATTTACGGGTTCAACCAACATTTGCTTGCGATATTTTTAATTGCTGCAATTTTATTAGGGATGACGTCAACGGAGACGAGTGGAACGACTCGGACGACGAAAATAGACCTGATTCTGATGATGTATTTGAAGGGAACTCCGAAAATGTTAGGGGACGGAGCAGTCTCGAAAGAATGATTAGTTATTTCAGAATTTTAATATTAAATTAATAATATAATTTTACAAGTAGGTAAGCAATACTTAGAAACAATTACAACAAAAACTTAAATATTATCCATTAACTCAAATCAATCCTATGAGTACCTATTAAACTAAAATAGTTTGAGTTCCATCTTCATTAAAAAATATGTTGTCGTTAGAAATTAATAAAATTTGGTTTGAGTCATCCTAATGTTTTATTTTATTTTCTGGATTTGGTTTTATTTCTTTGGTCATAATCGAAGGCTCGACGCCTAGTTTTTGTTCCATTTCTAATATCTCAAGCTTTAATTTATAATTGTTTAATTCTAGATATTCTAACTGCAGATCGAGTTTTCTTTTTTTCTTTGACTCTTCTTCGACAACTTCGGAATGTGCTTTCGATCCTTTGTGAACTATTTTAGTTTTTTGTTCTGAAAATCAAAATGGCGAAAAAATATAATCACATTCTTTATGATTTTAGAAGTTTATGTATGTATGTTTGTATTTACTCGTACTTATTTTCCCTTAGGGCCTGATTAAATTCTTATACAGAGAAATAAATGTAATGCAAATAAAATATGGGTTAAGAATATTTATTCGTATTATCGTTGTTTTATTTTAGTTTAAATGTTGATAAAGAACAAGGACACTCTTTATCCCACAAAATAGGTAAGTTTAGTCGGGGGCAGAAGCTAGTTAAGTATCTTTAAAACATACCTTTTAAATTCAAATTAGTAGAGTCCTTTTTGCTTGTTTTTGGTGTCTGAGACAAATCAGGGACAACATTCTGTTCAAAACAACAATTTTCTTGTGATGAACTTGTCGGTTCTACTCGTATTCCGTCAGTAATAGGCGAAGTTTTGCCTATTATTTCTAATAATAAGTCATCTATTGGGGTTAATATGTTTTTTCTGCCGCCGCCAGTTCCAGTTCTTTTAGCATTGTCTCTTTTACTCTGAGGATGGACAAACAAAACAAGCACCTTTATTAAAAATAAAACCAAAACACACACTTACGATTGAATCACATCTAAACGTTGTTATAAAATGAGGAAAAACAACACAATTTGAGATTTAAGACTAAAATATGTACTGTCACGAACGTTAATTTAAGACCCATTTCATAAAAATATTGCTTGAAGTCGGCAGTGTCAAGATGCCAAATCATTTGTAACTTATAGAAAACTCAACCTAATTGTTTTGCTATACTTAAATTATTTAGAGATATTGCTTACCAATGTAGACCTTTTTAAATTTGAATAAAATGTGTCTCGAACATATGCGTAATCTTTTCCCGGGGGGACCAGACCAAGCGATTGACAAGTAGTTAAAATATTTTTCCACTCTTCTATTTTTTTATCCTTAGACAATACATACATACATACATAAACTCACGCCTTCATTCCCAGAGTGGGGTAGGCAGAGCTACAGAATTTCCAACAACCCTAAAAACTTGTTGATAATTCTGTAACCACATTTTGCACAATCAGGCTAAGATGTTTACCAGTGTATTAGTGACAGGTTGCAAGCCCATCGCCTAACAGTACTGCAAGCCTTTATTCCCTTAGTCGTCTCTTACGACATCCGCGGGAAGACACGGAGTGGCACTATTCTAACCCGGCAACCACACAGGGCAATCCTTAATAATCCTTAGACAATTTGTCGGTAAATGCACCGAACAGAATCTCTTTTTTGTCGCGAATTAATTGTAGAACTGTTATTTTACTATCAGTTTTAGACATTTTTCACGATTACTACCCGTGTATCCTTTTCAAATATGGTTAAAATATGATTGAATCAATTCAAAAATGGCGGGAATACTGCTTCGCTCTTTTTTTTTTAATTTTCTCTTTCAGAGTAGGCAAAGATAAAACCATTCAGCCATGCGTTTAAGTAGACCATGATGAATGAGATAACGGCATTTAAAAAAATGGCGGCATTAAATTTTGGTTTCAAAACTTACAAGTATGAATCTACAAGTGATCAAGTTTACAAGTCCTGTTGTTTTTTTTTGATAAACGTAATTTACACGAACTTGTATAAACTTTCTTGTAAAGTATAACTTGTGAACTTGTAGACTTGTAACTTTTGATAAACAGGGCACAAGTCTTTGCAACGAATCATTATTTTCATATTAAGTTTAAGATGAAATAACTATTCATTATATTTAATAAAATAACGTTTGGTGAATATTTGAGGTTATGTGTCAAACAGTACTAATTTGTTTACGTCGTTCTCAAGTTCTATTGACGGCGACTTAAGTTATGAGACTGATGAGGCTAATCCGGTTTTGTACATACTCGTACGTATTTTTTATTAATAGAATTCTAACCTACAAGCAATGAACTATATTTTGATTTGTTTTCAAGATTTTAGGCTCAGTAGTTTTGGGGATCATGGGGGAAGTGGTAAATTTTTGTCTTCTTTCATGAATAAATTCATAACTATTTATTTTAAAATAATAACAAATATATATATATATATATATATATACAGGGTGTTAGGTAGAGCGTTGTCAAAAAGAAACAGGCGAGTAGAAGAGACCATTAGCTATCCATTTCAGGTACTTTAACCCTTAATTTGTCTAAGAGCTATTTAATACCGTTTTTTTTATAATTTTATTACAAGACACCGAAATTCGACCTTTAAACCCCGAAAAAAAAGGAACTACTTGGTGTATTGACTTAAAATTTTTAAATTGATAAGAATATGTAGGTATAAAACAAATGTATCTATGTATTTTAAATACCTTATGCTATATGTGTATTGACAAAATTTTAATTTTGATAGATTGTTAAATGTTGTGGTGTTCAAATAAAACTGTTACTGGAAGCGTAAAGCTACTTTAAAAAAAAATGGGGGCTCCCAAAGTTTCAGAAACCGATAAAGAAATCTTTCAACCTCAACTATACAATGAAATTTAAAAAAAACCAAAGTGATTACAATTCTTCCAATTTCCTAAAAACATCTCCTGTTCACGCCAATTCTAATGGTGTGCCATATGCATAACCAAACTCTTAATAATTCGAGTTATTTGCTAATAACTTCCACCCGGCCGTGCATGTGGCGATATCGATGTTTGAGAAAATTAACTTACGTGGACGACGTTTTTTTTTAAAAAGCGTTTTATGGACCGACGAGTCCAAATTTACTAAGGAGGGGGTCCATAAAGTGCAAGACAACCACCACATACAAAGTTTCGATACATTCTCCTACAGAAACCGTGTCCCCTAGACAATATACAATATTTACATATTTTTTATGCCTATTTTATTAGTCAGTTATTTAGGTGTTTAGTTAAGTTTAGGCCAAGCATTTTTATCTGTTAGATAGTCCTCGACCCTATAGTAAGCCTTAGACATCAACGACTTTTTCAAGTAACTTTTAAGTACTGGAAATGGTAACATTTAAAACTGAGTTAGGTAATTTGATTTGTTAGATCATTCTCCCGAACTCATTATTTCTTCGTAGTAATTTTTCCATTCGCATTTTTCCCCGAACGCGATATTACCAGTCGCTTTTTTTCCTGCGGCAGTTTATATTCACAGTCGTGTTTTTCCGCTTGCGAGTTTTATCCAGTCGCTTCTTTTCCTACCACCATATTTTCACGGTCGTGTTTTTCCCGTTCCAATTTGTCGAAGATACAGAGTCGACGGAGCTCCGCTACCGCGGAGCTCCTATTTCTGGGTGGTTTGGCCCTCCGGGCCTGATGCAAAACTAACATAACCTAAACCTACCTACGAATTACGATGTAAATACTTTTGGGAAAAGTGCGACTGAGATAGAAATCGAACGGGAAAAAAACCGACTGGGAAAAAAGTCGAACAACAAAAAAAGCGACTGTAATAAAATCGAATGGTGAAAAATAAAATTAGGTAATATCGCGTTCGGGGAAAAATGCGAATGGAAAATTTAATACAAAGAAATAATGAGTTCGGGAGAATGATTTAACAAACCGGTAATTTATTATAGAAAAGAATGCATTGACCTACAAATGATTTATAAACCTTACGGACACGAAATTTTTTAATAGCAATTTTATTTTTATTTCTTGTATTCAAATTATGTATATCACAATTCTTAACAAAAGAGTCTTGATTTTTAATGACATAAATTATATTCTCATAAATAAATTGTGACGCTACTTTTAAGATACTAATTTCTTTAAATACTAATCTTAAGGAATCACGGGAGTTAAGGTTATATATAGAACGAATGGCTCTTTTTTGTAACACGAATATAGTCTGTATGTCAGCAGCTTTTCCCCAAACCAGAATACCGTACGACATAACACTATGAAAATAACTATAATAAACTAAGCGAGCTGTCTCAACATTGGTAAGTTGCCTGATTTTTCTAACAGCATAAGCTGCCGAACTTAATTTACCTGCTAGTACTGCTATATGGGGACTCCATTGTAAGTTTTTATCTATAGTTATCCCTAAGAAAAGCGCCTTATCTACCATTTCCAAACACTCATCATTTAGAAATAAACTGGATTCTACTGGTCTAACATTAGGCAAAGCGAACCTAACACATTTAGTTTTTTTAGCATTGAGTAGCAAGTTGTTACTAGTAAACCAATTAAGTACTTTACCTAGCGTGGCATTTATCCTACTGTAATCGACGGATTTTCGTTCTACCTTGAAAATTAATGATGTATCATCAGCAAATAGCACAATATCACAAAGGTTATCTACCGTGCGTGGTAAGTCATTAATATAAACCAAAAATAAAAAAGGACCTAATATAGAGCCCTGAGGCACACCTAGTTTAATAGCTGCTCCCATGGACTGTGTTTTGTTTACCACAACCGTTTGTGTTCTATCACTAAGATATGAAGACATAAGATTTAGAGAATTAATTGATAGACCATAGTGTTCCAATTTTAATATAAGAGTCTCATGATCTACGCAATCGAAAGCTTTGGAAAGGTCACAAAAAATTCCTATTGCATCACAAGATTTCTCCCAAATATTATATATATATTTAATGAGTACAGATGCTGCGTCAGTTGTGGATCGTCCTCTGGTGAAGCCGTACTGATTACTGTTAAGCAGTTTATTTCTATTGAAGTGACCTAACATATCTTTTAACATTAACTTTTCAAAAACTTTACTTAAAACAGGTAGAATAGAAATGGGACGGAAATTCGTTAAATCACTCATCCCGCCCGATTTAAAAAGTGGTATGACTTTACTATATTTCATAAGATTTGGAAAGACCCCCTCTGAAATGCAATTATTATAGATTAAAGCTAAGTGAGGTGCAATTATATCTATGATATGATGGATGACTTTAACTGACGTTCCCCATAAATCCTCGGTTTTTTTTAAACTGAGTGATTTAAATACGTTTACGACTGAAAATGAGTCTACATGCCTAAAATCAAAACTTAAATTACATTTAGTAACATTACCACAAAGTAATTTTTAAGCTCCAATCACAAATGATTGAAGACATTTCGTGGTATTAATGGCTATGGTGGAGAAATAATCTTCGAACGCTAAGGCCACGTCTTTGTTTGATATGATTTGTTTGTCACCCTTGTTTATGGTGATTTGATTATCGCGAGTTTTAGATTTACCCGTTTCTCTATTTATTATTTTCCACACAGTTTTTACCTTATTGTCAGAAGCTTTGAGCTTAAGACCTAAAATTTTTGTTTTAGCATATAGCTGAGATAGCTAATGGTCTCTTCTACTCGCCTGTTTCTTTTTGACAACGCTCTACCTAACACCCTGTATATATATACGAGATCCTCATAACGAGACCTTTCATTTGATGATACAGTAAGGTTGGCAAAATATTTTTTAATTTCCTAATTTGCCGTCCGAAAATGACCCATATTAAAAAAATTACACCATTCTACCAAATTTTACCTCATTTGGTTTAGTAGATTCGGAGCAAATTGGCTGTGACAGACGGACGGACAGATAGACAGACGCTGATGGAGGTGATCCAGTAAGGGTTCCTTTTTTTGAATTTTTTGTTTGGAACCCTAAAAATGATAATTTTAGAGGGTCATCATCATTATCATCATCATGTCAGCCGAAAGACGTCCACTGCCGGATGTAGGCCTCCCCAAGGCTCTCTATTCAGACCGGTCGTGCTTTTGGCATCCACCGCGCTCCTGCGATTTTAGAGGGTGATGAGTTGGAATTATTAAAAAAAAATGTGGTGTGCAGGGTGTACGAGGCCGCGCCGTGGTCGGCGGAGGCGTGGTGTGCGGCGGCGGAGAGCTTTGCGCTGGCGGCGCTGCGCCTGGCGTGGTGGCGGCGCGGCGCCGGCGCGGCCGCGCTGGGCGTGCGCGCCGGCACGCCGCAGGGCACCGCCGTGCGCGCGCTGCGCGCCGACACGCCGCACGACCTGGCCGCCGTCGCGCAGGCGCTCGTCGACGGCGCGCACCACGCCGTGCGCGCCGTGCCCGAGTTCACCTTCCGTCAGTATGCTTACTTCCCTCCCTGCCTCGCTCCGTGCTGTGCGCGGCGGCGCTGCGCCTGGCGTGGTGGCGGCGCGGCGCCGGCGCGGCCGCGCTGGGCGTGCGCGCCGGCACGCCGCAGGGCACCGCCGTGCGCGCGCTGCGCGCCGACACGCCGCACGACCTGGCCGCCGTCGCGCAGGCGCTCGTCGACGGCGCGCACCACGCCGTGCGCGCCGTGCCCGAGTTCACCTTCCGTCAGTATGCTTACTTCCCTCCCTGCCTCGCTCCGTGCTGTGCGCGGCGGCGCTGCGCCTGGCGTGGTGGCGGCGCGGCGCCGGCGCGGCCGCGCTGGGCGTGCGCGCCGGCACGCCGCAGGGCACCGCCGTGCGCGCGCTGCGCGCCGACACGCCGCACGACCTGGCCGCCGTCGCGCAGGCGCTCGTCGACGGCGCGCACCACGCCGTGCGCGCCGTGCCCGAGTTCACCTTCCGTC
The DNA here is from genome assembly GCA_923062465.1 of Acleris sparsana. Classification (NCBI taxonomy): domain Eukaryota; kingdom Metazoa; phylum Arthropoda; class Insecta; order Lepidoptera; family Tortricidae; genus Acleris; species Acleris sparsana. Next base: position 3,833,648 of record OV281292.1, read on the forward strand.
AGTATGCTTACTTCCCTCCCTGCCTCGCTCCGTGCTGTGCGCGGCGGCGCTGCGCCTGGCGTGGTGGCGGCGCGGCGCCGGCGCGGCCGCGCTGGGCGTGCGCGCCGGCACGCCGCAGGGCACCGCCGTGCGCGCGCTGCGCGCCGACACGCCGCACGACCTGGCCGCCGTCGCGCAGGCGCTCGTCGACGGCGCGCACCACGCCGTGCGCGCCGTGCCCGAGTTCACCTTCCGTCAGTATGCTTACTTCCCTCCCTGCCTCGCTCCGTGCTGTGCGCGGCGGCGCTGCGCCTGGCGTGGTGGCGGCGCGGCGCCGGCGCGGCCGCGCTGGGCGTGCGCGCCGGCACGCCGCAGGGCACCGCCGTGCGCGCGCTGCGCGCCGACACGCCGCACGACCTGGCCGCCGTCGCGCAGGCGCTCGTCGACGGCGCGCACCACGCCGTGCGCGCCGTGCCCGAGTTCACCTTCCGTCAGTATGCTTACTTCCCTCCCTGCCTCGCTCCGTGCTGTGCGCGGCGGCGCTGCGCCTGGCGTGGTGGCGGCGCGGCGCCGGCGCGGCCGCGCTGGGCGTGCGCGCCGGCACGCCGCAGGGCACCGCCGTGCGCGCGCTGCGCGCCGACACGCCGCACGACCTGGCCGCCGTCGCGCAGGCGCTCGTCGACGGCGCGCACCACGCCGTGCGCGCCGTGCCCGAGTTCACCTTCCGTCAGTATGCTTACTTCCCTCCCTGCCTCGCTCCGTGCTGTGCGCGGCGGCGCTGCGCCTGGCGTGGTGGCGGCGCGGCGCCGGCGCGGCCGCGCTGGGCGTGCGCGCCGGCACGCCGCAGGGCACCGCCGTGCGCGCGCTGCGCGCCGACACGCCGCACGACCTGGCCGCCGTCGCGCAGGCGCTCGTCGACGGCGCGCACCACGCCGTGCGCGCCGTGCCCGAGTTCACCTTCCGTCAGTATGCTTACTTCCCTCCCTGCCTCGCTCCGTGCTGTGCGCGGCGGCGCTGCGCCTGGCGTGGTGGCGGCGCGGCGCCGGCGCGGCCGCGCTGGGCGTGCGCGCCGGCACGCCGCAGGGCACCGCCGTGCGCGCGCTGCGCGCCGACACGCCGCACGACCTGGCCGCCGTCGCGCAGGCGCTCGTCGACGGCGCGCACCACGCCGTGCGCGCCGTGCCCGAGTTCACCTTCCGTCAGTATGCTTACTTCCCTTCCTGCCTCGCTCCCGTGCTGTGCGCTCCGCGGCTCCAGTCTCCAGTAACCCCCGGTCTCTACTTATTAAAATTATCGCCAAAACTACCCTACGGAATGTATTTATATCTGAATCAATTTTTTAACTCGACTGCAATTACAGTGAGGTTCATGTTTTTGAGTGCACCTGTGTGTCTCCGTGACCTGTAAACTAAACGAATTTTGAATTGCAAGATATCATGGATTTTATACTCAAATAATTTCTCAATTTCTGATGCTCCTAATTTGCGGAGTTAGTTAAAGGATGTATCAATTTTAATTTAGGACTCGAGACGTTCCCAATACATTCCAGGTCCAATTCCTTAATCCTGCTACTGCGGAGAACAACATTAATAATCTACAAAAGCAGTCCGGTTTTCAGTTCATGTTTTTTGTTTCAATCCTTAGCTATATCGTAGGTACAAATCTCTCTAGTGAATTCGACTCGCACTCGATCGTCTGTTGTATGTAATAGGATCTATCGTTATTAAATGAAAGTACGTGTCGGTCGCACTAACATGAGGCCCGCCCGCAGGCTGCCGGTTCCGCGGCGCGTGCGCGCGGCTGGCGCTGGGCGCGGGCGGCGTGTGCGTGTGGGAGGCGGCGGGGTCGCTGGGCCGCGCCGGCGCGCGCGCGCTGTACCGGCGCCCGCTGCACGCGCTGCGCGCCTCCGCCGACGACGACCGCGCCGCGCTGTGGCTGCACTTCGCCGACGACGACACCGTGGTGAGTCCCCCGCCTGTCATTTTTTCAGTATTAATAAGCGCACTCCTGTCTTATTTTGAATAAATTGACACAACCGATGTCAATCTGACTGGCGGAGTGCGCCGTCCTGGACCGAAAACTCTATAGTATTATGCGAACTGAAGAGGATTGTGACGCGTGGTCTGTGCAGGAGCTGGACATGGAGGGCAGCCCCAAGCCGGCCGTGTTCATCCTGCACAACCTGCTGTCGGCGCGCGTGCACGCGCTGCCGCCCGACGCGCCGCTATAGCCCGCCGCGCCCGGCGCGCCGCCCTGCTGAGAGCTCGGAACATCAAACATCTCCATTTAGATATAACTCGATACTCGTGTAATATCGGAGTGGTGGCGCATTTGTAGATTTAAAACGGCATGGACTTTAATATCCAAGTAAATAACTCTGAACTTAGAGCACCGTTTTAGCTGCAGTCGACATCCGACGTTGGTAGATAAATGAACGGCAGCTAAGTAGGTTTCAATTTCGCAGAAATCTGGCTCGTACAGCCGATTTATTGCCGTAATACGCACGAACCGACGATCGATTTTTCTACACACGGGGGCAAAGAATACGAGTCGATGCGAAAAAACTACCATGACTCTTAAATTAATAGGAGTTGCATGGACTCATATAAATAATTTAAATGTTCATTTAACTTGCAAAATTTTCTTATTGTATATCAACAAAATAAGGTTATTTACGCTATTTTTACTTATCAAATTTATATTTTGTGGTTCCTCCACGGGCTCTTCATATTCTTGCAGCTGTATGGCAACCAGAGGGCCCTGCCAAGATGCACTACGCTAATTCGCGTTTCTATTCGTTTGGTTTTCTATTCAATGCTGTAATAACCATATCGTGTTTGAACTGTTATCGTTTTCATAGCTCTTTATTTACCTGTCAGTAATGGCGACTGACGTCAAAACAATACCATAAGACCATAACAGATCAAAGACGATATGTTTTTTACCGTCGGGAAGAGAGGCCCAGCAGGCATGCTGTTTTTAAGGTGTTTGATGCAATATTGCCCATTGCTAATTCTTCCATTAACTAATATTTTAGGTCGTAGTTGGAACGGGGTTTTGAGAAATATACAAGTTCGTCCCAAGCGGGCCTGAGGTCTGGGTTCTGCAAAAGTGATTCAGCGACTATTCTTGCTGTGCTTCGCTAAACTCTGCCTTCCTCTTCACTTTTTTCTAGCGCCAGCGACCTGATAATGATTTTGGAAGACGAAAATTATCTCTTTATGTGATTTTCATTTCGCAAGCCCCAAACAAAAGCAAACAAGCTAAAATAGAACAATCGTATTTTTTTTCCATTGTATATTAAAAATCCCTATATCAAAGTTTGTTTCATGGGTGGCTTATTTTATTTCATTTGCAAGTCACGAAGATTTTTTTCCATTGACCCGATTCTTTGCCGACGTGTGAAGTTATGTAACAGTACCGACGTTAACAGGACGAAAAATTTAGGTATATAATAAGAACGATGCAATAAAAACCCTTTCTCCACTTAGATGAATAATGATGAATCTCGAAAGATTAATGCTCCTTTTGTTTATTCCTTGTTTGTTGTGTATAATATTAGAATGATAATAGTAATGTAATAATTATGTGTAGTAATGCAATAAGCAATTACGTATTGTATTAAACTATCTACAAAATAGCTTTTTGTTATGTATGAAACAAAAAGTAAGTACTTGATTTTTTTCAGGCTAGATTAAAAAACAAGTATTTGGATAAATGATTTTATATTATCTACATTATTGTCGCCATCAATAGAACTTGTGAACCACGAACCAAACCTTATATTGGTATATTTATGACACGTGTGTCTCCCTCAATCGATTCTAGAGATACTGATTAAAAATTATTTTTTAAGCAATTTTTAATCTCAGTCTACTAGTAAACTCATCAAACTATAGACGATATTAATACGGCGCCTTTTTAACATTCTTCACAAGTTCACATTAATGGCGACTTTACTCAAGGAAATGTGCGTTGGTCTGTTATTATTCTAATGTGAAAAAAGACTAAGCATAGTTAGGGTCATATCACAGTTGCGATGTGACCAGTTAAGGTGTACAGTCACGGGATTTAATTTGGTACCCACCTTAGGTCAAAAGTCAATCTGACATTCTACAACAATAAGGTTGAGTTTCCTAAAAGTTACAGTCACCACACGGGATTGTTGACCCTCATAATTTAGCCATGTAATGCAAATCGGGCGTACTCGTATGATATCGTCGTGAACGACTGATAACGAATGATGACACGTCTATATTCATTCATAATGCAATAAGGTCGAAACTTCAGTTCGATAGGGTTGAAATGTCAAGTTGTCTTAACTTGACATTTAAATGTCTTATCGAATCGACCCTTGAAAATCTTGAAATGATATATATCAACGTGGCGTGGTGGGTCCCAAATTAAAGCTCGTGGCCCTGACCAATCATGATATATTATGATTTTTCCGCAGCTATCGTTACGTTGTGTTATAACAATCGTCGCTAGGTTACTGTTTCTAGACCTGTAATTGGTTGGCTTTGGGTGTAATCACTCTATTGTCAGGTTGGCAGGCTTGGTCTTCGGGTTAGCCAACAGTTAAATAGGAAGTCAACAGCCAATAACGTTCACCATGGTGTTGACCAATGAATAGGTTGATTAATTCGTTGATAAATCACCCATAGCAACAGCCAATAACGTTCGTCATGGTGTTGACCAATGAATAGGTTGATTCATTCGTTGCTAATCGGACAAAGTCGGCTATATTCGATTGTGGTAAGAAAAATGCTACTACTGTCTTCGTCATACGTATTCGTGATTAATCGTGTAATCTCGTAAATGCTCGTGAATGCCATTATACTGCAAATTTAAATAACTTCACGATGGCATAACAAATAACTTGACATCTCTAATGACATTGATGACTTCAAGCATATTTTTCTTGAAATGGGTCCCAAATTAAAGCTCGTGACTGTACATAGCCTCGCCTTCGTCATCTGTCTACCTGAGATCGGGGCCGCTGGAGATACGCACGCTAATCGCCACTGTGATGTGGCCCCTCGACCTCAAATCGTTGGGGCAATGTATATAATTTCGCTTCAGTGCAATTATGGTCTTTACGAAGATAAGAAATGTTGAACTCGAATATTATGATTTTAGCTTTGTTGCATATGTATAAGTACGATTATTGTTGTGTTAATATATAAATGATAAAATCAACGATGAAGGGTCATATCTGTGCAATGCAAATCTCAATGCAATCCCATGTACTGTTCCCGCGAAGTTATAATCGCGGACCACTTTTGATATCAAGGTATTTTCCTATGATAATTTTAAATATCATCTTTTCAATACACCATATCGATCGCAGAATAAGATATTTGTAATAAATGCTAGGTAACTTAGGGTACTTTCTATCAACCAGCTTAAGTTTACATTCCAATTGTATGTATTTTAGACTAGACTACCGATGTTTATCATGTTTCTAAAATACCTCTTTTCTTACGCTAAGTAAGGTATTTATAAGCTAAAAAGTGTATCACTCTGAATATTTGACATTGGTTTTGTATTAAAACGCCGTTCAATTTAGTGTCATAATTATGGTACCTCAAGGAGTTCGTTACATTCGGGAGATAAATACTTTAAGAAGCGTCGGCGCGGGGTCGGAGCGGGTTGCAGTTTCCTTTCATTTCACATGGACTTGCCGCACACGTGACGCGGCGGTAGCGGGGTGAATATTTGGCCGTTTCAACCGCCGTCATTGTTGTCTTCAATACATTGACGAAAACAATGATAATTACCAGCAACTTTTGATGTCAAAGTCAACGGACCCGGGGGTAGTATTAATTCCATTTAAAATCATAAAACAATTAAAAAGTTTATCTTGAATAATATGCGAAGATTACGACGGCGGTTAAAACGCCGAATAATCACCCAGCGGCGTTTTAGTGGTTTCGCGAGTCCGTTAGCGGCGACACTAGGTGGTAGGAAACGAAAAGAGCTGAATCACTTCGGGAAACGCATTTGGACGTGTGTGTTACTGAATATTAATTGATGACAATACCACTACTCTCGAACAAACATGCATCTGGTGCCCCGACTGCGATATATAACCCAGTTGACTGCAAACTATAAAGTAAATCCTTTTACGTCTAAGCTTTTGTTAGTACCTAATTTTATAATCTTATACCTTTATGTGTACAATACCTAAGCTGTATAATGTATATAGCTATAGCATACTTTTACAATTAATAACATTCCCAGAATCTGGTTTGCTTTAATATTTGTAGTGATTGTCGTGTTATAAGGTAGGACATTCATCGTAATTAAGAACATGATGTGTAGTACAGTAGCAAAGTCGTTTGACTAACTACAGGCAATATTAGAAGTGATATCGAAATGTTAGACATATTTATTTTATTACCACAATGACATCATATTTTGTAAGCGTTTTATGGGTAACCGAGTAAGTGTCATGGGTATTGATTTAGGTGTAGACTTAAGTAATTCAACATTTTCGACTGATTTGATTTGCAGTTGAATATTTTGTATTGTTACTTTTGAAAAAAAGTCGATCTTTTATTACCAACGTGACAAAGTTTATTAGTTTATTTGTTACGTATTATTTACAAAGTTAATATAATGAAATAAAATTAGCCAAGCGCCACAGTGTGCAATTGACTTAAAACCAATCCCCGCGAGACATTTCACGAGCATTTTGTGTGCAATAACTATTTGAAAATGACAGTTATTCTTTCACTAAGTTGCCAGTTTAATGAGATGTTTGCTTGCAAACGTTTTTATTCGTTGTGTAATGTAATGGTAGAGGTTGCATGACTATTTATTATGCATCCCGCTGCCTTCTAGGCAATGTATCGATATTGTTATTAATTGAATAGTAAAAAATACCTTGAATAATGATAATAATAATTTACGAATATATACGTTAGGTTTTGACATAGTTTTACTTAAACAAGATTGCAGAACTGCACGGCGCTAAATGTCAGTGCGTCAATTTAGTACTACTTGAAATATGACACCCCTCTTTTTACAATGGGGGTTTAAACGAATAAAGGAGTGATGGTATAAAGTTATTGTTTTAGGTACTCAAAGATTAACAGTTGTAATAGAGTGACGAATCACATTTCAGAATATCAGACAAATGGCTTCAAAAGTCAAGAAAAACGTTGCTAGCTTAGCTTTGTTAAGAGGTCCTTAGTCAGTGCTGAATACTCAGTAAAAGTAAGAATCTCAGTTAGGTCATGCAATTGTGGCTTGCATTCACGGTTTTTGATCGCTTGCAAGATAAGGTCGTTGTAAGGATCTGTAGATAGTGGACGAAAAGCTTACGTGAGAAAGTTCGTTGTTTAAGGATAAGACAGCCGGTGTAATGATTAGCATAGAGGTATTCCATCTTAGTCCTCAGGGTTCGCAACGCATTTGCAGTCTTAGGCTTGCAGTCTTGTGGATGCGGGTCACAGTTTCCACTTACCATCAGGTGGCCTGTGTGCTCGTTTGCCTTCTATATGGCATAAAAAAAAAAACGTTTGAATGAAAAGGCGATTAGCGCTGTGCAGATTTGCAGAGGGTTGTTGATTTTGTGTTGTTAGTGTTTTGATTTTGTATTAATGTATCTGATGTTTCAGACTTGCAACTCTCCGTGTCTAAATCATATATTTAAGCTATTTCTTAATGTATATGCTATGCTAAGTTACCACAACTTGGATTCCATTTCGTGTACCTCCTAGGACGAGGCTTTAAACTCTACGGGACTCGGCAAACTTAACCTCTCATATGCTTAGGAGCAGATCTACTCCCAAAATTTGGATCTTTTTAAATTTTATAAATAATATAAATTATTTCGGATTATATCGTAATCCGAAGTGACTAGAACTTTTTTTTTTTTTTTGATGTTATTTTTTTCACCTCCCGCATAAGAGGGGTTAAAGGGTCCATACTATAGTACAGTCTTCATCAAATATACTATAGCACAGGTGCAGTGCGTTCATACTATCTGCACACGCCCTAATGCTTTGAATAATACACCGTTTAAAAATACCCGCCCATCTGCTTTCTTTGTAAAGAGAACCCTCCTTAATTATTATTTTTGACATTTTAGACCTAGTTATATATAGCATCAAAACACTATAATTTACATCGAATTTCGTTCAGTATTTTTGGAGTTACTGTCTGTTTGGAGTGTGTCTGCAATTGTATGAATGTAAGAGGGCGGTTATTTTGCCGGCGAGTGTATCTTGAAATTCTGATATTTTTGTGTATTATTTTTTGACATACTAATAAAAAAAACGTGTCGCTTGCTAGTTTAGATGTTACTATGTTCAGATATATTTGATGGCGACTGAACTGGGTTAGTACGATACTTCCTATGTTATCACAGTTTATGTGATGTCAGTGGGCTATTGGGATTACTAGAGTCCCTAAAGTTTTAGGCAGACTGATTTTTTTTAGGTTACCGCACTTCTTGTGACTGCGAAAAGTTGCCATATCAATGTTACTTCGGACTAAGGCTAAGGCATAATCTTCTTGTAATCGTATAGAATTTCTACTGACGACTTTTTAATCGTAAGGTATTTAAATAATTCTTCATATAAACTATATATTTTTAATTTCGTGCTAGTTGGACTGGACATATTTGTAGGGGATCAGGTCAGGGATATTTACTGGAATGCGTTTACATCTCAAGGCTTACTCGATACACCAGGATTACTCGATAATCACGTACTTTTAAAGATCACGTGACGTCTTTGTAAAGATCATTATTTTCATAATAAGATTAACGTGAAATTACTACTCATTATACGTTATATTTAATAAAAACACGCTTGGTGAATTTTTGAGGTTATGTGTCAAACAGTACTAATTTGTTTACATCGTTCACAAGTTCTACGTTATAATAGCTCTTATTTACTTTACAGTAATGGCGGCCGAGTTTATAATAGTACTATACGTACAAGTAATACCCAAGAGGCCCAGAGTGTTTAATAGTCCGATTCAATGATAAATAGAACATTATTTTTGACTTAATTCTGCGCGCCGTAATTGGAAGGCGACGACTAATCTGTCCTAAAAAAAGGACGCATGCGAAATTTGATAGTAAAATAAAATCTAACCCCCTCTTAAGAAATACGGTCACTTATACATTCGCGGTTCTATGAGACATGCGCCCTTTTTTCTAAAGACGGCAATAACTGTCAGTTAAGTAGCCACTATCCAGGACAAGGGGGTCAGCCGTGTCTATGTTGGAGTCAGCCACTTGTAACTTTGTATTGAGTGTCATTTGAGTGTGTTCATTTTAGTTAGGAGGTAAGAATTACAATGTTACCTGCAGGTGTTCCGAATGTATAAGTACCGTATAAGTATCTTGAAGGATTACAATGCGAAATAAGCTGAGTCGTGTTAGTGCGGCTAAATGATATTGGAACCTTTTTATATTTTCATTATCCCTGACCTAGATCTAAGAAACACGCATTTGATGTTTGTATAAATATTGTTTTTATTCAGCTCATAAAAAATCTAGCTTCGAACTATATTATATAATTATATCATTTAAGACTCAGACCATTCAACGATTGTGTCATATTGAGCATAAAATTACTTGAATTTGACAATTAGTTGGTCCTTTAAAGTGTGACTTATAATGTAGCGAATCATTATATTTTGTAGCCGACTCTGTCATTACGATGCATTAAAACAACGAAGAAAAGTATAATTGTTTTTGTCTTTTCCACCCTTTTATCGTTTGAGTTTTATAGAAAGTATAAGCACTTACTAAAGATTTTACAAGTTTGTAGAAAACTATCTTTAATATATTTTAAGTGTAAGACAGTCATATCTTTACGAAAGAGGTTCAAAACATTTTTCGTGAATATATGACGGTCTTACCCATTAAATCTGAAAACGAGGTAACGAATTTTCTGTCAGGTTATAATTTAACAAGCACTTATTTAAATTGCTGATAATGAAACTGTAAGTATGGGTCAAATGTTGGAAACGAAATTAGAACCACTTCCTGAAGTAGGATACGTGGGACTCAAATTTGGTATGCTTGCATATCTTCGGTGACAACGCAATAAATTACGGTACCATGGAATTGGTCTGATGGTAGAGTTTTGGAGAATTTGAACAACGAGTAAATGTAAGGCCTGAATGTCCGCTCGAGAAGTGTTCGGCGGGTGGTCAGCGGAGCGGGCAGCGGGAAAATACAGCGTCCAGCGACGCCCTGAATTTAGTCATGTTGGTTTTCAAATGCGAGTATTCTGAGAGGCCATTGTCAAGCATAAGTAATCTTTAAAATAAAACGGAGCTTTCACTCATATTGGAAATATAATCGTTGAAGGTTGGTTCGAATGAAAGACAGGTAAGTACCTATCTATCGTGGTATTTGGATGTAACGAATCGCACCGGTATTTTTGGGTAAGCTGTTTAACAAATTCTTGTAAGGAAATCAAACCCAGCAAGTGAATGTGTGCTAGTGGCCGTTCCGATACCTATTGGGTCGAGAGGCGAGCGAGCAACTGAATAGAGCGCTGCCCGGCAGAGGGCCCTTGTCTGCTCGTCTAATACACGGAGCGTATCCTGCAGTTGTCAACCGTATCATCGACGGTTAAAGACAAATTATCGCTTGGCGCCACATGAAGTATCAACCGACTACCCCCATGTCTGCCCCATTGTCTCGCCTTTCTATTGTTGAGTAGAGTAGAGATTTCGTTATTAGGCAAGTTTTGTCTCAATCACGCATGGATGTATCCGTTTATTTCGTACGGTTAGTGCTGGTAGGCTCTTGAGCAAGCAATCTATTTAAGTCCTCAGGGTTGGCAACGCGTTTGCGGTCTTGGGATTGCAGTCTTAAGATTGTAGTATTGAGAATTCAAATGTCACAGATCCCGCTTACCATCGGGTGGCCTGTGTGCTCGTATGTCTCCTCTATATCATAAAAAAACCTACATCCTAATTTGTTAGAGCTGGTTAATTTAATTAAGCAATAAAACTCGTACATTCACTTATGGTTTGATTAGTTACGCTCGCTAACCCACAGAATCTTAAGAAGAAAAACAGGTTTGTACCGGCACAGCAAAACTGCCATTCACGGTTTTACTGAATGCGGACTATATATGTGGTCATACATTTTTCAACTTTATAAGTGAGAATTCTATTTATGTGTATAATTTTGATGAAGTAGGTATTCTAACAGGCAGTCGCTGAATAATAAAGGGCACAATTTGTTCGTGCATGTGGAGACGGAAATATAGTTATAATGGCATACCTACGCGTGCACGTGTCCCGCAAGCGGTGTGACATATTGTATGAGCATTCATGCTATAGGTACAACGCAGTGGAACGCGCACGCGCACGTGACGTACTCGTGCACGTGTTAGGTGTGGTTCGACCTTTAATAGTTAAACAGCGCTCGCCAGTCCACTTTCGAAGAGGTTTCAACCATGACTAACTTTTTCATATAGCCTGCCGCCTACGGCTTTGCTTACCATGATGAGTTCAGAATACTGTGTACTGTATCTTTCTGCGTGGTATTTACTTAAGGCAATAGGTATCTACCTATAAGTAAAATATGGAAGGTGTTGAGGTACATACATGCGCCTACATAAGAGAGCAGAGGTGAAAAGGATTTCATCTCCTGTCTTCTAAAAGAATTAAATATCTTAAAAATGAGGGATGAACAGGAATTATTAATAGGGATAGATTGGTTCAAAACTGTCATTTACTTTTTTTTTTTTTTTATGACAGAGAAGGCAAACGAGCACACAGGCCACCTGATGGTAAGCGGAAACTGTGACCCATAGACATTCGCATTCACAAGACTACACGACTAAGACTGCAAATGCGTTGCCAACCCTGAGGACTAAGATGGAATGCCTCTATGCTAGTCATTACACCGGCTGTCTTATCCCCAAACCGGAACACAACAGTGCGAACACTGCTGTTTGGCGGTAGGTTAATGGATAAGATGGTGGTAGCGATCCGGACGGACTCTGCACAGAGTCCTACCACCCGCAAAACACACATACTGTTACTGACATTTTGCTGCCCGTCCGTCTGTAACTAATTCATCGTCGCTGTACTTATTCCGTCATTCCATTTGTCAATCAAGCAATCGTTTAATCAATCGTTTATTTCAGCAATTTACATGAGTAGCCTAGTTTACATTACTGTATTAATAAGACATAAGTATAGACAGAATAGTACATAACTAATACTTTTTTGTAGTATAATTACCTAGTATTCAATCTGCACTATTCCATAATTTGTGTGAGATCGTCCCCTGATATTTATTTATTTATTAATTTCTTTAAAAGGCTATTATAGTGCGTAAACTAGATAGTGCCTTTCTAATGGTTATTGTGCCACCCGTAACCAGCGTAAGTTATTTACTGTGCGCATATTAAATTGGCGGTACAAAGCGAATAAGTTAGCTCGCTGCATCTTGGCGCAGTGCATCGCAAATTATGATTTATGCAGCTCGAGAAACTTTCATTTACCCGATATATCCGGGCCGTTGAGGTTTCATTACGTCGGGGCTGCGGGTTCATTAGTGGGGCACTGGGTTCCGATGACAATTTGAAAACGTTGGAAAATGTACACCGAACGGTCCGCATTGTGATTTACCTATTTGTGTGTATGTAAACATCTTCATTGTACTAAAACAAATACATTCTACAAATATTAATGTGTCAGAAATTAAAGTAGGACAAAGGCAAAGGTGTAACGTTTTTAATCACAAAGAAGATCAATTACACACTAATTTCTATTTAGTTTGGGACTAGCGTTGTGTGATATTTTCCCCTGACATTTATTATTATTTACTAAACATCCAAATTCACTGCGTAATTTTGCAACCTAATTAGGTAGGAAAAGGCTTCAGACCAGAGCCTTTATTTATTATTTGTTAGTTTATAAGTAAATCAGCGATCAATTTTTAGATGCACCCGGATGCGGATGTCGCTGCAGCAGCAGGCAGCCGCAGCCATTCACGTTCCATTCCTCCTCATAAAGCATATTAGCCGAAGGATGTTTTAACATCATACACGAAACACGACATAAATCTCCCTTGATGTCAGACCCGGCCTGAAGTCGAGCCAGCCGCGCGGAAAATTGCAGACTACCATCTTCGTACCAGAGAATACACGTGCTCAATGGGAATATTACAACATGGCCGACCCTCGCAATGTTGCTCCAATTGTTCAAAGTACCTTAGTCTTTTTTCGGGATTTACTTTTTTATTTGTTCAGGTGTAACTTACACCGTATAAGTATGAATAAAATTTGAAATTAACTTGGTAGAAAGTTTTGCAAGTTGACTTGTAAGTATGTACATACAGCTTCCTAAAAACGGGTTTAATAGTTTATATGTCTCTGGGTGTTTAATAGTTGATATAACTACATTTGTTAACTTAACGATATTTGATATAAGAAAGATGAAAGGGTAAGTATAATGGGGCGTCTCAGAAGTATAGAGAGGAATAGACTAGAAATGGTTAATACTCGCATCAGCAATAACACCCGCCTACCCTTCTTGATACAATAATGTACATCGCCTTGTATTCTCTTCCGAAAAGCAATGGTCAGGTGATTGAACACTTGCTACATCATATCCGGCAACCGAAAATTCCATATTTGTTCCTATATATTAACTCAAAACTATCATTGAATACCTATTGGTATTTACGTCTTGACCATTTACTGTTCTCTAAAAAATAACGTCAATACGTGTTGCTGCATTCTGACGTAAGTGAAAGAAATTATACGGTACGGGTATAAGTTCTTAGCAAAATAAAGAATAAGTGCAAAATATTAGGGCTATGGATTATGAGAACAAGTTTCACCTAGACAGTTTGAAAATCATTGGCGCAGGCGCATGATTAGCGTAGTGATACCGAGCGAGAGCGGGATATGCCCATAGGTTCGAATAGTATAACGAGACACATCGAATTGACAGATTTGTAACCGGCCAGTTTGATCCGGCCAATCCGGTGATGCCTGTATCAGGACCTCTATTCAACACGGTAAAAACCATATCGTTTTTGAGCTGTTATCGTATTGTCAGCGTTTTGATAGCCCTTATTTGCAGGACAGTAATGGCGGCAGAGTTAAGAACAATGCCATAACAGGTCAAATAAGATTTGGATTTTACTGCCTAGAATAGAGGCGCGCAGGTTGTAATTCCACATTGTAATGTAAACTTATTGTTTAAAAAAAACCCTGTTAGTTATTTTCATGCATGTAGAATATTAAAATAAAACATTATCAAAACATCTCGCATCTTGGCTAGACGGCCCAGGACTTCACTACCTACAATGGAAACAAAAATGTTGTTCATATTTTACACAATAAATTAATCATTCGGGAAAACCAATATTCATACAATAATTTTAGTTAAATTCAAAGTGTCCGCCGCAGACATCCGCTAATCATTCGAATAGCGGGGTTCACGACGTTTTAGCTGGATTTATGGTTTTACGAGAGCGGGCTGAGGCGAGTTGGCGAAGAATCACCTCCGTGAATACGTTTCATTAATTGAACGGCGAGGCTCGAGTGACAGCCGCTCCAGCGAATCAATGGCTCCTTTGAACAGCGGCGCTTTAGCCTGGCCTGTCACAAGCATCACCCCTCAAGGAGTTATCCTCGTATAAGAGTTATACTATTAGGTATAAGAAGTACTCGTAGTCTGGGAAGATTTATAACTTCATAAGCGACCGGTCCTCGTTTCACTCTGGTACGAACAAAATAAATAATAACCTACCTATATTCGTCAGGGATAGTAACGGTTCTTATTAGTGATATTATATGTATACTATGAGTAAATTCAATATTTTACCCGGGCTGTAACTCTATCTATTACAAGCCCATAAAAAAAGAGTTTTATCTTTGTTCAGGAAAGAATGGCATGCTGGTTCCTGTATTGACTTAGTATCACTAAAAACACAAATTTACAAATTCCATCTATCCATAAAATTCGTTTTATTTTCATACAACTATAAATACGGACTTTACATTAAAATTTAAAAGTTAAAGTTAAAACTAAACTTATTTAAAATAAAATAAAATAAAACTAAGCTACTCAAATATCTATCCATGTACAGTTAAGCAAGGAATTCAACCAGAGAGTGACAGAGACTACCCGGCACATAGTGGAAGATGGGCCTACGAAGCTTTCAGTGCCTTTGTCGTAGCTGGTTGTATAAACAAGGAAACCAAATTTAATTTAATGTTCACTCTCTTGGTGATTGAAGGTTGTTAATTGAAGGCTTGTACACTCGGCCGGCGTCGGGCGACAAAGTAACTTTGTAACGTCAACCTAAACAATGCCTAAACGCTTACGGCGTTCATTAACACATCAAACCAGCGGCGATGGATTGCCCCTGCCTCTCATATATTATTTAGCAGTCACATAAGCACAGAGTGGCGGGTAACAACAACAAATTGGTAAATTACCCTTTAGAGGATTCGTTCTAAAATCTCGTCTATTATTCATTATCGCAAATTCAAACCCTCATGAATTAACCCCGACTGTGACAAGAAGAGGAGAGACTTCATGGGGGCAAATTGGTTAATTACCGTTTTGTTGATTAACGTTTTTTGACAACTTCCTAGAAACAATAGTAGCAAAATGAATACACTTTTGTTAGTCGTAAGTGCTTCAAATTCATCAGCGATCATTGTTATTCGAAATCGGAAAATTCCTTTCAAGTTGTGCGAAATGAGAGCCGGCTCTAATTGGGTCACGAACGGGACGCTGTCGAACATGGCTGGCCATTTACGGAACGACTTTTTCCTTTATTTCACCGCGATTCCTGTTTGAACTTATAGCTCCGGAAATAATCGTTTTCGTTTAACTTGACGATTAAAAACGACATTGTTTTAATTGCATGCTAATTCATCGGAAGCACAGCCTGAAGCTATTTTGCAAAGGTTTCTTATTCGAAATTATTTTTAGAGTACATGATTACATACACTTGCCGCGCTTGCGGGTAAGACCCCGCCGTATCATCGGTCCCACGTAAAGCCTCTGCCGGCCTAAAGACGGTATACCCGCCAAACTAAAAATTTACTTTCGAACGAAGCATTTAAACTTCACTGAAATAGATTTTATTAAACGACTTAATTGGATAATCATTGGGATATTACATAAATAAAACGTATTAAACATAAATAAACTACTCCGTGGTTGTTTTAATTATTCTATTGTTAATTTTTAGTAGTTTCTGCGCGCGACTTCGTCCGCGTTGATTTCGACAGTCGTAATTCCCTCGGGAACTTTTAAATTTTCTGAGATGAACAGTAGCCTATGTGTTAATCCAAGGTATAAGCTATCTCCATTCCATATTATTTGTATTTATGTTGACGTTTTCAATGTAATTTCATATTTTTTAACATAGAATGCAATTAATATTCTAATATAACATCGATGAATAAATAACTAAACAAAACCGATATGAGTAGCGCGGGTGGATACAGGAATTGGTCGGGAAGAAGGTAATCTCCCACTTCAGAGGGCAGGGCTCTATTTGCAATTTTATACGTACTTGACATATAGTGCCCGGCCGTTAAGAAGTAAATCCTGACAGCTGTCATCCCAGTACAATTTATAACCTATTCATGGGTTTGAGGTTATAATTTGTACTGAAGTGACAGGTGTCAGGATTGACTTCTTAACGGCCGGGCACTATAGTATAGGGCTAAAGTGGATGTGAGGAATATTTCCTTCTCCATTGTAGGTAACCTTTAACCAACCGCACAACGAGGAGCCTGTGACGGTAGGAATATAGTAACTGATAGTTGGATAAATAGTAAGATTTTTAATTAGTATCGGGAAACAAAAGTTGGTAGCGGTAGGTCAGTGCTACTTTGATGACGATTTTCTGATGACGGGCGCTGGCCTAGTTGGTAAGGGCCCGGTAAGGTCAGCTATTGTTCCTGAGTCATGGAAAACTGGAATACTGGAAAAGGGCCGAATCTCAAGTACCCGAAGCCGACGTGCATGCATGACTCGATGTATGAATGTGGAAGAAGCTTAAGATAGTACAAGCCTAGAGCTTAATTTGTATGTTTTATAAAAATAATAATTGTTGGTAGCGGTAGGTCATGCTTTGATGACGGTTATACGCATGCGGGGGAGCAGAGGACCACACGGGTGCACGTCCTGTATCTTGAGTAATGTTAATTGGAGAAAACCGAGCATTAATATGCTTGTCATCTAGGAATTAAGCCATCTCCTACTGTTGCTGTACCCAACAGGGTCCACAATTAAGTTGTATATTAATTACTGTAAGAGCTTAAGTTAGCCTGTAAACTGCCAACACATTGTGGAATGCTATGAACATTTGAGTATTTGAGTATTTGAATCCTGATTTATTTACTTCGCCGAACTTGACGTACATGTTAAGGCATTAGAAAGCCCCTTCTATACCGGTCCAGAATATACTAGTAGAAGTTATTAAGGTTTAATTGTTTATTCAAATCGAATTGTTCTTAACTCGGCCGCCATACTATTAAGTAGGTACATAAGAGCTATCGTAACGTTGACAATACGATAACATGCCAAAGGGAATATGGTTTTACCCAATAGAATAGAGGGCCTGTGGCGAGTTAGAATGCGATATCTATATTTATTTAATCTTGATTGCACACAGATACTAATTTAAGTACAAAAGTGAGATGAAGTCATGTTGGAAGGTTTATACTTAAATAGGTCTCTGTCAAGAATTCATACGAAGTTAATATTTTTGTGTATGCCGCTATGGGTGGTGATTATTCGTTTTAAAATATTCATGCTGTAAATGTGAGAATATCAACACTTACGATGTAGTTGTACGCATGGCACATGACAGCCAACTATCGAACCGTACGACGAGCTTGGCGTTTATATTGTAACGTTCTTATTCACTTGACAGTTATAGTTCTCATAGCGTCAACAGAAAGGATACGATATATGCAATATGGGCTAAGCCAAAGTAGAGCATAAAGTTACAGCTGCTTTGCTTCCAAGCCCGGTTAAATTATGCATCCGTCATAAAAAGGTCAGAGTTTGAATTAGACAGCTCATCGATCGATCGATCATCGAAGTAAGGAGACACTATGTCATGCAATTTCACCAATACACGTTGCAATAAATTGGCGCACTAAAATTACCGACCGCCTAAACTACCGAGAAACATTTCATAGAATTTAACGTATTACCTAATTAAATTCATTTCACTGAAAGCTATTTTATACGCCATCTGCTTCTGTTATTTTCAGGAAATCCTAAACATTGAATACGTAGGTTAGGTATGTAAGGGTAGCTAGTAGTCGGACTAGTGGGGAATGCATATACTTAAATAAAATGAAATTTCTACGAATTGATACACTATGAAGTGGGTGTCGAATTCGAATGTCGGTATAAAAAGGGTAAGTCAACTAAGCGTTGCACTGATTTTCTAGTTGCGTCGGTATTTGTGAATTCTACACATACGGATTCTATTTGACAACGCTATGATTATCGTTGTATTTTTTTTTTTATGGCATAGAGAAGGCAACCGAGCACACAGGCCACCTGATGGTAAGTGGAAACTGTGACCCATAGACATTAGCATAAGACTGCAAATGCGTTGCCAACCCAGAGGACTAAGATGGAATGCCTCTATGCTAGTCATTACACCGGCTGTCTTATCCCCAAACCGGAACACAACAATGCGAACACTGCTGTTTGGCGGTAGGTTAATGGATAAGATGGTGGTAGCGATCCGGACGGACCCTGCACAGGGTCCTACCACCCGCAAGGTAACCATGATTACTGCAATGCCTAATTACTACGCAACAAACATACAAATGCGTTTGAATTTTACTTAAAAAACAAGTCACAATTGGTTCCTCATCTAGCAAGTTATGAATATCAGTGAATGCAACAACTTCCAAGTTAAGAATCAAGCGAAAGCGGCGAGACAAACTTAATTTTATTTCAAAAGACATTAAAACTCGCTGCCAGGAGTGAAAAATAATCTGGGCAAAATTATTGCCTACAAGATGTACGGCGCAGATAGGCCGGTCTCGGATAATTCCATTGTTAGGGTTGAACCTGCGTTCGCCAAATAATATTTAACAATTTTTGCATTGATATATGAACATTATGGACTGCAATTCCCCACTGAAGAACCGTTGCTCGTTTTTGATGCAAGAACTCGCGGTAATGTCTTCAGAACATGCCGGTTTTGGTCACTAGTGATCGGAAGTTATCCCAATCAATTGTGGGCGATTTAGCTTAGCCTAGCCGCGGCGGTTAATAACTTCATGCATGAGTAAGTTACAAAGACTCGTTTTTATAACAAGAAAGACGATATTCCCATTTCGTTCACACCTGTGAGTTACCTGTTGTAGTTATTAATGCAACTACAGAATTCGAGCATCGGCGGGCTTAACATACAAAATACAATACAATACAAAACAAAACACATTATTGAAACACCACATACACCAAGCAACGGATATACATGAAAATAAAATAAAGATAACAAACCTAGCTGTTGTGGTTCAGATTAAAAAGTACGCCATCCATACGGATTCTGCTACTGTATACTGTATATTTCTAACTTAAATTTGATTTTAATCCTCCGAGCAAAGTGAGGTTTTTGAGTTAACTGGGGACCTAGATAATTTGTATATAACGGTAACATAAACGATTTATCAAAACCGTCAAAATGTAGGCTCACAGATTTGGCAAGCTTGATCAATTTTTGCATGTTTGATCGACGATAACTTGAGTTTGTTGTCGATCCGATCTACATGAAATTGGGTAATTTATTTGGGACAATGGAGAAACGGTTTGGCCAAGTTCGAAGCGAACCTCTAGTTATCAATGTGCATAATTATACACCAGAATGATATTTTGTATTGCGAGGGATTTTAAAAATATTTAACACTAGTAGGTAGTTCACCCCGAGAGAGACATCGCGATTGGACCTAAAATGTGTATTTGCCATTATATTCTGCCAGTTTCTAGTCGATATATTCTATCGATTTCAAATGTATCAAGTTGACATAAGCGGTCGACGCCAATTGTCATCAGCTTACATCAATCCTATTCAAACGAAGTCGAGTTTCGAAAATCGCTAACTTAGCGTTAATACCTACATCTTAATTAGGCCTCGAAACCGAGTTAGGCAGTCAAGGTAGCTCGTTAGAGAATGCCTAACCTTTTTTTTTTAAAAGGCTTAAGGTTAATAATACGATTGTGGCTAGAGCGACCATCCTTGCGGTACAGAGTTGTAATTAGTTGAAAACGGACTTAAGAGTAAAACAATTTCTGCCTATCCGTTGTCTTCTCAGGGATCAGAAATTAATTCACTTAAATGTTGGAAAGGGCTTGAAACTCCAGTTTTAGGGGAAAAAGTCAAGAAATAAGGTACAAAACTGTCGGAACTGCATGTTTTCGGATTAAAAAATATTACATGTGCACTTGTCGGATTTTTGTTGTCGCCTTACAAGAGTAGGTATGTTATGTTTTGAAATTAGGTAACGAAACATACTAAATATACATACCTTTCCAATGGTGAAAGAATTTTTCGGATATTTTCCGTAACGTGGTTTCGGAGATTACCTGTTGGATCAATATAAACTGGCATTATTAGTACATTAATGCAGCGGCCGGGAAAAAGGCAGTTGCTGGACTCGTATACGACCGAGCCATCCGAGGCTCGTATAGTGCTTTTCTCCAACAATGCGAGAAAATAATAAAATAGTTGTTAATAATATAAACACAGTCCCATAATTGTCTTTAATAAAAAGAACATTATGAATGTTATAAGTAATATCACACAATTGTATTTGCTAAATAATTCGGGTTGTACCTGTTTAATTTCATCTCTATTCTGAACTCTATGTAAAGGTTTCCAGCGGTTACTTATTTGTTTTATTTATTTATTTTACGGCTTTTGCATGACCCGCTTCTGCCTCTGGTATCCGTTTAAGACGGGTACTCACTGGCGAGCCGTTACTGTAGATAACCGTAGCAGTTACAGTAACGAGCAAGAGAGCGAGTGGAGAACAGGCTCGCGAGCCGAGTGCACATCACGATTTTACATGCAACAGTAACAGTTACAGCTCGCTAGTGAATACCCGGCTTTATCTATGGTGCTGCTTCCGAGTCGGCGCGCGGATACGGTTGAAGTCTATCGGGGCTCTAAAACAAAGGTCAGTGACAGTGATTGCGCATTTGCATGTAATTTAAGTCTGAGGTACCTATGTACGAGTATAAGCTGGAGCTGCTTTGTTATCAAGCGAACATCGAATGTATCTTGTGTAGTTTTTAGCGAGGGTTGGTTTGTTACACGTTATTCGGTATACTCTTATATCGTTTTTTTGTTTTTTACAAGTTTGTTTCTTTTATTTAATTTCAATCTTGCGAGTCAATTATGTTATGCACCAGTCTATTTTAAGAATTGTAATATGATGGTTTCTGATAAATACTCAAATAAACGTATATGGATAAAAATAAAATTGCTGTTTCTAGTTCTTAAAAACATAAATAATATTTTCATAAATAAATTGTTACGATTCTGATAAAATGTTAATTTCTTTTGCATCACGAGATTTCTCCCAAATGTTATATATATATATGTATTTAATGAGAACAGATGCTGCATCAGTTTTGGATCGTTCTCAAATCTTTTAACATTAACTTCTCTAAAACTTTACTTTAACAGGAGGAATAAAAATGGGAAGGAAATTGGTTAAATCACTAATATCGCACTTTACTATATTTCATAAGATTTAGATTACATTTAGTTCACATCCGTTGCTCCAAAAACATCATCTTAATTGTTCCTTTTTCTTGTTCCAAATTCTTCGCTGGCTCGTTTACTTTAAAGACTATTAGGTTGTCTCTCGCTCTTCCCTTAGAATTAAGACGCGCAAAATCGCTACCTATTTTTAAAATCTTTTAAAACTGCACCTGTTATCTCTCCCCTAACAATCTTCCTTTTCCTTTCGTTTTATAATATAAGATTGGTAATCACGATCTTTGTTTAATGAATATTACTATTTAAACCTACGTATTTATATATATATATAGCTACATATACATACAAACATATAAAAACACATATTTAATTCTATTTATTTGTGTATATTTCTTATTTATTTTTATGATTGGGTTTTTCATTCTATTTATTATTTTAGTTTGCCAAATTATTTTAGTTTATCTTGAACTTCTCTTTTTGTATTTACTTTCCATGCTGTTATTTTATGAGTGGTTCAATAAATAACATTTTTGATGTATTGTATTGTAATGTACTGTATTTCCCGGAAAATCAATCCTGTCAAAGTCGCGGGATAAAAGCTACCTAGTAGGTAATAGGTGCCCGATAGCAGCAAATTCCTTAATTAGAAATGTTGTCGGAACCTACGCAAACTGGCTTGCTTGCTCACGAAACCTCGGGGTCTATTCACTAAAAGTCACCATTTAGGTTGGAAATAACATTTAGCTTAATGCTATCTATTTTATTTTATATGTAGATAAAAAGAATACACTATATAGGGTAAGTGTACCAGTGAATGAACGAATAAGAACTAGGGTGTCTTTGCACTTACTTTTAAAACAAATCTAAAATACAGACGTGTTACTTTCAATTTATTTTTTACATCTGCATATAGTCCTTTATCATTTAAGCATAATTCACACCTATTTTTATTTATAGTTTGAAAACTAAAAATGATTTTCTGAAAAATTGCCAAAATCACCTATGAATGAACAGGCAATCCCAATAAATGAACGAAAACGAACCTGTGAATGAACACTCCATATTTGGTAATAGAAGTGAACATGGTTTCCTGCCCCAGTAAATGAAAAATATTTTTTTTTATAAAAAATTTATATAGTAGGTAAATCAAAAAAATCAATTCTAGCTGTGTTTTATTAATTATAATACTTAAATCGTAGAAAAGTAATATCTGACTCCTCTATAAAAAAATAAATTTAAAAGTAAATTTAAAGTTTTTCATTTACTCGCTCCCGGATCTAATGAATGAACTAAGAAAATAAATCCCGTTCATTCATTGGAATATAAAGTTATTGAATGAACAACGGCAAAATATTGTCATTTATTCACTAGCAATTAAATTCCAGTGAATGAACTAAGAAATGTCTGTTTAATACAAAACGGTTTTAAAAGATTTAAACCTAAATTTCTGTTCCAATACTAGACCAGTGATTTAAAATGAATGTATGTTAGTGTTGATTAAATAAAATTAATCGTTTCGTAGCAAAATAATACAAAAACTATTTAAAAATTCAAATCCGATATGTTCCAGTGAATGAACATTTGTTCATTCACTGGATTGAGGTATTTTTATAGTTCCTTTCTGTAAACACCCTAAAATAAATTAATAGGTTAGAATTTATCAAAAGCCGACACAGCCTATTTATACTTTGCCCTTTTCACCATAACATACAAATATAAAACCAACAGTAAGCATGAGATAAATAGGAATAATATCAAACTTTCCAAACCGGTACTCACGTTGTTCCTTATATTTTTCGCTTCTATTTAGAGCCACACCGACATATGATCTTTTTACTTCGACGCCATCACCAAAAGGAAGTCCAGCCATAGATTATATAATGTTGCTATCATAAATAAAGAGTCGCCCGACTAATAAAACACAACTTCTTGGAATGTTCTCTATTACAAAGCTTATTCTTTGATAAAAACCGCGTTTTGTTCATTCACTGGGGGGTGTTCATTCACTGGTACACTTACCCTACACTGTACAATAATAATTAGAATAAATAAAAACTAGTGTAACCATAATCTACTTAAAACTAGAATTATTAAATATATTTGTGCACACAATTACAAAAAGACTACCCCCTCCAATAAATCTGCATTGTACATTTAGCTTAATTATAGGTAATATTGTTTTGTTTGGAAGTGGCAGGCTACACTTAGTTAATCCAGGATTAAAAATGAAGTGTTACTTTATTCCTGGGACTTACACTATTCGTTGACACAGCCTACTATTAGAAAACTCTAGCAATATATGATTAATTTTCTAGATAAAGCAGACTTTGTGACACATAAAAAAAGCGGCCAAGTGCGACCCCGACTCGCATAAAGGGTACCGTACCATTCTTGTACGGGGGTTTCCGAAGTAAACAAGGATCCCATAGTTACGTCATGTCCGTCTGTCCGTCTGTCCGCGGTCGGCATTTTAAGTCATATACTCTTCTACATAGCTGTAATTTGGCATAGTTATATATAAATTAAAATCATAAAAAAAGTGCTACCGCCTCCTCCCCGGCTATAGCCAAAACTTAAAATCTTAAAAATCTGAAAAAAAAAACTTAAATAAAAGCACTTATAACAAATTTTAAACGAAAAACAATCATGACTAAGTAGACTTCATTGTTTCCTGAGATACAGGCGACTAAAATATTAATACTTATTAAAATGACTTAAGACAGCTCCAAATTACTTTAAATAGACAATTAAGTAGTTCATACTTGTTGTTTTTTGAGATACTTTTTGTGTAGTAACGGCTTTGGTTTTCTGAAGGGCTTTGTTAACCCACCCGCTTGCCCAAGGCGTCTTGGTGAGTGGAAAGTAGTCCTGCTCATTAGGACTATGGGTGCTACCGTTGGTCCTGATGGACTCCTCCGCTACCAACCCTAAGAAATACTCCTTCCCTGAATATCTCAAGACCAATAAACCGTAGTACGCCCTATTGATCCCTCCTGTCTCTCTCTGTTCGTTGACCATGTTTCCCACTGGGGTTTTACCCAATCTTCGGCATGGTTGCTCAACTTAACGGGGTCCACCGTGAGAAGGTGAGAGTGGAGTTGAGGTGCAGAGGCTAGAGAAGACTACTTGGAGGTCTTCTTGTATTTCGCGTGACACCCCCTTGGACCCCTTGGTGTCGGATAGAAAACTACTTCTACAGACCGTTGAATGGTACTATCAGGAACTTTATTCATCCAAAAGCCCAAAGCCAATAGAGGTGCATTATAGGCGGATTATGAATGTTGGATCTGAAGATATACCGGAGATATCCAACTCAGAAATCGAAACCGCTCTAAGGAAAATGAAAAACGGCAAGGCTCCTGGCGAGGATGGGGTTATAATCGAGATGGTTAAGGAAGGCGGAAAGTCAGTGATAGATTTTATTAACACTTTTATTAAAACTGTTCAACAAATGTCTTGAAGAGGGTAAGATCCCAAATGAATGGGAGTCTGCCAGTGTGATACTTCTATTCAAAAAGGGAGACAAAGCAGACCTTAACAATTATCGCCCGATAAGTCTATTATCCCATCTGTACAAATTGCTTACCAAAATCGTCACCCTGCGTCTAACCGATAAATTCGATTTCTATCAGCCTCCCGAACAAGCCGGGTTCAGAAGCGGATTTAACACCATGGACCACATTATGACAATAAGAACCGTGATAGAAAAAGCTACCGAGTATCAGACATCTCTCTGGGTAGCTTTTATTGACTACAAGAAAGCGTTTGATAGTGTGGAATCCTGGGCAGTTGTTGAGGCACTACATAATGCTTGCATAGATCATAGGTACTCGAGGCTTATTGAGAACATCCAAAATAACGCTACCATGAAAGTGTCAATAGTCGTCCAAACACAAAAAATAGACATCAAAAGAGGTGTAAGACAGGGGGACACTCTTTCCCCAATGTTATTTACCTTGGTACTGGAGGATGTCTTCAAAAAACTTTCATGGGAGGAACGTGGTCTTAAATTACCGGGAGCCCGATTGAACAACCTAAGGTTCGCAGATGATATCGTTCTTCTAAGTGACAACCCTCACGAACTCCATATCATGATCCATCTCAGCAAAACAAAAGTGATGTCTAATGATACCACACCTGTTACGATTAAAGTAGACCAAACCATCATCGAAAAGGTAGAGAAGTACGTTTATCTGGGTCAGGAAATAAGGATGGGAAAGGAAAATCAAGTGAACGAGATAGATAGACGCATACATAAAAGTGGACTTTGCTTTAAAAATGAACATTACAGCGGAACAGAAAGCCAGGTTGTTTGATCAATACATTTTACCAGTACTTACCTACGGAGCGGAAACCTGGGTCCTCACAAGAGTATCAACAAAATACAAGTCGCTCAGAGGACAGTAGAGAGGAAGATCGTGGGAACTACGCTGAGAGACCATAAGACCAACACCTGGCTCGGAGAACAAAGTAAGGTCACTGACGCCGTTCAACGAATAGCAACTCTGAAGTGGCAGTGGGCGGGACACATACCTAGCTCGTAAACATGGCTAGTGGGGCAAAGCGGTCTTAGAATGGAGGCCTTGGGGAGAAAAGAGGCCTAGAGGAAGACCACAGATGCGATGGAAAGACGACGTCAAGAAAACTGCAGGGACGAATTGGATGGAAGTGGCGCAAAACAGACTTAGATGGCGCAATCTGAAGGAGGCCTACACCAATATGGTAGAGAACGGCTAAGAAGAGAGAGAACGGCTTTGGAATTTTACACTGAGCATGGTCAAGCATGCTCTTGCCCGGGTTTTGTTGTTATAGCAGCTCTATAGAAATTACCCACTTTTTTCATGTGTCTACCTATTACGGTCAAAAAAATGCAGTGATTGTTAAAGTCTAGAAAAAAAACACTTCATGTATGGGGGCCCGTAGAAATGTTAATTGCTAACGACCGCTAGAAATCTCCTAAGCCTTCGGCACCAGGGTGACTATACCCTGTCCACGATAACGAGCTAGTATAGCGGTCTCTCTTTTGCACTTTTTTATGCAGATGAAAGGGACAAAAAAGGAGAGTGGGCGTGAACGATGGCACCTCACTCTCATGCTCGGCTTACATGCTCCGTCGCTCGAAATATTTATTTTAATATCTCTTATGATTTTTCTGGTTTAGTTAAATAATAAAGGACCCAATAAGTATTTACTTATGTATTCATTTATTCAAATAGCCGAAGATAGTCCAGTAAACAAGCCGAGTCACAGATTAAACCGGTAAAAATTGAAAAGAGATCACTATAACGCGTCCGCACCGTGCAAGAGACAGATGTTGACTGAACTTCGACCGCCATGTAAACTCACCCGGTGCACGTGCATCGCCCTTATCGCTGACCAATGACGTGCTGTCTAAGTTTTCTAGTACTAGCTCGTTATCGTGGACAGGGTATACATTCCTTCACTTTTTCAGATATTGCTATCCAACGACTTTGACTATACTCAATTTGTTTAAGTAGGTACTTAAAAATTGTAAACAAACCACGTGGCATTGTTAAACAGCCAATCAAAACTGTTTTATCGCACTTTGACTTCTATTCGCTGACGAACGAGGGTGTTTTGTTTACATATTTTAAAGTACCTAAACCAACGCAGTATAGGATTAGGTAATAGAAAAATGAAGGTACACAAAACGTCACGGCTAAGTTTAAGACGAGTGATAAACGTTACGGGTTGTACGGAATATGCCCACGAAGAAACTTATCGCTGAAGCGTGCCCTTTATCCCTTCCATTTGGAAAATATTTATTTAGCATCCTTTCCTTAAGCCCCGCTCTCAGGTGCGAGATGGCCCCAACTCAAATAAAGGGTAGGCATTTAAATAAGGCGCTTTCTCATTAGACTTACAGTTGTGTTTGCACTGAGTGCGGACTTACTACTAACCAGTTACAATTATTTTTTAAATGCGTTATTGAACCTGAGGGGAGGAGGAGGAGAGGGGAGTTACAAGTTAAGTGTGTATCTGTGTATACGTGTGTCTGTCTGTGGAAACGTACCTCCCAAACGGTTGGACCGATTTTGAGGCAGTTTTTATTCTTATAAAAACTGCCTCAAAATCGCTAGTATAATCGGGATGGTTCTCACGTAGGTTTAATGAAAATCTTATAAGCCGTTTTAGAGATATGAGCTCTGAAAGAAGGGGTTGCCATAATTGTTGTATTTTTAGTATAAAGTGTAGTCCTTAGTACTAATTTCTCGGAACGATGTTAAATGTAAAATGTTAATCGACTGCCAGTTCATACATTATGACAGCTGTTAACGCTCTAATCGTCTGTTATATGGTTAACATCGTTTGATGAAATTGATACTAATATTTCAGTCTCTAACATTAAACGTAGCACATTGAACTATTATTTTGTGTTCCGGGATAAGACAGCCGGTGTAATGAATAGCATAGAGGCATTCCATCTTAGTCCTCAGGGTTGGCAGCATTTGCGGTCTTAGGGCTTGCAGTCATGTGAATGCGAATGTCTATGGGTCACAGTTTCCACTTATTATCAGGTGGCCTGTGTGCTCGTTTGCCATCTTTATGCCATAAAAAAAGTTTTTTTTTTTTTACAACAGTCACGAAACAAACAACACAAGGTAAGACCGAATACATTTTCTCTCCAGTAATTTCATTTTAATACATTCAATGGAGATGCTGAGGACCAAAATGACCCTAACCTTGAAAATATTCATCAAAACAACCCGCTTAGCACAGGTGGTATATGTATGGGTACCTAGTCGTATTATTTTATAGAAACACCTATCGACGAACGCCCTCGTATCATTACGCAGAATGTTCATTTCATCGAAAGGCATTTCTCGCCGCACGAGATGATTCAAACAATCATGAAATGAAAACATTATGGTTTCAGCAGAAAAAAACGTTAAATTCGATGAAAAGAGACAATCAATGAAGTTAATTTAGTTAAAATTATGAGTAACCGATAGACAGGGTGTGGTGGTCGAGTGCGAGGACTTTTAGGTAATAGGTACTTAATTTACATTTTTAAGCATCACTTAGAACTGAAGATTTGATTCATCATCATCATCATGTCAGCCGAAAGAAGTCCATACGTCTAGACGTCGGATATAGGCCTTCCCCAATTCTCTCCATTCAGACCGGTCTTGTGCTTTAGGCATACACCGCGCACCTGCGAATCTTACAAGGTCGTCACTCCATCTTGTTGGAGGCCTACCTACAGCTCGTCTCCCGGTCAGCGGACGCTACTCCAGAACCTTCTGACCCCATCGGCCATCAGTCCTGCGAACAATGTGCCCCGCCCACTGCCACTTAAGTTTAGCTATTAAGATCTGATTACGCAACCTTAATTAATCTTTGCGTTATGGTATATTGTACCTTTGGCGGTTTTGCGGCCTTAGGTGATTTTGGATTTAATGCGTTATGGTATAAAGGTGTTACCAATTTTAATCATATTAGGAATCCGGTAAGTATTATGAAAGAATCAGTCAGTGTAAACATCATATATTGTGATTGAGAGTAGGTACTTTGTATGCATTATTTTATTTATTTTAATTCACCTACATTACATTAAATTGCACCCGATTGCCACATGCACCAGATCCCGATCTTACATCAATGCACTCGCGTCGTGTCGGCGCGCTGTTAGCCGTGGCAACTAGCGTAAACAAGCTCATTAGACTACTATTCACTCAAATTCTACCCACCTTTGTTTGATTTAATCGATTTAAATTATTAAGATTATATTACTACTTATTTGTACTGCATGCTTAGATATAGCTTCTATATAAATTTAGAATCTCATGTAAGCGAATTTCTGTAATTCTTATGAGAATAAAGTTTCTTTAACCTTAAAGAACAGTATTTCGGTATTTAGCCATTTAGACATTATGAAAGTCGTTTAACATGTAGACGTATTGGTGACAGGGCTATGAAATCGTCGAAAGTCGTAATGAACCACCCTAATTCACCTCTACCACCGCAAGTCAACATCAGTTCAATTTATTACCTACATTCTCAAGTAGGTACCTACAAAGGTTCGGTCGAACGAGAAGAGGGCAACGAATTGAAAGCGATTTTTGTCTGCTTTAATTAAGTCACGAACACACTGCTGGCTGGTCCGTTTTCTTAGCAGGTAATCGCGATTGGGAGCGCATTAATTCAAAACTCACTTATTGAGCACTCGTGCAGGATTGCTAACAACCTTACTTGAGCACGTCGCATTTACGAAGGCGCTCAAATTCGAAGCAATTTTTTTTATCAATAGACGGCCTCGGGTAAGAGGAGTTTTATTCGTTTATATAATTCATGTTTTATGAACTGTGCGTAAGTATAGACGATTTTGGTTTCGGCTGAAGGGTAACTTTTGAAATGATTCGGAATTTATATTAATAAGTGAACATAATAATTAATAGTAGTGGCGGATAAAGAATACGGGTCAGTACTAAAAACTAAAATTAGTCTTAAAATAATAGAATGAATGGCATGAATAAAACTGTTTGATTTAACCACACTGGACCGCAAAACTAAGTATCACACTTTTAAAGACCATGTCATATAAAGTGTGATACTTAGTTTTGCGGTCCAGTGTAGATAAAGATAATTTCACCAGTTAATAAAACAACACCAAATGTTGGAAACATTATTAGTTTAACCAACTATGTGAGATTAATTTAGTTTTAAGGAGCCGCCGCTTTACAGTCACTTACGCCGTCTCTACTGGTCTCCGAAGTTGATTCACTAAGAACCTCAACTGCCATGAGGTGCCGATTTCATTGCATAGTCGCAACAATAAATCAATCATGTCAAGACGTAGTATATCTCAGTCTGCCGGTTCCTGGTCTTCTTTATGTTCTGCTCTGTTTCTCAGAAACGTTGGACGACTCGCTGCACTGTAGAAAGTGACAAAGCTATTGATCTTGCTGTACTTCGTTGGTTTCTGCCTTCTTCTGACGTATTTGCAATACGTTTACATTGTTTTGTTCTGGTATCAACGACGTGATAGTAACTCAATAATGATGGTGACATACCACAAGATTTCAATGACCGCCTTTAATAGTTTCGAACTGATAGATTAAAAACAAAAGTAAGAAAACAAGCAACGTACTAATTTTTTAATTTCATTGTATGTCTATTAAGGTTTTATAAGCATCAAATTGACTTATTATCACAATATAGTCGTAATGTTCACATTAAAAATAAGGATGGAGAATTACGATTTAAAAACCAAACCCTTTACATGGTTCGCAATTCCTTCTACATGCTCAAGGTAATGTATAAAATTCGAGAATTCCTGTATGTCGAATTGAGAATAAGATTATGCGATGTTCTAGTGCTATCGAAATTTAATCGAAATTCGGCGCTTCTTCTCAACAGTGGTCTCTTTGGAAGCGCTGGTAGACTCAGACTTGTAAAAGTGCCTACAGGGTCTACTTACAAAACTTTATAAATAAATAAATAAATAAATAATAACTGTGACATTAGCGGCTTTTACACGGCACAGTTTGGACTGCGTTCCGAACCGCAGATAAAACTGATGATTTCGACCGTACATCAAAGAGTCAATACTTTATTACGATCAAATGTGGCCACGGTTTTAACCACGGTTTGAACCCCGGTTAATACTGTGATTTCTGCCGCCCGCGGTCGGAACTGTCCGTGTAAACGATATTATTTTGTAGCTACGCGAGCCGCGCCGTCTGACGCGCACGAAGCGATTAGCCAGCGCGTTCAAAATGCCTACGCGCGCTTATGTTCCAACTGTTCCACATCCCGCCCCGCGCAACGCATTTAAATAAATACCGAATTTTGAATATGTCTACACGGTAAAAATTGCACTAACAGGAATGTGAGGCGCCGCTAAAATAACGTAGCTGTAAAAAAAAACCATTTAAATTTAGCTCCGGGTGAAAACAATTTACACCCCCTTAACCAAGTCCGATTTTCACGATTTTTGAATATGTTGTAGTTATTATAAAAACATAGATCTGTACGTTTCTGTTTTGTTTGTTTTTTAAATTTGTTCTGATCTAAGAAATATTTTCTTGCAAAGGAAAACAGACGTAGTTTTTCATGATATCTACAACAACATATTCAAAAATCGGACAAGGTTTAAGAGGAGAGAAACGTTATCACATATTGTATGGGGATTTTTAGCTTCACACTCCTAAGTAGCTAGTTTTCGTTCGGTGTCCTGCACCAAGATAAGTCCTCGTACCTCTACAACAAACTATAACCTGGGCGAGGAACTCCACAAGCGCTGTCGTCAGTTCGACGAGGGCCCTTCAGATTGTCTCTCCTCGGCACCACTCACCTGCATTTTGCGGCACCTTCCGCTACGCTGCCAGGAAGTTCTGAAATAATCTGCCTTCCAATTCGTGTGCTAAAACGATAGGGTTATTTAAAATTTAGTGTCGGGATCTCGTATTGAGGGAGCAAAGTGGCAGATGAAAATAAAAATATTTTCTTAAACTTAAGTCTATAACGGTTGGAATTTCCTAGTAGGTGCGAATAACCTGTGTCAGGAAACAGGTCGGATAAGGCTTTTTTTTACTTTACTATTCTGGGCCTAAATCAAGATTATTTTATGTCACAAGTCGCAAGTGGACAACGTTCCCTTCGTTACGTGCCGTATTAATATAAAGTCACAAAGTGACGGAACGGGAACATATTATGCTGGATTTACTGCTATACAGCTACTACTGCCAAACCACCATGTTTTTTTTCATATCACCTACTCGGAAAGGGGACTTTTCTTCCCTGCTAGGAGGGATCAAAGTAGCACTTTTCTGTTCAAGGACATTTTGTTGCCAAATTTGATAATTGTTGTTAAATTTGATAATTTCCTATTGTTATATTTGATAATTTCAGCATTTTTAGAGAGTGTAAATAATTAAATTTGTTTCATCACTAAGATCTTTTATTTTCCTCATAGGTGATGTGAAAAGCAGTATGTGTCACACGGTAGCAAAATTATTTCCACCTTGTGCGTTAACACTTGAATCCCTCACTACGCTCAGGATTATATTTTAGAATCCCGCTCGGCTACGCTCGGGATTCAATTGTAGAATCCTTCGCTTCGTTCAGGATTCAATGTACGCCCTCGCCTTAAATATGTCATTTTGCTCCCTTGTGACACAATCTACTATTTTCGCTTCAATACATCCTTAAAACAGTACATTAAAAAAAAACATAAAAAAGTCATAAGTCAAGAACTGTCACAATCAAGATGTTGACACTCGGCATAAATATTCTTCACTATCACAGGTACTCGCAAAAAAACCCCGAGCCCATTTGATGTAAGGGCTACTTACTATGGAAATCCGACTATGGCCTTTCGGGAATCATTCTTCCCTCCATATCTCATTCAATATTGATCCCAGAGAAACAATGTAGAAAAAAAATTTGTAGAGAAATTTATGCAGATTAATCATGTATTTTTTTTTGCTTTGGGCCACCGTTTACGAGTTATTTATGAAAAACTAAAAACGGGAACTTTTCACCAACTCGTTAAGCTCCACCCCCACCCGTCAGTACTTTTAGTATGTGGTTTAAAACTCCATTCCCTACAAGTATGCGAAAATTCGCTTATACATGAGTATTTTCCCCTGAGCGGCAGTTTTTAGTCTTCGTTGGATGGGCTACTACATCTAATTATACCATTGTCTGTAAAAAAATTTTGCGCTTTTCACTTTTTTTATGTACCTTATTGGTTAAAAAAAGTTTATTTTTCCTTCCAAATAAGAGAAATGGAACCCGGGACCGCTAGAATCCCACCCACTACCCACTTACATACACAATGCATTCTAATCTGCTTAACATAATATTCTGCGTCACATACGATACGAGTGACTTAATCGAAGCGTTTTCGTAACAAACGATTCACCTACCTATAAACCTGAGATATAATCCACGTGGCTTGTTTTGTATCCCGCATTGTATTCCTTTCGGGCGGGTAGGGTTTCGATGATATCTCGCGTATTCCCTGTTTTCCGGTGACAGGCGGTTTAATGGTACAAATCTCGGCGGTTTTCCTCATCTCCCGCAGACACCGCGCTGTCTCTAAGGCAAAGGAAAGCGATCCGACAGCCAGGATTATTTATTAGGCCCTATGTTTCAGCGCGCCTCCCCGAAGCTTGCCGAGAAATCTTCTCTATTACGTTTACATAAAAGAATTGCTAGTCTTTATTGTGCGAACACCCAGTAAATCTGATATTTTCGGACGCATAATGAGCACAAACTCGGTCGGTACCCACCCGAGGGTTTCTAAGTGCGAAGTACACGCTCAAGGGTAGCTTATGTTGAAATTATTCTAATAACAATTTGTAATAACGCAGCTACTAGGCACGAATAAATACGAGAAGTTACATTTATTTATTTATAAGTGGTGAAGTGTGGATAATGTAGAAATATAGTTTATCAAGTTAGAAGGTAGTTCGGGCGGCCGCCGGCGCTCTAAATGGAGCAGATATTTCACTTAAAAGTACGCAAGTCTGAATAGTACATTGAAATTTATGCGTGACCCCGGCGGACAACGTATGGCAGGTTGCCTTGGTTTTGAAAAATTTCTTACTTCGAAAATATATTCCATATAACGTTATTTTTAGCGTTATTATTATGTATATGGAATACTGAAGAATAAATCTTTTACTAGTTAACGTCATTCGTCCGACTATCATGACTCTTCTAGGGTTCAGAAATCAACCATTTATCGCGTTGTCCGTCTGTCTGTGTGTCTGTATGTCACACTCACTTTATTCACAAACTATCATAATTACAAAACTATTTTTTTTTGCACATACCTATAGATATAATTTATAGTTGCTTATAAGCAAACTCAGTATACAGGATGTCCCAGAACTTAACGTAAAATATATCCAGGTACGGTTTAAGAAAGCCCCTTCTACATCGGTTCCAAATATGGTTTTAACTTTCCAATCTGTTATTTAGTTTACGAGTTAAGAAGGGTTTAATAATATTGGTAAAGAACGCTACCTTACCCTAGACCTTTGCTTTCGTCGCCTAAAAATTAGTATCTAGAAAATTTTAATCCAGAACTTGATATCCAGTCGTCAATAACATAGCAATGTATTGATTACCATATTTACAAAATATCCACGCATTCGAAATAAATCCATACTTTCAAGCCATTGAAGTATTTCTCGTTTTTCATTCAAGAACTTCGTCCCTCGTAAAAAAAAAACACTAGATCAAGTAGGCATCTTGTCTCAAAAGTGAAAATCAAGATTAAACCGTGCTGTGGGCTCTATCGTAATCGTTACCGTTTTTATTTAACGTTCACATTTAACTGGTTTCACGTAAATTGATCTCGAAAAGAAACGCGCAGTTTACATCTATAACTAAATGATACGGTAATAATTGGGATAGGGGTAAGGTCCAAAAAGTTTCGCATGCTAACTCACGCAATTAAATTTCCTATTGAACTTGTCCGTTTTGACGCGTGAATTAGCCATACAATTGTAGGGATACTTTTCGTCGCACAACGGAACTTTTTACGCCTTCGTTGTTGGTATGGTACAGACCAAAAAAATAACTCGCAGCTTTTACATTCTAATTCGAAGGAATAGTCAATTTTAAGAGATCAATTTCATTAATTTGGTATTTGACCCAACAATTTTGTATTAATATTTTTATTTATGTAGCAGATATTTTATGGACAGATTATTTTAAATTTCGGTTGGCATAATTTTCAATAAATTACAACAATTATAGGATATCTGATGATAAAAAGTGATTGTAATAGTGTATTAAAACGTACTAGAAGGGCTTCAAGGCGAAAACGAAAGTCAAGCAAAGGTTAAATATACTTTTGTTGAAATATCCGAAATAGATAAATATTTCAAAACTTACTAATCCGGAACGGCCTTAAAACCCTATTCCTCGAAATGGTTTTCGAATTAGAGTAATTGTAAAAATATAAACAGTCCCCGTTGCTTCACATTTTCCAGGAATTACTTATCGTTATGGCCCTAATGGCTACAATAAATACAAAACGGTCTAGGATCAAAACACAGCGTAAAAAGCATAGCTGTAAAAAATAGTCCCCCAGCGCAAACGTGCCTCGCCCGACTTTGTTAGCACACTCGTATGAAGAAAAATGTCCTCGCGTAAGCCTGGGCCCTCCACTCGCCGGGTGGTAAATAGAGATTTATTAAAAGGGGACGCTCGCATCACATACTGACAACTTTGTACAGAATTAGGTGGGTACCTAACAATAAAACATGCTTAACAGGCTGATTTTCAAAAGATTGCACAATACGGCGTCGTCGCCATACAAGCGATCGCTTGGAATTCAATAAAAGACGAGGTAAACCCGGTGCTTAATTCTGATTTGGTTAAGCTTATCTGGCTCCGACATTGTTATTGTTTCAAGAATGCTATTTTAGTTCATACAGAACCTTTATTTAACACTGTTTTTACCCCTATTGCAATCGTATTGTTAATGACTCGACCGCCTTTATTATCAAGCCAGTAAGAGCCATCATAACGTTAAAAATAACGACAGCAATGGAGGTACGGACACTGGAACAGAAGCCCTGTCAAGTAAATGGAACTTGTTATAAAGTCACCGACATAATTACGATATTAATGCAAGATGGGCTAATACAATGTTGAATAGGAACATTAGGAACCCTAGAAAATTATTCGTGTTACTTTACCAGGAATATTAAAAAGGTTTGAAGTTTTGAAGGTTAGGTACATAAATCTCAAAGCTGATATTAGAGTAAATGAAAGTTTAGAACAGGATTTCCAGACCAGTGGGGCGCGCCTACCTAAAGGGGGCGCAGAAAGACGGCAAGGGGGGCGCGGGATTCTATTTTTTTCCAAAAAACATCAATTTAACGTGTTTCTATCTTGAATTATAAATAACTACCGACCCTGCAGTTTGGCTGCAGTTTATGTGACACCCGTACATAGTCCAAAGTTTAATATACATAAAACGTTCCTCTTGAATCACTCTATTGCTGAAAACTGCATTAAAATCCGTTGAGGAATTTAAAAGATCTAAGCGAACAAACAGCGGAAGCGACATCATTTAATGGTTCACTAATGTTTTACCAAATCATCATTTAACAAACTACATCATTTTACAAACTTTCATTTCACAAAGAGGAACTTCCCGCCGGTTTTTTATTTCGCTGTAAAGCGTTCTTTACCAGTGTCATTGAAACCTTAATAACTCCTAAACTACATCCATCCACTACACAAGCCCGCAATGTTGCATACTTTCATTACTATCTAGTTTGTACCTTTTTAAAAAGTAAAAAAGAGCCACAATAAAATGAGGGCACAAGTCTTAGACATCTATATTATATTCCATTTTTTATCTGTGTCAGTCGCAAGCTCGTCCGTTTAAACCAATACTCGGCCCGCAATTGCCTACTTCCCTACATAGGCAATAATGTACTATTGTTTACCTGTGTATGTGATTGTGGAGTTATCGTGTTCTTCACTGGAGACTGCGGATCGGCAAACGCGCCCCTCGGACTAGGTGGAGCGACGATCTTCGCAAGGTGGATGGCAAGAGCTGGATGACAGTGGCCGCAGACCGTGCTCGGTGGCGTGCAATGGGCGAGGCCTATGTCCAGCAGAGGACTAGTAGAGGCTGATGATGATGATGATGATGATGATGATGATATTGATGATGATCTATATGTGTATGCTTGTGGTATAACTGAAAACTGAATGAGTTTACGTCATTGTGCCTACTGTAGTCTGTAACATAAGTAAAAAAGTGATAAACTGTAACATAGACAAAATCTGGTCACAGTTATATTACAATACAATACAATACAATACAAAACAAAACACTACAGACACCAAACAAAAACATAACAGAGAAACAGTACAATTAAAAATAATACACGTAAACAACAGGCGGTCAAATCGCTGATTAGAGATCTCTTTCAGATAACCTTACCCTATTAACCTAACCTTAGTATATTACGAGTATATCTGTGTGTCTTCTTGTGGGGGATTTCACGATTTGTTTTTAACGAGCTCATTCCAATTGATGTGAACTATTGGAAAAGCTTGTTTCGAGGATGAGTATTAACTAAAATTAGCATTAAAATACAGACCTTTAAGATTAATATTTAATAATTATACTTATTGGCGACCGATACGAGCAGTCTGTAATAATTTTCAATCCAAAATAAATGTTTATTTCTGATTCTGTTTTATCTTGTTATATCGGACTCTTGTTTCGTCGAAATTTCAATATCAACTAAATTATTTTAATAAGAACAATGACTCAACAATTCTACTATATAACTTTAATTAACATGATATCTGAATATTGCTGATTGAGAATTAAAATACATCAGGATAGCACAAACAGCAGTTGATACAGCAAATATAAATTCACTTCAAATAATAGATAGGGTTGGTGAGTACAATCCCTTTCCGATTGGTAAGCATTGGCGGGCGGCGGGCCGGCGGAGCTCGTCGCTCAGCCTAGCAGGAACAGATGTTCCATACTAAATAATAAATAAATAAATAAAAGTCAGGGTGACAATGTCACACAAATTGACCTGGACCTCTATACAACACGGTAACAATAATATCGTTTTCAACACACTTGCTCAAATCGACCTTTTTATTCCACCGATTTTTGGCTCATAAACCTAGATATTAAACACGCGTGCTTTTCAGTATATTACGCACAAGTGCCTTTAGTTTATTAACCCAAACAATTTACATTTGTAGCCTAGTACCAAGTTGTAAGTACGAAGAAGAAGCGATATAATTTAGTCGGGTTATACCTTTTTTTTTCTTAGCAACAAACAGTTTTTATGCGGCAAATAACATTATCTACATATTTATTTCAATAAATTGGTGAAATCAGCTTTATTACTAATCATCATCATCATCATGTCAGCCGAAAGACGTCCACTGCTGGACATAGGCCTCCCCCAAGGCTTTCCACTCAAACTCATACCATTGGGGGGAAAAATGCCGTAGTCGCCACGCTTGGCAGGCGGGTTGGCGACCGCAGTTATACCATGTAGTCCGCGGAGGACGCTGCTGCCTATCCTCCGGTTTATCCCTTAGTCGCCTCTTACGACACCCACGGGAAGAGATGGGGTGGTGCTATTCTCGGCCGGCACCAACACAGCAAATTATTACTAAAAAATAACTCAATTTCATTAAAATCATTTAATTTTTTCTGTAATTTGTATTTTTTTTCGCAAGTGTGTTGAAAAACGTCGTATGTAACACGTGTGCCTGTGACCATAATATACGCGGCTTTCTTGTGGCGCACTCGCTTTCGCTCGTGCGCACACAATAGCGCCTTGTATACAATGGTCAACTTAGCACACTTGTATCATATGTGTTGTATTGTATGTGTTGTCGACGTTTTGATAGCGCTTGTTTACTTGACAGTTGACGCGGCAACGGTTGATAGGTTCCGAGTTTGGGAGGCCATTTGCAAAGTCAAAAGATGGCGGATGTGTAATTTGTTTAAGTTGTTATTTTGTTATTGATTAGTGATTTGTACTTTTAATGCCTTTGTGTTGCACAGTGATAGAAGACTTGGACTTATTTCGTGTATCCTGGCATCTTACTTCTCGTTTCAAGTGGACTCGCAGTGGTACAGAGGTTAAAACTATCTTGGCCTCTGTCCTACATATCGCAGTACAACGTTGCCACCAATCTTCCTAGAGAAGAATGGATTGTGTTTTATTACTATATTGATTTATACTTATATATACTTGACACTGGCGAAATCACTTCATAGTGGAAACGCCATATTCCCGCGGTAGTAGCTGTTCAAGTCGCCGCGGGGCAAAGAAAAAAAAAAAAGGTTCCGAGTTAAAGAGAGAGACAATATCATAACAGGTCAACTACGATTTGGATTTTACCGCCTAGAAGTATATAGAATAGAGGCGCTGGTCCCAAATCAAGCTCTAGGCTTGTACTACTTATGATGGGTACTATGATGAGGAACAACGATAAACTTACCTATATAGAGAAATACATACTTAAATACTCGTACATAGAAATCATCCAAGACTCAGGAACAAATAGTCGCGCTCATCACACAAATATCTTCCCTTACCGGGTTTTGAACCCGGGACCGCTTCGTAGGCAGGGTCACTGCCAACTATGCTAACGTGTCGTCAAATACTGTGCGAATATTCCAAATCAAATTAACTTCAACCCGCCGACCCCGCCGCTGTGATCATTGATTTATCGCTTACGAATAATTAAATAAAAATCAATCTTTAAAAACGTGACTGCATTTTTTAACACTGTCGTCGATATATGTTAAAAAAAATACCAACTCAAAATGCTATTGAATTTTTTTTTTAAACGCCCGCTTGCAAATAAAATTAACTCTACGTTAACCCCAGGTTAATTAACGTATATGAGAATTGAGAACTGTAAATTTTAACTAATTAATCTGTTAACTTAGGGATAACATTCACGTGCAAGCGGGCCTAAGAATTGTATGTACCCAGTGACACTCGCACCAAAACAAATCTAATGAATGATCATTTATCAAAATCGGTTAACCCGTTGAGTAGTTAGGTGGTGACGTAGGAACGGACATACATACAGGTCAAACACATAAACCTCCTTTTGGATTTCGCCGCACAGTCGGATAAAAAAATCAATGCGGTGAAATTTGAAACGCATAATGTACTTAACTCCGATAACTATGCAAAATTATGGTATCTAAATGTTCATTGAATGCAAAACGGACACATTCCAAAATCAGTCAGTATTGCATTTTAAAATTAGAAGCTGTTCCTATAAGATTTTCAGTGCAAGTGCAAATTATTTTGGAATGTGTCCGTTTTGTATTCAACGAGCGATAAGAGCTGATCTGATCTGACGGAGTCTGAACTAGAAAGGTTCTCGAAAGGAATAAGATCCTCGCTATACTTAAAACCAACACATACACCCACTGAGTTCGTTAATTTCGTCTTAATAAGCAGATTTATTTATTTATTTATTTATTTATTTAAATAGGTACAATAACATAATGTAGGCAAAAACAAGGTATAACGACATTACAATAAATCTTTACATTGCTCACACTACTATAATAATTGTACACAACATTTTTAGTACGCAAATCAAAGCTAAATTAATAATATATTTAATGATTACTAATTTGGTACAAAACAAAAAATACGAAATAAAATAACAATTATAAGAGAGAAAAGAAGACAGTTAGGAATACTCGTATTTGGATTTCAAACAATTTTTGAACTTATTTAATGATACATTCAATATGTCTAAATCTATATCTAAACTATCATATAAACGGCACATTCGGGCAATAGGTGCGTTTTTGGTTACGTTATTGTTAGGGACCAAAGGCAAGGCAAACAGGTTTTGGTTTCGAGTTTTCCTATTAATAGCCCTAACACATACATGATCCATGAGGTTACTGTCAAGACCGCCGTGCAATATCTTGTGAAGCGTGACTAAATCAGTGACATTGCGTCTGGAGGACAGAGACTGAAGATTAAATGCAGCCAGTCTGTCAGTATACTCTGGAAGAGTTCGACGAGTCCCAGTTTTATTCGTGAGATATCGGACAAATTTAGCTTGTATTGACTCAACTCTACTGGTGTGATTTGTGTAAATAGGCTGCCAAACCGAAGAGCAATATTCAAGCAATGTTCGAACTAATGCCGAATATAGGACAATGAGACTGCCTACCTTCTTGAATGGCTTTGTGGTGCGCATAACAAAGCCAAGCATACGGTTTGACCTGCATACTATGTGCTCGTAGTGACCACGGAACGACAGCTCACTATCAAATAATACCCCAAGATCTTTAATTGATGAAACCCTATTTAGTTTGATGCCATCAATGCTATAGTCATAACTGATGAAATTTACTTTTTTAGTGAACGAAATTGAATGACATTTGCCGATATTCAAGGACATGCGATTGGTATTGCACCAACTATATATCAGATCTATGTCATCTTGAAGTGCTAGGCAATCATTTTCCGTCTTAATTGTTTTAAATATTTTAATATCGTCAGCATACGCGAGACACTGTGAGTCAATACGAGTCAGAAGATCATTTATGAAAAAAATGAACAATAACGGACCCAAGTTGGAACCCTGCGGCACCCCGGAATCAGCCATAAAGGGAAACGAGTCATAGCCGTAGACACTGACAAACTGAGATCTACGATGCAGATAAGACTCAAACCAACGCAATAAATTACCATGGATTCCAAGATGATGTAGTTTCTTTAGTAAGATGGCATGATTTACCCGATCAAATGCCTTAGCAAAATCTGTATATATAGAGTCTGTTTGCACCTTAGTTTGAAAAGATGTAGACAGCGCCTGCACATAGGAAAGAAGGTTAGTTGAAGTCGAACGCTTCTTTACAAATCCATGCTGACAAGGACTGAGTACATGAACAAAATGGTTGTAAACCTGGTTAAAGACAAGTCCCTCAAACAACTTGGCAAAACAATTCAAAATGCTAATGGGCCTATAGTTGGACACCTTGCTTTTGTCACCACTTTTGAAAATTGGAGCAATTCTCGTCAACTTCCAGAGATCAGGAAATACACCCACGATGTAGATGATGACTACAAACGAGATTTTCAACAGAAACTTTTATAAGTTCGAACCGGCCAAGGGATTACGAAGTTATTTGGGAAATGTGAGAACTCTGTTCAGGGCAAACTACTATTTGGAGAGCCCAGCAAATAGTAGAGGGAGGTAAGAATTATTGAGCGTTACAGGGGGCCTAGCCAAGATGCAAATGCTATTAATGTTTTTCTTTTCTATCGCTCAATATAATGATGACATTTCCGTGCGTTACGATAAACCACGTGGTCATCTGTCAATTTTTTAACGATAGAATAGATAAACATAAGTAGCGTTTCTATTCGTTTCGACGAATTCGACGAAACGAATAGAAACGCTAAAGTCGCCATCAATAGAACTAGGGCCCTTGCCAAGATCTACTACCCTAATTAGCGTTTCTATTCATTTCGTTTTTAAACCAATCGCGTCACTGGTAGATCACGTGACTTTTCGTATCACGTCATCTACCAGTGTACGCTAGTTTTCGTAGTGCATCTTGGCAGGGCCCTCGGGCCACGTGCACGGACTGGCGGCGCTGCGCTGCGGCCCGCCGGCCCGCCGTTTTCCCTGGGAGTGTTTTAGTGACATAAATTGCCCGCGCCTATTTACATTACGCTGTCGTAAATTAGCATATCCGTGGGTATTCCCAAGCCAACGACCGGAATAACTCTGGAAAAATTCGCAAAATTTATAGAAAAAATAAATGGAACTAGGGAAAGGGTTTCATGGAGTTGTTTT
This sequence comes from Acleris sparsana, assembly GCA_923062465.1. Lineage (NCBI taxonomy): Eukaryota > Metazoa > Arthropoda > Insecta > Lepidoptera > Tortricidae > Acleris > Acleris sparsana. The sequence continues at coordinate 3,876,693 of OV281292.1, forward strand.
AATTTTTTAGACGTTATACCCTTTTCAGTCAATGGGTACGTTTTTGGGGTTCCGTAGTCTTACTAGGATGGAACGCTTATAGTTTCGCCATGCTTGGGGGCCTCTGTATGTTTTCTCCGCAAGACAAATAATGTGTACGTACCTCTAAGTAAATGTACCTAGTGTACACATTTAAATTAACTTTTTTATTTTTATTTTATGTTCGTCTGCAGCTTGGGACTCTTAGAAAGCTATTATTTGGCTTGAATATACATATTAGTCACGCCGACAAAGTGTTCAAATTAAATATAGAAAAATAAAATGTTACCTCCGCTACACGTAAAGTAGGGTTGTCTTTTTTGTCATTCGTTTACCCTTTTTAGGGTGTCGTTTGATAGGTCATTCAAAAATAAGGCGAGTTTGCAAACAAATTTTAGATTAAGGCATCCGTTTGTGTAATATTAAGCTTTTAAGTACTATTTTTTCTACGGTTTCTAAGTAAAATTTGTAAAATATCTCAAATGAAGTCACGACTAAGTATACTGGATTGGTTCCTGAGATACACGCGACTAAAGTATTTATTCCTACTAAAATCATCTAAGTCAGCACTAAGTAAATAACTTTAATTAGAGAACTAGTTCATACTTGTGGTATTTTGAAATAGTTTTTGTGTAGACTTGCATTTTCGGAACCCTGAGCGTGGCCAGTTATGTTCTCGCCGAGTTTTTAAAGCTACGATTTTACTCGTACCATTAATATCATTAATCATTATACAGGTTGAGTAATCTGAACAGGTCAGTAGAGGAAATAAACCTACGCTACTAGGAACCAATGTCCTGATTTGGAAATAAAAACCGCCTTTATTATAATTGTGCACAGAGCTCTTATACAAATCGTTCCTTAGCACTTACACCACCAACTACAATTTCGGTAAAAACTACTACTAAACCGATGGGCGAAAGATATTATATGTTTTAAAGTAATCAATAGAGCTGTAGGTAGGCCTCCAACAAGATGGAGTGACGACCTCGTCAGGATCGCGGGACCTCGGTGGATGCGAAAAGCACAAGACCGGTCTGAGTGGAAAGCCTTGGGGGAGGCCTATGTCCAGCAGTGGACGTCTTTCGTCTGAGATGGTGATGATGATGATGAATCAATAGACGTAGGTCGCTTCACCCACTCAGTTAATAACGATTAATTAGCCTTAAACCAAGAAAAACTAACGAAAAAACGCTTATTCCAAAAACTAATATGAATCTGAATTAACTTTAACTGCAAAATAATACCGAAATTGTTGAAACCTGGTGTTCTTTTGTCCGTTGTGCGTTACCAGGGTCTCGGTAACGTAACAATACTTCGGTGAACTGCTGGAGCTCGCGCATTGTATCGCGGACGTGTGCGAAGCGCTATTAAACATTCAGCAGGACCTATACGCCATTTATGAGAAGTAAAATAAATGCAGCTTTAGTGTAGGTGTGCTTTGGGGTGTGCCACAAGGTATCGGCGCCGGCGGTGGTTGTTTTACAATACATTTGTTAAGTTTGACCGTGAGGACCAGGAGTAGGGTCATTAATGTCATTATTCGAGCGTGTCAACCGGCTCACTTTTGGTGGACATACATATTTTTAAGAATTGGGCGTATATTTTGATGCCTTTTTTGGATATTTGTTAGATGTCCGGTAAACTTAAATACCTAACCAGAAATGAAATCGAAATCTGCAGCCACTTCTACAAAAGTGTGACCACGAAAGTGATTCGGAACAAACGCCCAAATAGTGACGCATATTTATCGCAAATGAGCTTTGGTCCTACGTATGGAGGCTTACTGTCATCTGATAGTTAGTGGACGGAATGGTTGTTGCCTGGGTTCTACAGCTGTTTGTAAAGCCTCCCATTCTCTGGGATTTACAGTAGAGGGCTATACTGCCCTCCTATGAAAAAAGGGCGCATGTATCATAGAACTGCGTATGTATAAGTAACCTTATTACTTAAGTTAAAGGGTAAAATTTTCTTTGACTATCAAATGGCGCCTGCGTCCTTTTATTTGGAAGGGCAGTATAGGTAGGCTTGTTCTCAAAACATCTCGTCTTTGTTTTCATCTCGACGCTACCATCCAGTTAGACTTTACTATTTCTATGTAATGTAATGTTGGTATAAAGAATCCTGTTTCCTAGATTGATCAATAGGTATCTTCTATCTAAATCTAATATAATATAAAAATCTCGTGCACAGTGTTTGTAACAAAATTTCTCCGAAACGGCTTGACCGAAACTTATGAAATTTTGTGAGTATATTCATTAGGTCTAAGAATAGACCGTAAACTATTTTTTGTACTCGTCGATTAAAATCTCTGTATTAATATTTCATAGAGAATACTGCAACGTCACTCTTTTCATCGTTGACACTTCCGAATCAACCGAAATAACCATTTCGATACGCTCAAGACAACTGAAAAAAATTTGAAAATAGAACTTCGTATTTCAATAATATGTGTCCTTGTTTAAGGAGACTCGATCCGATACAAAATTGCCAATCTATGGCGTTTCGGAACGTAGCAGCGTCGCGTCATCTGTCAAAAATCTATTTAAACCTGCTTCTGTATCCAGGGCATAAAAAAAATAAAAAACGACGGTTTGTGATTGGCTAGTTTTTAGCCAACAGAACAGCACAGTACTGCAATAATTACGGACGCCGTGGTTTGATACAAATGTCGATGTGGTGGTGATTGTATTAATGACTTGAATTATTAATTTTAATGAACTCGTACAAAAAGTATTGTTCACAATAGTGTCATAATCAAGCTTTTTAGTCGAGTACCGTGTTTAGGCCACGAAGCTTGCTGAGCTGTTACTCTCTATTATAACACGATTATGAAAATAACTATTTCATACGATTAGTATGAAAAAAAAATACAGTACCGGGCGCAGACAGCTAGTAGGTATATACAAGAAGAAACTGACGGATATATCAACGCGCAGCCGAAACTGCTGGGTCTAGAGATTACAAATTTGGTACGTAGGTTCCTTATGAGGCCTAGGGGTGCACTAAGAAAGGATTTTCTGAAAGTCGACCCCCAAACGGAAGAAATAGGGGCAGCGGGAAACCAATCCGACGCGTATGACGTCGCGGGGGTCCTCTAGTTTAGTTTGTAATAAATCGGGGCTTTCGGTAATCTCGATATTGCTAATTATTTTTGCTCCAACGCAAAAACGATTTACTGTATATGTTTAAAAAATGACTGACTGCTGAGTTTCTTGCGGCGTATCTTCTCAGCAGTGGTCTCCTCTTGGGAAGCGCTGGTAGATTCTTTGACGTGTAAAAGTGTCCGAGCGGCCTACTTAGGTACTGAATAAAATTATTTTATTCTTTTATTATTTTATTTAATTGAAAACATTAATTTTCTTGTTTGTCTTTATGCGTTTAGTTCTTATCAAAAGCCATTATAATTTTAATCTAAGGGCTGCCATAGACGGCTGCTTAGAGCAGTCAGCACAAGGACCGACAGCTCCGTGGTCGCTATTGGTCAATTTGCAGTTTCAATACGAATCTAGAGCATCAATTGCAGATCGCCCAATAGCGACCTCGGAGCTTACGTTCCCGACTGCTCTAAAAGTCCGTCTATTGCGGCCCTAAGCCTGTGTTTCGCACTAATGGCACTTATGGCAACTTCTTTTAATGGCGTATTTTGCAGTTTTCCTGCTTTTCAGTGTTCAGTTTGATCATGATATACCCGAAATGGCAATTCCGATTATTACATCCGAGTGACTGTCTTCTAAACAGTAGTCTAGTACGTATATCGTACTAGCTTCTGCCCGCGACTTCGTCCGCGTAGCTTTCGAATATTGTTATTCCCTTGGGAAATGTAGCCTGTGTATAAATCCAGGGTATAAGCTATCTCTATTTCAAATTTCATCCAAATCCGTCCAGCCGTTGCAGCGTGAAAGAGTAACAACCATACCTACAAACATTCGCGTTTATAATATTAGCAAGGATAGCTCGATTCAGAAGGGCGGGTTCGAATAAATTGAACGTAAGTAATGTCGCTTGTCACTGTGTGAGTTCCGTTCTTATATTATTTTGTATCATTTCGTTATCCAAGAAAATCGATAGATCTGTTTTAGAGATCATCATCATCATCATCAACCCATACTTGTCCACTGCTGGACATAGGCCTCTCCCATTGCACGCCAACGAGCACGATTCGTGGGCACTCTCATCCACCTCTTGCCAGCCACTTTGCGTGATCAGGAATAGGAGGGCGGCCGGGAACAGGGGGCCGTGGTTCGTGGTGTGCCCTAATCGCCACGCTGGGCAGGCGGGTTGGCGATCGCAGGGTATAGCTCTTCGCACCGGTGACGCTGCTGCCCGTCCCCGGTCTGTGGTATTCAGGTACACAATTTCTATGGTTATACGATGGTTATACGATTTAGTTATGTTTTTGAGATCGTCGTCGTTAAAGAAGGGCTCGTGTAATAGTATGGGAAAACTATTTATTATTATTATTATTGACCGGAATTATTCATAGCATAAATCTAACTGTCAGAGGGAATGACCAAATTGTTTTATCGTGAATTCCACCTATCGATGTTAAGGAATATTATCGCATATCGACTTATACGATTATTCTGTAACATTTGACCTCTTTGATAAGCAACCTGCATCTCCATATTAAAATAAATCGTGCCCACGTCACATATGTCATTTAAGGCGCTTGATTGTCATAAGTAATTTCCGTACCGTGTTACAAAACCATTAACAAATGGATAACGAAAGATTCTTCTCTTAGTTACAAAGAAGATTCAGCCCCTATATATTGCTCTAAATGTGATCTTTATTTAAAGCAGCTGAAGAAACATTGCGTTGAAAGTCACCTAGCGAGTAAAACTCATGCGTCAGAAAAATGCTCAAAAACAACGAGTAACACCTTCTATCTAGATTTAATAATATTTTTGATATCATGCGTGGAAAATGATCGATCTACATCTACCGATGTCATGTTATAATGACTCATTAAGTGACATTTATTTATCGATAGTCGATAAAACACTCTGGTCAAACCCTCTGACAGTTTGATTTTTGCTATGAGGAATTCAGGTCTTTGATTATTATCCTTATATTTACAAATGTACTTTATTAACTTTGTATTACGATACAGTCAGTTGCAAATAAATACTTATATGTGTCAACCTTGTTCACATACGATTATCTTGGCTGGACTCCGTTGTTATAGTAATAGAGTCGATGCCAAAACCTTCTAATAATAAAATATAAGTTGACTGTATTTTTACTACGGATTGAGACCGGATTTAATTACTGACTGCGGATTTAATACTACAAAGCATACTGTACCAGTCAACGTCATATCATAATTATCTAAAACGGATGAAAACTTTACTAAAGTGCACTCGGGCGCTCATAAGACATGATTGTCTAAAACACGATTATTATTCATTGAATTAATCTGTATGTTACTATTTGTCACGCACTCACATATAGATTATCATTCACTCATTCGTGCCAGCTCTTGAACCGTGACTCAACCTATACAAATGTTACCGAAGTTAACCCTCGCCGTGCGTTACCGACCGCTGCCGCTTCCCGCTTACGTTAGTTTTAAACCAACTCGGCAAATATAAAACAAAAGATTTAAATTAGCAAAGGAGCTTACCCCTACCCTGTACATTTATTAAAAAGTAATAGACTCGTGAATTTATTCTCTTGATTGCGTCGGTAGGTTAGTAACGTTGTAATGAATATTATATAGGTATAGTTGACCAAGAAACTCCCTTACCAATTTTCGACTCAACGAAGGAAGAAAGGATTTTCGTGGCGGACTATACTATACATATAAAAAAACCGCATGACCATGTCGGACCATGCTCAGTGTAGAGTTCCGTCGCCGTTACAACAAAAGTACAAACACAAAAAGATATCTTGAAAAACCACAAGTTATTTTGGGCTGTCTTAGGCAATTTTTAGTAGCATGATGTAAATGTAATTGTATATAACACTAGCTTTTGCCCGCGACTTCGTCCGCGTGGCGTGTTATAAAAGAGAGATCTTTGTGTGTGTGGGAGAAAGGTTAAAAAATGCTTAATTTTATTATTTTTAAATGAGGTTATAGTATAAAAAGCTCAGTTGAATAATTAATTGTTATTAATTTTTAGATTATTAGTTTATGATAATTTGGTTTGATATAAATTTAGGAAAATACGATCAGTGGAGGCTAACCCTAAAGTACCTATAGGGTTTCGTCTGGAATTCAGAGGTGAGAATGTGGATGTCAGTCGGTATGAAAGTAAAAGTTTGACCACATGAAAACTAAAAACCGGCCAAGTGCGAGTCGGACTCGCGCGCGAAGAGTTCCTTACAAAATTAACAAAAAAAAACTCGTTTGTTGTATGGGGACCCCCCTATTTTTTATTTTATTCTTATTTTCAGTATTGGTTGATATAGCGACAATAGATATACATATTCTGTGAAAATTTCAACTGACAGACAGACAACGAAGTCTCAGTAATAGGGTCCCGTTTTCACCCTTTGGATACGGAACCCTAAAAAGAGTAGCATGGAAGAGTGGTTCGGTTGGTGGGTGGCTGGTGCAACCGGGATATGGGAAATGTATTTAGGAAACATATTATTTATAAAATTTCCTTATATTCCGTTTCTGGTCTTTCTGGAGGGTGGTGCGAGAATGACCAGACTGGATGGCGAACTTACGCGGGAGCACGCCACATATAACTGACCATGGGAGAAACAGGGCTGTCTTAAATCAACTCCTGCTAGCGCGAGTGTTTGACCCTGCGACTTATTAATGATCATGGCGAAACATACCTTCAATGGAAATTGTAGTCTCCGAAATTCGAACATACAACATTTTTTTCTCGCTATCTTAATTTTTCAAAATACATCCATAACTAAACTTTATATTTACTAAGGTATGCATGCATGCTAGATTGAAAACATCTATCTTACGTGATTTAGATTTTTACATACAAAAGTTTTTTCCCAATAACTCCCGTTCCCGTAGGAATTTTGCAATATCGCTTTGCAAGTAAGCTTTACGTTCATTAGGGTACCTGCATGCCAAATTTCAATCATCTATCTTACGCGGTTTAGATTTTTCATACAAAAGGATTTTCCCGCTAATTCCCGTTTCCGTGGGAATTTTGCAATATCGCGTTGCAAGTAAGCTTTACGTTCATTAGGGTATCTGCATGCCAAATTTCAATCATCTATCTTACGCGGTTTAGATTTTTACATACAAAAGTTTTTTCCCAATAACTCCCGTTTCCGTAGGAATTTTGCAATATCGCGTTGCAAGTAAGCTTAACGTTTATTAGGGTACCTTCATGCCAAATTTAAATCATCTATCTTACGCGGTTTAGATTTTTATATACAAATGTTTTTTCCCATTAACTCCCGTTTCCGTGGGAATTTTGCAATATCGCGTTGCAAGTAAGCTTTACGTTAATTAGGGTACCTGCATGCCAAATTTCAATCATCTATCTTACGCGGTTTAGATTTTTCATACAAAAGGATTTTCCCGCTAATTCCCGTTTCCGTAGGAATTTTGCAATATCGCGTTGCAAGTAAGCTTTACGTTTATTAGGGTACCTTCATGCCAAATTTCAATCATCTATCTTACGCGGTTTAGATTTTTACATACAAAAGTTTTTTCCCAATAACTCCCGTTCCCGTAGGACTTTTCCAATATCGCGTTGCAAGTAAGCTTTACGTTTATTAGGGTACCTTCATGCCAAATTTCAATTATCTATCTTACGCGGTTTAGATTTTTACATACAAAAGTTTTTTCCCAATAACTCCCGTTCCTGTGGGAATTTTGCACTATCGCGTTGCAAGTAAGCTTTACGTTCATTAGGGTACCTGCATGCCAAATTTCAATCATCTATCTTACGCGGTTTAGATTTTTACATACAAACGTTTTTTTTCCCAATAACTCCCGTTCCCATGGGAATTTTGCAATATCGCGTTGCAAGTAAGCTTTAGATTCATTAGGGTACCTGCATGCCAAATTTCAATCATCTATCTTACGTGGTTTAGATTTTTCATACAAAAGGATTTTCCCGCTAATTCCCGTTCCCGTGGGAATTTCGGGAATTCCTTTCTTAGCGGATGCCTACATCATAGTGGCTATCAGCATGCCAAATTTCAGCCCGATCGGTCCAGTAGTTTGGGCTGTGCGTTGATAGATCAGTCAGTCAATCAGTCAGTCACCTTTGCGTTTTATATATATAGATTGCCAAATTTCAGATTGAAATTGTAATACGGACGATGTCACTGAGTTAGACCGCGGACGGACAGACGGACATGGCGAAACTATAAAGGTTCCTAGTTTGACTTCGGAACCCTAAAAACCAGAACATTTAGTTTAGTTTAGTTTATTTATTTGTCAATGTAATATTACAATATTAGTTGCATTGCATGTCAAAAAATACGAAATTACATTGAGATCGTCAAAACATAAATATTAACAATCAAATAATAGAAAACAATAATAATTCATAAATTAAAACAATAAAAGTTAAACATCTAATAATGGTCATTCGTCCGATGTCAAAATATGCACAATGAGTAATAAATATCAACAAAATAATAAATTTACATTTCCATTTTCATATATTCATCCACGGAGTTAAAGTAGGTATTCAAACCGTAATGCGAATTAACATGTTAAGTATTTTCAAAAGTCCTTCACATTTTCCCACTTAAGGAAGAAAAAATCATAATGTAGGTAGATTTGCAAGCGCTAAAATTGTACTTATAATTTGCGGAGAGCTGCAAGTTGGCAACTTAATTATTATGCAGTTATCAACTTGCGAAAAGCGAAACTGTAAGTAGCCGCGCGCTTATATTAAAATTTCTCTTCAGTAAGTAATTATTCCAAAGATCACCGACAGTCCGAACTTAAAGACTGAACGGAGTCGGAATGGAAACATCAGTGGCAGCGCCAGTTGTCAGGCGCTGACGGCGGCTGAAGATTTTCGTGTCGCAGGCCGTTTAAACGTGTTTATCCCAATGTTTCCACAAGCTCATCTGATTATCTCCGAACGCCTGTTCGGGATTTAAACGTTCCTCCGTTGGCGTCTATTATTATTCATGACATAAATTTGCTCTGCAAGGAAGGCATTAGACGAAAACTCATTAAAAGCGAGACGCGGACTGACTTTTCAAACTAGACACGTTAAGTCCACGCGTGACGCAAGATGGCAGTAATTGCCATTCGAGACAAGTAAAACCCGCTGCTTATTAAAACCTGCTGCCGTTGACACTAATTCGTAAACTTTCACTATTTGCATTAACTTCATTACGCCACTTTCTTAGTTTTAATTAAATTGTTTTTGAAGCAATATTTTTAATTGTCAGATACCATCTCCTCAGGCTGAAACTGTTCTGAATTAGTAAAGGGCATTGCAAATTACAACAAATCAGGGGAGAGTCGTGTATGAATACCAATTGTTTCTGGATACAACCATAGCTTTATATTTTAAGTCTCATGCTACTAAGTATCCGATTTATTCCATACTTTACAAATTCAATATTAAGTAAGACAATATCTAAAAACTTACAAACGAAAATTAAAACAGATAGAAAAGGTAAGCCAAAACTAAAAAGCTTGATCGAAAAAAAGCCCCTGCGGTCCCGAAGAGCTGGCAACATTTCCTCGCCGGATAGTTTAACTTATGCGTTGAGCGAGGAAACTAGGTACCAGCTCTTTATATAAGTAAGATATAGGAAAAGAAAGAACAATTAATACTCTACTTAGTGATATAGGCAGCTAGTATTGGGCTGCATAGGATAGTCGTAGGATAGTATGTTATAGTCATATTTTCTCCTGTTTTAAGTCAAAATCGATATAAAATAACCAAGTTTCTAATAATTAATTATGTTTTCAAATGAGGAATCCGTGGACCCCGTGACAGACAGATGGGATGTGTCGTACAGAACACAAGTTAAGACATAAATACCCATTTCGAACAATTTGAATATTAGTTATATTGATCTTTTCATTCACCCTAGGTCCGTGGATGCAGTGCAGTTTTAAGAAGTAGTTGATTGCATACAAATTTCTTCATCATAACATCGCTTTTGCGTAACTAATTTAATCTAGTATTTGATTGGCTAGTCAATTCGCGCGGCTCGTTTACTTGTGCGGTAGATTACTGTCGTGCGGCGCGGCCCGATGTCCCTCCGATAAGCCGAGGGTTGCTTCGGAGGCAATATGCGACCCTGTACATTGACGACTGTATTGCTTGCTTATCTCTCGCAACCGATGTGGTACACATAATGAAAATTGTTGATATATTATGTCCAAAAATTTAGATGACATAGTCTTACAACGCGTTCGCTAATTAAGTCGGTTCTTCTTGAATATTTTAGGTTAAATTTACCCAATCAGGGTTGTAATAAAATGTAGCGGAAATCAATTTCTTATTTTTATTCAATACAATGAAAGTCAAATTATTTTCGTGTGGCGATTGGGCCTCAAAAGCTTTGTAGTTGTTTAAATTAATGGACGTATTTAGAGATTAACAAACATATTTTTTTTTAAAGCACCAAAAAAAAAACCTTGACGCAATAAATATATCACATGAAAAGCGAAAAACAAGATGTGTTATCTATAGAAAATTGTAAGAGCAATGAACTTATATAACTTGAATATTGGAAAATGTGTTCCAGTTGGAGGCGAGCTAACAGTGTAAATGTTAACATTTGGCAAGAAATATATATATCTTGTAAATCTTTGCTTGTCTCCAATAGGTATTCAAGTTATATAAGTACATGGATCTTACAATTTTCGTTTTAAAGAATAATTAAAATCGAATAATTATAAATAAAACCGGACAAATGCCTTGAGGGCTTCGAGTAAAATTAATAGTGAAAGATAGTTAGAAAATAGGTCATTTATAGCTCGAAAACGGATTCGCGGGCAAAAGCTAGTAATACTAATTACTAAGTAATTAACATTACTTACTATTACATTACTACATCCATGACTAGCGGTTGCCCTCGACTCCGTCCGCGCAGAAAAATAAGACATAGCCTGTGTTACTCCTGGATAATGTAGCATAATAAATAATGGTGAAATAATTTTTGACATCGGTCCAGTAGTTTATTCGTTACAAACATCCAAAAATGCAAAAACTTTCCTCTTTATAATACTTAATTAACTGTATATGAGCGTTATCAACAATAACAATGCTGTTATGGTTGTTACAGAATTGTTATTACGATGGCAATCCTTGTAATAGAACTGTTGTCACCATGCCAATACATTGGTTAGGTAAAAGGAACGTCATGGGTGGCATTATGATAGCGTTATGGATAAAAATACTTATACTCACATTAAGCAAATTAATAAAGTGCTGGTAACGTTCAGCTTTGTCCATTTTATAAGTAGGTCTGAGCCATTTGATCAAATTGCTGTTTTATCTAAGCTTGAAGTTCGATCTACGAAGGGGAGATGATTTAGTACCCTTTCCCCGCCTGCTTACTTTAATAAACACAATTTCGCAGCGATTCATCGCCGGGTGAACAAGTGAGGAGTGCCGTGTCACCGTGTTTCCCTGTAATTTAGATTGACTTGTTCCCAGCCTAGTCAGATTGCTTTTCGAGTCGGGCGTGCACAGAACAACTCCGGCACATCGCTGAAGTACGCAATTTATTATTCACAAATAGACTACAGAAATTGAGTTTTAACGAAGACAAATTGAACTAAAGCGGAATCAATTACGGGAGATTTATTTTCACCGAGAGAAAGAATTAAGTAACTGGGAGGCAGAAAGCGCAATGTAAATTGAATTTTTGTCGTTACCTAAAGTAAGAAATGGGGACGCGGACGGCCGCGGCGCGCCCGCAATAAATGCAAAGAGCCAACTTAATGGCTCGGTAACTTAAGTAAATAATGCCAATTCCCCTGCACAAAAATTTTCTTATCATTTATTTTACGGTAAACTTGAAACTTAACATGGAAAATTACGAATTAAAACTAAAAATATGGCATATTAAAAAATAAATCAGAACAAAAATAAACCTAAGGTAGGGTACGCGGGTTGTAAAGCCTTGTGCAGGGTCCGTCCGGACCGTTAGTTACCACCATCTTATCCATTAACCTGCCGCCAAACAGCAGTCTTCGTATTGTTGTGTTCCTGTTTGGGGATAAGATAGCCGGTGCAATGACTAGCATAGAGGCATTCCATCTTAGTCCTCAGGGTTGGTAACGCATTTGCAGTCTAGGCTTGCAGTCTTGTGAATGCGTCCACTTACTATCAAACTACGATTAAATTAAAACTAAAAAAAAGAAGGCCTCCGCCGCCTCCGCGGCAAAGTACCTACCACAGATGCTGGCAGCATTTCATCAGTGTATAGCAATATCATTTTTTTTAAACTGACATGTTTTGTGTTATTTAGTATTTAATCCTCCCCAGTTTTTTTTTTATTCTGTATTTTGCCCGCAGCTTCGCCCGCGTTCAATTCGTTTATCACTTATCACTCTTGCGAAGACTACCCGTAAGTACGTTTGACAAGCTAAATACAGAGTATCGTCTGTGTCAAACTTTATCTACATTTGTTTTACAATCCACCGTGATTTAAGTAATAAACACCTGCAATATCTTTATATACTGAGATAAAGTATACTAGCGACCCGCCCTAGCTTCGCCTGACATTAAATCGATTAATAAGTTTCGGGGTTTAAAATAACTTAGCGGAAAAACCTACATATAGAAATAGCAAGGCATTTGTCATCATATTATAATAACTATAGTACAAATACTTGGGTGGTGTGGTATGTCATGTGACGTTATCTGTTTTATTATCTATGGTATCATAAGCAAATATGGTAGGTACTTATTAGGTATAGGTCTACTAGAAACGACACTTACAATTAAAGTTAGCTATAGTCAAGCTAACTCGATCGGTAAAAAGCTAGAGATAATTATGTACCTACCGTTGCATACATAAGTTTTTCTACAATCTTAAAATGATAATGACGATAATAAACAATGGTAACCATGGTTATAACATTATAATTATTATAGAACTGTTGGTACCATGGAGATGCTCATTATAGAATTGTTGTCACACTTCGGTTACGCTATAGGTGGTTTTCTGATACCGTTTACGATATCAATGTTATCGGTCTATACCTAGTACCGACGCGAGTAGAAAAACAAACTAACAGCATCACTCTTAATTGACAACCAGTAAGCCTTATTGTCAGGTGACAAGATTCACAAATGGTCATTTAACTTTGTTGCTGTGGTACCACGTCGTCCTTACGTTTACCTAAGCAATTTAAAGCAGTTTTAACTATACGTGTAAGAAATTTGTAATTAAGTCAGTTATAAGTACGATATACCTATCTTGATGTTGATATTGACGAACGAACGCCATAACGACAAGAACACCATGGCGGGTTACCATGACATTTTTATCCAGTTCTCTTTCCCTTACACTCGTCAATTGCTTAGCCATGTCTTGATAACCTCCCATGATCCATTCTATTGTCGCTTTTATCGCGGTAGACAAAGCATTCGTCTCTCTAGCACTTACAAACTGGTCAGAAAGTGACAGATTTTTTATCCACACGACCATAAATAGTTCCGCAGGACGAATTTTAATTTTAATATCTATTACATACATAAAAACCTCCGATATATTGGTGACCCCTTTCAGAGCTGATATCTCTTAAACGGATTTTTTTTAAACCATGCTAAGTAAAAACTTGCTTTCAAATAAATAAAACTACATCCAAAACGGTTCGCCCGTTTATGAGCTACAGTGCCACCGACAGACACAGTTGGCGGGCCAACTTTATAATAAGTATAATACTCCTTTTTTTGTGTCGGGGATTAAAAACTGGGACAACTAGCACCGAGCCTGGAAGTGGCCACATCCAGTGGTTTAGCGCACGCGTGTCTCCGACAGATGGCGCGCCTCACCTGGCCGCCGGCCGGCGCGCGCGCACGCCGCACGCGACGGCTGTGCTTTGCTATTCTACCGTTCTTGAAAAAAAGGGCGTATCTCTCATAGAACCGCGTATGTATTAGTGACCTTATTTTTAAAGATAGGAGGTTACATATACTTTGACTATAAAATGCGCATGCGTCCCTTTTATTTAAGAGGGCAGTATTATTACTAAGCACACCCTCCATAAACCAAATTTAATGCTCGTGTTATTAAACCGAGCCGTTCACACGCTATCGCTTGAAATCAAACACATCTTTTACCTATGTTGTAAGGATAAAAGATAAAAAGATAAAGATAAAAGTCATTTATTCAGTAAGTATGCCGCACGGGCACATTTACACGTCAAGAATTTACCAGCGCTTCCCAAGAGGAGACCCCTGCTGAGAAGAACAGCCGAAAAAAACTCAGCAGTCAGTATTTTTTTAAACATATTTCATATTACAATGGTACTACTTAGTTTAAGCATTATATAAAGCTATAAATATTAATTAAAATATAATATCAAATAACAAGCGTAGTTCAGCAGGAAATCATGCCAAAAATCTAGGGAGAGAGATAGAGGTAGAAAAGGAAAAACAAAAAAGCACCTACTTGTGTAAGGCGGTGCAACACGACTAAATAAAAGTTTCGATAAGTTTTTCTACATCAACGGTGTCCCCTAGACAAGTTAGGTGACTGACAGGATAGGTAAATAGGTGGATAAGTAAATAAATGAAATAAACAAGCTATTAGCTACGATCATTAGTAATTTGTCGCTTCAATTAAACAGTGGTCGCGACCCCCAAAAGAGAATATGTAATAATAAGTTGTTACTTATGGTATTAATAGATTCAGGACAAATTCAAAATTCAAAATGTGTATTCAGTAAATTGGCCACATGGGTGCTTTTACACGTCGGTAATATAGGGTTGAATGTCCCTACTAGCGATAAGATAAGATTGTACTTACTAGATATAACTCAATGCATAACTAGGAAAAGATAGGTTCTCGCGATAAAACAGAGAATCAATACTTTTATTCCGATTCATTCCTGAGTTCCAAATGAATGTTCTATCTGCTTCGCTATTGCAACTCATGGTGATCTCACACTCAATCTCTTTCGCTCCCACTCCTGTTGGTTTAAGGAGGTAAGCATAAACACAATAGGCCAGGCTTGGCCAACAAGGGATAGGGATATTCAAATATAATTTGTATTGACCGGTAAGTGAGATCTCAATTACGTGCAATTACATAACCATCATAGATAGCCTTAGTCTAATACACTCAGGAGCAAAAATACCGGGTCAGAGTGCGTTTTCATACAAACGAGACTATTTCGAAGACATCGTTCCTCGCCTGGGGTTGTTTTGAGTGAGGTTTAAAGGTGGATACTGAGAGGTTCAATAGAGGAGGTCAAAAGTTCTTAAGATACCTAACTGATCGCAAAATCAGTTAACACCACAGCGGGAGAGTTTGGGTCAGCACTTGGATTTCCTTACATTTTATTTATGTTTTTCTGAACAGGCTCAATTCCGGCGTTAACCGCAGATTTATTCAGTTGGATATCCTAGGCACTCTGGAAGTCCTGTATCGATGCTCGGGGTATTCATCATCAGATTTCACTAAACGCATTCCCTGGCGAGGAACCAAGGCTTCGAAATAGCCTCTTTAGTATGAAAAACGCACTCTGGCCCGTTATTTTTGCTCCTGAATGTACTTAGCTCTTGATATCTCCTCAGGCCATGGAAATTAGCACTTTAATTCACTCGGTCATTCGATCTTTACTATGCTCAAACAGTGTTACCAACTAAAAAGTATAGGGAAACTTTGTTAACACGAACTTACCATAGATTCGCGTTTGTCCGCGACAATAAGTAGTAACATAGCTAAAATCAGGATAAAAGTTTAGGTAATCTTTCTGGCTTGAATAATGCTGTAATACCTTCCTAACAAAACGACCTAACTTGTAATAAACTTTTTCACCGTTTTTTTCCGTTTGGTGCCTTAATTCGGTTAATTATTTGTCATTGTTCGGGTCACGTCTACGAAAAAGTTAGCTTCCGCCAGCGACTTCGTCCGCGTACAATTCGTAATTTGGTCATCCCACAGGAACGGTACATATTTCCGGCATAAAAAGTACCCTATCTGCTATTCCAGACTATAATCTAAATGTTTTTTATTTTTTCTTTGTTCCTTATCTATCTCTGTGCCAAATTTCTTTCGAATGGAGTGATTCTTGACTAACAAACATCCAAAGCTTGAAGATTTTTTCGTTCGAATACATATTGCACAAAAAATAACATTTGTGTAAAACGGGCGATATTTAACCTGATGATAATGGGCGATGTTAAAGACGAGGGGATTGGATTA
Organism: Acleris sparsana; assembly: GCA_923062465.1. Taxonomy (NCBI): domain Eukaryota; kingdom Metazoa; phylum Arthropoda; class Insecta; order Lepidoptera; family Tortricidae; genus Acleris; species Acleris sparsana. Next base: position 3,893,013 of record OV281292.1, read on the forward strand.
GACGCGACGTCCACTCAGGGCACCTGATAGGATCCCACAACTTTTATTCTATTTTTTCTTTGTACCTGCGTGATCGTACCAGGCGATCTCGGTAGATGCATCTACCCTTCGCACCTAGTTCATACCTATTCATTGTCTACTTAAAAATATTTCCAGGAACTGTTTTCTGGAAGACTGACTAGTATTTGTATTCACTATCTATTTGAAAATATTTCCAGGAATTGTTGTCAGGAAGACTGACCAGTTTGAAGACTTTGATTCCCGTTCTTAAGATTGAGTAATGACAAAGCGTTTCAAACAAATTGGGGAATGCCGTCTAGTGGCGTAGCTTGGCAAAAAATAGTTGAAAAGAATGAGGGCGCTGTTCGGAGGAAAATTGGTAACATGACACAATTTTTTCCCACATACTGCTTGTATGCTGCATTTAGTGGCGGTTGCCAGTTAAGAATATTGTAGTTGCGAATACTTTACTACACCTCATCACTTTTTTTACAAGCCTGGTAAAATGCAATCGAATTAACAACCTCCTCCTTTTATAGGGTTCCGCACCCAATAGGTGGCAACGGGACCCAATGACTAAGCCGCTGCTATCTGTCAGCAGTTCCAATCTCATGAACTGTAATAGGTAGACTCTATTAGCACTATAACAACAAACAATAAAAACCTAATAAAAGTCAAAATTAATGAGTTTTTTAATTCAACGTTTCTTGTATGGTAACGTGAGTTATTGGAGCTCTTTGCTCGACCTTAATATGTAGACAATGAAAAGTTAGCGAGATCTAATTTAGATGTATTGAATATTTACCTTATTTAACATAATTGGGTAAGGGCGTCTATTCTATAAAAGGCGGGCTAAGGGGGTGTAATTTAATTTAAAATTGAATAGTATTTTTTTAAAGTAACTATGATTTGGGTTGTAGGTGCGGTCGGCCAAGAAAGCGGTCTACCATTGATCTAATGGGAAAATCGAACTCGTTGTATCATGATCATGACGTGCAAAAATGAACTTCAATCGTAGGATGGTAGACCACATTTTTAGCCGACTGTACCTGCTAATTGGCTAGCTTAATATTTCCGCATACCTACCCATTAAAAGTTCATCGCATAGTTTATTTAATTAGTAATGTTACTCAATGTGTCAACGCCGCGAGGAAAACTTTTTGCTAAAACCGTCTGGGTTGGGATGGCAGTAGCTAAATATTTTAGTGCTTTACCTTAGCTACAACGTTTAAACCAGTGAAGTGATTCAGTGAGAGCTGGCCCGAAATTTTGCATGCTTATTTTTCATTTGTGTGCAAATTGGTGTTGTCAAATAAGTGAGCAGCCGGCACAGACTTTTGTGTTACTTCGTATGGACTTTCCTCAAGGGGAATAAATCTAGCCTCTCTTCTACTAGGGTAGGACCATATTGCTCTTTGCTTTGGATCGCAGCAGGTGAAAAGAAGTGGTCTCTACCTACCCCTCAGGTAAATGTAACTCTCGTGTACTTGATGATAATGGCGGCTGTTTTAAAAAACACCATAACATATCAAAGACAACATGACTTTACCCAGTAGGCCATCTCAATTGGCGTATAAACTATACCTTTTTTTTGTGACTCCGCTGTGACGTCACAATGTGCTCAATCTAGCGCAGAGATTGAACCCACGGTTGTCAATTATTTAAAATGCAAAATTGCGTATTGTATTAATTGTTTTATAATCTGAGAGACAGTGCTATTAGTGTTACTTACAAGGAAAGGTATCCAACTGTCCGGCTGCGATTTTGTTGATTTTGATATATGTTAGAGAGTAGTTTAAAATAACAGACAACAGATGGTACTTTTAGTCACTTTTCGGTACTTTGGAGGTCAATTTCCCAACAAAATCGTTTGGGCCGCTAAACAAAATACGTGTCTGTTATTTTAAATTACTCTCAAAATCAACAAAATCGGAGCCGGACAGTTGGGTACCTTTCCTTGTTAGTGCGGAGTATTTTGTTAAATGAAACATGGCGCCATTGTTGCTCGGTCAAACATAATATATGGTATTTTTTTCGCTCGACCCTATTTTACAAATCAATAGCAACAGGTCAATGTTTGAGAACCGGACACTCAGTAATATATTTCGCTTACCAATTTAACAATAATAATTTCTTGATAACAACAGGTTGATACATTGTGTACAGAGAACGCTAGTTATGATCCCTTAATATTTGTCGTATGTTTTTTTTACAAGTCTCAGTATAAAATTGTAATTAAGCAAATGGAGTGCGGCGAGGAGCAACAGCACAAGCGTCGAGCGGGCGGCGCCGGGGGCGCGCGGCATATTTGCGCCGCGGAGCTTCACGCTTCGCGCTCCAAATTCGTGCATTTTAATGGGAATTGCCTTTGTCATGATAAAAACTTGATCGAACGTCCCCCTCTCTATAGGAAATGAGTTCATACATTATATTTCACATTGTAATGTATTTGATTAAATTTTATAGAGAGGTTGCTTTGTGCGTTAACAGAGTTTGCTAATGATCTACTGATTGCTTTTGGAAACAATCGACCACGCGTTAACAAGGTTTATGCATCAGTCGAACTTGCAAACGATTTTATTGGAATTATCAGCTACTATATATTGGGGATTTTTCAGGGTTCTGTAGTCAACAAGGAACCCTAAGAAAGCCGGCTCAGGACGACTTTGTCCACATTCCTATTGCGTCACTTTCTTATCTCGTCCACAATGCCACAAGGCCCACTATTCCAATTCGTCGGCATTCCTTCATATATTGTTGCCTTCCTAATTCGTCCACTTTCCTATATTGTCACGTTCCTAACTCATCCACATTCCTATATGGTCCATAGTGCCAACTGGTCCACATTCCTATTTCATCCACAATGCTAACTGGTCCATATAGAAATGTTGACGAGTTAACATAGTGGACTATATAGGAATGTGGACCGGTTAGCACTGTGGACGATGTAGGAATGTGGACGAGTTAGGAACGGGACAATTTAGGAATTACATGCTAACGACATGGCATTGTGGTCGAGTTAAGAAGGTGACGAAATAGAAATGTGGTATAAGTCGTCCTGAGCCAGAAAGTCGGTAGTTTCGCTATGTCCGTCTGTCTGTCTCACCGCGGTTTCACTCAGAGAGTCTTGGTTATTTACAGGTACAGTTACATTACGCCGACAAAGTTATAAATAAATTCTGAAAAAATCAGGTATCTCTCATAAAAGTAAAGCAAAGGTATTTTTTTCTTCATCTTTTTATATTTGTATTTATATCGTTGTCTAGTACCCAAATTAAATTCTAGGCTTGTAGCCTAGAACTTAGTTTGGGACTACTAGGTCAATTTATGTATGCCCCTTGATATTTATTTATTTATATTTATTTATTATTCATTGTTATAACATTGAGAGAGATTACATTGGATAACTCTTAAAAAATCATTATTTGATGTACAGGTTACGAGTATTATCAATCTTTAGATTTGGGTTACCGTTTAGGAAATATTTAAATCGAAATGTCTATGACATTTTTAACACTCTGTTTTTGTTAGACTTATTTAATTGAGAAGGTCGTGGACGTGCTCGTGGACTGAAGGGGATAAAAAAGATAATGAGGGGTTTGCCGAGACACGGGAGTGCTGGTTTCATTTAAATTAAAAAGAGTTCGTATTTTGTAACCTCTAATCGTCAATTTTAATACTAATTTCTTTGTTTATTATTTTTTCCTGTTTATTACAATTGTAGTGTAATGTTTGAGATAAAATAAGTTTTTATGTTATTTCAAAGCGCCTGGTATATTTAAAAGGTTTTTTCAATGGTAACTTAAAAATATTTTTATGTAATTTCACTTTTATTTTCAAAAAGCATAATATCAGTTTATAATCTTGCATCGTCGATTTGTTTAAAGTATGTATTCAGTGTATACAAGCTCACGTTTTAGAGATATAATTGAATCAATATTTTTCTCAACACTGCTCGGCAATATTTCCACAGATGGTCTGGTTTAGGGTCACAAAACGTCAGCTTTATGGACAAGAAGGTTTTCGTCGACGTTTGCCGATGGATCGACTGCATTAGTTGTCCAACCTATGTGCCATACGGGGAAATAATGAAATCAACCAATCTGAACACACCATTTTATTTCATAAAATATTATATTTACTTTTGCTAAAAGATACAAAGACTGAAAATAATGTATGTATCATTTATTTTTAATTTTATACACAGTTCTTCTTAAACAATTTGAGATAAAATAACAATAGAGATTTGATAAAACATACATTTTGATATTGCGGTTGTCATTTTCATCCCGTATGAAAAATCCATGAGAATTGGGCTGGTAGGTACCTAAAATGTTTAGAGTTGTATAAATAAAATGTCATGCAATCCATGGCCATCTACTCTTCGTATAAAGAACAATCATCGGAAAATTGGTAATTACTTCTTAATTTTAGACATTAATTGGAAAGGTATTGAAAACATGATTACATCTAGTGATGTAGTAGGAATACAAACATTTCCACTTCTCCGGAAACGTGTGCTTTCCTTAATTAAACCTGACATTGGTGAAATCATAGTGGGAACACATACATGCAATAACAAGTATTTACGAAACAGGAATCTCTGGAAAATATGACTAAAATAAGTTTACGGGTTCACTAATGATTGACCAAAAAAATATTGACAAATGATCATTTGACAAACAACGTTTCACCAAATAATCATTTGGCAAACGTGACATTTGACAAAAGTATCATTTTGCAAAAACTCAATTAGCAAATGATCAAATAGCAAACACTACACTTGGTAAATGTGTTAAATAATAAAATGTCAATTGACAGTTTTCCATTTCACCAAATATTATTTCCTGTAGTTTACCTATTTCTGGGCAGAAAAAAATAACCTCGAAGGCCAAGGTGGGAGCAAAGCTCCCGCCTTGGCCTTCTAACCTAACCTATCCGAGTCAGTTCTGCCCGGATTCGTCTTGCTCGTTGCATTTAAAATTTTGTCTGATAACTCCGTTGCTAAATGTTCATTTTGTCAAATAATTACTTATAAAATGTAAATTTAACTGTTGATCATTTGAATAAGTGAGCCATTTTTAAAATGACAACTAGTAAAATGATCAATTGGCGAAACATTTTTTTGCAAAACGTTGTTTGTCAAGTGTAATTTTGCCAAATGACTTTTGGTCAAACGGCAGGACACCAAGTTTACGATGACTTCATCTCATGGGAAACCTAATAAAAAGCAAATCAGCCTGTGATAATGTGTTACTAGCGTATCTCGACAAACTTTCAGAGGAGCTTAAGCTTTCTACTACTGTATAAGAGGCTTTTATTGTTTTGATAATTGTGATAATAATATATGTCGCATTAATATGTAATTTTACATGAATAAACATGAAACTAACAAATAAGAAACAATTATTCTGAACTGAAACATTTAAAAAAAAGGACTGAAATACTCAAATGTATTTATCCTTTTTATTTAGGCGTGTATTATGCAATGTTTGGTCATGATGGCTTGTAATTCTATTTTCATTTCGCGTTGCAAGCGAAGCGTTTGTAAAACGCTTCTTATTTTTTCTGTGACATCTACAGCAGTAATTTTTGCAATTACAAAGTTGTGTAAACACTCCACTGCTAGCATAAAATGGTCTTTTATTGTGGACTTGTCATAAATAATTTTAAACATCGCTCCCCTAAAGTATTATGACACAAACTGTCGATCCAATTACAATAATGGGCTCAATAGTTCCGCTCTCTGCCCGCGGCGCTCTCGTAGCTCGTCCATTTAGCTCTCATATGTTGTTCTGCATATAAATAAGCTCCCAAATAAGTAGTTAAGGTAAGGCTTTAAAACACTATTTAATTTTAAAAAAAATCATGGTTCAAGAAATGGGTTAGTTATCTATACAATGAAGGTACTCTTTGTCCAGGTTGTGTGTTTGTGGCGTGTCATTTCTGCTCAGTCATATTTCGTGTTGACCACTTTTAGAGCAGGCCGTAAAAGTATAGATCTGGCGACCCCGTAAAATGGCGACTTGATCCGAGAGGTCAACCCCAGATATCCAGACTGAAAATACTTTAAACTAATACCTAGTTAAAATGCAATTTTGGAACATTGATCTAAAAATGACATTTGAGCTCGTAAAAAACTATTGTGTGTGTGTGTTATTGTTATTAGTTACGTATTTTTCAATTTGAACAACCTTTTAGGTAATACTTGGTGACCCGCCCTCGCTTCGCTTCGGTTTATGTGAGTTTTTTATTTTAAATTTATATTTTATTATTCGTAGTTATAGTGGCAATACACTATAAATATTTCAACCGTCTACCTATTACGGTTCAAGAGTTGCAGCCCGCTGACAGACAGACGGACGTTGTTGACACTCTTTAGGTACGGGACCCTAACAAGCTTATCAGTGACTAAGGTTTAGGTTTTAAATTGTTTGGCATGTTTAACCCGACTACGGCGAATTAAACAATTAAGCGAAGAAACAAAGTATCTACTTGTGCATAAGTGTGAGTTGACAGGTTGTTTATCTGTGTATCTCTGAGGCTATAAACTATTAACATTGCCGGCTGCATCAGCGTAGCTGCGTGGAGCCGGCGGGTTGGAGAGGGGTCTAGACACGCGCGGGGGCCGCGGGGTCAATTATTTTTATGTGGGGTTTGGATAAACGGGCCTTTTAACCAAATGAAAATTGCAACTCACCCGACTAAGCAGACTTTATTGGTTCTTGAGTTATGGGTTATGGGCGACAAAAGAGTTTATACTTAGCTACTGAAAATTATCCAATAGTGCCAAATAATATGTAGTAAATTAGCTAGTTAATATGATTCTTTTTTAGTATTTTTTTTGTTTGGATTAGTGTACAGGACGGCGTTGAAAATCAAATAACTAAATAGATAGATACAGTGCAAAATGTCTTAAAAATAATTTCGGGTTCAGGAAAAGTCAGTGAGACCTGGGGCCCGTTTATCAAACGCTTGTAAGTACCTTGTATTACAAGCGGAAATCTCTTTCAAACAATATGTATTAAAAAGAGACTTCCACTTATATTACAAGTGAAATTACTAGCATAGAGGCATTCCATGTCAGTCCTCAGGGTTGGCAACCCATTTGAAGTCTTGAGATTGTAGTCTTGAGATTTCAAATGCCTATGGGTCTCAGATCCCACTTACCATCAGGTGGGCTGAGTGTTCGCGTGCCTTCTCATGGCCATAAAAAAAACACGTTGCAAACTTTTGATAAACAGGCAACAGCATACTAAAAAGCGCATGAAAGTGTGATAGAGAAGTGCAACCACGAAGATCGTTTTTTGAAGTGATAACTTCTCATGGGAGGGTAAAACGCTTCGTTACGTAAGGCGTAATAGGCGTATTTCAAGCACTCTAAAATCTGAGGGTCCCTATGGACTACAAATACGGACCCGTAATCAGAATTAAAACAAGTGGACGCCATTTTGAACTTTTTTGTTAGTGGTCCAATGCCCTGAATATCGATATCTGAGGGATCCTGGGGACCACAAATACGGAACCGTAATCAGAATTGAAACAAGTGGACGCCAATTTGAACTTTTTTGTTAGTGGTCCGATTGCCCTGAAAATCGATATCTGAGGGACCCTGGAGACTACAAATACGGAACCGTAATCGGAATTTAAAAAAATGGACGCCATTTTGAACTTTTTTGTTACTGGTCCGATCGCCCTGAAAAACGATATCTGAGGGACCCTGGGGACTAAAAATACGGAACCGTAATCGGAATTGAAACCAGTGGACGCCATTTTGAACTTTTTTTTTACTGGTCCGATTGCCCTGAAAATCGATATCTGAGGGATCCTGGGGACCACAAATACGGAACCGTAATCAGAATTAAAACAAGTGGATGCCATTTTGAACTTTTTTGTTACGGGTCCGATTGCCTTGAAAATCGATATCCGAGGCTCCCTGGGGACTATACAATTACAGACCCGTAATTAGAATTCAAACAAGTGGACGCCATTTTGAACATTTTTGTTAGTGGTTCGATTGCCCTGAAAATAGATATTTGAGGGTACCTAGGGACTACAAATACGGACCTTTTTGAAGTGATAACTTCTTATGGGAAGGTAAACCGCTTTGTTACTTAACGCGTTACGGCGCCAGCATAGAGGGAGTATAAAAACAGCGGTGTACTGTAGGGTGGATCGCTCTTGTATGGGAAAAATATTTTTTTGCACATTCGGCTTCTAATAGTTTTAAAAAGTTGTATCACAGTAAAACAATGTATTAAATATATTTTTTATACTTTTAAAATATCATCTTGTGCCTCCGCATCTCTGTCAAAAAATAATAATTAAAAACAAAACAGTCTAGTTTTAAAAAAATACTACGAGGAAATTATTTCTAAATTAAGCTTACTGTTAATAAAAAACAATATTCCAAGGTTCAATATTTATTAAAATAATAGCTAATACAACCTTAGTACAATAATTGACTCGCTACTTAGCCTTAAAATCTCTCTTACTTTCAAATTTTGGCATGATTTTTCTCGATGCCAATTTTGATTGAATAAGTCCTTCACGAGATATTTTTGTACATGCAGATATGGAAGCTTCTGTTGTAACTTTTACAGCTCTTTCTACTGCTTGTGTATGGTTTGGTAGCTGTAAAAACAGAGCATTTCCATCTTTATCACTGCTGTTCTGTGCAATGTACCTTGTATTTGATGAAACAAAACAACGGGCATATCTTCGCACTTTTCCAGTAGTTTGCCTATCAATCCTGTAAATGTACGTGGTCCTGACGTTGATCCATCAAGGTGAAGAAACAAGTGCCTGAGTGGTAATTCGTTCAAGTGCATTAAGCATATTACCCATTGAATAGGTCTGTTCACATGTATCTCTATTAATCTTATAACTCCGCCAAACTTACCAGTGTTGACATTTGTCCCATCACACCCTATAGTACAGTCACGAGATTAAATTGGGGACCCACCTTAGGTCCAAAGTCAATCTGACATTCTACAGCAATAAGGTCGAGTTTCCTAGAAGTTACAAATGTCTTGACATCTCTAATGACATTGACGACTTCATGCATATTTTTCTTAAAATGGGTCCCAAATTAACGCTCGTGACCGTACCTACGTGATCGAGAGCAATTTTTCTTCTGTTGAAGTAATCTATGATGGCATCGACTATATTTTTAGATGTACCACTGGACGGAACGACATATCCTAAGAAAATGGAGTCCGGTTCTTTAACTAAAGAGATGTGTTCTTCGATAACAGTTGACCGATATATTCTTTCGTTCTTTTTCAGCAGCGTAAGAGTTTTATCTTTTCTGCCATCAAAATAAAAAGCCGATAAATGGGTTTCATTCTCAATAGCTGTCATATTACTTGTACGAGTTTTTAGCTTTTCTCTTCGCAATTTATTACGATCAATAACTTCAACTTCGGAATTAATGTCGTGTAATACTGAAGAAGCAATAGCAGCGGCAGCTCTATCCGAAACCCCGTATCGGTCACAAGTCTGGGCTAAAGTAGAGAAAGAAATCTTTTTCGTGGAAGAAGTTGTAGTAGTTGAAGGAACATTACATTGAGAACGTTGTTTTTCTAAACGGAGTTTTTTCGTGGTCTGTTCTTCCCCATCATTATTATGTGCCTGGTGTTGATTCTTATTTAAAGTCAATCTCCTTTTTAATCGGTTTTGAAGAACTTTCGTAGTCTTAACGTCTAATCTACCTATGACCATTTTTCGTGTTGTTCTCTGATCGATTAAAAAAGCTTGTTCGGTTTTTTCGTTTGTTTCGGGACGGCGTATAAATAAACATGATTTTATGTATTTTTCTGATCATTGGCTATACATGCAATTAGAATTGTTGTAATAAACTTAATTTGTTTATTATTTATACGTGGTTAAAGATGCGTAACTTAATGTCTAAAAATATGACTCTAAGATACTTCAAGTACCTTGCGGAGGCATTTAACCTATTCTGATGGTTATAGTGTAGAACTAAATCTTATTGTTCATTCAAAAATGCAACTTTTTATTACTATTAGATTACCGAATTCGCAAAAAAAAAAAAACGATCCACCCTAGTGTACTGCCTTTTTGCCGAGTATTGTTTCGTCAAATTTCATTTGGCAATCAACTTTTCGCCGAAGTTTTATTTGGCAAATCAATCCTTGGCATAATTTTTTAAAAATTTGACGAAACGAAAATATGAGATACGTAGTTTGGCGAGTTAAGAATTTGCCAAATAATTTTCGGCGAAACATTAGTAAACCAAAAACAGCTTCGCACCTGTTACAAATGCCCTTCGTTAAAAAGAGCCATTGTACCCCTTTTTTGTGTGTGTCACTCTGCATTAGTGTGCGTAAGTTTGCAGTCAGTTAAACAAGTTAAACATTAAATAGTTCAACTTACACTCAGGAGCAAAAATAACGGGTCAGAGTGCGTTTTTCATACTAAGTAAAGAGGCTATTTCGAAGCCTCGCCAGGGAATGCTTTTAGTGAAATCTGATGATGAATACCTCGAGCATCGATACAGGACTTCCAGAGTGCCTAGGATACCCAACTGAATAAATCTGCGGTTAACGCCGAAATTGAGCATGTTCAGAAAAACATCTAAATTGACAATAAAATGTAAGGAAATCCAAGTGCTGACCTAAACTCTCCCGCTGTGATGTCAACTGGTTGTGCGATCAGTTAGGTATCTTAAGAACTTTTGACCTCCTCTATTGAACCTTGCAGTATCCATCATTAAAACTCACCCAAAACAACCCCTGCCGAGGAACCAAGGCTTCGTATGAAAGACGCACTCTGATCCGGTACTTTTGCTCCTGAGTGTAGATTAGTATAGGTTAAATATCACTTATGTCGGCCGTCACGAGACGCACACTTTTTTCAAAATAGATATTTCACTTTACTAGCATTTCCTCAAGTAATTTTATCTCGATAAATTAACGTTTAAACACTTTAAAACCCAAGATGACGTTTTTCCAATTTTGGATGAACATATCACGAACGCTTCAGGGATTATTGCTGCAGTTCAGTTCCCCGAACACAAAACCTGTGCGATTAACCTAAAACAAATGCATGGAAGCCTGCGATTGCGTTACGTCAACATTTTCCGCACCGCGTCTCGTCGTTTATTAACACAGTGCCGTGGTAAAACGACCGACGCTGTAGGTTTTTCAGTATTGTTAATTTTGAGGGGATTTCTTTTAGGCAGCTCGATTTTAACACTCTTTTATTAGCATGGTCATTGACGCACCTAAACTGTGTCACAGTGACGTTATGATTCAAGTCGTAACAAGTGTCGAACCAATGTTTTTATAATGTCACTGTGACAACGTTGTATACTGGGTCAGGGTTCCATTGGGCTGATAGTAGGTAGAACGCTGTCACAGTGACATTATAAAACAATTAGTTTGAAACTTCTTACGTTTTTAATCATAACGTCACTGTGACACAGTTCTATGGTGGGTCAAGGCTCCAATGGGCTGATAGTACATGTATGTATGTATGTGCAGTACGATACAATACAATACAAATAACTACTTAATCGTTATTGAACACCAAAAAAACAAAACACGGAACGGTACAATTCAATTACTGGGTAAAACGATATTGCCTTTGTCTATTGTGTTGTCAACGTAACGATAGCTCTTATTTACCTACAGTACTCCCAGCTTCATGAAGCGTTCGGCTGGCTATCGCTATCCCACTTGGCCCCATGAACTTTAATATATGGTAATAGAGACGATAATCGAACAATTACAAGGTGCCAGTAACTGGTATTTAAGAGGTCAGTAATTAGGTGCCTACATGAATTCCACTTGGCTTTTTTTTTGAAATTATTACATCATCGATTTTTAGATTTGGGGGATCGGTAAGGAAATATTGAACCTATAGTGTCCTTCCCCTATAGTCAATAAAGATCTGAAAAATACGAGTAAGTATTTTAAATAAAAGTACATATTATTTGTAACAAACTTAAAAGGAAAACTTTCACGATTAAGTAGACTTAATGGGTTCCCGATTTTTTATTGTTTATTTATATCTTACTTCATTCGTATTTCTGTCATTCCGGTTCCAATATTGCAAGTTCATTTTCCTATTATCACAATGAGCTGAAATTAGTAATTTATTGCCCTCACGATATTTATCATTGAAATACCTATAAATATTTGAGAAAATAACTATTTTAGAACTGAAAGGTTTTCTTCTTTACATGAAGACAGTTAAGTAAGGATTAACAAAGTCAAGTCGAGTAAAATTTACCCATTACGTTTACCCTTAAAAAGTCAAAAGGAAATGTACCCTAAGTTCAATAACGGTATAGTTTGTGGCGCGATATGTATTAGATCGAGCTGGATAACACGTCCCGGTATGGGGCAGCGGAGACTTTTTGCGGGTATAAGTTTTTATTAGCGTCTGAAGTTCCCTCGCAGGGTAGAGGCAACAGGAGGGAGGGCCTGGGTGGGCGCCTGGGCGGCCCGTGAGTGCCCGTGACTCAGTCGGTCCTCAGCCCGCGCGCCGGCCGCACGCCCGCCGCACCTCGCGCCGCCGGAACTTTTACGAACTTTTACAGTAAAGTGCGCAGTGTCTGGATTGAATTGGATGCAAATTACTCAGTGCTGGTGCGAGTTGAGTGCGACAGTTCATTTGGATGGATGGAGTTTTTCGAATAATAATTAGTAAGTTTTGTAAAAAACATGTGGATCAGTTTTTGACATTGCTGTTTCATATGACTAGAATTACATTATTTGTTCATAATTAATTCAAAACGTATTTAGTATGCTTTTTTATAAGATAAGGTCACTCGGTAAGGCTAGCCTTTGGATTAAGCGTATAAAATTATCTACCTACTTAGTCCAACTTATGACTGAGCAGCGATGATGTTAGAATTGTGAATCCGAGTCCTACTTTGAATGTAACGAACTTTCAATGTCCACTATCTTAAAGCGACCCTGTCGAATTATCACGGGGGAATATTTAATTACAAAAATACCTAATTAACGACACAATAAATAATGATTTTTCTGCGACGAGGTTCTAGGGTTGCTTAGTTGTGGTTGTTATAAAATAACACTGGTTTTACTGAAATTAATAAAAGCATTTCAATGCGGTTACCCTGCAGTACAGTTTATGAAGTCAGCGGGTAGGTAGGTACGGGTTCGGTTCCCGGGAAAAGAAAATGGGTGTGTGTGCTGATGCAAATACTTGTTCCAAAACTACGATGTTTTTTCAAGATATCTAAGTGGATATTTATATATCTAAATACATAGTTATCCAAACCTATCGAAGCTATTTTAGTTCCAGTTTAAGGCCGCGTTTTCACCAAAGCTGTGGGAAAATCCACCAATAGGATTATTTTGTTTAACTACCCTCACTATCCTGTTGGTGGATATTTCCTCGCACACTGTTTAGCTGCCTCGCACGTGTGATGGAAAGGCAGCCTAAAATTCCTTTCGAGTCTAGGTTGCTCATTTGTGTCAGAAATGTCAGGTTCCGTACAAAAAATATAAACCGGAACCCTTATTGGATCACTCTGTCACAGCCAAACACAGATAGCATGGTATTCTTTTTTTAAAATGAAAACCATGGCCAGGTTCGGGGCACCAATTAGGAAATTTAAAAAAAAGTTTCGTAATCCTTACTGTGTCATATATCAAATGAAAGGGCTTGTTATGAGGATCACAATTATGTTTTAGTTATTAATGTAAAATAAATAGTTTTGATATTATTCATGAAAGAAGAGGAACCTTCCCCCCTGATCCCCGAAACTACTGAGCTACAAAATATAGTTCATTGCTTGTAGATTACAGGAAAACGTACAAGAATTCTATAAAAAAGAAATTAAATAAAAAGCGCATGTACGGAACTCTCTCCACGCGGGTTCAACTCGCAGTTGACCGGGTTTGACTTGCCTTTTTTTGCACATTTAATTAATTTAACTACTTACGAAAAGCAAGTAATGAACGTTTAGCATAAAGACATATTTTTAAAGCATTTTTTTCTTGCTATGTTTGGTTAGGTTAGGACTATAGGCATACGAGGGGAGGTAAAATAATATGCGGAATTAAATGTTTATTTATTCGAAAAAACATTTAAAAAAAAAACATTTTCAATATAACTTACCTTACCTTTAAGTTCGATACATTTTTAGATCTAGAAATTAATTTATCTAAACCGTCAAAAAAAATCTTCTTTGCCCTCAAAATGAATCGAAATTGCCGATTGAATTCGCTGGAAGTCAGGTGAGGGCTGGAGGGCGGATGAACTAGCGATTCGAAACCACACCGTGAATAGCAGCGGTCGCGACATTGCTCTTGTGTACCGGTGCATTGTCGTGCAGTTAAAGCGTTTTCGGGATCCACCTTGCCCTGACTTTTGTCATGTCAAGATGATGGTGTAGATCCTCAAAATAGTAGTATCTGATACTCTCTCTACTAATGCAGATAACTGTTTCTGTTTACGGCGAGCACGTTCTTGTACAAGATTTTCGAAATCAAAAGGTAAATAAGCAAACAGCTAAGTAAGTATCCTGTTTTAGGGCATAAGTGAAGCGTCTTGTATTTTTTGGGATCCCTTTGTCACCTTTAAACTTAGCATCGAATTTTGAAAGTTAGAAATTCATTGTAATTATTTTTTTTTAAGACTTGAAATTTTCACAGAATATTAGATAATATTTAATAAATTACATGGGATGATAATTACAAAACCAACATTACATTTTTAAATCTTATTCTATTTTAGAATTAAAAGATGCTGGCAGCATTTCCTCGCTGGATAGTCAAACTTATGCGTTGAGCGAGGAAACTGCCAGCTCTTTGGTCTCGCGTGACGTCAATGAGCCTCTTCGAAACTTCTTTGAAGAGGCTTTGAGCGCTAGGACCCCACGGACCAAGGGTCGCGACGCCGAATGGAACAAACATTATATTCTCGGCCGATACCACTATATTTGCCTACCTTTATGCTTTTCATATTATATTATTTATGCCCATAAGTGTCACTCATAAAAATTGGATACGAGTAGCATAACTCCTAATAATGAAAAGATCCATAATGTCATTATCATTTTTTTTAAGTTATAAATTTAATATCTGAACTTTTAACCGCGCATCGATAATATCCAGAAACATTTGAGGCACCGTAGGTACACTACCGTACCGCGTCCTAAGTAAGCAAGGTGCAGCGAGTGATCGTGTCTAAACATTGCAAAACCGACTTTGTTAGGTTTTTGTTAATATGCCCACTAAATATTACTGCTAGGTAAGTAAGTACCTAGCAGTAACATATTTATGTACTACAACTTTCCTTGTGACGTTGCAATTACTATGACATGTAATTATTACAACAAATGACCACGAAGAGTTTTTTTTATGGCTTTCGACAAATATGTGACCCGTGATAATCGGAATTGCAAATGATAGGTACTTTCTAATATTATAACTTTCAACATATGACTAACAGTAATTAAGATTAAAAATGGTAAGGACTGTAAAAAATGGTCTTCAATTTTATGGCTGGCAATATAGACCAAGTATTTTTTAATCGACTTCAAAAAGGAGGAGGAGAGTGGTGGTTCATGTTCGGTTTAAGGTACCTACCTATGTAATGTTTTATTAATATTATCGCTTTATTTTTAGCTAAATTGTTTTAACCCGTCAAGCGATATGTCAAAGTGTTTTTTTTTTCTTTGCCCCGCGGCGACTTGAACAGCTACTGCCGCGGGAATATGGCGTTTCCAGTATGAAGTGATTTCGCCAGTGTCAAGTATATATTAGTATAAATCAATATAGTAATAAAACACAATCCAATCTTCTCTAGGAAGATTGGTGGCAACGTTGTACGGTGATATGTAGGACAGAGGCCAAGATAGTTTTAACCTCTGTACCACTGCGAGTCCACTTGAAACGAGAAGTAAGTTGTCAGGATACACGAAATAAGTCCAAATCTTCTATCACTGTGGAACAGAAAGGCATTAAAAGTACAAATCACTAACAAAAAAGAACTTTGAACACCTAAATACACAAAAATAAAAACTAGAACAAATTACACATCCGCCATCTTTTGACGTTGCAAATGGCCTCCGTCAAAGTGGTTGTACATAAAAATTAAACTGTATGTCAAATTAATAAGTCACGTAATGTCAAAAAATCTACGCACACATGTTGTGCGTAAGACACCTGAGGGGTTAAACGTGTGCGCGATCCTTTATAAATAATATATCACACTCTGAATTAAGTATTCATTCCAAATGCGTAGAACTAGTTTGGAACTAAATAACCAAACAAGAACTTTGGAGACCGTGATAAAAGGTGCCTGATACTAAAGATAATTATAGCAAAGAAGTAGCTTATAAAGGTTTGGAACTCAAAACGAATAAAACAGAAAACTATCTACGCTGTCAATACACTTACAAAAACATGTTAGTGTATTTTAAAGTAGAATTAGTATTAATTAAATCTATACTTCTATATTTTAATATTATAAAGAGGTAAAGTCAGGGATCTACTGAACCGATTTTGAAAATTCTTTAACCAATAGTAAGCCACGTTATTTGTGAGTGTCATATATATATTAACTAAAATAACGGTTTATTGCCCAACGAAGTGGACACGGGAACAGCTGGTAACAAATATATTCGCAGACGACCAACAGTTTACATTGCTTAAGCCAGGAGAAACGTTTTACAGCTTAGGAATAAAAATTGTCTACTGCGGTTTTATATTGAATAAAACTGTCTTCTAACTAGGATTTATTGCGAGTTAGGCAGCAATAACTGTGCCTGCTAACCGAGCGGCGTGCTTCTCAAGCGGTCAATTGATTAAACGAAGCAATTAACCAATCAGCCGTCAGCGAGCGATTGTCGCAAATGAGTGCGGGTTCGACGTCTGTGCACGCTCGTTAGCTTTGTACTCCACGGTCATAGTAACCCAATGCCGAGTACATGGTGCAATCAAGTTTAGTGCGTCGTATTTGATTGAAAGTTTAATGAACTTAATCGACTAAACACACTGGTACTGTTAGATAGATCTATTCATTTCCAGCTTGCATGGATGTTGATAAGTATTCTCGTAAAAGTGTCTCGCGTAGCGTCGAACGGTCGAGTGAACGAAGCCATACGAGCGCGTTTACTCGACGGGTAAAGCAGCATGCTGAGAATGCACGCACTTAAATGTTTTTTCGCTCTGACGAGACAACTTTAACTCGCCGGTTAATAATTGATGCGTCGAGTTCAAGAGCGAGTGGTTAAATAGAATCACTGAAGCGCAAATAACTTAAAATTAAAGGTCTTCGTTGCACTACACGGAACCCTAACAATGAGCAGAAAGATTACAAACATTTATTGCTACTTTGAGACTTGTGACGCGCGGAGACTTGTGGTCTCGTATACTATGATGGCATCTGTACCCTTAAAATGAATTACAATTACCGTATTCACTAGGGAGTCGAATGCTCTGAGGGCCCTGCCAAAATGTATTATGCTAACTAGCTCACGTGACTTTTCGTATCACGTCATCTACCATGGTTTAAAAAAGAAACGAATAGAAACGCTAGTTAGCGTAGTGCGTCTTGGCGGGGTCCTCTGTCCCTCGCACTCTATAAGAATACTGGCGAGGTCTGCCAGGGATAGAGCTTCCAATCGCTAGCGAGTACGTTAATTGTAAATCATGGTAAGGGTACTGAAGATAGTGTTGAGACACGCGGGAATTTGTAGTCAAACTAGACGGTGAACTGATGAGGCACCGCAAGACGGACTATTACAGGGAAAGTAGTCAAAGGATTATACGGTCATGGAAGTTAATTTGCTATCCATTTCAAAGAAAATCTGCTTGAAGATGTCATTGTCATTAGAAATGCCAATTCATTTGTAATTGATAGGAAACTCAACCTAATTGCTGTAGAATGTCAGATTGACTTTCGGACTAAGGTGGGTGACCAATTTAATTCCTTGACTGTACCCGGTTTTAATCCTCCAATTGGAAAAACTTAACCCATAAATAGGAGGCACCTGAAACAATTAAAATAATCTAGTTAACGATTGTAATACTACAATTCGAAAAGGTAAAGTGGTTCATTAATATGGACCCTTAAACTTACTATTTGTTCCTCCCGGATATTGCCTATAGTTATCAATTGTTATTGCATAACACTATTCGTAGCGATTAGTGTTTTGCTGTGGATTAGCGCAGATTTTTCAAAGAATTAACAAAGAAGTTTAAGGGGATTTTTAGCTCCGTTTTCTATATTGGCGTGTCACAAAAACGGAACTGATCGAACCGTTAGATGTTTCAAAATTTAAACCCAAAACAGAAATCGAAAGTAGCAGTCCAGTACAAGTTCAAAACCCACAGAAGACCGATCCTGGAAAAAACACAAAAAGGGACAGAAAAAAAACGGAAAGGGATTTTTGCAGAGATAATGCTACCCTACCTGTGAAGAAAGCCCACCGCCTGTCTTATTTTCTGAGCGGGTGACATAGAAACGACTCAAGATAAAACTAACTCTGACTGACTGATGGATGGAATGTCACCGAAAGTATTATTTTTTAACCGACTTCAAGCATAAAGTTCTCTATTCGTCGCGTTTGCATTTTTGACCTTTGATTTTACTGAAACAATTTTTTATAATAGTACATCATAATATGTACCCCATTCTAATTATAAAGTCAAATGACAATCAATTAAATTATTCCAATCTCAGTTATATTAGCTGTCGTTGTGTTTCTATGGTCACCTTTTGTCTCCGTTTGTATTGTATTGTATTGTTATCAAAATTCCAAATTTAAACTACTACCGAATTTAAAGAAAACATAGAACTGGCGTAAGCTTTCATTCGGTCGCGCCGTCGGTCGGTTATGTCAATTCCACACATTTTGTCAGTTTTCGAAAGTGGGTAGTTATCGTAGAATGCAACTTGTCTAGGCCCGCAGAAGTTGAATTCTTTTTTGGCTACATACTAGTGATCTAAGGTAAGCGTACAATAACTTACGAAAAAATGTTCTGAACTATTTCAGTCATCTTTTGGTTACCCTTTTTCTTATTACCGCGTAATTCGAGTATCTATCTATCATCACGTAATAACCTATTTGCGAACTACAGTAAATACTGTAAGCCAATAAACTAGACCCGGCTGAGTTTATAGGGACATGAAAAGGGACAGGAGCTGGTGCAAATTAAGTACGTATTCTAAAATTAAAGTGTGTATATTGGGGGAAATGTTCGCAAACAGCCGGGAACGACTGCGACATCCGGGGAGATGGCGATCAAAGTAATCGAGAGCGATGGCGGGCGTTTTATGGACAACTGCCCGCGCCCGCGAGGGCGCGTGCGCCGGAGTATACGAACAGCGCTAATTGTTCGCTACATTTATGGTCAGTTTAAAGCATGAAATTGACCGGCAATAAAAATTGCAGAAATTGACTGCTTCTTTGACTTTAGTTCTACAGCAAAAAATAAAATATTGCTGGTTTTTTCTAACTTAAAATTTGGAGTTATCCTCAAGGTTTGCAAATTATAGAAATGTTAATGAATAACTATAGTTAAGAGCAATGAAAACGGGTTACTTTCCACACGTGGAACATTCCAGGCAGCCAAGGACATCGCAATTTGTTAACGAGGTACCAATGCTTAGAGCATTCTAGCAACGAATAGTCTGGGTTGTACTCGTCTGGTCAAAGTATTTCGATCTTTCCAGAAGGCATCCTGGAATGGTTGGAAACTGGGACTATAAAAGGCGGAACGATTGCGATCAATACTCAGACTTTACTTGGACAGCGAACAATGAGAACAAGAGCGAATCGAGCGATCATCTAAGTATTTGAAACTTTGGTATAATTATTTGTAACGGTTAAGTGAATTATCACCTTGTTTGTGCATTTCTATTAGTTACCTACCCCACGTAGGTACATAACAATTCGACAACATGTCAAAGGCAATATGATTTTACCGAGTTGCATAGAGGCTTGGCATCAGTACCCATACCATGAGTTAGAATTACCGCACTCGCTAGCGACTCGAATGCTCTGTCCGTCGCTCTCTATGAGAATACTGCAAGGTCTGCGACTCGCTAGCGAGCACGGTAATTGTATTGTAACTAATGGTAAAAGGGTAAGGGTGAAGATTTGCGGGTGGTAGGACTCTGTGCAGAGTCCGTCCGGATCGCTACCACCATCTTATCCATTAACCTACAGCCAAACAGCAGTGTTCGCATTGTTGTGTTCCGGTTTGGGGATAAGACAGCCGGTGTAATGACTAGCATAGAGGCATTCCATCTTAGTCCTCAGGGTTGGCAACGCATTTGCAGTCTTAGGCCCGTATTAATAAACTGATCTCAACTCCAATGCTCGTCTCGAGATGCGTCAAAAATGACAGTGTTCTATGGTTTGGCGTTTACTTTGACGTATCTTGTGACGGCCTCACAGTCAAGATGAGTATTAATACGGCCCTTAGTCTTGTAGTCTTGTGAATTCGAATGTCTATGGGTCACAGTTTCCGCTTACCATCAGGTGGTCTGTGTGCTCGTTTGCCTTCTCTATGTCATAAAAAAAAAAAGATCTAGTACCTACCTGGGTTTATAATTATGCTGTGGATTATAAATGAGGTCCAAATCATAAAAGAAAGATTTCAAGGTAACATGTTTACCTATCTTTTAAGTACTGGTTCTTATTAGTGTTGTTTAAAATTGTGACTTAATTTATGTGAAACATCTCAATAACAACGTGTTTGCGTTTTGCTTGGCAAGAAATATAAGAAATCCCCTTAGAATTTAGTCGCAAAGTATTTCTTATAGCGTTGGTTTCCTAGATTTTCTACAATCTACACTATTATAAAATAGTGGGTAAATAGTTACTGCCCCATATTCTCAACTTGATACCTATGGTTGAACTGTCCAAATGTACTTAATTGCTGCCTCAATTAATCATAAACCGTCCCATCAAACTATAAACCAACGTTTTTATGTTCGCGGAGCCGGAATTAAAAACGAACACGTGCAAAATATCCATTATCAGTGCTCACCATAGATGTAGATATCTTGAATATCGTGTATATTGTGTTGATTTCTCATCATAATCATCCTAGTGGTGATTATGGAGGCTTCTGCAGCGCTCGGTGAGAACTGTCCGTATGCGTACGCGCCACATTACTCGTGGCGCTCGCAGCGGCGGCCATGACGACGTTGCCATATGGCCGGTGTCGTTTAATCCCTCGCTCGCGCGCGCCCCCATGTCCGCAGCCCATTAAACTGAACACCCTAACAAAAATTAATTACTTCACCAAATACTGTATGCTTCGAACTCGTTCAATTTATGTAGAAGCTTCATAACATGATACATTTAAAATTAAAATTTCTATAATGGATTTCACACTATTTGTGAAAGCCAACTGCCTTTTGAAAAAAATATGTTTGGCAAAATCACTGTATCGTTACTCAATTGTTTCTTTTGCCAACCCGATTTATTGTTCTGTAACTGTAAATAATTCAGGATTTTTAAAAAAGCTAACCTAACCTAACCTATAGGGTTCTACACGATGTTCTGAAATGAATCCTGAAATATTTACAGTTAAAGTTGCGAGTAGGCAAATGAAACAGTCGGGAAACGAAAAACAATTGCCAATCAATTTTCGGCCGATTTGTAGCTATTTGAATTCCAAAGCTACCTATTGAGTTTGTTGTTTAAGTGTTTGATTGGATAGATTGATTAGTTAATGTGATCTTCTTTATTGCTGTCGTTCATACGCCCATGTGATATGTCAGTGGGGCTAGGCAAGAAGCTATGAATTTGTTGTGTATTGACGTAAGCTATCTTACTAACATTTGCAAACAGATAGAAACAAGGTTTTAACCGAACTGCAGAACGCATCCATTGCGCAAGGTGACTAAATACTTGTCTAAATATTACAACATTTCTGTTTTAGTAAGATAAAGCAACACAGATAATAATATCTATCATCTACTACAATGATTAACCCGCGATACCGATTACCGACCCCGAAACTTTAATCATTATAAAATTTTGGCAGATAAATTACAAAGTCCAACAATCGAAGAGGATAATTGGTTACGAAAAGGATATTGAATTTGCGCATCGAAATGTTTAAATTGATCTTTAATTTGCGATCGTTCGCTTCAACGCTAATGGCCGCCCTTTTTTGGCGCTCGGGACGGAACTCAATCGAGAAAACGGATAACCTCCTGATACCGCCGCTGTTATAAATATTAGGTAGGTACTTTATTTTTGTAAGCAACATTATGCGTTTCATTCCAATTTTAATTTAAATTATTAACTAAATCACAGATGACTAAATTACTTAATATTGATGCTTTAACCCTTAATAAAGCCCCAGTTATACAGTTATACTAGCTACGTAAAATTCAAATACAGTTTCAAGTTGACACTTCCTAGGGAATCATTTAAAAGTAAGTCATTTTTCGTGCAAAAACCACAGAATATGTAGATAAGATTAAAAGGTTATAGGTTGCTAAATCGCCTCTACCTTAATAAGGGTTAAAATATAGCAATTGATTGACTTTTATCACTACATTTAGAGTGTAATGTTTTTTTACATATTACGATGCATTTTGTTCACAACTCTGCGATAAAAATAATATTATCCTTTTTGTAACACCTTATCAGACACATATAAGGTGCTAACAAATTAGTCACGGATATTTTAAGAGATAATAGATTACATTAAATCAATTAACTTTTAACTGTAATTAAGGAACCTTTGTATATCATTTTATTGTTTTAATTTACCGAACAAAAAAAATGAATTATAATTATTTTTTAAAATAATCACCCTATTATGCACTTGTCAAGATGTTAAACACTGTCTGTCATGTCACGTCAAAAGTTGTTTTTCGTAAATGTCATTATGACTCTGCGGGAAAACTGTAGGTCTAGAAGCTCCCGCCGCACTGTAATTTGAGTCGCGATAACATGTAACCATGTTTAAGTACTTGATATGTGTGTAGCGGTAAGGCATAGCGCTAATTAATTAAATTTCTTTGCAACCGACAATCAGAGAGCAAATTGCATGACATTGACATTCAAGTATATTAATTATCAACTTTTAAGAGTCATTTTGAATGATAGTTTATAGAGGTTCTAGAATGTCTAAAGAGGTCTCATTTAATTATCTTATTAACAGGGTGTTTTAACGTCGCATATTTGTTTCCTAGTTTTCTCCAAAAAACATAAGAAAACCTATGATGTTTCATACTTAACTGTACTCCGAGAACCGAGTACTATCAGCTGTAAAAATATCCGTGACTAATTTGTTAGCACCTTATATAACTAATGCACAACATTAGGTACGTATTGGTGAAACTAATATTATTACGTATTAAACTAAAAAAATGGCAATACAGATTATTAAAGTCAAAAGAGTACAAGTGTTATTAAATTTTACTAAAACCGAAACAACTTTAGAACGGCTGAATTCACCGGGCCGCCCGGGGAAATGCTAACACGGTATCGCTAGGTATGAATAAAGCAGAGTTCGGTATAAATGTATCTTGTAATTTCGGCAGAAGTGTGAGGTATTAAATTTACCACATCTGCCTGTCTTCTTGCCTCATTAAAACGACGAGCACGTGCCGATTCATGCTGATTCGCATTTGCAGGATCAAACTCGATGGAATTCAGTCCTCGGTTAATTTACCTACATTAAATTTAAACGTTCTCGCGTGTTTGTGACTCAACAATAGATTTAGATAAATATAAGTAAGTATTACGTGTCTCTAGTAACTCATTAACTAGAAATGGAGGAGTGACTTGTTGATATTATACGTACCTTCTACGCTTGTTGTTTTGTATGGTAACTTTATAGTGTTGAAACTTCATGTTAATTAATGCGTTATCCAATGAAGATGCATCATGTTCAGGTTAATGAGTACCTACTACCTATTCAGACCCTGGGGCCTGTTTTATAAAGCTACAAATTACAACTTACACGTTACAAGTTTCCATTTGACACAACCTCGAGTCCTCGACCAATGACGACTAAAATGGTTACTTGTAGCTTTATAAAACGTGCCCCTGGTGATTAGCGTAAAATAAAATGCCAAAATAAAGGCATGTATGTTTTACCGTTGAAACAATACAACTAAAATAAAAACACGATGATAAAATCCTTTCATGTATTATTTCAATTTCTTAAAAAAAAAGTTAGTAGCTCAGCCGTAATAACATATATTCTAAAAATAAAAAACCTGTTAATTATATAAAAATATACAGTTCTTTAAAGTGAGGACTTACGGACAGACGAACAGCGTTGGCATTTCAATACGGTCCCGTTTATCGCTTGTATTAATTCAACACTTTTGGCGGTTTTTGAAAACCCATTACCTTTAGCGTAAAGCATCTTGCCCGGGCCGCAGAACCGAGAGCAACACGATGAATGACTCTAATTCAAATAATATTATCTACTTAGCTTCGATCGAAGAACCTAAAAGCAACACGTCCTCGCAACCGTGAACAGACTGGTCCCACAAACAGCATTCGTTCCAGATTTCCAGATGTCAGCGTACAAATATATTACAATAAAACCGCGCTACGTTCGACAATTTTCATGATATTCAATGCTTAAATGAGCAGGCGCTAGGCGGTTTTTCAGCAATTAATAAAGTTGGACTTTATTTCTCACAGTTACGACGTTGCTTGGGTCCTGCGATTAACATTTACTTTCGTCGAAATTACCAACTATAACATCTGTTCAGTTGTTCTTGAAAGTTTCTAAACCGGTCAGAGTTTAAGCGGGCAGCCTTGGGTGCGGTGCGGGTGCTTCACTGTTTCAGCTTAGTACAGTGAAGTGACCTCCTTACTCTGCCAATCCCTACAGATTGTAGGTATGGTTAATTCGGACACAGAGAACTTGGCCCATAAATTCAAAGTAGGGACTATTTATACGAAGAAGTGGATAGTTAAGGAGCCGGCATGCCTTTGGTGCGAATTAGAGACTTCCGCTTGATAGAGCCCTTTGTAAGACTTTACCAAGTTGGTAAAATTGCTACAGGGAGTTCCTGATCCAACCCAACAAAAGAGCAAAGCACAGTTTATACACGTAATACAACGGTTGTTGTATGTTAACATTTTTTATTGATGAATTCTAATATAATCTAGAGCATTATGGGAAGAGTTCGATATTACATATTACGGGCGAAGGCCATTACCTAACTCTGGTTACTTGCAACTTTAAAAAAGTGCGCAAATGATAGACATGTTGCATTGCATCATCGGTCTCATAATCAATAAAATCAAATGCAATAGAAAAATTAAAATATTTTTCCAGATTTTATTAAAAAGAAAGGATTGGCATTTTATTGCACCTAGCTACTTTTAGATTTCGGTTTCACCTTATGTTTGCAGGATTGAATCCACCTTTTGTCCACTGTTTCATTGTGTGCAGTAAATTATTTATCCAAGTTTAATTCTTTTGATTATAAATCATAAAAATTAGTTTCCACAAAAAATAAAACTTATTTTTAGTTTTAGCTTCACTTTTCCAATAAACTGTTAATTCCGACCAATTGTGTCAACATTATCTTTGAAGTTGGCGAAAATAGATGAAGTGGTTAATCTTGGTCTGCCCAGTGTCGGTTAGGTTGCGGTTCGGCAGGACGCAGCGGGCCGGCGCCGGCGCCGCCCGGCCGCCCTGCGTCCCGAGTTCCGACTCGAGAACGCACAAAAATAACATAACGAGTCGAGCTTGTAATAACATTTGTCCTAATATATTACTATTGTGACGTCGCGCAGCGTGCGGGATTTATGAACTACCGTGCGAACCGTCACCTTATTATTTATTTATATTAATGCCGGCTGTCTGCACCTAAATTATTTTTCATTAGTCGCTAGCGAGAGATTTCTTCCCTCCGCCCTTTAATACCATGAATGAGCAAAATTCGTTCTAAATCTTTTGCCCGTTCGGTTCATTAGGATATTGCTTTCATGTTTCATTGTTTAGTTTTGCCATGACATTATTTTTTGTTGATTTCAATGATAAATGCGTCTGGCGAAAACGTTTTCGTTTCCCATATTTCTTTATTGTTATGACGTATGACATTACATCTTTCTTTGTCGGGGCCTTATCCTGGCCGTGACGTCACAGACGGGAACCTTAACAATCTCGGAAGACACGCAACTTTGAGTGATGCTTCCCTTCAAGGAACTAGCTTTATATGGACGGAGAGAGCTGACGATACTGCTGCAGTAAGGTTGTTTCCTAATGCACAGTCTAGGACTTTAATCATTATGCCACTATGGAACCCTGTCATAATGACAGCATCAAGTCGCGACATAGAAATTACATGGGAATTAATGGTAGGTTTTATACGACAAGGTTCTATAGTGATGCATCAATTAAAGTCCATGACCGTACCTAATTAAGACAAGGTCTACGACGTGCCAGTTTTACCTGGAACGGGGACGCACTATGCGTTGTTCCGCCCGAGAACCCGGGTGGGCTAACAAACTTAAATGAATAAGTCTTACGACACATACGTCGCCATACATTCGTAGAATGCCTTACAATGCTTGAGTCCTGTCCAAGTTAAACGGGTATAGCCACGTCTACGCACTCTCCTTTGTAGTGGCTTTTATTCTAGGACGTTAAACAACCGTATTGTCAACGTTTTGATAGCTTATTTACTTGACAGTAATGAAGGCAGAGTTAAAAACAATACATTAACATGTAAAAGAATAGAGGCCCAGTGCGATGCATTTGAAAATGAATGATATGGGGAATATGAATTGTAATAAAAATTCAGATTCTTGTATGACTTAAAAGAGGATTATATCGTGCCCAGCTGTGGACTAACAAAGATTTAAAATTGACCTTGTTTTTGCTGGCATGACGACGTTTTTGTACAAAAAAAAAAAGATAAAAGATGTTTATTCAGTAATTAGGCCGCACGGGCACTTTTACACGTCAAAATCTACCAGCGCTTCGCAAGAGACCACTGCTGAGAAGAAACGCCGCAAGAAACTCAACAGTCAGTCGTTTTTTAAAATAGGTACTACTTATGATATTATACAATTATAAAGCTTAACCTAGCATGATATAAAACAATGAATTTAACATAAAATAAAAATAAAAATAAAAAACATTCAAGCGTAGCTTGTGCAAGAAAATGTGTCAAAACTAAGAATTTTCATAGGGAGTAATAAGTAGTAGTAATAAAAAAAAATATTTATATAAAATATGTATATATATTAAAAAAAATATATATACTTTCCTATGACAGTGCAAGACAACCACCACATACAAAGTTTCGATACATTCTCCTACAGAAACCGTGTCCCCTAGACAATATACAATATTTACATATTTTTATGCCTACCATGATCGCATTTCCCTTACTTATTACAAATTTTGAACTACTTACCATGAGTAGTTTCCAAAAAGATACTAATCAACTTTCAAAACTCACTTCAATCGAATTGACCAAGTATAGACCACCTATTAATAACTGCTGAGGACATCTTGCATGACAAGTATAATTGTGTTATCTTTATCTTTCCTTAAATTAGATATTCATTCTTCTTTAATACATTTTGTATTAAAATAGATTTATATATAGATAGAAGATAGAAAAATAATAAAAACCAAGAAGAAAAAAAAGGGGGTTTGGGCACGCAGTCCTCGAGCAGGGGTTATGCGTTCGAACTCGGTTACACTTTAAGATTTTCGATTTGTTTTTGACGTGAGAAACGCAAAGTAGCCCACTCGCCCACGCGATGGTAAGTGGACCTGAGGCCCATAAACATTTGCAATTTCAAGAGTTCAAATGATAAATAAATAAAATTATCAGAGGCCCTAGACAAGGCGTTTAATGCTAACGTAAACAATTTTTGGAAAACTGTCTATGTGTATGGAATTCACATAAGCGCTTGACCACCGGTCTGCTTAGGTACGTCATTCCTATACGTTTTCTATAGCGTTAACGATGTCGCAAATTATCTTGTTTAGGGTTGGTTTCAATCTAGCATAAATTGACCTAATAGCAAACTAAACTCATTGAGAATGAAAATAAAAACAGTGGACAATGTCACACCAATTGACCTAGTAACAAATTAAGCTCTAGGCTTGTACTATGGATACTAGACAACTATAACTAGATAAATACTTAAATACATAGAAAACAACCATGACTCAGCAACAGATATACGCGCTCATCACACAAACATCTGCCCTTACCGAGGTTTGAACCCTCCTGGGCTAGCTTCGTAGGCAGGTTCACTACTAACTAGGCCAGCGCGTCGTCAAAAATAATAATAATAGTCAGAAATAATATTATACATGAAAGTACATATGATAATACATAAACTCACGCCTTTATTCCCAGAGTAGGGTAGGCAGAGCTAAAGAATTACCAACAACTTTTAAATTTTGTTACTAATTCTGTAACCACATTTTACACAATTAGGCTAAGAGTTTATAGTATTAGTGACAGGTTGCCAGCCCATCGCCTAAAGGTGCGACCGCACCGCTGCTAATAGAAATAGAAAACTACGCACTAAAAATAGAACTTGTGGTCATTTTGGCCTATAAATTGTCAACGGTGCGTAAATATTACGATGCGTCAACAACGGCCATGTTGTTACTGACACCACTGCAAACTGAACAGACATCTGTTTCTAATGGGTATGTAACAAGACGCGACATGCAGGTTCTGTCAGGAGACAGAGGAGACCGCATTGCACATCCTCTGTTCATGACGACCACTAATGCGCATCAGAAGTATCTACGCAGGGCGACATATTATGGACCCACAAGAGATACAACTCCTCACGGCCCAAGGCATCTGGAAATGCCTAGACGCAACGGGGCTTGCGGTGAGCTCTAAATAAAGGGCTGCCACAAAAGATCAGCAATGGTCGAAGCGGCACACAAGGCCCACCTCAGCCCCCCAATAAATACTGACACCGTCTTTTGTTTACGCAACGACACCGTATTCTACGCAGCGGTGGGGCCGCACCTTAACAGTACCACAAGCCTTTAGTCCCTTAGTCGCCTCTGACGATATCCTAGAGAAGACATGCACACTACCGCAATATGCATCTATACGTTCAACCACTAACAAAGCCCACGCGCCATCGTGAATTGCAAGAGCTATAGATGAAGAAGAATAAACATTTATTTAGCGCTAATACAAGTATTACATTCCTAATTGTTTAGAAGCCCTCTTTATACCTATTCAGAATATTATAGGTACTTCGTTTTCATTTCATATGTGTATGTATACATACCTACTTATGTATGTAAACTCTACATTGCACAAACAGAAAATAAGCAACGAACTAAAAAAGAAAGTAATCACAAAAGGTATGTACAAAGGCGAACTTAATCCCTTTAAAGTATCTCTTCCAATTCTTGTTCAGTTCAGTTCTTAAGAGTTTACATAGGATGCTCGTAAAAAACATCGTCTTAAGATAGACCTTTGGCCATTTTACCTGAAAATAGCTATAGTTTGTGATTCAGAAACTTAATTATTATGTCTTAATCCTCCATAGTGTAGAAATGTGCTCAACCATAAATATCACTACCTACACTAGCCTATTTCGGCAACTGCGACTAAATACGGCCAACGACTTTATTTTAAATGTGATGTTACTTCGAGTACCGCACCGGTGAACGGTAGTATTGATTTGATGGTTTTACTACGGTATATGATCTCTGAAAAATAAAAACACCTTCTTCCTAGGTTCCCACTCTTAGGTTTAGATATTTAGTAACGGATAAGTAAAAGGGTAAATGTAGCTTAGCTCCTAAAACCATTGGTAACCATTTTAAGGAAAAGATGACGCCCTTTCTAATTCCGTGTCAGTAAATCAGTTACTTTATAGTATTTAATCATTTCATTGATTGATTCCGTTTTCGCCATATTCTTATTCATTAACCTACCGCCAAACAGCAGTGCTTGCATTGTTGTGTTCCGGTTTGAGGATAAGACAGCCGGTGTAATGACTAGCAAAGAGGCATTCCATCTTAGTCCTCAGGGTTGGCAACGCATTTGCAGTCTTGGGTTTGCAAACTTGTGAATGCGAATGTCTATGGGTCACAGTTTCCACTGGTCATTCTGGTTTCATCAGGTGGTTTGTGAGCTCGTTTGCCTACTCCATGTCATACAAAAGAAAAATGTACAGCGAAGTTCGTTTCAAAACATAATTAGTGTCATTTATTTATTGATCCGTGGAAACCCAATAGGTTTACATAAATTAAGAAATATAACACATAGCCAGTTATAGGTTCTCACTATTGGTAACTAAGCAATTTAAAAAAAAAGCCTAACTTGCAATGATTACACAGTACAAGAAATTTAAAAACTACAGTCTACCAAATATTAGGTATTGCAAAATACAAACAGCACCTGAACGTGTACCCGAGTGATCTATCTTGTATTAAGAGTTTTGTGGATTAATTTATTCTTAATCGTATCAATACTACTTGCCAAGATCTTAATGTCTATATTCATTAACACGCTATTTAAATTCCAACTATGTAGATCTGCACATTTAAAAAAAAAAAGCTAGTCGTAGCTCGGAAAACAGAAATAGGACGAAAATATTCCATACTCCTGGTGGGAACATCAAAACTCTGCCCAATAAATTAGGACAATCAACATTACCGTTAATTACATTCAATAGGTAAACTAAGTTATAGGCAGCCTCCAGGCGGCGCTTCTCTTACAGATGGTGGTGCTTACACAAGACAAAATAAACATCGGAACTAGGTACATTATTATGTTAATATCAAGAAAGGTCCGAAAAAGTTTGCATTTTAAAAAAATCGTTCGCGATTTTTTTTGTAGGGAGAATTGACATCATCTTGATTTTCTGATTGCGTTATCTGTAATGTTTTGTGCTTATCCTTATGTTCATAATGTTCATATTATGTATTTATTTATGTTAATTTAATATATTGATATGGAACATATAATTATACGTAATAATATATACTTATTACGTATAATTATATATATGTTTGACCCTGTGTTCCAGTGCCACCACAATCTCTGCTTTGCCCACAGGTTAACTGGTAGTTAATGTCTTTTGGTATTAGGTTCGCCCTTTGTATTTTATGTGTATTCTTTAGTGCAATAAAGATTTAGTAAATAAATAAATAAATATATTATAATTATAACATAATATTATTAGCTTAAAAGTGACTACGTAATCAATAAAATGTTCAATTTATAATTCCGCACAGTACCTAGTTTTGTTTAATACTTATACTTAACTTTGAAAAGGAATTGTTCTGAACAAGAATGTGTTTAAACAAGAATGTTCAGTCAGGAATATGACTAAAAGGAATCAATCTCCGCGAAACGGCTAATACCTATAATCGGAAGATTTACAAAAACTGTTTAATAGTATCCATACAGCGCTGGATACAATTTCTCTTTAAGACAAGTTTATAGTAAAAACGGGTCTACCATATTTGCTATAAAATCAAATGACATAAAATTAAATGCTATCAATTGATATGCTATTGCTATAATTGCTATAATCATCCATTTGCTATACAAGCCACTTTCTATAACGTTTAGTAAATATAACAATTAAATTGTATAAAATTGTATTTCATATTATTTATTTCCTATAAACTTAATTTTACCTAACTTTCATTTTCATTTCATTTTTGAAAATATCTAATACTAATCCTATAACAAACGTTGCTTTCCGCACTATCTAGTGATCACTGATCATGGTTAGGAGTGAATTATAAAACTACCCTTAATTCCCTTCTTTATTATCCGTCAAATTAAGCCACGGATGCAAGCCATGAAAAGATGTTGGCGTGCTCCTAAAAAGCTACCTATCTTGTAAATAATGTTGGTAAGGTTTGTTTTTATGGCTATGGCTCAAAGGAACGCATATTTTTTGTAATAATTCTAGATTTCATAATCGTTTTAGGCCTAAGTGACTTAAGTCATAAATCCTATGGCATAGCCAGCCTAGTTTTGCGTACTCATTAGGCAGAAAGTCCGTTGGCCGAATAATCTTGATGATCCGAAACGTCGCAATACAACTAATTCGCAATAAAACGATTAAGCAGATTATTATTACAGCAGCAAGAGCTAAGATGACACAGTACCCTTTATAGAGTGTGAGGGACGGAGCACTCGACTCGTAAATAAAACAGCTGTTCCATAGAAACTTCGAGAGCCGAAATGTTGGGATGGAACAGCTTTTTTTTCGCGATTTTGATGTTGGTCCTATAGTAAAAGTTGATCAGTATGACCTACAGAGTTAGTAGTTTTCAGGTTTTGCGTTATTTTTTTTACACGACTTATACTCTTTTTCACTAAGGACGCCAGAAATTATAACAGCCCTTTTTATGCGTCGGTGGTTAAAAATAAAGAACGAATAATGCATCATTTCTTTTAATTCTAATACAATGCTATTAGCGCATTTCGGAAGTCGTAGCTAATAATTAAATTAGGTTACGGCGCTTATTAAAGTTTATTGGCCATAATGTTCGCGTTTTATAAAACGTAATCAGTTTTATCGTAACATTCGTAACCTATTTATAATGACTGGGTTGCTTGCTGTGCTTTGGATAAATATTGGAACGGAAATGAAAGTATATTTGTTCGAATGAAGATTTTAGTTCGCACATTTTCTTTTTTACAGGCTGATTTATTATTCAATACATTCCTCATAACTAATATCCTTTGCAGCAAATAAGGTCACAGTGTTTTGTTCGAAAATATTTTTTGTTAAAAAAACATGACGGTTTCAAAAACATTTTTTACAAATGTTACTACGATAATTTGCTACACAGATTTAATTACTTCATCATTTGAAATAACCTTAAATTGATCTATGCGGTATAATAACGTAATAACTTCTAGATAATAAGCGTTAAATTGTAATGCATGTTGAGTTTGCCTGTAATTGGGTGGATACTCAATCGATGTAAACGAAATGTCTTAACAGTTTATAAGTTCTATAGTATCTTACCTGTTGGCGAACCTTAATAAATAAATAAAAATAAATAAATAAATAAATAAATAAATAAATAAATAAACAGGTTCATTGTGGACCTCTAAACTCTAAATACCTACCAGTTATCCTATGCTCACTCTATGTTGTGTCTTGTCTACATATACAAATACAAGACAAACGATGCCAAATACACGGTAAAAACCATATCGTGTGTGATCTGTTATCGTATTGTGAACGTCTTGATAGAGTCTGTCTAATGAAAGCTGAACCTGGATTTTTCTTGGCTGACGAGTCTGGCAACACTATTTAATATGACGTTTGGACTTTGTTGTTTTTAGAAACTTGTCAATTCGAGATCTAAATTGATAAAAATACGGAGTAATCATTAGGGTGGATCGCTCTTGTATGGGAAAAATATTTTTTTGCACATTCGGCTTCTAATAGTTTTAAAAAGTTGTATCACAGTAAAACAATGTATTAAATATATTTTTTATACTTTTAAAATATCATCTTGTGCCTCCGCATCTCTGTCAAAAAATAATAATTAAAAACAAAACAGTCTAGTTTTAAAAAAATACTACGAGGAAATTATTTCTAAATTAAGCTTACTGTTAATAAAAAACAATATTCCAAGGTTCAATATTTATTAAAATAATAGCTAATACAACCTTAGTACAATAATTGACTCGCTACTTAGCCTTAAAATCTCTCTTACTTTCAAATTTTGGCATGATTTTTCTCGATGCCAATTTTGATTGAATAAGTCCTTCACGAGATATTTTTGTACATGCAGATATGGAAGCTTCTGTTGTAACTTTTACAGCTCTTTCTACTGCTTGTGTATGGTTTGGTAGCTGTAAAAACAGAGCATTTCCATCTTTATCACTGCTGTTCTGTGCAATGTACCTTGTATTTGATGAAACAAAACAACGGGCATATCTTCGCACTTTTCCAGTAGTTTGCCTATCAATCCTGTAAATGTACGTGGTCCTGACGTTGATCCATCAAGGTGAAGAAACAAGTGCCTGAGTGGTAATTCGTTCAAGTGCATTAAGCATATTACCCATTGAATAGGTCTGTTCACATGTATCTCTATTAATCTTATAACTCCGCCAAACTTACCAGTGTTGACATTTGTCCCATCACACCCTATAGTACAGTCACGAGATTAAATTGGGGACCCACCTTAGGTCCAAAGTCAATCTGACATTCTACAGCAATAAGGTCGAGTTTCCTAGAAGTTACAAATGTCTTGACATCTCTAATGACATTGACGACTTCATGCATATTTTTCTTAAAATGGGTCCCAAATTAACGCTCGTGACCGTACCTACGTGATCGAGAGCAATTTTTCTTCTGTTGAAGTAATCTATGATGGCATCGACTATATTTTTAGATGTACCACTGGACGGAACGACATATCCTAAGAAAATGGAGTCCGGTTCTTTAACTAAAGAGATGTGTTCTTCGATAACAGTTGACCGATATATTCTTTCGTTCTTTTTCAGCAGCGTAAGAGTTTTATCTTTTCTGCCATCAAAATAAAAAGCCGATAAATGGGTTTCATTCTCAATAGCTGTCATATTACTTGTACGAGTTTTTAGCTTTTCTCTTCGCAATTTATTACGATCAATAACTTCAACTTCGGAATTAATGTCGTGTAATACTGAAGAAGCAATAGCAGCGGCAGCTCTATCCGAAACCCCGTATCGGTCACAAGTCTGGGCTAAAGTAGAGAAAGAAATCTTTTTCGTGGAAGAAGTTGTAGTAGTTGAAGGAACATTACATTGAGAACGTTGTTTTTCTAAACGGAGTTTTTTCGTGGTCTGTTCTTCCCCATCATTATTATGTGCCTGGTGTTGATTCTTATTTAAAGTCAATCTCCTTTTTAATCGGTTTTGAAGAACTTTCGTAGTCTTAACGTCTAATCTACCTATGACCATTTTTCGTGTTGTTCTCTGATCGATTAAAAAAGCTTGTTCGGTTTTTTCGTTTGTTTCGGGACGGCGTATAAATAAACATGATTTTATGTATTTTTCTGATCATTGGCTATACATGCAATTAGAATTGTTGTAATAAACTTAATTTGTTTATTATTTATACGTGGTTAAAGATGCGTAACTTAATGTCTAAAAATATGACTCTAAGATACTTCAAGTACCTTGCGGAGGCATTTAACCTATTCTGATGGTTATAGTGTAGAACTAAATCTTATTGTTCATTCAAAAATGCAACTTTTTATTACTATTAGATTACCGAATTCGCAAAAAAAAAAAAACGATCCACCCTAGTAATCATGCCGTCGACGATAAGAGGCGGTGTCCGGGAGATTCTGTATACTATTATACAGAAGTACAAAGAAAAACAAGAAGAAAGAAAAGCATTATTGATGCAAAAAATTAATTGTTTAGTTACGGTGACCAAATTTATAGGTTAGTACGGCTTTAGTACGGCATGTTCATTTTGATACTTCTTA
Organism: Acleris sparsana; assembly: GCA_923062465.1. Lineage (NCBI taxonomy): Eukaryota > Metazoa > Arthropoda > Insecta > Lepidoptera > Tortricidae > Acleris > Acleris sparsana. Next base: position 3,928,430 of record OV281292.1, read on the forward strand.
TTTCTCTATGTGCAATCCTAAGTTTAATTTACCTTTTTCTGTCTATTATACGATGAGATTAAGAAATTAAACGAAATTAAATTCGTTTCAGAAAACCTGGACGTGCACGTTGACAAAAGTGTGCTGGAAAACGTAAAGCAGCTGAAAGAGGTTGAGGAAACTGAGTTAGCCTGCCAGACTCAGACGAAATATTTGGAAGAAGTATCTTCAATGACCGGTAATTACTAAAATTATCATTGTCTTTCCCTATATAATAGGTGTAGGTACCTATTGTCTGTCCCTATATCATGTTGAATCTCTTAGCATTCACAATTTTTTTAAATTAATTTAATAGACAGATGATTAATGTAACTGACATTCATAGTTTCAATAAAACAATAAGGAGGTGTTTAGTTAAAAGATATCATAAACATATTATTTGATATGTATTTTCTGTGTGCGGAGCAAACAGCATTTTGTTGTTTATGAACCAAATGTACACTGTACAGTCGATTTCATAAATATGTGTACACTTTAGTACCTTATCTATTTATTTAATGTCATTTTTGATCGGCCAGATATAAAAGATGTTCGGGTTATATGAGTCTTGCTTGTTCTTAAACCGTTGCGATTAGAACCTCACCGATGCAATTTCATTTCACCTAAACCCAAATGTTTTTAGGGCTGTCGGACTGTACAATGGGGCTGTACTGCGCAACCACACAATGTATTTCTAAATGGTGTTCTGTTTATTTAACACTTTCTTTCTTCTTACAGATATCAGTGTTATCCAAAGTTATCCAAGTTAGAAACCGTGGCTGGATGAGGTCGCTTCATACCAGGAGTGCTAAAGATTCCGTTGTTTTATTAGCCCTCATTAATTATTCTTTTCAAACACATGGTTGAGGAGGCGATGGCTGAGATCAGCGTCATACTCGTGAACGGGTGTTGTCAGTGGGGTCCTGTCTGTTCACGCTTGCAAGAACCTGTTTTCCAGTTAGTTATTTTAGTTATCGTTCCTGACGTAGAGACCTCGTCATGTTGTTCTCCTAGTCACTATTTTTAATTTACTCAATGTTATTGAGCGTACATTTGTAACGACTAAGTTTGTGTTGTTAGAAATAATTATTAATTACTTTACTACCTTGTAATGTTACTTTTAAGAATAATTGTATTTTATGATTGGAAAAAATGATCTGCTGGAGTTTCTTGCGGCGCTTCTTCTCCAAGATATAATTGTCGTTAGATAGAGGTGTAAGGGTGATGAGAATAATGTTACCTCTAATTACTTTATTAAAAAGGTTGAATATAATATTCCTCATCATCATTGTTTTATTATGCTGTGTGCGACACAAGACGAAAACCTCTCGTATCAATGAAATCTATCAACAGCACGACTAGCACAAGTTGCTCGTGACTTGTTTGTCGCTCGGATCTCCCTTACTATCTAGTCTGTTACGATAGAGACGCACAGAGCGACAAGCGAGAAAATACAACTTGTGCTACACGTGCAGATCACTATATTTTCATGTCAAATATATTTCGAAAAACCAAATGTGCTCCAGTCACTGTCATCGTATTTTACCTAAAGTGCTTTTCATCAAAATATAGCGCTCGTAATAATATATATGAAAATATAGTACGCGTTTCCTCTTCCTTTGTGCCCACCAAAATAAATAAAATAATAAAAGTATCAATATCGTTTATTCCTTCATTGATCGGTAATACCATATCAAGATTTTTTGAATTTGCCGCTTTTTCCCAGGTTCAGCTTTCATTAGACAGACTCTAGCTCTTATTTTCTTCACAGTAATGGCGGCCGAGTGAAAAAGAATTCCGTAACAGGTCAAATACGATGTTGTTTATACCGTGTTGAATAGATGCGCAGGTTGATTGGGTTGGGTACTATCGAACCAACGGAACCCTGACCCACCATGGAACCTTGTCACAATGATTGACGTACGATTGTCGTATAGCTTCGTATAACAGTCTTAACGTCAATCACTGTGACAAGGTTCTACGGTGGGTCAGGGTTCCGTTGGTTCGATAGTACCTCTAAACGTAACATATCCTATACTCCACGTCATGTCTCGTCTAGATATGCATACCTATATACAGGTTTATTGTGGCCTTTTAATGTACTATCGAACCAACGGAACCCTGACCCACCATGGAACCTTGTCACAATGATTGACGTACGATTGTCGTATAGCTTCGTATGACAGTCCTAACGTCAATCACTGTGACAAGGTTCTATGGTGGGTCAGGGTTCCGTTGGTTCGATAGTACATAAGACACCCATAAAACAAAAGAAATAAGCTCACTCCATTTCGTGTTCGACATCAAATTTGACAAATCCGGGCCACGCTGGTTGGTCGCCTCTTTGTTAGTTCCAAGTTTCATGTTATTAGGTTTGTTTGTCTGCATGGTATTTGTAATTATGGGCCTTGTTGCCTACAGTAAAAATGTTCTTCAATTCTATTCTATATATGTATGTATACATATTTTTTTATGGCAATGAGAAGGCCCGCGAGCACTCAGGCCATCTGATGGTAAGTGGGATCTGAGACCCATAGACATTTGAAATCTCAAGACTACAATCTCAAAACTGCAATCCTACGACTTCAAATGCGTTGCCAACCCTGAGGACTGAGATAATTTCACCGGTTGTGTTATCCCCACACCGGAACACAGCAATGCGCAAGCTGTTGCTTGGCGGTGGGATAATGAACAAGATGGTGGTTTCAATAAAATAAATGTGTGTATTCGTAACCCCCTCCAAACCTACTCCGAATTTAATATTTTTTGAATATGTTGTAGACATTATGAAAAACTCCGTATGTACTCGTACATTTTCCTTACCAAGGATATTCTTGGAACTAAACAAAAGAAAAACGGAAGCGTACGTATCTAGATTTTCTTAATAACAACAACATATTCAAAAAGCGTGGAATACGGAGGGATGAGAAACGTCCAACGCCCGGAGCTAATTATAAATACTTATGGATTTTTTGACGGCGATATTCTTAAATATTAATGTTTCAATTGAAACTGCCTCACACAGGCGTAGCCGTGGGCGAGTCGCCTCGGAGGCAATGTTTAATCTATTATAGTTATAGTGTCCAAAAAAAACGAATTAGTCCGTCATTTGCATTATAAAAAATATCAAACATATGTTTTTATTTTGTCATATAAACAAAAAATGACGAGGATAAAGCGCGTTGAAGTTTCGCTTCAAGCCGTGGCACACTTTATACCACGTTGTGACGTCACGAGACCACACTCCCGAACTTTGGTGCGCGTTATATTTGTCAATTTTGATTGATCTGCTAAAGCAAAAACTACGTGTCAATAGTTTTTGACAATCTTACTGACGGACTAATTAGAAATATTTTCCACCCCTATTGTTGTTTTGCTTTTTATTTCAAATTTGCAACTTCAATCATATAATACTTTGTTGTTTTATCAACAAATAATTTATTAGGAACTGTATTGATCGTTAATGCAAACTAAATTTTGGAGTTTGACAAACTATTTAATTGGGACTTGGGTACGTGGAAAACGTTGAACATTGGGGCTTAACTCGAGGTTCCGGCATATTTGCAATAAGTGATCTTTATAATTGAAATTTACTTAGTAACCTTTTCACCCGACGGCGGCAATGCCCCAAAGGAGGGTTATGTGTTTGACCTGTATATATCTCCAACTCTATGTCCACTCGTAACTACAAAGCGGTTAAACCGATTTTAATAAATTATACGTGGTGAGTATCGTCTTTACCACTAGACCCCCTAACAATAACAAGCTACTATGGTGGTGTGTGCATGTGTTCCTTCCTAGTCCTTAAGCATTGCTAGCTACTAGCACTATACATATGCATGCTGTGCATCGACAGCTGAAGGAGGAGGCTCAATTCTAACAATAATTACCTATATAACTACCTCCTGCAATAACCCTTTTTCTATGCAAATAAAGATTTGTTTGATTTGATTTGATTTGATTAGAGTGTCACATAGGCTATAATAAAGTTAACTAAATTTGAAATTGGCGAAATAAAAAATATATACATGACAAGTAACATAACAAGAGGCACCAAATAGGGACTCATGGAGATCAAGGGGAGAGGCCTTTGCCCAGCAATGGGACACTCATACAGGCTAGGAAAAAAAAAAGTAACATTACTTTGACGACATTTTCCGAACAGCAGTTGGGTTATTTTAAAGCTTAGTCTTGTTTGAATATTATTTGTGATTCACTATTTCTTATTATGATAAGGGTATGTCGAGTAACTTATACTTACATGTCGTAGTTTCGGTTGAGGTCGGCAACTTTTTTTAAGCTAATTAAGAGGATTAAGGTTCTTCAAGTATGAATAATTATATGCATGTGTAGGTATATTTGTATATATGTGTTCGTATGTATGCCTAGTTTTTGTGGGGGGATGTGTTGAATTAAATTGATCATTATCTACTCTCGATTATGACATAGTCTTAATGGCGGAGTCGTTAGTGGAGCTGAACCAGATGCTGGACAGCCTAGCCTCAGACTCGCGATGCATCGGTCTTGGCATGAATTTAAATAAAAGCAAAGTCATGATCAATGGCCACATTGATCCAGGACCGGTAGTCGTACACGGCCACATTCTCGAAATGGTTTCCGAGTACAATTTACCTCGGGTTAGTTCTGCAGTCAGGTATAAACAATTTCGAGAAGGAGTTCAAGAGGAGGACCAGCTGGGTTTGGCAGCGTTTGGGAAATTACGTCGAGTCTTCACGTCATCTATACCGCAATGCTTGAAAACGAAAGTGTTCAATCAGTGCGTCCTACCCGTTATGACCTACGGAGCTGAGACGTGGACACTCACGGTAGGCCTGCTCCACCAGTTCAAAGTCGCTCAGCGAGCTATGGAAAGAGCTACAAGATACAAATTTATAATAATCTAGAATGCCAAAAACAGTTTGTCACAATTGCCATTGCAAGAGGGCTGTTATTCGCGCTGTTTTTGGTACTGTCCTGATTTATGACAGACTGACCTGGCAACACTAGTCAGGTCGCACAAAGATGGCGTTTTTGGGGCATTTTTAATAGACTCCACCGCCATACAGTATATACTGAGTAGGAAGTCACAGCGCGGACGCCATGTTTACGCAGCAAACCGCAACGTTAACTGCGCACGCGCCTGTTATTATTATTTATTTTTACTCGCGCGCGCGCCGCTCAGCAGGCCTTTTTATTTCGTAATAGACCACCCGAACTCAAAGTATTGTGGTAGGAATTATTTTTAGATCCGTTAAGTGGGAGTTAGCGTAAGGGTGTGTTTGTAACCACTTAATCAGATGCTTTATCTTAAGATTGGTCAGATTTAGGCTTTTGCAACAGTTTCCATCCCCTTACATCTTCCTTCTTCAACTCTTGTTCATGTCAAGCGAAATATTTTATATTTTATATGTATTTATTGGTTTATGATATGATACGTCCAAGCGTTAGTTGGAGGCACCGTAAAATACAGATTTCTGAAAATATGGAGTGCAACACTTTCCACTTACAAATTGAGCATGTTAGCCAAATTTGAGCCAGAGAGCCTTTGTTCCAGAGAGTTCAACTTGAAGCAAATTAGCCTTACAACAGTTTCAACAGCTTGCACGTTGGCCGATTTCACGCCTACTGCTGGGTTTGAAAATCAAACATATTGAGGTTAGTTAGATGGATCCAAGTAGATTGCTAAGCTCACCTTTTGTAAATTACAAGGGCGATAAAAGTGATAAAACCGATAAAGGCGATAAAGCAAGAAAACACGCGTTACAACTTTCCAATAGCAACGAGTAGAGTACCAGTCTTGTGCCTATACTTTTGATGCCACTTAACATTTTTTAATTATGTATTTTCCAAAAATTGGCCTCCAACGGCAAGAAAGAGGGGAGGGGGAGGAGAGAGGGGGGGGGGGGGTTAGCGGGTAACTATATAATATATTAAAAAGGGAGAAGAGAAGAGGAGTGAGAAACATAAGGTACTTCAAAAAAGGGTTATGTAATCTGAACTGCGAAAAATGTTTCACCGATTTTTATTTCGACAAAAATATGGTTATGGTAGTTTATACACTACGGTCGTGAAGCACCCGGCTCTATCAAGCATAAATCTCAACTGACGAGTGCACTTCTGCCGCGACCCGGCGCGGGCGCCGCGTCATCCGTCATTGCCCGAAATACCGAGCTAACTTGATTAATGTTCGTAAAAAGCCCAATTAAGCGCTGCCGTCTTGTTCTACCCTACGTGCAGAAAATAATCAATTCAGAAAAGAGAAAAAGATAGGATCGGATTTTCTTTTCCAACGAAATTTGAAATAATAATATTTTCCTTTAATAAAAAACATTATCTACTAGCTTTCTTCTCGATTACGGGTGGACGAATCGAGTTAAAATTAAAATCATATACCCAGGTCTACACAATCCCTTGAAGCTATGAAAAAAACAAACTTCTATTTCGAAACGTATATTTCGACACTGTCAAGGGAAACAAAATTTAAGGGGTATTCTCCTTTGACCTAGAACTATGAAATTTGGCAAGTAATACCGTCTTATACTACAAGTATAGGGAAAATTGTGAAAACTATACATGTTTAATTAAATCACAAATAAACAGAGTCTTTATGCAAACAACGGTGGTTCAAAATTTGAAGTTTCGTACGGAACCCTAGGTGGGCGAGTCTGACTCGCATTTGTCCGATTTTTTTGTGTTAATAAGTTAAGCACAAAATTACAGATAAAAAAAATATGGGTGCCCGAAAAAACATCAATCAGCGCCTAGCACCTATTCAAATAACTGACTTAACAGCAGCGGCTATACAAGTACACAATCTCAAAACTTCTGAAGTAGGTATCTAATAGAGCAACATCGTAGATGAAACCATTTGTCAGGAGTTGGGAACCTAAGGGGCAGGTTAGATGAGCAACATTTTCAGGCAATGTGTGGCCGGCAACTATGGGCGTGTTGCTCAACATAAGAAGTTGCCGGCCACACATTGCCGTGAAAAGGATCGTCTTTGTGTATCAGCCCCTTAAGTTTGCGCATCGTAACAGGGCTTGGGAAAGGTTCGAAAAATACTGGTCAATGATGGTTCTTAACCAGTTTCTTGGAAAAAATTGGCTCGGAGCGGAAAAGATTCGCTAGCATAGTCATCGCTCGGAATAAAACTTTTTTTTTTCGTTTTTGATTCTTCCTTTACGTGGAGTATTAAGGTAGGAAAGACGATAAAAACCAGATAATGGTGGTGGTGGGCGGTGCGAACAAATTGACGAGTAAAGTAACTAGTATTTCGAGCAGAAACCGTTTTTTTTTGCCCATTGATCAAATCCAAAAATGACGATTCTGTTCCAGCAGAATCGAAACGATAATACTCTATTTATAATGTATGGTGTTTCTGACCAGCTGGTTAAACAAATCACATGTCCCAGCCCTGCATAACAGGAGTTTGTGTTTCAGGTTTCGAACAATGAGTCGGCACGGCGACTCCGGCGCACGACGACGGTCAGTTGGGAGCTGCGCGGAGGACCTGTAGGCTGCAGCATGCCGTGCGCGCGCGCTCGCGCGTTGCTCACCGCGCTTACGTTGCTTTATGGAGGTATGATCGGCTTTTACACAATATATAGCACCTAATGTGGAATAATAAATGGTGTTCATCCCATTCACTTTCGGTCAGATTTATGTAAAACGGTGGTGTCTATTGTTTGTGTATTGCGTAAACATGTGGCAAAAGAGTAAATAAAAGAAGTCTAATTTATCAACTATAGTCTTGTTGTTTATATATTTAAAATAAATGGAACACTCAGTATTGCTACCAAAGCGGTACAATCACATAATATAAATGAAATCTTAACTTAATGAATACTAACTTACGACTACTAATGGATTGTCTTGTTCTTTCTCTTTTTGTTTGTTTTTGTTGTATGATATTGCAGATGTTTCTTACTTCCTAAATCTTAATTAACCTACGTACCTAATAAATGTGTGGGTATTAATATGAAATTATGCATTGAATATAGAAATAGAAATGTTTATTTGCTAGAATACGTTACAATAAGATCATAAAATAAATATCAGAATCAGTATTCAGCCGACATTAAAATCGACATGCAAAATATTAGATTAGACACAATAATTGACATGTTAGTCACAATAATTTTAAAATAAGTCGCAAAAATAAATTAGCTATATAGCATGCATCAGCGTTGTTATGCTCTATTCAAGTTAACAAAATCTTTAACGCTATAAAAAGTACAGTTTATAAATTTGTAGGTACAAGTAGCTCCGGTAAAAAATATAGTTTTTCAGCGTTTAGGAATATTAGCTTTCCCTTACACTGAGTATTAACGACATGGAAATGTAAGAATACATAATCTATTTAAAAAATCATAGCCAAATCGGAGTTCGACAACCTAGATATACATACAATCCGATGAACCTATAATAATGGCGGAGAACACGATAGTTGACGTGTCCTCGCTTTGTATCGGCGAAGTGAAAATCACGAAGTATTATTCCGACTGCAATTTTATTGAAATTTTTGTCGATCGCGGTTACTTGCATTATTCTAGTGCTCGGACGCGAAAGTTTGTATCTATTTGATTCTTGATTCATCTAATCTAAGATGTCGTAACAACAGGGCTTCTATTCTACGGGTAAAAACAATATCGTAGGTGATACTGAAATACCCCGTAACTAACCAAGCTAACAAGTCAGTAAGGTACATTTTGCAACTTATTGAATTTTTTAGTTATAGTTGCCGGCGAACTTCTTGAACACGTAACCTTGCTTGCGCAGAAGCGATTTTTAGGTGTCGTTGGGAGCGGGCGGCGGGGGAGCACGCGTCGTTCGCACCCATTGGTCAATCAGTTGACGTTTGCGTCCCGCACCGCGTCCCCGTCCCTCTGCCTTCCTGCACGTATGTGTACGATGCGCGAACTTTCCCCCACTACATTGCATACATTGCAGTATCACCGTCAATATTGTCTGATGTTTTATCGTATGGTCAACGTGTTGATAGTTCTTATTTACTTGACAGTAATGGCGGCCAAGTTAAAAACAATACCATAACACGGTAAAAGCAATATCGTTTCCAAGTCTTGAATAGAGGCTCTGCACTAGAACCTAACAATGAGTATGTTTATGTAGGTAAACACCTGCCTGGTTTACCTGGTGTTCTTTTTTCAAAAACGAGGCAGACGAGCAACTCCGTGTTCCTTTAGGATGACGGAATAGTACATTGTGCATCAAGGGTAGTATGAAGGGAATTACTAACGAGAGTGTTAGAAGCCCGACGCCGAAGGCGGAGGGCTTTTAATGACTCGAGTTAGTAATCCCCTTACTGCCTGTGATACACACAATGGTTTTCATCACATTTGCGAGGAAAAAAAACAAAGAGAAAACACTTTAACTCTGCAAAATATAAAGAAATAACTTTTGACGAACGGGAACGTAAATGGAAACGATATTTTTTTTGTGACCTTTACCACAGATAATAACTGCGTTTAGTTTCGACCTGGATTCGAGCCAGATTTAGCCAATTTGATAAAAATGTATAATTACTAAAATTAATGATAAATGTTGATATAAACTTGAAATAGGTATAAAAATAATGAAGTTTAATGAAGCGTATAGGTTTTGTGTAATGTAAGTTAGTCTATAGCTAATTTTTAAAGATGAAATTAGAAACCGATTTAATTTTTGGCTGAAAATTAAACCTCCTTAGTCAGAAATGATGTACGAAAGAGTTGCAAATTTTAAAAAGAAAGTCATTACTCCCTAGGGATGACAAACTCGCCATAATTCCCGCGGGAACAATTTAGGCCATTGTCCTTCTGTATACAGGCATGGAATAACACCATTTACGAGCAAGTGTGATGAAAAAACTATTAACGCAAACTATTACTTACACTTTCTTTTGTTGTAGAAATAAAACAATTGACAACATCACTAATACTGGTATGCTCACTATGTAGTCTGGCGAAAAGCACGCAGTTTGATACCGACAAACCAAAAATACCAAGACTAATTAATTACACTGTACTTTATGAAAGGCACTTACCTTGATGATGGAGATTTAGGCCCTATAAAACCATATTGTTTTTTGCTGTTTTTGTCAACATAGCTCTATTTATAGCTCTTACTTACTTGACAGTAATGGCGGGCGGGAGGCCTAGCATAGTGTACTTAGTTTGAAGACCCTACTTAAATATAACAGTTGATCAGGTTCTACTGGTAGGTTAATGACCTTTTATCACCTTTTTAGGGTTCCGTAGGCAATCTAGGAACCCTTATAGTTTCGCCATGGCCGTTCGTCCGCAGCCTAGCTCAGAGACTCTTAGAAAGAACTCTACTAGAAAGCTGTAATTTGGCATGAATATACACATTAGTCACGTTAACAAAGAGGTAAAATAAAATCTTGAATGATTTTTTTCAGTGTACCTTCGCTACACGTAACGTGGGGATGTATTTTTTTCTTCTGGTTGGGTATCCGGTTATGAAATATTAAGCTTTACAGCGCTATTTTTTTGAGTCAAGGGTCCCCCCCCCCCCCCTACAGCCAAAACTACAAATACTATAAATCTGAAAAATATCGTCAATAAAAGCGCATATAACGAATTTAAAAGAAAAACTATCACGACTAAGTATACATCATAGATTTATGAGATACAGGCGATTAAAGTGTTTATACATACTAAAATCATCTACAACGGCACCAAATGACTTTAAGTAGTAAATTTGTTATTACATACTTGTTGCTATTATCTTTGTAATACTTAATGGCTTGGCAACCCTACCCTGTGCATGGTCCGACATGGACCGTCTTGCCCGGTTTTTTTCTTAATGATTGCCTTTCATTCCTTGTTTTAACAAGATATATTTTGCCAATATCGAGTTATAACTATCACCATGAACTTATTAAAGAAATAACTCCGTAGTATCTCACGGGAGGACAAATAGTTCCGTTTTTAGCACATTACCTCCAGTGCTTCGGTGAATTTGGCATTAAACCCAACACTGGAATGTCTTTAATTCAGAGGTATACCTGGAGTGCCGCATCGATCGCCGCGTTAGACTCACTGACCGGGCACATTTCCTGGACGGCCAGTTTGTGTGCAAACATAATAATGGGTATTCAATTACCGTTAATGAAGGCTAAAAGTGAAGCCGCTCGCGTTCGCGGCGCAGGTGCAATGTGAAAACAGAGTTTCATGACCCCGCGTTTCAGTTATTTTGAAACGTTAAACTGCGACTGCGAGCGTTTTGCTTGAAGACAAACATTTGAGAATAATGCAGGGGTTAAAATGTTAAGATTATGCAGTCCTTCTGTAGCTACGCTTTGGGAGGATTATTTTATTGAAACACATTTTAACGAACGTATCATTTTCTTTTCATCAACAGGCATTTCTCGGCTCATGAGTAAATTTTGTTATATTTAATTTATAGATAGCCTCAAATTATAATTGTTTCAGCAGAGAATAACGTTCAATGAAATAAAATTCGACGAAATTATTATCGATGACGTGAAGTTCGATAAAATGATGTATTACCATATAATATGCATGTATGTATGTATTTATTAGTTTAGTTTAGTTTATGTATTCATTAATGTATTTTTTTTAAAGTTAGTTGCAGGAAACATGCTTTGTACATGTTTTAATTTGTTATATTGCATGTTCTTTTTATTTGTTTTTACAATAAAAAGTATATCTACTTACCTACATACTTATGTAAATACTAAAGTTACTTAATTTTATAGTTGTAATTTAATAACATATGTTGATGTTATGTTATTGAAGTGGTTCTTCTAGGAACAACATCGAGCATAACTTAATGTGGTCATGAAAATGACGTAGGTACCTGTGTCGGTATAAATCAGATCAGAAGGGACGCGCGGCCGGCGCCCGTCACCGCACGTCTCCCGCGCGGGACGTGACCTGTCCTACACCAATTCCGCTAAAGTGTTTCACTTTTTCGGCTACGGTGGTTTCTAAGGCTGCGTCCACATTACCTTGTCTACGAGGGTTTGCCGCGCGTAATGTGGACGCAGCTTAATTATAAGTAAGCATAAATCATTTAGGCTTGTAAAGTCAACAGCTTGTCACTTTAACGTTTTGTTTGAAATGTCATACAAAATTGTGAAATGATTGAAAGCGACAAGGTACATAAATGATCGCTTATTTATGCTGTTTACTGTACTATGGGTACTTACTAGACAAGGATAAACTTTACTTAAAATACATAGAATACATTCAAGACTCAGGATCAAATATTCGTATTCTTCACACAAATATCTGCCCTTACGCAGGCCCTTAAGGTAGGGTCACCAACTACCCGAAGCCGCAGAGGAGCCTTTAATAAAATAGAGGCAATTGTATTTAAACTAGGTACCTTTATGCAATTGAGTGTCAGTTTAAATTTAAATTATTTAAATTCGAACAAATGTCCTTTGTCCCGGAAAGACTAAGGACTTATTCTTTACTTTGAATTACTAATCTGTAAAAGTGCTATTCCAATATTTCACTACAACGCAAAACAATAACCAAAAGACAATTTATATTTTAAATGAAGTTTGATTACTTATTTGTGGTCATTGTTTTGTAAAACATTTTTACGCCCTGCAGAAGTCAGTCGCTCTTGTCTGGCTCATAGGTGTATTGTTTATTCAACAACTTCTAAGAATAGATAAGTAATTATAAACAATCAAATTTAATGGCGCCAATGACACGACATTGCACTTTTTAGTCTAGCCCGCCTCCGTGTGACAATTTAGCCTTCATCAACAAATCAGCCAAGTGCGAATCAGATTCATTGTAAGGGATCCTTACCATTCTATGTGAACACTTATAATATGGTAAATAAAAAGATAAATGCTGTAGTATTACGTAATTCCATACAAAACGAACAAAGACATTGTTTTTTCACCTAGAAAAGGTTCATGTTTTTTCACCTAGAAAAGGTTCACCGCCTCAAATAGGTAATTAGTGCAATCTTACATTTAATTGACTACCTACTCGTAGCTTTTATTGTTAAACTACTCAAATTATAATTAAGTCTATTTTGATTTTCGCCTTTAGTCGGATCTTTGCGTGGGTTTTGACTCGCTGTATTGTAAATGCTATGCGACAGACGGACCGACAAATGTGCGTAGTGAAAATAAATGGTCCGTTAGGTACGAAACTTCAAAAACAAATTACATAGGTGCCTACAAAATTATATGACTTAATTCTTGTTTTGAAATAGCTTTATTCAGCGTCGAAAAACCAAATTAAAATTGCATTAGGAATTTCAGTTGCCGTCTAACTTTTCCAGTCTTTAGCACCGCGTACCGCGTCCCGGTGTATCGGAATAAATGACCCAAACTTGGTTTATTTATATACAGTCTCACTGAATATTTATGTGGCCGCTTCTAATTTAACATTTTTAGTCATTCCGTATTCAAGTTCGACGAAGTAGAGAATTTCTTAATTTCAGTTAGAATTTTTAAGTAAAACAAGAGGAGGAACTTTTTACTTCGGAAATGAGAGTAAGTTGTGATTGAGCGACAGCGTCCGTTCGAACTTAAAACGTTATATTATATTAAATGTGCTTACTTTCTGTCTGAGCCCTTGTGGGGTTCTTTAAAGAACAATTTTCCGTTGTACCGGGCGTTGTTATCCGAATAAGGCAAGTTTTAACAGTATACAATAAAATATAATGTATCATCATCATCATCATGTCAGCCGAAAGACGTCCACTGCTGGACATAGGCCTCCCCCAAGGCTTTCCACTCAGACCGGTCTTGTGCTTTTCGCATCCAACGCGGTCCCGCGATCCTGACGAGGTCGTCACTCCATCTTGTTGGAGGCCTACCTACAGCTCGTCTTCCGGTCCGCGGACGCCACCGCCGATAATGTATGGTATTAGAGTATAATATGTAGATAAACTAACTATTGTATTCTTAATTTTATCCACCGGCAATATCAAGTAAGTATAGTTTGTGTGGGCACGTGCGGCGTCTTGGCTGCGTCCCGACGACCCGAGCCCCGTTCGCACGCGGAGCACGAGGCCAATTACACTTTTTGCCAGCATCGGGAAAATTAAAACGTTGTCTTCCTCCCACTATACACTACTTTGCATTGATACACCTTCATTTGCTTCTTATTATAGCTTTATTTTATTTGGCCCGTCTGGATCGCTACGATGACCTTTAAACTACCACCGAGCAGCATCCATCGCGTTCCATTCGCATTCGCATTGTTGTGATCCGGAGTGGGGATGCGACAATTGATAAAAATATTAGTATAGAGGAATTTCATCTTAATCGTCTAGGTTGGTAACGTATTTGCAGTGGCCCATTCCATTGAGTTGGCGAGTCACCGCCTGGAATTTCAACCAAAGTAATTAGCATTGTCCAGGGAGGCGCCGTAGTTTCATCAATAGCCTAGTTCACCAATCCATATCAGTTCATTCATAGAACCTATTATTAATGTTCCAATCCTTCTTAAATAGTCTTACACTAACCGGTGGTTGTCCGTGGAAGCATACTTCTATAGTTTGAACCCAGGGACAATCAGGTCAGTCTGGACTCCCATAGTCCCGTAACTGGTAAAGACATACAAATAATATATTATTTATATATATATTGTTATTTGACTTTTATATTTGAATATTTGCTATCCAAAACCTAATTTACAGAAAATGAAATAAATATCTAATAATAATAATAATATTCTATAGGTCTCAGGTAGCACTTACCTCCATGTAAATTTGAGTTGGTAAATATCAAAGTCCAATATGTCCTTGAAATTTGGTATATGAATTTAAAACTTAATTTGTTCAAATTAAGTTTTAAATTCGCATATGAAATTTCAAGGACATATTGGAGTTTGATATTTATCAACTCATTTGCTCGTGTGTTTTCTCCCTGCCATAAAAGAAACAGTACTTACCTACCTACTACCTACTTAGCAACAATCATTATACATATAAAAAATGTTGTATCGAGTCACGCCTGTTAGTTGTTGCGAGCTCAAATAGGATAATCGCGTAGTTATTGCCCGTGTCGGAATAGACACTAGCCACGCCAACCGCTCGTTTATTTACATGCTTATACGCCATAACCCGGTCGCGAGGGAATGTCTTACTGCCGCCCGCACGGCGACGCAGCCGTCGGCGCCGCCGCCGTGACCCTTGCTACCTTGCTACCTACATACCTCCCTGATTTTGCAATCGTGTCAAAAATAAACTGTCCTTTTTGTCACAAACTAGGAGAATTCATACTCAAATGCAACTTAGACGCATTCAATGGCGGCTTGAGCACACAATCGTTAAGAAGCTACAGTACTATTCTTGTCTGTATTAAGGCATAAAACCGCTAATCGTGCACGACCAAATGTAGTTTAATTTTAATCATGACATGAGCTAGATGGAAAGTTAAGAATACGTAGTGTTCGTTTCCGAGCGTGGAAAAAGAATATCAACTACTTCTACGGAGGCTATGCCGTTCTGAGCATAAGAACAAATATCCGAAGTCGTTACCATAAAAATATTGAACAATATTTTAGAGCAGCGCGCGTGCGGCGCGCCGGAGCGGTATCTCCAATATCTCCATACTTTTCGCATTACTTATGCATAGAGTAGAGATTGAAACGAGCCGCGTAGTGCGCGTTACCGTTACCGTAGCGAAACGGACGCGAGCGCAGCACTGCTCAAAAATTACAAGCAGTTAGTACTTACAACTATTTCGTCCATCACATTAAACGTATGACCAGTGACAAAGATTAGCTATCGGAAATATGCTAAAGCCGGGCATGAACGACGCTCCAACAAGCCGAATAGAGCAGCGCCGCGCCAAAATCGATCCGTGAATATCAAAACTGTAGCGTTTAAAAGTACTAGGCGCAGTCCGTTGGATTTGCAAATGGACGGAACGTCAGCGCGACGCCCCAACTCGCAATCTGAATGGAACTATCGTGAATGTCGACCGGGCTACGCCAAAGGCGTCGTCGTGAATGCGTTTTTTGTCTGCCATTTTCTAATCAGTCTGCTCAACGATGTCGCACCGTTGAGAACGTATAGAAGCGGGACCTAAATGGCGCTGCGCGCCCGTGAATGTGGTCAAAATATTACACCCATCCAGTTGTATACTGCTTCTGTCACCGAGACTAACGGCGCGTCCTTGAATGCCCAGCTTAAGGCGTACCGCCGCAGTGGGTGGTGCCACACCGCTCCGTGTGCTATTTGCCTGAACGAACTTTGACTGTCCATTTACTGTCGGTTGTTGGCAATTTTCAAAATTGCTCTTGTTTTCTTAATACCCACTAGGTGTTTATTTTGTAATACACGAAGGCCAATGTATTTAAAATTAAAAAGTGAGGCGTGGAAAGTACTAAAAAATAGGTTGTTATATCAGTTGTGATTTGGAAAGTAGACTAATAATAGCTCTGATCAGAAAATGGACACCTAGAATATCGATTGGTTCAGGAACGGGACCTACGAGCACGCAATAAAGTCACTAAAGTTTTGGCAGAGAATGCTGGCCCACTGTAGACCAGACTATCCCCAATAGGGAAATTGGAATTAGGTTGGAGATTAAGTTAGATCCTCGATGCAGTAGAGATTAATTGTTGACCAGTGACAAAGAAGTTGAGGATAAAAGTCCAAGCTGTAGACTTAACTGTTCAATAATATAATGTCGAGTCGCTGAACACACTCTCTCATGTCAGCCGAAAGACGTCCACTGCTGGACATAGGCCTCCCCCAAGGCTTTCCACTCAGACCGGTCTTGTGCTTTTCGCATCCACCGCGGTCCCGCTATCCTGCTGAACACAAATCGACAGAACTTGTATATCGGCCGTGCTTAGACCCTGTGTATATGTTAAGGTAATTTTAAGTCAAGAACAAGAAAAAAAAAAAAAAAAACCGACTGTTTTTTACAAGCCCTCAGAGAATACGAGTATCTATCAACCCTGGAAAACGATCGCATTAACGTATACTTGTCCAGCAATCGCTTGCTTCCTAGCTCTTATAATATTATACTATTGTTTCATGAAAATCGCGTCAAGAAAAGCCTTTAAAATACCTGTATTGCTTTTTTTGGTCAAACAAAAGCCACGAGAATGAAACAAGCTTTAAACACAAATTTTATCATTAGAGATTTAATATTATCAAAATGAAAATATTTTGATCCTAATGTCAATAATTAGAATGACGCGGTCATTCAAAATTAAATAATATTGAATGTCATTCGGTTTTGCAATGCCTTGATCCGTTTCAAGAACAAGCGAATCAATTCATCCGCCGTGCGACCTGCGGAGTGCGTGAACCGCGGACGAGGGATTCCGTCGGACGGAACCCGCTGCCGGAAATTGTTCCGCCCGGCGACCCTCTTGTTATCTCACCCCTGTTGCCCCGGTAATCGCCGCTTCAAATAATTTATGAAATATGACATAATAACCTTTGTAATAAAGGTTAGAGTGTTGCCGCGCGGATAAAACACTTGACGTTATTGT
This sequence comes from Acleris sparsana, assembly GCA_923062465.1. Classification (NCBI taxonomy): domain Eukaryota; kingdom Metazoa; phylum Arthropoda; class Insecta; order Lepidoptera; family Tortricidae; genus Acleris; species Acleris sparsana. The sequence continues at coordinate 3,945,922 of OV281292.1, forward strand.
TATTGGTGAAAATCCCCAAAACGGAAAGGGCTTCAGAACAACGAGTGCTTTTTGCGATAAATTCGGTAGCGCCTAGTTTATATAGGGCTAACAAGGTACAAATACGCATATTTAGTGTTAAGTAGCTTTCCGCCCGCAACTTTGTCGTACATAATGTAGTTTAAATCACCTTATTTTTCCAAAAACATTTAGTCTATGATTTTCGGCAGTCTGCATAAACAACTTTAATTTCATGGCTCTAACCTTTAAAACAACAAAGTTGACATACAAATTATATTTTTACTGCCCTTCTTTCACCATTAGGTTTTTTGAACCGACCCTAGATTAAAAAGAACTAACTAAGTTTTTGTCTAGTTTATAATATAATCATCTATTATGTACTCGTAATAGTAGTCTAAAAGTTTGTATGGAACGTAAGTAGAAAATAATAAATTTCCATACAAACTTTACAGTCAGTAGTCAAGGTCCCAAGTTTTTCACTTTGTAACTATGCGTTTTTGTTTTTTTTTGGCCTTTCTCTTATAAAAATAACCAAATCTATCGATATTATACGATTTTTTTTTATTGTGGGCATAAAGCGACATTCAGAATGAATATTAAAATAATATAAACATGTATAGACGGGTTTGCTGCGGAAGTGCATTTGGCTTTTACAATGAGAGTGTTAATGTTCTGTCAACTATACTGTCACACATTGCCACTATCGATCTGTCAAATATTGCGAATACGCGACGCCATAAAATATGAATAACTATTATAAAAATCGACGTTAGCTATAGATCTGCGAGTGGCTGCATAATTGCGCGTCCAAGTTGAGGGTTCGATAAGGTAATGATATTGTTACTCGTAACTCTCCTAAAGTAACGGCCCAAATTCCTAATGTACGGAAATAATTCGATTTTGTTGCTTGAGTGCGTCTCACGGTTACGCAGTGGCGCGACGGTGGCGAAAACGTGAAACAATTTTCTCCTTATGAATAAAATTTAAAGGTGCGTATGCAAATTTCCATTAGGGGGCGCTGTGTCGTCGGAGTTCAGTCATATGCGCACATTTTCTTTCCATATATACTACGTAAAAGCGTCATCTAATATGGTGCAGTCTTTGCGTGCGAACCGTTTATATGGAAAACGAGGAAATTCGGCGCTAATTAACTCTGACGCCATTGCGAAGTTGGGAAGTTGAAAATATATTGCAATTTAATCGGAAAATATCGGAACTAGTTGGAAAACGGTTCGCCTAGAGGCATGGAATCGATCAATATGGTGCCTATTTATTTTGGTATGCAAAAAAGAAAGGTTTAGTTACCGTTTGCATACGAGTACCTGTATGGTTGAGTGCCTGAATTTGAATAGCGTATTTATATTTGTTTAGATTAAGCTTGAGTGGCGGTATTTCGACGCTGCTATAAAACTTATGTGAGCCCTTTATTTAACTGGACATTGGGCGAGGTTAATATGGCGTTGACTATTTAAATTAAAAATTGACAGTTGTTATCTTTTATCGACCGAATGAAGTGAGGTTTAACGTTTTACACTCAAAATGTGTCGTTCGCGACGGTAAACCTCGTGGTCAACTGTCATCCCACGCATAATATTGACCAGTGGAAAAGAAAATCATTAATAGCGTTTTCATCTTGGCTACGGCTACGGTCCCTGGGCCCTATTCTAAATTGTTTTTTCCCCTTTTGTTATCGTACTGCAAGTTTTCAAATGGAATCGTATTGCTCTCACTCATGTGTCCGTCTGTCGCACAGATTTTACAGCGTAGCTTGATATATCTTGTTGACCCAAAGCCTAATATTAATGTTTTGGTTTTAAAACGATTGGAAAACAGGAATGAGAATTCTTGCAAAATTTTCCTTCCTATTACCTTCCCATTGACTTAGGAACTTGATATTTGGTGATAGTATTTATTATTACGTATATTTAACTAAAACTAACAAGCACCAATAAATTAGGTATCAGATTTTTTCCCTTGAAATTCACTTACGCGTAGCACAGAAGGGCTGCGGGCGGGTACATTTGGTAAGAAGCTTTTTTAAATGTATCTCACGTCTGTTGTAGCAAAGTAAGATGTAAATATTTCGCCAATAACAACTTGAAATTAGACACGCTTGGAAAATGTTCGGTGGAGTTCTTTTTTACTATTTGTAAAAAGAATCTGAGGGCCCTCTGGATTTCAAGAACCCTAAAACAAATATCATGTGTTGAGCAAGAATCACGAGGTTCCTGCACCGGATGAACTACTAGTATTCAAACAACAAAAAAAATACAAACAAAAATATAGAATCTTTGAAATGATGTTTGCCCACTTTACAGCGTTAGGCGCACAATGCGTACGATCTGCGGGCGCTCCAAAGGAAGCCCGATGCCAATATTTATTGTGCGCTTGAATCTCCGTTCCATATTTTCCCCATTACTTATGCATAGAATACAAATTGGCTACAGTGGAGCTCTGTGTCATCAATATTCAGTCAGCGACTGCAGCACAGCCACAATTTTAACTGCTCTCTTGATTTATTCTTATCTCCGGCAACTTTAAAACTGTGTTTACTCTGCCGTTTAGAACTTCGTTAGTTGGTTAGCAGCCTTAATTGCCTAATGCATTCGTGACGCATGAGTCATGTCCAACAAGCCAACAAGGTAACCTTAACAATGTACGTTTGCACTTGTTTGTGCGTCGATCATTTATTCGTTTGTGTGAGGCAACGCACTCTGTTTCTAGACTATTTACTATAACAGTTCTTGATCTCGTAGTAAGCAGCTCTGTCAGTTATTGTGATAAGATTTTTTGCAGGCACGGATAACAGAAAGAATATAATGAACTTGGTCTACTCTCTTTCCCGGTGGCGGAGCTATCGGTAATGCGATCGCATCTAATAAGAAGTTGTGACGCGGGTCCGATAGAAAATCCTATTTGCATGATAATTCGTATTGCATCCGATGGCGTGGGTTTAAATTGCGGAATTACGTACAAAAATACTGATTATGTTTGCTTAAAGTGGCTAATTTGCTCCAAGGCGTGCTCGAGCGAGGAGATTAGTCGTTTACGACCTTTCTTCTTAACTGGGATCAGACTTATCAACTTTTTTAGAGTTCCTTGCACTTAAGGCGAAACGGAACCCTATTGCTAACACTCTGCTGTCCACCTGACTATTTGCCCGTCCGTATGTTATGGGTTATCATACTTAAAATGAAAAAAGACAAACTCGCCTTCCAATATGCAAGAAATAACTTCTTATAAAATGGTAGGTAGGTCAGTCCAACTGTATTCGGCTTTTGGTTTAAAATATTGTGGGACGTCGACTTCAGTTGGACTGACCTACCTACCATTTAATTAATTATTTCTTGTACTTTTAAAGACGGGTGTGTTTTTTTAAGCATTTATTTTATTTTATACTTTTTAGTGATTTATTTATGCTGTTATGTATTTCCACTTCTCAATTGATGAGAAACTATAGAACATTACAAGGTCGCCGCAGGCAACCGACGCCGAGGCCGACTAATGTCTTAGTACATTTTTCGATCCGTTTCTGAAATATTAAGCTTTAAAGCGCAATTTCTTGTCACCAAATTTATGTTTGTAATACTTAGCGGCTTCGGAACCCTACACTGAGCATGCTCCGACATGCTCCTGTCCGGTTTTTTTATATATGTATTTATTATAAATGATTTTGTCTATGACATTTTGTTTGACCTTTTAGGTTTTGGATGAAAGTACATTTATAAACCAAGCGGGCAATGCAAAACTACATACTAAATGAGTTGCTTAAAATGGGCTATTACTACACATTCTTCAATAAAAACAGGTCTAGGTCTACACGCCAATTTTCCTTCTAAGACAATAATATAGAAACGCTAACTTATTATAAGGTTGAGCATTATTAGATTTCTCAAATGAACAACTGAGAATTCCGTTTAAAATTAATTAAAATGTTCATAATGGGGTGAATTTATTTTCATAAATACGTACTTTGTTTTTGAAAACAATGGCTCTGTGGTGTACAAGGGCAATGGATTATTATATTACTTATGAGTAGCATAATGAAAACCATTATTTGATTAGGTAATGAAAATTTCATTCAACTCTTTAACCGTTTCATTTTAATATTAATTCATTCATAAGCAGAAATGAATATATTTTGCCAGCGCAAAAAATATTGATATTTTTCTTATAACCTATTTTACTTAATATTCTGTGAATGTTTCAAGTATCTATACCTGCTGCCGTTATTAATTCGAGCAAAAAACGGCAAACAAATCACGTTTGCTGTATTAAATATTTTATTTGTTCTTATAGCGGCAACAGAAGTACATCTTCTGTAAAAACTTCAACTGTCTAGCTATCACGGTTCATGAGATACAGCCAGTGACAGACAGACGGACAGCGGAGTCTTAGTAATAAGGTCCCTTTTGGTAAGGAACCCTAAAATGGAAACATTGAAAAAATATTTTTTTAAATTTCCTTATATATACGGTATTAATTTTATGAACCCGGTTGTGACGGCGCTCGTTGAATCCCTTTAAAAATAGCTTGGACATTTGTTTTTTAAATAACCAGCATGTTTCAGTCAGTCAGAAGCAAAATGAGCTAGTACAATGTGGAAAAAAGTCCCAGGATGTTTAATTTAAAGGCAACGCGTTCATTTTTGTAGATTATACGGCAGCTATAAGCTAAATATTCAATATTAGGCCGGAGCGGCAGCAGTCGCGCTGAATTAACATATTATGGCCCATGTCTACGCATCGCATCTTCCCCGGGCACATTTGTAAACAAGATTATACCTGGAGGATATCGTTACCGCGAGTTATGAATGCCTCCGGCCCGCACCCTTTTACCGCGCAATATAGCCTATCAAATTTATTTATTTAAAACTATGCGACCCTGTAAGTTTCCTGCATTTTTTGATTCTTTACGTGTTTTCGTGATTATGATCGCGCAGAAAATAAGCGTTCGTAGCGATATGAGCGATGTCCATGTCTACAAAGAACCAGCCTAACTTGACACCTTTCACTATTTTATAAAAGTTAAGCGAACACCAAAGATTTACTGAGATTCATTATGGTGTTCAATGGAGCAGGTCATCACAAGGTCAGAATTCAATGATCGATCTAGTTAAAATAACAGAATACACTGCTTAGCGAGCAGTTTGGGATCTTTTAATAAGGTGGCGTGATTAATGAGAAATTCATTACTTATTTCCATAGCTTCAATACAAGCTGATTCATGCAACAAACAGTTGAGAAAATCATTTTTTGAATACAATGGAATAGAATTAGTACATTGTGCATCAAGGGCGGTAAGAAGAGGATTGCTAACGAGACGCGGAGGCGGAGGGCTTTTAATGACTCGAGTTAGCAATCTCCTTACTGCCCATGATACACACAATGATTTTCATCACATTAGCGAGGAAATAAAAAACAAATAGAAAAAAACAAAATTAAACGAACTCTATTCGCTAAGCTAAAAGAGTTTGACAACTTTTTTTTAGTCTTCCACAGATAATGCTTAGAATTGCTTATTTTTAAACTTGACAAATACAGGCCATTCTGCCAGATTGTACAAATTTTCAAAATGAAATTTAATAAAATAATTGCGAATGTCTCTGAAATAATCGTAAAATAGAAATATAATGCAGACAAATGTGCCGTATAAGTTTAATTAAACAGTAAAATTGGTTTGTAGCCAAGTTTTGAATATAGGAAATAAACCTTGGCTGATTTTACACCTCCTTGGTCTGAAATGATGTACAAGTGGATTCTATATTTTAAAACTAAACTCATAACTCCCTAGGGAGTTATGAAAACCTATAACTCCCTAGGGAGTTATGAAAACCTATAACTCCCGCGGGAGCTAAGTCGGCTATAACTGCCCCAAACGCCTGCGTGTTATAAAACCCTTTCCGAGCAAGTGTGATGAAATAGAATATAATATAATTTTATTGCCATACATTTCTTGTGAAAATAATTTACAGAAAGAACAAAAGGATATTGTAATAAAATTTCAATAGACCTAAAGTTTTTTTTTTGTGGCAAATGGCGCATGCTCAGCATTTCCTGCGAGTGCGGCCAGACCGCGTTTCCACGGAGCTTGTTTTCAGCTGGCCCCTTGCACTCGGTACCACTAACGAAGATAACCAAGGTAGCCAAGATATAAGCCAACAAAGAGTTGTTACTATCTCTTTCTAGCAAAACAGAATTTAAAATGAAGTTTATATGGCCGACGTGTTACATGACGTCACACGGCGTATCGGATCTCTCTGTCTATTAGCTGTCTAACTAGCAGTTTAAAATGCTTTTATCTCCTGTATTTCTAGGCCGATTTTAATTTTAGTTTCATTTTTGGTGATCTCTTTTACGGTATTTTCATATTTTGTTTAGAAATCCTCGCATATTCCCTATTTAGACCGTATTATTATATTCCCTATAAGGTACACTTGAACTCTATTATCCACCAAACCAATGCACTTCTTTACCTATCACTCCTCGCTGTTCGCAATGCAAGGTCTCACTTCGTGTGCAAATATCTGAAAAGGATCTATCTAACTGACTAAGTGAATGTAAACATGGTACCTATCACAAACCGAGCTGCTTCGTCGAGAAAATATGTGACCAAAATCAAAATAAACGCACTAATATGTTATCAATACGCTCAGACTGAACGACAATTTGCTGGTTAATATCTCGCTGTCGAATTGGGAGGTAAATTGTTTAAGAGAATGAACCTAACTGCTCGGCTGCGTCACGGCGCCGGCGCACAATGCGCAGTAATTGAATCGCGTCTCGAGCGTGTCGTGCGCTGCCCTTAAACAATAATCCCATTACATTTTTTATAATCCAAGCGTAATTTAGGGACAATGGACAGGATGACGGGTCATTTCATATAATGCCTTTGTTTACATACAAACTGCTCTGTATGTATAATCTTGTTTAAGGTCTCATGAAAAATATATTCCACTGTTTCAATGTTTTGAGTTATCTCCTAGAAAACACATATGATTCGTAACTTCTTTAACACAAAGTAAAGTATGGGGCTGGGAGACCGAGTGAAGTTCGGGTTAGGAACGATTCTTTTCGAGGATGAAAACTTGACCAAATATTGTTCATCCCCCAATTTCCATCATTATCATTAGAGCCGTTTTCCAAACACATACAGGGTGTCCCAGAACTTTAGGTAAATAATAAGGGATAAGGAAGCCCTTTCCTTACCGGTCCAGAGGCCACAATATAGATTTAACCTTTTAATCTGTTACTTAGTCAAAGACGGTAAGGAACTGGTAAAGAACGCAACCCGCGGCACACCTTTGCCTCCCTTGGCTAATAATGGCTCTTAAGAGATTCCTAAACTTGATATCCAATCCTCGTAACGGAGAAATGTTTTGCATAAAAGCATCATACCAAAATATTATCACATTCAAAATAAATCCATACTTTCTAAGTTACGTGTAAATAACTAACCTAACCTTAATCTATACATTACGTAACTGTCTCCGGCATGGTTTCTGGCTTGTTAGTGGATTTAGCGAGTTTAGAGATCTTGTAAGTGAGAGAATATGTATTATTTATTATTTTATTGTTATTTATTTTAACCACTATACCACATCAACATAAGTAAATGAATGTTACCCCAGACTATAAGTTGGACTGACCAACCGAGAGCAAGGCATCTATCTATCTTTCAACATGAAAAAGTAAGCTCTGTTCTAACACGATAAACCTTAAGGCCATAATCAGTCTGCATTGCATTGCATATGTAGATATTAATTAATACGTTTTGTGATTATAAAACAGTATAAATTTTGACCTACATTTTGGTTTAAGTAAATGAAATTAGAGATTATAAAGTTATAATATTTTAGTTCAGATAAATTCTAAGTCATTGTGGGGTTTTTGGAGCTGTAGAAAAACAGCCGAAACATAGACACGTTATTATGTCCTAGTCCCTTAACCGTTTTACTGAAGATTCCTAATTAGTAACAATATGAAGCGCAACCTTCCCCTATCACTCAAGCGAAAACTCGTCAACATGTGCATTCTGCCTGTCCTAACCTACGGTGCCCAAACATGGTCACTCACAGAGAGTCAAAAGTCCAAATTGAAGGTTTGCCAACGAGCAATGGAGCGCAGTATGTTAGGTGTCAAAAGGACAGATCGCATCCGGAACACCACACTACGCTCCAAAACACGCATAGCTGACGTAGGAGAAAAAACCGCCAGGCTTAAGTGGGATTGGGCCGGTCACGTCTGCCGCATGCACCCGGACCGGTGGGCTAGCGTAGCCACCAAGTGGGTGCCGCAAAATGGGCGGCGTAAACGGGGCAGGCCTAGACGGAGATGGCGGGACGACTTGGACGCATTCCTCAACAACTGGCCGGAAGAGGCACTAAATAGGGACTCATGGAGATCAAGGGGAGAGGCCTTTGCCCAGCAGTGGGACACTAATACAGGCTAGGAAAAAAGGACATTTAGGACCTAACGCAAGTAGCACCCAAGGTTCCTTAGCCTTATTAAGCGTCAGCGTCGTTATTGGATATACTTACGTATATTAGACCTCTGTGGGAAATAAGCCAGCTTTAAATACGGTACGGTATAAACCCAGCTTTTTGTGTATAAGTATTAAAAAGATAAAAGCATCCGTTATAATAGCGACCTCTCCTTTCAGACCCGATAGGTATCTTTTAAACGTTCTAACAGATTTTCATGAAACTTTGCTTAAACCATGACGTTAAACTGGCTTTCTTCTTAAACAGATTATTCGGTGCTCCCGTTTGGGGTTAATGCCATTTTTTTTTATTTTTTTTTATTTTTTTTTTATGGCATAGGGAAGGCTAACGAGCACGCAGGCCACCTGATGGTAAGTGGAAACTATGACCCATAGACATTCACAAGACTGCAAGCCTAAGACTGCAAATGCGCTGCCAACCCTGAGGACTAAGATGCAATGCCTCTATGCTAGTCATTACACCGGCTGTCTTATTCCCAAACCGGAACACAACAATGCGAACACTGCTGTTTGGTAGGTTAATGGATAAGATGGTGATAGCGATCCGGACGGACCCCGCACAAGGTCCTACCACCCGCAAATATAGACAGATACACATATAGACGCATTAAATAACCCCTGTTTTTGCGTTGGGGGTTCAAAATTATGCACTCCTACGATACGCCTCACGTCTTTGGGGTAACATGTCCCCGGCGCCAGGGCCCCGCTTGAACTCTGCGACGTTAAGTTATAGAAACTACGGATTATTCCGAGAGCTCCATTAAGTGTATTATTACTAATAGTTCTTCATATAGGACTAAACAGTTTTTTATCACATGCGTTTTTAACAAAATCCGGTGTTTTATTTTTAAACGTTTATACTTATTATCAGTAAAGCTGCAGTGAACCAACCGTCTCTGAATATCTTGAACTTTTTTATTGTAGGTACTATATAAACAAAGATTTTGAGTAGGTAGTTGCATTCTGTTGAAAGCGATCCAATCAGCTTGATGGCCGGTGGAGGCCGTGCTATCTGTTACCAACACATACCTAGATAATTATTTATTTATTTAATCTTAGTACTTTAAATCTATACATATAAAATGCTTTGTCCTGAATGACTGAATGACTGACTGGCGGATCAACGCACAGCCTAAACCGCTGATCGTAGATATCTGAAATTTGGAGGGTATGTTCTTTGTATGACGTAGGCATCCCATAGGATTTTCCGAAATTGTACCCGTAAGGGGGTAAAAAAGGGGGGCAAAGTTGGCATGGGACAACGTGATTCCTTGGTCCAATCTACTACAAATTTTGCATACACATTCTTTAATAGAATTGATGGAAGATGCGTTTCGTATTTTATTGAAATTAATTCCCCTAAGGGGGTGAAAACGGGATAGAAAGTTATTTAGGGGGTTATTTCCTTCGAAGTTGATATCAATACTCATTATTGCTTTTCATTTACATTACATTCTATTTTGTCACATGTTTAAAAACTCAATCCGATTTTATTCAAAAAAGGTTGAATTCACATAAAAGCTTGGTGCAATGCAAATACCCAAAACTGAGTCTAAAGATTCCAAAGGTACATAGGTTCCTTATGAGGTCTAGGGGAGCAGTAAGGAAGGATTTCCGAAAAATCGACCTCCAACGGGAAGAAGTAATCGAGCGGGAGTAAAGGGAAACGAATTCTACGCGAACGAAGTCGAATTACAAATAAAAAATAAAAGTATGGCAAATCTACCACGTGAACTCAGCATAAACATCAAGTTAGTATTTTGATCCGTGGAAAGCCGTGACGACGTCGAAACGTGCCGTTCCGAGTGGCAACAAATAACAAGGGACGCGATGTGCCTGCGCGTCGACGTCGGACGATTGGTTCAAATCAGACACGAAAAGTGATAAAATCGGGAAGTTTAATTAACTGAGCTATAAAATGACACTTGTTCCACAATGTACGATCAACTTAATGGATTCCCAGACTATTACGAAACTGTGTCAAAGTGACGTAATTAATGCAATCCAAAGAGAATATTATATCCGTGTAGAGCGACATAGTTCCATAGTGGTACTGATCTCTCAAAGGTGGTGAAGCGACAAGGTACCAAAGTGTGCGGTTACTTATAAGGCCGATAACTTAATTTTTTTAAATTTCTGAGTTCAAGCAAGACCTGAATAAAATTACCTATGCATAAAAATAGTGCATGGAAAAGTCTGTTTTAAGGGTAACATGTTTATGATTGATTTCGTAAAATCGGGAAGTTTAATTAAGTGAGCTATAAAATGAGTAATGACACTAGTTTCACAATGTGCGGTCAACTTAATGGAATTTCTGGACCTCTATGAAACTGTCAAAGTGAAGTAATTAATGAAATCCAAAGAGAATATATCCTATTTCTCTTAGAGCGTGTCTTTGACATAGTTCATAGTGGTCCACTGATCTCTCAAAAGTGTTGATGCGACAAGGTACCAAAGTTTGCAGCTAATAAGGGCGACTGTCCTTAAAATATTTAATTTGCTTCATTAACGGCCTATTTATTTCTGAAAGCAAGACCTAAATAAAGTTCACCTAGGTATATATATTTATATAGATAAAATAACTGTATGGAAAAGTCTGTTAAGTCTGTTTTAAGGGTAACATGTTAAGGACAGATTTCGTAAAAGTATAGGACGATGTCGAGTAGTACAGGCGATTTGAAAACTTAACATATAAGTAAAATATTTGTACTTGAGCTACTATAATGAGCGTTGCCATGGAAATAAGCCGCAGACGCACAGGGAGCGGGGGCGGCGTGGTTCCCAGTTAGTGATGTGCCGTGGGAATATTCCCGGGAATGGGAATTTTCCTATGGGGAATATTGCAATACAGATTGGGTTTTTTTTTTTTATTAAACTTATTAATAATGAAGTACTCAGCAGAATTAAATGACTTTTGCTAAAAACCTCGTGTTTTTTTTTATCATAGTCTTTTTTTTAACGGTGCAGTACGAATGCATAAAAAGTTGTCAGATTCGTCCTAGTATTTATATCGTAATAAGTACTGCAAAAACCAAAGTACATGATTTACTGTGACTTTTAATGAAACTGTGATGATTTGTATAGTTATTTCTAATAAAAAAAATACCTTTCAAAAAATGTTTTATTCAACTTTCCTAGTTATTATGTGAATATTCCTGGGAACATTGGGAATATACCCCGGAAATATTGGGAATGTTCCTGGGAACATTGGGAATTTACTTTCGCAAGTGAGTTACACTATTTAATGACAAATAGTTCAATGAATAACGTTTTGATATAATCCTCAAACACACAATATGTGAACCTATACACTTTCAAAATTCCCTAATGTCCCCTTTGTGTGGGAATATTCCTGGGAATATTCCCGAGAATTTTCCCACCTAGGGAATATTCCCGGGAACGGCATATCACTATTCCCAGTGCGACACCCACATTACTTACATTCGTAAGAATTCCGCGCCGCCTCCGCTTTGCGGCTTAACAGTTCTATAACCACTGTTGAAACATAGTTATGTACGGATATTTTTAATGATAATGGGGTGTAACATTGTCATTCCAACTTTTAATATATTGTCAGAAATGTTTAAAATACATTCGGAATATGTGTTAAATACTGTCCGTATTCCTTACCCGGTATTTCATTTATATTAAGAAGTAATTCTAATTATATTTATTTAAATTGCATAGCAAAACTACTATGTTTTGTGGAATCAATATGGGTGCTTGTAATACCTGGAATATATATATTTATTTATTTATTTATCTTGTAAATCGGTTATGTGCACTCCGCTTCTCAATTCGTTTGTACTTTTTATTTGTCTGATTTTTACAATATTTATTCCATGAGTTGGGTAGGTATCTCATGGGTAGCAATATAAATACACACTCTATCTTCCTATTACGGTTCAGACTGACAGACAGATGGACAGAGGACTGAGGAGGTTTAGTAATAGGGTACCGCTGGCATTCTTTTGGGTACAAAACCCTAATATATGAATTCCGAAGTAAAATTGACAAACTATTAACGCCACTCAAAATAATAGCAATGGCTCTGAGGGTCATTAACTTGTTACCATAGATATCAAAGAAAGTATACAAGAATACATAGCCTTTGTTAACCGGTGTAATGTTCATTACGCTCGCAGAAAAAGTAATGTGAGTAGGAAACGGTAGGTGAAGCTCAGGATTCAATTTAAATTAAAATTTAGTTTCGTCACTCGTATCTTAAAAGCCATTATTTTGTGACACTGTCGTAAATAGTTAGTTCAACCAGTCCATTATGTTTATGTACAGTCGAATTCATAAATTTGTATATACACTTTAATCTCTGTGATAATTCATATACGGCAGTTTGAACATGACATTAAGTAGACAAGGTACTAAAGTGTATACATATTTATAAACTCGACTGTACTAATACGCGGTAAAATTAGTGTGCTAAGCCGACCGGGACAATGTCTCTCTGATTAGGCTTTGTCATTTAACAGCTAGTCTCGTCTTACTAACGGTTGGAGTAAATTCGTTGGTAGGAAGGTAATCTCAGTAATAGGTGCAGCCATTTGCACGTAATCGTAGATGCCTTATTGTATTACGAGTGGCATAACACATGTGTGACTGAACCGTCGCGAACCAGATATCAAGTTGGTTACCTAGATAAAATATCAGGTACTAATTCTATGTGTAAACCCATTTCTTGCCTTGTTATCGTTATTTCATAACAACGAAATCTCTGTAAATATTTTCTAAGAAAATATACGAAATGGGGTAGAGTTTTCGCATGGCATTGAAAGTAAATCAAATCGAGTTGCCCAATTTTACAATGTCAAACGAAAACGTCTGCCGTCCAGGGACCATAAAGCTGGCAGCAGTCCATAAAACTTGCAAAAAAACTAGAACAAATAAATGCCTGTCGTCTGTTTTGTCAAATCTGTGCGGTACGTGCGAGCTCGCCGGGCACGGACGGAGCGCGAGCTGATTTTATAGCGTCATAAAATCTTGTGAACGCGTCCTTAAATCACAACGCTACGTCGTATTTCATCGTTTCGGTTGTCAATGTTTATTTTATATCATATTTTACAGATCCCTCCTGTATAAATCACGCTCGGATTGATATACATTAAGGTCACGTACTTTTGGCAGAATCGCTTAGTTCCCCGCGCTCTCCCCGCCGCGCCATGTTGACACATGGCGGCCAGGACCCTGATATATTGTGTAATTGTTTGCCTAAGTTCTGTATTACTTTCTGCTTGTGACGCCGTCACAAGTATCGATTTGACAACATTTCAAAGCAAAGGATTGAATCTAAGTTCGTACTTCGATTAAAGTTCAAACATTATTTTGTGCTAATGTTAGTCAATGTAATGTAAACTTTGAATTCACCCACGTAGGTTATGTTTCTGTGGTTAAAGCATTTAAATCACTCAGTTTATAAAAAAAAACAGAGCATTTATGGGGAACATCAGTTGGTAATCCATCATGTCATCGATATATTGCACCTCATTCAACTTTAATCTGTAATAATTTGATTTCAGAGGGGGTCTTTCCAAATCTTATGAAATAGGTATTGTAAATCTTTCCAAATCTTTTTAAATGGGATGAGATGAGTGATTTAACGAATTTCCATTCCATTTCTATTCTACCTGTTCTTTGAAGTTAAGGTTAAAAGATATGTTAGGTCAATTCAATAAAAATAAACTGCATAACAGTAATATCAGTGCGGCTTCACTGGAGGATGATCCACAAATGGTGCAGCATCTGTACTCATTGAATATATGTATAGGATTTGGGAGAAATCTTGAGGTGCAATAGGATTTTTTGTGACATTTCCAAAGCTTTCCGATGAGTAGATCATGCGACTCTTTTTTTTAAATTAGAACATTATGGTTTGGCTAACAATTCTTTACAACTTATGTCTTCATATCTTAGTGATAGAACACAATCAGTTTTTGTACACCAAATAAATACATTTCATTGGAGCAGCAGTTGAATTAGGTGTGCCTCAGGGCTCTTGACTTACCACACATGGTAGATAAACTTTGTGATATTGTGCTATTTGCCGATGTGACAACATTAATTTGCAAGGTAGAACGAAAGCCGTCAATAACAGTAAGATAAACGACATGCTAGGTAAAGTACCTAAATGCTAGTAACAATTTGCAACTTAATGGTAAGTACACTAAAAAGTTCATTTTGCCTAATGTTAGACCGGTAGAATATAGTATATTTCTAAATGACGAAGCATAAATCCCTACGAAAAACGCCTTATCTGCCATTTACAACCACTCGTCATTTAGAAATATACTATAATATTTTTTTGTATATACAAAAAATTGCAATTAAGTCACAATATAGCAGTATTAGCAGGTAAATTCGACTGACTGTTGAGTTTCTTTCGGCGTTTCTTCTTTGCAGTGGTCCCCTCTTGGGGTGCGCTGGTAGATTTTTGACAGGTAAAAGTGCCCTTGCGGCCTATATACTGAATAAACATGTTTTTTTAAATATTTTATCTTTTTTATTGTATCTTGCATGTTATATTAGACGGTGATAGACAGTAAACTCGTACATATTAACTGGTCTTAGGAATTGGTATGTGATGTTTTCATGTTCAATCGCATTTACCAAGACGTATATTACATTTCAGTCCATTTAAAGCGAATACGTCTGTGCGGTTTCTAGTTAATTTGTCACGGAGCGTGACACGATCTTCCGGAGATTGCCCACTTTACCGGATTGCGACGGTAACTAGGAAGCTATTCATTGATTCTCCTCGCCATTCATCGTTCTTTCAAGCAGTCAAATGTAATCTCGACGCCATTTTTAATTTGTCAAGGAGCCGTTAGCAGGCTTCAGTGTTTTAATTTGTTACATTTCTTAAGAATATTGCTATAAATTATAAATTACAACACTTTATTAGATAGGAATAAATGCACGCATCAAAAATGTCTAAGGATCAAATACACAGAAATATTGCCAGATATCGAAATGTAGCGATATTTTTGATTCTTGGACATAACCATATATCCCCACTACCTATTACTATGTTTATTGGTTCCTTATAAGCTTCCTGATTCAAAAACGATGAACACCATACAACATATATATGCCCTAAAACATATGTAGTTCTGTTCTGGGCATATATGAGCTAAGACTGTTCAGCGATTGATCCTATCTGATAAGCCCCCTCCCTATATTTCGGGTGTCCCTCGGAATCTCTAACCGTCATTTGTCCTAATGCATCGTTTGTCCGAATTATCATTTGTCCTAAACTGGTTTTCAGCTGATTGTGAGTGAGACAACTTTTTAAATTTAGGGTTGCATTATAAACAACAATAAAATGTTTCTAAAATCAGCCGGAAATGACTTTAGGATAAATGGAAATTCGGACAAAACATGCATTAGGACAAATGACGATTAGGGTTTCCATAGGGGAACCCATTTCACTATCGTGACAATAGTAATGACATGTGACAATTCGGTATACGGTATTCGGCAAAGTTATGAAGTTTCTACATTAATTACTGGGTTTTGTACTCTTCACCGAAATTGATTTGGAAACAGACCATTTATACCAGGATGACAAATAGGCACAATTTCCTAAGCACAAAAGGGATAAGTTCGCTTTTGTACATATGTTTTATATTAATTTTATTGGTCTGGTTTTATTTATTTATTTTAGTAGAACCAACAGCTAACAATTCTGATAGTAACTTAAATAGAGGTACATAGCCAATTACAGGAACTCACAAATAGATACAATTTAAGAAACATATACCTTAGTGACACGCACAACAGTGTCACAACCAAATAAACATTAAAACAATAAACCAATGCACACATACGTAAGACCTAAACTAACTAAAAGAACTGTGAACATTCATAACATGCTCGACCCACTAAGCTCGCTTATTAGTTCGCAATTTGAAGATCGCTCTTTGAAAACACATTTTAGTTTATTTTCGCCTCACAGAAGGTATAACACAGTTAAAAAATATATCAATATCAAATTCTCTCGTCAAATTATTTATTTATAGCACGGTTAAGAAAACTATGAGGGAAAAAGTGTCTTTTGGACGAAGAAGGAGTAACGAAGGATTGTTCCCGGTGCAATTCAGGACAGTCAAGAAGTTTTTCTTTAATCAGAATAATCAGCCAAATACACTCAAGCGAACGGAGTGTTGGACGGCTGGTTAGGATCGCGGGGAGCCGCTGGATGCAAGCGGCTCAAGACCGTGACTTGTGGCGCTCTTTGGGGGAGGCCTTTGTCTAGCAGTGGACGCCCCCGGGCTGATGATGATGATGATGACTCAAGCGAAAACTCGTTGACATGTGTATTCTGCCTGTCCTAACTACCGTAGGTTAGGGCGACAGGCCCAAATATGGTCACTCATTGAGAGTCAAAAGTCCAAATTGAAGGTTTGCCACCGAGCCATGGAGCACAGTAGACATGTTAGAGCGTAGCCACCAATTGGGTGCCGCAAAATAGCCGACGTAGACGGGGCAGGCTTAGACGGAGATGGCGGGACGACTTGGACGCCTTCCTCAGCAACTGGCCGGAAGAGGCACCTAATAGGGACTCGTGGAGATCAGTGGGACACTCATAAAGGCTAGAAAAAAAAACCAAATACAAAAATACATTATTTTTTTTCAATAAATAATTTAAACAGCTTATTATATTACCTTATATTATATAATATATTACCTTACGTTACTCAGTTTTAATACGAATGGAGGGTAAATAAACAAACAAAGGAATTGTGCTTACATTTTATAATATAGAAAGTAAAAAATATTGTATAAGTATGCGTAGGCGAGGACACTAAATCTATGGCAGCTGTGAATAGCCACGCTTGAAATTCGCAAATAAATTTCAGCGCTATAAACGTAAATAAAACGTATAAGCGTAAATAAAAGCGTATTACGCTGCTGATAACGTTTTCGAGAATAATAAATTTGTACGAGTTGCATTGGGGCGCACGTGCGCGGTAACAGACGGTCGTTCCGCGCGGCGCACAATCTACACCTGCAGATGCAACGAACACAAAGAGGCGATGTTTTCCGCGAGGAGGCCCGCCCGGATTACGGCCGGCCATCTGCCGCGCGGGACAATCAGCCTAACGAGCGCCGCTCGCGAGCCGGATTAAAGCCTAATACCGCTGCGAACAATACCGTCGACGCCCTTTATCAGTTACACTTAGACGTTAACAGATAGCTCGTGTCGCGACGATGGCCCTTCTTGTTTACGGCTAATCCTAAGTGGATTACTTCTGGCGACGACGGACCGGCGAGCGCCGCGCTGGGACGGGACGTGACGACGTAATCAACCATTCTATTTGTTTAATGCGGCTTGTGTAGCGATTTAAGTGTTAAGAATTGTAGTTTCATCATCGAATAAGACTTTCAGACAGGCAGACAAGACAGCCCGAAGACAAACCTTTGCGGGCCTAGTATGGCTGCGTCTATATCACGCGTCAAATGTGGATAAAGCATCCGTCACTGTCGTACTTATTTACGTGTCAGAAAGTGACGGATGCCTTATCTAAACTTTGTTACGCGATAAACGTAGCCATATTAGGAGCCCAGGTGGCGTCTATTACTATAAAACAGCTGTTACGACATGTCGCATTTTGCCAATTAACTATTGAACATGAACCAGCGCGTCTATTCTAGGCGATAAAATCCAAATCGTTTTTGACTCGGCCGCCATTACTTTCAGGTAAATAAGAGCTATCAATATAATAGCTATCGTGTCCAATAGAGGCCTAGAATTATTTCCAGAATGTTACGTGGACCCAATATTCTAAAGGTTAATCAACCAAGGGCCGTATTAATAAAGTCATCTTGACTGTGAGCCCCGTCACAAGATACGTCAAAGTAAACGCCAAACCATAGAACGCTGTCATTTTTGACGCATCTCGATACGAGCATTAGAGTCGAGATCAGTTTATTAATACGGGCCTTGGTGTACTTTCCATCCATCTTAAATCTTAAGGGTGCGGCTCCATGAGGCGGAGACGAGCAGAGAGCAGTTTAGTCTTAGGCTTGCAGTCTTGTGAATGCGAATGTCTATGGGTCACAGTTTTCACTTACCATCAGGTGGCCTGTGTGTTCGTCAGCCTTCGCTATGCCATAAAAAAAAAAAGAGCGCAGCGGAGCTGTGCCGATATTAACCAATGGACTCTAAGCTATCGTCCGAAGGCTTGCTCGACGTGACCGCAATAACCTTCTATTGGTTAATATTGGCGCAGCTCCGCTCGTCTCCACCTCCGTGAAGCCGCAGGCTAAGTGTAAGCCAACTTCTTAAATGTAAAAGATAACTTGAAATTAGCCACGTATTAGTGTATTTTGTCACCTTTCCCTAAAACCTCTTTATTGAAAACTGGCGGACGGCCTGAAATTGAAATGGTTATTGACATACGAAAACCAATTATAAACTATTCCTAGCAATAAACTTTGTTGACCCGTTCAGATAAATAGAGCTCGGGGCATATATAATATTAAAGTGGTATTTTTATGAACCGGCGCGGGATACGGTTAAACAGTGCAATATAAAAGCCAAGGTTTATTTGTTTAGCTCAAATCAAACGATGATTAATGATATACCATGATAAATCCCCCACAACGAACGGCTATGAAACCAACGTTGGAAGTTCTTACCCCACGCACGATTCCTACGAGTAAGTATCAAAGATTCTTGTTTACAGTACAACTGTAACACGTTTTATTTTGAATGTTGGAACAGAATAAAAACAACTTGATAAGGCTCTAAATGTTTCTTTGATAATGGGCGTTTTAAGGATACAACGAAGAAAACCTATCACGTCAAACATTTTAATTCAAATTATGGGTATTGAGAGCCCGATATTGTGTCTTGTCGTGGGTTACGAAGTGTTTGGCTAATAAGGTAATAAGTAATTTTGTTTATCGTGTTGTTTGTTATTTACATAAGTATTATATGATATTAAATAAATTATTAACCTATGTATCAATTATGTAATCGAAAAAGTACATTGACGTTACTATTTACATTTCTATACTAACTTAACTAAAGTAACTACACTCAGGAGCAAAAAAACCGGGTCAGAGTGCGTTTTTCATACAAATGAGACTATTTCGAAGCGTTGGTTAATCGCCAGGGGTTGTTTTGAGTGAGTTTTAATGGTGGATACTGCGAGGTTCAATAGAGGAGGTCAAAAGTTCTTAAGATGCCTAACTGATCGCACAACCAGTTAACACCACAGCGGGAGAGTTTGGGTCAGCACTTGGATTTCCTTACATTTGAACATGCACAATTCCGGCGTTAACCACAGATTCATTCATTTGGGTATCCTAGGCACTCTGGAAGTCCCGTATCGATGCTCGGGGTATTCATCATCAGATTTCAATAAAAGCATTCCCTGGCAAGGAACCAAGGCTTCGAAATAGCTTCTTTAGTATGAAAAACGCACTCTGACTCGTTTTTATTGCTCCTGAGTGTATTATAAGTAATGAAAAGTGCATTTTATTGTTACTTGTACACACTTGATAAAGGTACAAATTAGGTTGAAATAACCGTCTATGCCACGGACTGTATTAACGTTTGGACCTTTCCCAACCGTGCACGGTGACCAGGGCTCGGAATCCTGTTTTTTTTTTAACTAGCTCGTCAGAAACTCTATACATTTCAAATAGAGCATTTTCATTTCAATTCCGCTCGCTTCGGTTTTGATCAAAGAACAAAATAAAACTGTTCCTGCTCGAAATACCGTTTAATTGCGCTCGCTAATATGTTCGCACGCCCACCACCACCCTTCTTTCGTCTTTCCTACTATTATCTTAATATTTTCGCTTGTTCAGCTTGAAGTCAAGCAGGCCTTATCATTTTAAAGACCCACAATCATCAGCCATCATAACACTCGCGAATTTATTCCGCTCCGCAGCGAGCTTTTACAAAGAACCTAGTTCAGGCCCATACTCGTAATTAACCGGTATTTTTCGAAGCCCTGACCGATTCCCAGTCGCTTGCCTAAGTACCTACACATGCGCCCCACAACGGCACTAACCCAGCATACCAACCTATACCGACCTGCGAAGGTTTTCTTCGATCTGTTTCTCGGAGCGGAAATCTCTGAGGCTCACGTTAGATTTGGTCGACCACAGCCTGTAAAGCTGTTGTTTATTTACCGTCGACTTGAGGTAGTGTTGGTATAGTGGCCACTTAAATATGCAGCTAGGCATATCTGGCTGCAGTGAACGTACGGCAATTGAACCAGTTTCAACGTACTTGAGGAGCAGCTACTCGTATTATGTAATTTAAAGTCGTTCTACTGCAGTAAAAAACTTTGTAAATTCGAAGACTGCATAATTTCTAGGAAAAAACTTTAGTAAGAGCTGGCTTTTCTATCGCCAGATTTGTACTGAGCTCGAACAATTCTTAAAAAATTACAAAACATGCAGCAGTTTGGTAATAAAAAAAAACATAACTCAAATATACAATAAAAATAAAGTTTACCTAATCATTAATATGAATATCAGTCTTCGTGTCGGCTTTTATGATCCTATAACTACCTAAAAGGTGCCAACGGGACCCTATAACTTAGGCTTCGCTGTACGTCCGTCTGTCTATACGCGGGCTGTATCTTATGGAATGTAACAGGCAGACAGTTGATATTTCCACAAAGGCAGTAAGATACGTTAAAGGGTACCGAACCTTTCACGCGCGAGTCCGACTGTAGGTACCAGGTAGCTGACCATGAAAACTAACTTCGAAACATTTAGTATCCAAATTCAAGTTATGCAATCCTAGCCCGCATAATGTATCAAGTGTGAACAGTTAGTTGGGTAGTGAATGGCCACTCGAAAGGAGGAGGCTCGTTAGCCTGCACGCGTGTTCTATTCCGACTAGTTTCATTATTAGTTCCATTGATGGAACTAGTTGGACTTTTTTTCCCAGTAGTTACATTCAACGAAGGGGGTTTCGTTAATGGAAATACCTGGACTTATTCCAAGTAGTTACATTAATAATGCAGAGTTAATTTAATGAAACTAAATAGATTGTACCTAAGCTATCACAGTGCGTTTCTTATAGCATGGTGATGTCTCAATGGGACATTGGGAATTGTAAAACCTAATTAAATAGTCCAGGTAATTCTACTGGGGGAAAAAAGTCCGACTAGTTCCATCAATGGAACTAATAATGGAACTAGTTGGAATAGACCGCAAGCGTCACGGCGGGCGGCAGCGGGCGGGTCCGGCGGCTGATCCAGTTACGGTGAACTGGCGCGCTCCGCTATTACCATCTCATTACCATACGCAAACATTAGTTTCACATCGGAAGGGCTTAGCGGGACCGCTGTGCCAACAAGCTAAGACTCTCCAGGGCACTCAATGCACAATTATTATTGTACTTAGCTATTGTCTGCGCAAACACCGGCTGTTTGCCGAGCAAACGTAACGGAGCACAGAATAAGATTACCGCTTGAGCTCGACTGCGTGATTCATCGTGCTGCGTGAATTGCTACAATTTTAGGAATCATTAATTTAACATTTGTTTGTAGTTCCTGTCTAAAGCGTACTCAAATAGGTAACAAGCCAATTATAATACTTTGATCTACATATACTCACGCCTTGATTCCCAGAGTGAGGTAGGCAGAGCTACAGAATTACCAAAAACTCTAAAAACTTGTTGATAATTATGTAACCATATTTTGCACATATTAGTATTAAATATTTGTTTACAATATTCACTCCATATTGAGTTCGTAATGGCTCTTAAATTAAACCGCGTGGTAGCTAGGCAAATATTGAATGATTACTTACCACCACCCCCACACGATTTAATCCTCAAAGACATCAGCAGCGAGTCAGAATTGCCATTTATGTGTATAAAGCATGTTATATTCAAACCGGATCACTTTCAATACTCCGGTAACATTATTAAAGAATATTAAACATTATAATATTGTAACTCAGAGAGAGCAACTCGCCCTACAACCCGACGGCCATATTATTAATCGGTGAGTTTAAGTTGTCCTGTCAGAGCGTACAAACAATATTTTAGGGCGTGCACTCACAAATGCTTAAATACGATTCACAAACTGATTCATTTCACAAACATATAATTTTGGAAAACGCTTTTTTTTTCAAACTGTACTTGTGACAGGTTTTTTTTTTAAACTAACCGAACCTAACCTATTGAATTCTACAAGATGGACCAGAAATAAATCCTGAAATATTAACACTTTCGGAAAAAATGTTGTTTTTAGCAAGTGTTTGGATACCGTTTGATCCACTTGCTCGATTGAACGTTCGCCATCAAATCATTAAAAAAAAAATAGAATGACACGAGGGCGTCATACACTACACATACAACACCACTCATAAGCTCAACAGACAGTTTTTGTTTATTACCTTCATCACCTTTATTTAACAAACGTCAGCTAAAACACTCCAAACCCACGGTTTCCTAGTTCCGCAGGAAATTCAACGGAGCAACGAACAAGTTGTGGCAGGTAACAGAGTTTCGGCTGATGTAATTAGGAAATAACACAATTTATACAATACAGGTAAGGGTTATGCCTGGAAGGTAACAGAACAACAAATAGGCACGCGGTTGTTATTAACGATGCGATGTTAATAATTCATGATATTGGTGTTATAAAGTAAACAATACCAATTTGAGCTTTAATTGAAAATGGACCGAGTTCGGGTTATTCTTTGAATTTATCTCCGGGCGGGGGCCGAGGTGGCAGGCGCGGCGACGCGTTGTTCGGATAAAGTTTATTTTATAGCTTAAGTGAGAGCATTAATATTCATTACTGGAGCGAAATGAACTAACTTTATTATATAATAGAGATCAAAGAGTGGACGTGGTTGAGGCGGCGCTCGGCGATCCGGGCCGGCCGTTCAGGGGCCGTAGCCAAGAGGCAAACGTAACGTTTTTTTTCTATCCCTCAAAATGTAGGGGAATGTCGTCCCGTACATTTTGAGCGATAGAAAAGAAAAAAAATAGTACCGTTATCATCTTGGCTAGGGTCTCACGGTCCGATCGGGCGTGTTTAGTGGTCACGATCCTTGTATTGTCCGTAATAATTTGGGAATATTTATAAAAGTAAATTAACAATTAACAAACAAAAATCAAATATATTATTTTATTTTTAGATTAACGCTTTGTCTAGTCAACTATGTTTATAACAAACTAGCTGTTCCCGTGCCCACTTCGTTGGGCATTAATCTTTTTTTTTGGGTTATGATATAGCCTATGACACTCGCAAATAACGTGGATTTTTATCGGTAAAAGAATTTACAAAATCGTTTCAGAGATTACTCCTTACAACGTCAGAAACTTTAACTTTTTATAGTATTATAGTACAGATGAAGTTTCATATTAAAGGAGGAAAGCTAATGCGTGTTTATGAATAAGAGGTTTAGATCAATTGTTAGATTGGTACCCTCATCTGTTATTTGCCGATGACAAAGATTATATTCAAGATGGATTGTCCTTCTGATTGATAAATCACCAAATATAAATGGCTGTAGACCATTTTGCGTGCCTATTGAAAATTAGCTGAGAAAATATCACGCAATATGTTAGAAAAATAAAGGCAAAGTACAACTATTAGGTATTTTAATGAATGGGTGAGCAAGTGCTATTATAGTATCCTCATGAGTACCATGTTTCTTTTTTTTGTAGAGTTATATTATTCTCTAGCCAACAGAATTAGGTTGCCTTAGCAAAAGTTTGTGACACTCATGGTGGCTTGATTTTAGATTTTAAGATTTGAGCGCGAGTGTGGATACTTGGAGAGATACAGAGAAGCGTAGAGCGCTTGCGCACCACTCTTTGCGACAGACATAATATTATATGTAGAGAGGCTTGATGTATACCTACGCACTTTTGACGAATCATAATAAGTAGGGTAAAAAAATCAAAGACGGAATAAAAATATATTAATATCACTATGCATTTATTTAATCTGACTTTCGCCTACATTTAATCCATGGAGCAAGCTTACACGATCGAAAAACCTCCTTTTGAAAGATTTACATTATCATTTACAGAACGCAAAATCATTTTATTTTATTATAATATTTTTATATTTAAGTCTAACTTTAATACAATATTTATTTAACTAATGGAGCGCGCTTACACGATCGGAAAAATCTTTTTTCAGGAGAGAGTGGATAAATATATCACTAATATGTGTTTCTCAATTTAAAGCAATAATGCTTTACAGAATCAAGAGCAGGTGAATAAAATGAGGCAATACAACTCTCTGCATCCCGTTTTATCGCATGGAGTGGTGCGCGCAAGGCTTCTTTGTCACGCTTTACGCTCGCTTGAAACTTATTTATTTTACAAAATAAAATAAACGCTAAAACTTTAATAAATTTGTTCGTTTATTTCGGATTTAAATTTTAATAATAACTGCTTAAAACCTATTTTGCCTATTTAATATTACTCGTATACGAGTATTAACATATAGTAGGTATCTTGTCGCCTTAGCCCCGAGACTGTTCATGTGAAAGTTCTAACATACCTAGTGTTAAGAGGACAAAGTAATAAATTGTGCCATTATTTATAATGTATAATTTATAATAATATTATAAAGAGGTAAAGTGTGACGTTGTAACGAGTAATCTCTGGATGTACAGAACCGATTTTGAAAATTCATTTACCAATAGAAAGTCACGTTATTTGAGAGTGTCATAGGCTATGTAATTACAAAAAGCCCAGCGAAGTGGGCACGGGAACAGCTAGTTTATAATATAACAACGAGTGGACAAAACAATAAAAGGTGTTACGAGTTTACAATACAATAAGAAACCGCTTTGTTAAACGCCCGGTTGTTTTATGCGATGCTTTTGACGCTTCATTTTACATCAGATAATCTAATTTCCAAACATAGTCTCACGCAGTGAACGCAGCGGTAACCACAGTAATATTTGATGTAAAAATGATGTGCGTCAAACGTATCACGGTTAACGTAGCGTTAGGTATATTTATATAGACGTTATAGGTACCTATATCGGTGAAAACCAGTAGACCTGTGGTTTACCCTTGAAATATCGAAAGTCACTTCATAGAACGTTTCACTTCGCCGAATTTTCATTTCGTCGACAGGCATTTCCACGTGCAGGAGCTTTATTTTTTGGTGGTCACATGTCTAACATAACCTAACTTACGTAACGAATGCTTAAGATAACCTGAAATATAAGGTTTCAGTAGAAATTAGTTTTCGATGAAATGAAATTCGGTGAAATTACAGCAAACAAAAAAAAAGTTTATTTCCCAACGAAGTGGGCACGGGAACAGCTAGTCTATATCTATATCTATACTAATATTATAAAGAGGTATAGTTTGTGACTTTGTAAGGGGTAATCTCTGGATCTACTGAAGCAATTTTGAAAATTATTTAACCAATAGAAAGCGTGGCTTTCTATTGGTTTTGTGAGATGTGAGTGTCATAGGCCTACACGCAAACCCAAAAAAAAAAGTTTATTGCCCAACGAAGTGGCCACGGGAACAGCTAGTTTATTGTAAAATCTTTTAAATGCTTGCCTGCTCTTAAGTGTTTCAGTAATAAATAATTGATATACAAATGTTAATTTAATCCACTACGAATGAGGCACTCGAAATGGAATAGGCAGCAATATGAATGAAGTTATTGTCCCGGCGCGGGCAGCCCGCGCGGCGGTGCCGCCAGCCTCGTCGCTGTTTCTAGATCTGCAATTCTTCATGTGCCCTATCTAAACGAGCATCGTAACGACACACCGTAATCTCACAATGTTATGGCTAAGTCTTCTTCCTGAACAACCAAGAATAAACTCTCAGCCGACGCATCACAGCCTCTTGTCGATTAAGTATTCGCTTTGAGGCGTGGGATGAAGAATATTTTTTGAATAATAACCGCGTAAAATTTATCGATTTTTTTTGCACCTTTATAGTTAAGTACGTCTTTTGTATTCTAATTAAGTTGAATGTTACTTGGTTAAGTATTAGTTTCTTGGCATAAGCTGACTCAGAAGATTCCATATGAAAAATAAGGAAATATAATTGACCAAAAACCCCTTTAATATTTTTACCTTGTAAAACAACGCAACCAAAGGTTATGAAACAGAATTGTTTAAAATCAACAACCTGATAAAGTAAAGGACCGAAAAACTAATACGGTTGAAGTTTTAAAATTTTGCGAATGATCGAGGTGAGCTTCTTGTTTGAAGAATCAACTGAGATGGCGCCGCGGCATTCGAATAATTGTGTGATTGTTTCACGATAACTTGATTATTGTGGATTCGCATAGGGTCTGAAATGTCATAATTATTGTTTGTAATATAATTATTTATTGCTTGGTCGAAAATCATTTGGTCGAAAACGGTTTTCACAATTAAAAGCGTGTTTTTTAAATTGTTATAAAACTAACCTAACTTACCTAAACTACACAAAAGATGTTTATTAAATTCTGTAATATCAGTCTAAATGGATGTTAGATGAAAAGATTTTCGACCCAACAAACGTTAGGACAAACAATCATTAGTCTAGGCGATGCGACGGGCTCCCTTCGCATGCAATTTGGTTATTATTTTATTTATTTTTCCAAAAACAGTGTGGTATATTTGTAATTTAACAATTTGCCAAACGAAAGTTAATTGGCAATTATTGTACTCATGTTTTACTCATGTATGCACCTAATAACTAATTGCTTGACACTTATACCTAGTTACAGAATCATACATGTGGTACAGTAAATAGGCCACATGTATCCGCATAAAAAACGATTTATTTTTTTCTAATGTTAAGTAGTATTTTGTTTCTGTTGACAATATTAAAGTGTTACATTAAATATTCTTATTTTGGAGCATTCAATAATAACTTTTTTAGCCTGATTTAAAAAAATGTTTGTACTGCTACACTTATTTTCCAGGAAAATTGTGTTTGAATATTCGAGGAGTTATGTAAGTCTGCTTGCGGTAATAGTTCCTGGCCGCGGGCTCCGCGCACCGTACGCGGTAAAAAGTTAGCCGAGACAAGTAATAATTTATTCGGAGATTAGCAGAATCTGTCAGAGGGTTACAGAGTCTGAGGGGGAATTCATGAGCTCTGTTCGAAACGAACAACTAGTTTAATAAGTTTATCTGCTTTAGTTCCTATGCATTTGATCCACGCCGCTTACTGCTCCACGCCGCCGCATTCACCAGCTCTACTTAATCCTTCGTTAACTCACGAGAAGATATACTAAGGTGTGAATTTTAAGGGTTACATCAGCGGCCAGTACCTTAATTTCATACATTTACCTTGCCGAACTTTATATGTGGTGAAGGCAGCGGAGGAGAAGGCTAAAATTCCGTTTAATTAGATTTCTTTTTCTTTTCCAAAAAGGGAACAACTTCCACCTAGGAAATTACACACATACATTATATCACGCCTGTTTCCCGGAGGGGTAGGCAGAGACCACTTCTTTCCACGTGCCACGATCCTGACAAATCTCTTTCGCTTCTTCCACATTCATACATCGAGTCATGCATGCACGCTTTCGGCCCTTTTCCAGTATTTCTCCGACATAGTAAGTTGATTTATTCTTTATGAATATAATACAAATATGAACAAGCATATTTAACAAAAATTAAGATTAAAAGATGAGATGAGAAATAGATTAGAGATTGTGAGATTGTTAGGCGATGGGTTTGCAACCTGTCACTATTACATTGGTAGTTATCTTGGCCTGTTTGTGCAAAATGTGGTTATAGAATTAACAAGTTGTTACAGTTGTTGCTAATTCTGTAGCTCTGCCTACCCCACTCTGGGATAAAGGCGTGACGGTATGTTATGTATGTAAAAATTAGACAACTACAACGCACCTACTTATAAAACACCAGATTTAGTGGCACATATATTAGTCATATTACGCTCGTCTTACCGGAGCGACCTTAGATGCGATGCGCATTAATGCTCTCGAGCTCGCGAGTATTAAGTACAGTCTCATCTCGTAGCTTAATTCGCATAATCCTTCTGTCGCGCATGACACATAACAAACCTAATTGTGGTGAAGCATTTCGCTCCGCGCTCGGCGGAAACTGTGAGCAGCGGCGACCTGAGGGGCGGAATCGTGATCGCGCATCGAGTTGCAAATAATTGAGTGGCACCCTCGCTCAACCATCTCTTTAAGTGTAACGCTTAATTAGACCACGTGAGAAGCGCTTAAAACCTCTTTGCTCGAGCTTTGTTGCCATTGTTGCTTCGCATAAACACTGCGAACACAACGTTTTACTTTGTTCCCTGAAGGCGAGAATTTATCGCCGGGGGCAATTAAGAACGCTTTAGCGACGGGCAAAGCAAACATTCTATCAATCTACAATCTACAGTGCTGAAGGGTAGAATTTGTATCGTGATTTCGTGCAGGCACGGTTTGTCTACATTTAAACGGGTACATCACTGGTTCCTTTTTCTAAAAAACAAGCAAATAAACAGAAAATACAAGAAACTCTTTTAAATAACCCGCTACAAAACTAATGTAATAGTTTTAACATATATTTTTCACGAATCTTACTGTTATTTCCATGCGATCACTAACAAAATGACATATGTTGTCTCCGTAGCGAGCCGCGCCGTGCTTCACGTAGTTAAATTAATATCACACCGACGGAGAAGTAGAACGGCTTTCTATGTTAACACTATACTTATGTACATATGTTTTAGTTTTTACGCCCTTTTCGAAATGGTGTGACCCTATAATTTAGACTACGTCGTTCGTCTAAACAGTAAAGCCATTAGAGGTGCGACTTGAAACTCATTGATACCTTAATAAAAACAGAACATTATAACGGGTTACCTACTATTGCAAGCTTTTACTTAGCTTGCAATGCAATGTATGTATGTATGTATGTGCAGGTCAAATCCTGAAAGTTAAATTTGACCCACTTCCCGTTAAGGGAATGGGCTGAAATTTGGACCACATATGTAAATCCGATGACGATGCAATATTATGGTATCTAAGAGGTGATATGATGATGGAGTCTGAAGGTAGCGGCAGGATCTCCGCTATCCTTAACATAGACCCACCGTGTTAGGACTCAATAGTTTCGTCTTGATAAGCAGATAAAGGTTTTTCTGGAAAAATACAGTCGGCAACAAAACCTTGTCCCAAAAATTAAATTATTGACGGAACCTATTTTATCGAAACATCTTTTAACAAACGTATCATTACGCAGAAGTTTCATTTCATCGAAAGGCATTTCTCGCCGCACGAAATGATTTTATTTGGTAGTCACTACTGTGTTTATCAGGTACGATGAGTTCTGTGACGGCCGTATTTCGTAATTTCAATCACTTCCTTTATAAATATGCGAGGTATTTAAAAATAGACGATTATTTATTTAAGTTCCTGAACGGCGTCGCCAGGTGTGTACCAGTGTAGTTTTTTATATAAAGTTAAAGAAACAAGTGAAATACGTGTTTATAATGAGCTATCACAGAACTCATCATAGCTGAAAAGCACTGTAGTCTATGTGAAAGATATCCTGAATACATCCTGTTTTCAGCAGAAAACAGCGTTCAATTAAATTAAATTGGATGAAATGATAAAGTCAATTAAATTAAATTCGATATAATGATGGGTTACCCAGTTAAAGCTATCGAGCTGAAATTTGAAGTAAGTTGATAGCTACAGTCACCGTCAATAGTACCTGATCACTTTTGTACTTTATCGCATACCTAATGATACTTAGCGGTTGAAAGATATTAATACCGAAAAATTATTGAACATCCTTCGTGTGTACACTTGTATATGATGTAATAATTTGTAAGTGCTTTAAAAATAAATTTGAATGTTTTTTTATATTCTATCTTAGTACTTAATCACAACCGATAAAGTAAGTGGTTCAAAAATAGTATCCTGAGAGAGGCTCAAAGACACAAGAGCCAAAAATAACTTGAATGCCTAGCGTGCGGAATTCGCAATTATTCGCCTCACCGCAGCGAGGAAAACACTTACTAGGAGCTAGTAAAACTATTTCACATGCTACTCATCAGTTTTCCTAAATTTTCGTACCACTTAAATACAACCACAACCAGAATTACTTTTCCACGCTAAAGTGGACTTTCGCATACAGATGTTGAGCGACGCAGGAGGCCTTTCTGTGTTGGTAACGTGATCAAACGCTTGCACGAGGTTATTCTTAAAAACCGACCCTGGCTTATTACGTTGCCTTAAGAGTTGTGTATAAAAGTGAAGGACACAATATCCACGAGTACAAGTATGCATTTCGGAAATGGTTTTTTTTGTCTTGCATTTACAAGTATAGGTACGATGTAGCCTGTGGATAATTTACGATGACTTAAAAGTTCCATCGAACTTGCAGTCCAGCGGGTTAACAATTTGTAAATTTAATGACGTGTAAGTGAGTCCCGTCGAAACCCGATAGGAAGACCTATGTAGGCGACACTACGGCCCAGGCTTCGCGCAGGATTAGGGAATACTCTAGTTAATTCCCGTAAAACTATACAGTCCGCTCGAACTTACAACGTGAAGATGGGACAAAACTTACGCGTGTAATTTCGATCTTATTGCACTACTGATAAAGTGATAACCATGTGTATTTACGTAAACATTTTTTAATGTGCATACGGTAAATACCTAAGAAACAGAAAAACAAAAGGTATATACAAACCAAGGCGAACTGCGTTATGAACATGGCTTCTGGGTATGTATATACATCATATCTTGCGCCACATCCAGCCATTTGAATTGTGTTAAGTTGTTTATAGTGTCAGACAAATTATCTAATATTTGTCTAGAAATCGAAAACCTTGATGTCCTACTTTTCTTTAGTTCGTTAACACAATTAGTAGCATGATAGCTTTGCCAATGCCAACCTATTATGTATTCACCTGGTCATCCGGTCCTTAGTCTTGCATTTCTTTTATTAGTTAGATAGAAAACTAACTCGCCTTCATGATTATATGATTATCATGAAGGCGATACCATAAGGCATACTCCGCGGAGATGGCGGGACAACTTGGAACTTTTCCTAAAAGGTTGGCCGGAGTTGCGATGGTTCGAGAGAAATGAAAATGCAAGGAGGAGGCCTTTGCCCAGCAGTGGGACACAATAGTACGTTAATATAACAAAATATTTATAGTGTAATTGTCAAAATCCTTTCAAAAAATGCCCTGCAAGTATAATCTGTGTATTAATTAATTATCTTTATTGTAACTTGGTTGTTGTAATGTATCTCAAAATTCTAATTCATATCTTTCAACGCAATTAAAGAAAACTTTTCACGTTCCTCATTACTTCCAAAACTCCCACAGTTTTGATATTTTTATGTGCTATCATCCGAACCATAACAAGATGTATATCATAGTATATATTAGAAACTTTAGCAATTGTATGTGAACCCCTTATGTTTCGCCAGAGCTATTTCAACACAAAGTTTCGACTTTTACGATAATGTCAGCCATTGCCATTCAAACGCGCTAAAACTTTATCAATGTGTGAAAGGATAAGCGTTTGGCTCGTAACTTCTACGTTCGTACGGGAATAACTCCTATCTGCTGGAGGGATGCTCTGCTGCCTTCGCCGATAGCGGGCACCTAGTTACCTAATCATTCGCATCGTACCTGGGCCGCTACCGGAGGCAAAGATTGTAAGGGTAATGTCTTGAATCATTCCATCAGCGCCACAATTAATGGCTGCAGCGTGCGTAGCCGTATCGCGGCGTCACCTCACCTCAAGATATAGCAAGCATATACAGTGGTTATATCTAACTGTACCTACCTTGAAATTGTATGCACACCTTAGCTTCCATATATGCAGGGAGACCAAAATGAAATATAATATTGTATGTGTTGGTCGAGTATGTTTTATTTGTTTGAGCATTTGAATTGTGCATGTTCAGAAAAACATCTAAAATGGCAATGAAATGTAAGGAAATCCAAGTGCTGACCCAAACTGTCCGGCTGTGGTGTTAACTGATTGTGCGATCAGTTAGGTATCATAAGAACTTTTGATCTCCTCTATTGAACCTCGGAGTATCCACCATTAAACCTCACTCGAAACAACTCCTGGAAAGGAACGAAGGCTTCGAAATAGTCTCGTTTGTATGAAAAACGCACTCTGACCCGGTATTTTTGCTCCTGAGTGTAATATATGCCCCGTTTATTGCGCGTCAACGTGTATTGTGTAACCAACCACGGGCCACTTTAACAGAGACGTATGTGCCCACTAAAGGGTCGTCATAAACGACCTTGTAACTGCCGTTCCTCGAGACAGCCCGGCAATCGTAACTTAATTACACGTAAACTGCGCGACTGTTTACCGCTGGGGCACTTGCCTGCGAAAGAGCGCTATTGACACGTTTACAACGGGTTGCTCAAGTGGCCCACTTCGACTAATATTTATCTAAGAAGCCAGAAGACCACGTTA
Source organism: Acleris sparsana (assembly GCA_923062465.1). Taxonomy (NCBI): domain Eukaryota; kingdom Metazoa; phylum Arthropoda; class Insecta; order Lepidoptera; family Tortricidae; genus Acleris; species Acleris sparsana. The sequence continues at coordinate 3,978,822 of OV281292.1, forward strand.
CTCTAACCAGAGGTTTGCTTACTCCATAGTTTTTAATTTTTTACAAATACTAGCGAGTTAGCGACCGAACTCAACTTTGGGTGGAGCGTAAGCGCTGTATTGTAATTTAATACTGCGTATTTATATTACTACGCTTACCTTCCGGCGAAAAATGAGCCATTTTTACAAAACGGATTTAGGATACTGAATAGTTACCCAATCAAGAATGTATAGCGCATAAAATCATTGTCTCAAAAACTACTGCGACTCGGGTTTTGAAAAATACAAAACGCCGTATTATAAGCCTAGATTAAAGTTTACAAAAAACCTACAAGACGATTCCTTTAGTTGTTAATACTCGTACGAGTAGCCATAACGCGTACCAGTTATTTAGGGTTTCGTATAAAAATATACATACGAAAAATCTGGAAAATATCTTAAATTAAAGTAGGTCCTATAAGCCTATAAAGCATTTAAAAGAAAATGTATCACGACTTAGTAGAGCTCTTGACTTACAAATAAATCAATTTTATTCCGTTAGTAATGCATGAGGTTTGGACAGGATTAACAGCCTAATATCGAATTTAAACATGTTTTATTATTTATTTCACTTTGGCTGGCGGGAAGCTATATACGTAGCTTCTTTATAGAACGTTAGAGTAGGTACATAGTTTAACAAAAAGGAGATGTTGCGCTTGTGCCCGTCCTATTTCAAATACTCAATTAATATAAATTATGCTTTCCCCCTAGCGCCCCCGGGCCGCTTGAAGCTAATTAAGGCTTACCATGAATTAAAAACAACATCGAGAGAACCTGCATTAAGTTTGCGGGGTTGTAAATGTTTCATTTCAATCCTGTAATTACAAACCCAATTAAAATATGATTTTACGTACCTCTATACTGTCCAGTTTTTATGCCAGGTTGCTTTCTAGTACAATAAGAAGTTACATTCAATTTATCCTCTTAAACAAAAGAAGTCACATTAGGAGCAGTTCGGTGCATTTTAGTGCTTGTATTTTGAACGAAGTAGCCCGCGCGCGTTATGTATAATTACTTTCTTGCTTACTTTTCGACTCTATTTCAATGCTGTTAAAACCAAAATTTACTAACGTTATCATACCGGGACTATAACTCTAGCTACAGCCTACAGGAGCACGGGACCACTAGATTTCCGGAATAATACTTCGTCAGCGAATTGAAACATGAATTGTATAAGAGAATAACATTTCTCATATCAAATTAAGTCTCCATTGAGTAAATTTCCCTTTCTACGATATTTAAAGTACTACCCCTTCGTGTGGCACAGGCACAGTTTTAGGACACCCTGTTATAATACAGGGCCACAATTTATCACGGGAAAAACCATATCGTGTTTAATCTGTTATCGTATAGTCACCGTTTTGATAGCTCTTATTTACTTGACAGTAATGGCGGATGACGTCACAACAATACCATAACAGGTCAAAGACAATATGTTTTTAACGTCGGGAATAGAGGCCCAACAATCGTGTCCTCGTGATAAGAATTACATTATATTGAAATATCTACTGGCATCTGAATTTCCCCAGAAAGATTAAAACGATCTGTGAAATTTAATTAGAAGATATACATATAATACTTGTGCTGATTATTGTCAATATTCGTACAAATCGTATTCAGAAAACTGATTTTCGTTGGTAATATTAATTTCGAGATTTTAATAATTTGGGCTTATATATTGCGGCGTAGTAGAAATTCACATTTACAAAGTACGATATTTTAAATTTCGGAATTAGATAATTCGAGTTTTGAATGTGTTCCCGATAAAGTGGATCTCTTAGTAGTCGACTGCGACTGTGCCAATGAGTTTTTCTTACCTAATTAAGTACAGTCGGCCAGAAATATGGTCTACCACCCTAAGGTTGAAGTTCATTTGCACGTCATGACTCAACAAGTTCGATTTTCCCCATGAATAATATTATGATGACAATTATCAACCTTAGCGATCATTTGATCTCACAGAAACTTGACAAAACTGGAAGACCACTTTCCTGGCCGACCGTACATTACCTGACGCTCTCACGGTCCTCGTGAGTTAACCTGCACATTTGAAGAGCTGAGTGTGTAAGAGGGTAGGTGCACTAGGAATCCTAACGTGTTCGAAGTGTATCAAAAAGTTTGTACTGTATTTTCTTTTGAAAAAACGATAAGGGAAATAGCGAAAAGACGGTAACTTAAGTAGAAAACTAATGTATTACAAGTCAAACGAAAAGCAAGCTTTAAAAAAACCCAACTACAGTTTGGATAATGTCGTGAAAGTAATAATATAAAATTATGTGGTAACAATGGACCTCATAAGGAGACTCAAAATCACTCAGAGGGCTATGGAGAGGGCTATGCTCGGGGTTTCTCTGCGTGATAGAATGAGAAATGATGATATCCGCAGTAGAACTAAGGTTACCGTCATAGCCCGAAGAATTGCTAAACTGAAGTGTCAGTGGGCGGGGCACATTGCTCGCAGGACTGATGGCCGATAGGGTCAGAAGGTTCTGGAGTGGCGTCCGCGGACCGGAAGACGAGCTGTAGGATCGCGGAACCGCGGTGGATGCGAAAAGCACAAGACCGGTCTGAGTGGAAAGCCTTGGGGAAGGCCTATGTCCAGCAGTGAACGTCTTTCGGCTGACAGGATGATGTGGTAAGAAATACATGTTTGCGAAATGATAGTTTGTGAAATGACATTGATTGCCAAATAATGATCTGGTAAAACATTAGTGAACCATACAACCCGCAGCTTAACCGCAGTCGGGTAAAAAGATTACCAACATATCTCTAATAACATCTACTATTGAAAACAAACAGGCAGGACAGGCAGGCAGGCAGGCAGGCAGGGTTTTTGCAGGTGGTAGGACCCTGTGCAAGGTCCGTCCGGATCGCTACCACCATCTTATCCATTAACCTACCGCCAAACAGCAGTGTTCGCATTGTTGTGTTCCGGTTTAGGGATAAGACAGCCGGTGTAATGACTAGCATAGAGGCATTCCATCTTAGTCCTCAGGGTTGGCAACGCATTTGCAGTCTTATGATAATGTCTATGGGTCACAGTTTCCACTTACCATCAGGTGGCCTGTGTGCTCGGTTGCCTTCTCTATGCCATAAAAAAAAAAACAAACATTAACTAATTCGTTGACCTTTATATCTTCTTTTAAACCCAATACTTAACTAAAAAACCTCTAGAACCTCTAGAGAAGACTTAAGTATCAGCATTTTGAACAATTAGTGTATTCAAAGTGAATTTCGTCTTTCACTAACGAACTCTATCTGTCTTTAAGAACAAATGTTACCACATTGAACAATGTAATTAAGTTACCACTTTATTAATATTTACTTAAATGTATACCGTCACTCTGCGAATGTAGCGTCTACTAAGATAATGTTTTTATTCCTAACCAAAATACGGTTCGTTTTATGCAAGTACTTAAGAAATTCTATTGAAGGAGTTGGTCTAAAGAGCCCTTCTATGCGGAGCGGAGCTTTTACGGCCTTAATTTTTTACAAGAGATTTAATTAAAACGATTAAGGTACACAAACACTCCTGACGAATAAATGGGCACTCTGCAAGCATAATTCTGTATCATTCTAAAACGACGTGGTTTCTACGGCCACGATTCTACTAAAGTGGTTTTGCGGTATAATTGGGTAGGTAAAACGTTTTTATTTAATTGACCCTTAAGTGTTATTTTATTTAATTATTATTAAGTTCATGGTGATATAATTGGTAGGGTAAAAAAAATAGGGCAGTTTTACCTGTAACTTGAAATTATGGAGTTTTATTTAAAGGTTCAATTGCCATGGATGAACGTGTTCGTTGAAACATTAACACATAGTTTTGAACTACAGATACTTAGTGATCTGCTGAAATGAATCTATAATAACCGATCTCTATTATATATTTTGAGAGCTATTAGGGCGACATGGTACAAGTTAAATATCAATATTCCTATCATTAAAGATGACACAAAATTTGGGTGTCCAGTCGACTTTAGTACCTTGTCTATTTAATGTCATGTTTAAACTGCTATATATGAATTGTCTCAACGATTAAAGTGGCAAGGTAAAACTGTACACATATTTATGAACTCGACTGTACATCAGTTACAACCGTTTTACTACCGTGGAAGCAAAATTTTAATCTCTAATTTTAATTTCATCGTAAAGTATAAAAAATACAAATTTATAAATTTCTACTCTAGCAAACAATGCATTGATGCATGGATTATTTTTGAAACCTCAAAAGTCAGTACCACCGGAGTTTACGTTAAAAATGCAATGTTGTCACGATTGAATACGGCTTCTTGGTCAATTCTCTTGTTTTACAATAACGCTGGCTAGAGTAAAGGACCTATCTCGATGAGCTTTTCCAAATCGCGAAAATTGTAGAGATAGCACACTCTTGTATTTTAGCCAGCGCTGCTAAGTTTTTGGAAACCTATTTATAAGACATTTAATTTTGTTTTTATTTAGGATTTTATAAATAAAACTCATCGTCATCGTAAATGGCAACAGTCCATATATGAGCAAGCTTCAAGCGTCATCATTTGAGTACCTACATGAGGTACCCAGCGGACTGACATTGATTTTATCATTCAATTGATTGGTCATTGCATAAAACTGACATTTAGATACCTAAAGTAGCTTTCGTAGATTGCAACTTGTTCCCCAGCAAATACTTATAACATATAGAAAGCAAAATCCCAAAAATAGATTGCGTAGCCGCAAGTGTTAACCATTCAACGTGGTATATATGCGAGTACCTACACTTGTGTAGTCGAGATACTTATCTAGCTCCTTAGTGAAGTTACTATTGGAGCAGCTCGGCGTTCTCGTTTATTTGTGTGGAACGGACAAAGCGATGCGTATGGCTTCATCAAATAGGTACGTCCCTAATCAATGGGAGTGGGTGCTCTGCTCTGCTCAAAGACACTTTATACGAGGCCCATGTGCGAACTGAATCGACAGCGGGCCCGTCAATCAGGCCCAACATAAACCAGATGCGCTGTTCATTACGACATTGCTTTGAAACTGACTCATACATCACTAAGTCAAAATGGAGGAATTCAACCATTTTAATCTGAAGTAATCTAAATTAAATCAATGTGTTTTCATAAAGAATAAAAATAAAAATTACAAAACCCTTATCATCTAGTTTTACTCGAATCTTTTGGTTTTGACTGTACCTAGGGTAAAGTCACCAGTGGTCAGCCAGAGACCTGTCGTCGGCATCTGTCTATATTCTGTATAATAATAACATTTTATTTCAGACCGAGGTCCATAAATGAGTTAGTAAACATTTTATCTTAAGCAGGTACGCGTTAGTAAAATGGCAGGGAACCGAATAGTTACTAAAATTAAAGTTAAGAAATAAAATCAACACGACGACTAATTAACGTGCAAGGACGACCTTGCCATCATCGGGCTGTCGCAGCGACACGCAATCACGCTCAGGATGCGGTTGGGGCTGGCGCGCAGGCGAGTCAGTACCGACGCGCACTTCTTCCTCATCACGGCCGTATGTATGAGTGGGAAGAGTACGTAAGATATAATTCCCACTCTTCGCACTCATATAAAATATAGGCAGAGGCCGACTGCAGGTCTCTGGCTGACCACTGGTGCCTTTACCCTGCTAGCTATTATTAGGAAAGTGTAATAATTAGACCCCGTTATCTTGTCGCACTGTCATTACTTTTTAGTAGAGCGTGATTGTTTTTTTTGTCGACTATCTAAATGTCACTAGGTTCTATTACTTTTGTATAAAAATATATCCTACTAATATTATAAACGCGAAAGTTTGTGAGTATGTATGTATCCGGATGTTTGTTACTCTTTCACGCAAAAACTAACGGACGCATTTTGAAATTTGGAATGTAGACAGCTTATACCTTGGATTAACACATAGCTAGCTACCTATCGTGTATATGTAACTCAAAAGGCGAAAATTCAATTACATTATAGAAATATCGATATCAAGAAGGTCGATAAAAAACGGACGGCGTATAGTAATAACTAATAATAAAATAACGAATCAAGGTAAGTTTTAAAAATCGAACGACCGAGTAACACGTATTTTGTACTTTGATTTGATATTCATATCAACATTCTTTAAACAAATAAAATAACGTTAATATATTATGTTTTTCAGTCGCCATAAGTTCCTCACCTAGGTATTTGAGGACACCTTGACCTGTTATGATATCTAAATGATAAATCCGTATGATCCATCCAGCCGTTTGGTTACTACAGGTACTTTTTATACCTACGAGTAGATATGCCTGAAAAATATAACCCTCTCCTTGAATCAATAAAACAATCAATCAAAATAATTAATTTGCTGATTGAACTCATATACTACCACCACGCCGAACATATGAATACATAGATCTTATTAAAAGTGGCATAGGGGCGTATTGATATTTTTGACGCCCTTTTTTTTTTTATGGCATAGAGAAGGCAACCGAGCACACAGGCCACCTGATGGTAAGTGGAAACTGTGACCCATAGACATTAGCATAAGACTGCAAATGCGTTGCCAACCCTGAGGACTAAGATGGAATGCCTCTATGCTAGTCATTACACCGGAAAGTAGGTATAATTATGACTTTTGCTGTACAGTTGGTGACATAAACAAATGATCTTTCCATGCACTGCCGCTAGGTGTGCAAACTTGGGTGTTATATAACACCTAGCGCACTCAGAAATATAAAGCCACTAAAATTGAACTTTTTAAGCAAACTAAGTACCTAATAGGCCATATTCCAGTTTATTTAACAGGCAGTCTGTGCGATAAATTGGCAATTGCAACCATTTTGTTTTTACTGGTCTCGCTTTGCTTTATACATGCAACAAAATATCACATTTTTTACAAACGCCAATCGAAGTCTGCGGTCATGCCCTCCACTTCAACCCCATTTATTCATCCAAAAATATGGATTAATGTGAAAGTAACTTTGTCAGCCTGATTGTTACGCTTTCGCGGCTAAACCGCTGAATCATTTTGATGAAATTTAATATGAAGATAGCTTGAGCCCTTAGGAAGGACACAGGGTTTTTTTGCTCGCGAGTAGCTATTAACGACTTCTACGCAGAAGGAGTCGCAGGCAACAGCTAGCTTAAAATATACTCGTATTATTCAGCTTAAGCAACGTTACATTATCTTATACCAGGAAACATGATTGCGTTCGTCGTCTGTCAATTTCTGTAATTGGGCTTCAACGTGGCGTGACGCATGTTGCTCGATCGCGTGTGGACTACTGGCTCTCCATAACCCCCCCGAAGACAGCTGACTTCTATCTTGACGTTTTGTACCGCATTGAGACTTTATACTTAGACATTGGATGAAACTTTGCGGCTTATAATTAGGTAATTTCACATGTATGTAATAACTTAATACACTCAGGAGCAAAAATACTGGGTCAGAGCGCGTTTTTCATACAAACGAGACTATTTCGAAGCCTTGGTTCCTCGCCAGAGTGAGTTTTAATGGTGAATACTACGAGGTTCAATAGAGGAGGTCAAAAGTTCTTAAGATACCTAACTGATCGCACAATCAGTTAACACCACAGCAGGAGAGTTTGGGGTAGTACTTGGATTTCCTTACATTTTATTGCCATTTTAGATGTTTTTCTGAACATGCACGATTCCGGCGTTAACCGGAGATTCATTCAGTTGGGCATGCTAGGCACTCTGGAAGAGCTGTATCGATGCTCGGGGTATTCATCATCAGAATTCACTAAAAGCATTCCCTGGCGAGGAATCAAGGCTTCGAAATAGCCTCTTTAGTATGAAAAACGCACTCTGACCCGTTATTTTTGCTCCTGAGTGTAATAATACGTTCAGGTGAGTTCAACATGTGTAATCCACAACTTAACATTACGATCTCCTTATAATGATGTTTGTACGGTTGCGGACTTTAATTGATATACCACTATAGTACCTTGTCGTATAACACATACGATTAATCCCCATGTAATTTCTATCTCATCACTTGACGCTGGCATTAGGACAGGGTTCCATAGTGGCATAACAATTAAAGTCCGTGACAGGCTAACAAACGTAAATTATATCTCCACCCCTTTGATATCGTCTAACATGACATGACAGCCAAGATCCTGCACGCCAGCGGAAGACCACAGAGAGTGTAAAAACGTCACAAGTTCCGTTTTGATCGGCAACAAGTAAAAGATTATGCAATCAATTACTATTCTTATATCACAATGATATCATAATTTAAAGTAACTCATTTTGATTAAATAAAACCAGTCAATTGCGAGTTCTACTCGTGCTTCAAGGTTTCCGTATATCACCACAAAATAGGGCAATTCTGGGACCTAGTGAAAAAGGGTATAAGTCCACTTAACTCGTGATAAAAAAGGCTATATACATAAACGGAGTATACTAGACTTATACCCTTTTTCACTTGATCTTCAGGTGACTTGTAACCTTTTTCACTAGGATCCCAGAATTCGGTTCGTGTTCTCTATTTTAAATATCTGGAAACCTAAATTTCTTTTTTTATTTAGACTATCATCGAGTGTGACGATTGAATAGTTAAAAGATATAGAGAACATGATCTGAATTGGCCCCTATGTAAACTTTAATGAAGTAATTAGTAAAAAAATACCTACACAGATGACACAGCTTTGCGTTAACTACCTAAACAAAGGTAAAACGATCGGGGACCTCCTTAACCCCGTTTGGGGTAACCCTTCATACCATATTATATTATCAAAACCAGGACAAAACGTCGTAGATTAGGGGTAATTGTATTAAACATTTATTTTGAAGAAAATAAAGTTGTCTTTTTACGTAAATGCACTCGAAAAGTCTCTGAGAGAAGACTATCAACGCTGCTATAGACAGGGTAGTCACGGTCGTTGATCATATAGTAATCACCGTTTGAGTTTTAGATGCAAACTGATACCTAATTTGAATCAACTACAACAGCAGCAGTGTTCGCATTGTTGTGTTTCGGTTTGGAGATAAGACAGCCGGTGTAATGACTAGCATAGAGGCATTCCATCTTAGTCCTCAGGGTTGGCAACGCATTTGCAGTCTTAGGCTTGCAGTCTTGTGAATGCGAATGTCTATGGGTCACAGTTTCCACTTACCATCAGGTGGCCTGTGTGCTCGTTTGCCTTTTATATGCCATAAAAAAAATACAGTCCATCTTGCTAGCCTCTCTTGCAGGTATAAGTTCCTTATTTACCATTGTCACAGCTAGAACTATACATATATTGTTGCTCGTTGTTTGAATTACATACTTAAGTACCAGATCCCAATTTTATAAAGATTTACTAACGTAAGTATTTGCCCAGAATCTAAAATATACCTAGTTTACGGATCGCATCCTACCTACCTACCACATTATGTATTCTGAACGAATAACGCGTATGTTTACGTTTTGCGATTTTTATGTCTCAATACGTCTCGAAGTTTTATATCGGAATATCGGTATATTTTAACTTTAACCTTTCATTATTTTACATGTTCGATGCTAACGAGATACATTTTTTGTTTATAATTTATATTGGACATAAAGTACCCGAATACCCGCTGGACCAATCATCGCTTTATTAACCATCGTTTGGCTGGAAATTAAATGTTTCTTTATCAGGGACGTTAATTAATAATTGAGGAACCAATAATTGTGTCAGTTTATATTGATTATCAAAGTAATTTCCGGCGGCATTCGCCGGAACACTTGGTTGTCTCTTTAGATTGCATAATTTAAAATAAAAAAGTCATGTCGCACTCAGCATTTATCGAAAATCGACCATAAATTTGTTTATTGTCTTCTTCTTTCTTTCTTTATGGCATAGAGAAGGCAAACAAGCACACAGGCCACCTGATGGTAAGCGGTAAGTGTGACCCATAGACATTCGCATTCACAAGTCTGCAAGCCTAAGAATGCGTTGCCAACCCTGAGGAATAAGATGGAATACCTCAATGTTAGTCATTACACCGGATGCATGACACTGCTGTTTGGCGGTAGGTTAATGGATAACATGGTGGTAGCGATCCGGACGGACTGCACAAGGTCCTACCATCCGCAAAATTGTATCCATATAAGTGTTCCAGAGGTTGTTGTAAATATTACAGCCTATGAAAGCCCCTTATGCTGCCCCCAAATATTCTTTTAAATGTGCTATGTGATTACTATAATTAGCTTAAGGAGTTTATTAATGTTTTAATGAAACCGATAACCCTCAACAACAACGCAATTGGTACTGAATTATATCATAATTCCAGAATATCAACAGATATAACATGTAAGTAAAATAGCACAGCAGCTATACATGTGCCATCCAGTCAAATGCAGGGCAGAAGTGTTGTCGGGTTGATATTTAAGGGGCGCGCCGGTGGAACGTGCACTATCGAGCTAAGCGGCCCTCAGCCGGCGCGCGCCGCTGACAACTCACTTTGCTCGATTTCCGCTTATACATACAAGTGGCAGCAACACAATCATCTATTGAAACATGCTTCATCATCTGAAATTGAATACCATATTGGCTACCAAGGATAAGTTACAAACGTTCCTGCCGCCATTGAAAAAGTTACCAACCTCATCATTATATTACTACAGTAACGAATTACAAGAGTAAAGTGGAGTTTAGATCTTTTTAAGAACCTTTTATGTTTCGGCTTATTTGATGGCAGGGTACACATTTAGGCGAACTCACACGCTAGCCTGCCAGTTGCGTCCCAGCAGGCATTCGGAACTAACAATTCAATTATGGAATTACTGACGTAAGCATACAATATGCTACTCGAATGTTAGTGTTAACGTTTTAATCGAATTATATTTACATTGTGTGAGATTCCTCTGATATTTATTACACTTATTTATCATTATTAATTGTCCGCAGTAAATAAATATGTTTATCTAAATATTTAATACTAAATAATGCCATTTGTAGATGTAATTATTATGGCTTTAGCTTTAAGTAAATCAAAGAAGAAAAAAAGATGTACATAGGTTTAAAAACCGTCCTATAAAGAAGTGTTTTTGCGCCAGTTCTAGTTAACCGATGTAATCCTTGACTCTTGGAAAGCGAATGCAGTATTTCTCCTAGGGGAGCTAGAAAACAACGTTGCAGTATCGTCGCGAAAGCATTAAAGTTTGTCGCAAATAAGGCAGACCGCCGTTGTCGCAGTCGCCAGCTGGAGTGTACTTCTAATATTGGCATTTTGCGCGCTGTTTGTCTTTATTCACCAATTTACTTACATTTGTGCGGCCCCGCGGGTCGTAAAGTAATATTATCCACCGCTGGGCGCGGGCAATAGTGCCTCTTTTACGGGCCGCGAGCGCGCGTCACATGGGAAATTATTTGACGTGGCGTTTAATGGATTTTTGCCTTCATAACACGCTACCTACAGGCGAATAAAATTCAAGTACAAAGGATATACCTATCTAGTTAGGTAGATAGAACACGCTGTGCTGTAATGCGAATTCAAAGTTTGAGAATTTTAAGGCGAAAGAGTGCGAAATAGGGCACTTGGAAACTAGGCTGATATAGAAAAGACTTCCTTATGCTTTAATATTTTCGTCAAGTTCTGGCTGGAACAACTGTGTATATCATGTAGGGCCATTATGTCCTCTCCGCGAGGTCTGATTGTTCCGTTGGCATTGTCGCAGAGGTGACCTGCTTGGAACTGCTGGAGCTGCGCGTGCCGGCGCACGTGCCGCTGGGCACGCGCGCGGCGCTGGGCTGCCGCTGGCAGCTGGGCCCCGCCGACGTGCTCTACTCCGTCAAGTGGTACAAGGACGGCAAGGAGTTCTTCCGCCACGTGCCGCGCGACAGCGAGCAGCGCCGCAAGTTCCTGTTGCCCGGCGTAGACGTCGAGGTACATACCACATTATGTACGATTCTAAAGTTGCGTATGGACCAAAGCTGTGCGAGATTGTTGACTGAAGGATCTTTTGCGAACTGCTCCGCTCCGCTACCTCACTCAGCTCTACTTAATGGCTGATTTACAATGTTCATTGAGGAGCTGGTTTACACGTTTGAGGCGAGAACTATAGTAACTACTAAATGTATCTACTTCTACTAGCATGCTTCTGCTGGACTAATGTAAATCAATCAGCCATAAGGCTGCGTGCCGCTTGTGTGCGGTCCAGCTAAGCAGTGCGTGAGCATAAAAGGCTGCCTTAACTGTCTTTTACATAACTACAAACGCATTTTGAAATAGAAAATCCACCCCATCTGTCACTTTTTACTGCATCCTTTGCGGGGGCAGGAGAATCCCACTTGGAAGATCTTTAGTGTAGAGGATTGCGCGCCAACTAATACAAAAATACAAAATTACTTGTAAATATATTAATTTTTGTGGTGGGTTAAAGTAAGGCGTAGGCAGAATACCTACATTAAGTTCTATTCTTTCCTATTTTTTTTCTCGTAGGCAAATCATAGAGGTTCATATCAAGTAGGTATGGCTACGGAAATCGCTTATTCCTATGCATCTATTAATTATGATAGAATAGTCTCATCGTATCTTATATAATAAACAATTTGATTAAAAGATATTGTAAAAAAACAAAAAGCAAGGTTCGTCTACGTTCAATTTCATCTAAGCAGCTGCACAAACGTGTCGGGTAAGGTAGACATAGGTATAATTAGATTAATCCGGCCGAGCCGAGTTTGCTTAGGTCTTTCCAAGTGGAAACAATATAAAACTAGAGCGGATATTAAGCCGTGAAGAGGTTCAGGTGCAAACACAGTCTCACTGCGGTACGAGGTAGTATTTCCTAGTTTCTTTCATTTGGCCTCGCCTGCGCTGCCCACACCAGCACTCGACTGCCTTTTCGTTGTTTCATACTCGTGCGGCGCTGGCTCATAAGTGTTTCAGAATCTTGTTTTTTTTTGACCCAAAAAATTGCAATAATATATTTTTTATGACTGTGGAATTACCAACTATATGTATCTACTTTTTTTAGATTACAATTTCAGTCATATTACTCGTAATGGTGTTCCACGGTTATGTACATGGTTTGGTTTTTAATAACCGACATAAGCGGTGTTATACGTTTGACCCCTTTGCCTGTTGATAAATATACGACAGTAGGCACTAACGCCTGGATCAATAAACATGTATTAGCCAATTATTTTGTTTTGGAACTATTTTTGGCGAGGTTGTTCTGCTAAAGGCAGGTTAGATGAAACTTCGTTGGACCGTTCGTCGTGTCCTATGACTCTTTGCTCGTTCTAGTGAGGCAATCATAGAGCTTGTGGGAAAAACGAGTTGTTTAGGAAGTTGGTCGACTTATACTCATAGCAACTCGCTCTGGAAGTAGAATCCGCTCACTCGCATCACAATGTAGATTTAGCTCAGATTCATCACTGGACCTTAAAAGTGTATTAATGGATATACAGCATAGATTAAAGCTAAGTTCTTGGTACCATTCTCAGTTAGGAATAGTGTTTTGGGATTTGGGAGGGTTGTTACAGACTCATACGATTCCTTGAGAACAGCACTTTTAACTGTGGGTTTGCAAGAACAGGACTGCGATACGGGGAGATCATCTAAATCGAAAAATCATTAATTGTAACTTTCTTATTTTGAGCGTATAAGGGCAGCCCTTAGCGATCAATTATACCGAATAACCGAAACAGTCAATAATATTGCACAATACATCATATTGTGCAATATTATTGACTGTTTCGGTTTAGAAAAAATATATTTAGGAAAAGTAAAATAGAGTTCAATTTTTATTACGCTATTCTTTTTCATTGCACCGTGTAGGGTCAATGTCTCTAGTTAGCCAATCAATATAATTGTGCAATATTATCGCCCGATAAAATATTGATCGTTTAAGAACAAGAGGCGATTCAATTATATTGCGCAAACATATGGTGCAAACTTATTATAGTTTGGGACCGTTTATAAATCCGTAGAATGACAATTTCAACACCAATGAAGTCAGAGATGTGGGGAGTTTGTAATAGATATTATTGAGTTTGTCTGTGATTGCAGAGGTCAAGTCCAAATGGCGCGAACGTGACGCTGTGCCCAGCTGTGCTGGAGACGGGCGGGCGCTACCGCTGCGAGGTGTCGGGCGAGGGCCCGCTCTTCCCCACAGTGTCCGACCACGCCGACATCACCGTCGTCGGTGAGCCTGCTCTAACATGCACAAAACACTCAAATACGTATTCCATGATCGGCCGCATGAGTTGGCGAATCATTCGCAGTCTTAGGATTGCAATCATGAGATTGTAGTGTTGAGATTACAAATGTATATGGGACTCAGATCCCACTTAACATCAGGTGTCCTAAATAAAAGTGTTCACAACCAATACAAACTGCATTCAATCACTAACCCAGATCAATAAAATGTTTTAACATAGTTCTAAGTATTTTTGAAAGAGCTATTCAATGAAACCCCAACACAATAAAATAGATGAGTATAATACCAGTTATACGTGCATGTCAGGTATCCGTTTTTATTTTTATTGTTTACATTTTATTTTACGCCTTTTTTGTGTGATTAAATGTATAACCATGCCAAATTTCAGCTATGTTGTACCAAGTCTCTGAGTTAAACCGCAGAGGACAGACGGACAGACGGACATGGTGAAACTATAAGGATTCCTTGTTGAGGGCAGAAAGGGAACCCTAAAAAGAAACCTTTCTAGGGTTCCGTAGTCAAACTTGGAACCCTTATAGTTTCGCCATGTCCGTCCGTCCGTCCGTCCGCAACCTAGCTCAGGACTTAATACTAGAAAGCTTTCTTTAATTTGGCAAGAATATACATATTAGTCACGCCAACAAAGTGGTAAAATAAAATCTTGGAAAGAAAAAAAAAGTGTACCTCCCCTACACGTCACATGGAGATTTCTTTTTCTCGTCTACCCCATAGTGAACCCCACACTACCCCGTTGGATAGGTCTTTCAAAAATATTGCGGGTTAGTGCAAAGAATTTTTTAAATGTTTGTACCTACCGCAAACTTATTTGCGGTGTTGGTAAACTGATCGCGACCCAACTCGATGTTTGGGGGTAACAGTTTTCCAACGGCGAAATTAAGTTTGTCGCAAGGTCTAATTTAATTGTACTAACGGGTCGGAACCCTACACTGAGCATGGTCCGACATGCTTTTGCCCGGTTTTTCAAAGATTCAAGACAATTCAATCCAAGAAAATGTTTGTACTCATTTTTGTATGATTTACGTTCATAAATACAGTGCAATAGCTCTTAAAATATCATTTGGGTTTGTATTTTTCTTTTCGCTCTTTGCTGGTCTGGTGATATAAAAAAGGACACATAATTGCAAAAAAGTTATATAATTTTATTATAGAGGTTTTTTTTTCTATTTTATGTATTTTCAGTCTGTTCTTTTTATAGATCACTATACACTATTATAGGGAAAATGGCCTTTCCTGTAGATGTATCTACAGACTTAAGAGGGGCATATTCGTAAAATCATTTAACATCACTCAAATTTCTTGTAAAATTCTATAATAAATCTATAATTTAATAAAAGTCATCCATTTGCTTTCGCCACCATATCGGATCCTACAGCTGCCCTTTAATGATGATGGTGATGATATGGTTCAGCTCTCCCGGAGCACGGGCCGACGATCACGGGTTCCCGGGTCCGGTACCAGATCGGCGACCGCGTGCAGGTGAACTGCACCTCGGGGCGGTCGCGGCCCGCCACGCGGCTGGCGTGGTACGTTAACGGGGAGCCCGCGCCGCCCGCCGCGCTGCCGCCGCCCGCGCACGAGCGCGGCGAAGACGGCCTCGAGGTCACCAGCCAACTGCTAGACTTCAAAGTCAAACCAAAGCACTTCAGGAGGGGCGACTTGAAATTAAAAGTAAGATTGATATATCAGTGAAATAATAGCAATTTTTTCTCTATTTTACGGAAGCATTTTCACCCCCTGAAGCCCTAGCCAAGAGGCATTACGCTAACAAGCGTTTGTATTCGTTCCGTTTTTAAACCAATCGCGTCACTGGTAGATGACTAGATACTAAGAGTCACGTGATCTACCAGTGACGCGATTGCTTATAAAATGAAACGAATAGAAATGCTAGTTAGCGGGACTAACGCATAACTATGAAGGGTCCACGGAAAGAACATGTCTAGTCACTTTTTTTTGAAACTGAGTTTTGGATTTCGATATGTAGGGGACAAAATGAACTATTACCTACCACTTAGTTTCAGATATAAATCTTCACATAACTTGTTTTTTTCTCTCTTAAAAAAACCTCTACACGAAAATTACGTACAAAATGACATGGTTCCCAACTTTCAAATCGCGATATCTCAAAAAGTTACTAATGTGACTAGACATGTTCTTTCCGTGGACCCTTTATATTATCTTGGTTCTTGTCACTTGGTGCGTTTTTATTGTTAAAAACTAGTTATTAATAAATATAGCGATAAACAAATCGCGGGCAACTGATGCTAGCCAACCTGGGCCTCTTTTCTGTACTCTTTTTCGTGTTATAATATTCTTAACGTTATGAGAGCTTATAATATTAAGTTAATAGTAAAGGGGGCCGAATCGTAAACAATAACACATTGCTATAATGATAGAGTAGACTCGAGTAGAGAGTAAAATAGAGGCCAAGATACTAAACAGAATGAACTGTTTAAGCAACCATACGTAATCTTTGCAGCAAAATGAGTTAATATAAGAAAAGTGACGTAGTTCAGAATTAGTCAGCAAAGTAATTAAGAGTTAATATTACGGCAGCGGCATGTAAGCGAGTCCTTTTCATGTTCATATACGTGACGTGCAAATGAGAGTACGCCACCATAACATGTTTCAATGGGCAGAGTATCCTTGATACATATTCATACCTTTTCATAATAAATATGGTGGTGGTCATATAATTAGAAACACTCCATAAAAAGAGTTTATAAGTCGTTGAACATTATTTTATGCAATTTTTTGTTTTATTTGGAAAATAAAAGTTGAACGGCACTTTGCCTTGTGTAATGAAAACTACGTCAAAAACTTGGAAATGTATAACTATGGACAGGCGAAAAGCTGTGTAATATTATACCCGATAATAACGCTATGGATACAATACATGCCATGCCAAATAATATGATTATTATTATTTGTATAACGTGTTACAAAATACATCATTATGTTGGGTAAATATTTTTGAGACACGTACGAGTATGTCCGAGTATAGATGGTATTTTAATTTTGTTGCTTTGTGATAAGAGTTCCGTCCTTATTGGTGCATATTAAGTGCCTCCCTACCTACTCTCATTATAAAAGAAGGATCCACTTGATTTTTATGCAGTGAGATCTATGCAAACAAATTACGAATAATAAGTGCTTCGGTTATGGTACACGTTACTTTGTATTATAATAATTTACAACAGTTTAATAAGCAAACAAAACTTGGCCTCCGATCAATTAGTTGTTCTCGGAAGTAGCTCAAGGATCGCGTTGGATTTAATGGGTTGGATCCATTATCTTTTAGCGGGACGATTATTCAATCAGCTGCTGCTGGAAGATCTTAGCTACGGTTCAATAAGCGTGGAAATACTTTGACAGTGCAACATATTACATTTATACAATCGAGTACATATAAATGACCTCCTTCACGCAAGGACTTCACATCAGCGCAAAAGCGGGACGAATTGTGCCTAGAGGCGGTTTAAGCACACTTGTAATGTAACCTTATTCGTCTGTTGATCGCAAAGCCGTAGCCGTAAGATGCCGAGGTCCGTCATCATAAAGTTTATTTTTTTAAATTAAAAATGATTGATATCTCCAGTCAAGTATTCCCATATCTTTCTTTCACGCGCGTTAGAAAGAAACAGGTTCCTTTCGATGTGACAAGAACAGTAAGAAAATAAAACAATAGAGTAGCTCTTTTTAGTGTCTCGTAGCCAAATGCCAAAAAACTGAAAACTTTATTTTTTTATTTTCCTATACACGAGATTATGAGAGAGAATTGGCGCAAGTTAGTAGCAAGAGACAGATCCGCATTATTTTACAAATCAATTACCTAATCATTAGGTCGGATCATTTCCTCGAATCTGATGTATATTCACCACTAAAGGATTATAATTGTTTAAAAAACCGCTGTTCCTTATATTGAAGTTTGGAGTGAGTAATGTAATATACTCGTCTCGTCTGGTATTCTTTTCCGAAAAGCAGTGGTCACATGATTGGACACGTACTAGATACTACGTCATATCCGGCTGCCAGAAGTTGTTTAACTTTAAATTCAAAATATTAGCTCTGTGGTTATTTTCATGTAAGTACATTAACTGCTTTAACGATATTAATATAACATAGGTATTAAACTAAGGTAAATTTTTAATTAACGAGTATGCTCGCGACGTAACAAATATGATTTTTATATTAAATCGTTAACTGATTTGTAATCTAAATTGTCTTTATTTGTGGGTAGTGGTAACCCAAGTGGCAACTGTGTGATGACGTAGAAAGTGTCCCTTTTACAAATACATGATCTTGTTAAATTCGACCATCAATATTATCTTCTCAGAGGTTGCCTCACAATAGACTTGCCCCCTTAAATTCACTATTAACCTATTTTAGTCAAAATATGTTTAGTTACTTTCCGATAGATGCAAATGTCATAATGACAAATAAGTACGAAGCATATTTCGAGTACACTTTAGTTGTTGCGTGTTTATTAATAAGAGGGTTTATAACTTTATTTTATCTCACACTTCGACTATTTTATACTCCTAGTTCAACCAACAACTGAATAATTCAACCAAAAAGTATTTCCATCTAAATGAAAAGGAAGGAAGTAGTTTACTTAAATTTTATAATTTATGTTTTATTAGGTTTTGTCTAAAAATCGATGCAATGTTCTTGACATAACATAATTGGAATAGGTTGCTCCATTTAAAGACGTTATTAATTAAGAAAATTGACCATTTATAAAATTAAATCGCGTTATTTTAAGTTTTTTTGTAAATACAGTGTAGTGTAGGTACTTACCTATTTGTATTGTATATAATTGTATGGTTATTTGGTGTAGGTTAGGTTAGATATTATCTCGCATAAGAAGACGGCGGAGCGGGAGCGCAAGGAGGACCTGGATGCGCACCTGCTCCGGCGTAGACGTGTGGGGCGAAGGCAGTTTGCCACCCGCCTGAACCCCTAGTCGGGCCGCGGGGATAGGGCCCCACAATATGGTCCTACACGTCTGGGGGAGGGTTCGGGGTATTAACTGAACTCTCCGTTCTTTGGCGCAGGTGCCCCAAAGAACGGAGAGTTCAATAGCCGCCCCAGCAATAGGCTGGGGCGGCTGGGGGGCACCCAGTGGTGAATAGTCTTCAGCCCACGGTGCCCCCGTCGAACCCGCCATGAAGGTTAACACCGGTGAGGTTGTAGTGGGTAGTCTTCCCCCTTCCCCTTCGTGTAGGGGGTTGTGAGTCCCACATAACCCTCCAATATGGTCGTCCCTTGACCGGAGGGTACGCGTAAATGCGTTTCCTCACCGATTAAAATAATAATAACGATAAACGTTGGGTTAGGTTAACCATTATAAAATTTTAAACCTCCTAATTATAAACCTACATTTCAGTAATAATCATTAATAATACTTAAAAGATACGCTCCAGTTCGTGGAATAGTAATTAATGCACATACTAAATGGTAACACCATTACTCGTAGTATAAATTATATAATAGGTAATAATGAGGCAGTAATTTTACCCGAGTCCTATTTGCAGACATCAGAACAATAGATTCTCGTTAGAGCTAATTTGTGATGTTGTATGTCGCGCAGTGCCTGGCCACGATCGCGACGGTGTACTGGCGCAGTAACGAGGAGAGCGTGCAGGGCGAGCGCAAGGGGTACGCGCGCGCGCGCGAGCCGGGCGAGGGCGCGTCGCGGGCCGACCGCGTCCAGGCAGCGGGCCGGCCCGGCGCCGCGCCGCGCGCGCTGCCCGCGCTGCTGCCCGCCGCGCTGCTCCCCGCCACGCTGCTGCTCGCTCCTCGCCTGCGCGCCTGCTAGGACCCGACGCAACCACTGCACGAAGTGCACGGCGCACTCACGCGTCGGTATTAACATAGATAACTTAATATGTAAATTACGCTTTCGTGTAACTGTATTACGCGTAATTAGTGCCATTGATTTCTTTGTTTTCACCTCGATATCCAAAGATTTTTATCACCAAAGTAGCGTTTTATTTATACGTATGAGCGAATAAATGGAAATTAAAGCCCGATTACGTACCAATAAGTTAGTGTAGCTGTTATTTATCGTTTCGATTACCGATCGAATGCGACATATCAATTAAAACGTTTAAAGGTAATTTTGGGCCGACACATCTCTGTTCCCGGTAGCTATTTCGTGATCAATGGTTTATATATTAACGGAGTGGCAAGGTGCATTAAAATGGTTTTATTTCGAAGTACATACGACTCTAATCGCATCCAGGATCATATATTCTGAACATTTCCAACTCTTGACAGTTTTTCATATTGGTGATGGGGGCTCTGTTTACCCTTTATAAAGGATTGTATTCGTATCACTTATTTAATATGTTACTGAGTTGGATTTCTAACAACGTGGTTCTTCATAAATTGAACAGCATACACCGTTTTGGATTATTGACATGTTAAACGGTTATAATTTTGAATATTTAACTTGCGTATTAAGTAAGTACCTGCATGAAATAATCTGAAATCGTGCGAGAGATGTTTACGTATGTTAGGGACGCGTTGCAAAGATAACTTTAATCTTTGTCAACAATATTATACTTCTATTTGGCTATTAAATTTTATGATAAATTTAGACGAGATAGTTTAATAACTATTAAATTAAAAAAGTTAATCCTACGAATTGTACAGGGACATAGAAATAAATTGCATATCTAATAGGGTGCTGATTGCAATATCGAGTACATTATCAAGAAAAACTCAATTAGCTAAGCATCATTTTCATCAGGATCATGAAAAGCACCTAGCTGATGTCTGTTTGACACACTTTTTAGTGCCAAGGAGCCCAGCCTGTGGGATGTCTTGCTCGCGAGTGGTACGAGTACTGCCTACTTAGTACTAGCGCACTAGTAGTCGAGTACACTAGTATGGGTGTTCGCTCCGAAGTTAGGTAGCGCAAACCTTAGCGTACAAAAGTGCCATTCAATGATAATTGCTCCGAAAATAACCTTTTTACACGACTGCCCAAAAAAGGAGTGTAATGTTTTCAGGGTTCATGTATGTACATATGTGTCTATGATTATTTATTCCACTATAACTTCTAAACGCCTGAGCCGATTTAAATGTGTGGTATCGTTAGAATCCTTTCACCATCCCGGGTGACGAAGGACACGTAAACTGTTAAAATTGTAATAACAACAATGGCAAAATGTCAATTATTTGTCAACAAAAAAAATATCTTCTAATTATTACAATATAGGTATCAATTGAAAGGTCTCAATGTGACCATATTAAATATATACAAATATAGTAGCATTAATAAACGCGTTAAGTAACAATATCAAAAAATGCAGTCGGGTTTTTGAAGCCTTGTCATTTAGTTATTTAAATGGGTTGCTAGCGTAAACAAAGATATTGAACCAATTATTAATTTAAATTTGAAGATGGGGCTGCGTGCTATACCAATCGCCTACTAACTCACCTACTTTTGCTTGCAACATGGCGAAATTATAAACTGAAAGTCGTGCCACTGCCGCCACGAGACGGCAAGAGCCGTCACAAGTTCAAGATTAAAAGAAGCTTTGTTTCGTATCAAACATGTTTGTCGTGTGAGTGACACATTTTGTATTAGATGTAAGGTGTTCAAATGGTTAAAAACGAAGATATTGACCAAATTATTCAATTAAATTTGAACATCGGGCTGACTGCCTACTATCTGCTTGCAACATGGCGAAATTATTAAACGCCGTTATAGCTGTTTTTATGACTGGCTACGTGGTAGGTGTCAAATGTACGACAACATTTGAGGTTACTTTACCGAATAGAGTGCCTAAGTTCGGGTATTTTACAAAATAATTGATTTTCAGCGACGACATTCATAGGTACACATTTCGTCGTTTACAATATAATACATATGTATTTTAATTAATATCAGAGATAATCTGTCTGCAATACTTGGTATGTTAGAAAAATAAACATTTTATTTATTTAAATAATCATTTATTTGTAAAGAGGAAATACCAAAATTGCACGTGTTCCTCAGCTTTACCGCCCGCCACTCTTTGTCTATCTTTGCAGCAAGTATTCATATTCATTGTATTGCATCCATTGTGAATACGCACAGTGGTTTTGCATTATTCCTTCGCTTGTTACCGAGACGCTGTCAAGTCATATTTTGATGTACAAGTCTTACCAATGTAAAACGACTCTTTCACTGAATTTATATTAGGGCCAATTAATAAACTGATATTATCTGGAATAGCTCAAAAATTAGAGTCTTTTATAACTTGAGATGGGCCCCTCAACCAATATCAGTTTATTATACTATCCTTAGTAGCAGTGGCGTACCCACAGAGGCAAAGCAGATTTCTGTAGCACTTGTACGTTAAGAACTCGTGATAATCCACTAGGGATAAAACTGTGACCGTTCTGCCATTGCTGTTTTTTTTTCAATGTTTTAAACACTGTTTAATAAGTTCAGTAAACACTGCGTCTTTATGTAAGAGTAAAAAATACAAATGTAAGTATATCCTATTAATTGCTGAAGCTCAGTATCCTTACCAGAGTTACAATTACCGTACCTACTCGCTAGCGAGTCAAATCGTTTTTAACCAATCGCGTCACTGGTAGATCACGTGACTTTTTTGTGTCACGTCATCTACCAGAGCCGCGGTTGTTTTAAAAACGAAACGAATAGAAACGCTAGTTAGCTTAGTGCATCTTGCCAGGGCTTTCTGTCCTGACAAGAGCATTCGAATCGCTAGCGAGTAGGGTAAAGTCACCAGTGGTCAGCCAGAGACTTGTAATCGACCTCTGCCTATACTTTGTATAAGTCGGAAGAGTACGAAAGATATATTTCCTTCTTCGAACTCATTTAAGGTCGACTACTGGTCTCTGGCTGACCACTGGTGACTTTACCCTATGGTAGTTGTAACTCATGGTAAAGATACAGTAGCCTAGTATGTTTGTATTTTCTTACTACGACACAAGAAAGTTCACTGCTGTCTTTAGTCATTGATAAGTGAAATTGTAAAAGTACCGTGTAAGTGATGTAGAGTAACAGAAAGGTAAAAAATCGAGACTATGATAG
The DNA here is from genome assembly GCA_923062465.1 of Acleris sparsana. Taxonomy (NCBI): domain Eukaryota; kingdom Metazoa; phylum Arthropoda; class Insecta; order Lepidoptera; family Tortricidae; genus Acleris; species Acleris sparsana. Next base: position 4,002,032 of record OV281292.1, read on the forward strand.
ATGATGGAATCTGGTCATCCCGGTGACCCTGGATGAACCCATCGAACGGACGTTCCGTGCCCACTTATAAATTTATACATTGTGTATGGACATTTAATCACTGAGCTCAAAGCGCGCTGTTTTATTAGCGCCCGCAGCGTTTTAGTTTATGAATTTTTTGGTTGGGGTTGAATTTTATACAGAGCGTCGAGAATACCCTGATATTTTTCACAATGGAACTCGGAACTCGAATTCAATGTTGTTTTTAATTTTCAGGGCTCCACCAAAATACAATTCTTTTATTAATAAATGGGCGTAAGTATTAACTAAATACGACCACCGCTCTTGACAAAAATTCAAATTTCGTGTTGTTTTATATTTTATAATGCATTGTATTATTTTTAAATTTCCTTTTAATGTACCTGCGCCGTTTAAAAAACCATTGTACATAGTTAAGGTGAAGATTTTAATTGGGGCTTTAACTGTTCTTAACTATGTATATTTTTTTAAACGGCCCACCTTCCCTACACGCTACTAATGTATAAGTCAAATTGTCTTTGTATTAAGTATTGGTATTTTAATTGCTAAGTGCTTGATTTATAAACCAATCAACGCGTAAGGAGCGTTTTAATGTTGCGGTTGACATTGTTGCTTATTGTTAAATAATTATGACATTTATGACGTAGCTATAAGAGTCAATATGTAAATAATGAATAAATGTGTAGCTCAAAGTTAAAAAAATCTACAAGAATAAAATTATATGATCTTTTTTTTAAGCCCATAATTTTTGTGGTAAAGAAACGGTTAAGGTTAGGAATCCTTGATGGTGGTTACCATACTTTCGACAGCGAAGTTTTATCATCTGAATCAAACCATTGCAAGTGCTTGACAGACCCGCTTTAAGTTGTTGGTAAGTATATTATGTCGCTAAGTGTGTACGAGGGGTGGTTGAAAATTAATTGATCCTTAGCCTATAACAAATGTGCAAATAGTACTGGCCAGTATGAACTCGTATTTATTCATGGTTTTTTTTACAATGTCTAAAATTCACTTGTTACATTAGGTGCGATTCTTTTTGAGACATGACACACAAAATTCATATTCAAAATTCCGAACGTAATTTTTTGATAGTAGACTTAACTTTTTGTTATTGCTTATAAATCTTAATTTAGGGTCCGTCCGGATTGCTACCGCCATCTAATCCATTAACCTACCGCCAAATAGCAGTGTTCGCATTGCTGTGTTCCGGTTTGGGGATAAGACAGCCGGTGTAATGATTAGCATAGAGGCATTCCATCTTAGTCCTCAGGGTTGGCAACGCATTTGCAGTCTTAGGCTTGCAGTCTTGTGAATGCGAATGTCTCTGAGTCACAGTTTCCACTTGCCATCAGGTGGCCTGTGTGCTCGTCTGCCTTCTCATTGCCATAAAAAAAAAAAAAAACAAACCTAACCTAACCTCCGATTAAATTATGCATTAAATGTAAAATAGCTCCAGCGTAACATAGCTTTCGGAAAAATTAAAGTTCGGGCAAATTAATATTCGAAAAAAAGTAATTCGGAATTTTAAGGCGTTCTTGACATGGATGTTTCCAACATGTCGAAATAATAAGGATCTAAATTGAGCAGTGTCCAGCATGTAGTATCAAAGTTGCTCACTAAATACGCCCTCTCATTATCAGCAGTGCTTGGTGCTTCGTTCCCATTTAAGCTTAGTATAAAGTTATAGTTTAGTATACAGAAGCCGTTTAAATTAGGTCGCGAGATCCTGGATGACCAGTTCTCGCGGTCACCATAAAAATCTGACCAATGTTCTTACATTGGTCGCAGTTCCTGATTAAGGTGAGAAATGCATTTTATATTAAAAATAAATATAAACTAGCCATGATTGTCTATTGTTTCATAGTTGATAGGTTAACCCTCAGCCTCCCCTCGTGTATACCTAGTTATGTTAGCTTCGCAGCAGTCCGCTTGATTACTCCCAACACCACCCAGACAAGGCGCTTGACAATAACGTAACGAATTTCGAAAACTCTCTAAATGTTTGCCATCGACATAAGCGCTCGTCGCCGACCGCTCGACCGTCCGAACGCTTACGTCCAGTTTCGTCATTCCTATACGAGTAGAGTACATTTTCGTTAACGATAATGTTCGCAGTCTGCATCTTGTCTAGGCAACAGAAAAAGTATAACGTATTTGGGAGCCTGCCGTTTCGTCAAAATATCTTTGGTCAAATGTACCATTTCCCAAAATTTTCATTTGCCAAACCAATGTTATATAATGTTTTCAGAATTAATTTCAGTACCATCGTGTAGAACCGTATGGGTTAGGTTAGGTTAGTATTTATAAAATCCTGAAATATTTACGGTTACAGAAAACAAAGCAGTTTGGCAAATGAAAATTTGAGAAATGATACATTTGACCAAAAATATTTTGACGAAACAAAGGTAACCCAACATATTTGGTTTGTGATGAAGAAAGTTTCTAAATTAGTGTTTGACTTTTGAGTAGTGAGTCCTCTTCTTTTTGTTAAATCCTAAATCGACTAAGGCAATAAATAGTTAACATGCACGTTTAGTTTATTAGTGTTTAACTTTTTAAATTCGATTATTATTATTTTTGCTCCATTTTATAGTAGTTTAAGTCCCGAAATTTCTAGAAAATTAAGCTCAGTTTAATAGTCCGGCGGGGCTATTCCGACAGTATAAAACCTTTTTTGTCTGTGGTCCTATACTGCGTTGTACTACTGTTTGAATATCAAATAAACAGGGTTGACGGAGCTCCGCTAGCGCGGAGATCCTATTTCTGGATGGTTTGGCCCTCCGGGCCTACTGCTTCACTGACATAACCTAAACCTACCTCATATTTATGATACTAATTTTGGTCAGTTGTACAACGCAGTAGGACCACGGGAAAAACCCCAAATAAAACGCTCTAATAGCCCCACCTGCCGCCCGGACTATTAAACTCGTTTGCGACACTTACTGAGCCATCTTATAGTTATTAATTGCGCTTAAGATGCAAAACGAATGACTAAAGGTGTAAGAACCTATTTTACAAGGTAAAGTGAAGTTAAATAAAAACTTTACAGGAAAAAGTCAGTACTTACCTCATAAAATCGATAAAAATGATTTTTATCAAAACAATAAACAGACCAAAATAAAGTAAAAAAACTCCCGGGACAACTTTAGTTCGCTATAGGGACTGGGATACCTAGTTTAAAACTATAAACACCCCTGATTAACTGAAAAAAATGATATGAAACATGGCAAATATTTATCATAAAAAAAATACATTGATTGTTAAGTTTTAATTGTGTACTTATAATATGTTTTTATGTTGTTGTTGTTTGGTGAAACGATACGTGCCCGGAGTTAAATATTGGAGATTTAAATGTGTTTATTCTTTACTTTACCCGCACCCCAAATTTGCTCACGGTCCATTGATAAAACTTTTTGCAGTTTTTTTAATCCTAACATACAATTCTGTTCCATACACACTTCCTACATTTATTTATTTAAGTAATATTACACAGCGTAACAGTATAACACTAAAGCACAGTGAATTACATTCTAAATATAAATTAACAAAGACAATCAAATACATACATAGGTACATACATAACATACCTTCACGCCTGTTTCCCAGAGTGGGGTAGGCAGAGCTACAGAAATTAACAACAAACAAAACAACTCTAAAAATTTGTTGATAAATTCTGTAACCACATTTTACACAATTACAACATACCTACTTACTAATAATATAAATGAGAAAGTAACCCAGTCTGTCTGTATGTTATGCTTTCTCGGCTAAACCGCTGTGCCGTTTTCGATTAAATTTAAAATGGAGATAGCTTGCGTCTCGGAAAATGACAGGACTTTGTATTTCGGAAAATAGCCCGAGGGACTAGCTAGATAAATAACTTCTACGCGGACGGAGCTGCGGGCAATAGCCAGGATAGTATTAAAAAAACTAATTATTAGATCTCGTTCAAACCAATTTTCGGTGGAAGTTTGCTTAGTAATGTACATCATATATTATTTTTACATTTATCATTCCCTTATTTTAGAAGTTACGGGGGGGGCACACATTTTTCCACTTTGGAAGCGTCTCTCGCGCAAACTATTCAGTTTAGAAAAAAAAATATATTAGAAACCTCAATATCATTTTTGAAGACCTATCCATATTTAGATACACCCCACACGTATGGGTTTGATGAAAAACAATATTGAGTTTCAGTTCTAAGTATGGGGAACCCCAAAAATTTATTGTTTTTTTTTCTATTTTTGTATGAAAATCTTAATGCGGTTCACCGAATACATCTACTTACAAAGTTTCCATAGTATAGCTCCGGGTTAAGGGTTCCGTTTTTTGCCATTTGGCTACGGAACCCTAAAAACAGTGTCGTGTAATGATTTTGTTAAGCTGTAGACCGGCGTGTTCAGACACATTAGCAACCGTTAATCAGGGTTGAGATCCTAGGCGTTCAAATCCATATCGTCTTTGACGTCATCGTATTGTCAACGTTTTGATAGCTCGTATTTACTTGACAGTAATGGCGGCCGAGTTCACAACCATAGCATCGGTTGCTTGAAACAGATCGGGTGATCTGACGCTGACAATCGCCTAGTTGTGTTCTCGCGTCAACTCCATCCATTACAAATGTTATTTTTAATTTTTAAATGGTAGGTACGCAGTCTTGATTGCTCATGACCTAATTTAAATTAACAACTTTTTACAGTTTTGGTTCTGGTTGTGGTAGGTACTCTTTAATATAATTAATAATATCAGCAAACAAGGGCTGCAATATTGAAGTTCCAATTAACTACTTGCAACATTTTAAATAATAATTGAATTATAAAAGCCAGCGGATTGCGTTTGGGCACGTATTCATTGTAGGGTGGTAGGTTCCACCCGGAACGTTGCAAATAGAATTTAAATTTAGTTTATAACTAGCTGTTGCTCGTGACTCCGTCCGCGCAGACAATGGTGAAATAAATTTTCAAATTGATCCAGTAGTTTCAGAGACTGTTCAGTGCAAACAAACAAAACCAAATGTTTTCTCTTTATAATATTTTGGATATTCCCGGTAGTTTTTTTTTGTTTTATACAAACACTGTTCTGACAATAAACTAATGCAAACAACAAAACAAACAAAAAATACAGAAGTTGTGCGACTCTAGGAAACGTAGAAACCATCCAAGACTCAAGAAAAAATATTCACGCTCATCACACAAATATCTTAGTTTATTTAAATAATCCTTGGTTTTAAAAGTGGGGTAAACAGACATGACAAAATCGTAATGGTCCCATTCCATTTACACTATTTGGCTGCTACGGGTGTGGTGTTTTCAAATGTTACTTTAATCTCTGCACATTGGGACCAAAGCTCCTTATTAATCTCTAGGGATTAAAGTTTTTTAAACCCCTAAACAGCCAATCACAGTGTTTGTGAATGGAGGATTATCGCTATTTTCAGTGATTGTGTGATAGACAATATTTAGGGCGTGAAAATAATATCAAAAAAAAAAAAAAAACGGTTTAATTTCGTGAAACACGAGTAATAATTACGAATATAAATCTATTTAAATATATAAAAAAAAAAAACATTTATTAAGGATGAATTAATTTTATTATTTAGGGTCAATTAGTATTAAAATAGTTTTCAAGTTTGAACCGGTGGTTGGCTAAATATGCAAGAATTTAAAGCGTGCGTCACTTTAAAAAAAAAACCTAGGAACAAAGTAAGTTTCTTTGTTATATTAATCAATATTGTAATTTTATATACAACGCCGTTATTCTCGCTTTTTAAAGTGAATAGTAGTGTTTAACGCGAGACTAAACAATCATAATGACACTCGACCTATACCCACCCGCGCTCCGCTTGGGTGGCTAAACATCTCGTGTCGTTATGGCTTGTTTTAGTCCCTTGTGGAACAATCTACTATCAGTGTTAAAATTAGCGCCTACTGCGGCTCGTGCTCCCCGCCGCGCTGCTGCGTTCAGTATCAATAAACTTGTAGGCGCCTTATCTCTATAGCAACAACCACAGCAGCATCAGATTTGTGAGGTCCTGCGTCAACTTCCTGCATACAGTCATTAAACTTTATAGTATGCCAGTGTTGCAACTTTGTATTCGTTGTGGCAATTATTATAAGTGTGATTGCCGGGTTAGAATATTTAGGGCCACTCCAAGTCTTCCGGTGGATGTCGTAAGAGACGACTAAATGAGTAAAGGCTTGTAGTACTGTTAGGCGACGGGCTTGCAACCTGTCACTAATGCACTGGTAAACATCTTAGCCTATCTTTGCTAAATGTGGTAACTGAATTATTAACTATTTTTTAAAGTTGTGGGTAATTCGGTAGCTCTGCCTACCCCACTCTTGGGATTACAGGCGTGAATGTATGTATGTATGTATAAGCGTTTTAGCTTTTTACCTAAGTAATGTTGGAACTATTTAAACAGTTATATAATATTATGTGACGTTAACTTAAGTCACCTAGTTCAGCAGTTTTAACACCCGAGGCAGGGTTTCCACTGCGAGCGGAGTGGGCCCCGTACGACTCGGTTGAGTGAGCTGTAGCACTTCTCAATGCTTTATTGCTATTGTTTTCACCATAACGATATTAGCTACCCAAGTGGATTCCCTGGTGGACCAGGGCAAGAGGCTCCGTGCCAAGGCAATCAGGACCGAGGCAGCCAGGGAGACTGCCAGGGCTACAATGATCAGCCTTCGCAGGACGGATCTGGATATCCAAGAGGGGGACATGGCGGCGGCGGAAACCAAAGGCCTCGAGGTGGTCAAAGGGGCCAGCCGAATGGACAAGGAAATTCTGGCTATCCGTCCGGCGGTCCAGGGAGAAACGGCAATAGTGAGGAAAGTTTGAACGATGTTGTTGGTTACTCAGCTGGCGGGCGTCGTGGTAGGGGTTACCCTGGCGGACGTTAAGATATTGCTTCTCAGGATATCAATAGAGACTTTAATATTGATAAATCTGAACCGGAGTATCCTTCTGGCGGGCCCGAAGGAGGCCGGGGCAGTGGTCCTCGAGGAAGCCGCGGCGGCGGCGGCGGTGGCCAGGGCGGTGACGATGGGTATGGTCGCAGAGGTTCCGGGTATTGATAATTTTGGCGCGATAAATGGTAATTCTATGACATACCATTAAAGTAGATAAAATAATGTTAGGAATTAAGAAGTATGTAAATAAACATTATATCAACAGTAAATTTAGTGTTTTATTATCAATATATCCTTCTCTTGTTCATTAGAATATCAAATATATAGTAAGATAGGTACATCAAACATGTCAACGAATTTAGTTCATGAATTCATCCAGTTTGTGTAATATACTCGTAATGTACACTTACGAGAAACCTGCTGCCATAATTGTATTTACCATCTACAGGATGTCCTAGAACAACGTAAATATTAAGGGATAAGAAAGCCCTTTCCTTGCCGGTACAAAATATAGTTTTCAATTCATTCGTTCAGGATTTAGTAAGGTTTTCATGACACTGGCCAAGAAAGCTACCTTGACGACCTTGACGTACACCTTTGCCTTAAAATAGCTATAATTTGTGATGCTAAAACTTGATATCCAATCCTTGAAAAGTTTGTGTGTGATATAATTGAAAATAATAATGCATTCAAAATAACTAATTTTTTTATATACCTATAAGTAAAATTTATCGTCACGAAACTAGGTCAATGTGTGTGACTTTTCGTTGGTATTTATTTATTTACACATTGATACTCTAAGTAAATTCACGAATTACATTTACGACAAAAGCCGACATTCTGGATTTATAAAAATAAATTGTCATTTTACCCGGTGTAGCAAAATTAGCTCCCGAATATGCGATCTCTGTATACATATAATACAATAATTGACACAGAATAAAACAGTTCCTATCCCGATACTTCACAAAGATGATGTGCAGTAAGCTTATAAATAAATCCTTGTTCACGATAGATGGCGCCATCATCTAATTTCAAAACCACATAACCCAAATTTACGATAAATAAGTTATAATTAAAATATTGTTTTAGTGAAAAAAACACACTGTAATTTTGTAGGTACTATAATTTCGTTATTCTAGGGTTGCTAACGCCACCTCTTGAAGCATAACTTGCAAACGTATTGTTTGACTGAGAATTTATTTACATAACCAGTTTTATACTGATACTAAACAATCTAATTGGTTTTATGTCTTTATAATAAATGTCATACTTAAATGAATATAAACTTAACACAAAACAAAGACATACAGCCAATTAATACAATATGTTAGAAAAACATCGCAGTTTCCAAAACTGCGTTAGCTATCCCTCTAAAGTAGTTATGGTATTTATATAATAAAAAAATATCAAGCAAATTAGCCGAATTAAAATAAACAAGCAAGCAAAAAAAAAATATTTCAAAAAAATCATTTTAACAGCGCCACGAGTGGAACGCAGAGGATCAGCATATCGGCGAAATTTCTCGCGAGTCCTGCTCGATCTGGAACAAGTGAGCAAGTAGAATGTATAGGCGACCGAGAACCTCCTTAACCGCTTTATAACTCTATTTTTAGCACATTAAAGTCCAAAAATATAATATAGTACGTAATGTACTTATATCAAGCGAAGTTTATATTTATATAAAGGTACTTAAAGACATATTCAATAAAATACTGGAAAAGAGCTTGTCGGACATAACTCGTTATGGGGTTCTATCGTCGTTACGAGAAAAAAAAAACCCTATCTCCATATACCACAAGTATAGCATAATTTTCTATTTAGACCCTATTTATTCGACGGTAACTCAAGAAACACGCCAGTATGGAAGTCACCCCAAAAATAAAAATGTTCCTTGATTTTTTTCTTGACGTACAAAGCTTTATGTGATTATTGGGGCTATTCCCAGTACTCCGCACCCCGTAGTTCGCACTGCGAACTACTGGGAATTTTTTTCCTATTAGTCCGCAGTGCGAACTACTGGGAATAAAAATTCCCACTAGTCCGCACCTCCGGCAAGTGGTGCGAACTACTGGGAATTTTTATTCCCAGTAGTTCGCACTGCGGACATATGGGAAAATCAAAATCCCAGTAGTTCGCAATGTGTTAAATTAAAATTAATTTTTTATATTCCTGCGCCTATAATACCATATGAAATTGAACACAGTTATGTTGAATTAAACAGTGCGAACTATTGGGAAAAAAAATCCCAGTAGTTCGCAGTGCGAACTACGGGGTGCGGACTACTGGGAATAGCCCAATTATTGTACGAAATCGTTTTTATTGTCATAGTTTATTTTTTTCGATAAAATTGACTAATTGAAGGCACCAATTTCGTGGTTTTTGCATTTAAATATGTATATTCATATATTTTTTTGTCTGAAGAAACGGTGCGGACTTATATTTTGATCATTCAATTTTTTTAAAGATCTGTCTTGGTTATACAAGGTAACTTTTTATTAACAGTGCACAAATTTTTATATTTGCATCGCTATTGTAGATCAATATCACATGTTGTGCTTAAAAAATATTGGAGATATTGCCGATTCAATGATTCCACTAACTTAACGATATTCATGGACCCTCTAATGCAGGGGTGCGAGGAAAGGGTTGTCAGTTAAGTTAATACATGAAATTTCAAATTTCGAATATCAATAGGAGAGGGTCTTGTTGTCTGATAAGCTCAACATGAAATTTCAAATTTCTAATATCAACACAGTGTACAGATGTAGTGCATAATTAGTTTCCATCGTGTTTTATAGAAAAAGTTCGTATTTATCGTGGTCTCTCAATTAGCTTCAGTACCATCATACCACAGTAGGGGTAGGTCGCATTCAACAGCCAATATATTATATAGAGTGGCTATTACGCAATTCAAATATTCGTTATAGTTTTGGTTATATTCACGGTTTACGTATAACGTTTGTTTTATTATGCCGAAATCTCAAAATAGAAAAAACGCTTCGGTTTATCAGTCCAGGAAATTATATTTAACATATACCTTTTTTTTATCAGAAAATAGTAAATTAGAAAATAGCAATGATTCTCAATACTTTGGCAAAGTTCAACAACGAATTTCAGATGCAACGGGCAATAAAATTCTCCGCCAGTAATAAGAAAACGAATAAATTAGGAAGAAGATAACAAGAAAATTAAAAAATCGAATCACCACGCAAAATTTTCTGTCTAGATCTTAATGACTTTGATTACGAAGTAATACGACGTATGATTTAAAATTTCCATCTGATTTATAAACTAGTTCCTACGATCCAGGCCCTAAAGTCCAAATTGATGGAAACGATAACTTTCAAAGGCTGTGATTTTACATTAAGAAAAAATACTGCGCCGAATATGTTTTCGATTCTAGAAAATTACAAACACGTATGCGTTATTTTGCTGCATTTAATGTTAACGTAAGGAGATTGTTTCGTTTACGAATGACAATAAAAGTACTACAGATGTAGTGCATAATTGTTTACCTTCGTATTTTCACGGAAACGTACGAACGTGTCATGCTACTTCAGTCAACCACAGTACTTTTTGTACTGTGATAGACTGAAATAGCAAGACAAGTTCGTACGTTTCCGTGAAAATACGAAGGTAAACAATTATGCACTACATCTGTACTTACCTGTATGTGTATTTCTAAGTTTCTTAGGGTGGTTATAACATCACTGTATTATATAGTACAGTGTAAATCCCACCACCGGTAAACATTGCTTCATCAGTCCATAAATTGTTGGCTTTGGGATGACTAAGAAGCCACTCACAAAACCCTCGACTAGGGACTGCGTCCGGTTCATGAAGTTGTTGTACCGGTTGAAAATGATAAAGGTGGAGACCGGCAAGAGGCAGCAACTTCCACACTGCGTACTGGCTGACACCGAAACGATGTGACACGTGGTACATACTACTGGCTCTCTGGTCATATTCGAAAAATTCGAAGATTTCATCTTCAGATTCTAACGCCAAATGTGGTCTACCACGTCCATCAGCATGACGGGGGTATAAATTGGCCGTATACCAATAGTCTGCTATTGGCAGCCAAAATTGTTCGCATGTTTGGTACTGGTGGATCTACGTATCCTTGGCTCTGATATGAAGTCTAGGTAAACTTTCGTCTCGGTACATCCTGTGAGCCTCTCTTTAACTCTCACAGCTCAGAATGTACAGTCCCAACACGGGATTGTTGAGCCACTTGCCACTCTTCGTATTTTATCCGGGTAATGCAAATCGTGTGTAATCGGTTATACTCGTTTATCCAGCATGTATTACTCAGCAAAAGTAAGGAGAGTAGCAAGTGGCTTAACATTCCCGTGTTGTGACTGTACATGCGGACCATTTCTAATAATCAACATTAGAATATTCGTAAGACATCGCGAGAGATTTTGTCCCAGTTGAAAAGGCTTTACCGCAAAAATTGTAGTGACATGACTCTGTAAGCTGAAGTTTCGCTATTCGAAAAAAGTTAGTCTGTGTTTTATTGTTGAGGTTTTTAGAAAGTGATTTTCTAGTGTGACTTTGTATTCACACGAGAAGGTAAAAGTAGGACTATTTGCAACAAAAAAAAAGATTTTAGTGTCGTAACATATTATATTTGCACATGTGTGCACTAATAAAAGAATTACCCTGTATACAGTTAAAAATTGACTTGATTTTAATAAGCGTTAAAATAAAATAGATATATAAGACAAAATTCGATATATATTATTTGTACATTACTGCATTTCGGACTCGTATTATATGCAGTAGGTACTATGGTTGATTACAGATTAGATACAACTTACCAATCAAGATCGTGACGTCACTACATTAGAAGTCAAATAATCTCAAATGATAAATTTAAAATAAGTATTTAGTACTCTTTCCATAAAATAATCTGATAACAGGGAATGGTTCTACAACCCTTATTCTCGAAATGTTTTTTGTATCACCATACATTTCGTTCTAGGTTCATATTTGGCGATGTACTACGGAATCAGTCATGTTACTTGCTAATCATTAAAATAATTCGTAAATAATTAAGTATAATAAACTGATTAGCAGTTTTATTTAGTCTATAAACACTTGTTGTTTACACGTAACAAAATTATGCTGTTTATATTTAAATCGATCTCTTTTCTACGGACTTTGACGTGATCTATATGCACATCGACCGTCTTTCTGAGTAAAAATCGAAGCCTCGTACGCTCCGTACGCACCGATTCCGATCCAGTGCACGCGCACCTAAGTTGCACGACTGCTGCATGGGCCTTAAGCCGCGTTCACATTTGTCTGACGTGTTGTGTCGTGATGCGTCAGAACAGTATCGGTTTCATACATTCAATATGGTTGCGTTCACATTTATCTGACACAGTGTGTTGTGATGGCTTGTGTTGTGTCGCATCACAAGCGATCGCGGTCCGCGTCAGAACGGGTGAGGTGCGGGGGGCGGTGCAGCGACACGACACAGCGCATCGGACTAGTGTGCACGCGCCTGTGCTGTGTGGAACGACGAGAGCCAAGACAAAACTGATAAAAAAATGCGTCATAACACGTCAGATAAATGTGAACAGTAGCCATCACGACAGAGAGCATCACAACACAACACGTCAGACAAATGTGAACGCGGCTTTACGAATCCGCGCGCGGTCAGTCGGCATTGAGTCTGAGGTGCAAGCGCACACACAATTTGTATATGTCGAATAGTGACGATGATGGAGTCGAACAAGAATTAAAAGTTACAGACACAAGAATATTTCACCTTCGGTATCCAAATTTAAAATTACATTCCGTTCTCTCGTCATTGCCACGCGACTGTAGCGCAGTCGCTTCACAGCTAACGCGCGACTTAGTAGGGCTGCAACCACAGTAATGTGTGCATTCACTACTGCAGCGCGACAAATTCCCCTAATGTGAAGGTGCTTTGACTGTTCAGTTGACTGATTACTATTATACTTACTTGCATGTTGAGAGGCTTTCGGGGGTTCCGTGACTAACACCTGCCAAGGCGTCGATGCCTCAACCTGTATTGGGAATTGTCTGGTGGTACTGGTAAAAGGTGGCTCCGTCGTCTTAATGTTAAGCGGAGTAGATGTCTCTACATGTATTGCTTGTCTGGTCTGTGGGTATACCAGATATCTGATTTCAACCTCTTTATCATACAAAGGCGGTAGAGTGGCTCGGCACTGAAAAGAAATCAGAAGTACCATATTTCTACCATTTTATCAAACCCAGATTTATCATATTTATGTACACACAAATATTTTTACCCGGTCACCGCCAACCAAAAAGTTATGATTTTAGTAGCCTAAATATGTCAGTTTTCATTGACCTATTTAAATTCCTTATAATTGTCGTATCACTGTCAAAATATCAACAAAATTGCACAGTACAGAATATTTGTTACTGTACAACGTTAACATGAAGGTGGCGAGTGACTTGTAACATCTCGGTGTAATGTCGGTGTCGGTGTGAATCAAAGATAAAATTGTATTAAGTAGTTGAGGTAAGTCAACGGTGAGTATTATTTTACCTTTAACGTCATAACTCCGTCAATGAAGTGTGAGGACTGCAGGCTAAAGGCAAGCTCCATTGTTGTGTCCATGGCCCCCAGTTTGCTAGCCGACCTCGTGTGCCAAGGTCCCCTCAAATGGTAGAGAGGAGCCGGCGCGCCATTGATGTACCACGTCACGCTGCTGATGGGTAGGGCGCCTGAAGACGTGCAGTTGAGCTTCAAGGGCTGTTGCATGTTGTGGATCATGGGGACACCTACTACTTTTGGATCCCCTGCTGGAAGTACTGGGAAAAAAATATGCAAATTTAATAGAAACGAATTCTTTTGGCATGGGCATGGTACAATAATAAGCTTCACCTAGTATTCTCTTCCGAAAAGCGTTGTTAACGGCGCCCACAATGAGAAAAGTAATTGGTCATACGAGTAGTTACATTCGATACACAATAGATATGTATATATATATATATATATATATATATATACGATTGTAAATATAATACCCATACCTAGTTATAATTGTTTTTTTTTGGTGTAGCGGTGTTGGAGAAGAACGGGTATTTTTAGTTTTTTACGGCTTTTAATCGTTGAGCATATTTTGAATTTTTCAACGCAATATGATAATCGGTTGATTGAAACTCAATTTGGACTTTTTGCTTTTGGCCTCTAGTTGCCGGTGTGTTTAGCTGTGGTATTCATTAGACACATAACGCATGCCAAAATTTCTAAAACCATGTTTTATTCAAAACACCTTTTAAAAAAGTTTCTATTGTCGTTGGTTCGTCAATCGGATACATAGACATAGACATACTGTCGATCGTGAGGGTTTTTTTGGCGACGACGGTCCTGTAGTTGGGGCCCTGGCCGATGACCTCGCAGGCGTACTCGCCAGCTGACTCGCTGCTCAGGTACATCAGCGTCACCCTGTTCTGGTCCGACCGCGCCCTCTGCGTACAATCCAAATATCACATCTCAACATCGTAATTTTTATACCCCAGATGCAAAAAGAGGGGTGTTTTAAATTTGACCGCTGTGTGTATCTGTCTGTGGCACCGTAGCTTTAAAACGGGTGAACGGATTTTTTTTATTTGAAAGCAGATGGTTTTGCTTAAGAGCTGTCAGTCTGAAAGAAGGAGTCACCATTATAATATGGGGGTTTTTATCTATCTAACAGTTATAGCCGAAAGGCGTTCACTGCTGGACTTGGCTTCTCCGAGGTTTGCCATCTATGGGTTTCCCGGAACCTTAGCCTCGTTGCGTCTTCCGGCTAAACATCTATTTACTATATTTCAGGAGGCATAGTTACAGGAGTCGACAGTCGGACTTATATGAGACATAGGTACCTAATGTAATAAAATGAGAGCAAGATGAGTGTAAGATGAAAAAAAACATACGAGTCTGCGACTCACAATATTTTTAACTAAAAACGCCGACTTCAGTTGGACTGACCTATACCCGTACGGTACCTAGGACCATTTTAAAAGAAGTTATTTTTTCCGTTTTCGAATGTAATTTTTAGTTTTTTAATACATTTATTTTGTTTGATACTTTTTAGTGATCATAATAAGCTGTTCTTGTCCCACTTCCGATATGAAACTTTAAGACATTTCAAGCTCGCCGCAAGCAACGCCGCAGGAAAATCGTAGCCATTTTTAAACAATTAAATGTTCTTCGTTCAAATTCAAATTCAAATTCAAATGTTTTTTTATTTGCATAAGCAAGGGTACAAAAATATGTAACACAGTTATAAGACAGTTCCATTCCATAATAATAAAGTAAAATAAAATTTACCATAATAAAGCGTACAAATAGTCGTTGTAGTCGCTTAACTATCTTAATCGAGATATCTTATCGCCACCCTTGAAATCGGTACCGTTGAGGAGTTCCAGTGGCCATCTGTGGTCTTCATCATCAGTACCGCTCCAGCAAATGATACTTTCTGAATGCATATGCTGGAGTTGTCACTAAACATACTAAAATCGCTATATGTTTACCTACATTTGAGGAGTTCCCTCAATTCCTCACTGATCTCCTCATCAGGTCCTGAAAAAAGAATCATCTGATTCGATTCATAAACGGCAAAGTTATCCGCGATCAAGCAAAAAAATATAAATATAAATACGGTCGAATTGAGGAACTCCTACTCAGAAGTCGTTTAAAAAGGTTACATATCAGAACGCCTAAAATTCATAATAAGCCTAATGTATCATTATCCAAAAAACTTCATAATACCTAATGGTTTTTTTCTTTATTTTTAGGCAAATCAGGGGGGCTTGCTGCAAAGCAGTGTTCGCACTGTTGTGTTCCGGTTTGGGGATAAGACAGCCGGTGTAAAGACTAGCATAGAGGCATTCCATCTTAGTCCTCAGGGTTGGCAACGCATTTGCAGTCTTAGTCTTGTAGTCTTGTGAATGCGACTGTCTATGGGTCACAGTTTCCGCTTACCATCAGGTGGCCTGTGTGCTCGTTTGCCTTCTCTGTATCATAAAAAAAAAAAAAATAGTCCTACCCCTCCCCTGTACCGAGGAACAAACGAAACTTGGGACTCTTATCATAGACAGACTAGACATCGGACTTGATGTCAGCCGAAAGACGTCCACTGCTGGACAAAGGCCTCCCAAACATCGGACATAATAAAAAAAATGCCTAGCCAGGTTTTTTGTTGCCATGACGTGACTAAATATTTTCTGGTCTCATCGAACTAGGTTTAGTGTCGTGGGCCCCCCTACTAAACGGTTTAGGTGGTAGGTTATGTTTAATAAAGGTCCGTCGGTAATGTTTTTTTCATTTCGTATAAAAGTAGAACATTATTTAAGGTAAAATAACATATTTAACCGTTTGATTATATGACTATAATGATAATAATAATTTAGTCTGCACACTTTAGTGCGTTTTGCCACTTTAACGTCTCGTTTTAACTGCTACACTAATCTGTCGAAGGCGTGAATATGACAGGGTACCAAAGTGTGTAGGCTACTATGGTTATAAGGCCTACTTATACATATAGGTATACTTACGTCAATTTTATAACTTCTTCGTACAACCAAAAGACGTCTACTACAACGACCAGTTCTTGGGGCAAACCACGGGGAGGCCTACGCAATTTATGATGCGCTACTTGCATCCCTGTTTCTTGCACGCCACGTCATGTCACGGTTAGCCACGTGTCGTCATAGAGCGTCGTGCGTCGGTGGCTTTGGGGGCAGTAAGGTGACCGCAGCACCATGTACCAGTGAGTTTTTCTAACTTAAGCACAAAACCCCATGCTGTTACGGTGATAGATTAGCCTCGTGAGGAAACCTGCACACTCGAATAGCTGAGTGTGCAAGAGGGTAATTGTACAAAAAATCCTAGAGGACTCGAAGTGCATGTGAGAGGGCACATCTGTTAAATAAGATAATACAATAAGAAGATTAAGAAGACACGCCCTCGTTCCGGTAAAGGTTGCGATCTTATAACTTACGTCAACTGTAATTCCTCTAACAGGGAAGTAGTGTGGCGTGGACGTGCTTCCGGGCTTTATATGGTAGAACACGTCGTCGTTCTTCAACCACCGCACCGCGTACAGCCTCTGCCCCTGCAGGTCAAACTGGCAGCCCAGTATAGCCTCCGAGCCCTCGGCCACGTGCGCTGGGACTTGGAATTCTCTTATGCGAAGGCATGTTATCGTTCCTTAAAAATAATCAAGAATGTAAATCAAATCTTTGTTGAACGCAACACAGTCACAGAGTAAAAAAAACTAGAGATGGGCTGACTACGGATTTTAACGACTAATCGGTTTTTAATTTGCCGATTAATCGGCCGACTAGTCGGCAATGCCGATCGTAGGATTTGTCTATGTTCGGGTGAACTCTAAAAAAACCTAAAAAAATCGACTACATGATATTGTCGTCTATATACCTAATTAAATACCCATGTTTTATACTTCGCTAAAAGAAATCCAACGACACCTTGCTTGTCGAAATCAGGCCATTCGTTCAGCCACTACGAGGTAACAATAATAAAGAACCACACATACAAACATTACAAGTATTATCCCGTTCTTCGGCAGCCAGCAATAAGTTTCACTTTTATTTGGCTTCACCGTAACCCTGCGCTTATGTCAACACCGTCACGAGATTACATTCAATTAAACTTGCGAGCATGTCGATGGTACCTATACTGTAAACATTTACATACGAAAGCACGAATAAGTTTGGTCCTCGACACGTATATATAATTATTTATTATTATTTATTTGTTAGCCTACGGTGTCCCACTGCTGGGCAAAGGCCTCCCTCTCGTCCTTCCACGCATCCCTGTCTTGTGCAACCTCCTGCCAGTCCCTTCTAAAAGCGTCGAGCTGATCTCGCCATCTGCGCCTAGGTCTGCCGCGACGCCGAATTCCGTCGTGTGGGATCCAGTTCGTGGTGGTTTTTGCCCAATGGGTATCTGGCATGCGACAAATATGACCGGCCCAGTCCCACTTGAGTCTGGCGGCTGTTTGAGCTACGTCAGAAATTCGGGTTTTGGAGCGTAGTATTGTGTTTCGGACGCGATCTGTAAGCTTAACGCTCAGAATACTACGCTCCATGGCTCTCTGGCAAACCTTAAGGGTGGACATCTGAATGTTCGTCAAAGACCAAGTCTGTGCACCGTAAGTGAGGATCGGAAGAATGCACATGTCCATGAGCTTTTTCTTTAGCGCCATTGGAAGGTTGCCCTTCATGTAATCCTTCATAGCCCAGTAGCTCCTCCAGGCATTTTCAGTTCGTCTGGTGACCTCTTTATCCTGTCTAGCCTGGAAGGAGACTATTTGGCCTAGGTAGATATACTCATTGTTCTATTTTCTTCCTCAGCTACAGAGCTCAGGCTCATGCTACAAGACCTTAGCAATGCAAGCCGGGAGGTCGGACTGTCGATGAATATGTCAAAGACCAAGCTTATGACCAACAGCACCAATAATAGGATAGAAGTAGATGGGGAAGGAATTCAATATGTATATATAGGAGAAACTGTAAAACTTTACTCGGACCACAATAAAACAACCACGTCCTCACCTATTGTATATATAATACGCATCAAAAATATTTTCCATCCATAATATACACTCACCTGCAAAATTAGCGGAAAAAAACAAAAGGTGTAATTTTTACTTGATAGAAACAACAATATTTATTTTCCTTACACGAAACCACTTGTTCAATGAGAAGTCAGTCATTTGGTGTAAGAAAAATACATTTTCTAGTTTTTATCACGTAAAATTTGTTAGGTTAAAAATTACAAGGGCAAAATTGCACTTTTTGCTATAGGTATTGTACATTGTGCCCTTGTTCTACCGAAAGTGTTTTAACGATATCGAAGTTAAAATGTTAAATAAGATTAAAGTATACTCATTTAGGTGTCGTTAAAAAAAAACGATTTATAATTATAACCCATAATTTTAAAATACTGTTGAAGGAAAAAAAAAGTGATCTAAAATTATATTTTATCGTACAAAAGAGGTACGAAAAAGCTGCAATTTGTAGGCTCTGGTACGATGCACATGCACTTTTCAGTTACTGACAACCGCCCAAGGGTGAAGCCAACAAGCGTAATTTTTTAAGTTGTCACTTATTTCATGCACAAGTCCTGTTTAGTTCACACGGCGTCGCAAAATGAGTTGGACTTATGTATGATGCAGAAAAAGTGACTTACAACTCGAAAAATCACTCTCGTCGGCTTCAAACTTAAATAACGTGTTCTGGCCTCAAAATGACGTCGTGCGTTATGGCTAAATAAGTGAACAAATAAGTGAGTCAAATTATTAACTTTGTACGATTCATAATTATCTGTGCACTGAAAAAAGCGTATCACTCATATGAAATTGAAAAAAAATAGGATTCAAACACGTGGTCTGGCTGCCCCAGGCACGTGATTCATTCTCTAACCACGAGCTATGTGGTGTTCTGTAGTTTCTATAGTTTGTCTGTTACGCTGTCACGGCTAAATCTCTGGATCGATTGTGAAGAGATTTTGTGCGGTGTTTGAACCCCGAAAAAGGACAAATTACATTTTACAACCCAGACAATAACTTAGTTACCGGGCACAACGCAGGTAAAAGTAGAATATTCATAACTAATTCAAAGTGATAACCCAACTGGCGAAAAGCACAACGGACTTTTCCAATTTAATAGAGCCGATGACTCTGACACGTTTTCGGGAAATAATTGACACCTCGTTCATTAAAATCAGTTCTATACTGATCAGTAGTCACATACAAATACAATTATTTAATACAATAAATAACTAGGTAGCAAATTGGATGTTCAGCTTAATTCCTCCGATTGGTATTCTTTTTAAAATAACTTAACGATGATAACTAAATAGTTAAACATTTCAAAAAACCGAGCGCTGAAATGATTTTCAAATATTGTAAAAATGTGGTATCTTTTTAGGAGTTGGCCGTCGTGAAAATAACATCCACCCTTTACTAACTCTTTGTCTTTTATACTTAAGTGATAAAATTCCTATTCGGCTCTCGTTATCACAAATCGCGATTTACGGTGCTTTTCCATCGGCGAGGCGAGGCGAGACGAGGCTATACGAGAATTGAAATTTGTATTTAAAAAATCGCGCACCCTCTTCGCACGGTCTCGCGCCACCTCGTCTCGTCTCGCCTCGCCGGTAGAAAAGCACCTTAATGACGATTATTGTTCGCCCGGCGGCGCGGCCATAGCGCGGGTCACGCGGCGCTTTTCCGGCTTCTTTCGTTCTAAATGTTTGAGTTGTAAATTAAACAGGACCCAATTCAACGCTACAAAACAATTTTTGCTTTTCATTCTGTCATTTTGTGTTTTACTCAGTCGCAATTGCTATCAAAACGTTAACAATACGGAAACGCGTCCAAAGCAATAACGTCTTAACGTCTAGAATCTCAGCCCAGCTGTGACACGAGAGGGATAAGGTCTTCCTGTGTCCGTATCCGTAGTGGTTAAGGAAACACAAAAAAAATATGCACGCACAGATTGCATGTTAGTTTTGAGTTGCATCAATTTAGTTTTTATAATGTCTGTCCTCATAGAAGTTCTATGAGGACAGACAGAACCAGGGACCGGAAAACCCGTTCCTTTGCTTAAGCCATACGGTAAGCCAATCGTTTCGGTAACCTCTTCACCGGCTTACCCAACGATTAGATAGCCCTATTAAGCCGGGATACCCTAACCGTAACCCTTTTGTAACCGCTTACCGAATGTCGTTGGGTTTGATATTTATTTGAATAAGCGCTTACCGTTCGGGTTAGGGTAACCCTTTCGCTCCCTTCCCGCGCGCCGCGCGCGCCGCTATTTTTATGTGTATTGGTATTGGCACGGCTTTGAAGCGCGCGCGCCGCCCGAGTTTAGGTTTCTTTAAACGGTCCAATAATATGTCGTACGTAGTTTGTCAAAGAACTAAATTTGCTTGAAGGTATTTTAAGCGGTAACACATTCGGAGGTTTTGATACTGGTAAGCGGTAAGCCAAATTAACTCGATCGAATGGATTATCCGTTTAATGTGTGAACCGATTAAGCGCTTACCGAAATGTTCGTGTTTATAAAAATCAGCGCTATAAAAACCCTTTAAAAACCCCGGGTTAGGGTAAGCGGGTCCGGTCCCTGCATAGAACTCGTAATCTTGTCATCCCGTGGTAACCGTACCTTTTTCCGGGAGGCTATTCTACACTATAATCTATCTCAGTGCCAAATTTTACCTGAATCCGTTCAGAATTCTGGCGTGATTGAGTGACAAACATCCGAACATTCGAATTTATAATATTAGTTCTCTCGACTAGGTCCGCGTAGATCACGAACTAGAGTAACGAAGTAGGTAACACACGAACTTTCGCATATGTAATATTAGTTGGGTTAATGTATTGCTGGCCCCATTTGTCTTTTATCTTATTCGTGATTCATTTCTGACTGTGATTAGTTTTGCAAGAGGACACGTCGGCGGCCCGACCATCTATTATGGAACCTCATGATTGGAAGTATAGGATCCCCTACCAAAGACGTGTTTGGCTGGAAATACGGTGCAGATTCTAGGTCATAAGAAACGGTGAAATACTAAAAATGGTCCAACACAATTGATCGCAATTTGTTTAAGTTACGTTGAATGAGGTCTGTCTATCATATCCTGATAATAAAATAAAAACATCCGTATAAATAACTCCCATTAAATTCTGTAATTGTAAGTCGGTGCAGTTATATAAATTATTATAAATAACAATGAAAACAAGCAAGCTACCAATCTTTAGGTGTATATAATAAAATAAAAGTTGAAATAGAAAAATTCGGCTTTTGGTTTAAAATATTGTAAGACGCCGACTTTAGTTAGAAGGATCAACCTACCATTTTATAAGAAGTTATTTGAAGGCGGGTTTTTGATTTCTGACCTTTTTTTTCTTATTTTATTCTTTTTAATGATTTCTTAGCAACGCCGCGGGAAAGCCATAGTTATATTTAAATAAATTGAATGTGTTTCACCATAGTCGCTCAACTACCTTAATAATAGGTACCGTTAAGGAGTTCCGGTGGCCATCTGTGGTCTTCATCATCAGTTCCACTTCACCATATATTACTTTTTAAAAGCAAATGCACGAGTAACAGTGAAACATACCGAAATCGCTATAGGTGTGCCTATAATATTTGAGGAGTTCCCTGGATTTCTCCAAGATCCGATCATCAGATCCTGACATGTTGACAATGCGACCAACTAGAGACTACACCCATTCAGACAATGAAAAAAAAAATCTCCTGTGTTCGTCGAGTAATTGGGGAACATACATTAAAAAAAACAAAAGAAAATATCCCGACGAATTGAGAACCTCCTCCTTTTTTGAAGTCGGTTAAAAATGTATTTTAACCTGCGTCTTATCGACTATTTGTCGATTGCTTTAGCATAAAGCATGCGAGAATCTAAATAGTTTGATATCTAACCAGCAATATATTGCACGAACATACCTTGCGCTAGAAGTAATGCACCTAACACCAGAACACCGTGCATCTTTCTCTCGATCGAATATAACCTCCACCAACCACGCACGGGTCTCACTTCACCTAAGATCGTTCCCTTCACACAGAAGATCGCCGTTTTATGTATCACACCACAATGTTAATTATTCCCTATTATAATTTGCCCATAAATAATGATAAAACGAACTTTGAAGTCAGTTAAAATTTGAAGACGACTAAATTTAAATCACGTCGCGATATCTTACGCACGCACGTCGACGAACGATTTTATGGCTCCTCTGCACAATCGCCTATCACCGACACGATTACGGGTGAAGACGATCGTATAGGAGGGCATACTCGGCTGTACTCGCCGATCATCGTCTATGATTGTCTGCGACCCGTGATTTGTCGGTTTTTCGAGTCCGTAACAAAGGGAATCGCCGCAAGGTGCGTTGAGCTGCCCAACGATCGCCGATTATTCATTCTACGTCTTTAATAAATGATTGCGCAGTAGCAACACTTTCCACGTCCATCTTGTACACTTCGTTCAACAACTACTACAGACGATCGTGTGGATGCTTGTACAATGATCGTACCGATAACATACGATCACACGATCAACGATCATTACCGATAGTGCAGAGGAGGCATTAGACATTTAACACATCTGCTCCGCCGTGCTCTGGACAATCAGACATTTATTTTTCTTTTCATATCGCAGTCAGTGACCTATAGATGATAATAAAATTCATATTTATATATTAATTACTTACCTAGAATGTACCAAACCTCCTTATGATGATGACTAGAATCTCCTGACAGCTTTTATTAACAGACTTCATAAAAGTAGGTTCTGTATGTACTTGACCTGTGTGTATGTATTTTTTTTATAGTAACACAATACTCGTACTTCTAAGATG
Source organism: Acleris sparsana (assembly GCA_923062465.1). NCBI lineage: Eukaryota > Metazoa > Arthropoda > Insecta > Lepidoptera > Tortricidae > Acleris > Acleris sparsana. The sequence goes on from OV281292.1 coordinate 4,025,370, forward strand.
GTTGATAATATACTTACATGCACCAGGATGACTTGCGCGGCGTCTATTGTGGCCAGCTAAACATAATGGCGTCTTCTCGTTCCCTCTTATCTTTGCGATTATCTCAATACGTGGTTCAACTATTTGAATAACTCTTTAAAATACTAGCATGGTACAATAATACACTTCGCCTGGTATTCTCATCCGAAGAGCAGTGGTCACGTGAGTGGACACGTACTTAAATCGGGTTAATTTAAAATATTCGTTTACGACTATAAATCTACTTAACACTATCATTGTATATACGTGATTACGTTTTGACCATTTACTGTTCTTTATTTAAAAAATAACGACAACACGACCAGTATGATTAAATTGCATGTTGTTTTAACGAAAGAGTGACTGAGGCATACAGACAGACAAAAACCAACATTCTGACAGACCACGACAGAAAGACATGGGCGACATAGCGGAATAATAAGGGTTATTACGTTATTAGTTTGTATGCCACTGTATCCCGGCCCCGCGGGGCAGGCGGCTAGGTACGAATTGTCCGTGACGCCTTTGTCGTTCCAAACTGGTCTGCAGCGATGGAGACGGAATGAGAGACAAGCGAGAAAATAGAACTATACGTGGTTCGATGTGCTTATATCGCGTCGGTAATGTTTTGAGAGTGGATTGGAAAAGTCATTACGAAATCATAATAATGATTTCGTAATGACTTTTCCAATGATGACATTTAGCTACGACAGGACATAAAATACTACTCACCATATTATTTAACCGTGGCATTTGCCATCTCATTACTAGGATGTCATTATGCTTAAGCAATCAGCCTGTTAAAGGCTTCAAAAACGTCAAGACGGAAAAAATATGTTGTCAATTTCAAATCTTATCGATATTCTACAAGTGTTTCGTGTTTTTTCCATCATTTTTTGACGATGACGATGATGGTGACGATAAAGATGATGTCTTCTAACTCGGAATATTACGATATGATGTGATGCGTAGGTCATGGCCTAATGGCATGGATCTTCATGAAGATCGTGCAACAATTTACCGATGGAAACTGCATCTGAAAAGCGACGGCTACCTACCTTTGAATCAGTGCAGCAGTGTTTTCTCAACATTTCAGGACGCCATTCCATAGGCTCCTTTCATCGATCTACAGGAAGTGGACGTCCAAGCACAGTCGAATGCCAGGCATTGAATTAATGTTAGAGCAGTTTGGAAACAAGCCGGAGCAACATTCAGTATGATCCATGTTGTAGTTTGCTGAATTCTTCCTGACGATAATCGTCACCCTTATCACTATCGCCGTACACAAGAGCTGATACCCTCCAAACTTGCACCCAGGAGGAACTTCTGCGAATGGCTGGTACCTCAGGCAGTTAGGGGACAACCCTAATTTGATGGATTTAACATAAAGCTTAACGCTGTACTCAGAGACATTTTAGAGGTAATTAATTCGTTCCTTTTTCAAACTTTTATATGAAAAATCGTCACCAAGGAATGTCTTAGGACCTGTTGTTTGATCAGTAGTTAAAATAACTAATCCTTAAAAACTGTAACTAATGGTTAGATCTCAAGGAAATGTTTCAAATTTTCGATTTCTTCTTCGAATTTTTAACAATTAGTTGAGTTAACTGCTGATCAATCAACGGGCCCTAAATCGTCATTATAGTTCATGTTATAAATAAAAATAGGATGGCAAACCCGCTTTCGTGAGATATTACAACTGTACAGATGCAGTGAATGATCCTTTCCCTTCGTTTTTTAACGGACAAGTACGTATTTATCTTTCTCTCTCAGTTGGCTTATTGATGGGTAATGAAGCTAATTGATAAAGCAACATAAATACGAACTTATCCGACAAAAAACGATGGGAAATGATTATTCACTTTATCTGTACCTACCTAGCTTTTTTTTGTAAATAGGTACGTTAGCCCGTAACAAAAACAAGATGCCATAACGCTCAAAAATAATATGGCTTATTACGACTTGTAAGTGGAATAAAGGCCCATGCGACATTAATATAGAAACTCGTAATCCTTACTTTAAAACAAACATAAAAAAATATTTTCCACCTTATGCGGGATCCGGTACCCGGTACAGTTGATAGATAAAACAATGATGTTTCTTATTAATCTTATTATTGATATGCTCTCTTTTTTTAAGTAGATATTTTTCATTAAAATAACGAGGCCTAAGTTAAAAGCCAAGAGTAATTATGTAGTTATGGAACTTTCGATGCGCGAATTCATTTTTATTGAAAGTGACCCACGAAATAGTCTGCCACGTCACTCGTTTCTTGCTCATGCTTCCGCTGCACTTTGAATTATAATGACCTTACGATAGCGTGTTCACTCCTGCCGAGGGGAACTGCCCTTCATCAATATCCTTATTTTTACCGTTTTCTACATTAAGTTAGGGGAAAATGACTGCGCCGCAGGGTTCTCTGTATATATTCTGATTTATTTGTTGTGAATCGGTTTTTATTATTGTTATGTAGCTTTGTGGGAACGATGGTCTCCTTCAAGCCTTATACAGCAATATGTCATCAAACCATAAGTACAAGCAGGGGTCGTAATTTTGATGCCGATGACGAAATTTAAAATGATTATAATTTATACAGTTTAACCGCAATCAAAATACGGATCACGACACCATCATACTTATTTTTCACCATTTAAAATGGCAAATTGAGACGTCAATTCCATAATTGTATTTATGACTATTTAATTATATTAATATTTACTTCAACATAAAAACATTTTTTTTTAAATAATTATGATACTGGATGATGTTTGCCACTGTCCTTCTCAATCAAATATTTTCATTTATGTTTTAGTTATGAAATAGGTATTTATTTTTCTACGCGTCAATAGATTATTTCTCTAATTTGTACATGATAAAAGGATTGACGACTAATGGTTAATAATTACAATAAAATCATTTGGAATCATACTTTACGTAGCGTGACGTCAAAAAAACGTAAAAAAATCCTCTTCATTGAAACGGCAATAGCTGATACAGTGACAAAGCACAACAACAATAACAAAATTAACAATATCAATATACAGACAGGGCCTCTATTCCCGACAGTAAAAAACATATTGTCTTTAACCTGTTATGGTATTGTTTTGACGTCATCCGCCATTACTGTCAAGTAGGTAAATAAGAGCTATCAAAACTGTGACAATACGATAACAGATCAAAAACGATATTGTTTTTACCCTGTAAAATAGAGGCCCCCGAAACAAAAGAGGAGGGTCACAAGGAAGTGTATCTGTGTATATGTGTCTCGTAGCTCCCTAATGGATAGAACGATACTGACACTTTTTTTTTCAATTGAAGCTATTGCAACCATGATGATTTTAAGCAAGTTTTCATAAATACGGACAGGCAAGAATCGCCTAATTGACTAACCATTTTGTTTAACTCAAAACTTAAGAGATAACACAAGTTAGTGTTATTTCAATGTATTTAACTACAACAGTTATATCTATAAGATAACTTGTTAACTTGTTAGCCTTGAACGCTCCGATAGCCTAGTCTACACTTTTATATCAAATATAAAACATTCAAATTCACGCAGCACGAGTACCTACGGGTACGCTGATTTTAACATGAAAAGTTGCTGGTACTAATCATTTCAAGGACCGCAATTCTTCGTAGCAAAAATCAAACTGTCAGAGGGTTTGACCAAAGTGTTTTATCGACTATCGATAAATAAATGTCACTTAATGAGTCATTAACATAACATCGGTGGATGTAGATCGATCATTTTCCACGCATGATATCAAAAATATTATTAAATCTAGATAGTAGGTGTTACTCGATGTTTTTGAGCATTTTTCTGACGCATGAGTTTTACTCGATAGGTGACTTTCAACGCAATGTTTCTTTAGCTGCTTTAAATAAAGATTACATTTGAGAACAATCATTCGTTATCCATTTGTTTTAAATCCATTTGCATTAACACGGCACGGAAATTACTTATGACAATTCAGCGACGTAAATGACATATGTGACGTGGGCACGATTTTTTATAATATGGAGATGCAGGTTGCTTATCTTTGCAGAAATATTGAGGTTATATGTCAAACAATTACTGATTTGTTTACATCTTTTATCCTTTCTATTGACCCCGACTTTGTATACATTGCAAGTTAAATAAAATCTTGTTTTAATTACGGAAAAGGAAACAGGAAGGGAAAGTTAGTAATGTAAACATGCGCGAGTGTGTCAAATTAAAAGGCGCGCGTCTACGCAACCGTGCCGCTGCTGCAAGGCGAACCGGAGCGTGAACTGCGCACCTGAGGCTATCCCGTCAGATTACAGGGAAATAAGTCAAGCTTGTAACAGGGTTTACGTCTAAATAATAATTTCCCCCAACTTTGTGCTAGTTTAATTACCTACAGGAGACTGCGCCTATTACAATAAGCTTCGATATTTTGTCTTGAAGCATTATTTCCTTTTTTAAATACAAAGAGTAGGTATGTTAGTCTGTCGTATTTTTTTTTATTACACGCTTTAACTACTAAGTACAAATAAATTTAAGCAAACTTAAAAAACACAACTGCCGTTTGGATAATGTCGTCAAAGTAATGTTACTTATCTTTATTTTTTTCATTTCGCCGGTTTCATATTTAAATAATTTTAATATAGCCTATGACAATATAGAGATTAAGGCGAATCTAACCACGTATAATTTATTAAAATCGGTTTAAACGTTTAGTAGTTACGAGCTGACATTGAGTCGGATATACATATATACAAGTCAAACACATAACCCTCCTTTTGGGATTTGCCGCAGTCGGGTAAAAAGAAAAATCTCCTGCGTTTGTTGTTCCATTATCGAGTCAGGAGCCACTAACGCAACAAAGACGATAACAACAATTCAAGTAAAATGTGGGTATCAGCCAACTGGTGAAGATACTGGTAACCCATCATTTCATCGAATTTCACTTCATCAATTGTATTATTTCATTGAATTTCATTTTATCGAACGTCTTTTTTCTGTTGACGCCGTGATGATTTCAGGAAATTATAAACATGAATTACCTAGGTTAGGTTAGGTAAGTGTTGACTACCAAAAAAAAATCTCATCCGGCGAGAAATGGCTTTCGATGAAACGAAAATTCTGCGTACCTACTGATAAGTTCGTTGAAAGATATTCCATACCATTTCTAGCATTGAGAGGTATTCCATCTGAGCTATCTAATTTCACGGCAACGGTTGGCAAGGCATTTGAAACCATAGGATTAGGTACTGTCTTAAGATTGTAGTCTCGAGATACATGTGTCCGGCTTCACATCAGGTGGCCTGTGAGCCAAAGGCAGGGGTTGACATTTTTTTCTCTATTTGATTATAAGACTCAAAACCCTCAATTGTGAACATACTTAAATCAGACTCGAGAAGCGAAAAACCCAACGACGTCTTATTTTCTTAAATTTCTGTGACTCTTTGCTTTTTATCCGACAAAAATATGTTTCCTCTATTCAACTTGAGAACTCTTATTATATATTTGGTTTTGAAAAGAAAAACAAATTCGAATACTCATGTCTAAATACCAAGTATTTGCCTATGTCTTATTATAAGATTTGTACAAACCATTAAATAGGCAATTAAAAAAAAAATTAAGCCTGATAGCAGTAGCTATTTTAATAAAAACGAGTCTTGACAGACCTGTACGGTCTTAGTATTACCGACCGCACAATCGCCAACGCATCAGTTTATGTTTATCAAAATAAACGTTTATTAAATAACTCGTGTATCAGTTATCATCAGTATCAGTCAAATATCATACTCGTCTAATATCAAAATATCAGTGTACTTCATCCTACCAGCAGTGCAGTACTAACAAGAATAGAACAGAATATCAAGAACCTATAGGTATCATTATCAATATCAAATAATACAAAGATCATCATGCATACAAAGGATATCTGAGTGTAAGAATACCCCAGACAAGACCTACGGATCTACAAACGTATACGCAAGTCAACATAATAAGTGTTCCATTTTTAACTATTTGATAAGTAATTCTAGAACAAAACAAATGCATCCCACGCAACACCCTTATTACCCGACTTTAAAAAAGAGGAGGTTCCCAAATACTTGTATGTTTTTATCTATTTATACCACGAAAATACGTCATTTATAAACCGATTTTGCGTTTAACCTGAGCCAACTTATCCGATATTTTGACCCAGGCTGATAGTAAAATAACGTTGACGCTGCTGGAATTTGATTAAAAGTGTTTTGCGTTGCATTTTTTACGCTTCCGTAGCCTGAAAACTAAAGTCACGTAACTCTGACGCGTTTGAAATATCGGGCGGTTGTTTTACACAACTTTGACTTCGGTGATACGCCGTCAGCTATTATTACGTTTCCAATTTTTAAACTGCAGATACATTGGGTTCACACACACACTAATAATTATATCTTGATCCGAAAATGAGTCTGTCTGTTTGTTGCAATGCACATATCCCAAGCTATTTCAACATAAAACCGCAATGGGAACCTCACCTACTACTAAATCAATTGATCTTTGAATTTTTAAGTTTTTGTGAGATTCATATTTTAATTGACATATTTTTTAAACTTTCCGGTTAGACAAGGCAATAAAATAAATAATAAATAAATAAATATAAGGGGAACATGTCACAGAAAACGACCTAAACCAGAACTAAGCTCTAGGCTTTTACTATGGGTACTAGACAACTATAAACTTACTTATACAAATAAATACTTAAGTAAATACATAGAAAACATCCTAGTCGCAGGAACAGATATAACCTGGTGGTTATATTTGTTCCTGCGTCTAGGATGTTCAACATCACTGCTACCACTGTTATCTAGAGGTGAAGAGAAAAAAATCTCATCATCATTATCATGTCAGCCGAAAGACGTCCACTGCTGGACGTAGGCCTCCCCCAAGGCTATCCACTCAGACCGGTCTTGTGCTTTTCGCATCCACCGCGGTCCCGCGATCCTGACGAGGTCGTCACTCCATCTTGTTGGAGGCCTACCTACAGCTCGTCTTCCGGTCCGCGGACGCCACTCCAGAACCTTCTGATCCCATCGGCCATCGGTCCTGCGAGCGATGTGCCCCGCCCACTGCCACTTCAGTTTAGCTATTCTTCGGGCTATGTCCGCAACCTTAGTTCTACTGCAGATATCATCATTTCTGATTCTATGACGCAGAGAAACCCCGAGCATAGCCCTCTCCATAGCCCTCTGAGTGACTTTGAGCTTCCTTATGAGGCCCATTGTTAGCGCCCACGTCTCAGATCTGTAAGTCATCACTGGCAACACACACTGGTCAAAGACTTTTGACTTCAAACACTACGGTAATTTAGACGAAAAGGTGCTGCGAAGCTTCCCGAACGCTGCCCAGCCGAGTCGGATACGACGAGTGACCTCTTTCTCAAAGTTGGACCTACTTAACTGGACCGTTTGTCCCAGGTAAATATAGTCGTCAACAACTTCGAGCGCAGAGCTTCCGACTATCACGGGAGTTGGCGCGACATGGACATTGGACATGACTTTCGTCTTGTCCATGTTCATTCTCAAGCCCACTCGGTCGGAAGCTCTACTGAAGTCAGCGAGCATTGCACTGAGGTCCTCCATGGTCTCAGCCAAGATATCGTCAGCGAATCGAAGGTGAGTGATGTACTCACCGTTTATGTTGATGCCTCGTCCTTTCCAGTCCAGAACCTTAAAAGCATCCTCCAATGCAGCGGTGAACAGCTTCGGAGAGATCACATCTCCTTGTCTGACTCCCCGCCTGCAGAGAAATAATAAAAAAAACTACTAATGTTTTATTACATATATACCCCATACAAAAAATGGTTCCATTATACCCGGAGTAAGAATATTCACATGGATAAGGAAATCGTGAAGCTTGCTTCGTCATGTGGCGATCTGAACGTTAAGTAGTATTTATACTTAAGGGCGGCAATATAAGGTCACTAAAACGTGTCGTTCGTGATTTACTTCCTTTACTCTATACACAGTGGAGCGTTGGACCCCTTTTCCCGGGTTAAGTGTTCCAATGGGGTAGGAATACTTTAACAGCGAAGTTAATTCAAAATACCGAAAAGGTATTGACCGCGCTTAAAGCCAAAACTCTATCGTAAAAAAACAGACAAACTGGAATTCCCTCGGCCAATCCTTGCAAATATCAATGTATTTATTCCATTCTATTTACGCAGTTTAACATAATTACTGAACAATAAACCGATACTTAATAAAACATGGCAGAGCTGTAGCTAAGCCGAGCTGCTTAGTTAGCATTGTTTTTAATTCAGCTTGAGTAACGTGACAGCAAATAAATAAAAGAAAATAGCTACCTATTACGATTACATACACATTGTTTACGTTTCCATAGACTATAGTTGTCTTTGTTTTTATTTTATTGATTCTGTTTCCTTTGTGTTGCCAACTTTACCAGGCTATAAATTTTATGGTCGTTTGATTGTATTTGATCCTTGATGTTTTTCTTTTAGCGTTGTTTTGTGTTAAGTTTGTCACTTTCCGTTTTTTCACCAAGTGGTTCCAACAGAAGACCAGTGCTGGCTTTACGGCTAGCGAATGCTGAGTTGGGACCGTTTCGCAACAATTTTTCTGTGTCTTGATATTTTTGTATCTATGTAATGTGGTTTTGTTTTGTTGCGAATAAATGTCTCTTTATCTTTATCTTTATCTTATCTTTTTATACATAAATAATTTTATAAAATTAGATACCACTATATAAATGAATATTGTGAACAATATTAGGTATTACAAGAAATCACAACCTCTACTGCAGGTCACTCAAACGCATAGAATTTTTCCTCAGGCCGACATTAGGAGTCGTAATATATTAGTAATCTCACAATTAGGAAAGTAAGTAACCAAAAAGCATCACATTTTTTTATTCAATTTATAAATACGCTAATGGTGGGATGCGTGAGGATCATCTCCGTAGATTGAAACCACAATTATTTCTACTTAACTAGTGCTAGGTCTGTATTAATCCATTTTAACAATGTTAATAAACGGGACATTAACTCCACCGCAAACTATTAAATGATAATCGTAACAAATAATAGGGAAAATTACAAATCAATTAATTAATTGAATTGCACTTGATTCAATTAATATTCCATTCAAACAAATTTAAAGCTGTATTTCATCGAATGAACAAGCTCAAATGAATGAACAAACAATTTTTCAAACCATAATTTAAACTACTTCATTCACGTATTTTTGCACAAAGCGATGAAACCTCAAAAATACGCATTCATGTTTTTCTTCTTTAATTAAATTGATTAGGTATTCGAACGGAGATGTTCCAACTCTAACGGTACTTGAACTTATTATCAATTCTGTGACATCGCTTAATATAATAGGTTATGTGTTCAAACCAATCTTAGTTCTCAAACATATTTACCTAAATAGTATACAATGTTAGTGTTGATAAAGTTTCGTCAGTGATTACGTATAATTGAGCAACAGTCACGTAGACAATATGATCTAAGAGCGTTTGCTCCTTAACGGAGAGGAGGCTTTTTTATTGTATTTCAAGTGGAAAAGGCTGAAAAATGCCTTAATAATATGTATAACGTCGTCAAGTATCGCTGGTTCAAAAAAGAAACCTGTGTCAATCAACTAAAAATAAAAACCACTGTGACAAACTGTCATAATTATAGTTAGGCCGCTACCCCTATCGCAGAAAGAAAGCCAATAATTATTTGCAAAGCCAATCATTACTTTTTCTGTGCTTTTAATATCACAGAGCCTCATGGAGGCTCTAATAAAAAGTCGGGATGCAATGGAACGTACGTATTCGTAAGAAGCGTTCGAATATCAATTAAAAACTGTCAAATAGGTTGTTTTACTTACGAGGTACTTACAGATGTAGTGAAAAATCCTTTCTCAGAAATATTCGTATTTATCATGCTATGCTACTTCTACTTCAGTCAGACTCAGTACCCATTAAGACAACGTGGGGGAAGAAGTTATTTTTTGTTTGTTAATATAAAGTGTTTTTCAGTTCTTTTTAATAGTCTTGCGGAAAGCATTAAGACCTGGGAAACGTCACTTAATTATACAATAATTCATAGACACGTCGTCATCATTTGAAGGTAGCCGTGTTTTCCGAGTTTTCACGATGGGAAAGGATTATTTACTATGTCTATACTTAAATGATGGCAGACGTCAATCCAATCCAGTTTTCCGCCAATAGAGAAATCAATTTCCATTGTACGGAATTTCATTGTCGTTAAATATAATCCATTTTCCGGAAATGAAAATGATGCTAAAAGGAAAACCACCAAAGCAAATAGTAAAATATCATGTCAAATTTAAAACATTGATTTTTACAGTTTAATTAACTGTAGGTATTCGGCGAGAAAAATGTCTGATAGAATCTCTTTAAGTGTGAAGGCTTCTAATTAGCTTGTTAGTCTGGTGCAACTTTATGATCCAATAGAATTTCTTGCAATGGCAATATAATAAATCAAGATGTCGTGCTCTTCAACCAATTAAATTAAATTTGCCCAGTCCTGTGTGATTACTTTATCAAACAACTAGCCAAACTGCACTACAACAATATAATAATATCTCGTGATCCTACCCTACCTAGTGTACTTCCAGTATTTGATGAAGACGATTCAGATGCAGTAAATAGATAACATCATACCAACTAAGAATACGCATAAGTATATACTTAGTTCGGGCAGTGTATATTTTACTTAGGCAAACATATTTTTCTATTTTAACTCATGCTGTAAAGTGTGTTTTTATAATCACACGATAGAAACACGACACGGTTCACATAATTATCTAATCTATTTTTTATTTATTTAGACAATACATTTTAACATTTCTACATATTTTCAGTAGTCAGTGGCACTACGTTCAGTGGTCGGCCAACCCGTCTGTGCCGTTCAAAAGGTTAAAGGTCGTTTGTGTCAGAGATCTGCGAAACACCCCAAGCGACCAAGTCCAACAAATGCCAACTGGAAATACTCGATAACGAATAATTGTTGAATGGTGACTGATAATAAACAATGCATAAGTAATTGAGTTTTTTCAAATCTGCACAGTAAATTAAATTTGCTCAGCAAACGGGCGAGTGCCGAGTGGCGCGATTACTCGCGATCCCGCGCGTGAGTCATGGCGCGCCGCAACCCCTGTCGATGTCGTCAACGAGGGAACAAATTTAAATGGGAAATGCGTAGAAATGGCTCACGCTATTGTTATACTCACCAAAGGGGAGATAGCGAGGGTCCAATATCTTTAAGCCATTAGCATTGATGTTTATTTAGTGTGCGTAGTCAAAACAAACTGGTACCATTTCTCCAATGCGCCGCCCTAAAATAAACTTTAATCAATCGCTCGCTCGTCGCTGTTTCTAAATGAAAGTCAATGTTCCATGGACCTTTGGTAAGTAGTTCGCGATGTCTACTTGGATAGATTTTGAGTTTATTTAACTCTGCTTTTTTATGGCATAGAGAAGGCAAACGAGCACACAGACCACCTGATGGTAAGTGGAAACTGTGACCCATAGACATTCGCATTCACAAGACTGCAAGCCTAAGGGCCGTATTAATAAACTCGTCTCAATACGTGAACTGAGAGCTTCTCAGATGATACCGTCTCGATTCGTAATCCTGGAGCTAAGATCGTCGCTTATTAATAAACTCATCTTGAGAAGCTCTCGGATGATATGCACACAGATTAGATAATGCATGATCTAATAATTATTATAAACACATTCCCAACCCCAACAATGACAGTTTTGAACAAAACGGAGAAACGTTTAGACTATGCATGGTTTTAAAAAACGTGATTTTTCGTTTAGACGTGACACGGAAAATACGTAAAACATCATATATTTTTTCAAATTCATGTGCAAAAGCAAGTAATTATTTTAAAAACATTATTTTAAGCTAGTTTTCCTTTGTTATCATTCAAGCTGATCAGGTGCGTATAATGTTACGTTTTAAAATCTCTGTAATATTGAAAAAACGAAACGCACATAGCGCGAATTTCTTTGGTTCTTTCCTTCATATTTACAGTAGTTTACAGGTTAAGAGTTCTTCTTACCGAATTTGTTTTTAAAGTGAACTTCAGTGTCTTTAAGTATTAAATAAAGGTGAAGAAGTGCAGCTTCTCGAATCCAACTTGGCGGCAACCTGGCTGAGGATCTATTTTAAAAATAAATGTGTCCTACGAAGGCCGACCCCTACAGCAAGCATCGCGGGGACTGGAGCCTGGAATAGGTTCCTTCTGCATAAGATGAAAAATGAAATGCAAATCAGGCCAAGCCAAATGCTTACTTTGTACCGTTTCCAAAAGGTGTCTTATTTTACCTATAAGTAATAAATTATCCTTGAGTTATTACATACCTTAGGATATCACTACCAACATAGGAATCTATTATAAATCAAAGTCCTCAGACTGCCTCAGTGTATTTGCATAAAGATATTAGGTATGATCACCAAGATGTAATTGACAAATTCTTATTTGAATGTAGTTTAGTGGTAGTTTATAAATATGAAAGATAGTTTCGACATTGGCAGGCAATTTATAAGTTATTCTACTCTTCTTCTCTTACAAATTATTCTTTCCGTAATTTACTGTCAAGCTTTTAGTGAATGTAAATTAAAAGAACAAACTATCATCATCATCATCATCATCAGCCCGGGGGCGTCCACTGCTGGACAAAGGCCTCCCCCAAAGAGCGCCACAAGTCACGGTCTTGAGCCGCTTGCATCCAGCGGCTCCCCGCGATCCTAACCAGGTCGTCAGACCACCGGGTGGGAGGCCGTCCAACACTCCGTCCACCGGTGCGGGGCCGCCACTCGAGAACTTTTCTTCCCCAACGGTTATCAGTTCTCCGAGCTATGTGGCCTGCCCATTGCCACTTCAGCATGCTAACTCTCTGAGCTATGTCGGTTACCTTGGTTCTCTGGCGTATTACCGTATTACGGATCATATCGCGCAAAGAAACTCCGAGCATAGCTCTTTCCATTGCACGCTGAGTGACCCTGAGCTTATTTATGAGGCCCACATTCAGCGGCCAAGTCTCTGATCCATAAGTCATCACTGGCAGCACACACTGGTCGAAGACTTTCGACTTAAGGCTCTGCGGTATTTTGGACGAGAAGATCCGCTTTAACTTTCTGAACGCTGCCCATCCGAGTTGGATTCGGCGATCGACCTCTTTCTTGAAGTTGGATTTACCTAGTTGGACAGTTTGTCCCAGGTATACGTACTGATCAACAACTTCAAGTTGAGAATTCCCCACGTGAACCGGTATTGGCAAAACGCGAACATTGGACATGACTTTCGTCTTGTCCAAGTTCATTTTCAGGCCCACCCGTTGGGAAACTCTATCGAGGTCTCCGAGCATCTTACTCAAGTCTTCTAGCGATTCTGCCATGACTACGATGTCGTCCGCGAATCGAAGGTGAGTGATGTACTCGCCGTTGATGTTGATGCCAAGTCCTTCCCAGTCCAGAAGCTTGAAGACATCTTCCAGTGCAGCGGTGAACAGTTTCGGAGATATGACATCTCCCTGTCTCACACCTTTCTGCAACTGAATCGGTTTCGAGCTCTGGTTCTGGAGCCGGACTGACATAGTGGCATTTTTGTACAAACACTTCAGCACTTCGATATATCGATAGTCGATGTGGCACCGCTGTAGTGACTCGAGCACCGCCCATGTCTCGACCGAATCGAAGGCCTTCTCATAGTCCACGAACGCTAGACATAAGGGCCGAACAAACTATGGAATTGTTAAAGTGTGTAAAACAGGTAGGAATAGGTAGGTAACATTATACTTTTTGTTTTTGTTATTTCCAGATGATTTTAACTATGTACAGCCAACCCCTGCCCCTGGAAAACTGGTGTTTAATTTGATTTTGATTCCTTTACTATTGTGATTTAAAGTGTGTACCAAATGGGTCTTATGGGATAGAATTCGGCGTCGCGACAGACCAAGGCGACGTTCGCGAGATGAGCTTCATGCCTTCAATCAAGACTGGTGGGAGGCTGGCCAAGATAGGGCTAAATGGAAGGAAGGGAGAGAGGCCTTTGCCCAGCAGTGGGACATTATAGGCTGCTAAATAATGAATAATTCCTTTATTATTTTTTAATACATTTATTAAAATTCTGATGCAATTTACCTTAATGTTTTATTTTTTCATGTTTTATTAGAGTGGTTCGCACAAGTTGTGTTTTCTCAGTTTTCACTCATTGCTTTGGTTTATTTATAGACTATAACTACTGCTACTACTACTATAACTTGTGCTAACTGTTCAGTAAATTAAACTATATTTCTGTCATTGCGCACATGGATGTGACATAAATCTTAACTAACACCCAATTGTACAAACATTTGTTAGCACCTTTCTTATTATAATTCACATATGTTAGCACTGGAAGGAATCCTTCCAATATTTTTGTCTATGCATACATACACTTTATCCTATTAGTACACTTGTCATTTTCCAATTACAAGCAACTTATGGTAACATTTAATTTAATTAAAGAATGTGTGCCACTGGACTTCGTCGTCTCTTCTTAAAAGTTAGTGGAAGTATTTACATCTCAGTTGGGCCTATTCAGATCAGAGTTAGTAAATTTTAAATATCTTTAAACCTAAATTTATAATGTCCTACTAGATAGAGATTGATTTTTATATATAAATTTAAGTTAACAGATATTTTAAATTGGAATCAAGTTTGATTTTATTTTAAAGTAGGTACAGGGTGTCCACTCTACATCCTAAAAAAACTTCCCTGACTTTTCCCTGACTTTCCCTGACCATATTTGTAAATTTCCCTGACCAAAAATACAGCATTACTGAATATAAATTTTCTGAAGTCGCTTTTGAACAAAAGTCTATATTTTTCCGTACATTTTGCCTCTTTTAAAAGGAGTTTAGCTTCATAGCCAATATGGATCTCTCCGTGGCTAATAAGTTATCCGAGCTACTCAAATCTAAATCTTTGATGTTTTCATCAGAAGTGGCCTCAAGTTTCTTTGTCTTTACAATTTTTGCCATTAAGTTTTTTACTAACTCTAAAAGGGCTCCGTATGAAAACGGTGCCAGAGGTTTATTCCCTTGAAATCGCCGTAAAAACGGTTCACAGTCACCTACAACTGACCTTACACTTGCCAATTGCGCTTTCAGCAAAGGTTTTTTCATAGCTGTTTTTAATGTTTTCTTATTTTCGCTTATAGGTACAGAATCATTATCAACAAAGTATTTTACTTTATCGAAAACTTTTAAAGCCCTCTCTAGGCATGGACCATTCTCAAGCCATCTTATGGATGTGAACTTAGTGGGATATTGTCTACCTCCAGTTATTGTTGTATAAAGTGCTCGACGAGCTGGGCTGTCTTTGAAATAATTGTACATTGTTTTCAAAACTAGGTACACGTCCCAGCCAGCCTGCTTATGTCCGGTCTTGACAGCACCACTGACGGTGTGTAAACCACATACTCCTAAGTCAATTAATGAATTATTATAATTTTCTGCAGCAAGTTCAGTTTTGAGTTTTTTTAGAAAGCTAAAATTCACATTAGGTCCATCCATTGAAACTTGTAACAGTTTAGCAAGGTCTAGGTCTGACAAACCCTCTAAAAAACTGGTTAATAGATGTTCAGCAGTTGACCGCCCCAAAAAGACGCTATTCCAGTATCTAGTATCAACTTTTCCTGTACTAGTATTCCAAAATCTTATCATTAAATCCATTTGGCATTTTTGTGCGACTTTATTTAGGCTCTCGTCGAAAGCAACCACAAAAAAATTACACTCTTTCAGATCATTAAGCAAAGATGTTTTTATATATGGTGCTATCCCGTGATTTATTACGTACGCGACCTTTGTTTTGCCCATTGAAAAATTAAGTGCTATCTTGCTGTCATGAAACATTATTTTAAATGCTGCAGAAGTCCTGTCACAAGAATTTAGACTAATTTTATTAAAAATTACCTGTAATGCCCAAACAATTTCAGCGGACATAACCGAATCGTCATGATATGTGAAGTCATAAGCAGTCTTGGGGTTCAATGTAGAGATTTCGACTGTCGATGTTGTTATACTAGGAGTTGCACTTGTACTAGGTTTGATGTCGTTGTCGGATTTTTCAATTCTTTTTTGTTTAAATAAAGAAATAATAGGCTGTTTTTTTTTTAGTTCAACCATTTTTATATGTTTTGGGCCTTTTCCATGAGACACTACTGCTTGCTTGCCCATATTACTTAGTTTAAACGTTCTGCAGCACACTTTACAGTAGCCCGATAAGGGATCTTCAGGGAAATCGCTAAGCCAATCCACAAAATCTGGGTAAAGTTTTGCATCTAACCACACTCTATTAAATGTACAGTGTTTTCCACTCATTTTGTTTTCACACTTCACTTTTATATACTTAAATCACACATATATTTCACTTTACTATAACAAACAGGACACACACATTGTAGGTACTAAAAAAGAGAAATCTAATTATGATAATAAATCATATTATAGATCCCTCCAATGCTGAAAATAAAATGCATCTATAGACTGGATTAAGGTCAGCTAGAGCATGAAGTGTCCCTCATTTGACAATCACTGGACAGAATTGATGTTGGTTGGAATGAATATGGATGGAAAGTATCTTTTGAAAAAAAAATCCCTGACCTCCCCAGAGCTTCCCTGACTTTCCCTGACTTTCCCTGACCACCCTTAGCTTCCCTGACTTTTCCCTGACTTTCCCTGACTTTCCAGAAAGTGGACACCCTGAGGTAGGTCTTCAGATATTAAAAATCAGATCAGATCAGATCAGAGAACACTGATCAAAGTTGGCTGCAGTATTCATTAAAAATATAAACATTCATAAATACAATATAAACACCAAAACACACCAACATCCAATAACATTACCACATATCCTTGTTAACTTGGTGTTTATAAAAGTAATTTATTTATAAATGTGAGAACTAAATAACATAATAAGCTTTCTGAATTCCATAGCCACTAGGAGGTTGCTAGAAGAGTTACAGAGTTCAGAGAGCTTGTTGTTATGTTATGTTATGTTATGCCTCTGAATCTTGGATCCAAATACTTTCCTTTTCCTCATTTAAATAGTGTAGGAGTACCTACACATATTTATGAATTAACTTTCAAGCATAAAAGGACCCTGCTGTCTTTTCACCAATAAATAAAACTACTATTAGCATGTAGCAAGTTTATTTTATTAAAGTCTCTCAGTTATACATATTAACAGGTTTCAAAATAAACTCAATACCTAATATTATTTGTAAATATCTGATTCACCATTAAACCATCCATATAGTCTTTATTGAAAAAACTATTATCCATCTTGTTTCATAGGTGCAAAAGATAATATATTTATTTTAATTCATCCTTATAAAATGGTACTAAATAGAAAGAAAGTAGGTAGGTAATTTTACAATAAAAATATTGCACATAGCCCCTCATAGCACACACCTGACTCTGTTAACTTGTTACTCGATGAAGCTATTCTATTACCTCCGTAAGGGCCAAGTAATAAACTGTGTTTATCCTCTTTTACAATTATCATGTAGCGCTATTATCCAACAAAAGTAGACCAAGATGTTTGTCCACTAGTCCATTATACAAAAAAACAATGTTTAAATTAAATATTGAACTTCTGAATTACAAAACTTATTACACCAGGGCTTTTAGAAAACTAGGTAATAAAATTACATGTCTAATATTTTTCATAATAATGATTTGCATCATGAAAGTAATCAACACACTTAACTTTACTTATAGTAGGTACCTCTTTTATGTAGAACAAGACATGACATCCTGAACAGTATCATCATAATGCAAATAACCTAACCTATCTATAGTAAGTTTGGGTACATAGTATGAATGCACAGTAGCATGAAAATAGTAATGAAACAACTATTAGCTTTACAATGAGGTACCTAGAAAAAAGAAAATAGAGTAGGTATTCTTTTGCCTGACATAATTATCTGAAGTTACTTTATTAATTTTTTTATAAGATAGGATAATTTCGAACAGGTAAAGTACATTAAAAACTAAATCTTTGACTGATTAACATTGTAAGCAATTTTATTATACCTGATGGACATATTGTTTGGCAATTGGCAAGCGAATTGAACTCGTCAACTGCGTGGGGCCGGCTGTTGAGATTCGTGAACACTGACTTCTCAAAATAACCATTTTCACCGTTTTTGGCGTCTTGATTATTTCCGGCGAACCTTGCAATGTTACCCAAGTTCCACATTATTGGTCTGACGACAACCTACAAAACGACATAAAGTTATAAACACTATCTAATCACTTCAAAATGATTGAAACATTCTATGGATGGTTTGCGATTCGTTTTCACAATTAGGTAATACTTTTTGCACCACATTTATGTCAGGACCCGAAATTGTATATATCTCACTGCTATTACTAGTTGATTGTGTGTATAAGTTTTTAAACAAATCACTCAGTTTTCATTTAAGTATCAAACAATAACAAAATTAAACTATGCCTGCCTCGGCCGGCCTTGTCTTGTCTTGCTTGTCTGTAATGTAATGTCAACAAAAACACTCCCCTCCTCTTGCTTTGGCAACACGTTTCACGAAGCGTTTCGTTACTTTAATTTCAATAATTAACAAAATAATTTAATAAGGTTTTAATGGTTTGGTGAACTGCAGTAAAGTAAAATATTAGGCACATTATTGTGGTTGTGATGCAAATCGGGTTTAAATTGTTGGATGGCTAGGTTAGGTTAGGGTACCTACTGATCCAAATAGCAGGTTTTTACTTTTATTATCTCTTACATATTATCTACTAGAAATGCATTGGCTTAATATTTGACAGATTTATGATCAGATGATTTTTATTTACACATAATGAACATAAAATAACTAGGTACTTAATTAATGTCAATTGTCGGTAGGTATTTACTTACCTATGAGAAATGAGTCCGTGTGGAGGTAATTCTTTCATGTCGCAGGGTTACCCTTATGTGTTGTTAAACCAACATATCGGGCTATTATTTTGTTCTCTTTCGTAATCACTATACGTAATATTAATTATCTAGCACCCACAATAATTTCACGTACCTAAACACAACACAAAGCACACAATTTTTGAAAGCAATTGTACCTATTTAGCGGCAAAATGAAACCTAACATTTAGGTATTCCTATTATTGAAAACGATTTAGGTATAAATATTTGCCTCTGAGAATTTAAAAATAACACTTTATTGTATTTAAACCGATTTAACTGATAAAAAGAACTCATATGTTCGACTATGTTGCACATATGTTATAGTGTGTCCGCCATTTTTTCATGGTTTGAGATGGTCTCAAGTCACCTATTGACCATAATCAGGATCAGGATTAGTTCCTCATACAAATGACCGCCTCATTTGATACGAGGATTACATTTCACGTGTCGAGATAGGTTTATTAATTAAAGCTCAGTCTTGTGACGCATCTTGTGACTGGTATCTGTTTTGAGACGAGTTTATTAATACGGCCCTAAGACTGAAAATGCGTTGCCGACCCTAAGGACTAAGATGAAATGCCTCTATGTTAGTCATTACACCGGCTGTCTTATCCCCACCCGAAACACAACAATGTGAACACAGCTGTTTGGTTAATGTATAAGATGGTGGTAGCGATCCGGACGGACACTGCACAAGGTCCTACCACCCGCAAACCAACCAACGGAAACTATAAGGAATGAGAAGAATTATATAATTAATATTAAATATGAGTCTCTTGGTGAAGCGCGAAGTTGCCGTGCTATTGCTGGTGGCTCCCGCGGTGCGTTGTGAATGCACGGAAAAGTTTTATTAAGACTCTGAACAGCTAAGAACTAAATTTAAATTTCGTCCCAGAGCAGAAAATTCACAAAGAATTTACGGATTCAACGTGACAATTTAAAACTTGACACAGATTTTATAGACAGCCACGATTGCAAACGCCGGAAACAAATAAGTTTGTGCTGTCGTTCCGATTCATTGTGAAGTTTGCAGGACGCAGTTTACAAGCGAAGTTTACTTTCAGCCGTAACGAGATCATTCCCTAACGAATATCTACGAGTGTCGCCCTGCCGCTCGGCGCGGCACAATGTCCCGGGAGCTGCAACGGAGCTTTAACCGACATCAAAAAAGGAGGAGGTCACAATTCGTCGGGATATTTTTTTGTGTTTTTTTTAAAATGTATTTAGGTTCCAATCGGTCCAGTGGTCTTCGAGTAATCGGTACTCGAAGACCACAGGACCGATTTGATTTTTTATATCGTTGTTTGAATGCGTCAGGATCTGATGATGGGATCTTGGAGAAATCAAGGGCACTCCTCAAATATTATTGGCGCACCTATAGCGATTTTTGGTATTTTTCACTGTAACTCGTGAATTTGTTTTTGAA
Organism: Acleris sparsana; assembly: GCA_923062465.1. Taxonomy (NCBI): domain Eukaryota; kingdom Metazoa; phylum Arthropoda; class Insecta; order Lepidoptera; family Tortricidae; genus Acleris; species Acleris sparsana. The sequence continues at coordinate 4,045,785 of OV281292.1, forward strand.
AAGTACTATTTGGTGACGTGGAACTGATGATGAAGACCACAGATGGCCACCGGACCTGCATAAAGGTACCTATTTGAAGGGTTGCGATAAGATATCTCGATTACGGTTGTTGAGCGACACTGACGAAGCACACTTAATTGTTTAAATATGACTAAAAAGTATAAAATAAAAATAAAATAGAAACCCTGTTTTTATTTTTGAAGGCGGGTTCTTGTTTTTTAAAACATTTATTTTTAATAATTACCAGCGACCCGCCAGCGGCTTCGCCCCGCTGCAAATTTCCGACATTCCCGGTGGTTTTCTTTTCTTCTTTGACTCAAACCTTGTCCTGATAATAACGAATACAACAAAAAAGAAATCAGCCAAGTCGGTCCAGCTGTTCTCGAGTTTTGCGCTTAGCGTCACAAATAGCAATTCATTTTTATTATATAGATTGATTGTGCATTTGATGTGCTTCCGCGGTGCTCCAGGAATCAAATTTGTCGACTGTTCAGACGGCCTTATATGTGGCTACACACTTTTGTACCTTGTCGCATTAACGCTTTTGATTAGTGCCGCAGTTTAAACCTGAGATAAAAGTGACAAAGCAATAAAGTGAGCAGCGCAGCAATATAAAATAAGCATATTTGACGTAAATCAAAGATTTAGCTCACGGCCTAACTAAATAAATACACTTCCAAATGTTACAGATTTATAATAAAACACTTCAAATATGACATCGAAATATAATGAGCTAATGACCATACGCTTAAAAAGACATTACCCTGTACGAAAACCGTTAGGCGGCTTTTAGTCTCTATCTGTAAGATGGTACGAAACTCTTCGTGTTCGACTCGCGCTGATTTAAAAGCCTACAAAGCAACATTATCATTAACAGTCTCAGAATAGAGTTTAACGGCACGTCAATTACCATACTCTTTCTCTGTGCCACTTATACAACTTCATTAATAACAGTCCGGCTGTTCTGAGCGATTATCCTGCCAGTGATTCAATTAAACGGTTCAGCGTCACGAGATTAAACACGGATTGCCAATTAACCCATGTAAATGAAATAATTTTAAAATAACCCCACACTGTCCTGTGTCGAGGGACGCGGCGAACTCCAAACTAGTTTGACCCGCCGGCTCACCGCGTCTGATTAACTAAACTTTCCCCGCCGACAGTTTCATAAACGTCCCGTATTTAAAGTTTCCAACAAACTCAGCGCCTACCTGAACCTGACTTACTTCGCACTAAATCATTCGGATAATTTGTGGGCACCCCCGAAATTGGCACTATTCTTGTGCGAGTTAGGAGGCAATTTCATAACCGCAATCCGCAGAAACTTGTTGGGTAACGGACAATTATGTGGACTACTGTTGTGAGTAGGCCTCCCGCCGCAGGATACGTCTTGAAAACGTACGTGACGGTAATTAGTTATTGACACAACTAAACAAACGACTAACATCACATCGTTCAACAAAGATCTTAAATCTTAATGGCGATCGTAGACGACATTTACGTAGCGGCCCAGCGGGTCTATTTTTGAGAAATTGTACGCTCAAAGGAAGAAATAAATCGCATGCTAAGAAACCTCACAACCAACCCCGTCTTACCCCGAATTGAAACGTTTTTAAATTACACTTTTTGTGTTCAATTCTAATCGACCAACACAGAAGAGAATAACGGTAACTAAGTTCAATCAAACGAGGTTTCGAATCAAAGTTGTGCCTGTTACTCGGAATTGACGTAATGTTCAAAAAGCAAGCAATGGGATACTTTACGCGGGACTCGGTCGGCGCGGCTCGATGTTATATTTATCGAGTGCCGCGGAGCCACCGGGGCATCCCTTACAGCCCATTTGCTCCCTCTCGGGGACTGGCAATAAAACATTTTCCTCTAAGACCTTATAATTTTCAGACATTTACTGTATGATATATTGCATTGGCAAATGAAATCACATTATTTATGACCGTTACTTTTGATGTTAAATAGACAGTGAAGTTTAGGTAGGTTTTCTGGGAGTATATAAAGCCTCGCCATATTGTGAATAAATCCTTTTAAAATCTACGTAACACGGATTAAAAAAGTGTTTGTGCTTATTCCTATTGTAACGCGTGTATATTAGCCGCTATAAATTAATATATAAATATAATGAACTTTTTTTTTTAATGTAAGTTTTTTTTTTTTTTTTGTGGTATAGGAGGCAAACGAGCAGACGGATCGCCTGATGGAAAGCGATTACCGTCACCCATAGACACCTGCAGCACCAGAGGAGTCACAGGTGCGTTGCCGGCCTTTCAAATGAGAGTACGCTCTTTTCTTGAAGGTTTGAAGGTCGTAACGGTCCGGAAATACCGCAGGCGACAGACCATTCCACATTTCCGATTGAAACGCACAGTTGTGGACTGCCAACCATCTAAATGACGGTGGTGGAATTGCCTAAAGCTTATTTTGTTGCATTCTTTGAAATCTTAGAATTACTTATAACAATAAAACGTTACAAACAAAAGCCGCTTTTGGGATTTTTAACTGCGCGCAGCTGTAGGTCATTTAGATAAACTTCTTTTATCTATATATTTTTTGCTAGATTGTTTAAACTTTCACACTTCTTCGAAAGGAATGGTCTGCTCGCAACATGTGCAAGAACAAGAACCCATTGTCAAGTGGATTCTCGGCGTTAGATTTGTAGAATGCAACGAAACACAACCTTAAAACCATAGAGCTTGGGGGCGGTAATATACTGTTTCCCGCGTTAGTTTGATTGGGTAAAATTAGGATAGTAAAGTTAAGAAAGTAGGAGAGTGGGTAAGGAGCGGGGACAGTGAACTTCGGGGCGCGAAGGAGATCAGATCTGGTTTTTCGATCTTAGTTTTCATGTTACGGTATTTTAGTAATTCATTAAAGTGTTAATTTTTGTATCGCTGTAGGCGGGTATTAGATAATTGAGGTCTTTTCAGTATTAGGGGCGGAGGTTAGTTGGAAATGAACCTAGGGATATATCGGTCACTAGAGAAGCTAGGAAAGTAGTTGGTCAACTGAATAGGGGCGCGTTCGGACAAATAAATAGCTAGGAAGTGAAGGTTTGAGTTTAGAGATTGACTTAGTTTTATTGAGTGTTATTTTCGTGAATAGTTAAATGTGTGTTATCTCGGTACGATTGGGTTGCGTCATGCAGGACGCTGCGTATATTCACGTGTCTCAGGACTGAATGACTTGACATAAACAAATATTTTTTGCATTCATTATTTTTTTTGCATTCGAATCATTTGATCTTCTCTGGCGTGACTCGTGTCAGAAGTTAGAAAGATATTCGTCCAACGATCCTCGCTGACGTGACTCGTGTTGGAAGTTAGAAAGAGTGACCGACCACTTTTTGTATGTTCTAAATTAACAGTGGAAATCACAAACCACTGAATATTAGTCTTAATCGACATTTGTTTTCCATGACCTTGTCCAATTGATCACTTTGCTAAATGATTTGGTGCACAAAGTGTTGTATGACGTTAACTAATAGGTGAAAGGGATAGATGCAAGATAGCAGGGTAGCTTGTTTTATTGAGTCCCCATCCAAAGTAAGGATCAATTTGATTTTATACCTCTTATTCAATTAAATATTTCAAGTACTAAAGAAAGTAGGTTTAAATCTAAGATCAAATAGGTTCTCGCTGTAACCGACCTCTTTCGGGTTGGGGTTAGGTAGGGCAAATATTATATTGTACTAAATACTCATTTAGGTAGGGAATATTATTTTATTTTAGTTTATAACTACTTATATTTTTGAACTACACGCACTCCGATACACGGAGGCTCCACTAACAGCCAGTCGAAGGGTTATTGATACTCCAGTTATATTCCCAAGCGTGCAGGTATCTAAGGAGATTCTCGGTGACTCGTATCCATTTTATAACTTTCATTTGTTTATTTTATGTTATTTTGATTGTGGTTTATTTATGTGCTGCCTTATTTATTGATTGAATTAGGTTTAGGTTAATTCTGTTTACAATATTGTTTTACACAACGTAGAGGGTCCTAATTTAGTTTTATTTAAAAATCTAGACGATCACATGTTTGAATACAAGGCCAAATTATTTAATTACACAACGTAGGATATTTAATTAAATTATATGTAGCCCCGGGGTAGGAGTGTTACACTATGTTTATTTTATATCACTCTTGTCAGTTTGTTGCTCGCACTCGCAGACGTCCAAGATACGTCATATGTAATGAAACTTGTTTTGTTAATATAATAAACGATTTGAATTTGAATTTGAGGTGCTTCTATTAAATGTCAAGAACGCAAAAACACGAAGCACTAATTCACTAAAACATAATATATTAAAAACGTGGCGATATGCTACCTAATTGTTGGACAAATTTGAACTTGGAAGTAGGCGGCCATTACTCGTCCTCCTCGTTTGTATTAAGTTGAATCTTTTATAAAGACGAGCCCTGTCCCCCGGCCGCTCTAATGATGATTTACTCGCGGCGTCCCGCGGGCCGCGTAACTCTCCTTTACTGCGGCCGCACACTGTCCCGGCCAAAGTGAAAACAAATGAACAACACCCACGTTTAATCATTCATTCATTCCCTCGCATAGTGCGACCGCCAGAGATTCGCTTATTGAGATTTATATTGCGTTAAAGCGATACGGCCGGCGCGCCAGCCTACTTCGAAAGTTTCTAAATTTCTTAAGGAGTTGCGGCGTAGAAACGCTGGTCTAAGTTTCTCACGGATGCGAAATATTTTATAACTTTTTATTTTAATAAAATGGACAAAATAACGTGCGTAGTATGAAAAATCAACCGCCGCTGTGAAAAGTAAGTATTTTTTGATGTTTTCGTTATTTTTATTAGTAAACGAAATTAGATAATGTTGATTAAGTTTAAGAAGCATGAGAAACTAGAAAGAGTTGTGTTGTCCATCTTGTCCTGGTCCCTACTACAAGGTTGTCACTGTTGTCAGGTAAAAAGAGATGAGTTGATACAATATATTGATGATAGACTGCATTGGGGTGACCTAATAATTTTATGTTGTTGGAATCTGGTATGCTTTGCTGAATTTCTTAAAAAGTTTAAAGTTAAAGTTTAAAGAAGGTTAACTTGGATTTATATTTTTGTGCGTAATAATCGCTAGGTGTGATCCCGAAGGGCTGTATTACTGCTACATGCACTCGGTGGATGATTCTTCGTTAAGAGTCGTTCGGTTGTTGAAGCGTATTGAAATACGAAAACTGACTTGCGATTATCACATCGAAATAATCTTTACAACTATACCAGTGAGACAATATATTAATGCGTCCGCACGCGGCCTTTTGTCATGAAGCTAGCTTGATCCAAGTAACAGCTAGATAGATAATATACACTAGACATTATGAATCTATGATTCCGAGTTCGGCAGCAGACAAGAACGTAAATATTAAAACGGTTACGGCTGTAATAAACGTTACTTACAGAATTATGACACATACTATCGTCAGATGAATATGACTTAACTATAAATTGAAACTCTATAAATAAACAGAAACATAAATGGTTAACTTAATGGTTGACTTACTTTCCATTGGTAATTTACATAATTTGACCACTGATCTTATAAGCTCTCCACATTGAGTCTTTCATTCAACAGGCCTTCCAACATGATGATGATTTTGATGGTGATCCTTATATTCTAAAGTTCTACCTCATCGCCACCGTAGAGGGAATTTTCACCTATGATAAAAAAAACAAGTAGAACTGTACATTTCTAACATTATTATATCATTTATTATATGCCATCGAGACCAAATGGACTGATACAGTTTTTCAGTGACTTAATAAATCCTATGGTCATGCGATTCGTCAAGAACGTATGGTTGTCATAGGTATAAAACTGTAAGGGTGCGTCATACTAGTCACCAGTGGGGATATAGTTTTTTTATCTTTTGAATTATATCTATTATAACTATTACTTTTACGATTCCAGAGTCAATAATTATTTTACTTAAATGTTTATTTGTTACATTACATCAGCTCTACGATTGCCTCATTTTGTAGAACCCAGTGATTTATTTCCACCTCGGACAGGAGTGAGATCACTCATAGGGAAACAAGGGCCAATCCGGCTCTACCCGGCCTTAATTAACGCTGGCCCGAATATTAAATGTTCGCAAATAGACTTATTTGTCCGAGTGTACGCGCTGCGTGAACGAACCGCAGATCCGCATTAATTCAGGCCTTGGGACCCTCGCCCCTCTCCAGGTAACTCTGGTACGATTCGGCGGGCGTAGTTTTCTACTCTCTATTTTAAATAAGTTTGTGCCTAAACAATTATGTTTTGAGACAAACTTTTTTGCCACCTGTATTTTTCTACTTTATCATCAGCTTATTGAATCAAATTAACGAATTGAAACTCGGTGGATCTACGTTGAGTACAGTGGAGATCTTGTTACCACTTTGCCACTTCATCATCAGAACAGCACTGAGATTAGTCACCTACTGCATTTCCGGGATTGTTCCGCTAAATGACAGTTGACTGCATTAGACTTGGTGGAGCGCCGATCTCGTAGACTCCTCAACGATGAGTTTCGATGGAGGCTAAGCTTCAACGATCATCGACATAGTGTTGCTACCTCTCAGTCTTTTATAGACTGCACTTTGTTGAGTATGGTCAAGTATGGTTCGCCATCACCTTTCCATCTTCGCAAATTCAGGCGGAGCACTCGGCTTCATCCTTAGGTATACTATAGATATATAATTATTTTGGGTGTCCCATTGTTTCACCGAAACTCATTTTGTACAACGTATCACTTCGCAGAATTTTCGTTTCATAGAAAGCTATATTCTGGTGAAACCGTGTTGATTTCAGGTTATCTTGTTTTGGTTACAAGTCTAATTTAACCTAACCTTCGTGAATCATGAACTTAAATAACTAAAGTATTTATTTAGTTATTTAATTCAATCTCGATAGAAGAAGAAACTCTCGTAGAATGTAAAGTAAACATATTATTATACTTGAACATTTTTTGTCTCTTAAGTTATCCAACTTTGGGACGTTACCTTATAATGTGACATTGTTCTTTCTCGGCTTACGGAATGTATTACCATCATATTATATTGCATCGTTATACACACTTGCCTTTTTATAGTGCGAAAACTTGAATTAAGTAATTGTTTTTGTTAGAGTTCTGTACATTGAATCCTGATCCAACGGGGAACCTGCGAACATTCTGTCCGTCTGTCACACCCATTACAGATTTAGAGATGGAAAAATGGAAAAATGGAAATTAAGTACAAATCACACTTAGTTTCCAACAACCCATAGTTAATTCTATACTTTAAATACCTACCTATATAAAATAAATGCCCCGCGACTCGGTCTGCGTAGAAGTAGCTATCGCTTTTCGCGGGTAAATAATACATATGTCCTTCCTCGAGGTTCAGCATCTCCAAACCCATTTTCATCGGACTCGGTTCAGCTATTTGGCCGTGAAAGTGTCACTGAGATAGACGTTGTGTATTTACCGATCTATGTTTGTGTCATATGTCATTTGTGTTGCCACTATGATTTCGTCAATGTCAAGGAAAGCACACGTTTTTAAGGAAAATGTGATCTATTTATAGACTAAAATTACTTTCACATCTATAATATTACTAAGAAATGGTTAAGGCGATCTGACAAATTGACATAATCAAAGACCTTCGGCTTCAACCCGACCGACGGTCTCCCACGAATTGTACTTTAACAAAAACCAAACATCTCAAGTAGCGGAATTATACTATCTAAAGAATAATTAATAAATAAAAGACGCACGTATTGACATAATCGCGAAGGTAAGAAGGATCGAGCGGACCAGGATGTTCAGCTGGCAGCAAGCAACTCCATGCAGGAGTCATCATGGTGTATTGGGTGTATATAACATTACCAACCCTCTCAGAAGTACGGATATTATTGTTAATTTAAAAAAATACCAACACATATATAGACCGTGTATATTGAAATGGGCAAAGATGTAAACAAAAACAAACAAACCAATTGACCATTATTAGTATTGTTACTAGATAACCACGTAGATACTTTTAAAGATCAAGTGAGGTCTTTACTATGTTTTGTATATGTGATCATCACTTTAATATACAGCTCAAGTTTCTTTTTTTTTATGGCATAGAGAAGGCATAGCACACAGGCCACCTGATGGTAAGTGGAAACTGTGACCCATAGACATTCGCATTCACAAGACTGCTAGCCTAAGATTGCAAATGCGTTGCCAACTCTGAGGACTAAGATGGAATGCCTCTATGCTAGTCATTACACCGGCTGTCTTATCCACACACACTGCGACCACTGCTGTTTGGCGGTAAGTTAATGAATAAGATGGTGGTAGCTATCCGGACGGACCTTGCACAAGGTCCTACCACCAGCTCAATACTTCATTAAATTAAACGTTATTTCAAATAAAAACTTGCTTGATAAATATCCAAGGTTATCTGTCAAACAGTAATAATTTGTTTACATCTTTGCCCATATCAATTGGTACTTACAGACTAGACTATACATACCCACGGCTCAAGTACAGAACTTACTTTTTTGAAGTCGGTTAATAAAAGCAAAGGCAGGAGGTTCTAGTCATCATTTGAAGGTTTGTTACATTCTAGGAAATTAATATAAATACATATGTGAACTCCGGGTCCACCATTGGGCGAAGGCGAGGATAGTCGGGCAAGGAGAACCAAAAGCCAGATGGTTCACAAATTCTCGTTTGATAGTCAAAATACAGGCCTTAATAAGAAATCCTTATTTAAGACGTTCCGCAGTTCACGTGAAGCCAAGGCCAGATGGAAAATGATATTACCCTCCCGGCGGACCATGCTTCACGACCCAGTCTCTCAACCAAGGCGACGCACCTCCTGGATGTTACACCCAAACGCCACAGTAGTGCTAAAGGATACTCCGTTCCTTTCACTCGTCAATCGTAGCGAAGTCGAGGGAAAGTGACGTAGAAGTAGGGGCCCAGTGCCTGAGTTACGTCAGAGTAAGTAAGACCATAGCCAAACAGTATGTCTAGCTCGCTCTCAGAATCACATTAAAACCACACGCGCCGTTAATTATGAATTTTACTATCATCTTTAATATAGGTGCAGGTCCCAGACTGCTATATAAAAATAAAAATAAATGTCTGATTGTCCAGCGCACGGCGGAGCAGATGTGTAAAATCTTTCCGATCGTCGACGCGCATGCGTGAGACATCGCGACGAGATTTAAATTTAGCCCAGACGCCGGAATTTTGCTGTCCTATTTCAATACCGCCGCAAACAGCAAATTTTAACTGACTTCAAAGTTCTCTTTATCGTTATTTATGGGCGAATTATAATAGGGAATAATTAACATTGTGGTGTGATACATGAAACGGCGATCTTCTGTGTGAAGGGAACGATCTTAAGTGAAGTGAGACCCGTGCGTGGTTGGTGGAGGTTATATTCGATCGAAAGAAAGATGCACGGTGTTCTGGTGTTAGGTGCATTACTACTAGCGCAAGGTATGTTCGTGCAATATATTGCTAGTTAGATATTAAACTATTTAGATTCTCGCATGCTTTATGTTTCGCTAAAGTAATTGAAAAATGGTCGATAAGACGCAGGCTAAAATACATTTTATTATTGATAGGGATACACCTAATAAATAGGTGCTTTTTTTTATTGTTATTTAAAATAATTTATGTTATTTCACCGACTTACAACCTCAAAATTTCGTGCCGCCGACGTGTCCTCTTGCTAAAATAATCATAGTCGGAAATTAATCACGAATAACTTAAAAACAATTGGTGCCACCTATACATTAATCCTACAAAAAATACGAATGCGAAAGTTCGTGTGTTAGAGGAGGAATAACGATAATACCAATGTATACGGACCTAGTCGAGAGAAATAATATTATAAAGTAGAATGTTTGGATGTTTCTTACTCGCACCACGCACGATGAACGGATTCGGATGAAATTTGGCACCGAGATAGACTAGAATAGCACCTAGGCACAAAAAGATACGGTTTCTGGGGATTGACAAAATTACGAATTCTATGTAGACGAAGTCGCAGGCAGAAGCTAGTACATTTCCGTTTTTTCACCAAGCGGTTCCAACGGAAGACCAGTGCTGGCTTTACGGCTAGCGAATGCTGAGTTGGGACCGTTTCGTAACAATTTTTCTGTGTCTTGATATTGTTGTATCTGTGTAAAGTGGTTTTGTTTTGTTGCGAATAAATGTCTCTTTATCTTTATCTTTATAACAGTATAGTACAGTCAACGTCATAAATAAGTGATCATGTATGTACCTTGTCACTTTAACGTCATGTTTGAAATGTCATACAAAATTGTGAAACGATTGAAAGCGACAAGGTACATAAATGATCATTTATTTATAACGTTGACTGTACACCATTATGGGGAAATACATCCGAAACTCAATTGATGCCACTCACAATTAACATGCAATCTGTACGTGCGTATTTTTTTTGTGCTGACCTACCCGACCTACCTAGACCTGTCTAACTGAGCTGAGATTCTACGTGAGACGGCATACGTGAACCGTTATTGCTTTTGACGTGTTGCCGTATTGTCAACGTTTTGATAGCTCTTAAGTATTTACTTGATAGCAATTGCGAATGAGTAAAACAAAATGATAGAATCAAAAGCAGAAATTGTTTTATCGCGTTGAATTGAGGTCCTGTTTAATTTACAACGCAAACATTTAGAAAGAAAGAAGCCGGAAAAGAAAAGCGCCGCGTGTGCCGCGCTATGGCCGCCCCGCCTGGCGGGGCGAACAATAAACGCGGTTAACAATCATCTCACGTTTTATTGCCCGTAAATCGCGATTTGTAATAACGAGAGGCGAAACAGGAATTTTGTCACTTAAGGATAAAAGACAAAGAGTGAGTAAAGGGTGGATGTTATTTTCACGAAGTCCTAAAAAGTTACACCACATTTAACAATATTCGAAATCATTTAGAGCTCCGTCTTTTTTAAATTTTAATTCTCTTAATTTGAGTATTTAGTTACTATCGTTACATAATTTTCATAGAATTAGTATATAGTAAAAAGAACACCAATCAGAGGAACTAAGTTGAACATCTTTTTTGGTATTATGTGTTTGTATCTATTGACTACTGACTAGTATTGAACTGATTTTAATAAACGATGTGTTTTGCCGAAAAGTGTCTGAGTAGTTGGCTCTATGGAATTGGAAAGAGTCCGTCGTGCTGTTCGCCGGTTGGGTTTTTATTCAATTACATAGTTATGAACGTTCTACCTTTACCCTCGTTGAACTCGGTAACTACTTTTTTTCTAGGATGAAAAGTATAATTAGTTCTTTTTCCGAGGTTCAAACACCACACAAAATCTCTTCACAATCGATCGAACAGACAAACGAAAGACATAGTTTTCTTTTTTCCATTTATAATGGTAGATTATGGCTGGTAAATATGATTTTATGACGACGCCTAAATTATTAAATTTTAATCTAATGTAACATTTTTATATTGATATTCTACAAAACAAATATACTACACCTGTATTACGTGTCGAGGACCAAACTTATTTGTGCTTTTGCATGTAAATGTTTACAGTATATAATGTAATCTCGTGACGGTGTTGACGTAAGCGCAGGGTTACGTTGAAGCCAAAAAAAAGAGAAACTTATTGGTTGTTGCCGAAGATAGGGGTAATGTTTGTATGTATGGTACTTAGTTATCAATACCTCGTAGTGGTTGAACGAATGGCCTGATTTCGGCAAGCAACGTGTCGTTGGATTTCTTTTAGCGTAGAATTATATAGCATGGGTATTTAATAACAAGGAGGCACATTTAGATCTTAGATCGGTCAGTTGGGACAAGTATGTAACTATGTCTTATACATACAAAGTTCTGTTCTTACTAACTATATAAGGTGCTAACAAATTAGTCACGGATATTTTTACAGCTGATAGTACTCGGTTCTCGGAGTACATTTAAGTATGAAACGTCATAGGTTTTCTTATGTTTTTTTGGAGAAAACTAGGAAACAATTTTGCTACGTTAAAACACCCTGTTAATAAGATAATTAAATGAGACCTCTTTAGACATTCTAGAACCTAACATCTAGTATTTAATAACCTACAGTTTTCCCGCCGAGTCATAATGACATTTACGAAAAACAACTTTTGACGTGACATGACAGACAGTGTTTAACATCTTGACAAGTGCATAATAGGGTGATTATTTTAAAGATTAACTATAATTATTTTTTTGTTCGGTAAATTAAAACGATAAAATGATATACAAAGGTTCCTTAATTACAGTTAAAAGTTAATTGATTTAATGTAATCTATTATCTCTTAAAATATCCGTGACTAATTTGTTAGCACCTTATATAAGTCAACTATTTTAGTGATAAGAAAACCTGCATACAAAGATTTGAAAAAAATCTTGTACTCAGTTGTGGTTCGAACCCGGACCTATTTAAAAATAAATCTTACATTATTTCTATTTGGCTATCGATTGTGTGTACGTCATTACCAGTAAAGGTTACTGCAATATGGTATCTAAAAAAAATATGCGTTGTGTTCATATCCTTTAATTTAATTACGTAGATGTTCGAAATGACAATCATTTTTTAATGCGTTGTGAAAAGTACGATTATGCGTTATTTTTCAACACGACCGGCTAAAGCGCAATGCAGTTTCTCTTGTAAAATCGATGACATGATTCCCAAGAATAGATCTATGTCTTATAGTTACAGACTTGCTCACACTGACCGATCTTAATGTGCCACCCTGTATAGACGAAAATATTATGCAGTCGAGTTTTTTTAGGTTTTTTTACTGTGACTCTGTGTTGCGTTCAACAAAGATTTGACTTAATACTTGTCTTGATTATTTTAAGGAACGATAACATGCCTTCACATAAAAGAATTACGAGTCCCAGCGCACGTGGCCGAGGGCTCGGAGGCTGTGCTGGGCTGCCGGTTTGAGCTGCAGGGGCAGAAGCTGTACACGGTGCGCTGGTTGAAGGACGACGACGAGTTCTACCACTTCAAGGTCGATAGCCGCTCCGCCAGCGCCCCGGCCAAGCCCCGCGACTTCCGCGTTAGAGGCGTTTCAGTTGACGTAAGTTATGAAATTACAACGTTTACCGGACCTACGACACGTGGCTTATACAAGGTTTCCAGTAAGCAGTATGACAAAATAAAAACGCATACCGGGGCTACCAAAAATACCCCCATGTAGATATGCTAAGATATTTATAGTACCTTCAGAGATATTTATAGTTTTAATCGGATTTTTCCTTGTGTCATTTCAATGTTTATCAGTCCTTTTTCTTCATTGTATAAACTTAGGACGTTTTTAAAGCTACATCCCAGTTTTTTTCTTATCAACTTTTTGTGTAATTACAGAAAGTTGGTTACAAACAAACATGTCGACGCTGGAAAGGTAAATTGACTAACGGGACCTTTTGGGGCATATTGACTTATGTATATCGCTAGAATCAGCTTTTTTTACGGGCAGGCGATCGGATCAGTTTTTAGCACATTAGCAGTTTTATAGTTAAGCGCAGGGCCATACAAATTTTCAAACTTTTTTTATAAATTGTCTGTTAATTCATTGTTAATATGAGTTTTTTTACATTTAGGTATTTTTCCTGTCTGTAGTTATTAACCCAAAGGTTTGTTAGCCGTTTTTAGTACAGAGACCTTTTTATACCTTTGAATAGGATTCCTCAAGACCGATTGAAGGTGTGTTAGATGTAGTTATACGAATAATATTTTGACAGGTTGAGCGTTTTTCCTCGCCGGTCAAAAGTAGCCATTGTCTAACGGGACATTTATTTCGTGAACAAGCACTTTTCAAGTGTTACAATAAAGACGAATCAGTAGATATTTTTTTCCGAAAAAATACCACTTTAAATTGCTCTACTCTGTCAAGTTTGTCAAATGGACGTTACTCAATTATCCTTTCCAGCGTCGATATATATACTAGAGGACGCCCGCGACCTCGTACGCGTAGGATTAGTTTCCCGCTACTCCTCCTACAGCTTCCCGTTGGGGGTCAATTTTAGGGAAATCCTTTCTTACTGCACCCTTAGACCTCATAAGGAACTTATGCACCTATGCATATGAAAATTTGGATTCTTTAGACTCAGCGGTTTGGGATGTGAGTTCAACCATTTTTGAATAAAATTGGATTGAGTTTTTAAACATATGTCAAAAAAAAAAGTAAAACGAAAGCACTATGGAGTATTGATATCAACTTTGAAGCAAATCACCCCTGAAATAAATGTCTGCCCCTTTTTCACCCCCTTACCCCTAAGGGGATGAATTTCAATAAAATACGAAACACGTCTTCAATCAATTCTGTTGAAGAATGTTTATGCATAATTTGAAATAGATTGGACCAAGGAATCACGTTGTCCCATACAAAATTGGCCCCCCTTTTTCACCCCTTTAGGGGTACAAACGGTTTAATAAGGTGTTTTTACTTAAATAATGTTCTACTTTTGTAAGAAATAAAAAAACGACATTCCCGGCAGCCCATTTTTAAATTATTAAACATAACCTGCCACCTAAACCGTTGTTATTGCTGTCGGGTGGAATTACAAACAAACACCTGTTTTAAAATCGCCTACGTCTTCAGTAATACAAATAACTAGTTAACTGAAGTACTTTGTCCTATAGTTTAGGTACAAAATTAATAGGGAATATGCATGGATGTTTTAAAACGCATTTCTGAACAAAATATTAAAATACCGTAACAGAGAGCACTAAAAGTTAAATGAAAATTAAAATCGTCCAAGAAATACCACTTTATTTAAAAGTATTTTAACTGCTAATTAGACAGCGATTAGACAGAGAGATCCGATACTCCCACTTATTTAAGCGTGTACTGTTTCTAAATACTAAAATCCAATTGGATAAACAGGCTTTTGAGGTAAGTATAATATCAAATTAATAATTAGTTGATTAGGTAGGTACGTGTTCCACTTATGTAAGGGGCGGCCTGCCCCGGGCTTCAAGGATTTTTATTAGATTTTCTTTCATCTATAATCGGAATACGGGCGACGCAAAGTAAACTAGACAGAAGAAATAATATTCTCGCTACGTTTTTGTTAATATTTAAAAGTCTCTTGTTGGAATAATGGTTAACTATCAGAAGGTTGAATTTTTCGTGGCAGTTGCCACGTGTTTCGTTCCTAATTTTCACAAGTTACAAATGCTTATTATGATTACTATTTAAAACTACTCTACACTATAGGTTCTAGTCAACACAAACGTTTTAAAAAAAAATGGATAAGAAAAAAGCGTTTTTTCAGCTTATGAATTTTCTGGCAGCTGAAGTCAAATTGGAACAAAAATTCGACCTCGTCAGAGGTTACCTGTAATTTTTTTACGTCAAATATTTTT
This sequence comes from Acleris sparsana, assembly GCA_923062465.1. Taxonomy (NCBI): domain Eukaryota; kingdom Metazoa; phylum Arthropoda; class Insecta; order Lepidoptera; family Tortricidae; genus Acleris; species Acleris sparsana. Next base: position 4,061,166 of record OV281292.1, read on the forward strand.
TACGTAAACAGTTACGTCGAAATTAACACGTATTAAACAATTCTATTTTTTTACCCTTACCTATTTTATCTACCATATTTTCATATTACGTATCCCAGCGTTCGAGCACGAACTTTTTCCTTCCATTTATTCTATCGATTTAGCAACGCTAAGATATCGTTATCGATAAAATTAGAATGGCGATCGGAGCGGCGCCGGCGTCCCCTGTCCATATTCCTTAGACACCAACATTTCCTAGCACGTTGAAGGGATAGACTGTAGATTCCATAAAAGTGTAAGTACAGGAATGAAACGCTCATGCTGAAGCTACGGTATCTCATGTAAAGGATAGAGAGTCCTCTGAGGCCCTAGACAAGATGCATCCGGAGTTCGTTATCGTTATCCAAAATGTATATGTATATCGTGTCGAGCGCCTACGTCAATACCATACATTTTGTCCGTTTTCGAATATCGTTTACGTTAACGTTAAGCAACTACCGGTTAGGCGTATGGGCTATGCCCAGTGTAGGGGTCTGCAGCCGTTTCTACTAACGCACAACACTTAAGGTTTTTCAATACTTATCGCAATGTTGTAAAAAACACCTGTGCTATTTTTTTTTTTAGGCAGGTAGGTAACGTAAGTGAGGGCAAGATGGGGTGGGATTTTTGCTATCGTCATAAAATAATTTCAAAGACACGACACCTACTTTCACTTTACAAGGGATTAGAAATAAGTCTGTTTGAAGAGTTTTTTATATGGATAAAACTAATTACTGTTCACTTGTGAAAAATAAACTTCTTTTATGTGAGTTCAACCTTTTTTGAGTTTTCAAACATGTCTGAAAAAAAAATGTAATGTAAATCAAAAGCACTATAGATTATTGATATTAACTTCGAAACAAATCACCCCCAAAATAACTTTCTACCCCTCTTTCACCCCCTCAGGGGATGAATTTCAATAAAATACGAAAAACGTCTTGCGTCAATTCTGTTAAATAATATTTATGAGAAATTCAAAATAGATTGGACCAAAGAATCACGTGGTCTCATACAAACTTTCACGCCCTAAGGGGTACAATTTCGGAAAGTTCTTTCATATCGGATGCCTACGTCATACATAAAACTCACCCTCCGAGTTCTTCCCCTCTCTCGATCTCTGCGATCAGCGGTTTACGCTGTGCGTTGATCCGTCAGTCAGTCAGTCAGTCAGTCAGTCATTCACGACAAGGCATTTTATATGTTTAGATGTATGTCTCATGTAAGTCGCACTGTCACCTCCTGTAACTTATGTACCCTGAAATATACGAGTAGTAGATAGATGTTTAGCCGAAAAACGCAACGAGGCCAAGGTTCCGGGAAACCCATAGATGGCAAACCTCGAGGAAGCCAAGTCCAGCAGTGAACGCCTTTCTTTATAACTGTTGGATAGATAAAAGCATATAACGGTGACCCCTTCTTTCTTTGATCTCTGATTTTCATGAAACCTAGCTAATTGTAAGAACCAACGCTGGAAATCTTGCTTAAAAAAAAACACATTCAAATTGGTTACAGTGGTCAAATTTATAACAACCCCCTTTTTTGCAACGGGGGTTAAAAATTATGATGACATATATTGGTACATACGTACACTCACGCCTTCATTATCAGAGTGGGGTACGCCGAGCTACAGAATTACCAACAACTTTAAAAACTTGTTAATGAAGCCACATTTTGCACAACAGGCTGAGATGTTTACTAGTGATGCTGATGAGATGTAATATTTGAATTCTATGCAGCCGTCGAGGTCGGGCAAGACCTGGGTGACGCTGGTGTACCTGAGCCGCGAGTCAGCTGGCGAGTACACCTGCGAGGTCATCGGCCAGGGCCCCAACTACAGGACCGCCGTCGCCAAGAAAAACCTCACGGTGGACCGTATGTGTTTATCCGATTGACAATAAGAACTTTTTTAAAAGGTGTTCTGAAAAAAACATGTTTATAGGTCTGTCTCAGAAGCGTACTTCTTTTCTTGATTAAAAAAATATTGAATACTATCGGAAGCCCGCGACTTCGTACGCGTAGAATTAGTTTTCCGCTACTACCCCTATTTTAACCCCTTGGGGATGCATTTTCAAAAATCTCTTTTTAGTGAATATTCCCTTCAAATTATGTACCAAGTCCGCACGTACAAAGTACGTACAGCGGTTTGGGCTGTACGTTGATATGTCAGTCAGTAGCTTCTTTTATCTATTTAGATTATCAGTGTTTGCTACTTCCGCTTAGGACTAGTAGCCGCGTCACTACGTTACGTAGTACTAGCTGTGACGTAGAAAAAATCATGTGGCGTTTAAGTTGTTGCAATTTTTTATTTTTTTATTTCTCAGTAAGTGACAAACAAATAAAAATAAAAATGCTTTTGAGACAAACCTCTGTAAGCACTTTTTGTCAGAACACCTTTTAAAAAGTTCCTTTTGTCAATTGTTTTTACCCTCGTCAGAGCCAGTATCTATTTTAGTACCATTTTAATTGCATCTTTGTCAATATTAACACTAGGGTGCCTTTCATGTTTGGTTTTATGCCTTCAAGCGAGGACCTGGTGACTCGGGAGGCTAGACCTGACTCCATTGTGGTTAACTAAATGTTTAAATAAACAGCTGGTCTAGACTTATGTTTATTTCATTATGTCTAAGATTTTAACAAGTTCAGTCAACGATGATGATAAAATCTCAGTTATAAGAATTTACAGAACTGTGAACCTTTACAGGTTCTTCGAAAACACGAAAATATTAAGGAATAAGAAAGTCCGGAATATAGTTTTATATTTCCATTCTGTTACTTAGTTTAGGAGTTATTAGGGTTTTACTGTTACTGTAAAGAATACTACCTTGCGGTACACCATTGGCTCTCTTGGCTAAAATTATGTATAATATGTGATTATAAAACTTTATATTGAATCCCTAATAACGTAGCAATGTATTTATTTCATAAGTATCGTGTAATTCAATACATTTCTACGTTATGTGGATGCTACGGGATGAGACATAAGTTTTAACATCACAAATTACATATAGGTGTACCGCAAGGTTGTGTTCTTTACCCGGCATTATAAAACCCTTAATAATTCCTAAACTAATGAACACATAGGAACTTAAAAATATATTCTGGACAGGTATAGAAGGAGCTTTTTTATCCCTTATTATTCATGTCAAGTTCTGGTACTTACATCCTGTATATATTTAAGCATTTCATACATTATCACGTCCTTTTCTCGCTGTCACATCTAACTTTGATAATATGAAAGTAACGTAAAATTTTGGCATGCGTTGTCTCCAATGGATATCACCGCGAAACACGTCGCCGACTAGAGCAAAAACTCCAAATTGAGTTTCAGCCAACCGATTATCATATTAGGTTGAAAAAATCAAAATATGCTCAACAATTAATGTACAAACGAAAATACCCGTTCGTCTCCCCCACAGCTACAACGTAGGTACTTAAAAAAAAAAAAACTATACTGCACTTACAACTAAAACGCTATCTAATGCAATTCTCTCAACATCGAAATAACCTACTCGTATGATCAATAATTTTTCTCAATTTGGGGTTATTGGCCGTCTAGGTGAATTATATTATTTTACCATGCCAAACGCATTCGTTTCTATTAAATTTGCAAGTTATTTCCTAGTTCTTCCAGAAGGAGCCCCAGAAATAGTAGGCGTCCGCAAGTACTTCAACATCGGAGAGCCCTTGGAGCTGAACTGCACGTCTTTAGGTGCTCGGCCCAACAGCAGCGTGAAGTGGTTCATCAATGGCGAACTGGCTCCTTACTTCCACCTGCAGAAACCTTGGTACACGAGGTCGGTTAGCAAGCTGGGTGCCCTTGACACAACAATGGAGCTTGCTTTTGGCTTGCGGTCCTCACACTTCATTGACGGAGTTATGGCGTTAAAGGTAAAATAATACTCACCGTTGAATTACCTCAAGTGGTAAAATTTCATCTTTGATTCTCTACGAATTTCGGGGCGAATTTACAGATGTAAATAGGTTCTTTGTCAGGTTCACTCAAAAAAGAGAAACTTATTGTGTCCGGTCCAGTATCAGCGTTTCCGATGGTGTTAAGGTAGCGACTGATGACTTGTAATATTTCGGTGTAATGTATCACCTGCGGTAATTATCTTATCGCACCCATCAGATAGAGGCTGCCAGTTATACACCGAAATATTACAAGTCACTCGCCACCTTTATGTTATACACTAACAAGTATTCTGAACTGTGCAATTTAGTTGATACTTTGATCGGGATTCGATAATTATAAGGAATTTAAATTGGTCAATGTAAACTGACATACTTAGGCTACTAAAATCATAAGTTTTTGCTCGCTTACAAAGCGAGAAATGTTTGGGTATACATAGATATGATAAAAATGGGTTAAAGTAAAATGGTACCTATCGTTTCTTTTCAGTGCCAAGCCACTCTACCGCCTTTGTATGAAAAAGAGGTTGAAATCAGATACCATCTGGTACAGCCACAGGCCAAACAAGCAATACTTATAAAGCCAACTTCTAAGCTTAACATCAAGACGACGACGGAGCCACCTTGCGCCAGTACCATCGAAATACAGGTTGAGGAATCTTCGGATCATTTCGAGCCCTGGTCGGTCTCGGAACCAACGAAAGCGACACCTCAAAAATCTAGTAAGTGTAGAATTATCAGTCAGCTGGTCAGTAAGAGCATCTTCATATTAGGTGACTTTATCGCGCTGAGGCAGTGGATACTTTTACATTACTGCGGTTGCAGTACATCGCGCGTTAGCCGTGAAGCGACTGCGCGATACCGTCGTGTGGCGAAGACGCGCGTTTTAAATGGCGAGAGAGGACGGAATGTGTCATTTTAAATATGGATACCAACGGGGAAATATTCTTGTGACTGTTACTTTTAATTCTTATATGACTCTCATCGTCACTAGTTACAACTTGTGCGTGTGCTTGCGGCACAGGCGTTGAGTCAACACTCAACGCCGTTGAGCCAACTGATCGCAAGCGGGTTCGCCGCAACTGCCCGAGGCCGCACGTCTCACGCACCTATCGCGCAACTTAGCTGCGCGTGCACTGGATCGGGATCGATGCGTACGGAGCGCACGAGGCTTCCATAACTAGTGTAAAATGCCGATAGGGTAGGGTGCATCCACTGAATTCGGATTTTGCATCGGCAATATCGTATATTTTAAAAGCAATTGAGTTCGGCTTTGCACGTTTTGCTCCTACAAAACTTAATTGTGGTGGATGTGATGATCTATAGAGGATATTGTTGTGCTGTAGGTAGTGAATGTTATTTACGTAGATATGCGCAAGTGTCGCAAACACGTCAGAACTCGAAGCAATCGGGATCCGAATGGCACGTTCACTGCGGATGGCGTTATCGGCAGAAATACCGGTATGCGAACGTGCACGCTGTACCATAGAAATCAATACAAAGCAACAAATCCATCTGCTACTTACGCTCCAAATAATCCAGTGGACGTGCAGCTAGGTAAGTATATGGAGTTCGGACACAGGCGCACATTGCGTCTGCCGCGCGACAAAACCTCCGAATGTGAAGGCGCTCTACCTAAATTAATCGAAAATCTTGTAGATGATAAAAATATGTAAGAGGGCTCAGTAAGAGCTTTAGAGACCTCTGGTTGAACCCAAGTTTTTCTGAAGATTTTATGACCCAAAAATCCCCTATTGTGATTTCAAACTTCAAACAAACCAACTAATGGGGTCTACACCGTGTTTTTTTTGATTTACGATAACTTTAAGGGAACGTTCTTTAGGTCAAACAAAGTTAATTTCCCGAAGACAGACAAATGATAAGTGTAACGGTTTTAAAGATATTTAATTTTTAAATTTAATCAGTTAATCACGTTAAACTAGTGTAAAAGGCTCTTAATTGATAACAACAATTTTCTTTTAATACTTATGAGTAAATAGTTTCCAATTGTTAGGTTTGTATACGCGTCAATCTAAAGTGACAATGTCACGGAATCTTTACTTGTGTGTGTATGTCACGCCAACATAGACGTATTTGACACTGATTATTAGTTAACTCTAAAGGCCCTTTTAGAATGACCAAAGATAAAAGATTTCATTATTTTGTTCTAAACTGTTTTTTTTTTTTTTGCAATATTTAGAAATCTAATCTACCAATTAGTTTCTGTGGATATACCTAGTAATATCCCGAAGTTATCGTAAATCAAAAAAAACACGGTGTATATTGGGTGGTCTAACTTTCTTCGTCTTATTTTTTTTACCACATGAATTTTCGTTTTTGACTAACGGTTAATATGTAGAGTATTTTTTCATACTTACTTATAATATTCTTAGGTGCTGAGGGAAGTGTAGACCCTCAGCCCTTGCATAAGAAAGAGTAAGCACCAAAGCACCTTGAATTCGTCAAAGTCTTTAGAGATGGTAAGTCATTTGTAACTTATAGGAAACTCAACCTCATTGTTGTAGAAGTCTTTGACTGAATATGTTACAATGTTATACACACAATGCCTATATCCTTACTTTAAAAAGGACATAAGAAATAAAGCAAACTAATCCCTAAGTATTTTAAAGTTTCAAAAGTATATACCATAAAATGTAGGTCAGTACCTCATGTAGGCATGAGGGTCATTTCAAAAATACACCGTGTTTTTTTTGATTTACGATAACTTTAAGGGAACGTTCTTTAGGTCAAACAAAGTTATTTTCCCGAGGACAGACAAATGATAAGTCTAAAGGTTATAAAGATATTTAATTTTTAAATTTAATCAGTTAATCACGTTAAACTAGTGTAAAAGGCTCTTAATTGATAACAACAATTTTCTTTTAATACGTATGAGTAAAGAGTTTCCAATTGTTAGGTTTGTATACGCGTCAATCTAAAGTGACTTGTACCTGTCAAGTGTTATCTTTACTTGTGTGTGTATGTCACGCCAACATAGACGTATTTGACACTGATTATTAGCTAGGTAACTCTAAAGGCCCCTTTAGAATGACCAAAGATAAAAGATTTCATTATTTTGTTCTAAACTGAAAAAAAAATTTTTTTTGCAATATTTAAAAATCTAATCTACCAATTAGTTTCTATAGATATGCCTAGTAATATGCCGAAGTTATCGTAAATCAAAAAAAACACGGTGTATAATAATGGCAAAAAAATCAATTTTGAAAATGCTACTAAATGATTTCGATCAAACATTTTTAGAACATTCAACATTAGAGATTAGGTACAGTCGGCCAAATATGACGGTTGAAGTTCATTTGCACGCCATGATACAACAAGTACGATTTTCCCTTGCAATAGTATTATGACAGTAACAAGTGTCAACCTTAGCGATAGTTGGGATTGTTCATACGATTACGAGGAATAGGGTTTTAAAGCCGTTCTGCATGATCAAGGTTTTGAAATTTTTATCTATTTGGGATATTTAACCTTTGTTTGACTTTCGTTTTCGCCTTGAAGCCCTTCAAGCTTCTTACGAGTTAGGCGAAAATCGCTTGAAACAGTATGTTTTGATACACCATTACATCACTATTTATCATTAGATATAATTTATTTGTTGTAATTTATCAGAAAATGCCAACCCAAATTTAAAATAATCATGTCATCTATAAAATGTCTGCTAAGTAACGATATTAAAACAAAACTATTGGATCAAATAAAAAATTCATGAAATTAGTCTCTTAAGTTACTTATTCTTTCGAATTAGAATGTAAAACCCGCGAGATTTTTTTTTGGTCTGTCCCCTATTTATTAGATCTCACAGAAAGTTTTCTCAGAACTGGTACTTAGATCGCTTTCTTGGTCGACCGTATATAGGATTTCATTGACGAACGTCATGAAATTACACCGTTGTTTTTATAAAACATGTTTACCCTGCAAATGCAATTTGGATACCGGCCAAATTTATACGAAAATAGGCGGATCAAAAAAAACTTACGTTTATGTAGGTAATGTTTTATTTTAAGGGCTCCGGAGTCACCAAGGAACCCTTATAGTTTCGCCATGTCCATCTGTCTCTCTGTCTGTCCGTCTGTCCACAGTTTATCAACAGACTTACGGTCCTAAAAACATATACTCGAAAATCTAATTAAAAACCAAAATCTGACAGTTCCCATCTTGATTAGTTATTTTAACATTATTGCATAAAAAGATGAATGAGAAATCGTGTACTTATTTACTAATATTAGGGTAAGTTTTATTGATAAAAATACCTACACTGAAACCAAAATGCAGTAATCACAGTAAATGTGCGCCCATTGAGGTTAGGATTTTGGTCTTTAATTCTATTTTCGAGTATATAGTTCGGTAATCGTATACGTACATATTATAAACCACGCCAAGTTGTTAAATAAAATCAAGATATTTTGGTGCTGCCTTCCATACTTCATTGGTTCTTGAGTTACTGGCTTTAAATAGAAAATTTGCTCTTACTTGCGGTATATTGAGATAATGTTTTGTGTTTATAGTAAGGCTTCGAGAACCCTACAACGAGCTATGTCAGACGAGATCTTTCCCAGATTTCATTTAAATTATAGCTGTTGCTTGTGACTCCGTACGCGCAAAAATATAAAAGCCATTGTTGCTCAAGGATAACGTAGCATTATAATGGTGAAATAATTTTTGAAATCGCTTCAGTAGTTTCTAAGTAAATAAATCCTTCTTATTATAGTATAAGTGTAGATAGATGTCTTTAAGTAACTTGACATGAAACTTCAATTACTACATACATATATTGAAATATATTCAAGTATTGAATAACGACATAAAGTATGAATGAAGTAGGTATAAAACCATGGGTTCTAAAATAAACTAAACTTCATAAAAAAAATTAAACTTCGCTTGATTTATACTATAGTTCCTCCGTCCAAATAGTGTCGTACATTAATGGTACGCACTTGCGTAATCGGCCAAGAAACCATTTTTAAATGATAAAAAAGATAAAATAAATTTATTCAGTAAGTAGGCCGCTCGGGCACTTTAACACGTCAAGATACTACCAGCGCTTCCCAAGAGGAGACCACTGCTCAGAAGAAACGCTGCAAGAAACTCAGCAGTCAGTCATTTTTTAAACATATTTCATATTTCATATTACAATAGTACTACTTAGTCTAGCATTATATAAAGCTACATGTATTAAATTAAATATAATATCAAATAACAGTAGTTCAGCAGGAAAACATGCCAAAAATCTTACGAGAGAGAAAGATAGAAAATAATAAAATAAAATAGAATCAACTACTTTTATATGTGTATATGAGATGGTGCAAGATGACCACGTAAAAGTTTCGATATGTTTTCCTGCATCAACGGTGTCCCCCAGACAAGAAAAAGCAGGACAAAGCTTTTGCATTTGAACAAATTATTATTGACTAAGTTTCGGGTGTAGGCCATGCATTTTTGTCTGTTAGATAGTCCTCGACCCTATAATACGCTATAGATATTAACGACCTTTTCAAAAAAAATTGAAAGGGTAACTTTAAAACTACTTCAGGTAATTTATTATAGAAATGAATGCATTGACCAACAAATGATTTATATACTTTTCACGCCACTGCTCGGAAATATGGCCAAAGAAGGATCGAAATCAGAATAGAAAGTTGCTCTTAGTAGTACAACACAAAAACAGTCCAACAATGTTGAGTTGCAAAGTAAAATGGAGTGTTTTTAGACCAGTTTACTTTCTACTCTGCTATTGGTCGGTTATTTATGACATTAGTAACTCGTTCGGAAATAAATAAAAAAATGTTTGACAAATATGACATTAGAACGTTTAATTAAAAAATTAAAACGTCAAATCCGCTCAGTGAAAGTGTATTTTTAACCGACTTCAAAAAAAGGAGGAGGTTATACGTTCCACTGTATGTATTTTTTTTTTTTTTTTTTTTGTGTATGTTCACCGATTACTCCGTCAATTGTGGTCCGATTTTGAAAATTCTTTTTTGATTTGATAGGGTATACTTCCGAGGTGGTCCCATTGCCACCAAATCGGAATCTGATGAGGGGATCAGTGAGGAATTGAGAGAACTCCTCAAATATTGTAGGCAAACATAAAGCGATTTTAGTATTTTTAGTAACAAGTCTAGCATTTGCATTCAGAAAGTATCATTTGGTGAAGTGGACCTGATGATGAAGACCACAGATGGCCACCGGAACTCTTCAACGGTACCTATTTCAAGGGTGGCGATAAGATATCTCTATTAAGATGGTTGAACGACTACTACGAAGTTTATTTACTTGTAGAAATATGACTATGTATTTCCCGCGGCGTTGCTTGCGACGCGCTTGAAATAACTTAAAGTTTCATATCAACAAAGAAGTGGGACTACGTAACAGCGTATTCTCATAATAATATAAGACAGACGTACGCTATAACTACACAACTGGCGAAGGAGCTGGGTCTGAATGACAAAGTTAATAAGTACTTTGGGTAGGACCTTGGGCCTTAGGAGGATATGATCAGCACACGTGGCACACGTTATTAAATTTTTAGCACAATCCTCTTAAACGTTGCATTTCGCACAACGCTTTTTCATCATGTGGTTTCTTTAGCACTTTATTGGGCTCTAAGTCGCAAAGAGCAATACCATTAAGGGTCTTTACGCGACTTAGAGCAACATAAACTTGGCCTTTGGCAAACATTTTTTTACCCAAATCTATTACAGCTTTGTTTAAGGTAGTGCCCTGGAGTTTATGCACTGTAACCGCCCAACTGAGGATTAGCGGCAGCATCCTTCGTTCAACATCCCCGTATCCTTTAGTTGCCTGATAGGTTGTTGACACAGGCGCTATGGCGACTAACCCGTCTCTGTCTTTCACTTTTGTGCCAATAGTGACATCATCAAATTTAATAAAAACAGATTCAGGTAACTCGCCTGATTCTATTTGGTCACGGCGAAAGGCAGGCCATTTAAACTTGGACACAATCCCCATTGCCCCGTTGACCAGGCCTTCAGTAACAGAAATGTTGCGTCTTAACATGACTCTGGAGCCTATGCCAAGTTTCAAAACGTGCATCAAACCACCACAGTTATTTGCATCAGCAGGAATAACATTTGATGGTGGTCGTTTTCCATAGGTTGCTGCCTCTCGCGACTCATCGATAGCATACAAGGTGTATACGCGACTTGACTGAAGCAGTTGGTTCGTCATTTTGGAGTTGTAGTCTTCTACCAATTTGATGGTAGGAAAAATTCTAACTGCCACACCATCTGCGAATTCACCAACCTGTTCAACTCGTCGTCTCTCAAACAAAGTTTGCAATTGTGAAATGGTGATTTCACCAAACCGCAAGCTATTTAATAAAAGGAAAAATAAAAGCGAACATCAAGCGATTTGATCTCAAATTGATCTCAAATATTGTAGGCATACATAAAGCGATTTTAGTATTTTTAGTAACAAGTCTAGCATTTGCATTCAGAAAGTATCACTTGGTGAAGTGGACCTGATGATGAAGACCACAGATGGCCACCGGAACTCCTCAACGGTACCTATTTCAAGGGTGGCGATAACGATAAGATATGTCGATTAAGATAGTTGAGCGACTACAACGAAGAATATTTACTTGTTGAAATATGACTGTAACTTTCCAGTGGCGTTGCTTGCGGCGAGCTCGAAATTTTCTATAGTTTCTCATTTATTGAAAAGTGGAACTACATAACAGCATAAATAGGATCACTAAAAAGTATTAAATAAAATAAATGTTTAAAAAAACAAAAAACCGCCTTCAAAAATGCAAAAAATAACTTCTTATAAAATGATAGGTACCTATAGGTAGGTCAGTCCAACTGAAGTCGGCGTCCCACAATATTTTAATGATAGGTACAAACAACCACACACTTAACTGCCCATTAAAGACCGAAGTTAGAAAATGTAGAAAGAGATGAATATAGATTTTACATAAGAGACAGTTTCTCTCTGTTCATCTTCAATAGTCACTCAGCTGTGTTGCTGTTTGTAAATCGGCTTTTGGTTTAAAATAATGTGGGACGCCGACTTCAGTTGGACTGACCTACCTATAGGTACCTATCATTTTATAAGAAGTTATTTTTTGCATTTTTGAAGGCGGTTTTTTGTTTTTTTAAACATTTATTTTATTGCGATTGTAAACGTGTTTTTATGTAAGTTTTTAAGGCGTACGTGAAAAACGCCTTTGCATCTTTAAATAAGGTAAAAATTAAAAAAGTTAAAAAGGCGGGAAAAAACATTTCCTTGTCATTCAGCAACTGTCCTAATGCTAATATCAATATTACTTTTAATTAAACTGTGTATTATGTCCTAACCTGTTTTATTTCCTTACATTAGGCGTGAAAAGCACATAGTATTGCCTCGGTAGAAAGTGCAATAGATGGACTCGTACTTTCGAGGGCCTCCGCTACGCGTCGGCCCTCGAACTAACTCGTCCATCTATTGCTTACTTTCTGTACCTGGGCTACAATGTACTATTACTTACTTACACTTTACTTTTGGACTTTAATGTGCTAAAAATAGAGTTATAAAGCGGTAAAGGAGGTTCTCGGCCGCCTATACATTCTACTTGCTCACTTGTTGCAGATCGAGCAGCACTCGCGAGAAATTTCGTCGATATGCTGATTCTCTGCGTTCCTCTCGTGGCGTTCCTGTTAAAATGATTTTTTACTTAGTATTTGCTTTATTTTTGGCATTCCTTGAAACCATGTTTTTTTTGCTAAAGTTTTTAATCATTTACTATCACAAGGTAATGCGTTATACTGCGACTATGCATTCGTTTACACCATACTATGTATGAAAATGGTTTTATTTTAATTCAATGTGCTTGATCTTTTTCTATTAGATAAATACCATAACTACTTATTTAGGGGGATATCTAACGCAACTTTGCTAACTGCCATGTTTTTATATCTTTTTAACTTTGAGTTAAGTTTAAATTCACGTATGCTATTAAAGCAATAAAAAATATCAAATTGTTTAGTAAATCAAATCGGTTAATTAAATTAATTGTGTCATAAGACAATGAGCTCGCAAGTTACTAACTATAGGTACAGTCACCCAATACACATGTTGAGCATACTTAGAACCTTGTCATTGTGAACGTCATTTGACGTTCTGTTTGAAGTTTACTTTGACAACGCACTAAAGTGCTTAACATTTTCGTTGGGGTTTCTGTACATGAAGAGGTGGCGTAAGCAACCTTAAAATAACAGAACTAAATTACAGTACCTAGATTATTACTTCTTTTCACTAACACAATAAATATTTTTAAATTATGATAGTTGGGAATTTTGATCGGCTCGGAATCATGACTCTTTAATATTCGATATAAGCGAGTAGGTTTCAGTGCATTTGTGCTAGTTTTATTAATTATCATTTATTTCTTTTAAACCTTAAACAAATAAATATCAGGGGACAATCTCAAAAATATACTTATCGAAAACTTGGGTTATGTAGTTTTGAAATAAGATATATATCGTAAACAAGCATTTATTTATAAACATTCTGCACATCCTTGTGGAGTATGAGGAGAGAAAGTGTTGTATTTCTGTGTCAATTTAATTATTATTATGTATACAGAGATCGCATAATCGGTAGCTGATTTTAGTACATCAAGTAAAATATCGATTTATTTTTATATAATAGCACATTTTCGGTTTTACTTGTAATGTAGTGGTGAATACATGCTAAATTACTTAGAGTATCACATGGATAAATAAATAAAAACTAGCTAGGATGGACATGGATAAATAACTTAGTATCAAACTAAGCTCTAGTGTACTATGGGTACTAGACAACGATAAACTTACTTATGTAGAGAAATACATACTTAAATACATAGACATCATCCAAGACTCAGGAATACTCGCGAACATCTTAAAAATATCTGACTTTTTTTATGGCATGGAGAAGGCAAACGAGCACACGGGCCACCTGATAGTAAGTGGAAACTGTGATCCATAGACATTCGCATTCAGAAGACTGAGAGCTAAGATGGAATGCCTCTATGCTAGTCATTACACCGGCTGTCTTATCCCCAAACCGTAACACAACAATGCAAACACTGCTGTTTGGCGGTTGGTTAATGGATAAGATGGTGGTAGCGATCCGGACGAACCCTGCACAAGGTCCTACCACCCGCAACCACCACAGACACACCACACCACAGGCCACCTTACCGGGATTTGAACCCAGAATCGCTAGCTTCGTAAGCAGGGTGTAAAAATAACGTCCCTATGACAAATATAAAATTATCGGGCCCCTGTTGCCACAATCTAACCCAATATATCCCGTACTATGAGTAGATATATTAGATAGAAGATTAGATATATATTTATATTCAATAAAAATGAATCAATATTTTACCGGGTTGTAACCAGTAGGCTAGGTACAAACAAGCAGGTTGTAACTGTACCCGTAGCAGTTCCAGCAACAAGCCTCTAGTAGAGAACAGGCTCACGAGCCGCGTAGCGATCACGATATTTCGATCAACAGTTACAGTTACCTACAGCTCGCTAGTGAGTACCCGGCTTTACGTCCTCTTGCGAAGTATTTGTTATTTGTTAAATCAACTCCCTATTATCCGATCTCAAGTTACCTATATGTGATACTTAGCTGTTTAAGAGAGGAAACGTTAGAAACGACCATATGACCATGTTATAAATAGTTTTATATGATAACACGATGATATTTATGAATTGTATGTTTGCGACTTCTGCCTGGCTCACTTTGTAGCTTGACAGATGTAATCCCTTCGGAGCAAAATGCACAAAACGCAAAATGTACACTACACGCAAAAAGTAAACAATGGAAAAATGCACAATACGCAAAATGTACACAACGCATAATGTGAAATACGCAGAACGTGCAAAACGCAAAACGTGCAATAAGAAAATAGTTCAACAAGCAAAATGTACAAAAAAACGAAAAGTGTGTATTAGTGTTCAGTAATAGCTGGTAATTTTAAGGTACTCCTTTTCTACATGCTAATAAAAACTTGTTAGCACATGTGAGATTTTGCTCTTTTGACCGGATAACTCTTCAAAGATGCACCAAAAAAATATATGCCGGGTCATAGGGCTGTATAGTCCGGCGTTTTATTGTTTTATTTAAAGTGCAGACGGAGTCACGGGTGGAAACATAGTTTTATATAATTCGTTAACTCATTTGATAGTTACCAGCTATTGCTGAACACCAATACACACTTTTCGTTTTTTTGTACATTTTGCGCTTATTGCACATTTTCCGTATTGTACATACCTAATGTGTTTTGCGTAATGTTCATTTTGCGTATGTACGTTGTACGTTTTGCGTTTTGCACGTTCTGCGTATTTCGCATTATGCGCTGTGTACATTTTGCGTATTGTGCATTTTACCATTGGTTACTTTTTGCGTGTAGTGTACATTTTGCTTTTTGTGCATTTTGCTCCGAAGGGGATATAATTAGGTACAGGTACGACCTGTACGAGTAGTATAAGGTCTAATATATATTATAAATTGAATATACCTATGTACATGTACATAAAAGAGGTTGTTTAACAAAACTTTGAAGAGAAGTAGCATAGCTACTATACTATTGCTGTAACCGATTATTTTTTTCTCAAAGTCATAGTAAACTTGAGCAATTTAAGCAATTAGGCGCTCTATCAACATATTTATATGGTTTTATATAAAACATATCACAGATTAGATGTTTAACACGCTTTACATAAAACCATTATCAGATTGATAAGGGTTGATATAGCGCGATTCGGACCACTTTTAGGAGTCAAACAAAAGTTATATTTGTTAATATCATTAATTGTAACATAATTTTGAAGTCTATACTATATGCGGGGATCGATTCGAGAAGTCTATTTATTTAGCGAAAAAGCTTTCACTTATTATATATGGAATCATAATATTAAAATCGGCCAAGAAATACGGTGATACAAGTACTTTAAAATGCTGTATAATGGGGCTTCTAAACGGGCCATGTTTTGCTGCAATTTGTGGCCGGCAACTAGTGCTATCTTACTCTTACTTCGTATGTTAGAGCAAGATGCGTATAATTGCCGGCCACACATTGCCGTGAAAATGTTGCTCGTTTAGAAGCCCCCTTAGACAGCGATTACACAAAGAGATCCGATATGCACTAAACTACTATAAACTAAAAATATAGGAACAAATCTTAGTTGAATTATATCTTGATTATTTTTATAGCTATTCAAAATATGATTTTTCTAAACTGTTTGTAACATGAATAAGCTTTTATTGAAGCTGTGAATAAACGTCATGAATCGTCATTGCACTAGACAAAATAATGCATTGATAATTTATTCCCATATCTATACAGGATGTCCCACTAGTTATTTTGAATGCGTTAATATTTTCAAATTAGTTATAGGAGTTTAATTTACTTTACAATATAGGTACATAGCTACGATATTAAACTCGTATGAAGGATTCGATATCAAATATTATTATATATTCATCACAAATAAGAGCTATTTTAAGGCAAAGGTGTACCTCAAGGTAGCGTTCTTTGCCAGTGTCATGAAAACCTTACTTACTCCTAAACTCATTAACATATTAAAACTATATTTTGGACCGTCAAGGAAAGGGCTTTCTACCTTAGCTTTATAACTTAATATTTACGTGGTTCTGGGACATTCTGTACATGGTAAATACAACTATGGCAGCAGGTTTGTCGTAAGTGTAATTTTCACTTCTCAGGCTCTAAAATGACTCACAATTGGCTTGTATAGCCGGACTAAAGTGATGTATTTAATCTCTAGGGAATAAAACTACACTTTACTCCCTAGGGACTAAAGTACTTTTTCTTTTTAATTTACTTTGGAAACCCTTAAACTGCCAATCATCGCCTTTTTCAGTGATTGTATATGGATCATTTTTCTTGCAAAAAATATAAATTAATCGATTTAATTTCACGATTAATGATTACAAATATGAATCTATTTAAATATATAAGGGATAAAATCTATTTTATTAGGCATGGTCGAAATAGTTTTCAAGTTTGTATCTGTTGGCTAAATATGCAAGCATTTAAACATCACGGTGTTAATGAATGGAGGATTATCGCCATTTTCAGAGATTGTGTATGGACCATTTTTAGGCCGTGGAAATAACCTCAAAATGCCAACGGTGCAAAATTATTACAAAAAGATTTAATTTCGTGAAACACGATTAATGATTACTAATATAAAAGAGTTTTTTTTTCTCGCATTCGAAGTGAAAAGTAGAGTGTTTAACGCTAGACTAAACAACCATAATGACACTCGACCTATAGCCACCCGCGCTTCGCTTGGGTGGCTAAACATCTCGTGTCATTATGGCTTGTTTTAGTCCCTTGTTGAACAATCTACTATAATTGTGTTCCAGCATGTTGTTACACAAGCTGGATGTATTCAGGAACTAAATTCGTTGATAAATTAGCCGACTCGGAGAACTTTGTACCGCCTCGGAATGTTTTTTTTCCGATGGTTTAATACTTATTCTGCTATTTGGGGCACAGACAAATCCAATAAATTAAAGATTATAAAAATCGGTCCAGCCATTCTTGAGCTATAAATAGGTTAATATATTTTAATATACCAAAGTTTGGATATTTGGATGTTCTGTTATTCAATCACGCTTCAACCACTGAATCGGGATGAAATTTGGCACACATATAGGTTATGTCCTGGAATAGGACATAGAATAGTTTGTATCGAAGAAAATTTAACAGTTCCGAACAGTATGTACCTATGTATTTTTACTCCCTGACCCGTCAAAATTTATTTTGTTTTTGGTTTGATCAACCAGCCGATGAAGTTAAACTTTCATTCATTTATTTGTGGGAAATATCGGAAACCTATTTTTAAAACATCATTTGTTTAGTTGCGAGAATTGTACTCAGTACTTATATTGTAAAATATGATCTTGACTGTTTGTTAAAGGACATTTTGCTTTTAATAAACCCATTTATTAGCGTCATTGAGTTTTGAGATTGATTTCAACCAAATGCATTCGTTTTTTGTGATAAAGAGTTGTTTTCTAAATATGCTACAAGCATTTAAAAAATAATAGGTAGGTATTTGATTAAAGACCAAACGTATTTTGTTATATTTCGTCATTTAAGGTTCTCTGAAATTGTTAAGTGGGAAATAAAGGTATTATTTTACATCCGACGCATAAACTGACAGTTCACTACTCAAAATCGTCCCTTTACTTACACAACCTCTCATCTGATCAAATATTTCGATAGGAAAGTAGCCTTTATAAACCTTGGAACATGAATGTTTTTTTCCAACTATTCGATCTGATAAGAGGTTGATATAGTAAAGGATGGGAAATATTAGTAAATGGCTTAGACACACGGAGCTGCATTTTACTCAGCAAGGCAATATTACTTTTGACATGTTATCGTATTATCAACATTATGATAGCTCTTGCTTACTGGACCATCACTAAAGCTGGCCTAGTTTAAAGCCATACGATAGCATGTCCAAATCCATAAATATTTACCGAGTAGAATACAGCCCAGATACAGATAGGGCTATAGCACTAGTATTGGAAACTTTAAGCTGACAGCCACCAGCAATGGGCACTTAACTCTTAGTTCAAATTTCACACGGTTGTTAATTGATTTTTGTAAAACAAATGAATAACCCTTATCATCTGTAAAATAGGAATCAAGTTTCCATCATTTGTCACCGCCCATTACTGGTTCCGTCAACCTAGTGCATAAACAAATCGAGATCGTATTTTCATTGATAAGTTGGTATTTATGTTGCTTCCTCAAAGAAAGTATCGTCGAGCTGACTGAGAATGTAAGATGAATTTTGCGACCAAATACGACGTCATATGATTTTTGCCTACATTTGTAATTATTATTCCAATCCATGAACTGCTTGTTAAGTCGGACATGAAATAAGGCAATAGTTGTGTTTGTAAGGAAATGATAAATTACGTTATAGCTATGTTGTTGACAAATATAATATAATAAAATCTACATATATTTTTATTATTTCGAAGATAAATGTTTTACATTATTGGTTATATTTGAAATGCTGTGAATATTCGTCTAAACCTAAACAAGGTCATTATTCCTTTTTACCCGGCTTCCTCAGAATGAGGGGTAACTATTGTTAAAGCCCATCTTTCATCTATGTATATGTCTTAATCATGATTATAAATATATTAACGATATGACAGCTCTTATTCACTTGACAGTAAGAACAACAATAACATCAAACATATGATTACTATATAAAAAAGAGATGGGCTTAAACAAAGATAAATGTTTATTGTGGAATGTGGCATCTGCCTGGACCAGGTTGACGTCTTCTGTTATACTTAACATTTTTTAGATAAGGATATATTGCTAATAAAACACTAAATGTACTTTTAATAAAATGTTTATTTACAATGCTTCTTATTTCCTAACATTATTTTATCTACTTTAATGAAAGCGTAATGTATGTCGTAGAATTACCATTTATCGCGCGAAAATTATTAATAGCCGGAACCTCTGGGACCATTCGGACCACCGCTAGGGTACCCATCGTCACCGCCCTGGCCGCTGCCGCCGCCGCCGCCGCCGCCGCCTCCGCCGCCGCGGCCTCCTTGAGGCCCACCGCCCCGGCCTCCTTGGGGCCCGCCAGAAGGATACCCCGGTTCAGATTCTTCAATATTAAAGTCTCTATTGCCACCCTGAGAAGCAGCATCTGGATAACCTTGACGTCCGCCGGAGGAACCCCTACCACGAGGCACGCTAGACGGGTAACCAACAACATCGTTCAAACTTTCCTCACTGTTGCCGTTTCTCCCTGGACCGCCGGACGGATAGCCAGAATTTCCTTGTCCATTCTGCTGGCCCCTTTGACCACCTCGAGGCTTTTGGTTTCCGCCGCCACCAGGTCCCCCTCTTGGATATCCAGATCCTTCTTGCGAAGGCTGATCATTGTAGCCCTGGTTGCTTTGACCCTGATCTTGGCCAAGGCCCGGCTCCCCTTGTCCTGGTCCACCAAATCCACTTGGGTAGCCAATATCGTTGTCATCTACAGTGAACGCGCTGGCCCCCGGGCCTCCTCGTGGGTATCCTTGGGCACCACCACCCGAGCCTCTGTTGCCTATTATGAAAAGACAGAAAAAAAAACCTTCAACCAACAGTTAGTATCAGTATACTAAATTACATGTAGGGCTATAAAGATGCATTCTGTAAAAGTAAATGGATTTTTTACTAGTTGATGCGTGACCGAGGACTATTAGTGCTATTAAGTCAATCCGTCAAAAAATGCTTCCCGTTCTGTCATCGTTGAGTTTCACAAAATGTAACTTGTCAAGCATTACTGACACGCATTGATGAATAAATGGCCCCGCCATTTGCAACGTTAAAAGAAGGCGGATGTGTAATTTGTTTTAGTTTTGTATTTTTGTGTATTTAGGTGTTCAAAGTTTTATTCTAATAGTGATTTGTGCTTTTTATGCCTTTGAGTTGGACAGTAATAGAAGGCTTGGACTTATTTCGTGTATCAGGCATCTTACTTCTCGTTTCAAGTGGACTCGCGGTGGTGCCGAGGTTAAAACTATCTTGACCTCAGTCCTACATATCACCGTACAACGTTGCCCCCAATCTTCCTAGAGTAGATTGGATTGTATTTTATTGCTATATTGATTTATACTTATATATACTTGACGCTGGCGAAATCACTTCATTGTGGAAACGCCATATCCCCGCGGTATGAGCTGTTGAAGTCGCCGCGGGGCAAAGAAGAAGAAGACACGCATTGACATTTGGTAAATATGTAAAAATACTTTTTTCTGTTTTTTTTTTAGTTTTTAATCAGGAACTCGAATAGTTCAATCGTTTTGAATAAAATAGGGTATCTAGGTGAGCGACGTTAAAGGAGCTCTATGCAAAAGAAAAGTCGCGAGCAGAAGTGACTTTCTTACTAATTAATAAGGGAACCTCATCACACATCAGGCCTTGCAGTTGATGCGGTAGCTCTGATTTTTTGCTGAAATGTTTAGTGGGGGATTAATAAAATTTAGTAATGCCATAATAAATGCAACGCAAACAGAAACAAAAAAAACATTATTCAGCTAACGTCAATTAATTTGACAAGGAATTACTATTGTTCTTTTGTAAGTAATCGTGTGTGATGTGTAGGCCATTTTTAGAAAAACCTACATTTACAAGCCTTATATATGTTAAGTGCAGTCTTAGTACCTAACTTATTCCGAACACCTTTGTAGGTAAACACATTTGATACAGCTGCAGGGTTGGTCCGCGTGACGGTCAATTATCCTTATTCCTTTAACCTTTTGAACGCCAAAGACGGCAATTCACGTCGGCAGATTTTTGTGCCGTGGACGCCAGACTGTCAGCGAGTTGTTCTAACCTTCATATATTTTGTTGCGGCATATGACGTCCGTGGCGTCGCGGGCACGTAAAATAGCAATCGACCGTGGCGTTTAAAAGGTTAAGTTGTAAACACCTCCGTTCCAAATTTTATAAAACAAAGTAAAGCGGTTCAACCGTGAAGTCGTAACAAATACGTGGCAAGCTCATTTTCGCAGTTAGATTAGTCGTTAGTAGAGCTAAATATAATCGATTTAGCAAGGAACATACGTCAGTTTGATTTTGATTTAATAGGGATTTACCTGAGCCGAATCCTGACCCAGCGTTACCCGCTCCACCTGCAAAAACAATTTTAACTACATTAAATACATGTACCTATTACATGAAACAGACAGTTCATTATGAGGTTAAAAATAAAATAAAATGGTAGGTAACTTTTTAAAAAACCGGTCAGTCGCGAGTCGGTCTTACGCACCGAGGGTTCTATTTTTATAATAGAAAATAGAAACGAGTTCAAGAATATGCTTATTTTTATACATTTAATTTATATGGAATAGGGTTCCGATAACATGAAAAATTTAGGAATGTACAGATTAAGTTCCTTCATTTTCTATATAGTAAATCAAATCAATTTCAATGTATAAAGCATAATTTTGGTTTTTTAACCGAAATAATATGCGGGCAAGCAAGTTATATCAAATTTCAAGTTGATACCGAACTCGAAGTAGACAAACATACCGAAGTCTCACCATAACGTTTCCTTTTTTACCATTTCGTTACGGAACCCTTAAATCCTGCAGCAGACGCAAGAGGTAGGTAATGTCGAAAAGAAACCCGTCTATTCATGCGCCTAATTAACTGACTGCTTATTACTTTTGAAGCCAAAGTACTCCAGCTGAAATGGTTCCTTTTCATGGGAACCATTATAACATTTACAACGACGTCATAATGTCAGCTCACAAAGCGATGGAGCAGAGCTCTTATCTAAGTACTTAAACTATTCTCCTTCTTTCCGTAGACCCGGGTCGTAGCTATCAGGAAGAATAGATACTGTAATAAACGAACCCTCGTATCGAATTTGAGGCTTGTATCCCTGCAGGCCAGCCTCGTACTCGACCACCTGCTTCCTGCCGTCCGGCAGCACTACGTTATACTCCCCGGTGGCGACATCACCGTCACGTTGTTCAGAATGACCAAATTTAGTACCTGTCTGCGAATCGTCGACTTCATAGTTAAACTCGTATTTAGCCGGCTCCTGAAACATAGGTACAATACATTGAGTAATGTTACGAATAAAAATATTATTGTTCCTTAAACCACACCAATTTATTAAGACGGGTGTGTGTTATTAAAACTTACATCAGTTTCACTTTCACCGAAGTTGGAACCACGACTACCAGAGCCGCTTCCACCAGGTCCGCTCCCACCTCTACCAAATCCTGGCGCACCGTATGAGTCCGAAGGTGATGACTGTCTGGACATCTCCCCACCAAATCCGCCTTGTGGACGATTAGCGTTCGGTGCTCCGTAAGAAGATTCTGGTTCTTGAGAACCAGAAAATTGGTTGGGGGACTGGCTTTTCGAACCAAACTGGTTATTGGGTTGTTGAAATCCTCCACTTGAAGGAGGGCCATAAGAACTCTCGGGTCGTTGACTGGAACCCTGACCTCGGCCGCCTGCATTGTTACCACCGCCTCGGCCTGACCCCTGCTGCTGATTCGGAGGGCCATAGCTAGATTGAGGACGCCCATTACCACCCGGCCTACCACCCGCACCTGAGGGAGATTGATTTTCCGGCCGGTTAAATGAATTGGGTCCCTGGCTAGGAGCTCCGTATTCAGCACTGGGTCTATTAGCGTTTCCTTGCCCTCGTTGTTGCTGGGAACCAAATCCTCCCGGAGAAGGGGCCCCAAAACTTCCTTGCGATGGTCTTCCACCAACACCTCCTTGAAACGAATTCCCCCCACCTTGAGGTAAATTGGCACCACCACGTCCAAAACCTTGCGTTGAAGGTGGTCCATACTGGGAGTCTAAATTATTGGATGGAGAAAATTGGCCTGGGGGCTCAAAAGATCCACCATTCTGATTTTGGTTGCCTTGCCTTCCAGGCCCTGTCCGCGCGCCAGAGCCACCAGGGGTTCCATTTCCAGATCCAGGGGGCCCATACTGCGGGGCAGGTCGGCCAGTGCCACCGGCAGTGGGCGGGAGGTAGCTATTCACAGGCGGCTCACATCTGCTTGTCGACCACGATAGAGCGCTTAGCCAGATTACCCACTGAAATTATAAATATATGATATACCCTGACGATAAATGTACCAACATAATATGTTTAAAATCTTACTAAAATCATCGTCGAACTATTATTTGCATTCATGAAATGCAAACTATTTTTAGCTATAATTAATTGTCTAGAAGGATGTGTTGCTTTAAGGTTTAACTTTGGAATACGTCTGATTTGAGGGGTTCGGGTTTATATAGTTCGTTTCGGCGGCGAGCGAGCGTGATATCAATGGTAATGCAAGAGCGACTCACGCGCCGGTCGTGTCTCCGCGTTTTATTTCGTGCATCTGACTATCGACGCCTGCGCCGTGGGAGTCCTTGCGGCCGATACAATTCTCATAGACGATAATATGTTTATTTTATAATATTTAATAACTATTACAATATTTACAAACACTTAAGTAAATTAACATTTTTCAATGAGAAGTAATCCCAAAGTTAGTAGGGCCCATCGTGTCTGTGTGATTTATATTCGCGTTAAATTCAGAAAGTAGGTACTTACTGGATTCATTTCAATGCGTTTTTAATGTGTGCCATTTCATGAGAAAGTTAATTAATTAAACACACATATTTTACCAGTGCAAAGCCGGGGCAGGGTCAGAAGTAGGTTCTTTTACAAATAAAGTGCATTGCCACGTGTCTGTATACGAGTATATATTTGTGTTAATATCAAAAACCAGAATATATATTCCTATGCAGCACCATCATTAAGCTGGACCACTTATCAAAGAACGCTAACATTATAAGTATAGTGAAGATGGGGCGAGTCGCTTTGTAATTACCGAAATAGCATGAAAAAATAAGGAACAATGTCAACCCCACAACAATATACCGTTTGACCCTGGATAAAGTTGACAAACGAATAGGGATGATAGAACAGCTAAAAAGCTATCAATTTAACCCCTATGTATGTTCAGTGATTTTTACTAGTTTCGGAGATATAGTCATTTTGATCAGAATTTTTGTAATTTTCCCTTATGTCCATGTCCAAAGCTTACCTACGTGACGTTCCAAGTAGAGATGGTAAAGCCGGCGGCTGTTAGGCTACTCAAATCTACCCTGAAGAAAGGGTATTATGTGTTTGACTGTCCCCTGGCTCCAAGGATGGATCTTTCTATCATTGCCAGGATCCCCCACACCGCCGACCGACCCAGGCCTATTTGGCGAGTTCAGTACAAACAATACAAATACTCTGTAGTAAGAAAACACAGAAGAATGCATTTCATTTTCGTAGATTTAAGAGGCGTGTATTTATTTTATTAGAATCGTTCCATACTTAGAAATATTGTAAGCTATACCTATTTAATAAAGCAGACAGATCCACACAGGCCGAGAAGAGAGCTCGGATCTGCCTTTCTATCTAGACTGAAACGATAGATAGAGACGCACTGAGCGACAAGCAAGAAAATACATCTTGTGCTACCCGTGCTGTGGGACTCGTACTGATCTAGGGAAGACGCCTTTGCCGAGCAGTGTCACTCTCTAACAAAGATAAGTAAAAAAAAACCGGGCATAGGCATGTTGGACCCTGCCCGTGTAGGGTTCCGAAAGCGTTAATTCAAACACAAAACCACTATCTCAAAAAACCACAAGCATGAATGATTTTCTATTTGAAGGTATTATTGGTGCTGTTTTTGATGATTTTTAGTAGGTAAGTATAAACACTTTAGCCGCCTGTATCTCAAGAATCAATCAAGCCCTTAATCGTGATAGTTTTTCTTTTAAATTTGATATATGTGATCTCTTTTAAGATATTTTTCAATTTTTTATTACTTCTGGCTTTGGCTGTACTTACACATAACTCTAACAAAAATTCAAAAATATTTCCCCCCAAATGTAATAATTAGTAATAATATAATATTTTTTTAAGTGCTATCCAATGATTCTTCACTCGAAACGACGGTGCCCAGCTGTAATTTAAAAAAAAAAGTCTCTCAGGATTTTCAGTTCTAAAACGCGCCTAGTGCAAAGTTTTAGATTAAATGTTAGGTTATTTTTATAAGTTTGGCGATAATCTATGTCACGACTGCCAGCCTAATAAACAGTGAATTATCGCGTCAGTGGCCGACATCCCATCAATTACGTCGGTATCGAAACCGTGATGGGCTCGTGTGCGATCTGTGTCATCCTCGCCGGCGCCGGCGCAGCGTCGTGCGCGGGTGCTTGTGGCGCAAGCCCCGCGCCTAGGGCTGCGACGATCACCGCGTCAACACTTCACTCAAACATAAGTGTTCTTCTATGCAATTTTTTATATTTTATATTTAAATATGCTCATACTAAACGCATTCAAAGCCCGTCGCCAACTACTGACGGTTGCTAGGTTACCATATTATTACAGACAAAGACGGTAATCCGTAGCGAACGCTATTGTTAGAAAGAGATAATTAGTTGTGTCAAATTGCATACCCAAATGGCGCGGCGTGCCTAGATACCAGTGATCGCCATTCCCGCCATTAAGCTACCCGTCTTTACGGCACTCATGCGATATGTAATTATGTATCTCATGTTTATCATGTGACAGTGACGCCGGTGCAAATTAAATAAAGTATGGCGTAGTAAACAAAATTAAATAAAAAATTACGGTAGGGTAAGGTGGGGGAAGATTGAATGGTTTTTTTATGAGATGGACAGTGTTGTGTTAAAACCCTCGTAAAATAAAAAACTATTTACTTTCTTTCAATTGCATAAATTGGAAGGTATGGGCAAGGACTATATTTTTGTAATCTATCGATAAAACTCGGTTACGCCTATGCTAATATATAAAAATAATTAAATAAAATACATTTTTGACTGAAAAATAGACGGGTTAAGATGGAATGGTCGAGGGGTAAGATTGACATAGTTTCTAAAGGCTTTTAAATGAATGCAAACGGTTACTGTTGCTCGTTATTCTATAGAATTCCTTACGGTTAACAGATACAGATGATTTTTGCGTAAATATTCCTGATAGGTAACAAGAAAACAGCAGTTGAAAAAAAAAGTATTTTAATCTTACCCCGCTTTACAGGGAAAAGGACAGTGATACTCAAACTTTTGATTGTATATTCTTCGTATAAAAATCCTATATTCTGCAGCGGATACTGGTATAATTAGTATTGGTTTTTATGGCTGAAAAAAAACAACATTCCTTAGTTAATACTTTATAGACCCTTATTTAAAATAAAAAGAAATGCCTCATCGTGGTGTACAGTCGACTAAAAAGAGATATACACATCCAATATTCAAAAATATGTATCCACAACCTTAATCCCCAGACAATAGAGTCGTGAATACTTTTTTTTAAACATTGAGTAGGTAGTCTCTTTGTAGTCGACTGTACATCTGATTGTTTTTTTATTATTTGGGGAAGACTTCACTCAAATCAACTTAGTCCCAAAGTAAGAAAAGCTCGTTTTATGAGTAAAACTTTAAGACTTATATGAGTACTTAAATAAACAAATAAGCAAATAAAGCTAAATAAACATATATTTACAGTACTATTTATGCTATCGTGATTAGGTCAGTAAATAAACTTTACATAATTATTTTTTTAAGTGCAATGTTTGAGATTATGTGTCTTTTTCTATGACTTTCAAAAACGGGGGAAGATTGAAACATTACTATTTCAATGTTACCCCATCGAAATTGGCTGGGTAAAGATGGAAACTTCTCGTAAATCTCAATATATGATGAATAGCTACACCTAGCACTAGTAAATAAAAATAAAATCTCAAATAACACATAAATAGTCAGTTAGAACTTTTATACTTACGTAATTAATCAAGTTATGAAACACGGGGTAAGATTGAAAATCGACGAATTCACCACGAAATGCCGACCTTCACAAAATAGCACATAACACGCGTCTACTCACTCCGAGCGATTACTGGCGACTGAGCGGCGAATCGTTACAAAACGGCGGCTTAAAAGATCGATACCAGCACTAAAAAATTAAACAAATTAGGGAGTTATGTGAGACTTTTAATCTTTCCCCTTTTTTCATCTTCCCCCACCTTACCTTACTTACGAATGAAATGAATGAGACATCCATTCTTCCTTTTACAGTTACAGTATAATTTCGGCAGCCTCAAAAAACACAAGACTGCATTTTTTATGAAATATATTCGTTATTTTTCGGTAGTAAAACTTTATTATCAATGACGCGTGTGTTAAATTTTATTATGATAGGTTAATCTCACAACCTATTAAAAACGTATACCTGCTTGATAAATGAAATGAGGAATAAAACAATTTAATTTTACAGGTAAACTTTATTGTTTATGTTTTTAATGTACACTGTAAGGTGTATTATTTGAACATAATAAATATAAGTAAAGAAAAGCGAGATTTAAATATTTCACAATTTATCATCTAAATTATTATTTTACTCTTTCTATAACCAACACAACATACAGCTTATGTGATCAAAGCCTACTAGAAAAAGATGTCTGGTAAACATAGCGAAATACTTATAAATAATAATAATAATTCGGCCCCAGGGCAGCTAGTGGCGAGCTGTTGGTGAGTGGCAACACCGCGGACCTGAGTGCTCCCGACTGTAGGTCCTGTTCCTCACCTCACACTTGCCTTCACCGGCCGGCTGCGGCTTACCGTGACGAGGAACAGATCCTAACCTCTGGTTTGCCTATATTGGCCGGTCAGAAGGAGTCGCAAGAGCTATATGCTCGAAGGGCGGCTGTGTTGCATAAGTGGTGAGTGGGCACCTTATGGTCGTTTAAAGTCCAGAAGCACCTCTCCACCCTTAACCCCTCTGGAACTGTTGCCTCCCTGCTGCTATATATATGTGGCTATTTCGGGAGGTCCATTCCATTGAGTTTGGCGAGTCACCGCCTGCCATTTCGACCAAAGTAATTAGCATTGGCCAGGCAGGCGCCGTAGATTCATCAATAGCCTAGTTCACCAATCCATATCAGTTCATTCATAGAACCTATTATTAATATTCCCATCCTTACTAAGTAGTCTTACACTAACCGGTGGTTGTCCGTGGGAGCATACTTCTATAGTATGAACTCAGGGACAATCGCCGGTTGGTGTCCCATAACTCTAATAAATTAAACTTGTGTAAAGGGCCTCAGCGTGTTGGCTTCCGCTCCATGTACGCCTTCCAAAGGTCCGGGACTCCCATAGTCCCGTTATTGGTAAAGACATACAAATAATAATAATTCATAAACACATATTTATGTTCAGTAATAATAAATCAGGACACAGTAATAAACAGTAGAATTAATCAGTATAATACAGTTTGGAACTTAACTTAGTTATATACTACTAGTTACAGATGTAGTGCATAATTGTTTTCCTTCGTATTTTCACGGAAACGTACGAACGTGTCATGCTACTTCAGTCAACTTCAGTACTTTTTGTACTGTTACCGACTGAAATAGCAAGACGCGCTCGTACGTTTCCGTGAAAATACGAAGGAAAATAATTATGCACTACATCTGTATATAGTTTTATACTATGTAATGTTAAGATAGTCATAGATCCTCGGTTCGGTGAGTGCTATTATAGACGAATATGGCATAGAATCGGTTATCATAATGGGTGATTTTAACGCTCATCCTCATGAACTATTTTTTAATGAACTTATGACTTTTTGTAACGAGCAGTGTTGGTCTTGTATAGACGTCGATAGGTTAGGCATGTTATCCGATACTTATACATTTGTGAGTGATGTTTATGGGTCTTCTAGATGGTTAGATCACTGCATTATGACTAGCTCTGCGGTGCAGTTTGTGCGCGACGTGTATGTTAAGTACGATACTCTGTGGTCCGATCACTTTCCTCTTATTGTCGAGTGCAACTTAAATCATATAATACCTAAGTTACCTTGTCAAACAAGGACGAACAACGAGATTGTATGGGGGGAGAGATCGGACGAACAGACAGCCTTATTCACACGTGAATGTAATAATAGGTTAAAAATGATACAGTTTAATAAGGAGTTTCGATGTTGTGCTGACCGTCATTGTGATGACCTTGGGCACAGGCGTATTCTTGACGGACTTTACTCTGACATTGTTACTGCTATCCGGGATGCAGCTAAGGTCAGGCAGGGTAGCTCAAGAGCGAGGAAGAAGGGTTCTCGTGTGACGGGGTGGAATAGACACATCAGCGAGGCTCACCGTGATGCTAGGTCTAAGCTTCTCTGTTGGATTTCTTGCGGTAAACCAAGGAGTGGCTTTGTTTATGATGATATGTGTACGAGTAGGAGAACATTTAAATCTCGATTAAAATGGTGCCAAGACCATCAGGATCAGTTAAGGATGGATGCCCTGGCTGAACAACATGCGAAAGGTAATTTCCGCGGTTTCTGGAAGGGGACTAAGAAAGTTAACGGTGGGCCTGGCATCCCGGTGAGTGTCGGTGGTGTGAGTGACTCGTGTACCATTGCCAACCATTTTAAGGAACATTTCCGTGTACAGTCTGCTGGGCCTCGGCAAACTACGGCTAACAGTGATGATGCAAGCGAAGAAGAGGTGACTCAATTTATTGCAAAAGATGTCGCAAATGCCATTAAGTCAATATCGAGAGGCAAAAGTCCTGGCCACGACGGTCTTTCTATTGAGCATCTCCAATACGCTGGGCCGCATATCTCACGAGTTTTGGCAATGTTCTTTTCGCTGTGTGTAAGTCACTCATACCTTCCCTCTGACCTGATGCGAACTATTGTTGTGCCAGTAGTCAAAAATAAAACTGGGGATGTTAGTGACGTGAGTAACTACCGACCCATCTCTCTTGCGACGGTAGTTGCCAAGGTGTTTGACGCTATGCTTAATGCCCAATTAGACAAGTACATGACACTGCACGACAACCAGTTTGGGTTTAGGCCTAAACTGTCTACGGAAAGTGCTATACTGTGCCTTAAGCATACCGTCAGATACTATACGGATCGTAATACCCCAGTGTATGCATGTTTCCTGGATCTGTCCAAGGCTTTTGACCTGGTATCATACGAGATCTTATGGGAAAAGTTGGAGGAAATTAACTTGCCGCGTGAATTTGTTAACATCTTTAGGTTCTGGTATGATCATCAGGTCAACTTTGTCAGATGGGCTGGGGCAATGTCGGAGTCGTATCAGCTTGAGTGCGGGGTGAGGCAGGGGGGATTGAGCTCCCCGTCACTCTTCAACCTCTACATCAACGCACTGATCGTCGCGCTCAGTAGCCAACATCTCGGCTGCCATGTAGACGGAGTTTGTGTCAATAATCTGAGTTACGCAGACGACATGGTGCTGCTGAGTGCGTCGGTCTGTGGCCTGAGAAAGCTGCTACAGATCTGCGAGGAGTACGCTTGTGGCCATGGTTTAAAATACAATGAG
Organism: Acleris sparsana; assembly: GCA_923062465.1. Taxonomy (NCBI): domain Eukaryota; kingdom Metazoa; phylum Arthropoda; class Insecta; order Lepidoptera; family Tortricidae; genus Acleris; species Acleris sparsana. The sequence continues at coordinate 4,092,066 of OV281292.1, forward strand.
TCCAAAAGTCAAATCATGGTTTTTGAGGCCGGCGGCAAACGACCGTTTAGCGTTCCACCCGTCCGGTTGAATGGCACCCCGCTAGTAAGGGTGACACAGTTCAAGTACCTAGGCCATATTGTTACGTCAGACCTCAAAGACGATGCCGATATCGAACGGGAGCGGAGGGCTTTGTGCGTGAGAGCCAATATGATCGCCCGAAGGTTCGCGCGTTGTTCTAGCGGAGTTAAAGTTATGCTTTTTAAAGCTTACTGTACATCATTGTACACGTGCAGTTTGTGGGAAAACTACACTCAAAAGTCGTACAATGCCCTCCGTGTACAGTTCAATAACGCCTTCAGGGCGGTGTTGGGGCTGCGGCGCTGCTGCAGCGCCTCAGGCATGTTTGCCGAGGCGCGCACGCTCTGCTTCCACGCGACCATGCGCTTGCGCGCCGCCTCGTTAGTGCGTAGAGTGCGCGACAGCGCCAACACTGTTCTGGCGATGATTGCTGACAGGCTAGATTGTCCCTATATACGGCACTGCTGTGCCAGACATATCACGCACCAAAACATTGTAATTTAATTCAATATAATTTAATTTAATAATTTTGTTAATGATGTATTTTGACATATTTAATTTTTAATCTTATTATTTTTAATTTTATTTTTTAAATCTTATTTTATAATTTTAACATGAATTTAGTACTTATTGCCTGATGAAATTTGACTGATTTTAATCTAATTTACTTTTGTTGTGTGTGTTTACTTTATATTATTTGTACCTACCTAATTATGAGTCCTAGTTACTTGAAATAAATTAATTTTAATTTTTAATTTAATTTAATAGATAACGGCAATCCATGGAAATATTCACCATTCACAACCACTTTATCCATAAATTAAAGTTTCATGTCAAAAATTAATCATACTTAGGTACAGGTAAAAAACTTAAGTCAAGCTCCTCTTGCATGTAGTTGTAGTCTGTATAGACCGTTAGACATTCTATATTTGAAATTTAACGTAAGTTCCATATTAGTTTTGTACACAACTAGATGCAAGAGGAGCTTTACGGTTTTGACCTATACGTCACTATGATTCAAGCAAATGTTACGTTTTTAGGGTCCCGTATCCGAAGCCCAACGGGACGGGGACTTTATAGAGCTGTATCCATTGAACCGTTAGATAGCGGGTTGTTTTTTTTTCAGAATATGTCTTATTATGGCGGGTTTACTAAGAAATAAGAAAAAATAGGGAAAGTTAAAAATAAACGGGGTCCCCATACATAAGACGATTTTTACAAAGTATTTAGTTTGTTTGGTTGTATCGTCAAAACGGTCTAATAGTGTGTCAAAATGAGTATGACTATAGTATACGGAATCTGAGGAAAAAAAAACAATATAAAATAAATATCAAGTGTGACTTGGGCTTGCGCTGATTCGATTAGAAATCTAATTCAAATACGGAACCTTAGGTGTGCGAGTCCGACTCGCACTTGACCAGTTAATCTTATTTATATTTTTTTGTGGTTATACTATGTATTGCCAGAAATTGTTTATTTAATTACCTACATTAATGAATTTCACATTATATATTATATTTTTTCTATGACTGAAGTTTTGTACAAGATTATACCTTGGATTAGGGAATAACGGTAACCGGAATGTACGCGAACAAAGTCGCGGGGTTTTGTTCGTTACTGTTACTAATAATGATTTTTCTTATAACTAATGATGGTTACTCATGTGCTCGTATATTTGCTTTAAGTGATTCCGCAGTCAAACTAAGAACCTTATAGTTTCTCCTTATCCATCTGTCTGTACGTCGGCTTGTCTCAATGGCAGTCACGTTGTAAAACATAACTCAAGTAACAATTTAATGCTAAAATTTCGTAGGTATATACACAAATTGTATTCCTCCTCCATAAAAGGATTATTAAATATAAGAGATAAAGGAATAACTCTTTTTTTTTCAAACATACTCATTTCATTCTTCCTATAATTGGCCTTGTAGTCAATATATACACATATAAACATATTTATACTAATTGTTATGTTTATATTATTATTATTATGTTTATATTATGCTCAAAATGCTATCGTCGGTACGGTCACGGAAGTTAATTTGCTACCCATTTCAAAGAAAATGTGCTTGAAGATGTCATTGTCATTAGAGATGCCAAATCATTAGTAATTGATAGGAAACTCAACCTTGTTGCTGTAGAATGTCAGATTGACTTTGGAGCTAAGATTGGTAACAAATTTAATTCCTTGACTGTACAATAAGTATTGAACCGCCTACAACTATGATTGCACAAAAAAGGTCAACTGGTAGAAAATGTTTTTTGATTACCAATTAAATTCACATAGTAATAGTTTGATAGGACTCGAGTGAAAAGGAAGGTGGCGGGTAACTATATTTATTGAAAGTTCAACGAGTATAGTTGGCAGCCCTAGGCCTTGCGGTGCAGAAGCCACCGAAACCTCGCGGAGACTGTTCTCGTGCCTCGGCTCTTCCAACCATATAAGTATATCCCTTATTCATCATTTACTATAACATGTTTTGACGTGTTGAAAACGATTTCTAACCGAGTTCAAAAAAAGTTTAAGTATGACTATTACTTTCCCGCGGCGTTGCTTGCGGCGAGTTTAAAATGTCTCAGTCTCATATCAACTAAGTATAACTTATTTTATAATAGTAGGTTAACTGAAGTCGGCGAATCGTAACATATATAATGATAAGCCGAATTCAATTGGACTGACCTGTTACCTAAATACAATTTTAAAAGAAGTGTGTAAATAAAACGAACGTAATTGTTGAAAATACGGTCCTTTATTACCTGTTATAAATTCTGCAGATACAGTGGGGCCAAATCGAATGTTTCAAAATAGATAACTTTCGAATTAGCCCCAGTGTTTCACCTGTTTTTTTTTAATATGTATATAATCTTTGCAATAATTATTAGAGATCTACAATACATACATACATACATTAAATCACGCCTGTTTTACAGAGGGGTAGACAGAGACCACTTCTTTCCACAATAGCTTAGCTAAATACAGTGTATCCAATCCACGACGGCGCGCCCTATCCTTCAAACTGTCTTGGAATGGTTGCCATGCGTGTACGTAACATTAAGTAGTGGGGCGCGCCGTCGCAGACTGAAAGCAAGATTTAGGTAGCCCGTAAGAAACAAATTTTCATTGGCTACGTTATTTTAGTATAAAGCAACATATTATTGTATGGTTTCAAAAACAACAACATTATTATTTCTAAAAATAATCTTAATTTATCTTACTTTCTAAAGCACAATCTTCTGCCAATCACAACTATACTAAATTTAACTAAGTTATCACAGATCGACTTTGTTTCTACTCCTATCTTCTACAGATTGCTGCATACCTTGCCGTGACCATTGCCGTTCTGTGTCGAAATATGGTTATCCAAGTAGCCTTATGGCTTTAACACAAAACACTTTTACAATTCACTGCTTAACGTGAATTTTGACCTGCTGGTCCATTATGGTCGTGTTTATCTATGTCGATAAACGTTGACAAAACATCTGTCACTTTCAGACCAAAATATAGATGCGAGGGTAACGGATGCTTTATACACATAAAACCGACCATACACAGGGTCAGAAGTTCATTAGTTTTCTACATTATTTAGCTATAGTGTTTTTACGAGATCGTATTTATTTTTTGTAGTTTAATGGCGTTGGAGCTGTTCTCGCCGCGGAAGTGCTGCTCGATCTCGGCCAGCGATTTCCCCTTAGTCTCGGGCACCACGAACAACACGAAGAAGAACGCCAACGCGCAGAAGCAGGCGTACATCCAGAACACCCCCGCGGAGGTCAGCACCGTCTACAACGCAAATAATTACCATTTGTACACACTAGAGAGTTAAAAATAGCAATAACCGAGAACGATGTGGATTGAAAGAAGAATGTAGTGATTTGTAACAAGATCCAAAAGCGTATGAAGAGCTACCAAAGAGGTATGGCGAGCGAGAACAAGTGGAGATGTCGTTAGAGGATACCCTAGACGCACATACAGTGATCAGATGGAAGATGTACTGAATAAGGCCCAAATCAAAAGCACCCGAAATCGATGTAAGTGCATGATGTTGATGAATGTAGAGGAAGCGAAAGTTTAGACTGGTGTACCGGGCGTTCCAGTCTTTGCCTACCCCATTAGGAGAGGCGTGTATGTGTACACATTATATACTAGTACCTGGAAGACATAGCGTCGCTCGAGTTGAAAACGAAATTTGCAACTTTCAGAATCGTTAGTAATTTTTGAGAACGTGATTGCAAATATATAGGTAAACAAATATTGCTTGTTTAATATTAAAGGATATAATAGTGACTCTTTATTTACCATTGTGCAGTGTGTACCTACCCGTATGAAGATAATAGCAAAGAAAAATTAATTCTAATGATAGGTACGAGACATAATAAGCAAGGCACCGTCTTTATGATGCCTTATTTTCAGGAAACCATATAAATCTACGATAACCAAAATATAGGTCAAATATATTCAAATCTAAACAAGCACCTACAAATTAAAAAAACTTTTAAAAATTCGCCTTTAACAGCATAAGGTTCTTTACAAGGTTTCTGCGTTTAATCTTATACAACAACCATTTTAATTTATGATGGAAGATATTTTAAACACATACTACTATGTCTTTATAATTGGATATTTTCTGTACGCATATGGCTTACGAGTCGCTCTAAACAAAACTATCGGGTTCGGGGAAAAGTATTGGTAAAGTCGGTAACACGAAAGCGAGCACATGAGCATGTATGAGAGCGAGATAGAGAGAAGCAAAGTACAAACCCGAAGGTTTTTTAAGAACTATCGCACTGTACTCTAAGAGACACAAAACCGGAGAAGTCTAAACTACCTCAAGTGCGTGGAAAGACTTGATGACGGTGAACATGGAGAGCAGGTTGACGGCACTGGCCATGGCGGAGAGCTGCGAGCGGTAGTGCGCCGGGAACAGCTCCCCCAGCAGCAGGAACGGCAGCCCGCCGAACCCCAGCGAGAACCCCACCATGAACACCACCAAGCTCCCCACCGGCAGGTACCTGCAACCAGATATACGGTTGTGTTTGTGGTTTGTTTCACTTTGGTAGTTAAATGAGCGGCGTGCTTTTATTTGCAACATTAGCCGCGGCTGTCTGTGATTCGAAATGAAATAATTTATTCAGTCAATTGGCTCATCCGGGCTCCTTTACGCGTCAGTAATATTGAGCAAATGTACCAGCGCTTTGAACAAGACCATTATTGCAGAAGAAAAGTGCCGCAGAACTCTAGCAATATGTAATTTTTTAAACGCTAGAATACAATCATATTTAAAAGTAAGTAACTCCACAGGGTAATAAATATTAATTACACTCAGTAAAATTAATTAAAAAACAAGTAAAACATCTGTAGAAGCATAGAAGTTAAACAAAGCTATCTAAAAAAAAACAATTATGAACTAAATTTCTACGAGTAGGTACCTATTTCAAGTTATATGGAGCTGCCTGAGATGATTTTTAGTACACTTTTGTCGCCTGTACCTCAGGAACCAATCATGTCTTTGTATTCGTTGTAGTTTTCCTTTAAGCACGCAACTGTGGTGAAATCTGTTATGATGCTATCTAAACCGCGGACAGAAGGACAGACGGACAGAGGCCATGAAACTATAAGGGTTTCTTGTTGACGGGCTCGTGAAAGATTTTAGTATTACATACACCTGGTACAGGTTTGTGCAAAAGAAAGAAAAAAAACAATTGTATCATCTATTTATCTTCTTCTTATGCCAGTATTCTAACTGACTGGGGTGTCCCTCGGAATCCCTAATAAAGTTTGTTCTAACGCTTCGCTGGGAGTCAGACAACTATTTAAACTTTCCAAAAATACCTGCGGTCAGGTAAGCCGTGGGTTTTATTATAACAACACTTAAAAGTTTTAAAATTCAGGCGAAACGGGTATTAGGATAAATGAAAACTCGGGCAAACGATGCATTAGGACAACTGACGATTAGTGATTTCAATATAGTCCCGACTGACGACTGACAAATAGAGAACGCACATTCTATTGAATAAAAAAATGAAAGGACAGTTCTTTAGGTATCTAAGGGGTGCGCTATTAAAGTATTATTGGAAAATCGACCTAATTCTATGAAGAAACTAATTCTACGAAAACGAAAGTCGCGGGCGTGTTCTCTACTTATTTAATAAAGACAAAATTGTTACTTGTCACCTCTGAGACAGAAGATGTGTCTTCATTTGACTCAAGAGCGCAGTTGTTTAGAGTTATTTAGTTGAATGATCATAGTTTAGGCATTGTTTCACACTAAATGACACAGTGGGAGATGTTCAGTACAAACAATGATATGTATCTATGTAGGTTTGTCTGTAAACTTTTTATTCCAACATTATACGTTCGGCAAACTTAGTTTTGTCCTAAGGAGAATCTCCTCAGGTGGCCTAGTATGGCTGCGTCTATATCGCGTGTCAAATGTGGATAAAGAATCCATCACTCTCGTACTTCTTTACGTATCAGAAGATGACGGATGCCTTATCCAAACTTTGCCACACTTAGGGCCCAGGGGGCCTAATATGGCTACGTTTATCGTGTGACAATATGTGGATAAAACATCCGTCACTTTCTGACCACTACGTAAGTGCGAGAGTGAAGGATGTTTTATCCACCACGATTAAGTTAATACGGAGGCAGGTTGGACATTCTCTTAAACAACCCGCTAAAAAAGTTTAAGTTTTACCGGCGAGTTCAGGCCCCGTCAGGCCGTACAAACACAGATTACGGCCGAGACGAGGATAGTGCTAGAAAAACAAACATGTGACACAAATTTTAAATATTAACTAAACAATGCCGCCGTTGCACACCAGCTGATAAACTAATATGGAGTAGTGAACTGGGCTATTAATAAAACTATTTCATCTGCTTGGCCCATGCCAACTACTTTTAAAATTGAAGATTCGCCAACTCAATAGAATGGGCATATAGCTCTTGAAACTCCTAGCAGTGTACCCAAGCCACGCCGAGTGCTGCAGCTCGAGGTAGTAGGCGGTGCCCATGGCCAGCATCGAGCCGCACATGACGGCTCCAGACAGCAGCAGCAGCGGCCGGCGCCCGGCGCGGTCTACTACCAGCGTGCTCACGCCGTTGCACACCAGCTGCACGACCCCCACGATGATCGTCGCCGTCATGGGGTTCAGCGAGCTGCCTGCAACAACACACGATGACTTACGTATATACATAGACTTACGCCTTCATTCCCAGAATGGGGTAGGAAGAGCTACAGAACCAACAACTCTAAAAATATGTTTATTTGAAACTAAGTTTTCTACCGGTGGTGCTTAGTTTCTGGCTAGGTTTAATGTAAATTGGTTTTTAACTATCTAATTGGGCCCTAGGAAAATATTCTTTTAGACAGGCTACTAAGATACTTAAAGGCTTCTGCGCGATATTACGGTGTACTTTTTAAAGCCTCACTACTCACTAGACACTTTGGTTAATTAGAAGCCTTTGCTGAAATTCCAATCAATTGACTGAAGTGTTAAAACGATTCAATAGAATGCGTGATCGTTCTGAGTACATTTGGAAGAAAAAAACTGTCGTAGTGAAATATGTATGACATTATTATCAAACTTATTTTCTTCATAAAGTTCAAGTACCAAAAAAGTGAACATAAAGATACGGATTTCCGGAGTCATTTACATTTTACTACGTTCTAGCAATCACGGGTTGGCATCCTATCACTCGCCTGGTAACTGGCAGTATACTTTTTCGTTCTGCTAATGCGTCCTGCAGATACCAACTTGGGGGTTTACCATGATATACAAAAGCCGTTCCGTTTGGGTTGAGAAAAAGGGCCGGAGCTATAGCAGTTATACAGCTCTGTCCCTTTCTCTTAAACTAAACTGAACTGCTTTTGTATATCATGGTAACCACCTTCTACCTACTCTTAGCAGCGGTGCCTTACGATGATACGAGTACGGATATAATACCCTAGCAACTCAAGTTGACGTTGTGTCGATACAAACTGCAGACAGAGGATGATATTAAAAAACTTACTTTTATTTGACCGATAATGTTATAAGTTGATTGAAAAACCCGACAAGTGCGAGTCGAACTCGCCCGTCAAGGGTTCCGCACATGACACGGTTAACTCAATCCAGAATTTGGACTGTTTTCTTTGTGATTTAATATAAAATGTACAGATTTCAGATTTTTCCCTATAATTTGTAGTAAAAGGTGGTGTTACTTGCCAAATTTCATAGTTCTAGGTCGACGGGAAATACCCGGAAATCCATTTTGATTCTCTCGAGAGTGTCGGCCGTACCTTTTTTTTACGTTAGTGTAACTTTGAATTTTTCACAGCTTTAAGAGACTGTAGACCGGAGTATATGGTTTTAATTTAAAACCATTTAATGACAACTCGATATCTCTACTCGTTCCTGAGATAAAGGGTCTTGACAGACAAACAGACGGACAACAAAGCGATCCTATAAGGGTTCCAATTTTTGCCTTTTGAGGTACGGAACCCTAAAATACAGCCGTTGTACATATAATACCCTTCAGTGTACCTATCAGTGTTCAGCACTTAATAAATGTTATGTACCAAATAAAGAAAATAGATTTATAGACACTAAAACGACACAGTTTACAATAAACATAGAATTCAAACACACAACATCTTTTCATCTATTCCGTAAGTTGCGTCAATAAAGGACCCAGGGCGATGCAAGCCATAGTACTGATTTTCAGTACCTTTACTACGGACGTTAGAGCACTAGATAAGGAAAAAATATAAACGTGTTATTTTAAATCTCATAAGAGTTTTCTTACCTGCACTTTGGAATATTTCAACGGTGAAGAATATGACGGCGTCGATGCCGCTGAACTGCTGGAAGAAAAGTAGGGAGAAGCCGACGACGAGCGGTTTTAGGACGGCGCGAGAGCAGAACACCTCGCGCGTGAACAGGCTGGGCGGCTCGGCGGCTGCGCCCGCGACGGCCTCCGGGGACTTCCTGGAAACAAGGCAACTTTAACACAGGTTTATGCCCCCGACGCAAAAAGAGGGGTGTTATGAAATTGACCGCTAGGTGTGTGTGTATGGCACTGTAGCTCTTAAACGGGTGAACCAATTTGAATGCGTTTTTTTTTTTTTAAGGCATGTTTTATAGTGTTGGTTCTGAATTATAACTAGGTTTCATGAAAATCGGTTAGGCCGTTTAAGACATATCAGCTCTGAAAGAAGGGTTCAACAGTTTCTTAATAACGATTGGCAATATGTTTCTATGGAACACGATTGACAAATATCGTCAGTTGCGAGTGTAAGTGTGAGAGCAATAGCCAGCCGAACGCTATTAAAAAGTTGTAGTACTGGGCCTCTATTTTAGGCGGTAAAAACCCTATCGTTTTTGTATCGTCACCAAATAAGAGCTATCAGACACGTTGACAATACGATACCTCATCGTCTAGAATCCTCAACTAAATAAGAACTATCGTTACGTTACGTTGACGATACGGTAACTCGTCAAAAACAATATCGTTTTACCGTCTTGATAAAGTTGGAAGATGCTCTCGGTAAGTAGTGCAATAGGCCAATAACATTGCCTCAAAAATACAGAAACATATTCCTGCTAAAACAAGCCCACGTCAAGTTTTTCCTTGGCCGAAAATATTTAAAAACGCACTGTTTACTAACGCAAGGACGCCTGAGGGCCCTACCTTCTATTCGTTTAGTTTTCGTATCACGTCATTTACCAGTGACGCAATTGGTTTAAAAACGAAACAAATATAAACGCTAGTTAGCGTAGTGCTTCTTGGCAGGGCCCTCGGAGCGGATTTAAAATAGAGTACCTATGTACTATTTAATGTCCTTTTTTAACCAAAGTATTCTTATCCCGGAAAATTGTATAGTTCCCAAGGGTAAGAACAACATAAAAGTTCTGCGCGGACGAAGGCGTGAGTACAGTCTAGATATTGTAAAGATTTTCGTTGTTACTACTGGACACTGTTCTAATCTCGCAAAAGGGGTCAATTCGTATCATTATTCTCCAATTTGAAATATCTGTTAAGCTAAACGCAAACTCGATTCTAGTCAAACAAGAATGGAGATTGGCGTTTATTGTAGATTTACAGATTATTAAAATTAGAGAACACTGATTGGTCGATAGACAGTCTCGACTCTCGATGGCGCCATAAAACATAAAAAAATAATTAAATTTGAAAAACTGATATTTTACAAAAAATGACAAAATCCTGTCCCATTAAAAACTATGAAATAAGTTATCGTGAAGTTATATTATTGTTGCCGGTCCTATCGTGTGTCGTGAAAAATATATAGGGAGTTGGTAATCGGGTCTACCTTAACGTATGGAGTCAGCAGCTACTCAGAGTAGAGCAATACCTTATTTAAAACTTACTCTGGTACATCCTTCTCGACGACTGCTGTGGCTCGAGGGGAGAGTTGCAGCCATTTGACAGATGCGGTCGCGTCGAGGCCTTTACGCTCCAGCCAAACGGGGGACTCGGGCAGCGGTATGAGAACCAGGAACAGGGCACCTGCAACAGTGTTCCACTTACAATTTTGTCGGTTTTTGTATAAAGGAGATAATGCAAGCAAGCAATGAGAGGGCTACGTTGGGAGCTTGAGAGTTTCTCTTCTAAAGGCTTGGATTTCCAACGAGTCAAGTTGAAGTCAAAAGAAGCTGTAAAATCTTAAATTGAAAATTACGTAAAATAGTAGAAGAAGACTAAAACCATTCACTTTTTGTTGCTTACATATCCACGACAATAACGTGGATCTTTTTAAAAAGTTAACTCGTCTGTATAGAAATGTCTCACCGCAGAATGTAGCGGAGAGGAAAGCGAGGTGCCTCCAGTAGAGCCAGCTGCCGGCGACGTACGAGATGACGATCCCTAACGACATGGACAGCGTCGGCAGCGAACCCAGCCGCCCGCGGATCTCGGGGTCGCAACACTCGCTCACCTTTTACCGAGCAACCAGTATAAATTAAAACCAAAAATCCAAAGAAAAGAGACACATCACCTTATTTTAACCAACAATTCCTGCCTTGCGTGAAAGAATGATGGGCAAATTGGCCCAAATAACCAATACAAACCTCATGTATACCACGTGAAAGCTAGTTACGTAAGCTTCATTTTCTAATATGGGGACAAACTACAAAAACTCCGGAGATGAGAGCTATCAGCCTTCATATAATATTCACACACACACAACGTTTGTTACTACACTAGCTGTGCCCTGCATGCATTGTAATGCTATTTCCCGTATATCCGACACATGCTTAAACGATTTCACTATTTACAACAATTACAGCAAATGGTGGGATCAATAAGCCCACATAAGTTATAATTATATTGACGATTGGGCTGGGTTCCATACACTTTTGCCCATCATTCTTTGAAGATTTACTTAAAGAAATTGCGCTGAAAATGAAATAGAATGTGGGTCGCTGTTAAACAAAATTTGCGGAGAGAGCCTCCGTGAAAACCAAAACATAACAGTTGAATAACTTGTTAATTTTGCTTACATAGACTTGCGATGGAGCTAAGCTGAACCCGACGCAGAGGCCGGTGAGGAATCGGCCGAGGAGGATGAGTGGCAGTGAGGGCGCAAAGCCGAGTAGCAGCCAGCCTGCGGCCCATAGCGGCGCCGTCATCTGCAGCGTGCGCTTGCGCCCCGCGCGCTGCATCACCGCACCCGACGCCATGCTGCCCGCGAACGCGCCCAGAGGCGGGATGGCACCTGCAACGGGAACTCACTGTATAATAATCCGCGCCACGTAACATAAACCAATATGGCGGTTACCGTGTAGCTAACAATTCGGTCGCTATGGGTTGCGTTAGCGCTCCCCTCACCCCGCGCAGCTTACCTATGATGCCTAAATATCGACTTTCGCGCAGGTTCATGTTACGCGGTGCGCATTATATCCAGTACAGCGCGAAAGTGTGTGTGATTGTTACTTCTTCACGCTACAACGGCTGGACGGATTTAGATGGAATTTTAAATTGAGATAGCTTTTACACATTCTCGAGGGTGTAACTATGCCTAATCAAAATCAACACGGAAGCTAGTATTTTCTTTTATATCTTGAAACCCGTGGCTGGGCAGAAACGCCTGGTTCCCAAGCGCATAGGTATAAACTTTATACCTATACGCTTTATACTATAAAGGAACGTGCAATACCTAAGTATACATATTTACAACTCCAACCAACCAGCCCCCTATTTCACCATCTTGACAATGACAGGTGACATTTCAGCGTACATGGCGCAGCTTATATAAAACCCTGTGATGTATAAGCGAAAATTACGATGGTAGAATTATTTCAGATTATTAGAAAAAAAATGTTTTGGGTAAAATGTCGCCATACTCCAACCAACGTGAGAATACAGGCTTGTCTCACCTATCCATGACTTCTGTTCACTGGTCTGTATGAGCGTCGGGTCGATGTCCACCATGGATGGGAGGGCAGAGGCGGAGTATCCCCTCACCAGCCCAATGATTAAAAACGCCAGCGAAGCGCCGAACGTCAGCCATAGCTGTAATTAAGGCAGATATAAGAAAATGACATTATAATCAGGGGTATCTTCAACTCGATAAAACCTAATTGTTTTTAAATACTAAAACTATATAAAGGGACTTAATCACTTTAATCCGTTAAAGAATTACGTCTCATTACTCGAAAAGGTTGTCAGTCATCACTGTCATCAGCTGCTCACAAGCGACCTCGAGAGCAATAATATTTATATTGCCGTCGGTTCAGTCAGGATTTGGGAAAGGTCATATTATAACTACTTGATGCTATCGACAACTTACTTGCCGGTCAAGATAGCGGTATGGGTACGATTTTGACACTTCCAGACTTCTCACGTGCCTTTGACAGTATCTTTTTTTTTTACTGTCTATGCTTTCTTTTTATGGTTTTGACGTGTCTGCCGTGGCGTGGTTTAAGAGGTACCTGATCGGTTGCTCACAAATGGTCGAAATCCGAAAAGGTGACGGATCAAAGTTTACTTCAAGTTTACACCAGGAATCCTGAGGTGTCCCCCAGGGATCTATCCTTGGGCCTTGGCTTTTTATCCTCTACAGTTCTGATATTACGATTTGTGTTAAGAACTGCAAATACCACATGTATGCGGACTTGTCAATATATCTGTCTTTTCCACCTGCTGACACAGTAAATTCGGTTAAAGAAATCAATGATACCTTGGATTATTGCGACGCGGTCAACTAAAAAATCCTTTGTGTGAAACGCTGAAAAAACTAAGTAAAAGCAAATTGAAACAATAGTTAAATTATCACCCCGTATTGCAGTTGCGAGGGAGTATGTAGCCACCGAAGCACGTAACTTGGGCTTATTGATGGATTGTAACTTACGGTTTGAAAGTCATGTAATCGGTTAACAATTGCTTTTATCGATTACAAAATTCTGTAATGTATTCGTGAGCATCTTTCCGTGGACGTGCGCGTTTTGTTGTGCGCATGGCTGGTCTTATCTAAACTTAACTATTGTGACACGGTGTACGGTTCTTGTCTGCTGGGTAGAACCAAGTGATTAGTACAGCGCGTGCAGAATGCATGTGCTCGCTTTTGTGTTCGTATTCTACCTCGAGCTCACATAACACCGTTTCTTAATAGTGGAAATCTGCTAAAGATGTCAACCAGAAGAGAGTTGCATTTGGCAACACTCCTTTTTGGCATTGTTAGCACAATAACACCGAAATATATTTTGACCGGCAAAACTGGAGGAGGAAGCGGAACAGAACGGAGTATGCGGCGCTCCTTTACTGGTGCCCTATCATTAGAACTGCTGCTTTCCGCGGTAGCTTCCGCTACGCTTCTACAAAGTGCTGGAATAACATTCCGCCTCCGATTTGTGCATCAAAAACATTGAGCACATTTTGATCTCGATTGAAAGTTTATTTCTTAGCAGCGGGCGACTAGCTGCTAAGTCTCGCTCTCGTCCTATGGTCTTGTATGGTCTTTTTCGGATTACCTATTACTAATCAACTTTCTATTCCTCATTTTTTTCTCTTAAGTGTCTACCAATGCTATATTTAATGCCACCCAATCAGCCTAAAAGTGTTAATAGCTTACAATTAATGTTGCAATTGAAAACCAGCCCTGTGACCCCGCTGCAGCACATGCTGAACTGCAACCTTTTTAACGCCGCAAATCTGTTGTTTGTACCTTTATCTAGTTTATTGGCTTGTTTGTTGGAATATTTCTCCACATTTTGTTCATCAAAAATGTTCTTTGTTATGTTTGTGTGCGATAAATAAACTTATTTTCATTTCATTTCATTTCAATCAGAAACAAAAATCATACGAAAACTTGTCAAAAGCATTTTTCTGTGCAGAATAAAACCCACTGGGTTTTATTCTGCAAAATTATTCTTCTTATTCTTCTTCCGGTCCAAAAACAAGAGACAGGTGCGCCATAGAAACGAGGCTTCAATTTAATATAATAGAGGTAGGTATAACTATCAACATTACTAGCTTCAATATTCAGGAACTTCATAGTAGTGCAAGTACCATCAAGGCGTCGTCAATCGTAAAACCGACTTTTATTTGGTAACTTGCAAACGAAATTCAACCCGAGTAGAAGAAGTTACCAATATAGACGAAGGAAAATGGTTTTTATGCACATAGGTCCCAACCAGATTTAAGTTACCCAGTTATCTAATTCACTAGTACGCCTACACAATAAGCTTATATACCGTCATTTGGAAGATTTGCTATTAACTTGAAACAGGAAAATAACATAACATTATTTTGGCACCTACAAATAATCGTATAATTTAGCGCAAAAAATTACATGAAAAATGACACTTCACTCGCCTAGCAAAATTTCCCCCCTGCCCATACCCCCCAATGTGGGTAGAATCCCTAAATTTAGTTAGGACTCGGCAGATCCTCATTTCTATTGCCAAGTTATAAACAAAGTTTCATTAATGTACAAATTTTGCCTCCAATATGCTATTTTCACTGTAATAACAGAGCCAGTAAAATGGCGAGACGTGTGTTTATATTACGCGGGTGATGCTAATTACTTCTATTCAAATGAGACAAGCCCAGCGAATCCCGACTTTATTTATTCTAAAAAAATATGTCGCTGAGGTTGCCAGCGAATTCATTACACAAGCTCAAATTTCCCACTATAGATCCTAAACGCCTTCGAATACGTGAATGTACATTATGTACATTCATGTATTCGAAAGCGCCGGGGCATGATCCAGTGAATCCAGGAATTCCAAGAATAACTACGAGAAATATACACGCAGCTGCCTAAATAATACAAAAATAGCCATGTGATAGACAAGTAGCTTAACGCCAACGGTAAACGATTTTTGAAAACTGACAAAATGTATGGAATTTGCGTAAGCGCGGCAGCTGACAGGTTACGTCAATCTAATACAATTTTGATAACGATAACGAACGCGGAATGAATCTTGTCTAGTGCCTCATATCGATTAATTTAAAGGTCTTCCACTACCTTGTCACCTGTTAAATGTGTTCAGTCAGAGAGGGAATGGCCAGAAAATATATAAATAATGAACGTGAACGTTTAATAATGAATTAAAATATCAATAATGTTTTTTTTTGACAATTTACTCGTATCTAGTTTTTAGTTAATGGAATTTACATGATTTGGTTTTTTAGAGTTGAAGAGTTCAAGCGCCGGGACGTAACGAAATATTTAATTTCCAGAATTTGGTCTAGTGTAACAGGCCGGAATTATTAAATTTCTATAAGTTTGTCTAGGTCTTCGTAAGGCTATAATAGAAACAAAATGATGTGTAACATTATCTTGACGACATTTCCAAAAATGCAGTCGGGTGTATTTTTAAAGCTGGATTTCTTTTAGTAATAGCGTCCATTCCCATGTCTTTAGCTCTAGCTCGGCCCATGCCACGCAGTCTGGGCGAACTAGTACACGAGGTGATAACATGTTAATGTTTTGATTACGTAACCATTTATCGCTTCGGGTTAAATGGTCATGATTTTACTGTCAACAACGTCATGTATAGTGGTTAGTACTGGATAAGTATATTAAATTCGGTGGACATAAGGCTCGAGCATAAGCGCCGATCTTACGGTATTTTAGAGAGAAGCATTTATATTATTATAAGGGCTATGTGCAGCAGTGGACGACTACGGGCTGGAATGATTTTGATGAGTTACATTATTTATATTATACTCGTACCTTCATATAAAGTGCACACAATTTGTACCCAACTAATTCCCTTACTACAATTACTCGCATATCGATGTTAAAAAAAACCCAATAAGTAGAGTATCGCAGTCAGCAAGACACCCTTTTTTAAATATCACAAGTGACCCGCCCTCGCTTCCGTAACCGTTGAATAATTCTATTTGATAGCACTTTTTGTGCTAAAAATGTTCAAAATACATAGTTGGGAGAGTTCTTAGCATTACAGCTTGTCGCAACTTAATGAGCTGCTTATTGAGCATTCAATCATTAAAATAATTGGGCAAGCTCGATTCATCCACATTTTTAATTAAGTATTATTAGATCCTTTCCTAATAGCAACAGCCAGAGGGGATTATTTAGGGAGAATTGTCGGATTTCGCATAAAGCTTGTTAAGAAAAAATAACAGGAAGAATTGTTTCCGGCTCTTTATTTATACGAGGCAATATTTAGATTAAACGTTACGGTCACTTAATATGATATATATGTTTATTGTATATGTCGATTACATACTTTCTGTCCTAAGAACATGCCAAAAAACAAGCAAAGTTACTGTTGGCTAGCTCAGAAACTGTTTCCAAAGTAGACATGGTAAATCTGATAGTGATTTTTCGATGGTGCCCTGAGGCACAAACGTTTTAATTTTGAAAATCGAACGCAAATACAAGATGAAAACAATTGTACCGTTTGAAGTCGCTTGGGATGCAAGTGCGTTAGGCAATAGCCCCTCTGGTTTGTTACTCGCATTGTTTCAGATCGATAGTCATGGATCGCACTCTTTCTTAGGTACCTAGCTCCGGTAAATAAATTTATTTACTTAGGTACTCTACGTAATTTTTATCGTGCTATAGTTTGTTTTTTGTTGCTCTAGAGTACTACACCATACAAGTTATATGCAAGAAACAAATGAGCACCAATTATTAATTTCTATGGGCAGTATGTATTTTATAGTTAAAAAAACAGAATACCAAAAATTTAACTATATATTTTTACATAATGAAACTGAGCTTTAGCTTAAATCTAGATTTATAGTTTTAATTTAAGTTATGTTACTGATGTCGTTAGTTGTAAGTACACGATCTGCTTGAAATCCCAACTTAACAGGGGCTATTCCCAGTAGTCCGCACCCCGTAGTTCGCACTGCGAACTACTGGGATTTTTTTTCCCAGTAGTCCGCAGTGCGGACAAATGGGAAAATCAAAATCCCAGTAGTTCGCACTGTTTAATTCAACATAACTGTGTTCAATTTCATATGGTATTATAGGAGCAGGAATATAAAAAAGTAATTTTAATTTAACACAATTTTAATTTAGCAATTTTTTTTTCCAGTAGTGCGGACTACTGGGAATAGCCCCTTAACAGTTCTTACAGTTCGCGTCGTGGTTATCTCCATTGTTGTATAAACCAAGTAAAAAAATACAATCACGACTAATTGAGTACCTCCTCGTTTTTGCTTGTTTTTTGTTTGAAGTCGGTATAAAGTAGGTTGTCAATTTGTCAGAATCTTATATTTCTCTAATAATATTTAGTTACAAATATAACAATACAAGGTAGCGGATTGAATTGGAAGATGACGATACGTTAGCCTAGTTGGTAGTTAACCTCAGTTCAAATCCCGGTAAGGGTAGATATTTGTTACATGAGCGCGAATAATGAAATTGTTCCTCAGAATTGGATATTTTCTATATCTTTAAGTATTTACATAGTTGTCTAGTATCCATAGTACAATACAAGCCTAGAGCTTAGTTTGGGACTAGTCAATTTGTGTGAATTTGTCCCCTTTTTAATAAATTCAAAATACTGAGGCCGAAACAAAATACACGGGAAAAAACTGAGGTCACGGATCTCGGCGGCGAACTAATCAAAAGGTTGGTTCCTACAGGCTAAAAAAACTGCGGAATAGAATCGCGCGCTGTTAATTTGTGCTCAACTTGTTGGTTGTCCCATTGTTGTACCACCGTGGCCGTTCTCTATGCCCGTGGATTACAATTACTGTAGATCGGGAATGTTAGAACTATACATTGACCAAAGGTAAACTAATGTCAAATGTTGATGTGACAAAAATAAAATAAAGTAGGTCAAAACGTTCAAAACAAGCCTAAAAAAAACTTAAATTTTCAGTGGTCCTTAAAATTTAAGATATCTATCACTTAAAACGTTGAAGGAAATATTTACTTTTCGACCTTGGGGTGCTGCCATGTCAACGGAAGAACGAAAAATTTGTGTGTTTTCATTGAAAATTATGTCAAATGTCAAGTGAAGAAATGATTGTAGACAATAAAGTAACTTACGGAGATATATAAAAAAACGTGTCATGCTACTTCAGTCAACCTCTGTACTTTTTGTACTGTGACCGACTGAAATAGCAAGACACGTACGTAGGTACGTTTCCGTGAAAATACGAAGGAAAGCAATTATGCACTATACCTGTACCTAAATATAATATGTGACATTTGGCACGTCTATCAAAGTCCAAGACAACTTCAGCAGAAGGAAACGTGACTTTTCCCACTTATTAGAAATAAAATATTGCAACTAGATAAGACAATACACAAAGCAGTATGTGATTTTCAAAAAATATTTATGAAACAGATTTATTTATAGTAGATACTTATATTTCTGAAATAACAGCACCATTATAGAAGAGTGGGTACTACGAGTATCACGTGGTGCTCGTGTGACGACGCACATTGCCGGGATTGTACCGTTCAAGACTTCTCGGGCGCTAAAGTGTAGGTATATGAATGTATTTTATTTATCATGGCATTCATTATTCCCGCCCACTAGCAGTTATTTCGGAATTAACTCAGTGAGATCGCTTGCTCCATGTTATGCCGAAAACATCACGTGTACAAACATGTTGGTATTATTTTTAATAAAGTTACTGTGAAAAGTAGTTGGATAAAAAAAAAACTATGCTACCTCTACCGATTCGGATTGATAGCACAGCCTAATTTAATTGATATATTCTACGACACGTTTGTTTGTGTGTGTGTGGGACGGCTTCTTATCGCATGGTCGATCGAGAGAGCGAGCTCGTATGGAGCAAGTTTTTAGCTACCTAAATGAGAATGTACCCTAAAATGTTGTTTGTACGCTAAGACGGGACAACGTAAGCTCACCATAAATCGTCCGTCGAGTTAATAAGTCAGTTTTGAGGCTCAGCACATTACGAATGTTACACTACCATTAGGTACACCATCAAATAAGTTGTATACCTTACTACGGGGTAGTGGAGGTTTAGTTAGATTGGAAGAATAATAAATTAATTAATAACGTATTAAATGCTACTGAATGTAGAATGTAATGATAAATAAATGATGAACTTTAACCCTTTGAACGCCAAGAGCCTATATAGTGGTCGTGTGCTGTCGCGCCCACCACGCCAACAACCACTAAAAAGGTCTGAGTGAAGGTGAACTTTGATCGTGAATAAAACCTACTATGAATTATGTTTATTTGTTTTTATTGGTTTAAACGTTACATCAATTCATATGTTGTTCCTAATAATAATTGACGAATCTATGGACAGTTCAAAATATTAAAATTTCAGTATTAATCTTCTGATATGATTTGACGCAATAATGTTAGTGTCCCATACGCCAATAGCCCATAAAGTGGTCGCTAGTGCTGTCGCCGGATCTGTTTCATTTCCTACGGATTATTGTTAAAACATTGCTACGAAGGTGCCTTTGTACAGTATTTGCTATCCTAATCTATTTTATAACATTCATTAACCATCGTCGTTGCCTACCTACTACCTAAAAGCAGCTGAAACATAATTTAAATCTAATTCGATGTGCTGGCGTTGATCTGTCGATATAACAACTATATCTGTATGGCGTCACTTCTCTATGATCGCGGGAAATCATAGTTCCTTATACGCTAACAACCACTTAAAAGGCTCGCCTATGACGTCATTGACGGAAAAAAGACTGTACTAGTGATGGTGTAGTGATGGTGTAGTGATGTACATATTAAACAAAATTCGTAAAACGGAAAGGTCTGATCCGTTTTATTAAGTATGAGATTCACTACATTTCCTACATTACACTGAAATAAACTATTAAGTATGAGTAGCTATATGTTGTTTTAATTATAGAGAATTTTATTTCGTCTATTTGATTTGAGAATATGAATTACTTGCTTGAGTATACTGACTCATGTGACATACTTTGTATACCATTTGTTTCAAACGTCACAAAGGCAGTGTAAATAGATCCAAGTGAAATTACTTAATGATCTATAAATCTAATAATTCGTTCATGCCATAAAAATACATTGTACTGACAGCAACAGGCCCGCCCAAGACATCTTTTGAAGGTCTTAATATTATGCCATTGTCAATAAAATTAATAATGTCCACTCATTCTCGTACCTGTACTACGATTAGCAAGGCGAGTACAATTTAGCGATAAATGTTTGTCCCAGCACTAGGAGATTCGTCATTTTTGATAAAGCAACAGTGCTTAGCGTCTGAGTGATCACTTCATTCAAATATGATGGCGTTCAAGGTTATAAGATAACAAAAGACACTATAAAAACAAAACTGATTATTAAGAGGAGGAGCGCAAAAAAATGTTTAACTAATTTTTTACAGACTGACAGACAGACGGTTGGCCGGACATGGCGACACATCAAAGGTTTCTAGGTTTTACAATCATGTGGCATAAAATTGATTGTCATAATTCGTCATTTGGCATAAAATAAACCTAACCTAACCTTGTGGGTTCTATGCAATATTTCAAATAACACTGAATAGTATACGTATTCAGAAAAAAATACTGTATGCCAAATGATGATTATGCCAAATGATTAATTATGACAATCAATTTTATGCCAGATTAAGGAATCGGGTTTCTAAATCGTCCTATTTTATTCTATGAAGTTATAAGTATTACAACTCAAGGGTCAATACATATTACCTAATGCCCACTAGCATTTCCTCTTTAAACGTCCTTTCAATCTGTATGTAACTATGACGATACATACTATTATGCCACAAAGACCCGGGAAGTAGTTTATAAGTGAGATGAAAAAATTACCTTGAATGGTTGCAAAATGTTACAAATGCTCATCTGCTTATACATAAATATATTTACTACAGTAATGCCATGTTATGCCATGAGACTAGTCGCGTGCTGACTGCATGCAATCTAACAATGGTTATTGACAAATGAATATGAACAAACAAATAGCTACCATAATTTATCAATACGCTTGTTTCATGCATTAATTAATTCATAACTATTAGATGGCCACCGGAGCAGAGGCAGAGCAAAAAGGAGATGGCGGGATGACTTAGACGCGTTTCAAAGCGAATGGCGGGAGCATGCACTCAATCGGGACGAATGGCGGAAAAGAGGGGAGGCCTTTGCCCAGCAGTGGGACACCCGACTAGGCTAAAAAAAAAAAAAAAAAAAACTATTAGATAGGTAAAACCCCTTCTTTTGCAAGTGATATCTCGATTTTCATGTAAGCTACCTATAGATAAGAAAAACCGCTAAAAAAACCCAAAAAAACCGGGCAAGAGCATGTCGGACCATGCTCAGTGTAGGGTTCGGAAGCCGTTACTACAATCAAATTAGACCTCGCAAACTTAACTTGGCCGTTGGAAACCTGTTATCCCCATACATCGACATAGGTCGCGGTCAGTTTACCAAAACCGCAAATAACTTTTCGGTAAAAAAAAAAAAAAGATAAAAGATGTTTATTCAGTAATTAGGCCGCACGGGCACTTTTACACGTCAAAATCTACCAGCGCTTCGCAAGAGACCACTGCTGAGAAGAAACGCCGCAAGAAACTCAACAGTCAGTCGTTTTTTAAAATAGGTACTACTTATGATATTATACAATTATAAAGCTTAACCTAGCATGATATAAAACAATGAATTTAACATAAAATAAAAATAAAAATAAAAAACATTCAAGCGTAGCTTGTGCAAGAAAATGTGTCAAAACTAAGAATAAGTAGTAGTAATAAAAAAAATATTGATATAAAATATGTATATATATTAAAAAAATATATATATACTTTCCTATGACAGTGCAAGACAACCACCACATACAAAGTTTCGATACATTCTCCTACAGAAACCGTGTCCACTAGACAATATACAATATTTACATATTTTTATGCCTATTTTATTAGTCAGTTATTTAGGTGTTTAGTTAAGTTTAGGCCAAGCATTTTTATCTGTTAGATAGTCCTCGACCCTATAGTAAGCCTTAGACATCAACGACTTTTTCAAGTAACTTTTAAGTACTGGAAATGGTAACTTTAAAACTGAGTTAGGTAATTTATTATAGAAAAGAATGCATTGACCTACAAATGATTTATAAACCTTACGGACACGAAATTTTTTAATAGCAATAAACATTTAAACCGTTTGTAATTCAAGAACCAATGAAGTCTACTTAGTCGTGATAGTTTAGTATTTGTAGTTTTGGCTGTAGTGGGGACACTTGACTCTAAGAAAAATTAGCACTTTAAAGCTTAATATTTCATTAACGGATCCCTTAATCAAAAAATTGTTGAGACTAACCCCCAATATTTTTGAAATACCTATCCAACGACCCCCCACACTATGGGGGTAGACGAGAAAAAAAATACATCCCCACGTTACGTGTAGGGCGTTTTGTTGCCTTGACGATTATGTACATTTATGCCAAATTACAGCTTTCTAGTACTAAGAGTCTCTGAGCTAGGCTGCGGACGGACGGACGGAGATCGCGAAACTATAAGAGTTCCTAGTTTGACTACGGAACCCTAAAAAACCGCTTCCAAGTTGGTTCACCCGTTAGACACGCACACATAGAGATCAAACTTATAACACTCCTCTTTTTGTGTGGGGGGTTAAAAACTGTAAAAGTAATTAGTACCTGGCAGACGGAGCGTCGCTCGCTTGTTTGACTTAAATGTTATTAATTTACCCAAAGAAGACACTTGACAGTTCGATTGGATGATCCCAAAAATCTGTACTCTGCAATTTTCGACAAAATCATTAGTCGTTTTCGAAAATGCGATTATTCATTGGTAAGTACAATAAAATACTCGTAGGATTTATCGACATGGCTGCATATTTACTTAACACTTGTTTGCCAATCGCGTAAGACTTCTTTATGTTGCTTCAATTTTCATGACTTTATTGATATAATAAATGTAATTGTCTACGAGTAGCATTCTCCGCGTAATTTAGTATCAAGTATTTTCTCCTACCTAGTTTAAAATACCTATATTTTAACATAAAATCAATTATCATTAATTTCGTACAATTGGTCAATCAGGTACATAAATGATCACTTATTTATGTGGTTGACTGTACAAATTACAGATGTTGCTACTTCAGTCAACCTCAGTACTTTTTGTATTGTGACCGAGTGAACTAGCAAGACACGTTCGTACGTTTCCGTGAAGATACGAAGGAAAACAATTATGCACTACATCTGTACCTATATTAGGATAGTCGTCAGACCTACGAAACACACAAATAACTCCAAGTGCCTATGAGTAACGCGAGGCCGAGTAGCCACATCTGCTTCCCTATGATATTAAGGTAGGTATACATTTTAGTGTGTCTTCTAGTCATCTAGTCTAGAAAGTTTTTTTAATCTACATCCATATCATAACTTCCCTAAAATATGTTCAAAAACGATAGGCAAATGGCCTATGTTAAGAAACCTGTATCTGTGGTTGTATTTTAATGTTAACATTAAAGTATTGCATGTCATTACAATATCGTTTAATGATGTGGTTGCAACTTAATGTTTACATTAAATTATCGGTGACCGATGTTTTAATGTAAACATTTAGATACAGGGCAACTAACACATACAGGTTTCATGAATGTAGATATAGTTATGTTTGCGCTACTGCACACATAATTAGGCATTAAAACACTCGTGTGATCTTATTATGAAACGAGCCGAAAGGCCCATGGAGCCCATGGACCAGCAGGATCTTTGCCGGCCTTTGAGAGAACAAAAGACTAGAATAGACGAAGTAGAGAGCGGGAAGCCAGCGGTTGCAGGAAGACCATGAGCCAAGTCAAGGCCGCCGCGTTGATCATCATCATCATCATCATGAACATCATTTCAGCCTAAAGATGTCCACTGTCGGACATATATAGGCCTCCCCCAAGGTTTGCCACAAGGTCCGGTCTAACGACACTTGAATCCCGTTTCCCGGCGGAGGCTTGGGCTTACTTGCTTTTCTTCAATAATGCCAGGAGATAAAACAAATTTGTCTTCAAAAATACCAAATAATATGAATACTGACTTAACTAAAAACACATGTTTAAATGTAATAAAGCTAAATGGAATATTATTGTGATTTAAATGATTTAACGCGTTTAAAAACTGTTTGAGACGCTTTTAAATACGCTGTACTTAACGCCGGTCGTAAAGGTTATCCTCTACGAGTGGAGTTAATTAGGGCGTTAATTACATTTTAAAAGAAAATTAAACCTGACAGAATTTAGATTGTACGGGTGCTTGGCTGTTCCTCGTTTTCAAACATGGCTTTTAGAAGTTAATAACTAACTAATGAATCAATGCAATTTCATAAATTTTTCACGGCTTCTAAGTTCTTTTCGCTGTTTTTGCAATAGTAAGGTGAACATTCCCGAGCATATTGGAAATATGTATTAGGTATTCATGTTTCCAAAGCGGCGTGATTATCGGAGGCATACTGACCCTTGAAACTCATAGGAGTACACTCGAGGGAACCGTGAGCAATAATAAAATATAGTTTCCAATCCCTTATTCCAGGTACTTTTAGTTTGGGGCACACAGCTTTATTATCTTATGTTAATTTTGTCCGGCATCTGGTTAGTTACGCCCCGTATAACACGGAGTCAAGTTGTTTAACAAAATATAACGCGACTAACGTAGAGCCGCGAATAACTACCGTAACATAAGTTAAATGTAGTATACATACATTATGTTCTTTTAAAGGGTTCTATTTACGACCCTGTACTTTTGGCCGTGTCTGTTAAACTGCCTGTCTCACAGTTACATTTATAGGTAAATGGAAATCAGATTTATATTAACATATAACATGTTGGGAAAATCAATATTGTAATGTTTTAATAGAATCAAAACCAAATGAAAATTCTACAAAAATTGTAAAAATAGAGGCAGGGTATCCTATCAATCACTTAATAGTTAAGGCGAACCTTGGATATACAAATCAGTATATGTAGATGGGTATTACCTTATATATTTCTTAAAACTGCCGTCAAGATTACGGTCACCTTCAGTCTCCATGATCTTACTCGATGCTTACATACAAGTATTATAATATTGTAATCGGATGTGGAAGTGTAGAATTGACTTCCTCGATTTAGTTATATCGACGGTTCTGTGACTCAACCTCGTATATCATATATTGTCCAGTATAAACTGACACGCACTAAGTATGCACTCGCGTATTTAGTGAATGTCAGTTTATACTGGACAATGTTCTATATACGAGTTTGTGTCACAGAACCGTGGAATACTTAATTCGTTAGTTACATTCAAGTAAATCTAAAATGAAGGTAAGAATTTGGAACACCAACAAATATTATTTTTCGCAATATACGGGGTTATTTAAATCTGTCTACATACATTTAACATAATTGAATATCACTATTAATGAGTAAATAATAAACGCGACCTATCGTGGTTTGTCATATCAAGTCGATATTTTTTAAAGTATTTTCCTGCTAAATCGGAAACACTCTTAGATCACAATAATTACACCACTCCCAGGTTCATAATAGCGTTCTCTTGCACTCTTGCTATTATATAAGTATTTATCACTCTTGTCACAAAAGGAAGATTGCCGAACAAAGGGTGATGGGCAATTTTGTATGGACCCCGTCCCCCCCTCCAACAATAACGGGCTGCAGGTCTATATGTTCATTAGGACCCAATAAAAGACAAAATACTTATCTTCGTAGCAAAATCAATGGGAATTTTTTAATGAAAACAAAGGCCAGGCAAGGCAAATCATCTACATACGTGTTCATTTTCAAACAAATTCCATAGTTCCATACGATAAGATTATGATTTTTCAAGAAAACCCCATACATATGGTGATCGTCGCTATAGAAAAAATACATCATATTGCCAAGATCTATAAGCTGGCACATGTTTCATCACTGTTGGTGGGTGGGGACATTTTTACCCATCGTCCTTTTCAATCGGACATTGACGTTTCTGAGTTTGTTGCTTAATATTATTTTTGACAGTTCTTTCTTCATTATGTTAAAGTGTTTTTAGCTGCTCTATCAGCCCTATGCGGCTTGACGTCGGTTTCTGAGACATCCTCTATAGTTAACAACAGGACAAGTTTATGATTTAATTAATTCAGTTTTCATTGTAGTACCTGGTTTTGTAGCAAGTTTTTTTTAAGCTATTACTCAAAGCAGTATGCCATGCGCATATTTCTCATAATTTAGATCTTAAAGGTTTTTTTTTTACACTTACAACGGACGAGTTTTTTGAAAAAATAAAATAGACTGAGCGTTGCAATAAAACCTTAAACTTAACTGATATGCGATATATAAACGTGATAATGAAGATCTCCTTTAAAAAATTACATCAAAATTGTATTTATATGGCTCCCATTCTTAAATCAAACTTTCGGTGGTATAGATGAGCCTAGCAAAAGAAAGAATATATCTTATTCATCAAATGCCGTAGTTTTTATTTAATGTTGTGCAGAACTGTGCCTCTATTCTACGTGGTAAAACCATATCGCCTTTGACGTGCAATCGTATTGTCTTGTACTGTCCAGTAAGTAAGAGCTATCGTAACTACGAGTACTCTAACATCATAATGGTAAGTAGTCTAACGAGAATGAAACAAAAAGTACAAAAATGTCCTTTACGGTATTAATTTACTTAAAAGAGATTCAGATACCAGATACCGTGTAGTGGCTTTGATATAACGGCACCGAGAAGCAGCAGGACTTTATAAGGTTTCTAATAATATATACAAGACGTAATCCGCAGTGTTACCGACATAGCCCGAAGAATAGCTAAACTGAAGTGGCAGTGGGTGGGGCACATTGCTCGCAGGACTGATGGCCGATAGGGTCAGAAGGTTCTGGAGTGGCGTCCGCGGTCTGGAAGACGAGCTGTAGGTAGCCCTCCAACAAGATGGAGTGACGACCTCGTCAGGATCGCGGGACCGCGGTGGATGCGAAAAGCACAAGACCGGTCTGAGTGGAAAGCCTTGGGGGAGGCCTATGTCCAGCAGCGGACGTCTTTCGGCTGACATGATGATACAAGACGTAAGCGCGGAACCCTCAGAACATGAACCTCGACTCGAATCGAGTCGCACTTGACTGGTAAAAACAAATATTACATACAAACAAAAAATCACATACATTTGAAATAGCTTGCTCATTTAACACACGATACCCAGCGCATTTTATTGAACGGGTAAAGTCGATTAAACTATAATAGCCATGGTCTCGTCTTCGGGCTGCAATGTGACCTAGGTCCAAATACTAACGAGTAACAGAAACGCCAATAACAGATGCTGTTATCTACTTAAAAATGATTTCAGATACGTAAATCCCTTCTCTGCAACCAAATTGAAGATGGTAGGTACACAAAAAATATGGTCTTTGAACTAACACCTTGCCAGACGTATGCTAATGCCCCGGCCTGTTTCACCAACCTGACACCGACATTTGACACGTGACAATTGAATATACTTTCCAAAGTCAACCAGTTCCAGCAGGCTTCATAAAAAGGGTATCTACACGGAAAGATTATTTTCTAGTCACTTTATTAGGGTTCCGTACCCAAAGGGTAAAACGGGACCCTATTACTAAACTCCGTTGTCCGTTTGTCCGTCTATCTGTTAGTTTGTATGTCACCAGGCTGTATCTCATGAACCGTGATAGCTAGACGGTTGAAATTTTCACAGAAGATGTATTTCTGTTGCCGCTATAACAACAAATACTAACAACTAAAACTAAATAAATTAAATATTTAAGGTGGGCTCCGATACAATAAACGTGATTGTTTTGCCGTTTATTTGTAATGTTGTATAGATAATGGTGCGGAAGCCTTCGAGCGTGAGTCCGACTCGCACTTGGCCTGTTTTCTTTTTTCAATGATATTTTATTCCTTCATTTTCTCACCTTTATAAAAAACCTCTACACAAAAAATACGTTTGAAATTACACGTTTCCTCCCTTTTAAATCATGATATCTCAAAATGTTACTAATATGAGTAAACATGTTCTTTCCTTATACCTATTTTATACACGCTACGCTATGTTTAATTGTTTAATCGGCAACATAAGTCCCTGACCCATCATAGAATTATGTGACAGTGAAGTTAAGTAATAAATTAAATCACAGTTACGAGTAGGTAAAGGGTGGGTCAGAGTTCCTGTAGATTTTATACTGAATTGAATTGTCACCTGTCTCCTCCCGTGGCAGACCACGGGAGGAGACAGGTGACAGGTGAAATAGAGGGCAGGGGGGAAACAGATAGTCATATTACATGTACCTGCACATATATACATTTATGTTGTAATATTACATTGATGAATAAATAAACTAAAATAAACTATCACATACGTACGAAAAATTTACACAACTTCAACGAGGAAATGAGAACCAGCCAATAAACAGCATGTTCGGCATTGTCAACGAAAAGATTAAATTAAGTACTTATTTAATAGATCATTGTCAATCAACATCATAAATAAATCACGACAATATATAATCACGTGCTTTGTTAACGCCAAATTTAAAGTTATTGCAATCTTCGGAGACTCAGCGAACTTGTTGAAATTGTCATTCATATTTCAGATTATATCGATCGAGGTAACGGATCGATGAACGATAGCGGTTATCCAGCCCGAAGAAAACAGAAGTACCTACCTATAGAAAAAAATCAGGAAGTTCAACGTTGCGATTTTTAGGATTAAAAATAAAATACTTTTGCCATTACCGTCTCTCTAACGTGTGTGTAGGTATGTCACTTTTCTGAATATTATCATAATATTAGCAATAACAATGCCTTAGTAGCCTTAATTGGTTCTTGAGTTATAGACTGACAAAATACTTATTTATGTCGACTGAAACTCATATAAGATGACCCCAAATAATTTTGAAAATTATCTACTGAGCTAAATAGGTGCATATGGTCTTGGGATATAGTTTATTTTTGTTCTTAGCAACAGCTAGGGATCCCTACAATAATCATGGCACGACATGCTCTTGAATTTTGATCGGGTTTTTTAAACAAATTATTTGTGTTGAAAAGTTGCTCAACTTATTTGGCATACGATTGTCGCGGTATTTATTTAAATTGAGTACATTTTGAAAAGTATAAATGATCAATAATAATATTACTGTAGACAACACGCCACTTGGTTTTCCTTGGCATTTTCTTTCAAGTACGAAACTTCAAAGTTGTTGAACGAAAAACGAGAAATGATATAGTTGTCTAGTGTGTTGTATAATGGTATTAGTTGTCTGTTGTGTTGTATAGTATGGATTTATTTCATATGAGTTGATATTTTGGAGTTATGGTTTAATTCCATACATTGCTACGTTATTGAGTATTAGATATACAATTTCTGTTTTTTTTTATTTTTTTTTATGACATAGAGAAGGCAAACGAACACACAGGCCACCTGATGGTAAGCGGAAACTGTGACCCAAAGACATTCGCATTCACAAGACTACAAGACTAAGACTGCAAATGCGTTGCCAACCCTGAGGACTAAGATGGAATGCCTCTATGCTAGTCATTACACCGGCTGTCTTATCCCCAAACCAGAATACAACAATGCGAACACTGCTGTTTGGCGGTAGGTTATTGGAGAAGATGATGGATCGCTAGATCCAGACGGATTCTACAATAGGTCCTACACCCGCAAAAACCTAACTACGACCTATTAATATTGGAAAGTTAAAACTATATTCTAGTCCGGTTCATATCCCTCATATTTACTTCAAGTTCTGGACACCCTGTATATTGATATGTCTGTACGTCTTCAAGACAAGAAGCAGGTTATTTTATTTGGTTCAAGTGGCAAAGATAACGAACATAATGCAATTTATTGAAGGGATGTGTGTAATCAATTTGATCAGCTAAGAATTCCTTATCGTGTTTACTCTCAATAGGTAACATTACGCGTATGTTTATGTTTGGACTTTAATCTTGTTTTTATTAGGACATTAGGACGCATTTTGTCTACGGTTTATAGTATATCGATAAAAAAAAAGTCTAACAGTTAAGTGAATGTTAAAAGGTTAAGTATAGTCATCTTTTGTTTATTCTAACTTCTGCCCGCGACTTCGTCTGTATAGATTCCGATTATCGATATTCCCTGGGGAACTTTCAAAATGTAGAAGAAGTATGCCTATGTGTTAATGCAGGGTATAAGCTATCTCCACTCCAAATTTCATCTAAATGAATCCAGCCGTTGCAACGTGAAGGAGTAACAAACTAACACTTACACACACAAACAAACTTTCGCATTTATTTCGAAGTGTCTGAGAGAGTGACGACACCGAGTGATTCCCTTTCCATTTCGAAATTCTTTTATTTAAATTTTATTACAACTCTACGGTAAAAAAAATAAGGAAATGGTAAGTTTACAGATGCTACTGTCACGGAACAACGCGGGTAGTGCAAGCAATAAAATCTATAATTGTTTTTTAGCACTCTTTAATCCTGTGAATAATATTGTAGCGAAAAACAAACCAATCGTGATATTCCTAGGCATATCATAAAATAACCTAACCTAACCTAACCTAACCTATCTTTATGCCTAGGAATTTCATGAGCAGCGAATATACGATCGGGCCACAATCTCTAGCACGAAGTATAATATATAATTAACTTGAGAATGCATGAAATGTAATTTTCCGCCAAGAAAATAATTACGTCTGGTGACCGCGGTCCCCGAGACTCACTTCGATGTTCTTTCACGAATGCTTATGTTCACACTTGGAGTGTAATGAAGTACCAATGTTTCCTCTTTCTATGATTGTTTATAGTAGCAGAGTTTATTGTCAAAAGAGGAAAAACCTGTCCACAGATACAGTGTAACTATTGGCCTTCGAGTTCATCCGCACGCTTGTCGTTACCTTAAAGCAATTTGAGAGTCGTTATGTTCAATAGACGATACGACTCAGCTCACATACTTTTATTGAATACTAGCGACCCGCCCTAGCTTCACTTCGGTTTTTTTGAGTTAGCTGTTACACCCGTACATTTTTTTTATGGAATAGAGAATGCAGACGAGCACACAGGCCACCTGATGGTAAGTGGGAACTGTGTCCCGTAGACATTCGCTTTCGCAAGACTGCAAATGCGTTGCCAACCCTGAGGACTAAGATGGAATGCCTCTATGCTGGTCATTACACCGGCTGTCTTATCCCCAAACCGGAACACAGCAATGCGAACACTGCTGTTTGGCGGTAGGTTAATGGATAAGATGGTGGTAGCGATCCGGACGGAGCCTGCACAAGGTCCTACCACGCGGTATTATAATATATAGAAACTTCCTCTTGAATCGCTCTATATTTGATGAAAACCGCATCAAAATCCGTTGTGTAATTCGAAAGATCTAAGCGTACAGACAGCGGGAGCGACTTTGTTTTATACTAGGTATGTAGAGAAGAGTGTCGTTGTCAAACATCTCTTGTAGTGTTGCCATGTCAATCTGTTTGTCTGTCATTCAGTCTCTCCCAGTCGCAAACAATCTTAAACATAAGTCGGTACCTAAATACGATCATAGGTAGCAAAATTACTGTTAAAAATAAAAAATCGATGACCAAGTAAAACTCTTATTTCAATGACATTAGAAAACAACGCAATAGACAACAAAATTGCACGATAGTTTCTACGTGTTTACGTAAGGTGTTGCTCATGATTTTGACGTTATAAATTAGCTCCACAAACTTAAATCTGGGTTAACAATATGTCCCATTTTTAGGTTACTGGAACTTTGAAGCCCTTGTCTCTCATAGATCCCATACTCCGACATCTCCGAAATTGTATTCATTATTTTAATCCGATATTTTGATATATTTAATTATTATTACTACTGGGACCTGTACATCCCTGTGACATTTAAATTGTGTAGCTTAAGTTTAGTATTGTAATGTGATTTATTTGGAAAAAACGGCTTACTGTTGAGTTTCTTGCGGCGCTTCTTCTCAACAGTGGTCTCTTTGGAAGCGCTGGTAGACTCAGACTTGTAAAAGTGCCTACAGGGCCTACTTACAAAACTTTTAAAATATAATAATAATAATAATAAATACTTCAAATGTATCCGTTAAAACTAGAATAAAGAAGTTGTATTGGGCAATGACTACCATACTTTTCGAGGTAACTTGTTGTTCGTGTGCTAATTGATTTTTTAAAACGTGGACGATTGTTTTGACTGTAAATTATGATACATTCATGATACTTTATTATACCGCTCTTCGTTCCATCGTCGTGTTTACAGTCCCGGGCGGATGATTGAAAAAAAAACCTTATTAATTACCAATCTTTTGTTCTTTATTATTGGACTAATGTGAAGAACCAATCCTACCAAAAAGGCTATGTTGGATGATTGTCTTCCAAGGTCAAAACTTAGTGAATAACCGATAACCTAAAAAGAATTTAAAAATTTTCGTCGAGAACCGATCTTGAATTATTCTATCAAATTCAACCTTACTTTAATTCAATTAAAACTGGCAAAAGCTATTACCTGCTTTAAAAATGCTGTTGGTATTTTAGTCATTGTGTATATTCACTAGCACAGCCGGCACAGGAAGTCACTTAGCGGCGCGGGCGCACTGCTTCATTGACAACAAGCGCTCATGCGTAGGTCCGGGGGCGACCAGCGCAGACTCCGAATGCGACGCTTCTACTTCTCACCACCTGTTTTGATTCCGAGTGCACTTAAAAAAATTGCCGTGAATATGCGTCAACAGCGGTCATGTGAGATATAGGGAAGGGAAGGCAGCCGGTGAGCATTACTCACGTGTGGTTGCTCGAGCTGTGTATCGAGATAGTACAGTCAACCTTATGGGTGAAGCCAAATGAGCGTAATTTTTGAGTTGTGAGTCGCCTAATTTTTGGTCGCGTAATTTCTGCTTCATACAAAAGTCCAGGCATAACAAGTTTCGCATAATTTATTTACGCCGACTCTTAGACTTGCTGAATTTTTCTTTGGCACAAATCTATATTATCCGAATGGTTCTTTACCCGAGTAGTACGTTAGCATAATATTGACATGGCAGAATTTCATTAAGTATGCAATATGTTCTTTAGCATATCTGTAATTTAGCAGAATTTTGATAGCGCGAAATTCTATCCGAATCTATGTCCGAAACGACAATAGCACTATTTCTTGATAAGTGTTACGCATTGTTACGTTACGTTTTAGGTGTAGGTTAGGTTAGGTTAGGTTAGTTAGTTAGTTAATAAAAAATAGTTTTTGCTTAGGTTAGAGTTGTGTCCAGGCGCGAAACGCCTAACTACGCGGAATAGCTTCGCGGAGCCCCAGGAAGCAGGACATAAGGCGACTCTCCTCGCTTAGGTTGTTATTAGGTTATGTTGATATTAATAATAATATGAAATTGGTTATGCGCAAACTAACTTTCTGCGAAACGAATTCATGCGTAACTCATTTTCTGCCAAATTACTATTCGGAATTCAGAAAATATGCGTAAAACCATTTTGGCTACAATTGGATATGCGTGAAAGAATTCGGAGACATCAAATTATGCGAGAACAGTATCTGCACAAATACAATTCGGCTTAAACAAATTATGCAATATTTAAATATGTTTTAAAAAAAAATGCGTTAACCGGGGGAACTGTCCAACTCATTTTGCGTCGCCGTGTGCTGTAAACCAAACAGGTGTTTCGGAACCGAATGTATCAGAAATTACGCCATCGAAATTACGCGAGACGCATCTAAAAAAATTACGCTCGTCTGCTGGCCTCGCCCTATAAGTACCACTTTCAATTACCTAGCTGCACACTTGTGTTCCTTAACGCCTTGGATAGATTAGTTCAGCAGTTCAAATATCTGTTCCAAAATTTCAGCCAAATTCGTCTAGATGTTTCAGCGTGAAGAACAGAAGTAACAAACAACTATTTCACACACGAACTGCACTACGTGTATAAGCATGATAAGTGATAACTGTGATTCGCTATTTCGCGTAACACAAGTAAGCTTTTTTCGCATAACTGTTTAGGCGGTTTAGCTAGAAGACGAGGCTAACAAGATTTTTAGAGATGTTATTGACTTTATAAACAAGAATTTAAATGCAAACTCAAAAGTTAAACAACTTTTATAGAGTGTTGTTTACCTTAAGGAAAACCATAAGAAGTAAATATTTGTTATGAAAACAATTTAGGTAGGTAGGTACTTAAATGAGGAACCGTCTTGTGTAGTGGACCCGAGCGAAAATTTGGGGTTTTCTTCAATTTAAAATTCTTTTTTTTAAACATTATTTACGAGTTCGGCTCGGGCACCGGAGTCAGAAAGATACCTTGAATCACTCTGCTGATCATTATAAAGACTAAACAAAGGTGTTATTCTTTTAAAGACGACTCTCTGTCGACCGGTCAATCGAGTGAGCGACATCAATGAAGCCGGCTCACTAGACGCAGTTCAGAAACAGTAAGGTTATCTTGAAGAAATGTTCCATTGTTTTGCAGACAGAAATTTCATAGAATTTAGTTTCGCCGAAAATCTTTGATATAATGTTTGGTCCTTGTATTTTTATTTACAATATTATTGTTTCAACGACTATTTACTTAAATTAAACTAATTTTACGGTATTATAATTATATAATCTCGTGTTTTAATTTAACAAACTTATCAAACTGTAGAATTATTTTTAAACGAATATTTTTTGTTTGGTTGAATAGTTTAGAAATGGCTACCAGAAAGCTAGGTTCGGTTAGGTTTGAGCCTGTGACCCCACCAGAAAACACGCCCTTGCATCAATATAATATGAGGATCAAGAACATTTTTTTGACAATCTTTGATATAAATATCTTATATATTCTATGAACTGATAATTATGATAAACATTTTCTATGAACCAAAATTCCATACAAAAATCCTTACATAGTTACATAGTATTAAATGAAGTCGCTTCCGCTGTCTCCTCCTTAGATCTTTTAAACTATTCGACGGAGTTTAGTTATCAGCGATAGATAGAGTGATTCAAGAGGAAGGTTCTTTTGTATTATAAGTTTTGAATTTTGTACAAGTGTTACCGAATTGTAGCCGAATTGGTTTTATGCATATTTTCTGAATTCCGAATAGTAATTTGGCAGAAAATGAGTTACACATAAATTCGCTTCGCAGAAAGTTAGTTTGCGCATAACCAATTTAATATTATTGTTTACGACCTAAGCGAGGAGAGTCGCCTTATGTCCCGCTTCCTGGGGCTCCGCGAAGCTGTTCCGCGTAGTTAGGCGTTTCGCGCCTGTACACAACTGTAACCTAAGCAAAAACTATTTTTTTCTCAAATTGACCTATCCTACACCTAAAACGTAACGTAACAATGCGTAACACTAATCAAGAAATAGTGCTATTGTTGTTACAGAAAACTCACACTAACCGAAGCGTAGCGAGGGCGGATCGCTAGTTGTCTATAAAACAGTGTATAACCGTGCATGCCTCGACCGTACACGGTACGACTACGACTGCTACGAGCCACCATATGCAAACTCAACAGGACTGCCAAGTGGCTCTGGCCAGAGCGTAGCAATTTATTGAGGTATTTAATCCAAAGTATCAAAACTATTAAATCCTCCTTGGAATTGCCTAAGTGGTGCCTACCTCTAATGTAATATTTCGTGAACTCAAAAATAAGCGATCCCTGAAGACTACGGAACGTTATAAACCAGGCAAAAGCAAGCTCAGACCATAGGTGTAAGGTTTCGCAGCCGTTTTTAAAAACAAAAAAACTGTCTCAAAAAACAACATGTAATAATCGAGTACCTGATGACCGTTGGAGCTGTTTCCGAGATTCAGATTATATAAGTGTATATATGTTCAAGAATTGTTCGTTTAACGGTATTAGGCCCATTTGCACGTAAACGTTAAACTCCAGGTTAACCCGAGGTTAACAGGTTAAATATGTTAAAATCGACAGTTCTTATATGAATCTGAAATTCTTTAATAATTTAACATTTAACTTGGGTTAAATTTACGTGCAAGCGGGCCTTAGATTTAAACATATTTGGTGCTGTCTAATCACTCTCTCTTATCACTAAATCGAATTAAAATGACTCACGAATTTTTTCGTTTACTGACTCGAGTTAATGTCATAACCCAGTCAAAATGGACCTCATTGCATAAAAAATAAAGTTCATGACAGAGTATTCTCTTTTGCGGTTACCAAGCATATTGTCTTAAATACGGAACCCTCGGTGCGCGAGTCCGGCTCGCACTAGACCGGTGTTTAGTGTTTAAACACCATTTATATGTTTATTGCTCTAACTACTTAAATTGTGATTGTAGAACGGATTTACCGATGCACATCTTCGTGGGACCGATATAACAACACATAATCACATAACTAACTAATTTAAAAATCAGATCCAGCATTAGGAATTTAACAAGGTCATACTCAAGGTCAAACTAAAGGCCGGGGTCAAAAGCCGTCTCGGTCAGAAAATAATATAAATATGTTCCGTAATATTATTAATTCCTCTATTAACTACTAAATTGGGTAAATAAAGTTTTTGAAATATATTTTTATAAGTAGTTTTTTCTACTCGCGTACTATAAATCGTTAATTAATATTGATGTCGTTAATGGTATGAGAATACCAGCAATAGCGTAACCGAAGCGTGAAAACAATTATATAATGAGCGTTGCCATGGTAATAACAGTTCTATAATAATTATTATAGAATTGTTACTACCATGGTTACGGTCATTCCGGATAGTCTTGGCGTTTAGTGAACACTCGACATCCTAATTTGTATTATAAACCGTTAAGAAAAAATTAATTAAATACCAATAAAAATTACGTCCCTACATTAAAAAAATTGAGAGTAATTATGTAATTATTATTTTTTATTTATTAAGTTACTAAAAATAGATGATTAATAGCCATCGATTTGCTATTAGGTAACCATGGTTACGTTCAATAATTATGTATATCAACAAAATGGCGTTTCGTTTGGCATTCCAACTTTTATGATAAATTGTCGGAACTGTTTTAGTAAGTATTAAAATTTGCATGAAATTTGTAAACATTAAATTGTAAGCAATAAAATTCACAAACTACTAACGCCAATCAGAATAATAAAAACGACTTTGCTGACAAGTAATTTGTTAGCAGAAAAATCAAGGAAAGTGTACAAGCTAACTTAGCTGTTGTTTATTTTTGTCATTATCATTTTAAACACAAACATTATATAAACTAGCAGACTATACATTATTTCACGCCTACATACACTAGTATAAAAAATGCGACTACCCCTTTCCCTCTAATACTAAATCGTATAAACCTATTTCTTTTTTTGCATTTATTGCAACACCAAGGCACACAGACAATTTTGAACCCGTGGCAGTTGCCATCTTTGTTAAGTGACATTTAAGCGACATATGGCGTTAAATTTTCGTTGTGGTGAACGAGCGTCGGATATCTTGTGGGCAATAATATTATTTTGAAATCAAGTGTGAATTTAAAGTTATAAAATCATGGTGAAATGCTGTGTTCCCTTATGTTACAACGCATCATACAGGAAAACCCCTGAAATTGCGTTCCATGGGTAAGTTTATCTTTTGCTATCATTCGTCATGGATTTATTTTTGTTTACAGCGTCCTAACTAACATTGGTCTTCAAATATTTAGAAACAATTACAAAGGAAATATCCATGAAACTGATAAAACTTTCCATTTAATATTTTCTAAACAAATACGAGAAATATTTTAGTTTTACTAAATAAAATAACCTAATTTGACACTTAATGTACTGTGCAATTTATACAGGGCCGAAATAGGCCTAGGCATGATATTTGTTTGATAATGCTTCCAAGCAGTACTGGATTTAACAAAATTGGGATCGCTACTAATTGTGATGCACTTGACCGACCTCATTTATTATTGCATTGTTTTGTAATGGGTACCTACCCTGAAAACAATTCAAAAGTTCAAAACATAACATAACTTACGCACTGTGTACTGTTTTGTCTTGTTCTGGTATTGTTTATGATTCAGCTATCTTATCTACCTAAGTAATAATTTATATGTACTGAAAGTATTTATTTATGCTGTTAATATTTTCAAGTTTCAGTTACCCTTAATACGTCGCTGTTTTTGTATTGGTGTGAGTTAATCTTTTATGTGTGTAAAGCTGCCACGCATTCTGAGCAGTAATCTGTCTGGTAGTTTATATAATGTCTGTGATTTTAAGCTAGTAGAAAAAGTTAATGTATCCCACGGTACATAATTTGCTCTTAAGGTACTAGTGCCTGTATTACTAGTCTAGTAGTTCTAGTCTACTAGTTAGCTCGCAAGTTCGCGCTCTATCCTCGGGCGCAATCGTACTTTAAGAAGCTTCATCATCTACCAGTTAGGCACATAAATAACTATTATCTCTATCTACTCACTTATCATAAGTCCTCTATTATTTATGCGTTCAAAACCCGTTGGCCAGCATTACTTGTGGTGGTAGGTTATCAACTTATTAGCAATGACAGCTGTAAGGTAATATTGTGACTACGTTATCAAATATTATAAAAAAAAGTTTCCAAATTTGGAAAATGTCCCATTCCAACACAATTTAAATTAATTCGTTAATTCTAGTATCCGATGAAACGTCAACTCGGTATATTTTTGGCACGACATTTGATTTCAAACGACATGACAAAAAGGACTTTATTGGTTTGTCTATGATTAAAAAAACCTTTCATTACTAATTTTCACGAATTCACGACTAATTTGCTCTACCGCTGGACTTTCGCTTGACTCGATTTCCTGGGACACCCTTTAAAATCTAACCGCTTATGTTGAGGCCAGGCTAACGGGAAACGCCGTTAATTATCACGATGTTAGACCGTATGTCTCTAGCAATAACGTCTACCATCGCGATGATAAAAGGCGTTTCCCATTAGTGTGGCCCGGGCATTCCAGTGGAGCGGGGCTACCACGGTTGAATA
Organism: Acleris sparsana; assembly: GCA_923062465.1. Classification (NCBI taxonomy): domain Eukaryota; kingdom Metazoa; phylum Arthropoda; class Insecta; order Lepidoptera; family Tortricidae; genus Acleris; species Acleris sparsana. Next base: position 4,131,470 of record OV281292.1, read on the forward strand.
CAGTATTCGTATGTATGTAACATTGTTCACTCACTGATAAGTTTACTAACAAATAGTATGTACGTACCTTTTTTTTTTGGCAATGAAATGGCACGCGAGCTCTCAAGCCACCTGATGGTAAGTGGGATCTGAGACCCATACTGCCGTCCTAAACCAAAAGGCAGTATGTCAGATAAAACTCCCGTAGCAATATCAACCATATTACTAAACGAATAGAATTAAAACTGCTTTGGCTGTTGAATTTGGGATACTGCTTATTGGCTTAGGAGGGCAGCATAGACATTTAAAATCTCACGACTAGTCTCAAAACTGCAATCCTAGGACTTAAAATGTGATGCCAACCCTTAGGACTGAAATAGAATGCCTCTATGCTAGTTATCCATTAACCTACCGCCAAACAGCAGTGTTCGCATTGTTGTGTTCCGGTTTGGGGATAAGACAGCCGGTGTAATGACTAGCATAGAGGCATTCCATCTTAGTCCTCAGGGTTGGCAACGCATTTGCAGTCTTATGCTAATGTCTATGGGTCACATTTCACCGGTTCTTATTCCCACACCGGAAAACAGCAACGCGAACATTGTTGCGTGGTGGTTGGTTAATGGATAAGATTGTGGTAGCGATCCGGACGGACCCTGCACAAGGTCCTACACCACTAAACCTATCTTCTTAGTACCTACGTATTTACGTCACTAAGATTTAAATTCGTTAGACACTGGAGACGTTTGCTGTATGTAAGTAGCAACAGGAATAGACATTATATACGAGTAGGAGCAAATACGTACTGAGAAATAGGCACATCAAATACTGAATAAACTATTTTAATTTGCATACCTACAGAATCCGAAATAAGAAACTTATTTCCCCAATATAATGGTACCTACAGCTAAGTCTTGTTTAATTTAAAGTGTTTTCATCAATTCTAGTTGAAGGGCAATAAATAAACCCTGTAGGTCGACGCTTTGAAAGTCAACAGACTAACAATTTCGCGAGTTGGAAATAGGTATTGTTATATTTCCATCAGCAAGCTAAACTGATGAAAGTATTTCGCCTTCATGTATTAAACTCACAAACAAACTTCAAACTTCTTAGCCTAATTCAATTGGGACAATTTAAAAAATCAAAACAGTTTTAAAGGAAATTATAAAATAATAAACAATTTCATGCATAATAAATTTGAAGAGACACTACCACTGCTAATCACTGCTTAAAAAGATGGAGAGGTGAGACCTATATTGCTGTTAGAGAAACACTATGCCGCCTTGCTGTTAAATTGCAGTTCGAAATACATACCTTCATGACCAGGCCCCGTAATTTTCATGCCGTTGACGCAAAAATGACGTCACGCTACATAGAGTATGATTTCAAATGGTTTCATTGTAATTATTAAATTAACCATTAGTCATCAATAATTTAATCATATACAAATGAGTTTAATCTATTGACGCGTAGAAAAATAAATATCTGCTTTATACCTAACACGTAAATTAAACTATTTGATTGAGAAGGACCGTGGCTATAATCATCGAGTAATATTATCATTAAAAAAATAGTTTTTATGTTGAAATACAAATTTATACGATTAAATAGTCATACATAGGTACAATTATCGCATTGACATTCATAAAAGAAAATTGTCTCAATTTGCCAGTTTTAGTAATAAGTGGTGAAATAAATATGATGCTGCCGTGTCCGTATTTTGATTGGGATTAAGCTGTATTTAACTATAATCACTTTGCCGTTTCTTATTACCTATTTATTTTTTGTACCAGTTAATACATACTTAAACACCTACCAAATGACAGCAGAGCACCTTGTATGTAAAATTACGTCATTTTGACGTCATCGGCACGAAAATTACGACCCCTGTTCATGATTGTTATCCCAGATTGGGGTAGACAGAGCTACGGAACTACCGACCTTCAACTCTAAAAACTTGTTGATAGTTCGACCTATTTTACCAAAATCACCTTCTACATTGTTGTTCAGAAGGGTTATTACGTAATGGATATACAGTTCAATTTACGGCAAGCGTGAACGAAAGAGCTATGGCAGTTATACAGTTTAGTCCCTTTCTCTCAGCGTAAACTGAACTGCATAGCTATTTATATCACTTTAACCCCCCAGAACCAACGAAGTTGATCTATCAAACAAATCAGTTATCATCTGGAGGTGGGTATCACTTGTCTGCAAGGGATCCCTTGGGGCCAGCATTTTTCAGTTTGGCCATGATCTTATAATTCAAAATTTGGATTAATTTATAATGTAATGATAATGATAAATGATTACAACCCGGCAAGAGCATGTCGGACCATGCTCAGTGTAGGGTTCTGACGCCGTTACTACAAAAACAAAAAAGTTAAAAAGAATTAGTAATAAATGCATTGCAATAGTATATGAAAAAAAATGTATTTATAATAATCAACTCGATTTATGCCGCGGCTCGTGAATTCGAAATTAAGTTAAATACAACAAAACTTACGAATACAACGTTTAGCATCTGTGGAAGTGTTGCGTCCAGCAACTGCATAATAACAATAAAAACCGGCCAAGTGCGAGTCGGACTCGCGCACGTAGGGTTCCGTACCACTATACATCTAAATAAATGTTTTTCTTTATTCTTTATTATACTGGAGTTGATTGAATGAAAGGTAAAATGCGGTTTACGATTTATAACGTATAAAAAAAAAACTAATTATTAGATCTCGTTCAAACCAATTTTCGGTGGAAGTTTGCATGGTAATGTACATCATATCGACGGTTAAAAGGCGAATTGATTCAACCGCCATTTTGGAAACTTTACAGGAGAGCGATTTAAAGTTCATTTTTTTGGAAAAAAAATCATTGCACTCAATTCATCTCCGTAATCGTAAACACACTTTTAAATTATAAAATGTCATTAAGCCGGCTATAATTTGATATATATTTGACAAAGGAATAACGTTTTTTTATAGAGTTAGATGTAACTTAAGCCATTATGCACAATTGTGTGATCAAGGCAAAAATATTCAAGTAAATTTGTTAAAATTTTCTGATCAAGGTTAAATACTTTAAGTGCATGAGTTCAAATTAACTGATCAAAGTAAAAGGATTTAAGTGCATGAGTATGAATTATCTGGTCAAGGCAACAGGATTTAAGGGAATCAGATCAAATTATCTGATCAAGGTATAAGGATTTAAGTGCATGAGTATGAAATATCTGGTCAAGGCAACATGATATAAGGGAATGAGTTCAAATTATCTAATCAAGGTAAAAGGATGTAAGTGCAAGAGTAGCCTATGACGGATTTATGAGAAATGATTTACGATGGCAATGTAGTTATAAAGTGTTCACGCTGAAATGACTCAAAATACACATTTGTTATATCAGGTTAAAGGCAAAAAGCTTTAATAGAAATATTTATTGAAATCTGATTAAGGTAAAATACCTTAAAGATAATGAAATAAAATTGGCGAATAAGGAAAAACTACTTAAAAGACATTTCAATTCAAATGCAAATGACTTAATTGATGGAATAACCATACTTTTAAGTACTAAGACTTTTAAAACAGTTTTTCTTAATTATCTAAATAATGAATTATTATATTTTTATCATAGGAATTCAAATAAAACAAAGTTATGTCAATCAACATTTGTTTTATTTATTTTTTATTTTTTTCATCTCTTTTTCCCTCCATTGTGCTTTTCGAAGTTATTTACTTTGATAGGGCTGGTCCATCAACACACAATCACAAACAGTAAATAATTAATTAAGTAATTCAACGAAATTTTATGTAGCCAACGTACCACGCGCCTTTATAATTACGTACCTACACAACCAACACGACTCGCGCGTAACCGTTGACTGACCGACCGCCGCGCCCGCGCCAACACGCGCCTACGACTACGACTAGACTGCCGACCAAATCAAAAAGACGATATGCGCATAATAACTATTATACTCTTATTATGAACTTTATACTCCTATACTGACTTTTTCTTTTGGACGGAGTGATTCATTTTTAACCGATTTCATGTTACGTGGGTATTTACCTATTTAGATAAAATGATTTAAATACGATGTGGTAGAAATAAAAAGTAGCTCAAAGGAAACTTTTCAATTAAAGAGAATTAATATAAATGAATTAAGCGTGTAAATTTGATTATTCCGCTTTAAGAAAATAGTTTCAATAGGCACACAAAATAAATACTGTTCAAAGAAAAATGCCACAACTCACATCGGTCCATAAAAAGGTTTAAGAAATAATGATTTAAGTTAACGCGATATGTTTAAATGTGCAAAGCAAAAAGATTTAACTGACACCGGACATGTTCGGATGTTCAAAGCAAAATGATTCAAGTGACATCGATACGTTTAAATGCTCAAAGGAAAAAGATTTAAGTCACAGCGATAAGTTTGAATGTTCAAAGCAAAAAGATTTAACTGACACCGATATGTTTGGATGTTCAAAGCAAAATGATTCAAGTGACAGCGATACGTTTAAATGTTCAAAGAAAAATGGTTGAAGTGACAGTGATATGTTTAAATGTTCAAAGTGAAATGGTTGAAGTGACAGTGATATGTTTGAATGTTCAAAGCAAAAGGATTGAAATGTTGTTTTCGTACCAAACCTATCAGGGAAAAAAGGCTTAAACTACAAGTAGTTTAAAATGATGATTTCTTACGTGGGCACAAAAACCATGGTTTAAAAAAAAAACTAAATTCCTGTCACTTGATACCCAGTAATTAAAAATGATACCTAAATTGGCCATGGATTCAAGCGCCAAAAAATTGCTCTGATTTATTCCAAACCGAGCTCAAACGACGCAGAAAAAAATGCCGATTCCAATGATATATATAACTCAATATCGCCCAGGGTGGCGCTTGAATCAATTCGCCTTTTAACCGTCGATATATTATTTACGGGGGGGGGGACACACATTTTTCCACTTTGGAAGCGTCTCTCGCGCAAACTATTCAGTTTAGTTTTTTTTTTATTAGAAACCTCAATATCATTTTTGAAGACCTATCCATAGATACCCCACACGTATGGGTTTGATGAAAAAATAATAATAGAGTTTCAGTTCTAAGTATGGGAAACCCCAAAAATTTATTGTTTTTTTTCTAATTTTGTATGAAAATCTTAATGCGGTTCACCGAATACATCTACTTACAAAGTTTCCATAGTATAGCTCTTATAGTTACGGAATAAAGTGGCTGTGACATACGGACGGACAGACATGACGAATCTATAAGGGTTCCGTTTTTTGCCATTTGGCTACAGAACCCTAAAAAATACAGTTACACAACAAAACTGAGTCCTGTCATTTATCGAGATTGTGCGAAAAATTTATGTACAAATATGGAGAAGGAATTTGCAAATATGTTCGCAATATCTGACGTTAACCAGTCGGCTGATGCGAGGCATGTGACGCCGCCCCGTCACATGCTTTAAATTATCATAAATATCATAATTAATATATGTTCGGCTTTTTCATTAGATGTAGATCAATATTTATGTAAACTAAGGGCCGTATTTATAAACTCATCTTGACCGTGAGGCCCGTCACAAGATACGTCAAAGTAAACGCCAAACCATAGAACACTGTCATTTTTGACGCAACTCAAGACGAGCATTAGAGTTGAGATCAGTTTATTAATACGGGCTCACAGATCCTACAGTCAAACTGTCAAAACAGTTTTGCGGGACGTTGTAATACAATTCAGTTTGTTAACATGTTATAATAAATAAATAAATGAATAAATAATGAATGTAGGTATGTTTTTGGTTAATAGTCGTTATTTCGCACCTTATGTTACATGCAAATTTGTACAAATGAAACTGGTTAAATATTTCTCCATAGTTGGTGAAGTAAGTATTTGCGGAAACTTTGAAGTCAGGAGACTTGTCGAGGTTATAAGTAGTCATGATCATTGGTTTTTGTGGCGTTCTTAATGAGCCACATACTGTTCTAATGACTCAAACTATGAAAGTATATTGACCTCTTTATTTTACTATTTTTTGAACTCCGTAACCAAATAGACAAACTCTTGTAATTTTGTCATCCTCCGTTTTGCTTCTGTGTATTCGAGAGTTTAAAAAATGTTTCGTCATGTGGTCTTCATTGGATGGATCTTTTCTCTGTACTATAAATGCTTAACACCTTCAACATCGGCGACCTATTACCTATTATTTGGGGACTTTGAGTGCCGTTTTGACCCTTGCTTATATCTATTGTGGCAGATACTTCTGTTGCGCATTTTTTGTCCGCATTAGCAGAGGATGAGAATCTGAAAGAACCTGCATGTCGCCGTCCTGGTCATACCCATTCATGGACCTATACTACTCGTTTCTTCTTTTCGTTCTTGTTTTTCTTTTATGGAATCCTTTAGGGTATTTTTAGTTTCATTTTGTTGGCTCCTACTTTCAACCGTACGAAATATGGCTTCAACTGTCTGTCAAGCCGTTTACTGCGAGTACCTATATAATACTAAATTCATATCGTGTGACCTATTTCATCTAAGTAAAATTATCTTTAGGAAAAGCATAATTAGCGCACTGTTTGAGCAATAAGCACAAGCAGAACACACACTCACACACTCGCGCACACACACACGTACATTCCAAATACCAAACAATAATTTGAAACACCCAGTCTAAGATTTCAAAGACCCTAGAACCTAGAAAGAACCTAGTTCGATAAGACTACCAGATGATACCTATAAAATTTGTCACGTTATTAATGGGGGAACACGAAATGGGAATGCTGCAATGCAAAAAAAATGGTGCAACCAGTTACCTACTTTCTCCGCCGTTTGGAAAACGCAGCAGTGTTTTCTCTAACACAGGAATTGATGATCTTTCAGATGAGCTTTGGTTTTTTGAGGAGATCGATCATACTAAATACTTAATTACGAGGCGTCGCTTAGCATGCTGCTGCCACTGATTAGGCCGCGAGGGGACTTGCAGCACTGCAACTGTCACAGGTAGATGACGTGATACGAAGAGTCACGTGATCTACGCTCAGGAGCAAAAATCCCGGGTCTGAGTGCGTTTTTCATACTAAAGAGGCTATTTCGAAGCATTGGATCCTCGCCAGCGAATGCTTCTAGTGAAATCTGATGCTGAATACCCCGAGCATCGATACAGCACGTCCAGAGTGCCTAGGATACTCAACTGAACACGGTTAACGCCAGAATAGTGCCTGTTCAGAAAAACATCTAAAATGGCAATAAAATGTAAGGAAATCCAAGTTTTGACCCAAACTCTCCGCTGTGGTGTAAACTAATTGTGCGATCATTTAGGTATCTTAAGAACTTTTCACCTCCTCTATTGAACCTTGAACTATCTACCATTAAACCTCACTCAAAACAACCCCTGGCGAGGAACCAAGGCTTCGAATTAGTCTCGTTTGTATGAAAACGCACTGTGACCCGGTATGTTTGCTCCTGAGTGTACCAGTGACGCGTTGGATTAAATAGGGAATAGGGTGCCCTCAGAAACGATATTGTTTTTACCGTGTTGAATAGAGGCCCTGGTAGTACTTGTACCTAACCTTCTTGCCGGGGCCTCTGTTCTACTGCGTAAAACATATTGCTTTTGACGTGTTTTGTTATGGTTTTTCACTCGGCCGCCATCACTATCAAGTAAATAAGAGCTATCATGACGTTGACAATACAATAACATGCCAAGGGTATATGGTTTTACACTGTATATTACAGCTCGTGGCCAGACAAGATGCATTGTGAGAACATTATCGATATCGAAAATGTACACTCAGGAGCCATTTTCTATGATAATTCAATACAAAGTGACCCGTTTTCATTGCTCTTGACTATTTAAGATTTACGTTAGCTGAGAGACTTTTCAACATCGTTTGATCGCGATCGCGATCGTTTGCGTGATGCAACTTTTCATTCATACTCACCTCACCTCCAACACTCTGCTTTCGCTCGTTTCATGAGCATTAGAGGGGTGACACATGGCGCCGCCTATATACTCCTAGTATAATACTCTCTAGTTTAGTTTAAATTATGCCATTGTTTTTATATTTGTTCTTTTTATGGAATCTATTTTCCGGAATAAAACTACACTCAGGAGCAAAAATAACGGATCATAGTGCGTTTTTCATACTAAAGAGGCTATTTCGAAGCCTTGGTTCCTCACCAGGGAATGCTTTTAGTTAAATCTGATGATGAATACCCCGAACATCGATACAGGACTTCCAGAGTGCCTAGGATACCCAACTGAATGAATCTGCGGTTAACGCCGGAATTGTGCATGTTCAGAAAAACAACTAAAATGGCAATAAAATGTAAGGAAATCCAAGCGCTGACCCAAACTCTCCCGCTGTGGTCTTAACTGATTGTACGATCAGTTAGGTATCTTAAGAACTTTTGACCTCCTCTATTGAACCTCGCAGTATCCACATTAAAACTCACTCAAAACAACCCCTGGCGAGGAACGAAGGCTTCGAAATAGTCTCGTTTGTATGAAAAACGCACTCTGACCCGGTATTTTTGCTCCTGAGTGTATTTTTTTTTCTATGGCCTCAGTTTGTATATCAGGGGTCTAAAACAAGCGCTTCACACGAAACATTTATCCAGGGGTCGATGCGCTTACGCTCTACATATTCTGCAATTTTGCATGCTCGTGAATGGTGGTAGTAAATTGCGTCGCCGAAGGCTTCCGTTCCGGCTTAATAGCGCAAATACCAACTCGTCAATATATCGCTACGACATGTAGGCTAGATTAATTAAATTGCTCACTAAAACCTCACAAGAAAAGAAGATAATATGTACGTATTGACTTTGGTAACCTGTCGATGTTTTGAAAAACTTTTTGTCCACTGTTACGTTTGTATGTTTGAACAGATATAGGTAACTACAGAACCTTTATATTTGTAGCTTTATATAATACTAGACTAAGTAGTACCATTGTAATATGAAATATGTTTAAAAATGACTGACTGCTGAGTTTCTTGCGGCGTTTCTTCTCAGTAGTGGTGTCCTCTTGGGAAGCGCTGGTAGATTCTTGACATGTAAAAGTGCCCGTGCGGCCTACTTACTCAATTATTTTTTTTACCTTTTTGTCTTTTTACCTGTAGGTAAATTAGGTTAGGTTAGTTTTATAAAACTCCAAGAAAATTTCAGTTTACGTGGTTTTAGAGAAAAATTGGACAAATTAAAATTTCGGGCAAACAAAAAGCGGACAAAGTTTTTCGAACTAAAGATACGTAACAATTTACTGTATTTTGTCACGTTAAATAATTGATCATGTTATAGGTGACGTAAGGTTTTAAACAGTGTTAGTCCACTTTGGGAGCAATGGCAAATATCAAAAGTTTTAACACGAAAGAATACAATGCCAAAATCAATGAAACTAACGATTACCACACACGTGAATGTCATTCTATTACTACAAAAAACAATACTACTTAATGTGCACTTTTAGCTTAAGTGTCAGCCGTTGCTGAGATTGCGCATAATGAATGAGACTTTCAAATAATGATTCTTTATTCTTCACCCGCAAAATTAGATTTTTAAAGTGTTTTTTTTTATGTTTTGGCTCTGCACTTTGTTTCTTATGTAAAGGCTGTGTTTCTTATTCACAGGTTAATCTATCTATCTAATCTACCTAATACCTAAACGAGCAATTCTTGTCTTTATATATATATAATCTGAATCTCCGCAACGGCTGCAACGATTTTCATGAAATTTAGTATGCAGCGGTTTCGGTGGCGATAAATCGATCTAGCTAGGTTTCATTTTTAGAAAACGTATTTTACCAGCAAAAAAAACCGAGCATTGCATGCGTTTTTTGATGCTGTCGTAGATATATGTTAAAAACATTAAAATACATATAATCCGACTGGAAAAAGTTTTTTTAAGAATTTCTGAATACATCGGTTGACCCGTTTAGTAGTTACGAAAGGACATAGGAACTCAATACATAATCCTCCTTTTGGGCTTCGCCGCAGTCAGGGCAAAGAACCGGCCAAGTGTGAGTGGGACTTACACACAAGGTACCACTGTACATTTAGTTAAAATCGAGCTAAAAAGGCCTGTTTGTTATAAAGGCGGCCAAAGTAGGTACCCAGTATACGCTCGCTAAAAATCAAGTATCCTACCATTCGTGCCCCTTTTTGTTTAATAGATACCACTTGCTACAAGAAAAACGTGGAAAAAAACACTTTTTCATATCACTATCACCTGAGTAGGTGGTGGTGGTTTCCGAGTGGAAAGGGGACTTTTCTTCCCTGCTAGGAGGGATCAAAGTGGCACTTTTCTGTTCAAGGACGTTTTTAAGTGTGTATTTCTCTTTCCCGTACGAGTATAACAGAGAATAATCAAAATAAAATAAATTAAAACATTACAGCCTGCCAGAATAGTAGATTGTGTCACACGCGGTAGCAAAATTATTTCCACGTTGGGCGTTAACACTTGAATCCCTCACTACGCTCAGGATTCAATGTACGCCCTCGCCTTAAATATGTAATTTTGCTCCCTTGTGACACAATCTACTATTCTGGCAGGCTGTAATGTTTTAATTTATTTTATTTTGATTATTCTCTGTTATACTCGTACGGGAAAGAGAAATACACACTTAAAAACGGAAAACGGAAAACATCGAAATAGAAATTGAAAACACGAGAAAATTAAAATAATCTGACAGTAACTGATAGACAAACGGATGGAGGGACGGAACATAACCTTAAAAACGCCCTACGCCCTAGAGTGGATTAATGGTTTGCTTGGGTGGATGGATAGGTAGGTACCAGGGATGTAACAGAGCTCCGGTTCCGCTTCCGTTAAGTCGGAACTTCCGTTTAGTTTTAAACATCCGCTTTGGTTCTGGTTCTGTTACTTCCAAAATGGCTTTAAAGGCTGATGATTCATGTTTGGATTTTTTATTATGAATAGATAGACTTAGCTTAGACTTACCCTTAACATCTCATCCACCTCCATCCAATCCACCTATCACTCGGGTTCCGCTTCCGCTTCTGGTTCCGTTAAACTAAATTTAAAACATCTGGTTCCGGTTCCGGTTCCGATATAACCACATCTGTTACATCCCTAGTAGGTACACAGAACATACACAATCGACTCTCGATCCGTGCGTTAAGTGCGCATTAATACTATTTTAAAGACGTACTCGTAGGGCATTATTAAGGAACTCATGCATGAGGCAGCGTAGAATTGTTTCAAAGCTACGCTAAACGACTAATTAAATGACTTAAAACAATTGTACTAAAACACGTACAGACATACTCTATCCATAGTGACCTCAACCGTTATCGCATCATTAGTCTCGCAGTTACCGGTGGAAACCTGGGCCTCTATTCCCGACGGTAAAAACAATATCAATTTTGATCTGTTATCGTATTGTCTACGTTTTGATAGCTCTTGTTTTCTTGACAGTAATGGCAACTGACGTCAGAACAATACCATAACAGATCAAAGGCGATATGGGAGGCCATTTGCAACGTCAAAAGAAGGTGGATGTGTAATTTGTTTGTTTTGTATTTTTATGTATTTGGGTGTTTAGAGTTCTTTTCTGTAAATGATTTGTACTTTTTTATGCCTTTGTTTTGCACAGAGATAGAAGACTTGTACTTATTTCGTGTATCTGGCATCTTACTTCTCGTTTCGAGTGGACTCACAGTGTACAGAGGTTTGTATTTTATTGCTATATTGATTTATACTTGTATATACGTGACACTGGCGAAATCACTTCATTGTGGAAACGCCATATCCCCGCGGTAGTAGCTGTTGAAGTCGCCGCGGGGCAAAGAAAAAAAAAAGACGATATATGCTGTACGTATACTGGAAACTATATGGGGTTTTTCTAGCCGTTGATGTGCTCTACGTTGTTCGTATTAGGCATGGTAGGCTACAATAAATTAGAAACGCGTAGGGATTTTCCATTCGCATGTTATGTAGTCAGGATTCTCCGCGGTAACATCTGCAACCCGGGTACATTGCAGCAATTGGGCCTAAGCGTTCCAGATAAGCACGTGGAGCGGCGGCGGCGGCCGCGGCTGCTAGCGGAGTCGAGCGGCAGAACTAACTTGCTTTGCAAGGCACCTCATCCGCATCATCCATACGCTGAATCTGGTTGCCGATAGAACGGATTTTTTGGCATTATAATAAATTTTTCAATGTAACTTTTTATGTATTGTCTGTTTAATGTGTAATGTATTATTTATATGTAAAAATTAGATGATTAAGTTAATTTAAGGCACTATTTTATTAGGGTGAACGTGTAAAGATAGTAGCTCAAATGAAACAATAAATAAATATATAAATGTTATTTTATATTTTAATACAGAAAAGTTTGACCGGCTGTCGATGTACTTAATTTGATTCCTATTTTGACGTGAAAACGTCTGCTCGTTAAGTTTCCTGCGAGGCTAATTTATAAACTGGGGTCCAAGTGAAAACTTAACTCTTAATAAAAAAGGGTATATACATGAATGGAGTATACTACACTTAAACCCTTTTTCTCTTGATCTTCAGAAGACTTTTATCCTTTTTCACGAATGAGGCTATACTTTCTTGCCTCTAGTTTATAATATATTCGTACTGCCAGACATATTTAGTTCTGCAATCCGGATTGTGAATGCGATAACCATATCAGTGATTAGGTGTATTCGAACCGATTACATCAGATTATAATTGCTCAGTACGTATCAGGCCGTTACCAAAATGTTGTCCCATGGGATAGTTATTTCGACGTTATTATGTTGTTTAGTAAACGGTATTCAATGCAGTTATAAGATGAGTTGTTGTCGGTCGTATAGGTTGTCTGCATTTGTTATATAATTTCAGGTCAATTTGGACCGTTCAGACAGGACTATGAGTATGTAACAGTTCGGACGGGAGCACACATGTTCTACTGGTTGTTCTACACGACTGCGGAGGTGCCGAGCTACACCGACCGGCCGCTGGTGGTGTGGCTGCAGGGCGGTCCGGGCGGCTCCTCCACCGGTATCGGGAACTTCGAAATTCTGGGACCCCTCGATTTGTCCCTTCAGGAGAGAAACTACACCTGGGTGAGAAACGACATGATTTTAATTTTATTGTCAGTCGAACAGCAGTTGTCTGCCTTAATAAACCACATCGAGCACATTTAGGGCCTGTTTCACAATCGGCGAGTAAATTTATCTGCCATTGAATGTTGGCTCTCGCCTTGTCTATTTACAAGTGTAAGAGAGAGAAAGGGCTAAATGTATCTATCAAACATGCTTTACTTGTCGATTGTGAAACAGGCAGTAATTAAATAATAATAAAAAAATAGTAATTAAGTAATAATACCTACTATAACTAACCTAAAATCTTAAGTAATTACTAACAATGATTTAATTTGATTTCTAAAGCTCTTGGCAACAAAACCGAGTAACTACATACGGTGCTGCTCATCTGGTTGCATGAAATTCCATTATTATTATTTTTACTTATACCACGACGGTGGCAAACAAGGGTACAGCCCTCCTGATGGTAAGCGGTTACCGTAGCCTATGGACGCCTGCAATACCAGAAGTATCACAAGCGCGTTGCCGACCCTTTAAAAACCTATTTACTCCTCTCTTGAAGAACTCCATACTACAGTCCCCAGGGAATACCTCAGCAGGGAGCTCATTGCACAGTCGGAATGTTCGCGGGAGGAAGTTCCTTTGGAATCGCACAGTGCGTGCCCATTTGGGTTCCAACATATGAGGATGAACTTCCCGCCGATGGCTAGCGGTGCGATGATAAAAGGTGGCCGTTGGCATCATGTCGAACAATTCCTCGGAACATAACCCATTATACAAGCAGTTTAACATGCATAAGGAGGCAAAATCTCTCCTTAGACTTAGAGGTGCGATAACGCTTGCCAGTTTGGGGTCAGCACCATCCATTATATCAATTGTTTTTCTATATTTTAGGTCAAAAATTTTAACGTGCTGTTTGTCGACAACCCCGTAGGCACGGGATACAGCTACGTCGACGACTGGGGCTATTTAACGACTACCAATGACCAAATCGGTAAAAAAACTGTGGTATTTTTGATTGAAGACCTGGTGTATGTACTGTTTCGTAACCTACCTTCAATCATTTCACAGCTCAAGACTTTGTGAACCTCATGCGCGGCTTCTACTCCTCGCATCCTGAATTTGAAGGAGTACCACTCTATATTTACGGACAGTCTTATGGTGGAAAAATGGCGGTGGACATGGGACTTCGTATGCATGAAGTGAGAATTATGCAATATTTATAGTACCTACACACACACACTCAATATACCTAAGTGAAATGGTTAAGGGTGTACGTTAATTGGTGCAACCCATTTTTGTACGTCGTTAAAGAACCTTAAATATAATCAAAAAATGCTTTCGATTTTTCATTTAAACTACTCTGAAACTAAAGTTTTGTTTTTTTAGGCAGAGCAGGAAGAAACCATTAGGTCAAACTTGAGGGGCATAGCCATGGGCAACGCTTGGATCCACCCGGTGGACCTTACGCTCACATGGGGCCCGCTGCTGCTGGCCGCGGGCCTGGTCGACCAGACCGGGCACGACGACATCCAAACTGCGGCTCGAGAAGCAGAGAGACTATACAACGAAGGCCTCTACGTGGAATCTACTAACCAATGGGCAACGACGCAGGGGCGGGTCTTCGCAGGAACCCACAATGTTGACTTCTACAACATACTAACTAAGATGCCAGGCTTCGGTCCTGAAACCAGGAGCGATTACGGTAATTGATTGATATCATCGTTATCTCGATGTCAATCAGTCGGTCATTTTAAGTATTAACTTTTTGTTGATCAGAGATTACAAGAGACATCATGATTCGTGACATGTCCTACACGTCGATGACGAGGCAGGATGAGTTAGACCTGTCTACTTTGATGAACAACCAAGTGAAGGCTGCGCTGGGGATCCCGGCCCACGTGAACTGGGGTTCGCAGTCCGGCGCGGTCTTCGACATGCTGCGCGGGGACTTCATGAAGCCGGTCACTGAAGGCAGTCAGTACCCTTGCTATGAGTTACAATTACCATACTCGCTAGCGAGTTGAATGCTCTGTCGCTCGGACTCTATTTGAATACATCGAGGTCTGCTAGGCACAGAGCATTCGACTCGCTAGCGGTGACGTTCATTGTAACTGTACACCTTGCATGTTAAACTATAGTACCCATGCGCCAGAGCATCGCCCTCGAACGTTCAACTGAAAACGAGTATTTCCCGGAGATTACAACTTCGACAGATCTATTGCGTAGTTTTAATTTTAATCGAGAGACCAATATATGAAAACGTAAACTAAATATATACTTAAAACAATTACGGAATCGCCTTTTGATTTATAAGAGATGGTCCTCATTGGATGGCGTGCGTTTTTTGCGAAACGTTTTTACCGCACAGAGGGCCGTGTCAAGATGCACGACTGACTACACTAACTAGCGTTTCTATTCGATTCGTTTTTAACGAATCGCGTCACTTGTAGATCACGTGACTTTTCGTATCACGTCATCTACCGTGACGTTGTGACGCGATTGGTTTAAAAACGAGACGAATTGAAACGCTACTTAGCGTAGTCTGCCCTGCTAAGGCAAAAGGCAGTAACTCTGATAAAACTTCTTTTGCAATATCAACCTCATTACTAATAGATAAGAATTAAAACTTCTTTGGCTATAGAATTTGGGATACTGCTTATTGGCTCAGGAGGCCAGTAGTGCATCTTGGCAGGGCACTAAGGACTATTTTATGGAACCAGCTTATTGCAACGGCCGGCGGTATTTCCGATCCGCTGAGATTTGGAAACCTTTAGGAGACACGCATAGGTACTCCGTTGTCAAGCTCAGTAAAATGGGGTTCCTTCCTTTGCCATTTGTACTAAAGTCTTTTTTCATTAGTCATAATGAATATTCGTCATAAGGCTCAGTACCAATAATATTTAATTGCCATAACGTATCGATTTTAAGACTTTCATAATTGTTGTTGCCATAATTATTATTATCCGTAATTTAATACTAATTGTCGTGTGTTACTTAATTAAATCATATTTGCTATAACACTTCAAAGATGACAGAGACGATATTCTTAGTCTACTGTTTTCGTATCCTGTTTTGTTAAGTAAAAAATATATAATGAAAATATTATTCACAGGGTGTTTGTTGTTTCACATGGAACGATCGAAACCTATTCATTTTGCAATTGCCGTCCTTTCAAACGTAGTTCGAACTTCAAACCGTAAAGCTGTATTTATTTAACGCACATGTACACATTCATTCACCCAGTCGATCCCTTTGCGGCAGCTCTAGTGGAACAACCTATACCTACGTACGAGTATATATGTAATGTATACCTACATTGCACTTACAATGTATACTATAGTAGCTAACTACGCACATTGCACGCAAACACAACGTAGGTACTTCCATAAGTTCCTTGTGTGACCTTAGGCATCATCTGTTTTGTTTTATTTCAGTTGAGAGGCTGTTAAATGAAACGGACATCATCGTGATGAAGTATAATGGGAATCTCGACCTTATATGCTCCACTCCAGGTAGGTTTCGTCTGATATCCCATGAATTAGTTAACCCAACTGATACCAGTAACGCATAACATAACGTAAACGATTTTAGAAAACACAAAGTATATGGAATTGATATTAGCGCTCGACCTGACCGTCTGACAGCTCTCGTCAACCATATAGCCAGGGCCTCTGAAACTCGATATACCTACAACTAATCAGGGCACAAGCCACTCGGATAATTTGTGTTGTTGAGTTAGGCCTTTTTTTAAGCCGGGGACATCTTGCTGCGTTGCTTTCAAGCTTATGCCGTTAATACATTTATGCTAAAACATTATTCTGGTTAATAAGTTTATGCATTTCACTGTTAATTCCTTAATAACATTTGAATCATAAATGTTATTGTTATGCATAAAGATAATTCGACCAATTTTTATGCGAAATTATTTCTGCAAAACAATACTATACCTTATGCGTTTCTGCTTATTGAATCTTATGCTAAAAATTTAAAATGCCTTGTACAATTATACCGAACAAAGGGAACCCGCTGAGATTAGGTATGATAACTTTAAGGTAAACAGGTAAGCTATGTTATTTCACTAAATGTGTTTTCGTAGGGCAACTCCTGTTTGTGGACCGGCTGCAGTGGCCCGGTGCCGAAGCCTACAAGGCCGCCCCCCGCAACCCCATCTGGGAGGACGGCCAGATGGAGGGCTTCTACAAATCCCACGGAAACCTTAGATTTTTTTGGATCAACGTCGCTGGGCACAGCGTGAGTTAAAAATGGGTCCACATTTCTGACATTTCATCGTAACATGGCTCCGTGACCGTGTCAGTACCGGTCATGAGGACGGTACTTGTGATGTCATGATGTACGGTCACGGACGTTAATTTGCTATCCATTTCAAATAAAAGCTGCTTGAAAATGTCATTGTCATTAGAGATGCCAAGTCATTTGTTATTGATAGGAAACCCAACCTTATTGCTGTAGAATGTCAGATTGACTTTGGAACTAAGGTGGGTGACAAATTTAATTCCTTGGCTGTACTGCCGCGATGTTCCATTGATTACACTGTCCTAATTTAGCATAATAGATTTGCTACACAGTCTGATCCGATGGAGCCCTATAAGTGTGTCCCACATTAATATAGGGCACGCATAATGGCGGTGCATTAAGTTTGTGCAAATTGGTAAAGGGTTTTTAAGTCATTAAAATTTTTTACATTGATAATACTCAAGCATAGCTAGGAACATACTAAATTATTATGCGGACAAGCAACATTTTTTTTTTGTTTTTTTAAATATTTTGACTATTCCATTTTTAAACTTTGAACAATGAGTGGCGTACATTTGTTTAGATGCATCTTGTAATTTATGTTCTATAATATGTCGATCACAACTTGAGGTCACTGTTAACTTAGTTGGCAGGGCCTTTGAAGCTTGCAGTCCCGGGTTTGAATCCCTGTAAGGGCAAAGATTTGTATGATGAACGCGAGTATTTATTTTAATTATTGGATGTTTTCTGTGTATTATTGGTTAGGTGTGTATTGACGAATATGTTTATCACTGCCTAGTGCTCATACTAGTAACAAGTCTAATTGGGAACTATTGATAAATTTTCGTGGTATTATCCCCCACCTATTTTTTTATGGCAACGAGAAGGTACGCGAGCACTCAGGCCACCTGATGGTAACTGGGATCTGAGACCCATTAGACATTCGGAATCTAAAGACAACAATCTCAAAATTTCAATCCTAAGACCTCAAATGAGTTGCCAACCCTGAGGACTGAGATGGAATGCCTCTATGCTAGTAATTACACCGGAACACAGCAAAGCGAACACTGCTGCTTTGCGGTGGGGTAATGGATAAGATGGTGGTAGCGATACGGACGGACCCTGCACAAGGTCCTACCACCACTAAACTTAATTAACTGATTTGAGATATTAACAAGACCCAACTTACATATATGTATTGTGGATCGACTTTTAAGTAATTCAAAGCATTCAATTCAATTGCTTCGCAAAATCGTACAATCGTCAAAATGTAACCCTGAACACCTAACCTTAGTAAAAACATCACATTGAAAAGGTTGCTTCAACCTTTTTAGTGGTTAACTCAACCAAAGTCACGTGTGCAGGTCCTATATTAACCATACATTTAGTAAAATCAACAATATTTTTGTTAAGGCCTGATAAATATGAACTTATTATTATGATACGTATGAGGTACGTGTGGATGAGGTCATTAGACAGTTGTACTTGTCACACACAGGTAAATGTTATCATTTCATTACTTACAGGTCCCAAGAGATAACCCAGCGGGGAGCAGGGCCTTCCTACGGGACATGACTACATTCGGTTGAATATTAACGTCGGTGATATACAATACCGCGTAACTAACAAATTAAATAAGGCGCAAAATACACCTTAGCAATTAAGACAGTAAGGTATATTTTGCAATTATAATTTGTAATTCAAAATACGATTAAATCAGATATTTTGGTCTGAAATTGTAGACTCTTATTTTTTCTGAAAAACAATATCCTTTTTCCTGAATCTGCATCATCAGTTTGTTTTAACGCATCGTTTGTCCAAATTATCTTATGTGAAACACTGGTTTTCAGTTAGACCACATTTTAAATTTTCCAAAATTACCTGCGATTAGCTTAGGTTAGGCATATCTTATAACAACACTAAAACGTTTTAAAATTCAGGCGGAAATAGCTATAGCCAAAAATTCGGACAAATGATGCATTAGAATAAATGGTGATTAGGGATTCCAATATATGTATAAACCCATTTGAAAACCTGTGAAGAGCATTTCGAGATGTCCACGAGTGCAAACTTTACTACAAAATGTGTTTTGTTTTCAGACAATACCTTCAATAATACGTTAACTTAGGATTTTAAATTAAGTATCATTCGTAGTATTAGTACGAAGAGAATACAGACAAACGAGTATAGACAGTACAGTAAGGTCGCGGATTAATACGTCGACGACCTCCCGCCCTAGTGGTTTTGTGAATCAACGCCCAAATTTCAGATGACTACTTGACTGGTCCAACCTGTGAAATTTAGCTCAAGACTTCCTACAGCGAATAGGTAATTATTGTTACCAACTTAAACGAATTGAAATGCCCCTACGACAAGCAACCCCTTACCGAATCGAATGCTCTGTCCCTCGCACTCTATAACTATAGGTACATTAAAGGATACAGCATTCCACTCGCTAGCGAGTACAGTAATTGTAACTCATGGTAAGGGAAATGATACCAGCTCGTCAATACCGTCACCCGTCTAGGCCAATATTTTAATGAGACTCGCCTATGACGTCGCGCAAAATCCAATTTGAAGTTCTCCGGAAATAATTACGACTCCAGCTTTTTTTTACCTCCTACATATTTAAAGCATCAACTATCAAACAAAGGCTCTGAACGTGCCAGTAGGTATTTCTAATTAAAACAATAGTAACAAGCTGGCAAAGTAGGTGTTTAACCCTGAGTGACATGAGTTGTGTAGTTCTACTAGCGTTTCAACCACTTTCACTTTCCTGGTGGCATTATCAACCATTTCCCTGTAGGTACGAAAGAACACTTTCGGTTACTATTAAGGAGTCCAGGCATTCTACAAAACATTTACTAAGTGTAGCAAAAGTCCCTTTTTTATGGTTCCGTAGTCAAACTAGGAACCCTTATAGTTTCGACATGTTCGTCCGTCTGTCCGCAGCCTAGCTCAGAGACTCCTAGTACTAGAAAGCTATAATTTAATATGAATATACATATTAGTCACGTCAATAAAGTGGTAACATAAAATCTTGAAAACAAATGTTTATTAGTGTACCTCCGCTACACGTAACGTGGGGATGTTTTTTTTTTCTTGTCAACCCCATAGTGTGTTTTGGGTGTCGTTGGATTGTTTGTGAAAACGATTTTTCGATTAAGGGATCCGTCCCCCCTACAGCCAAAACTACAAATACTACAAAACTGAAGAAAAACTTCAGCGCATATAACGAATTTAAAATAAAAACTATCACGACTAAGTAGACATCATTGGTTTTTACGATACAGGCGATTAAAGTATTTATACCTACTTAAATCATCTAAAACGGTACCAAATGGGTTTAAATTTTACATAGAAAATTAGCTATTACTTGTTTTGTTTGTTTGTAGTGCATAGCCACCTCGGAACCCTACTCTGAGGATGGTCCGACATGCTCTTGCTCGGTTTTTATTTAATAGCACTTTTCCCACCAAGTTTATAATGGCATTTTTTAACTGTCAAACTAAAGCAAAACAGCTTTTGTTAAAGTGATGAAAATCCGTCATTAGCCTATGATTTATAATTACGTTTGATTAAGGTAGTTGTAATTTGTCATTTGTAGTGTGCATTTACCTAAAGCTTAATTAAAATAAAATAAATGAATAGACTATTCCAACACAAAGCGTAACCCGAATATTTCTCCACCGCAAAGACATAATCATTTGTATAAATGCTTGTACGTGTTGTTCCCTTGGAGTTAACTCCTCAGAAGCTCTCCTTGGCAATACTTTGTCATAAAATTAATTACTATTAATTGAACTATGTATTTTTTGTAATTACTTAACTCGTATTTATGTACAACAAAAGCAAGTTTTATTTAATACCGAATAGATGAAAATCTCGAAAAATTATACAGTGTTGGAAATTATGTATATTTTGCAGGCACAATAGATGAATTACTCTAACGCTTATGATTGTTTTAAAAAAAAGAATAAAAACCGTTACAGGGTAAAGTTTGTATCTAGTTCAGAATCCGACTCCCACTTGACCGGTTTTTCTCATTAACGCGTCCCGTTGGCACCGCTGAGAAAGATGACACAGCACCTTTAGAACTTTACTTGGCCAATTTGGCCACTATCGTGTACACGATTGTGTATCACATTATCGTCCAACGGACTGTAATAATGTACTGATTAATTATTGATTATCTCACTAAATCGAATTTTAAAGATTATTCGACAATTATCGAAGTGATAAGGCGAACTACTTCAATCTCCAGACTGCATTATTATTCGTTAAATATTTGGTTTAACGAGCCCGAAAAGTAGTTAGGATGGTGAAAAAAACCGTTATAATTTCGGTAGTAGCTGCGCTAGTAATAGCCGGTGGGTTAGGAGTTCTCATCTGGTGGCTGGTGGCAGGGCGGGATCCCTTCACGACCGTGCGTAAGTACAATTTCAGCAATAGGAGACTCGTCGACCGATGAAGCGATTAGCTACTTATAAACTATTTTCTCGCTCAAGAAACGAACTCACGTGTCAATAAAAGAGACGCATATATTAACAGATGATCGCTGGCTCTACTCGCTTCTCGCTCAAGTGCCATAACCTGATTGGTAACTTTTTCTTTACACTCAAACATTTATGTAAAGTTGACTAAAAGATTGTTGTTAAGTGCTTTACTTATAGGTAGGTACAGTGATTGGGCTTCATCGTTAGTATTATAATTATATTATGCTGTATTATAATGTATTCTTTGATTCTATGCTGTGGTGTACGGTGTACTGAGTTACGGAAGTGTTAGCTTCCAGCTGGACCTCTTGTTACGCATTCGGATGTAAAATAAACGTAATTGTTCGAGAGTGATCTTGTTTTTAGAGTTGTTGGAAATTCTGTAGCTCTGCCTACCCCACTCTGGGAATGAAGGCGTGAGTTTATGTGTGTATGTATGTATGATCTTGCGATCGAGCTCGTGCTGGTAACTACTTCCAGCAATACAATAAGTAACTGATTGACCGAAGGCGTAGTAGTTTTCAAACTACATACAGTAGGTACGTACTGCTTCAAGTACCGTACATAAAAATCAAGAAAATGATGATATTTAAGATTGGTGATACATTCAATAACACAGTTAAGTCAAATTTTCATAATGTGACAATTACTGGTTTCTCCGTATTTAAGGAAAAATAAAAAATATTGTGATAAAAAAATACAGAGGAGTTTTGTGAAGCCTATTAAAAAACATTCTCATAATACGAGTACGTTAATAAACAAATGAAGAGCTCCGAAACTTAACAATTTATTATTCAACGTTAAGACGACAAAATTACTTTTTAAGATAATATCTAGAGAAACGTTCTCAAACGTAAATCTATTTTCGTGAATGTCCCTTTCTCGAGAATTCTTGCGAACGCTTCTTTTGTAAGGAGAATTTCGAAAGTTCGCGAGAATTCTCGAGAACGGCACTTCACTAACTGTACCTACTAAAGACCTAAATGGTGACAGGGCTCAACGGCGCCGCTATTGGCGACGTAGAGAGCACGGCAGCACTGACCAGGGTACGCGGCAGCGGCGACATATTCTGGTGGTTCTTCCCGGCGCTTGCCGCACCGCGCGCGCGCCCGCTGGTGCTGTGGCTCGATGGAGCCGCGGGCACGCCGCCCAGCCTGCTCGCCAACTTCGGCATGTTCGGCCCTTATGACATCAATCTGAACAAACGTAACGACTCCTGGGTGAGAAGTGCACTAACTAGCTGCTTAATTCTGGGTACCTAGTACTTAATTCTTAATAATAAAGGATATGTACTGTACATAAACCAAACGGAGTATACTAGCCTTAAATCCTTTTTCAATTGATCTTCTGGATATTTATACCCTTTTTACTAGACCTCGGAATTTAGGACTACGTCAGTTTATTTTAAATATTTATTTGTAAGCGAGTGGAGCTGTAGCGCACTGTACAGGGCGTCCCACGGCTATGCCACATGGAAGGAAAGTACCTTGAATATTGTAGATGGAACATTTTTGTGAAAGAAGTCATTATTTGAATTTAATAAACAATTTAAACTGCATTCATAGATATTTAAATAATTACTTGGTCGAATCGGGAATCGAACCCGTTACACGAGAAAAATAATTACCCTGTAGCTTTATCATACCGATCGAAAGGCTTCATCATAAGGATTATTTTTTGCTAAATAACATAGTGTCAGAAATAAAAGGAAGACCATGAATTTTAACATTTTTAATAAAAAAATAATCAATTAATCAAATGCTCAAAATTAGATTATTTCGCTCCCTGTCGATTTTTTGATCTTGTTGTGGTGGATATTTAGAATGTGGTAAGCGATGATCGAAACGTCCCAAATTTAGCAGATTATCCACCAACCGTTTCATAATAAATCGAGATGGTGTATTTCTATCAGGATATCTTTCGCGGTGCCATTGTAAGGCTAATGTTATGATTTTGTGGTATAAAAAGTATGCTTCGATTAAATCAACATTATTTTAATACGCCGTGGTTATGTAAACAAATCACAACACAATGCAAAAATCGCACAATGAAAATCACAGAAACAAAAGAATAAAAGTTTGAAAATGGAACACATTTATGAATTATTTCTTTATAATCAGCCAGCCGAATTGCGATGGACAATAGTACATTATTGCCTAGGCACGGAAGTAGGCAATTGCGGGGCGAGGATTGGTTTAAACGGACGAGCTTGCGAGTC
Source organism: Acleris sparsana (assembly GCA_923062465.1). Classification (NCBI taxonomy): domain Eukaryota; kingdom Metazoa; phylum Arthropoda; class Insecta; order Lepidoptera; family Tortricidae; genus Acleris; species Acleris sparsana. Next base: position 4,155,453 of record OV281292.1, read on the forward strand.
CGTTTAAAAATACGAGGCCCGCAATTGCCGTTCCTGCCGAGGCATATATAGTGCTTTTCTCAAAAATCGCAAGAATAAAATTATGTTGGAGTAAAGTACTTTATTAAGGAAAGAAATACCACACAATCTATACAGACAATATTATTACCTACTCTTTACCGTCTTTTGTTTATGACAAGGAGAAACGCAAGCTTTTTTTTTAAAACTACTCAAGCTATTCGAGATACAGATAAAAAAGTTATATTCCGAACAAAATTTGGATGTAATAAGACTTGTGCCCTCATTTTATTAAGGCCGTTTTCACTTTTTAAAAAGTTAGATACTAGATGGTAATGAAATTTGTATGCAACATTGCGTGCTTGTGTAGCGAGCACGCAATGTTTTTTTTTTTTAATTTGAGATCTGTCAGTAAACTATGTACTTCGCATCCCAATATATAGATAGTAATGTCAACTTTTCCTGTCATTTTTGAGAAAAATAATTTAAAATTCATGGTCTTCCTTTTATTACTGACACTATGTTATTTAGCAAATACGAGTAGTAATCTTTATGATGAATCCTTTCGATCGGTATGATAAAGCTACAGGGTAATTATTATTCTCGTGTAACGGGTTGGATTCCCGGTTCAACCATGTATTTATTTAAATATCTATGAATGCAGTTTAAATTGTTTTTTTAAATTCAAATAATGACTTCTTTCAGTAAAATGTTCCATCTACAATATTCAAGGTAGTTTCCTTCCATGTGGCATAGCCGTGGGACGCCCTGTATAGTACTAAGTTCAATTTGAAACCTTTGTTCCGCGCGGCCACTGTGTACCTATCCTATTAAAAACACTATAAACTTTACATATATCGTTGCCTAGTACCCATAGTACAAGCCTAGAGCTTAGTTTGAGACTAGGTCAATTAGTGTGTCATCGTCCCCTGATATTATTATTAATGTTACGGTTCCCTTGCGTTTCAAAATCCAGGTGGATCAGTACAACCTGCTGTTCGTGGACGCGCCGCTCGGCACCGGGTTCAGCGAGGCGCGGTCGGACGGGGCAATCCCGGACAATGTTCAAGACAACGGTAAATAGTACTTCTCACTTAATACGAAACCTTTTTCGTTCGGCGTACTCGCTTTTCACATACACGTTAACTTTTTAATATAAAAAAATCAATTATATATAATTTATGGTTAACTAACCTCACATGGAGGACAACTCATCATCATCATGATATCAGCCGAAAGACGTCCACCGCTAGACATAGCCCTTCCCTAAGGATCTCCACGACGGCCGCTTTTGTGCAACTCGCATTCATCGGCCTCCCGCGATCTTAACCAGATCGTCGGTCCACCAGGAGCACAACTACCTACACTTAATATTAGAAATAGTAAACTTAAATGAAACTTTTCATACATTTTTCATTATTTTTCGGTCTTAAACGGGAATCGATCGGGGAAAATTATCCCATAATTATCATATTGTTGTTGCTGAAGATTTAAGTATTAATTTTACAATACAATTGCAATATTATGGTTTAAAATTAAGTGGAAAACAGGCTATGGTAGGTGGTTCCATAAGACGAAGTTGTTAATGCTGTTATCCTCGTTGCGATATCGTTCTCTCCTAACGTTTGTATTGTACAGTACCCTAACGAAAATGTTTAGCACTTTAGTGCGTTGTCATAGTAAACTTAGAACAGAACATCAAATGGCTCACATGACACTGACAACGGCATTCAGAATGACAAGGTTCTAAGTATGCAACAACATTCTGGGTGACTATACATACCTACTACCTACACTATTCTGCAGGCTATTAGGTACTGATGAACGTCCATAACATAAGCGGCATCAATCTCGTGCAAGGATTGACATATGTTGACTTTCATTATTTAAAAAAAAAAACGGCGGCAGTCAGAGTCAGTATGACGATTAAATATTTCCATAATGATTTTCCATAAACAAGTTTGAAACAGGAACTAGGTAATTGTCTCTCAACTGTATATAAGTACCTAACGTTTAATAAATCTAGGTATATTAGCTTCACTTGTGACTATCTAGCTGACAAAAAATGTTAACAAATCTAGGAAGTCAGTTTTAACTTGTAGTCATCGGAATGACTTGAAATTTTGCATGTTGTATAAAATATTGTGATACCATCGAGCTGGTTTAATGATGGAGACATTAGACATGGAAGGTGGGCAGAAAAGCTCCTTAGTTCCTAGTAGATCCGTGGAGCTTGGATTTGTTTAACTCTTCTTTTAACAGCAAGTTCATCATCAACGTTAGTAGAAAGCTTTATTTAAAAAAAATGCGTATAGTTCATAGATGTTTGATATTGGACCCGATTCTACGTGCACATCGCCTAAATAGCCTAAAACTAAATTGTCTAATTTTGAGACATAGTTTAGACGGCGACTTCAACAGCTACTACCGCGGGGATATGGCGTTTCCACAATGAAGTGATTTCGCCAGTGTCAAGTATATATAAGTATAAATCAATATAGCAATAAAATACAATCCAATCTTCTCCAGGAAGAATGAGGGCACGGTTGTACGGTGATATGTAAGACAGAGGTCAAGATAGTTTTAACCTCTGCATCACTGCGAGTCCACTTGAAACGAGAAGTAAGATGCCAGATACACGAAATAAGTCCAAGTCTTCTATTACTGTGCAACACAAAGGCATAAAAAGCGCAAATCACTATCAGAAAAGAACTTTGAACACAAAAATACAAAACTAAAACAATTTACACATCCGCCATCTTTTAACGTTGCAAATGGCCGCCTTCCAGAATGTCAATGTAAAGTTGGATAGACCGCCTAAAATAAGAAGCGTCAGATTCAAATTAGTGCTGTCATTTGATAATGACAGCTGCTCATAGATTAGCAAAGTGTTTTACCGACACCGAAATAAAATTAGAAAGTTTAGAGGCTACTGTAGAATTGGGTCCAATAAATACAATATTTTTGTTTTAGTTGATCATCTTATGTTTACTTTGGAGTCATTTTACTCAATGCACGAAGGGTACGAAGATACACCCCTTTATATATTTGGACAAGGACACGGATCTCAACTCGCTCTGGCGCTCGCTATCCGTTTGTTGGAAGAAAATACTAGTGTAAGTTCTTCAATGTCTTTGTATCATTGTAAACTAGGAGGAATTCGTTTTGATGAGTACTAATTATACTTGCAGGATTTTTCTTCCAATTTAGAAGGGGTTGTGATCGGCAACGGTATAGTTTCACCAGCTCTAGCGCTGACGAAACTCAGCTTTTACCTGTGGGAGCTCGGCTACGTGGACGAGATCGGACGCGCCGCCATTGAGACATTCTCAGAGGAAACCAACGATTTAGTCAACAATGGCCAACTAGGAGCAGCTTTTGATCACTTCTTGTCGCTGGGAGATTACACGAACGAGATCACCGGCGCAGGGGCCGTCAATTTGGGGCATATTGTTGAAAAACTACCACGTGACGCCCAGCAAGGTTGGGTTTCATTAGACTAGTCATTGTGTGCATTTTGCAGTCAAATATCAATCAATAACTATGTACTCGTACATACAAATTGCGCTGGCATCATTCGCGGGTTATTTGCTCATGGTTGACTATGTCAAAATAACTAGCGACCGGACCTTGCTTCGCTTCGGTTTGTGTAAGTTTTCTGTTCCCCCCATAGATAATCCAAAAATGATTGTATTTACTTTTTAAACTTCCTCTTGAATCAATCTATCTATTGATGAATATCGAATTAAATTCGTACCTAGTTTGAAAGATCTAAGCTTTCATACAGAGGAACAGTCTCACAGTCGGCTGGAACTGACTTTGTTTTATACTATGTAAAGAAGCCTCATTTTTAGGGTACCGTACCCAAAGGGTAAAAACGGTACCCTGTTACTAAGACTCCACTGTCTGCCTGTCTGTCACCACACCAGGCTATATCTCATGAACCGTGACAGCCAGACGGTTGAAATTTTCACAGATGATGTATTTCTGTAGCTGCTATAACACCAAATACTAAAAACAGAATAAGATAAATATTTAAGTGGGGCTCCCATACAACAAACGTGATGACGTGACTTGGTTGATGTTCTGTTCCAGGCTATTTTGGTCAACAGGGGTATCTTGACAGAGCGCTCGGGGTGGACACGGCCCGGTTCATGTCCGAGACCGTAGCCCCCGCGCTTGGGTTCGACAACTCCTTTAACGCGCGCCAAAGCGCCGCTCTTCGTGCATTCAGAAGCTCTTTCATGGAGCCGGATACTAGCAAAAGTATTATTCTTATTCTACATACACATATCTTTGTACGAACTTTAGACAGCCAGAAAAGTAGTATTTTCAGGGGAATTAGGCCACAAGTATTAATAAAAAAACAAAAAACCGCCTTCAAAAATGCAAAAAATAACTTCTTATAAAATGATAGGTACCTATAGGTAGGTCAGTCCAACTGTATTCGGCTTTTGGTTTAAAATATTGTGGGACGCCGACTTCAGTTGGACTGACCTACCTATAGGTACCTATCATTTTATAAGAAGTTATTTTTTGCATTTTTGAAGGCGGTTTTTTGTTTTTTTAAACATTTATTTTATTTAATACTTTTTAGTGATCCTATTTATGCTGTTATGTAGTTCCACTTTTCAATAAATGAGAAACTATAGAAAATTTCGAGCTCGCCGCAAGCAACGCCACTGGAAAGTTACAGTCATATTTCAACAAGTAAATATTCTTCGTTGTAGTCGCTCAACTATCTTAATCGACATATCTTATCGTTATCGCCACCCTTGAAATAGGTACCGTTGAGGAGTTCCGGTGGCCATCTGTGGTCTTCATCATCAGGTCCACTTCACCAAATGATACTTTCTGAATGCAAATGCTAGACTTGTTACTAAAAATACTAAAATCGCTTTATGTTTGCCTACAATATTTGAGGAGTTCTCTCAATTCCTCACTGATCCCCTCATCAGATTCCGATTTGGTGGCAATGGGACCACCTCGGAAGTATACCCTATCAAATCAAAAAAGAATTTTCAAAATCGGACCACAATTGACGGAGTAATCGGTGAACATACACAAAAAAAAAAAAAAAGAAAAATACATACAGTGGAACGTATAACCTCCTCCTTTTTTTGAAGTCGGTTAAAAATAATTAGTATAATTATGGCAACCTAGTGACATCTAGCGACATCTAGCGAGTACTTATAACAGTGGCACCAGAGCATGCGATAAAAGCGGTACGGATACGATGCGCCACTGCGATTCCGTACCGTCCCCGTATTTTAAGCAGCGGTGGGGTCGCACCTTAAATCGAAGTATTAGACTAGCAATAAAAGTTAGAGTAAGACAGCAGTCAATTTCTGCAATTTTTATTGCTAGTCTGTAGTAGTAGTCTCTAGTGAGATTCGAGAATATGTTGCTCGCTCTGAGGTGTTAATGCGTCTCTTACGCTGGCTGGAGAGACCATCACGCTGAAGAAGAAGTTAAATAAAATAAAAACCATTTTTACAGATCGTGTGACGATTTTATTTTTTTGCTTCGTCATCTATAGACAAAATGGGACCTAGCTAGCTACGCACTTAAAGCAAACACAGGCAATTAAGTATTATTACTTAGTCATTAGTTTAACAAGAGGACGATGGCTATAACAACTCCTCGTAACTGTTGTCATTACACACTAATGCAGAAAATGGAATAACAGGTGACTTTAACCTTCATTGTTCTCAGTTGAATACATACTCCAAAATACGGCTGTCAAAGTGGTGATTTACAATGGCAACTTAGACGCAGTGTCCAACACTCCAGGTAGGCCTCTTTTTTTAATAAATATTATTTGGAATAAATTATATGTATATGTATATGTGTGATACAACAACAAAAAAGCCGATAGAGTTGTTGGTAATTCTGTAGCGCTGCCTCCCTGCCTGAGATGAAGGCGTGACGGTATGTATGTATATGTGATATGTAAATTCCTATTCAACATCTTTTGATCATACCGGTTTGGTAAACGTACAGAGATCGTGCGAGATTTAGTTTGCTTGAGGTGGCTCGCGCAATAGTACAGTCGCGTACGTTCTTTTGCTTGAAGACGAACTACTGTCGTAATTATACTGTGCTGTTAGTTCCTAGTTAAAAGCATCGATGTAGAAAAATAATACCTACATCGGCTACATCGATATAATATGTTTTCAATCCACGAAGAGCGCTTCCGCATTGTTCATTCGAGTAGTGACGCGTGGTTAGTTGTGGCTGAGACGGCTGCAGTAACCATGGCTAAGTTAGTGCCCCCTATTCATACGAAGAGGACCTGGGTAAAGTGGAAATTAGACAATAGTTATTGATATTGGAGATTTAAATTTTTAGAGTAACTATTTTAGTAAGTATTAACTCAACAATATAGACTAACGCCCGCACTCAGGGTCAGTTAATGATTCTTTTTAGAGACGATTTTTCACACGCAAGTTTGAAAAAGGAACGAATATTTTTAAAAACTGTAAAACTGGTACGATTTTGAAAAGTGAATCTCATTATCGTCGTTATTATCAAAAAATCGGAAAAAGTTTTGGAAGCTCTATCCGTCTCACTTTTCAGTATCTCTCTAAGCCTGAAAAAATTACTTCAACATGGTCGACGCGCTCACCGTCACCATCATTATGATTTAAGCTGAAATACGTCCACTGCTGGACACAGCCTCCCCAAGGTAATAGAGGTGACTAGAGCCTCTATCCTTTGTGAAGTCTGTAAAATATTGATGGTTTTTGAATAACACAGGTCAGCTGGAGTGGGTGAACTCACTGCAATGGCCGGGCCAACAGGCCTTCCTGAGTAGTCCTCGGCAGACGCTCATCGTCAACCAGCAAGTCCAAGGCTACTTCAGGGAGACGGAACGACTCGCGTTCTATTGGATTAATGCTGCTGGACAATCGGTAAGAGAACTTTTTTTATACGGTTTAGTACCTACATCTCGGAAGTGAATAAGTTGGTAGGTATTAGTCACCCTTAACATGAGTTACAATTACCGTACTCGATAGCGAGGCGAATGCTCTGTCCCTCGCACTCCATAAGAATACTTGCGAGGTCTGCGAGGGACAGAGCATCTGACTTGCTAGCGAGTACGGTAATTGGGATAGACAGATAGATAGGATGAGGTTTTTACATTCTACCGAATTCGAAAGAATAGGCAATTTTAAGTGACCAATTTCATTCATATTGTATTTGACCCAATAATTTTGTTCTAATATCTTTATTTATTTAGCAGACATTTTATGGATGACATGATTATTTTTAACTTGAGTTGGCGTTTTCTAATAAATTACAACAATTAAATGATATCTCAATATAAACAGTGATTTTAATAGTGTAATAAAACATTATTTCAAGCGGTTTTCGCCTAACTCGTAAGTTACACCTAGGAGGGCTTCAAGCCAAAAACGAAAGTCAAACAAAGGTTAAATTAACTTTTGTCGACATATCCGAAATAGATAAATATTTCAAACACTTAATAACGCAGAACGGTTTTAAAACCCTATTCCTCGAAATGGTTTGCGAATTAGAATAATTGTAAAAATATGAACAATCCCAACTGTAACTCATGGTAAGGGTACCCTATTGCCTAAAGCATTCGCAATCGCGATCGTTTTTGTTTTCATACTTGTTATTAACCATCGGCAGTTTGATTTAATACCCGACTGTAAAAAGAAGTTCATGACTAGACGGAGAAGAGAAGAGAAGTTTACAAAGCATCACTGAGTTTCGCGTTTAGTTTCATTCACATTTATTTTTAATTCTTTCGAGTTTTGAAGTCGATTGCGATTGCGAGTAGGTACGTTAGGCAATAGGCCTGCTTATCGGCATTGAAAAAGGGACTAAAATTGCCGAATCTTTTCGTACCATGTCTATACCGAGGTGTTATAACTTTCGCATCTGCTTTTTACGAGTCACAAACATGCGGAACCTGTTATAAGCATTTGTAACGTTACAGTAATTGAATAAGGCTAAATCGTCTTTTTGTGTTTTTTTAGACACTTATTTTTTTTTTCTTTGCCCCGCGGCGTCTTGCACAGCTACTACCGCGGGAATATGGCGTTTCCACAATGAAGTGATTTCGCCAGTGTCAAATGTATATAAATCAATATAGCAATAAAACAATCCATCCAACGTTGCCCACAATCTTCTCTAGGAAGATTGGGGGCAACGTTGTACGGTGATATGTAGGACAGAGGTCAAGATAGTTTTAACCTCTATACCACTGCGAATCCACTTGAAACGAGAAGTAAGATGCCAGATACACGAAATAAGTCCAAGTCTTCTATCACTGTGCAACACAAAGGCATCAAAGTACAAATCACTAATAGAAAAGAACATTGAACACCTAAATACACAAAAATAAAAATTAAAACAAATTAGACATCCGCCATCTTTTGACGATACAAATGGCCCTTGACACTTGTTGTTCGCTTTATTTATACAATCCGACATCCAAAGGTACCTAATAAACCACAGGATCGTTACATAATACGAAATGTGCCCAATTGTCAATTACGAAAAACATCGATCAAAATGGAAAAGCGCCGACCAAAGGGCGCCGAAAGATAGTGGCGCTAGGAAACCACGTGTTTTTTTCATTGTTTCAATGTTTGAAATTGTACGAATTAAACAATATTCGTTATTTTATTACAGGTACCCCTGGACAGCCCCGCGGCTATGAGGCGTGTTCTAGATCGAATTACAGGAAATTGATAACAATAAACAATATTCAACACCAATAGTTATTTGGCTTGTTCATCTCCCATCAATAGAGGCTTCATTTTGCAAAATGTAGCCTCATTTTACAAAATAATGTCGGAGGTCAATTACTTTATGTTCTGGTTTCAGTAATTTGCGGCTTAAGAAGGTGGAGGGCTTAATTTTTTTTAAAGAATATTGGTTGAATTTAGAATTGTTAGCCAAAAATTCTAATAGGTACTTCTAGCAAACAGGCCGGCGCGGCGGCGGCAACAATCTTGGCCAGTCCATATCCTTTTTTTTTTATAGCTTTGTGAAGGCTAACGAGCACACGGGTCACCTGATGGTAAGAGGAAACTGTGACCCATAGACATTCGCATTCACAAGACTGCAAGCCTAAGACTGCAAATGCGTTGCCAACCCTGAGGACTAAGATGGAATGCGTTTATGCTAGTCATTACACCGGCTATCTTATCCCCAAACCAGAACACAACAATGCGAACACTGCTATTTGGCGGTAGGTTAATGGATAAGATGGTGGTAGCCATCCGGTCGGACCCTGCACAAGGTCCTACCACCCACACTGATGTTTTATGACCCCAAACCAGACCATATTTGGCAAATATTTGCGAGCAGTGTTGAAAGATATGTAGATGTTTTAATCATATCTATCTATTTTTATACATTAATAGCAGGTTTTAGAAGCTTTACGTCGCGTTTTGCAGCAAACAACTACAGCATTGCGTTAAAAAGAGCAGTTATTTTTAATTGTGCAGTAATTAAATGCTTTTTATCAAGCATGGTATATCAGACTGCACAACATTAACCTTTTTTACACTAGGAGAAATGACCTAAAACAGTTTTTTAGATCCGTGACTATATAGAAGGCAATTAACATCGAGTGGCCGTTTTCTAATCATGTCTTTTTGCACCACAGGTTTGAACTGGTTTAAAGCCTTGGTCAAACACACGGCGCGACGCAGCGCCGCGTCCGCGCCGCGCGACCGCGGCGGCTTTAAATACATGCTAACAGGTTAGCGACGTCAAACATGGGCGCGATGCCGGCGGGACGCAGTCTGTTTGACGTCGCTAACCTGTTAGCATGTATTTAAAGCCGCCGCGGTCGCGCGGCGCGGACGCGGCGCTGCGTCGCGCCGTGTGTTTGGCCAAGGCTTAACTAGGCGTACATAGCTAAAAAGCGCCCATATCATGTAATGACATGGTGTCGCACTTTTTTTGGCCTTAACTCAAAATTACATAGGTAGATACCCTCTTACATTTAACTGCCTTTTAGCTTGATGGCAATATGACTTCATACTCGCAGTACCTGGTTCACGGTTTTTTCATAGTGATATTCGCGGCCTCTTTGACGCGGAACAAAAAACAACAAAAAACGGAAACAAAACGCGAAACCTCGAAGTATATATGCGAAACAGCTTCATACCGCTTCGCGCCGTTCCAGCGAGGAACACGACTCTGATTGACTTTTTTTTAATTTTATTTAGATAAAATAACAATCCTAATTTTTATTTAATATTTAATCGATAAATGTTTTGAACAACTTTTGACGTCAAATACTTCTCTGTGCGTTCGAGGCTTTCGCACGCAATCCGCGGGCTAAATGTCTACTACAGCTGTCTCGACGGGGGCTTTATAATCTGTGGTTTGACTTGAATTTTGACAAAGAAATGGCTAAAAATACTTTGTATCCAGACAAAAAACAGATAAATTAATTAATTAATAATATAACATCGAAATACATTCCCTGCCTCATTCATCTAAATGCACTCTGAGCGAATTCAAAAAAGCGACCTTACACGTCCTTAATATGCTTTAATAATTAAGGTGGTTTGGTTGGCCTTTTCTATCGCATTAGGTATTTAACCTGTAATGATAGAATAAGTTGATGATAATAAATAATTAAATATTAAATACCTCATTTATTCTCCTACGCTACTGATTTGTTTTTTGTGGTGACGTCTTGGTAGGTACGTTGGGGGAATAATGAGCTTAAGTTCGTAAGGTATCCTATGTAGGTACAGTTCACTTAATTGAATGATGTTACGAAGCGTGAATATCTACTTGCTTTCTCTGTAAGTAATTTTTACATTCATTGAATAGGTACAGTCAAGGGCATAAATCTATATACGTTCCCAAGACGTCAAAAATATCTACACACCTTTATGCTACTGGCAATAAGGTCCGTGTATACACATATTTCACTAGATAGAAGTATAGATATTAATGCTTTTGACTGCCCCTAATTTCAAAAAAAACAAGAAAAAGCTTTTTGTAGTTGACGGGAAAATATTACATTGGCGTTGAGATCTAACAAGACTTTTCGTCTAAGAAAAATGTCCATCACCTAGTCTTTAGCGATATATAAAACTGGACTGCTAAAAGAACAAAATGCCTAACACCAGTCGTGTTATTAGTCGGTGCAACCGTGGAGAACGACTCGTTGCTTCCTGTTCCCTCCACCACCATTATACACCAGTCCACCACAATTTTAGCAGGGGAGCAAAAGGAATTTGGGAGCCAAAATTTCGGCCTACCTGCAGCACCTCTAAAAGCACTGTTAGATTGTAACATAAAATTTCCTACAGGCGGAGTTGCAAATTAAAGATTTAAAATTTCATGCTGTCTATAATTTCTATTTTATGGTATTTTCAATCTACAAACACGGCGCCCTACTGGTCGATTACTACGCTCGCATTTACAAAATTTGTGAATCGTTAAATTTAGGTAAGATTGGGCGCGTTAAAGGACGATGGGTAAAAATGTCCCCACCCACCAACAGTGATGAAACATGTGCCAGTTTATAGATCTTGGCAATATGATGTATTTTTTCTATGGCGACGATCACCATATGTATGGGGTTTTCTTGAAAAATCATAATCTTATCGTATGGAACTATGGAATTTGTTTGAAAATGAACACGTATGTAGATGATTTGCCTTGCCTGGCCCTTTGTTTCTTTGTTTTCAAGGCGCGTCTTTGTTGATTGGAAGCACTATAATAGTTCCGCAAAATTATGCGTTGTTATTTTATGGAGTTTGTTTTACTGCGACTAGTGTTGAAAGTGCATAAGTTGTTTTTATGTTACCACTCGGCATATTCATAAACAGTGAAACATTCTTCATCTTACAGAAGAAAAAAACAGGTCTTCATAACTTTGGAAGTTCGTTCTCGAATTCAACGAATGTAACTAACTCGTGCTTATCAACGATGAGTGCGAAGAAGTTCACCTCGTTCAACTCGAGAATGATCTTCAGTCAGACTGACCCTGCCTTCGAAGCTAGCGGTCCCTGGTTCAAATCCCGACATTCCAAATGCATGATACATGAACGTCATTCAAACAATGTAAAAAACAATCGCAATAGGTACGATATATTTATTATTTCAGAGTGTTATAAGCATACCATTGCTTATTACCTAGACCTCAATAAAACACTTCCTGCGTGACCTTTGTTTCTAGACTAGATTCACTTTACACAATCACATTAAATTTGTTGAAAAGGCGGATTCCATACTTGCAATCATGAGTTTCTACAATAAATGTCGATGCCGTCGTTTTGAACCTCTTGGAAAACCTCACCACACAAATTATTAACATTCATCACACAAAACTCATCAAACATAATATTCTCTATATCTCATTAATATAATATTATTTTCATCATTTCATCAAAAGAATTACCTTCAGTTTGTATACAAATACCTTAATAATCTGTGCTTTTGACATGACAACAGCTGGGCCATTTGCAACGTCAAAAGATGGCGGATGTGTAATTTGTTCTAGTTTCTATTTTTGTGTATTTAGGTGTTCAAAGTTCTTTTTTGTTAGTGATTTGTACTTTTAATGCCTTTGTGTTGCACAGTGATAGAAGACTTGGACTTATTTCATGTATTCTGGCATCTTACTTCTCGTTTCAAGTGGACTCGCAGTGGTACAGAGGTTAAAACTATCTTAGCCTCTGTCCTACATATCACCGTAACTGGTTTATTGTTTCGGTTTAAGCTAATGGCCTAGTAGCCAAAGCTTCAATAAAAAAAAAAAAAAAAAATGACAACAGCCGTTTTCGAACGCAGATGTCAGCTAGAGATTTAAATTGTATTTATAAAATAAAATATAGGACAGGTAATAAAATGTTTTATTTAAAACCACAAAAGAGGTTGATATAGCGCAAGTCGGACCGCATTTTAGGGTCAAAATATGAAGGTCATTCTTAATTTTAATTTTAATTTATCGTGACATTATTTTTTTAATGTAACTACGGCGATACATTTGAGAAACCTATTCCTCCAAATGATTTTTAAATTTTCATACATTGTCAAAAATTGGTGTATCTCAATTGGTGTGATATTGCCACATGATATTTATTTTATAAGTAATGTATCTATTTACGAATGAAAGCTCACTCCAGCTTTTGCAGCCGAAAACGCTACAGTTAATCATCACGACATTGCTGTTTTAACACCTAACTCAGTTCACGAAATGTAAACTTCTCCCTTACAATTGGAATAAATACACAAAAACAGAGTAAAAATCGTCCGAAATGCATCCACTGTCAGGTTTGTCTCCCATATTTTTTATTGTGGCAAACTAACTTTACCGCATACGGAAGAAAGGACCTGGTGGAAGTAGGTGTATCTCGTTTATACATGCGTAACGCTTTATAAACGTATCTCTATCTTCCAACCTGGTACTAGATTAATGCCCATTCTGTTCTATTCTTCCTCTACGGATTTTAGTTCATTATCCGCCATTCCTACATATATTTTTAAAATTTTGTGGCATAGGTACTACCGCCATTGCTTCCACCCTGCGGTGTGGTAGTCAACTACTAGATCTTTAGACATACCTTAATAATACCTTAATGAGCATTAACCTGTCTCAGATTGGTCATAATTATAGCACAAGGTCGGTATCTGCGGTCAAATTTGAAGTACCTAGAGTAAATAATTTCTTTGGGGATAGAACTTTAAGGAAACGTTTGCCATATGTGCTGAATAGTTTGCCCGAGGATATCCGACAGGAACCAAATATTCGTAGATTTAAGAGGCTAGTCAAGAAATTTTTATTAGAGTCACTTCCATATTAGACAATTTAGATTTAGACATACTGTAAGATAAAACAGATTTAATTAATGGACACAATCCTGCAGTCAAACTGTTCCAACAGTTTTGCAGGCCATGATATATTATTGTACTATGTTGTTTGTTTTTAATAAATAAATAGGTAATAATAATAAAAATAATAATCTGTGACTACTACTAACGTTATGTCACTTGATTCTTATCTTATCTGTCTTTAGACATAACCTTGTGACTTGTACTCTGTGGTGAAATGTGAATGACAAACGAGGCCATTTGCAACGTCAAAAGATGGCGGATGTGTAATTTGTTCTAATTTTTTTATTTTTGTGTATTTAGGTGTTCAAAGTTCTTTTTTGTTAGTGATTTGTACTTTTAATGCCTTTGTGTTGCACAGTGATAGAAGACTTGGACTTATTTCGTGTATTCTGGCATCTTACTTCTCGTTTCAAGTGGACTCGCAGTGGTACAGAGGTTAAAACTATTTTAGCCTCTGTCCTACATATCATCGTAACTGGTTTATTGTTTCGGTTTAAGCTAATGGCCTAGTAGCCAAAGCTTCAATAATTAAAAAAAAAAAAGAATGACAAACGAAGTTGACAAATGAGACATACCTTAATAATCTGTGGACAAAAGGCAAAACATCCCCTAATCTTGGGATTTTATCATTTTGTTGTGTTTGTTGTCTGAATCGAATTGTTGACATAGGTCTTAATCTTAACTACAAATCTGTAATATTAGGTTTAAAGTACGTGCACAGAAAATGGCCGATATCCGTGATATCTTGGATATTGAACAACCAGCCTCCGAGATAACCCGTGAGAGCATTCTCCACGGTGACAAAATAAAGAGAAAATATGTAACCGCTAAAGCTGTGAAAAGGCCTGAGGGGATGCACAGAGAAGTATTCGCCTTACTTTATAATGACAACAAGGAGCTGCCACCTCTGTTGCCGACTGATACGGGTAAGTTAAACTTTGTTTTGTTTATTTTAGGACACTTTTATTATAACTCCTTTCCTCGTTTAGGGGTCCTAGCATAGTATCAGAATATAACCATAATAACCATAAAGCTTGTAAATAAGATAAGTGTGATATGATTAACATTAGAAAGAAAGAAGAAAGAAAAGAAAGAAAATATGTTTATTTGGCAGGCATTACCCATGATAATAAACTTTATTAAGACAACAAATTACAGAACAATAATAAAAACATGAGTTTTTACTTATGTTTTTATTACATATTTGGAAAAAATTACTTATTCTAAGTTACAATAATATGTACAAATGTCCTCTGGGTCACTGCCATAATAATAATAATATTTTACACCCAAAATCCTCCTTATTTTATCTCTTAACACGTTCATGGACAGTCATACTATCTATAGCCGGTACGATAAACAACTGCTATAGTAAGTAAGCATGTCCATTCAAATGCATCCCATCCCGTCCATGAACGTGTTAACCTTCTAAATTACACATTTGTACATGATTTTACATGAGGTGCAAGAATGTCATTATGTCAGTAGAAACTGGTCCCACAGCCGGGGAGTAAGTGATGAACTATCACTACTAAGAAACAAACAAAAGATAATCACTCCCGTGTAAATAAAAGAGGGATATATACATGTATAGTTCAGCAATTATCTTTTGTTTGCTTCTTGGGTGAGAAAATCACTGATAGTTCATTGCTTACTCGCTGGCGGTGGGACAGTGCCTAAATAAATCCATTCATGTAATTTTTCTATGGCATTCAATCGTTTTACATATTTATTTACTATTTTTTTAGGGAAAGCATATAAACAAACAAAAGCCAGGCTGGGTATGCGTAAGGTGAGAAAATGGACATGGGCACCGTTCACCAACCCTGCACGCAAAGACAATGCAGTGTTTCACCACTGGAAGAGGGCATCTGATGAAACCAAAGAATACCCTTTTGCACAATTCAATAAGGTAATTCAATAATTCCTCTATATCTTACCTTGTTATGCCTTTTAGATACTTAGATCGAACAAGCTACAGCAAAGTATACTATTGGATGAAAACCTTAGAAGCCTAGGATTATAGTTAATATAAACTAGTATTTAGATTTTTATTTTATGATAGATGTTGTTTTCTAATTAAATGTTTTATTTGTCACCTCAGCAAGTTTCCACACCATCATATTCAGAATCTGAATATAACCAATATTTGAAGTCGGAAGATTGGAGTCAGGCTGAAACAGACCACTTAATTGACTTATGTCAACGGTTTGATCTTCGATTCGTTGTGATACAAGATCGATGGGACCGTGCTGCTTTTAGAGACCGCAGCATAGAAGATTTAAAAGAACGCTACTTCAACATTTCTGCTATCTTGGGAAAGGTATTTACATAGTGTTGAAAATTTTGGGTTAGTATCATGTCGTCTAAAACGCAACTGGTCTATGTCAGTAAGCGGTCTAAAAAGGAACTCGTCCTAAACAAGTATCAAGTCATCCAAATGGCAAATGGTCTAATTAGCAAGTGAACTATAATGCAGCTGGTTTAAGTAGCAAGTGGTCTGAAACTAAGCTGGTCTAAATAGCATTAAGTCTAAAATAATTACAAGAGGCAGGTTGCGTTCGTTAGGTAGCTTCAAGTGTCCGAATGGCAAACCGCCCAGAAATAGGAGCCCCGCATAGCGTCAACTTTTTGTATAAGAGAGGCATTTTGAAAATGCATAGGGCAGTTGTGAACTTAAACCACTTGGTATATAAGATCAGCTGCGTTTTAGACCAATTGCTACTTAGACCAGCTACGTTTTAAACCACTTGCTACTTAGACCAGCTGCGTTTTAGACCACTTGCTGCTTAGACCAGCTGTGTTTTAGACCGGGTGATACTAACCCAAAATTTTGTGTAATGATTGTACCTATTCATGTGTACAATGTGTCCCAAGAAATGGCGTCAAGCGAAAGTCTAGAGGTAGACCACCTCTATGATGCCATGCCACTTGAGATGATCTACCTCTGGACTTTTGCTTGACACCATTTCCTGGGACACGTTTTATTACTTCTGTGTCTCATATGACAGGGTGTCCACATTCTGAAAAGTCAGGAAAGCTAAGGGTGGTCAGGGAAAGAACTATTAGGGCACTCGTATGATAGTTGTTTTAAATTCGTAAGTCTATCTACTACGGGATATGTATATTAGTCTTGATATTTATGGGGGAACATGAAAAGTCAGGAAAGCTAAGGGTGGTCAGGGAAAGAACTATTAGGGCACTCTGTATGATAGTTGTTTTAAATTCGTAAGTCTATCTACAATGGGATGATATGTATATATTTAGTCTCGAGATTTATGGGGGAACATGAAATGGTGATGCTGCATATAAGCTATATTTTTTTAGATGAGACTTTATATATATTTCATCCCAGACGGCTTGACGCTGGTACCGTGGGCTAGGGGCAGTAGTCTCCCGTGGGGATGCAACGTGCTTCAGCACTTTCGCTTCCTCGCACCTCAGCCACACGATACGGAGCGCAGGCGCCGCTGCTGAAGGTGATGCAGCAGTGCTGAAACACGCCCACGGAACCAGCGTCAAGCCGTCTGGCCGCTTACCATCCGAACAATTCAGACCCCTGTAGCTCAAACACACAAGACACATTACCTTGAAACAAAGCCCCACAAATGTAACGTTTTT
Source organism: Acleris sparsana (assembly GCA_923062465.1). Lineage (NCBI taxonomy): Eukaryota > Metazoa > Arthropoda > Insecta > Lepidoptera > Tortricidae > Acleris > Acleris sparsana. The sequence goes on from OV281292.1 coordinate 4,172,919, forward strand.
AATGTCTATAAACCAATAGCTTTCCGAATTTAATTCATATCGCCCCTTCTGCTGGTTTAATAAGCTTAATTTTTAAATCTGTACTAAAGTGGACAACATTTGCACCTTTTTGAAAAGTGTATGAGTTGAGAAAGCTATTGTCTTGATTTGTACGTCAAGTGTTTTACATTATTTTTGGAGTAATCCACCACGCTAGTATTTTTTTTAAAGTTATAAAATTAGCCTAGAATTGGGGAAGTTATTTTATTTCAGTAATGACAATGATTTGTATGCCAAGTGTCATACATTTTTGTGTAGTAATGCCCCTCGACTTATTATTTAAGAACCCTTTGTTTCTGCTGAGGGTTTTGGATTTTTGCCAAGTGTTTTAGTTTGAAGCATTTGCTCATTTATAATGCAGATTTAGTTCCCAGAGTGAATATTTTTTGGACGAAAAAACGGAAATTAAAAAAATAATGTAATAAGTAAAAAAACTCGAAAACTGACATTAGTAAATTATTGCAAATCGCACTAGAGTAACCCCTTTTAAGGAAAAAGTTTTTATTCGTTTTATTTCTCTCTCATTGCTGCCATGAAAAAGTAACTACTTAAATTAGTCCTACATTTTTAGAAATAATTTTAACAATTCTTAAAAAATCGAATGTTATAAATTTTTCTTAGGGAAAATATGGTCAGTAATGTTGTATGTTCAGGGAAATTTACAAAAATGGTCAGGGAAAGTCAGGGAAGTTTTTTTAGGATGTAGAGTGGACACCCTGTATGATCATGTTTTATGACAAATACTACTTCAAACTCATGTTTTTAGTTAAAAACAAATCCTTGGTCAAATTCTATAACATCTGGAAATGGTGAGAAGCGAACTTATCATTATGATGCTGAACATGAGAGAAAACGAAAGGAGCAACTGTGCAGATTATTTGACAGGACACAAGAGCAGGTATACCACATTATTATATCTTTTTTTTTTGTTAAAAAACAAATAACACCCTAAGAAACCTATACCTATCACCTAAACGCCTTTCAGATTGACGAGGAGCAAATGTTACTTGTTGAACTTAAAAAAATTGAAGCAAGGAAACGTGAAAGGGAACGTAAAACCCAGGACCTCCAGAAGCTAATATCCAGAGCTGACAGTGGCGGTGTCACTAACACCAACCAAATTGCCCATGTGGAGCCAAGTACTCCCACAAATGCTGCTGCCAATATTGCCCGCAGGCATGACAGAAAGTTACACAAAAAGAAGCTCACGTCACAACAGAGGCCTATTCGGGCTGTGGAATCAGTTGTAAGTAGTCATGTGGAAACTGTTTTACCAAGGAATTTTTGTAAGCAAATCTTTTGCTTTTGTTTAAATTGCAGGGAGTTGCATATGTGTAGGTAACCCGAACTTGTTTTTTGTAAAGGCTGTTGATTGGGCTGGCATTAAATTCCCTGAAGCGCGCGGCACTGGCGTGTGGCTTCGCTCGCAGCGCATGAAGCTACCTACCGGTGTAGGCCAGAGGAAATCTAAGGCCATTGAACAGGAGCTTAGACTTATGGGAATTGGTAAGACTGATTTTCAAGTAATTTATGACAAGCCAAGTCAAGTAGGGATAAGAGGGGTAGTTAATTAAATTGTATCATTGAATAGCAATCGCTCATGTCTACCATTAGTTCCATAGGAACTTTAAAAATGGGATAAAAAGCACCATATTTTCCTAATCCTAATGAGTTAAAAAAAAAGTTGTGTTTTATTAAATCACCATATGATTTGGAACACCACGATTTGCCAGATTGGAAAAAGTTTATAACCCATCCATGTTGATCACTTCGTTGACAATCTGTCCGTTTTTATCAGTATGGTATACAGAATTTATTGACATTTTACTATCTCGCGGGATAGATTATTACGTCAAGTTCACAATTTATCTACAGTTTAGTCTCGCGACCGCGTCCTGTGGATTAAATCGGTTTTTGATAGCGTCCTTGTTTCGTTTTTGTTTGCATAACATTAATCTTTTGAACGCCTTATTGTTGATAACGCTTACACTACCCTTGCAATACGAAACAGTCTCTTTTAATCTTGAACTTGTGACGGCTGTAGCCGTCATGGCATCAGTGGCACGACTTTCAGTTGACGTCTGTGGCGTTTAAACGGTTAATCTTCCTTGGGGTGGTGTATTGAGAAAGGATTTTCCGAAAATCGACCCCCAACAAGAAGAAATAGGGGGATTAGCGGTAAACTAATTCTGCGCGAATGAAGACGCGGGCTTTCTCTAGTATAATTATGCATCTGTTTGCAGACATAGCCCCGACGCCTACAGAGCCGATATGCAAGCACTTCAACGAGCTGCGTTCAGACCTTGCATTGGCCCTGGATCTAAAGAATGCTTTAGTATCTTGTGAATTTGATTTGCAAGCGTTGAGACATCAGTACGAAGCTCTTAACCCTGGCAAGGTATGTATGTGTGTTATTTGTGTAATTCATATCACTCTCGGTATAAAGAGTTCCTTGTTTTCAAAATGAAACCTTATGAAAGAATTTATATACTCTCAGACCCTGGATCATTAGCAATAGCTAAAGTACCTATGCTTAAAATATGCATTATCATTGTCAGTCATTATTAAATTTAAATTACAAAGGATAACACAGAATTTGGGGATGTATAGGGTGTTACTCTATAAAGTGTACATTATGAAAGGGATGAAATTTTAGGCTAATTTAACGGTAAAACGTATTTTTTTAGCCACTGGTTTTTTTTACACAATCTTGAACTTTTTAATAAAGTTTGTGTAGTACACTTACTTGTGACGGTGTAACCTTTGATCTAATTGCCCAAAAAAAATAAAACACATTGACATTAGTTAGGGTTATAATAATTGATAACAATAATAGACCAATTAAAGCAATAACTGAGTAACTGCTTTTTATGTGGAAAATTACTGCAAAAATATTTGTTTTTATAAATTTATTTATATTATAATATATTTTACTTTTTTTTTACGTTTTTAGATCTAAAATTAAACAAGGAATAATAATAAACAACAAAAAATTGTGAAATATCTGCAATTTGAGAAAATGTGTTTTTATGATAATAAAATGTCATTTTTGCAGTGCAAGTTCAAGAATCTGTAAAAAAAGGCTATAAATTTAATATAAATAAAATTAAACATGTTTTATCGATAAATTAACCTAAAATTTCATCCCTTACAATATAATACAGTTTATCAAGTGTACCACCCTGTAGAATAAGGGGTTCGAATAAACATTTTGCATCATACATAACCTGCCTGATAGCCTCTGTGATAATTACCACTAGTTCCTTTATCTTCTTTCAGACATTAAGTATCCCAGCATCAATCTGCAACACCAGCACCGATGGAGAGAGCAAGCCAACCGGAGAGATCATCGATGTAGTGGGCTCTCCAGGCACACCAAATACTTCCATTTAAGATGTTTGAACAATCTGACTGTTGAAATTTTCTGACATAATTAAAATTTAGCTTAGTTTAATTAAGAACCAAACTTCCTATAAACCATTAAATTCATTGGTACATTATTTTATTTACACCCACTTTAATTAAGTATTATTTTAATTTTAATACATTAGGTACAATTTTCTTAATTGAACAAGAGGTGTATTCATGGCCTAGGTGAATTTTATTCAGCAAAACAAAAGTTTAGTTATAAACCTACCAAAAGTGTAATACATAGTTACTATATGTAAACAAACCAAACTAATTGGCTCTGTTGAACAGCCAATCAAAGCTGTTTGGTCGAGCTTTGTTGTCTAAGTGTTCCGCTCCTATTGGCTAACCAACTATGTCACATGGTTTTTTATTTACAGTTATCCAAACGGAGAAGTCAAGTTACACATACAATCTGAAGCAAGCAAAGTCATGAATTTGTAAGATTGGCACCTTATCCCATCTAGTCACATCACTAGTTTATTAGGTCTAAGAAAAAAAAAACAATGTGGTTTAAAATACTTTATTACATTATAAATTAAATAGCACCTTTGGGTGCTCCATATGCATCCGGCATTCTTTCAATAGTATACTTGTGATCAGCTACAAACATTATAGGTACACCTGGTATTTTTCTTATTCTTCTTTTTAAATCTTTGTCATTAGTGGCTACTATGTATGATTTGTGCTGCATCACTCTTTGCACTATGCAGTCATCAGCATAAGTTCCCTTGTGTAGACATGCCAATCTTTCAAATCGGGGATCCTTTACTATCCTTAAAGCTACTCTATACTTGCGGCCAAGTTTTTCCAGTTCTCCTAAAACACAATCTGTTAAGTATGGAATGCATTTAGCATACAAACAGTCCATCATGTTCTGTACGACGTCCAATTTATTCTTTATGGAGAAGTTGATGAAATTTGTATCAATCAGAATATGGTATGGAGGACCTAACTGCGTGTTGTATTGGAAGAACAAAGCTGAGCTCGCCTGAGGTGCTTCTCTTATTTTTAACTTGTTAGGATCCTCAGGTTTTTTCTTTTTAGGAGGAGCTCTTTCACTAGATTTTATTCTGCTGTCACTAGGGCTGATCATTTTCTTCATTTGAGCAAACCGTTTCTCTACAATCTTGCGGGTTTTTCGTTGCTTCCCCTGGAAAAACGAGAACACGTGAGGTTATAGCTAATAGTAACAAACATTTTTTTTAAAGCGTTTACAATGATCTAATAATTTCCTGTCTCACCATTGTATTAGACTGAAGAGTGGTCGGTCGAATTTACAATTTCAGCCGATGAAGTGTATAATATCTTCGGTACAAGTCAGATAATAAAGATGCGAACTTAGGTTATTTCAATTTTAAAACTACTTTAGTTTCGCTTTCGCAGCTGTGCTGTCAGTCAGTCACCACAGACTATAACTGATTAAACCCAAGTTTTGCAACTTTGACTAAAGAAACCAAAAGACCCGAAATACGTACGAAAAAAACGTGCCAGTTTTTGACGTTTATGGTACATAAAATGGCGGTCTTAGTGATGCCCTGGTGGTAGTAATCATGTTTATTGATAAACCAGATTACGTTCTGCATAGAGATATATTAACGATTTAATTACGAATATCTGAATTACGGTTTAAGGCTTAATATTTTTATTTATAATAATATTAATAACAATAATTTATATCGGACGGGATCGTTGTTACATAATAATAATAACAGGCAGGCGTCGAAGTTTCATCGGGTTAGTATCGTCTCGTCTAATACGCAGCTGGTCTAAGCAGCGAGTGGTTTAAAACCGTAAACAGAGCATACTATAGACTAGGCCCGCCCCTATACCTTTGAGACGGAGATAGTATCTATACATATAAGTGTGATATATATGCAATCAATTCTGAGTTGGCAACAATTAGCTTTGTTAAATTTCCCTAATAGCTACTTTTTACCTGACTTCAACAACCGGTTGATTGCGAGTCGGAAATATAATCCTCGTGATTGTGACATTGGTTTTGGAACATAATACACTATAATTTTCATACGGCGTTGCTTGCTGTTTTAAGTCACATTAACAACCACCTAACCTCCAAATGTGTGTACGTATTTGAATATCGAAAGTTACAATATCGAACTGACAAAACATCTACAGTACTTATTTTTTTTTTATACTCGAAGGACCAAAATGTGATAGTTCCCATCTTGATTATTTCGTTATTTTGATATTATTTGACAAAAACTCGTGAGATGAGAACTCGTGTAATAATTAAGTAATTAGTAATATTAGGGTAAGTTTTATTGAGAAAAATACCTACACTTAAACCAAAATGAAGTACCTAATCACAGCAAATGTGCGCCGCAGTAAGATCTGGCCAATTTTCAGTCAATGTAGCAGAATTATCTTCAGTGGCATGTGGCTGCAAATAAAATCACAGAATTATCCTCAATAATATATTATCTAAGAAATTAAAACATTGTAAGTCCGAAAATGTTAATTAATGTCCATAACGGCGTTTTTTTTTATTTTTTTGACACAAGAAATGGACTGGGATTACAAAACCGTTTATTTCATCTCAATAAACGTCATATGAGGCGAGATATTTCAGTTTGTTCCGATAGGAATCCAAAGGATGCCGCTTTTTTTTAAATGTTTATTGTGGATAAAATTGCATCTAGATACATTCCTATTCGTTTGTTTATTTAAAACCGCGTCCGCTGCACCGTGTTTTCAATGATTTTAAACATCTAACATGTTTTTCGAACAGAAAAGAGGCGATGCCGAAATGTTTTTTGTTTAAAAACACAGAAACATGTTTTCCGTCACGGATGGAAAACATTCCTCGCGTTTGTCTGCGGGGGATGGGGTCTTGTTTTGAGTTAGAGTGAAGAACTGTCAAATAGGGCATTAATTACTTAATTTATATTTATTTGCAATTGAGTGGAATAAAGAAAAGACGCTGTATTTTATTTAATTGGTAAAAGAGTGGCCCACAATTTGACAAATTGTACTGGGATAAGAGCTGTCAAAATAAAAGTGAAATGTTATGACACACAATACATTGTTCACTCCAATCACTCCAAAGACGCAATGGACGTGCCGTTGTACCTAAACATGTTTTTTAAAATATATTGCTAACATGTTTTGTTAGTTTTTTGGTGAAGCGGACACGCCTTTATCCAGTAATACACTGTATTTGTATGCATGTCCCCCCTATTGACTCCAAAAAGGCTGGACCGATTTTGATAAACTTTACGGGCAATCTTCGGATACCACAGTAAGTGATCCTGTGAAGTTTTGGTAGCGATCGGATATTATTATTATTATTTTAGACAGGCAGTTGACACTTATACTTGTGTGATGAGCGCGAATATTTGTTCCTGAGTCATGGATGTTTTCTATGTATTTAAGTATATATTTCTCTATATAAGTATTTATATCGTTGTCTAGTACCCATAGCACAAGCCTAGAGCTTAGTTTGGGACTAGGTGAATTGGTGTGACATTGTCCCCTGATATTTATTATTTATTATTATTTACTTATACGTCTGGTCACCAAACCGCAAACAAACACAAAACACTTGAAACATACCGGTGCAATGTTAAACTTCTTTGATTTCCACTTTTTCTTGCGCCACATTCTATTACCTACACTGCATACATACATAGGTACATACATACCTTCATGCCTGTCTCCCAAAGGGGTAGGCAGAGCAGAGACTACGGAACGCCAGGTGCACCGGTCCAAACGTATTATAACCTTCGCTTCCTCTACCTTCATCAATCTCTTCATGCACGTACGTCGGTTTCGGGTGCTTTTGATTTGGCCCTTAATTAGCACATCGCGACTCTGATCACCGTACGTCCGTCTAGGACGGCCCCTACCGACATCTCCACTCACTCTCGCTCGCCATATCTCTTTCGTCCATCCTTTCTAAATGACCAAACCATCTTAACAAACCCCTTTCGAACCTGGGCAAAACTACATCTTAAACACTACATCTTGTCATTATAAATAAAATGTTCCTCACACTTGGTGTAGTTTAATGTTATAATGTCGTAAAACTTGTAAAGAAACTCAAGTTATTTTATAATTTAATAGATAAACACAACGCATTGACAACTCACGTAATGTCAAACGGCGTTACACAGTATGGCTGACCTACCAAGGCCCTGCCGCATTAGGTATATTTTAGCTTCCGACAAAAGTATGGTGATCCTTTTACTTACGAGAATACAGAAGGTTAGTTAAGTAAGTAAGGTTAGTTAGAAAGAGATAAGGATATGTATATTTATTTGTATTTGAATATATATATGTTACGGATACGTTATGATAAAATATCAATATACAGGTGTAATCGTTAAGTGTGTCCAGGCGATTATTCCGTAAATATAACAGATATCAGAAAAATTTAACTGATATCGAAAGTACGTCACCCAATGAGTAAAATGACATCAATAACCTTTTTTAAATATAAGTAGTAATATTACAAATATTAAGTTTAAACGCTAATACACTACACCCGAAGTATAGTTTGCGTTAAAATACACTAAAACGTAATTATGGAAGGAAAACTAGAAAAAGCCATAGAAGATTCCATATCTTCGTCCATGGGGTTTGTGGAAAAAACTTTGAAGCCAAAAGTTGTAGCAAATTTTGTACTCTACAATATTGCCCAACCATGATTAGCACTAGAATGAACTCCAACCAAAAATTTGGTATGGGCTGCACCTTTTCCGGTATAACATACTTCCGGTTCAAATTATGGAATGGCGACAGGCAGATAAGTATAATATTCTGCAGGTTCAAAACCCTCTGATAACGTTGTCATCCCAACTGTTAAATGATTTGCTGCTTGCAGTCTATTTCTTCAAAAATGGTATTAAGCGGTAAATACAAACTTCACAACAAAATACTTTTTTACCAACATAACAAATCAAACAATTCAAAGTTTTTGTTTAAAATTTTGACATAAGTGTATCACTGCCAACTTTAGAAAACGTTTTTTTAAATATAAAACCGGGCCGAAACGTCAATTTAAAAAAAAATTAACTATAGACACATACTTATTTTTTTATATGTTTCCCGCTCGTTTGTTCTGTGCTTCGTTCGTATTACTTAGGAACCTATACACCGTGTTTTTTTTGATTTACGATAACTTCGGCATATTACTAGGTATATCTATAGAAACTTATTGGTAGATTAGATTTTTAAATATTGCAAAAAAAAATTTTTTTTCAGTTTAGAACAAAATAATGAAATCTTTTATCTTTGGTCATTCTAAAAGGGCCTTTAGAGTTACCTAGCTAATAATCAGTGTCAAATACGTCTATGTTGGCGTGACATACACACACAAGTAAAGATAACACTTGACAGGTACAAGTCACTTTAGATTGACGCGTATACAAACCTAACAATTGGAAACTCTTTACTCATACGTATTAAAAGAAAATTGTTGTTATCAATTAAGAGCCTTTTACACTAGTTTAACGTGATTAACTGATTAAATTTAAAAATTAAATATCTTTAAAACCGTTAGACTTATCATTTGTCTGCCTTCGGGAAATTAACTTTGTTTGACCTAAAGAACGTTCCCTTAAAGTTATCGTAAATCAAAAAAAACACGGTGTATTATTGTCAAATATTATTGCGTTTAATTAAATTTTGCATTTTATTTGAAACCTTGTCGTAGAAAAAGTATTGTACGTAACGGTGTAAAACTAAGACAAAAAACACTCGTGGCGTCTTCCTTTACGATGTTCGCCGTCAGTTCACATCGTAACACGCCTTAGAGAATATATTACCTGGAGCCGCCTTATAGGTCATATTCGAGTACAATCATGTCTGCCGAGATTTGCGGGGGGTGAAGAAATAACACATGCAAAAGATTACTTACAAATGCAAAAACTATCTGTGTCATTACACACGAATACTTTGATAAAAATCTAACACATATATACATTTTAATGCACACAAACATATCACACATGTAAAGACTTTGTATAAACGCAGTTTAAGAATACGTAAATGCGAATGTAAGCAGCATAACCTACGGTGCGAGGATTAGGTCGATAGCTAATATCGATATTTTTACTGACATTTGCACAAGCATACAATTTTAGTACCTATAAACTATTACGAGCATCGTAATATGATATTATTGGTTAATGAAATAGTTAATAAAAATAACGCAAAAGTTGGATGTTTTTTATTTATCTTTGTTAACAATTTTATACTTACATATATGTAGACCCGGTTTTGTAAGGACCCGCTGATAAATATGTCAACCCAAAGCTTCACTTTGTAGGTATAATGACCTAAATTCTATCTAGCGGTTTCTTTATAAAGCCTACCTCCATTAGTAGTTTTTGCTCCGAACTCACTGACTACTCATAAGCCTCTGTGACTTTTGTAGTCTTTCATTAAAAACTCTGCGATACTTTTTTTTAAAACGTGGAACTTTAATAAATAAAAAAATAAAAAATATAAAGTAGCGAGTATTATAATTATTTACAGTAGAACCCGATTTATAGCATGTTCATATAGGTAGGTACCTCAAATTGTTAATTCCTTGTTCTTCTATTCGCGTTCACCTACTTATACGCTTTTTGCCGAAAATTTCTTAACGTGTTTTTGCTCTGGTCCATATTTTTTTCAATTCCGGGTCTTTAGGAAAACTGTAAAATATACACTTAGTATTTATACTAATTATGGAATTTACAATTACAATTTATAAATTGTATTCAGTAGGTAATTTCCAGGTCCTTAGTAAATCTTCCTTATTGTCGATAATTATTTATTTAATCGAGACTATCCTCATCACTATAACCGAGTCTCGGGGGGAGTGCACCGACGTCATAATTTTGATGAAAACAATTATTTAGCTTATTAGTATTATCGACTTTATTTCAAAAACTGTTAAGTCATTTCTTACAAAGCATTAAAACCGAGTCTCGTGAGGAGTACGTACTAATCCAAGTAACAATTAGAATCGATTGCATATAATCGTTAAATTTGACGGGCGATGAAAATATTTTTATAAAAAATATTAATTTATTATAAAATTACTTACAAATGAAATGTTGTACCATCTTTTTCGAAGCTTGAAGTCGTTGATCGTTTTTTACACGAAGTTACAGCGCATGCAGGCATTTTTCCAATGAGTGTTCTCTGGCTAGCGGCGATTTTGTGAATGACCAATAATCGATTTTGAAATAGGTTTTGTATAACTTTTTGCACATTGTGCAGGTTTTTCGACAGAGGGGTAATGAATGAATGGCGGCTCCAGGTAATATATTCTCTAAGTAACACGCGCTACTCGCCTTTTTTGTTGTAAGAGACAACTGTTGCATAAACCTAATTTAACGATAATTAAATAAAGCGTTTTGATAACGATACTTTTCATAGCGTTATGAAGTCCCAAGTATGGCTAATCTGTGGTGTGACCTATTTGCCTGACACTTCAAGACTTCGCTGGACTCTTTGACACTTTGATTTGATAGTTGATGTTGACAGATTTTACTTCGATCGCAGGCACGAGAAAATAATTACCTACAAAACATGACTGGGACAATGAGCGCGATTGAGCTACTAAGGTTAGGAGACTTCGGCAGAAAAAAACCTTTTCTGAACCAATATTGGCCACAAATTTTAGGCGTCAGCTTTGGCATAGGAACTGGAATCTTCGTTAATTTTGGCACAAGACGTCCCGTTTTCAGCGGTAATTACATAATAACTTTTGCTGATTAAAGCGCGTAGACACCATGTCAGCTGATATTACTTCTCACGCATCGTTCGATTTCAGGAATCCAAAAGCATATATTGGGTGTAGTTGGGTGGACGACTGTATTTACTTTACTCCAGAATCGTCGTGACGCCTATTTCGCTGAAAGGGATGCAGTGTACAGACATTACATCCAGCTCCATCCTGAAGACTTCCCAATACCAGGTTGGTATCAGATATTTTATCAAAACATGTAGTGATAGAATAATCCGTCTAATATGGTTAATTAAGCAATTGTGTTATGTTCACATCAATATATTTTCAAAGGATTTACAACACAATAATTGTCAAATCTAGCTTATTTTCGGTTAAAAAAAGTTGTTGTTCAGGAATGGCCTTTGTCCAGCAGTGACACATTTTGTTTACAAACAGATACCTATAAACAGTACTTGAAATCATACATTTATTAACAACTTTTGTGCGGAAGGTGAAAAAAATACAGAGTTCTATTCTCTTCAAAATATGATATATTCCAAAAAAAAAAAACTAATTTCATGATCCTCTTGAGCAGGCAAATAATATCAAAGAGGACTAGGCAAAATTAAATTTAATTATTCTTCTGCTTGATGCTTTAAAAAATGAGAATGCAGGCGTAATTGACAGTTTATGCTAAATCAATCCAGCCAGACAAAAAACTAAGAAGTAATCTTCTTATTCGATTTAGTGCAGAGTGATATATTGCAGGGTGAATATAGGTAAATAAGGACAAATAAAGCTAATACTGTAAAAAATACTTGAGTAAAAGAAATCTCTTTTTTTGTTAAAAGTGTTTTTTATGGAACTATAGAAAGTATTATTCAGTTTAGATTTCACCTGCTATACATAGCACAATTTGGAGCGCTTTTTAAAGGTATATTGTAAATCCCTATTTATAATTATCCTATTTTACTATAAAGACCAATTACCGTTGCGCTGAATATTATAAAAGTAATTTATTTGTTACAGAAAAGGTGAAAATAGGAGAAAAGTTCGAGCCTTGGTTTCCGATTCGTTAAAAATGATAGTAAATGTAATAACAAATTAATTGAAACTAGTGAAAATAAAACATTGTTAAATTAAACAATTGTTTTTGCGAATATGATATGCCTGGTCCGTAATTCTAAACAAAGATGAATCATATGCGGATAGATCATTCTCATAAATAATTTATGGATGAATGGAATAAATTAACACAGTAAGATGATGTTTTTTTTGCATGGGTGGATAAATGTGGTATTATTCATTATTAGAATAGTTATTTTCCCATCTGACATAACAAACAAGTGACTAAGTTAGGTAAATGTAGGATGATCCCTATGACAACTGTATTTTGAAACATTATCCCTACTCGCAAGCAAGGCATAATTATAATATACGAAGAGGTGCTTCAGCATTTAAAACCATCATCGCCATCTCAAAGTTATAGGTAAGTTTAGTAGTAAGAATCCTTGGAAAAAGACACAATTTTACATTTCCGCTACTGTGCTTTAAAAACCTCCAAGGAAAAGTATCTTCCTTTTTACTACTTTTCTTTTTACTCGGCCGTAAACATTTCATATTTTTTATAAAATTAACCCAACCTAACCTACGGTTATAAGGTTCTACACAATGGTACTGAAAGAAATCCTGAAAAAAAAAGTGGGTTGGCGAATGAAACAGTTGGGAAATGATACATTCGGCCAAACATATCTCTGCCAAAAGGCAGGATAGTGTATTAATAGCTACCAGAAAACTTAAATTGCAATTTTACAAACAAAACAAATTCGGGCCACTTTCTTGGAAATAAAAAAAAGGTCAATTATTGTGTAACATTTATTATTTATTGTGTCTTCATAGTGTTTGAAGATAAATAATAGTCCAGTCTGTAGCGACACAGATTTTTTTTGGTGTTAGGGCACGGAGTTCTTACAAAAAATCAAATTCTTGACCTTAAGGGGGAAGGCGTGAGCACCTTCAAATCAAGATGGCCATCTTGATTTGAAGGTGCCAAAATTGGATTTTTGTTAAGACCAATTAACCAATTAACAATAAAAAACTAAAACAATGATATGCTACACCTTTTGTAAAGCAGAAACCCCTACAGACTGAACTGTAAGTTAATTATTAACCATTAAATAATATTAAAATTAATAGAAAACCCCAATAATCTATGAATTAGGGAGATAGCACCAGTGTTGGAGACTATTAAGCTGGCAGGCACCAATAATGGACACTTCTAAAATGATAGTCATAAATTGCTTGTTGCAAAACAAATGACTAACCCTTATGTTCTTAAAATAAGAATCAGGCGTCCATCATTGATCTTTTTCCATTAGGATTCAAAAACGGATGTCAAACATATTGTCTTCAGCGGAATCACTCTAAACCAAAATAAAAACTATGTCTGAACTGTAACTCGCAATTATATCACACACAATCCTTATGACGATGCAAGTAATGGTGTGCTAATGCAGTAATGTACTCGAACACTTCCCCGCAAATGGTGCACGTGTGCGGGTCAAGCTTATTGTACTGTTGGAACGCCTTCCCCTGATACAACGAGCACTGGCTGTGTGTCGGCACTGCTGACTGCTTCACGCCGCCCGAGTGCATATCTATTTCTTTGGCAACCAAATTTATGCTTTTATGTTTCTTGTCAACTAAGAGGTCATCTGGTTCTTTGGCAGTTAAGGCGACTTCTTTTCCTACGTCAATACCAATGATGTCAATGTTGCTGCTGTTGTTTAATGTGTCTTTTTGTGTCGTCGTACTTTGCGCGATTATTTGATGTTTCTTCAGCTTGTGAATTTTCTGTAAAATGAATTTAAAGTTTAGTTAATATTACAGGCTTCAGGTTTATGACTCATTGTGTTCAGACTAGTCGCATAATATGTAAGTATATCGCATATTTGTTGCGTATTGGAAATAGGTTATAATGAAATAAAATATATATTCCTGTCCAGTTTCTCGTTTGTTATCTACCCTCCCACCTGTTCCCACCCAAGGTTGTATATGCAGTAACTTCTAACAAAGCTATGCCTATTGGGGCCGGAAGGTTCTAGAGGGGCAACGCATTGTTCGCAACACGAAGTCATAATATGCTCTGAGTTAAACCGCGAACAGACGAACATAGGGAAACTATAAAGGTTCCAGATTGGCATTATAGAAAGCAACACAAATTTTCTATAGAAACTTTAGTTTTAACTATAACTAGCCTATATATGTTAATAAAACTAAGGGGTTATTATAAGCGGGCTCACCAAGTCTCTTCCCTGTGCGTACGCAACTCCGCAGATATCGCATTTGAAGTTCTTGACGCCGCGGTGCTTGTTGATGTGCCGGGACAGCTCGCTAGATGTTATAAAGGACTTGTTGCACACTGAGCACACCTAGAATAACAAAGAGCAATATTTAAAAACCCAACTGTATGGATAATGTCGTCAATATGTTACGTTCAATGTCATCATGTTTCTTTTGTTGCCAATTTCACATTTTAAAAACTGAATTTTGTGACACCCGCAACGCTAAGGTCAACTCACACCCGAGACGCCACGCTGCGCACACATGCGACTATAAATATACTTTATTTACTACACGGAAAGGTACACACTTAATTGTGGGAATACAGAATACGTTGTACAGTCAAGGAATTAAATTTGTCACCCACCTTGGTTTCAAAGTCAATCTGACATTCTACAGCAATTAGGTTGAGTTTCCTATCAATTACAAATGACTGGGCATCTCTAATGACAATGACATCTTCAGGCAGATTTTATTTGAAATGGATAGCAAATTAACTTCCGTGACCGTACGACGCAGCATGAATTCTCACAATGAAATGTGTACCTTGAAATTTAATCCGAATTCTAGAACCATAATTTATGATTATATTTATAGAATTGGTTGACTCACATGGTCCTTTTGTCCCGTGTGGATTTTCAAATGAGCCTGAAGATTGCCTTGCGCCGAGAACGTCTTACTGAAAGGAAAGGTTAAGTACGTACGTAATAAAGATCTTAGACAATCGAGTCATTATGAACTTTCCATTAGTTGTGATAAATTTCATCAGAAGTCGGAAGAAGCGTTTGGGCCATTTAGTTGACCCCTATTCAATAAGTGCTTGAACGACTGGTTTGAACGCATCGAAAAGTTCTTAAAATATAAGGCAATAAAATACTGTTATTCAATTTAACTGCATTTTTTTCTCAACTCCCTAACTTTCAGTCTGTCCCTATGGTCAAGCAAAAAAGAACCTGAAGGGTGAAACTTTCCAATGTTCTCTTATTACGGTTCATAAGCTTCAGCCTGACAGATAGACAGACGGTGGACGCTTAGTAATAGGGTCCCGTTGACACCCTTTGGGTACGAATCTACCTAGTTCATGCATTTATTTTACTGATTTTCGTACGCCACCTGGCTAAACATAGGGATACCAGTATTTCTCTCTAGATACCACTGTGACCAGTTTTACCTTTGTTTACGTTTTTTTTTAGGCGTAAAAGACAAACGAGTACACTAGCCACCTGATGGTAAGCACAGCAGTCACCTTCCCCAATAAAAATCAGCAAAGCCAGGAGCACAGTGAAGTTGTTGCCTTTCAGTGAACACGCTTTAACTTCAATTAATCACTTTGACTTTGACTTAATAAAGTATTATTATCTCAATCTGTGCTCACCTGCAAACTTCACACTGGAAAGGTTTCTCCCCCGTGTGCACTCGCAAATGGATGGTCAGATTGTGTTTCTGAGTGAACCGGCGCGGGCAATACGCGCAGGTATAAGGCTTGTCCCCCGTGTGAGTTCTAGAAGAGTAAGCCTGTGTTTAAATTCAACTAACCATAAGTAACCAGGTAAAGATTTTTAAACCGGTAAACAGACTTAACGGCATATCCAGGAGCTTCCTTTTACCACTTTTTCCGTTTAGTTGCTTACTGATAGTTCAATTGTTGTCATTAGGTTATGTTATATACCCTATAAATTATGTATTCATTTGTACAACAAAAAACCAATCTTCGATTTCAAGACAATAGTTTAGTTTATTACAAATTTCGATAATGGTAATGAGGGCGCCACTGGACACTCGGCGCCGTATTAAATTAGCAAGCAAATTGCCGGCTGTAGTGAAGTGAAACTGACTGTACTATGGTTATGTTAGGTATAGCGAGCGAAGCGAGCGAGCAAGTTTCGTCGGGTAGAAATGACTCGGATAGGTTACGTAAGAAGGCTAAGGCGGGATCTTTGCTCTCGATGGTAAGTTTTATTATAATTATCAGCGCAATAGGTACATCTTTTTGCTTTAAACAAGTACCTAATAATACAATTGAATTGCAATCACCATTATACTTTTAAAGATTAAACTTAATTTAGATTTATGTACAAAAAAGTATGAAGTTAAAAATTAGGAAGGGTCATAAATTGGTACCTGGGCTAACCATTTTATGTGAGCCAGTGTTAGAGAGGAACGAAGGAGTGGTAGATGGCGCTTGTTGACGGGTGATTCCCATATAGGGCTAGATCACGTTATAGGTACTTTATCGCGAGTCGCTTTCTGTTGTGTGTTTGTTTCGTTATAGACTAAATAGGTAGATCAGGGTTTACCAAGCGATTCCGGTTCGTTTCAGCCAAATATCATAATAACGTGTTCCTAGAATATCAAAATGTCAAAACACATTATTCTCATAATGTCTAAAGATCGAAATGACTTACGCCTACTTCTTAAATTACCGTATTCTTAATATGACTATAATTCATTTAGACTCTATCTCGTTTTGATAAATTTTCAATTCTACCATTTCCCAAAATGTCTAAAACTTGACTTGATCGTGTTTTGATTAATTTTCAATTATACCATTTCCCAAAATGTCTAAAACTCAAATTAACTAGACACAAAAACGTCAATATCTAAAACTCGGTATCTATGGAAAATATTTAAATTTATGTTGAAGTTTACAGTTTTTATGCAATGAATAATTAAATTAAATTATCAACGGCATCCCAATTACCACCCACCATCACGTCCTTTTTAAAATACGTTTAATCATGCTATTCAGCCGTTTCTTCCTCGCATATTAAGTGTACAAATCAATCAGACTAGTAGTTTCGAAACCAATCGGGCGGGCGGAACAAACGGTCGAACAGTCATACAGACGCACAAGTGATCCTATAAGGGTCCTTTTTTTCCTTTTGAGGTACGGAACTCTAGAATAGTCGACCTCTATGCCACAAAACTTTACAAGTGTACAACTATACAAAATTGTAGTTTTTCCATAGTAAAACATGATAAATTTGTTGAAATTTTACGCTTGTAAAGTTTTGTGGTGTAGGCTCCTGCTCATAAGGACTGTATTTGTTTGATCGTTTACAAAAGCATAGAAGTTATAAATTGCTAAACCAATTGTGATAAACTGAACTAATTATTTACATTTATAAATAAGTAACACAAAAATACTGAGTGGTTAAAATTTTAGGTATTATGAGACAGTGTCATTTTGATCTTTAGGCTTGTCAACAAAAGGCATTTTTGAATTTTGGTAATTTTGAAACTAATGCATTTTCACTTTCAGTCTTAATAATAATTCGGTATTTGAAGTTATTGTTCATTTTACCAACTATACAATTTGGATATCGGATGTAATGTGTAAATGTTATTATGACATTTTATTGTATTGAAAATTAGTCAATTTGGGAATTAAGGCATTTTGGAACTAAGACAATTTGAGATTTAGTCAAATATGTAAAAGGGCATTATGATTTTTGGCTGTAATGAACCGGAATCTACCAAGCGACAAAATTCCGAGCAAGTTGAACTAGCAACACAGGGGCGAAGGCGTCGCGGCGCCCCTTTAATGAACTTTCAAGTAAAATGTATAGAAGCTAAATACTACTATTATACATACGGAGATAGAAAGCCGCGCCTTTCCCGCGCCTGCGTCCTTCTATCTCCGTATGTATTATAGTAGTCTTTGTCTTCCGGCGCGTCCGCGTCTTAAGTCTCTTCTGTCTGGTCCGCGCCTAAGATAGATGCTGATCACAATCGTAAACGATTTACGAAATCTGCGTTCCCCACTTCGAGAAACCCTGCTGTAGACTATTACCTGACGTGTGTATCAAGCTGGGCCTGGCAGCGAAACTCTTTGTTACATTGGTAGCAAGCATGCACTGGTTTCGGTTTAGGTTTTGGACCACGTTTTAATTTATTTTCCTCCGCTTTCTTCTTGTAATTCGTACTGCTCTTTTTATTTTGTGATAATTTGCACTTACTGTAAAATAAGGGCATCAATTTTACTAAGCAAATATAAATAGGAATAGTAAAACATATATATTTTCGGAAGTATATGTATTGAATACTTATATTTATGATTTTTGATGTACCTACTTCGCCGAATCTCGATGATATCTATTACGCACCTATACCAATATCAAATTACCTGTTAACTTAACAGTTTTCTTAATGTTGTCTAAAAATAGTTGATATTATTCATGCACGTAAGGTATAACCCATGAAAAGTTGCGTAATTCGGGATCGAAAATAGAAATTGGAAAAAAATAAAATATCAAGAACCGGATCTACTTTTTATACCTCGAAAGGGTATTTAAGCACTTGAGCTTGCTAAATTAAGGGAAGCTAAATCTAAATGGAATAATGATAAAAAATATTAATAATTGATTAAAGGTGCCATGTTCATGAAATAATGTTGAATGAGAAGCCAAGCCATTCAAAGACACATCAAAGTTAATAAAAAGGCATAGAAAACTATCGTCTCCAATGACTCCTTGAACATTGAATTTTTAAAATGTAGTGATATAAGACCAAAACAAGTTCAGTAGGTACTTGAAGGCAATGTTAATGAGCATGAAAAATACATAAATACAGTTTACAAATATACATAGATGGACTTACCACTTTTTTATAATAGCTTGGGTTATGGGCATCTGAAATATATAGCAATAATGGTAAAAATAATATTTATACCAAGACCTACACTTTTACTGGGGATAGGTTGAAGAATAATTTACTTACAGGATCAGTCATTACAGCAGCATCACTATACCTGAAAAACAACAAATATGTAAACAAAAATATTGGTTTTATATTGTAAATGTGGTAATCAAAGGAAAGAGGCCTTTGCCCAGCAGTGGGACACATTAATGCTTTAATAACTATATTTGTAATAAGTACCGGATTAAAACCGATTTTCTCAAAGATGACAACTTGACAGATTGATTTTTCACCACCATAAACCATTAGTGCCGTATTTGAACATGTTGCTTGTTTAATAGTAAAGGATAGGATACAATAAACAGAATAAGTTAGTCATAATCCCATTTAATTGCCTGAATGTTGATCCACGACGAATTGTGATATACATTTCTCAGTACAGGGTAATGTTTCTTTGCCAGTTCTGGTATAACCCTTGTCAAGGCAGATTTTTATCAACCAGATATGGTTGGTTGAAATACCAGTCTTAGTAGCTTGACAAAAAGTTTAAACAAAGTTTACTTTGTCTTAAATTACTCTATAATATAAAACTAACTTGAATATATTTTTAGTTGTAATTATAATACCTACATTGATGGAGCCTGCTTAAGGGATACCAATGCTTAATATTATTTACATTATCTTTACGTTGTAAATTAGGCATGTATGTAAGTTTTACTCATTATCAGTGTTTTTTTAACATAATGGCAAAATATAAACATGATTACTTGTACAATAGCTGCAATCCCAAGTATTGCCGCAGCCGAACATCAGAGCTCTCACAAGTTTGTTTAAAGTGATATGCCACTCCCAACTTATACACACAGTTGCTGCACAGCTGCTCTGGCAATCCATCATTTTTACTTATCTGTAAAAAAACATTATTATATGATGTTTAAGTATGTGAAAATGACCTGATTATATTTTACTCTATAAACAATATACATTTTCTTATCAGCAACCTACAAACCCATACAAATCCTACAATATACAGATAATATTGAACATTATTATACAACTCCTTACAGCAACAGTATTAAAATAGTTTTATTAATTCATTAAACTATTATGTTATGATATGACTTGATACAAGCGCGGTGGATGTGAAAAGCACAAGACCGGTCTGAATGGAGAGCCTTGGGGGAGGCCTATGTCCAGCAGTAGACGTCTTTCAGTTGACATGATGATGATGACTTGATAAAGTATTAAATAAGTTTAGTACTTATATTTTGTTACATTTTAACTTGGCAATCAGCACATTATGACCAACAAAGTAAGTAGTTAATAAGCATAATAATGTACTATCTGTTGGAAATTGTCAATAAATAAATAAAGTACACAAAAAAGTATCCTACCTTATACAGCTTACCTTTACGTTACAACAATATTCAATCATATCACATAACGATATGTTGAAATTTTTCGTGAATACCGATGAAAGAACACCTTCTTCTAAACAAATTCTACAGATCTTATTCATGGCTATTTAATTATAACTATAAAATCATGCCCACAAAATTAACATTACATTTAAATTAAGGACAATACTCCAAAGAGGTACCTATAATACAAATTAAGAATAATAATCAGAGTCCGTAGCACCTCTCTCATCATTGACACAGACTGTCATCACAGATTATTAAGGCATCTACATCTACTGTCATTCAATCAAATTCAACCACACCTCCTCTATGCTGTCAACTTAATTGTCAATGTCAATAGTCTGCCAGGTGCTACCGCGGTCCTTCAGTCGTTAGTTACGTTTCGTTTCCTGCATATTATGTATCCAGTATCATAAGAGTCGCCAGCAGCACGATTCTTTTATTTACAAACTGGCAGCAGCGCGGAATTCATAATGTTAATCTGGTTTTTTTGACGATTTTGATTCGCTGTGTGTGGAATTAAGCGGCATAATATTATGAAAAAATAGCGATATATTTAAACGAAATATAGGGTTATGATAACGATATTTTGATTTTAGGTCTGGTAAATAATAATAAAACATCTTCGAACAAGGGTACATCGGCCTTATACTAGTTTCACACGGAGGCAGAACAGAGGACAGCCAGAGTACTGCTATTAATGTGTGAACGCGCACACGCTGTGTGCGTCGTCCACTATTCTGCCTCAGTGTGAAACGCATAAAATTTACGCGCCGCCAGCCAGTGGTGACATGATGCTGATAATCAAATCAAATCGCTGATTGACTTAATCTCGAAATCAAATAAGTATTTCAATTCGACTTGACAGAAGCACGTGAAGCCAAAACCCCAAAACCTGGCGTCTGTTTAGGCCCATATTACTTAATAGAACTTACTAACGTACTAAATACTCTTTCACCTGTTGTATATTCACATTATTGGTATTAATTAATTCCCTACCTGACGACGTTCCCGATATACATATACAATACACCGAACAATTATTGTCCTGGCGTTTGATATCGATGGTTTTTTATAGTTTTCCGTACAAAAAATTAAAAAAAAAAGGAACCCTTATAGGATCACTCGTGCGTCTGTCTGTCTGTCAGTCCGACCGTCTGTCATAGCCAATTTGCTCCGAAAATACTGGACCAAAGTGAAATTTGGTAGGATGGTGTAATCCCATTGGAAAGTTTTAGTTAATATACAAAACAAGAAATAAAACAAAATTAAAATGATTGGTCATTTAATGAAATAAAACGAGTAGGTACCTGCGTAATCATAGTGTTAAACATATCAGTAAACAACATCATAAACAATCGTGCATAGGTTAATTAATAATTAATTAGGTAGTTGATACTTGAATGAATAAGATAAATCTTCAATACAAATCACAAACATATTTCAATTTCTGTAGGTACCATAACATATAATATCTGGATGGGTTATTTCTTACTTACTATAGGTTTTATACTTACATGATACTATTTTAAACATATATTATCTCTTATAAAAATATTTCAATAGTGATTGATTAACAATAATGTATGTAAATATGATTTACCACCATTGATAAAGTAAATAAATGCATTTAAATAGAAACAAATTTTAATTTTGTAGACACGCATTACTACAGTGCCTTTATTAATTTTTAATTATTTTCCTGTCATAACGTGTAACTTAGGAGTTACGATTAAGGGCCGTATTAATCTCATCTTGACCGATTTACCCGTCACAAGCAAGGCCGTCTTAAACTATGGTGGGGCCGTTGGGCACACAAGAATTTGGGGCCCTTTTGGAAAGAAAGCGAATTATACTAACATTTTTCTACTATGATCTCGTGAGAGAAATAGTCGGTCGTACTGTCCTGCGGATGGGGGCCCTGGGCATGGGCCCCATGTGCCCTTATGGTCAAGACGGTATCCGTCACAATATACCTGCGTCAAAGTAACCGACAAGCCTAGAGCACTGTCATTTTGACACATCTGACGAGCATTTCAGTTTATTAATACGGCCCTTAGTTCTAGGAGCTAAGGACAAATAGATACAAAAGCATTTGACATCTAATTTTGAACTTTATCTCAAACACCTACATTATCTGTCTGCTTCTATGCTATAATATTACATTTTGCTCGCCTCGGATAACATACGTATCGAAATAACTCCATCAACACCTTTTTAGTCCAATATAAGTTCTTGTTGCTTACAATATTGGTCATGTTAAATTGTTCTCATTCCTCTTGTATCAATTTATATATCGTATGTATGCTACGTGTATTCTTATGTCAGGCGTCGTTAGCTCGTTAGTAGGTTTAGAATAATTTACAATGTATAATAAAATCTTAATAAAAATAACAGCAAATATACGTGCATTTAGAATAGGAACTAGAACATTCAGCCTATACTTGAAATTTGTCTGGACTGGTTCTGTCCACAATTCCGTAAGATTTTAACTTTAGACAAGGTAAAAAAAACTTTCTTAAAAGTTTGCAACAGCCGAAATCAGTTTGACGTAAATATCGATGCCTTTTAAAAAGGTATCCACCTTCAAAAATTCGTTATGGTCGTGCAAGAGGACCGGGGTGAAGTTCATCGGCGAAAATCCCAACGCGGGGATACCAACCTGGCGGACGTATCTGCTGTCAGTAGCAGCGGGGAAAGTCCTGCAGTCCAGTTTTATTTTCCTATAATTTACAAATTCATGTTAAACACCCTGAGAAGAAAATTAAGGTGAATGAATGCTATGCAGTGCGATGATCTAACACGACACGTTTTTGCTTACAATTCCTACTAATAGTCCGACTTACCTACCAATATTACAAATGTGAAATATTGTGATGGTAAGGATGTTTAGCTGTTTATCTTACAATCACAATTCGGTACATAGGAAGTCTACGTCTACGTCTTCGATTAACCCATGTTAACTTTTTGCCCCCAAATTGTATATTACAGAAGGATGGCAAAGGAAGCGGTGCGGGACTAAGGGCGTTGGTCGCAGGCAATAATTAGTAGGTATATATATTCTACTTGGTTAATTTAGCCTTGTATCTTTCTTACAACCGAGTTATGACTTGCGATGATGAAGGATTTAAGGCACGAATTTAAAGTTAAAAGCATTAGGGTCAAAAAAACGCCCGTTTATAGTCTGTCAAGAAAGTCCTGACATGAAAAAGTGGCAACATTGTAGTGTCATACCTTTCAAATCAATTTAAGAAAAAAGGGACGGCACTACAGTGTTGCTACTTTTTAATTTCAAGACTTTCTTGACAGACTATACTTATTTATTAGTGTTCTAAAATATATACCAGGTTTATTTATTTTTAAAAACATACATACATACAGATGAAGTGCATAATTGTTTTCCTTCGTATTTTCACGGAAACGTACGAACGTGTCTAGCTATTTCAGTCGGTCACAGTACAAAAAGTACTGAGGGTGACTGAAGTAGCATGACATGTTCGTACGTTTCCGTGAAAATACGAAGGAAAACAATTATGCACTACATCTGTACATATCTTCACGCCTTCATTCCAAGAGTGGGGTAGGTTGAGCTACAGAATCACCAACCACTCTAAAAACTTTTGTTTATTCTGTTACCACATTTTTCAAAAATAGGCTACGACGTTTAACAGTACATATTAGTGAAGGTTTGTAAGCCCATCGCCTACCAATACTACAAGAAAACTTTTATAAATAACTTGCAGTATATAACTGATCATCAACTTACAACTCATCAGCGGCTGCCTTGAAAGCGATCCAGTAAGGGTTGCTTGAATCCAGTTTGGTCGACTCTACTTTGTCATTTCTCTGTTCAAAGTCATACGTCACACCACCGCCCGCCTCCTTGCACCATTGTTTGATCTGCAAAAATAATATTAATATTATTTTCAAGTTAGTTTTTTAATTCGTTTCACTACCAGGTAAATAGCTGTGAATTTGAATTACCATATTCTCGAACTGAACGTGATCCACCGCGACAGCGAGCCTCATATCGAACACTACGCTTAGCTTTTCTGGAACAACGTTCGATTGTACTCCGCCCTATTAAAACAAAATACAACAAATATTATTTGTGTAAACTCCGGTAGTTTTAGGTCAATTCACACCAAGACGCGACGCGACGCGACGCGACGCTGCGCGCACATGCGACCCAAAATACACTTTATTTACTACACGAAAATGGACACATTTCATAACGAGAATTCATGCTGTGTGGTGCAACGTATTCTGAATTCTCATAATGAGATCTTCGCGTCGCGTCTTGGTGTGAGTTGACTCTTAAAGGCTAAAGCCAGACAGAAAGCGCATAGGCGTGTCTTTAGCAAGTCTTCAATCGCAGTGTAAAAAAACACCCGACGTATGCAAAATATTCAGAAAACGCGGCGTGGGTCGGAGGCGCCTCGGTTGTGCGTCCGCAACATTATTCGCGCCATTATTCGAAATAGTTTGACAAGACGATATTACATGAAGCAAATTATTTTTGATGTCTCTCTATTTCTCATGATCTCAATATTTTTTCAACATAGAGTTGAACCCTATCATAAAACCTGTAGGAGATTTATAATAAAAGTCATAATACGTATTATAGTGTGAAAGACTAGTTTCGATACGTTTGCTTTTTATGCCTAATGCCAAAGGGCATACTGAGAATCGCCAACGATTCACTTATTAACAGCAGTGTTCCTAATTTAATTGCTAGGAAATTGCTTTATTAGCTGACTTCTTGCCATTCATTTAGCATCTCGGAGAGCCAAGCGCAAAATTTGTTAAGATTCGCATATATACGATTACTTACGGCGTTCCCAGATTACCTATTAAGGTAAAAAACCTTCAGTCGTTTAATGGACTTTTTAATTGCTACTGCAGCTTGCTAAGAAATTGTAAGATACCCAAAATAAAATATTTAAACTATTACTTTCCGGTTTAAAGATCTTTATTTCTCAAAAGAATAACAATAATTCACTTATTTGAGAAAGATATATAACATGCATAAAATATAAAACATCTAAGCTAATGAGCGTAAACTTTGTTACATTTGATACATCGCAAAACTATAAAGTTACAATTGGTAGGTAGGAGTATAAAAGTTTACAAAACAAGTTAACTAAGTATGGGAGCGCGCTTCGCTGTACGTTGCGAGCGCAGTTAGATAAGATAACAGTTTTACAATGATATAAAGAGTTTGGAAGTGTCTCAGCAGATGCAAGCGTACGTACATTGAGTTTGAGGAGTTAATTTTTTGAATAAGTGGAATAATTTTATTTTGTATAACTATAAATATATAAATTTATGTGTGTATATATTATTTATATAAGTGTTAGCGTATTTATGGACGAGTTGAGAGGTGTTGTTTTAGTAACCTTTTAAATGTGCGTAACGATTTGGCGTCTTTGATATCAGTTGGGAGTTTATTATATAAGTTGGCTCCCTCGTACAATATGCATTTTTTGCCATAATTTGTACGCGGAGACCGTAAGACAAGATTGTTTGCGTTCCTGAGTTTAATTCTTTGAAATTGTTGCTTTTTTGTAAAAGAAATTTGTATATGGAGCTCATTTGATAATATTTTTCTTATTAGTATACAGGTGTGATATATGTAAGCATGGTTAATGTTCATAATTTTAGTATCTTTGTAAATTTTACTTGTTGACGTAAGAAAATCGTAGTTAAATAAGACTTTGATCAGTTTATTTTGAGCTCGCTGTAGGCAGTTTAAGTTGGTTGGAGTAGCGGTGCCCCATATCTCGATTAGATACTCAATATGTGGCTTCACGAGTGTGTTATATATTGTGTATCGGACACGTTTTGGAAGACACCGTACTATACCCTTGAGTGAACCAGTAAGGGAAGTTATTTTATTTTTTATTTTTTCAATTTGCGGTTGCCACGTTATTTTTTTGTCTAATATGAGACCCAGATACTTTTCTTTGTCGACTTTATTAATAGGCTGATCATTTACAGTTAGAGGCTGGTTACACGGAAGTTTTTTGTTTTTTGGCACAAAAATAATGTAGTTCGTTTTTTTAATATTTATAGTTAAGAGATTGGTTTGGAACCACTTGTTGAGGAGATTAAGGTCGCTTTGAGCATCAGCTATTATATCATGGAGGGAATGCCCGTAGTAAAATAGACTAGTGTCGTCCGCATACAAAGTAGTATCGCCTCTTAGACCTATTTTGCTGATGTTATTAATGTACATTAAGAAGAGCAACGGTCCTAAAATAGATCCTTGAGGGACACCAAAAGTGATATTCTGCGGACTACTTTCATGTTCACCCATTTTGACTATTTGCTTGCGGTTTTGAAGGTACGAATCAAACATTTTGAGGACTTTTCCGCCCAAACCAGCCTCCCTCAATTTACCCAGGAGGACCTGGTGGCTAATAGTGTCAAAAGCCTTCTTTAGGTCTATAAATACTCCCAGCACTATCTGTTTCTGGTCAATACTGACTTTAATTTTGGTCACCAGATCGATGGTGGCCGTCAAGGTGTTTGATTGTGGCCTGAAGCCATACTGCTTCGAATAGAGGAACTTTATCGACCCAAGATGACCTTCGAGACGTTTGCGTAAGAGGGTTTCAAGAACCTTTGAGAGGACCGGAAGAACTGATATTGGGCGGTAGTTTCCCGGATCTGATTTTGTCGAAGATTTGTAGATTGGAGTTACTTTTGCGAGCTTTAAACTATCAGGAAAGTACCCCAGTTTTAAGCATTTGTTGAGACACTTACTTTATACAGGTTAATCAAACTAATAAGAAACCAACTGAGCCCACTTACCATTTTCAGTTCAAGTGGTCAGCTTGAAATAAAACGTAACATTTTGAGCAACAATTGCCGTCCTACTCTTATTTAGTGAAATAGAATATTATGAGACGTCTGTCTATTGACGGGCATTATGTTAGTGTCCTATAACAATCGAATTACTCCGTCTTTTACATTATTAAAAAATATTGAACCAATATTTTTTCCTTTGTCAATTAAACAAAAAATTACGAGGATAAAGCGCGTTGACATTTCGCGTCAAGCCGTGGCACACTTTATACCACGTTGTGACGTCACGAGCCCACTCCCGATGAGCGATATATTTATCAATTTTGATTAAATTAAAAAAGCAATAAATGCATCGCATCTTTAGAATTATAGTGGCCTAATTAGCAAATCTTGGAATTCGAATTTCGTTAGGTCTCTGTCTGTAGTAATAAATTTATGACTCGGAAGTCGATAGCTGATAAATTGGATTAGGTCACTATAATTCTAAAGGTGATAATGTTACTGACAGACTAACTAGTTTTTTTTTTTTTACCCACGACTCACCCCTATTATTGGTCATAAAACTGCCCGTGTGAGGCACCTTAACAGTTGCCCGTCAACAGTACAGTTGTGTCTTATTACATAAAATCAGAGTAAGACAGCTGGTTGCCGGCTATAAATTTACATTAAAAGTTGCCCGACCAGAAATTAATCAGAAATTACTTAATCATAGAAATAAGTGAACAGAATCAGCAATTAACTTTTCTTGTCCATATTTTTAATCATTGATCAAAATTCCGATATGAACAGTATGAAATATATTCACCACCAAGCACCCGACTAGGTATCGGGTATTCTATGATGTTAACCCCACGCCGCACTACCCGATTGTCGGGCACTAAAGTGGTTGGAAAGTTTCGTCGGCTGGCAGTGAATGTGTTAAAACATCGTGATTGCAATTGCAATGTAATACCAATAATTATTTGGTCCAATTCCGATGAATGCTTTCTTATATTAAATAGCTTTTAAGGTTATAAACGTCCAACTCTCCATTCTTATAAGACTAATATCGAGGAGTTGACGTTTATAAATACAGTTTAACAGATATTTAAAATTAGAGAACACTGATCAGAATTTGCCCCATTGTTTTCTTATATAATTTGGCACAAATGTGTTGCCAGGCGAATGGACAGCGTAGGTTTTTTTGGTGTCCCGTTGTGCCCCATAAGATGAGATACACATACTCACATAAATTTGCGTCATATTAATCGTGGTGACATCTCCGGTTGTAAGCTTCGGGTTACCTTCCAAAATTTGTTTTTGTTGTTCCCGTAAATCCATAAACTTGTCGATAATGTACCTCAACTGAAAACGTGCATAATAAATTACAGTCAAATACCATTTGTTCTTTGTTACACTTGTTCTTATCAGTTTGATTTATTAGGCTGTTAGAAAGAGCGTCGAAATCAGTACAGTAGAACGTAATTTATATGGCCTTATGGCTTATTATGGTTAGCTTAAGGGACGGAGTATTATGTAAGAGTGGGATACAAAAATATGTAGCTCCCTCTAAGGTGTAAATCCTCTTACGCTCGCCAGTAATGGGCTATCGTGTAGAGGGGTTATTTAGGGTACCTTTTCGCCAGCTGTATTTGGGAGTATGAGGGAGCCGTGTCCCGGATTGCCAGAGCAATGCACATGGATCTCTGAAAAACAACATAAATATTAAGACGCCGATAATAATCTAGGCTTGTACTCGTACTATAGGTACTTAGACAACGATAAACATACTTATACAGAGAAATACATACCTAAATATATGACAAACATCCAATGTTTATGTAAACAAAAACTCATTACACAAATATCTGCCCTTACCGGGATTTGAAAATTTAACGAGTGTACCTACATCATTAGTTACTTTAAATGTCGCGAGATAGATTGTAGACTATCTGTATTATCAATCATACGGTTACACAACTACTCGCAAGCCGAGGGTTCAACGTTTTAGTATATACTCACGCCAAATGCATCTCTCCCCATTGAACAAGATGAACTCTTCATTGGGATTGGCTATCCCTTCATCTAACGCGAACCCTACGTGGAGAGCTCTGAACTCGGGCGTATGAACAAATTTCATCATTCCATCGTGACCGCCGATCTCTTCATCTGAAACATATTTACAACATGGATCGTGATAACTATTGTCATTCACGACGGTAAATATTTGCGTTCTTAAAGGGTACCGTTGCTGCGTCTTATCAAGAAGTCAACATTTAAATGTGGCATTAAATGCGTGCATTAACACATTTTCACTTCTCATGTTCGTAAAGTTCTTGTTTTTATTACATGTACACCGAACAAACCTTTTTTTAAATGAACTATAGCTGTGCTATGTATGACTTATGTTTAGCTAAGTAGAAATTTAATGCTGTATAGTGTGTAGGGATCAGTATTACTACCAAAATATTACAAATTTGGGAATAAATGCCTTGGTAGGTACGAGTATATCAATCATGAATAATATAGGAAAAGAAAATCCGTAAAAACTAAAGAGCACCTGATACAAACAATTTAGGTACCTTTTTATAATATTATAGTATAGATGAATTACTTGAATCGCTTATTAAACTCTGAATTTTCTAAGTTGGACTCACTATACTCATAAGCGAAGCGATGTGTTTAAAATGAGGCGATTAATTATTTAAATTCCTGAACGGCGTCGCTGGGTTTGTACCGATGTAGTATTCATGCAAAGTTAAAGAAATAAGTGTAAACCATCTTACAAAAGTCAAAGTGTAGTACACCACCTTAAAGAAAAGTATGAAAGAACATAGGGCAGTATAAATGTATTTTTTTTTATACATAGTGCGGTGTTCTTTATTTAATAAAAAAAACCCAACATCAGTGCCTACAGATGTTAAATTGGTACAGTTTCGGTTATTGGTCTTACCTGGCACAAAGGTAACGTGAAGAGTTCTCTTCAAACGGGCGCCGGCCGCCTGCAGTTTCCTAATAGCTTCCAAGTATTGAATGCCGACGCATTTCATGTCCTGAGAGCCCCGCGCGAAGATTTTTCCATCTTCGTCGATATGAGCACTGAATGGAGTGTGAGTCCAGCTATGCTATAACCGATTTATCAACTCAACTATCACATAGATATTATATGTTACTAAATACAAGTACTTAGTGACGTAATAGGTACTGGTAGTAACTAGGTTAAATAAGCGGAATTTCAAATTTGACATAACTTGCTGTGAAATGAAAATGTTACTTGCGTGGATCAATCGAATTGCCCCTTCGCTCTTACAGTACAGACAGACCTTAATGTTTTACGAGTATGACGTGCACATAGAATTCAACCTTAAGTGTTTTGTTCCGCCGCACAAAGTGAATGGTCATTCACAAAGTGTAAATTTGTTAATTTTTCGGTCTTGTTGGACTTGCGAAATGACAAGAGATGTCTCCAAATTAAGGATCACGTATGCTAAGTAATCGCGTAAAAATAAAGGTACCTAATAGGTGTCTCTCTTAACAGTTACTTGGTTTGATATAATTGGATACTTTGGTAGGTATACCGGTGGCAACGTTCTGCAAATTACTTCTAACAACATCATGTTCTTAGCAAATAACTTTCCGACTCTTGTTCTTTAGATTCAAAATTTAGATTCTAGTTGAATCAAAAGTATGGTACCTAAACTAAGAAAAGAAGATAGCTTACCTCGAATACTGGGACAACATCCATATGAGAATTCAGTAATATTGAGGGCAGCGTCTGATCCGTGCCAGGCCATGTCAATATTACTATCGGCTTTTTCGGGACTATTTCATGCACGGTTACTGCTAGCCCGAGGGAAGCTGCTTGCCTTCTCAGAAAGGCTACGCATGCATCTGATGACAATATGATTAACTTTTGTAAGCAGTTTTGAATAGAAAGCAAGTTTTTATAGCTATTCAAATAATTATAGCTAGGTAGGTCATTAATATTTAAAGAACCTTGACGTAATTGTGAACCCTGCAATGAGAGTTGATACCTAACTCTTCAACGATCGAACCAACACCTTCCGGAAGCAACCCGTTTGGCCGAAATATGTTTGCCAAATGTATCGCTTCCCAACCCAATTTTATTCCTGTAACTGTAAATATTCCAGGATTCACTTCAGTACCATCGTGTAGATACCTGTAGGTTAGTTTTTATAAAATCCTGAAATATTTACGGTTACAGAAAACAAAGATGAAATTGTAGGGAAACGATACATTTGGCAAACATATTTCGCCAAAACACAGACACCTAGACAAAATTACTACCAAAAAACAAAAACAGAACTAGAATTTGTTGAATCTGTTTACGCGCTGCGAGGCTGCGATGATACATAACAATATTTTTTTAATCAGGGGCAAACAACAAGTAAACTGTACTTATTCACTGAAAAAGATTTTAAAACGTCTAAAACTTCCATTGCTCCTGAATGATCACACATCCGTTGTGGTAGTGGTTGACATTATTCTATTATTGCGACTACGTACATCAGATAGCCTCAATTGTTTGATTCTAGGAGTATTAGTCTAAATGCGACACATCCTGAGGGGATGCTGCTGCTGTTTATCAGCTATGAATGGTGTGAACACATATCTCCTACAAATATGAGTTTTAAATTATTAATACGACTGGTAGACTATTTTCTTAAAATCAATTAATTCCTAAAGCGTATTTTCCAGTCGCGTTTTTCCCCATTCATTGGTTTTACCACAAGCCATACTTCGTCTCCTTCTTTTTCCATTCATAATTTGAACCAAAAGCATTAATTGAATTGTAACTTTTACCCTTACACAATCTATACCAAGTCGCATGTTTCCCCTTTTCAAATATCAATTGCACAGAGTCGACGGAGCTCCAGTTACTGGCTGCTTGGCCCTTTGGGCTTGCTGCAGAACTAATATAACCCAAACCTACCTAGTACCTACGCTTCCGATGACATTCACAAATGGAAAAAATGCGAATGGAAAAATAAGGAGAACAAGAAATGCGTATGTTAAAAATGTTAAAATGTATGAATGGGGAAAACGCGATTGGAAAACACGCTACTGAAAAAATAAAGGATTTTGAGTATTATGTGTATATTAATTATGTAAAAAGTCATAGGTACATACTACAATTTTGCAATTTTGTTTTAGCAGAGGTTCAATGTACATCAGTTTTTAGAGGTTAGTGCCTTAGGTTAATTATCTAACTAAAGTAAATTGTAGGTAACTAGTTATAAAATGGGTGAAGTACTTTTTGATAGGTGGTTCAAGTGGCGTCAAGGGATCCACACTTTCTCTACTTGGTATTTGTATGAATTATTAACCACCCAATAAAGTTCTGCTGCTGCTTTGTCTTCATACTTTAGAAGCCTCAACATACAGGTGTACAGTACATATCTCTTTTAAGTAAACAGAGCTGTAACTTCACAACTTAAGTTTACTCTAGAAAAGGTGGGGTTTCAAGTTAATCACCAAAATATCTCGTAAGTGAATAATTAATTTTGTAAATCTAAAGAATTATTATATATAATTTATTTATTATTTAACTTAGTGGCTTTCAAATAATATGATATGTGATAAAACATTATTTTTTTCTGGTCACTCGTTTTTTCTTGCTGCAAAAATAATAGTTCTTAATTTCAGCCTCAGGCCAGTCTTAGAAACGATGACTTCAGCTGTTTTAGAGAAAAATGGTCTTGCCAGACAGATGGACAAACAGCTGACTGACAGACGGACAGACAGACAGATAAACCGACAAACAATGTTTGGTGCGGAACCTTAAATACGCAGGTGTTTCCAATTATGTGATCACATGTAAATATAGGTAGATCAGTTTTGAGTATTAGCTTCACTAGCTTCAAAAATAAAAGACAAACAGCATTTTATTACAATATGACGTCAATCAGGCCCAGTGGAGGAAAATTAAAGAGGCGTATGCCAACTGCAACGGTGGGCGCATATGTGTTGAAGAAGAAGAAGAAGATGACAGAATATTGGCAGAATTGCTATAAGCATTGCCTGCAACTTTGTCTGTCAAATAATTATATAATTTGGATTTCTATCTAAACTGGGACACTCACAGAATCCTGGTTTGGGTCATTTATTGCAAAGTTTTACCTATATTGGTCAAAAAGCATCAAATGGTGTCAGTTAACATCGACCACTTTATTTCAAACTTAAAGCATTTTTAACAAGTGAGGGTTCGGTAAATAATAAACCTACCCGTGTGAAGTTCTGGCATAAAGAGGTTGTTTTAATGGAGAAGGCTTAGCTCCCCGAGCCTTCATTGAGTGGAGCAACAACCCTCCAGTGTATGTCAATACTCATACACTTTAAATCTGTGTTTATTGCAATTTTAGTCAAAATGGTTTATAATTATTTGGTGGCTGAAGCTTTGTGAGCTGTACTTTGCTTTTGCTTTAGTAGAGTTGAGTTCATAAATATGTCTAAACTAAATACTTTGCCACTTTAATCGCTGTGACAATTTATTGGCAGGTTAAATACTAAAGTGTACATATATTTATGAACTAGAGTGAACATAGACAAAATTAAAAAACAACAGATTTTAAATACCAAGATTTAACCTTTTTATGATGTGACAAAAAAAACTCATTTTAGTATGAAAAACAAAAAAAGTTTTAGGTGTATAAGCCTCCTTACACTATTAGATATACACTATTATATCATGTAAGCATTACATTATGAACTCATCTGGTCTGTATCATATTGTTGCTTCTTTAACATTGATAAAGGTAAGTGTAGCAACTGATTAGATGATAAGATTACCTACCTAAAAATATTACATTGCTTACCAAATAATATATAGCACTTGTTAAACCTAAAACGAATAAAAGTAATCAAAATTGCAATAATATTGTTTACCTTAATGCAACATGTATGTGAGTGCATTTAATTAAGAGTTTAAATAATTTATATTTCTGAATTTAATTAGATATTTATTTCTTAAAACCCATCTAAATAATTAAAATATCTGCAAATTGTTGCTTTGTAAAAACCTTGTATCTCATATTTTGTGACAAATGATTTTAAACTACTAGATGAAAATTAAGTTCAAACTCGTACGTCTCGAAATATCGGAAACGAGATTTTCCTAAAGTAGTAACGTTATTTCACAAATTAGTAGAATACGTAGGTCTGTATTATACTAAAAGTTACAAGTAGTGTACATACCATAATTAACATTCGGCTGCACACTGGGTATCTGTAGATACTCTACGAAGTTAGCTACGGCCGGATTGCTTGCGTACGCCATCGTTTGCAGAGTTCACTTACAGTTCTGTAACAGGAATGGGAATGATTTCGTATTGCGGTCTTATATACAATGATATCTACCTAGCGTACTATGATAACATACACACGCGTAAACTTTTAACCGCGATAAGGACGTACAGTAAAGTTATATAATTAAGTTTTATTTGTATAGTTTGTTTACCAACAGTTAGCGCTCATTACATTATAAATTTGGGAGTTAATTGTTTTCTAATTTGTCGTTTGTGTCCGGACTTTTTTCCTGTCATTATAGATATAATTTGTATAAATTCACATCCTGGTTTATTTATATTCTTGATAATTACACAACATTTCATACAAAACTAACTTTTTGATCAGTTCACTCACGAATAGTTTTCGAAATTCTCGTATTGACAGTTGACTTGACAATTTGTTTGATTGACATTGACGTTGTCAGTTTGTCGTTTGCTAATCTCCTTATGCTGCGTACACACTCGTGCGTTATTGACGGCCTTTAGACATACCCTTAAAGGGCTGATAAAATGAGCTATAAAATCGCGATCTTAAAGTTCGTGAAGTTACTCGGCTCGCGTCAATGACAGACGCACGTGAGCTAAAGAATCGCGATCGTAATGTTCGTAAACTTGCTCGGCTCGCGTATGTGACACACGTTGAAGCTTGCTCACACTGCAAATGCAAAATGTCGTCGGCAGAGGAAGCTTTGAGTTATTAAGAAATTGTATCATACCACATTTTAAAAATAAGTCATTTTAGGTTTTAACTAGAGTTTCCGAACCAATATGATATAAACAAACTACACGACACAAAATGTCAAACACCTCACCCACAGACTGCCGAAAGAAAATCGTGGCTCGCTACTCGAGGCGATGACAGACGCACGAGCCAAAACGGGCTACAAGAAAAATTCAAACACGTTGGATCGCCGACGAACTTACTCGGCGGTTTCTAAGGCCAAGCCACACCGGGTGCGTGCGCGTAAACGTGAAGTACGCGTCCGCTTTCCACTGCGTTGTATATGTAATTCATACTATACCCAACAGTGAAAAGAAAACGCGCACGTCACGTCTACGCACACGCATCCGGTGTGGTTCGGCCTTTAAGTACCCGTACCAAACGCGTACTTCGTAAGATCGCTGAGCCGCAAGTACGCGAACTTACTAGACCGTTTATCCCCCATTTTACAGTCGTGATGACGGCTACTTACGATCGGTTGTAACCTTGTTATAACCGACAATTTTCATTGAACTGTTTAAAATGAAAGTTAAAACTGACATGGGTAGGTAGTGGCCAAATTCTCCCTCTTTACAAAATTCGGGCAACGCGTAGTCTGGCAAACGAAAGCTGTCCACAAAAAAGGGCGGCAATTCAAAAATCAGCAGCTGGATAAGCTGGATTAGGCGATACTAAACGTAGTTGATATTATTTTATTTGTCAGAAATGTTAAATGATTGTTTCTATCTATCAACTCCGTTTGTTTAGTGTACAGACATTGATATCTGCTGCAGATATTTTGAATTGCCGCCCGTTCTTGTGGACAGCTTTCGTTTGCCAGACTCTAGACCACGTTACCTTAACAATCTGTGGACCACGTAGACAGACGTAAACAAATGTGTCATCGCCTCGGTCAGTACGTCAGTAATATGACAGCAGTTTTCTACTTAGTCTGTGGTTACGGCATTGCAGCATTGCAGGATTTGCAGGCAGACATCATTCATTGTTTTGCAGAAATACCTTTATAATCTGTGGACATTGCGGTTGAATTTGAGTGAGAGAGATCTGATGGATATAATTTTGTTTGAGATGCAAAAGGAAGGCTAAGTTGTGCCGTTATTTATATTCGAGCGACTGACGGTGCCTGATATACTCTAATTTTCGTCATGAGTGATGAATATTACCAACTTACCGCGGAACTGGACGCCAGAGAAGTATTACGGTACTTAAATCATTTAGGAATACATAACATAAGTGGAGAGGTTTTAAAGTACTTCATAACAGGTAGGCTTAATGTTAATTAGTTGTTGCTTCATTTTATTTTGATATTTTCAATTTTTTCAATTTCGTAATTGTGACCGGTACTTTGTTAACAGATTTAAAGAAGTTCATAAAGTATGATCTTGAACAGAAGCATAACAGATCCAACATTCCAGACCACGAACCTGTTCAGGGGCCTGAGAGGTTGCACAGTGCAAGTACTTTCTCCTCTAGAATAAGGTCTCGAGTTTCAGAAGGCACTGATTTGAAGTGCACTAGAGACTGTCTTACCAGAAGGAAGGCTTTGCACATACGTGGCGTACAATCTGCCCCCAATGTAAGGCGTGAAGTGCCTGAAGACAAGCCTCTGCGCAAGTCGTGTTCTTGCATCAGAGTCGAAAAAAAAGACTCTACAACTAATCAGTCTAGACCTTCAACAGCAGCTAATACTTTGAATAACAACTGTGAGTAATATAAATTAGCCCTTGACACATTTAATACTATGGATAACAAATTTCACTAGCATCAAGCAGGTGCTGTTTTTAAACGTTACTGTAGAGATATTAAGTAAAAATATATAAACCCTCATTATAATTGCAAACTCTACCATAATATCATGCTAAAATGGCCCAAAAAAAATCATGAAATCTATCTATGAATGCTCGCATTTGCTGTTTTTTTTAAAGCCATTCAGATTGGTCCATCTGTCAGTTTGTTTGGGAACTATGATGACACTGACACACACATAGACAGATCCACAGCCACACTAATACACACATTGAACTTCCAACATCCCTCTTTTTGCATTGGAGGTTTGAAATACCAAACAGTGTTATTTCTTTTTAGTTATAAAAGTCCCTCAGCAGCCAGCAAAGAGGAAGTGTGATCCTGTGACTTTGTACCATTACTACACATCACTTTGGGACAAGTACAAGTCAAATGTTCCTGGAGAAAATGCCTGGGCTGATTTACGGTGGAGTGTGCGACAGAAAATGGCAGGCTGTAAACAAACACAGAAAAAAGTAAATATCCATTTCATTTTTATGACAACACAATGCATCTGTCTGTATTACATTACTTATGATGAAATTTAGTATGAATGATGATGTTGAGGAGACTCGGGATAGAATTGTATGAAGTAGGATAAGCCCTTCATCATCATCAGATGTCTTCTTAGAGCGTGCATTCTAATGAGGCAAACAAAATCTTGTTGAATTTATGAGCTGGGGAATTGGTTTAATAAGATGATTAGAGGCATTCTGAATTCAAAGATGTGCCATCTGCATTGTCAACTATTCTGTAAGTCAGGATCCTATTCTGGGGTCCTAGTGAAAAAGGGTATAAGTCTTCTGAAGATCGAGCGAAAACAGGTTTGTCTAGTATACTCCATTCATGTACAGTTTTCATAAATATGTGTACACTTAATTTAGTACCTTGTCCATTTATTTTCATATATGAATTGTCACAATGATTAAAGTGACAATGTACAGAAGTGTACACATATTTATGAACTCAACTGTATATAGGTACCCTTTTTTATTAAGAGTTAAGTTGACTTGTACAGGACCCCAGAATTGTCTAGAGTTTGAGCCTGTCAAGGCACTTAGCATTTCTTTGCACCTCTAACCATCTGTATAATTAAGAATGATTTGGTATGAACTCCCCTTACTTTTTTCTTTCTTTAAACTATTGTAGACATGCATAGCACTGCTGAGGTTGCTTATGTCTGTGTATATTTTGTTACCACGTAAGTTCAGCATATGAGTATTAAAAAAAAAAACCTCACTTTACTCAGTTACCCTGTAGCAGAGTGCCTGAGCACCCAAAGAGAGCTAAAGTAGTCAAGTGCAAAAATGTTTATCGAAATAATCCTGTTAATAAATTCTGATAACACTGAAATAAGGTGCATTGTGGGGCCTATCTTTGAGATATTGCATTCTCCCACATTTTTTTTATACTTGAATGTAAAGCACCCTAATGAAAATGTTGCACTTTAGTGAGTTGTCATAGTAAACCTCAAACAGAACATCAAATGTCACGCATGACAATGACAATTACATTCACAATGACAAGGTTCTAAGTAGGCTCAACATTTTTATTGGGTTCAACTACATTCTAATGATTATTTCAACTTTTTTCAGGTTCCAGACGTTACATCCCAACAGAAAGTTGTGAACAAATGACACTATTTTAATCCTAGGACATTATTGTAAAGTTACAAGTGTTTTTGATTAATTTGTTAGTATTGAAGGGGTATTTAATCCTTGTTCCATTCTTGGTATTTGTTACTTTAATTATGAACTTTGTTAACTTAAAATTGCAAATGCAATGTATCTGACAATACCAGTAATTTATGGTTCAAAAAATTATAATGTTATCAATCTAGTGAAGTAGTGATAATAATAATGTTCCTGTGGTGGATGTGGTTTCTCTATGAATGGTTCACATACTGATAATTGATACCAGCATTAAAAAGGAGGGTTTAATGTTTCGTAACAATATTTTGATATAATTTCAAGGGATGTAATCACTCAAAAGACAATGATCAGGAATTGTTATAACAACTGTGGTTTGTATAATTTCATTGTATATGTATTGGATAACATTATTTAAAATAAACTTATGGTATAATCCAAACTAATATTATAAATGTGAAAGTAACTCTGTTTGTCACACTTTCACCGCTAATCTGATTCCAATGAATTTTGGAATGGAGATTGCTTGAAACCGGAGAAAGGATTTAGGGTACATATTACCGCGTGCAGCATTAAACGACTTGCGCATCAGCTAGTAATTAACCTATGTAATGAATAAACTGTATATTTTTACCGATATAATGTGTTAAATGTCATGATACAGTATACTCCATTCATGTAAGAACAGGGCCGTCTTAGCCCTGATCGGGGGGGTACCCGGCTCCTATTTCTGCGCGGTTTTTTTTCGCTGGGAATATGCTTTTACGCAAACCGCCTGGGCCTGGGGAGCTTAAGGCCTCACCATTCTCACCAACTGAGAGACCAACTGGCCAGATATCAACCTTTTGTTCTGCCGAACATGTTTGCTATGCTATGCAAATTACAATATCTTTAATATGTGCTGTGGCTGACGGTGGCGTCAGTGGAACGACTTTCAGTTGACGATTAGACCCGACTGGGCTTCAAAAGGGTACATGAAAATTAATACACAAATTGACCTAGCCGAAATGAAAATTTAAGGAATAAATTGTTAAATACTATAGTGCTCATCACACAAATATTCTAACAAACTGGGAATCAAGCCCAGGACCTATAGAGTCTCCTCATGAGGCTGACATAGTCACGTGTGTGTACTAAAGCCTCTATAAAATAATAGATTAAAAAAAAAAAAAAAAAGCCCAGGACCGCTAGCCTCAGAGGCAGGGTCATTATCAACTGGGCTAAACACTTCGTCATACATAAGTATGAGTAAGGATGGTGGAGGGTATGATACACGTACCAATTTCACCAAACAATGTAAAATTTTCACTAATGTTAATCAACTGTTATTTAATACTTTTTGACAGCTGTTAACACTAATTGTTTAAGTGGCTAGTGAAATTCAACATAAACTTAAACTATCTACACTAATATTATAAAGAGGTAAAGTTTGTGACGATGTTATCTCTGGATCTACTGAACCAATTGTAAAAATTATTTTACCAATAGAAAGCCACATTATTTGTATGTCATAGGCTATTATATTCATTTGTAAAAAAATGTTTATTGCCTAACAAAGTGGGCATGGGAGGGAACAGCTAGTAAATAATAATAAATAATAATAAATATAGTAAGTTGTGGCTAATAAAGAGAGTAAGTTGGTACCCATGTTGTTTCATTCATTAATGTTTCACCTACAATTCCAGGACTTCTCAGATGGTAACCACAAAACAAACAAACTTTTTTTTTCTTTAAATTGTTTATTTCTATTCTAACTGTTTCCTAATAGTATTTATTATACTTGATCTAACTTATACTGTGACTGCCTTTCAGTAGTGATACCATGGAGGTGGCTCAGGATGCGTTCTTCAATCTTTTCAGCCGCAGACATTGTTAGGACTAGTGTATCATGCTTTAACATCGAGTACACATTCAGTCCATATACAGGCATAATGTTGACATGTGGCATAACATCTGTGGCGACTGTTATGTTTCTTGGCACAAAGTCAGTACTGGAAAAGAAAATATCATGCATTAATATTTGGTGTTGACCAACAAACAGATAAGATAGTCACAGATAAC
The DNA here is from genome assembly GCA_923062465.1 of Acleris sparsana. Classification (NCBI taxonomy): domain Eukaryota; kingdom Metazoa; phylum Arthropoda; class Insecta; order Lepidoptera; family Tortricidae; genus Acleris; species Acleris sparsana. Next base: position 4,213,763 of record OV281292.1, read on the forward strand.
AAACAATCTTCCAGGGCTCCTATTATGGTTACCTTTATGCAGGTGGTTAAAGCATCTGTCACTTTTGGCTTTACATACTGGTAAGACAGTCACAAAATTAAATGTTTTATCCACATCAATAAACACAACCATAGTAGGCCCCCAGGTCACAGTGTGCACACAAATAATTATAGTCCTAACAGTTCCTTAATTGTTATTGGCAATCGTCATTTTTCTATTGTACACAGTAGTCAAATATTGTCAGTTTGCAAGCGTGTTTAGTTTACAATAACCAATTCAATGCTATTAAAAAATTGGGAGTACTGTACATGCTATGTACGGCAACTGATACTGTCCGCTCCATTGCTAAATTTATTGTGAATTTCTTGGATGCTTTGTTGGTTAAAGAATTCTTATGTTCCTGGCGCTCAAGCTATTTTTATACTAAACTAGCTGTCCGTGCCTGTGTTAGGTTGCTTCTTATGATTTAAATAAACAATAGCAGTTTATGTGTTCATCTAATAGAGAATGCCATTTGGTTAATGTTTTGAATAAATTTTATATTTCAGAACAAAAAAGTTAAAAAAGAAAATTATAATCAGCAGCATCTGCCGTGCAATGGAAGAGATGTGAAAAGTAATGTTTTCATATCAAAACTTACTCATCAACAATAAGTACAGATGGTCCCCAATTTCTTGTCTCTATAAGTTCAGCAAGATACTCTGGCTCATCGGAGGGCAGTTCGAGGTCTTTTACAACATGAAGGTCATCTTGGGCGAGTTTTGCCGATATAGTAGACATAAGGCCCTGCAGTCTGATGTGGAAGGGCAGCATGAAGAAGTGAGTCTTGCCCGAACGAGGCCCGTGTGCCACGCCTCCGCCGCGGAACAAGGGCGACCGAATAGAGCCGTGCCTTGCGCGACCCAACCCTTTCTGAGGCCATGGTTTTCGGCCACCACCGCGCACCTCTGCTCTAGTTTTAGAATGGGCCCAAGACACCCACCGATACTTCTTTTGCCATACCACGTTACGATGGATAATATCTATGCGAGGCACAGCAGCATACACTGACGGATGAAGTTCAAATAATCCCAATTTCTGTTCCTCTATCGTGTCTAAATTCTCAATCCATACTTCCCGGGGCTTAGTGTATTGTGGAGCGATCTTCCATTCTTTTTTGGTTACGTTTAATGGATTATTCACAGTTGTTACAGCTGAAGTGCTCGCCGAGACAAAAGCTCTTATTTGCGGTGTGACAGTTAAATGCAGTTTTTTAAATGCATTAATTAGTATCGATGTCATTATATTTAAGAGTTAATTTCAATGATAAAGGTAAGCGCAATTTAATTCATAATCGGATCTAAAGACACAAATATTGAAAAACATAACCTCAATGTTGACTTAAGCCACAGATTATAAATATATTATTAAATCGTAGACAGAGTAGGTAGGTACTAAATGAAATGAATTCTGACTTCTGAGACAGACATTAAGGGTATGTTAAAAGCAGACCTTCACAACGTTACGAAAAATATCGATATAAATATTTTGTTCGATATGGAATAAAAGTATTATTTACGGGATCGAGTGCTGCTAGAGCCATACGTGTCTAAATTGCCTTATAAGTCAAAACAATATGATTGTTAAACGAATGTAATTTAGGTAATTGACGACAGATGGCCCAAGCAGTGGCAGTGGTCATTAGTTTCGTTCGGGGCACCATCATTGAATGGAATTAAAGTAAAATTTTACTTTGTCTTTCCATAAGAATTAAAACAACATGATTGTTAACAAATGTTATAATTTAGCTATTTGACGGCACAAGCTGGTCAAAATAATTCAGATTAACGACGTGCATATTTACCCTCTACCAATCACACAGTTGTTCTATCCTGTCCTCTAAAAACGTCTCGACGCGGTTTTATTTGTAGGTATGCACGGTCCAGTTGGCAAATCCCAGTCAGTGTCAGACCACGTTATCAGTAATTGTAGTACAGCCTGTGAGCACTTATAAGGGTGCTTCGGGTTTGTACTTCTCTCCCACTCGCCCTTAATAAGAGCGTATGAGAGACCATTATTACAAACTTGAAGCACCTATGTAAGAGCTATCGTACTGTAGATTTTAACGGTAATATTACCACGTGTCTGAACATCCCAATCCAACACATCTGTTTCGAATCATAATAAAGAGCTACAGTAATAAAACTAGCAAAAATGTTCTAAGTATTATTTTCAATCATATCTAGATCCTCTTATCCTTAGCTATATCCTTATATTTTTGTTAAGACTAGCTACAAAACATAATACTAATTTGCAATTAATTGCATTAGCTACTTACTCGAATGAAATAATATTTATAATTATTTATTATCATCATTATCAGTTCAGTTTTTTACAAATGCTTATGGTTTAGTCACGCTCCTTATCATATCAAACTGTATTCAACCCACAAATTCAACCGAAAATACGTAAACACGTTATAACTATTAAAAATTGAAATTGTTTCTGCCTAATATGATATTTTTGATTTTTAGTTTCTGTCGTTGTATTTCTGTAACGGTGTCAATTTTCACTCCAACAATAGTATTTTGTTGAAAAATTCCATCTCCTTTTAGGGTAAGTACAACTTTTCCTACCAACTTATGGTGAAATATTTAGATGAATCCTAAAAAAAACAATTTTAAAATAACACTCCATGACCGTTTACAAATCATTTAGCCTGATATCAAATTCTTACCAAAATGGGTTTCTATCAAAAAATCATAATGAGCCCAACACGGTGGGTGGGTAATGTAGGTACAGCGAAAATCCTGTCGGTTTATTCCGAAAAATATATTTTCAGGATCGTAGCAGGAGGAAAGAAGTGGTCTCTGCCTACCCCTCTGGGAAACACACGGGATTGATTGAAACAGGCGTGATTTAGGTAATGTACGTATGTAATGTAAGAAGAGCTATATAAACGTTGTCAATACGATCACGTCTAAAGCAATAACGTTTTACGGTGTAGACTCTCAGCCTATCGAGTATTCTAGCAAGAGCTTCATTAAGTTAACTTATAATGAATGTTACAAAGTTCCCATTGACCGGGGATAAAAAAACTTGCGATAGAATTAAACAGCTGCTGCTCCGGAGAAACTAAGTTACGACTTTCCTTCCAAGTAATTTCACTCATGATCGGCTTCTGCAAAACTTTGATTAAAGACGTATTATATTTCGAGTTCTTAATCTCCACTTACTTAGGTTTCTTTAGCAGGCCGTTTGAATGATTTAGGAGGAACTTATATGTATACGTGCACGCCGAGTTTGCGTGCGGTGTACTCCGTCCACGTAGAAGTCGATGGTCGCTATTCCCTCGGGAACTATTTAAAAGAATCCTATGTCGTTCCTCGGGAATAAAGTTATCCATATCAAATTTCATCGAAATCGGCAGTGGGTTAGCCATGAAAGCGTAACGAACAAACAAACAAACAGACAAAGTAGCTTTCACATTTATAATATTACTATGGGATATTAGTAAACAACATTATTTTAACCAAAAACCGGATTACTGAACTTCCTTTGTTTTTACCTCTGCAGCTCAAAAAGGCGGACTTTGCTATTTAAATACAGTGGGCAGAATTCGATTTTGCTGCGAGAGAGTGTGAAAAAGCAACATTTTATTAAAAAAATATATAGCAGTTCTGGGTTAATAATGTGCAGGTAAATAAGTTGGTGGCGGGGTGGGTAAAAACCAAAATAAATATAGGTACTTACATAAAGACGCTATTTAAATGTCTATTGAATGACGTCTAACTTACAATTTCGTTACAAAAATGTATGTGTTTGACGTTTATCGACAGTTTCGTTACGGTGACGAAACTCTCATTTAACTGGACATTTGTTTTGGACTAGCGGACGCCCGCGACTTCGTACGCGTAGAATTAGTTTCCCAGTACTCCCCCTTTTTTTCCCGTTGGGGGTCGATTTTCGGAAAATCCTTTCTTAGTGCTCACTTACATCATGAAAGGAACACCTGTACCAAATTTCAAGTTTCTAGGTACAGTAGTTTCGGCTGTGCGTTGATATGTCAGTCAGTCAGTCAGTCAGTTTCTCCTTTTATATATTTAGATTATACCCACATTTGGTTTAAACGTTTAGGATGCTATAAAACCCTTGCTTACTCGGAATTCAAAACCAACGCTCGCAGCAAAAACCTCTCTTGTTGCACAAATAACTAGTGTTCATGAAAGTCCAGATTTAATCAAGTATTCCACGAAATTATGGGATAAGTTCGCGATTAGTTTAGTTAGGTTTGTCGACGAGCGGAGCAAGTGGTTGAACTGCGATCATTCAGAACCTACTCGTCACTCAGAACCGTCCAAATAGACTTTAGGTTTTTACGGGATCTATAAGGCCCGCTTGAATGTAAACCCTAGGTTTCACCCTAGGTTAATCCCAGACTAAATATTCATACCTAAGGCGATTCCCCTAGGAAGGCCGTGTTGCTCGATGGTTATATTATATTATATACCATAAGTTACTGTTACGCCGGTGGATTAAGGCAAGGCGTCGATATTTCAATTGTGATTTTGGGGTGCTTAGGAAACGTTTTTAGCAGGTTTTTGAAATGAGGCATCTACGCGGAACATTCCAGAGGCCAATTTTCGTTACTTCAAGATCGGATTGAATTCGAGATATCTCGAAAAAAAAAGGCGAATCTTGATTGGAAGTCATTTCCCGTATTCTCATTATCTCACTATACTTAGAGATAATTATGTCTACGCTCAGCCATGGTATACATTCTCAGCGCTCGACATGCAACTTGTGGTCTTTAGTTCTCAAGACGTATTTCATGTGGTATGTCTCTGTGTCATTGGTGGCTCTTCAAGGTGTCTGGTCAAAAATATATATTAAGATAAAGGCAAACAAAAGAAATGGACCACGCGTTAATAGGAGAGGAGGAAAACTTTCCCTGATGCAGCTCCTTATGTGCCTTGATCGGGGCGATACGTCGAGCTTTTTGCGCTGGGGAAGGATATCCTATTCTTTTTGCGTAATTCAGACTCCATTTTATTCCTCCATAAAATTAAACTTTGAACCGAACGAACCGTATTTGTATTTTACACTCACAGAATTCGCTAACTGAGTCGTAAACCGAGTGTTACCTAGACGGGACACGGAAAAAATAATACGAGTAAAAGAGAAGCATTAATAAGGAAATAATATAAATAAAGAAGATGGCATCTTCACTTTTTATCTCACTCCACGTACCTATATGTTTTTTACAAGGCTAATTGAGAATGCACGCGCTAAAATCACTCACATCACATCACAAACTCACCGGTTAATATGAACTGGGCCAAATTGAAAAGCGATATGCTTATGAGAATCATATCGCTGGTACCGTGCGCGGCGCACTTTGATTAACTGTGTATAGTCGAACTCATACGTAGTTGTAAATTTTAATACCTTGTCGCAATAATAGAATAGAATAGAATAGAATAGAATAGAAATTCCTCAACGCAATTAAATAAAGAGATGACAACCAGACCAAAAAAATTAACATGGCTTTGAAAATTATTATGCTGCTTATAGCAGTGACAAGGTACTAAAATGTACAGAGACTTATGAGTTCGACCGTACCTATCTAAAGGGTAGAGCTACTGAAGCCTCTGTGACTTTACAAACTTCCATCAACTCCAACCTCACCTCACATACGAAACGAGCCAGCGTGATTGACATGTGCTCAAGAGGAGGGCTGGGAAATGACGCAGCCCGCTCCTTATCACGGTTAATTCATTATCATTCTACGGCCTGCTCGTTTATTTACACCGAGTCGCGTATTCTTATTCAACCGGAATTTAATAATCAGTTACAATACTTCATAAGTACTATAGTAGGTACATTACTACAGAGGCCGGGAAGTAGGTGGTTGCCGGCCGAGCGTAGCGAGGCCGGATAGTTACGAGGCTGGCAACTCCTTTTCACGGCGAGGTATGTATAGTGCTTTTCTCAAACACATTAAAAAATTAAAACAAAAATTACAACGTCACATACTAGGAGTGCATAAACATTAAAAGTAACCTACAGTGCTCAGTCATCCGCGCTGGGTCGGGTGCGCCGCCGCCGCCGCTGCGCCACACCGAGTTACATCGCCTGCGATCTAAATTGCGCTACGTACCCCTAATTACCTCTGGTCTCCTGGTACTTTAAATAAACATGCAAACGCTTAAGTTGTATGCGCGGCTTACTGTATTAAAAAACATAGCTATTAGAATGTTCATAAAAACAGCCGCCATGTTTAGATTAAAATTATAGTACATTGTTGTAGAGGTTAGAAAGTAAGCAATAGATGGACGAATTAGTTCGAGGGCCGACGCGTAGCGGAGGCCCTCGAAAGTACGAGTCCATCTATTGCACTTTCGGCCGAGGCTTAACACAGTGCTTTTCACGACTAATGCGAGGAAATAAAAAAAATATCTTATAATTAAAAGCAGACATATAATTGGAATGGAAATTAAAAAAGAGGACTTTGCAGGCCTAGGCCTGCAAGATTTGTATGAAATTCCATTATCGACGTCTTGTCCTAGCCGCACCTGAAACGTCATACTTCGCAGCCTATTATGAGGCACAGAACGTCAACATTCCATTGCATGTTTGAGAAAATATTAGTACTGCGCTTTGGAATTTTGGATGTTTGTTACTCAGAAAGGATCTGTATGAAATTTGGCACAGAGATAGATTAAAGTCTGGAATAGCACATAGACTAATTTTTATCCCGGAAAAATGTACGGTTCCCGAGGGAAAAGCGATAAACGACTTACTTATAAATTACAATTTGTCTTAACGCACCTACACACAGATATTTTTTTAAGGGTATGATAAAGCTTAAACCTAAGCAGGGTGGAGCAAATACGATGGATTCCGGATATTTAATACGGCAAAAGAAATGGCAATTTCCTCTCCCGTTTATAGCGTGGGGGTATTTTTGTATCGGGGAAATGTGCGCGTAGCAGTCGCGTAGAGGCATTAATTACGGCATTCCGGCCGTAAGAACTCGCGCCCTTAAGGCCCGGCTACTCGGAGCTTCTGCACTTCGCGGGAAATATTCAGCACGATCAATCGATACCTACTACGAATGCGCGCTAAAGGACCATCGATTAGAGCAAAGGTTACCAAACTTTTTAGACTGACCCACTTAGCAATACATTTTTTTCATCGCGCCCCTATCAAAATAAAAACCCTGAATTCCCCCTTTGAGGGGGGGGGGGGAGGGTTTGTTATGGGACATTAGACTCTAACAGAAATTAGCACTTTTAATTTTATTATTGCAAAAACGCATCCCACAATCAAAAAAACTGTTTTCACAAACCCGCAATATTTTTGAATACCTATCCATCGCACCGACACCAAAAAAAACTCTCGTATTTATTTTTTGATTATTTAATCTTTCTTGCACAAAAATACAAATTTGAGTAAAGATGAACTTTCTATAAGTCGTTAACAGCTAGTCGGCAACATCGGAAATCCAGCATCTACTAAGCGTCTTTATTTATGTTTAAATGCCTAATGCAGCTTCCCTTCCCGCGAACAGCTGTGCTGTGAAAACATTATTAGGAAGTAAGAAGATATATGTTATGAAGTAGAAGGGGTAAACCGCTCAAATATGAAATACTTTTCAGTAGCTATTGCACGTTATAATTATTGATGCTAGTGTTGGTTATGAAAATGGTATAGAAAATTATTGTAAGTAATATGCAAATGAAACTACTCCGACCGAGAAGGGTAGTACTGATAAGTGAGGCTTAAGTTATCAAAGTTACAACTTAAGCAACTATCTATACTCTCCCTATTAAGGTAAGATGGGGCAATTGCGTTTACGGGGCAACACCGTCAAAACGACAATATCTTCTAAAAAGTGCAAGATTTTTCCAACTTACCCCACCTGCGCGCCTAGTATGGCTGTGTTTATCGCGTGACAAAATGTCACATGTCAAAATGCAGTGTCAGAAGGAGACGGATGTTTTATCCACATCTTGTCACGCGACAAACGCAGCCATATTAAGCCCGCAGACGTTATAGTTACTGATAAAATAACATTTTGTCCCAAGTACCTACGTGGCAACAGGGCCGCAGAGCGGTATCCAGCGAAGCTGCGCCTTAACTAGGTATATGGCGCCATTACACAGCCCAATCTCAATTTCAATTTTATCTCGCCGATTTGGCTCCGAATTAGGTGCGATTTATTTTCATTCTGTTCGTTCGCTCGGTGGAAGGTAAATGTTAAGGTTCTCGCAGATTTATCGCTTCTCCGCGGCGACTTGACGGGCGCACTGTTCTGTTACGGGGTTGAGAGGGAATTACTCACTGTGATTTGAAATATTACGGTTAGTTCCATAGGTCGAGGAGTCCGTTCCCAGGCCACATGTGGCCGCTAGCAGACATAGCTACAGCTACACGTATCATGTGCTTAAGCAGAGTAGAAACAACAATGTCTATTGTAAACGAACACAATATGCATCCGTTGCAATAGTCGCGATCGGGAACACACTTTACGGGGTAAGATTAAGTTTGTTTTTTGTATCTACTTTCCATGCTGTTAATGTATTTGGTGGTCAATAAAGGATATTGTATTGTGTTGTATTGTATGTATTTGAACAATATTTACTTCAATAAACATGGTTTACAAAGATCCTAGATTAACAAAATCGGTAAAACCTGTGCCAAAGCACAAAAAAACATAAAGGAGAAGCCGGTTTAGCTTAAAAAATACGATGTTTGGATGCAAGGATGCAATGATCTAACGTCCTAGTTTACCTAGATAAGACAGTATTTACGACACTATAGTATCAGAGTGCTACTCATAGCGTAAAATGTTCTATTACGAGCGTTTCCATAGAAATAACTGCTCTTTAATGACCATAGATCATCCCAGAGATCGGACAAATAGGCGTCATTATTCGCAATAACGTGGATATGACTCAATGATTAAACAAATTAAATTATATTACTTGATTACTTACCCTAAAAATAACTTTGAACCTTTGCAAGACAGTAATAAATAAAATAAAAAAAGACTTGGTATTATGTATATTTATTAAAGCAAATAAACGGTAATTGATATAAATTTTCCTTGGTTAGTTTATTTCTTTTCACAGCTAAAATGAACTTATGAGGTGAAAAGCTTCTTTCGCAATCCACGGACGTTAATGGAGCAAACTTAAGTAGATTAATATTAATGGCCACTCCTCAACTCTTTGTATTATTAATTTATTACTGTTTTACAAAGGCTCAACATTATATTTACGGTAAGTAAATAGTCAATAATGTATCAATTAATGTAAGTAATTTAATTTGTTTAATTAAAATGTTTGGAGTCATGTCCGCATTATTGCGAGTAATGACGCATTTGTCCGATCTCTGTTTATGACACTTAGTTACGGTAATTCCAGATTTCAGTCTTGGGTTTTAGTGAACACTTAACATCCTAATTTGTATATTAAATCGTTAACAATATTTTAATCACAACACAGTTAATTTTTAGACTTAAGTACGAGTATTTTTTTTTTGTTAAATCTCTATGAAAAGAGATTCATATTCGTCGATTTGTATGTACTATTGGTCACCATGGTTACGCTCAATATGGATATGAACAATGGCGTTTCGTTTGGCATTCAATTTTTAGGGTTCCGTACCCGAAATATTTTAAAGGGGGTTCCCATACAGCAAAAAGGAGGAGCGTTTTTTTTTTGCCTTGCCCATCGATTGGTGTGTCGTTGTTTAGAGCTCATTGAGTAAAAATGGAAAACAAACGAATGAGAATTGGTAGCTTTTTATCATTTTGAATCAGTCAGCAATTTTTACAAAATTTGGTTTGTAAATAAATATACCTACTTTGGTAGCAGAAAAATCTCTTTGATATACTTACCCATTTGAACATGTCATCCTCCAGTTTGGTTCCGTACCTCCACCATCGCCGTCAGGTGTCGGTTAATTCGGGTCGCTTGTACCTTTTCTCACTGGTGTGACCTTTCTTCCGGAGTGCCACAGGGTGGTATTTTATCTCCTATCTTGTTCTCCATTTTCATAGATATACTTACACCATCGATTGGAAGCCCTTGCCATTTCTACGCTGATGGATCACCAATTGTACTTATATGCAGGCAGATCTTAACGATACAAACAATGCAATTAGCTTGATCAATAATGAAATGACTAACGACATCTGTTGCCGTCCAACAGCAAAACGCTGCAAGTCAAAAACCCTAGTTTCGAGAAAAACGCGTTTAAAGATGATGTTTTGGCTAGTCTTATGAAGAGTTACCGCGTTTTGACAGTTTTCTGCCGCCTAAACTAGAAGATGTTTTTAAAAGTTTTTCTGTGGGTATGATAGAAGCACTCATGAGGAATGATGCAAGCTAACACAAAACGCTATAACTCGAGTTGCAGCGTTCCACCGTTCGATGACAGACTCTGACTGGTCTAAAATATTAGAATTAGGATTAACCCTTCTAAATGTCAAGACATTAATGCCATTATCCTGGATAGTTCCCGGCTCGTGACTTCACTTGGGATAGGAAGCGCAGCTCCGGTTATCTGGGTCTGATTATCGACGTAAGTGGGATGCCTAAGTGTCCGACATCTGTCAAAGAGCTACTAATTAATACATTAAAAGCGTTGTACAGGTTCAAAGCATTTTTTATCGGTTAGCTACCACTAAAATTCTTCTTATCCAAGCTCTTGCGGTCCCAATCAACGAGTTTGCTGATGTATCCTTCCTCAACAGGTTGGATTGCCTTTTCAATAACTGCATCCACTTTATCTTCTGGGTACGAAAGTACAACCACATGTCCGCTTTCCGTCGTCAGCTCAATTGGTTTTCCATCCGCGAACGCAGATCTGTAAGACCTAACTAGGTTTTTGTTTTTCATTTAGTCTAAATTTCAATTTCAAACCGCTCGGCCCGGTGGCGAACTCCGTTCCTCGGGTAGTCTTAAGCTCTGAAGCTCTCTAATTCCTCTTCCTTCACCGCTCCGGGTTCATGGAACACGCTGCCGCTTTGAGTGAGGAAAAGTCACAACTAATTTTCTTTTAAGCGTTTGTTGCGCAAGCACTACTTTGATAACCTCCAGGAATAAGGTTCTGCATAATATTTTATAAGCAGGTACTACTACGTATGTTTGTGTATTTATTTAATCTTTACTGCACAGAAGAATACACTTAATATTCAAAAGGCGAACTAAATGCTGTAAGGCGTTCTTTACCAGTTAACCTTTGGGTAAAGCAGAGATTGTGTGAGAGTTCTAGTGAAAAGAAAGTAAAGTGTAATTTCTTTTGTTTTTATGACTAATTATCAAATTAGAAAATTGACTTTACGTCATTCGTATTAGATTCATATTCCATTGACTTATTTCGTTCTATGGTGGGCTATAGGAAGTCAATAAAAATCTATGGTAAAGTTAAAATTTTCAAACCGCACTAAAAACGCTGTTTCTATCATGGCGCTTATGACAAGTGTGACGGTATACGGGTAAACAATAAACAATCATTTGACGACATATAGCCTTGCGATCTGTGGTTACTTGCCTTTGAAGTCACCAGTAACCACAGCTGCAAACCAACGCAAAGCGTTTCTGCGACAGATTAAATTTTAAAAAGTTTTTTTTTGTTTTTCCAAAAAAACATTACGTAATTTAGTTTAATATAAAGTGAAATATGTTGTTTTTCGCTATTATCTGATAGGATTTTACAAATAGTTTTTTAAAAGGACTTCTCAAACAGCCGTCGTACCCTGTTTTGTTTATAATATGAGGGATAGCTGCGTGGGACGGCCTGTATTATGATTCATTCACCCCCAGCCCAACGCATGCAGCACCGGCCAAATAGATCTGTGCCAACGCGGACGCGACTGCACGGCGCCACTCGACGCCCCCCCAGCCGCTGCAGCGCCGCAAAGCGGTTTATTGGTGATTCTTGTTTTATCTACTAACGCTTTTCAATAACAGCGTAGCGGCAAATCTGTATTCTGTCTCGCAATAAATATTGGCCTTGACGAGATAAAATTATCTAAATTAAACAATAATGTCGTACGTACACGGAATTTAAAGCGTAACGCATAATATCTTGTAAACGCAGTCGCTTACAAGTGCTTTTGGCAATGACAAATCGAGAAATTAAATTACGTTTTTTTAAAAAAAAACATCTATTCTCTTAGAGTCTGGCAAATGAAACATGAGAATGAAAAAATGGCAACACTGTAGTGTCGTCCCTTTTTTCTTAGATTGATTTGAAAGGGACGACACTACAGTGTTGCCATTTTTTCATTCTCATGTTTAATTTGCCAGACTTTAGTAATTTTATTCAAGAAACTAATAAATATTTTATCGTCGTTTAAGGCCGATATCATACATTTACCTCTAAGTTGAAGATTTGCACAGTTTGAACACGAGTGAAATACATTGAATCCTGAATCTATGACTGGGTATTAAAAAAAAGTTGTATTATACAAGTTGCCTGTCTGTGTTTACTTCCGGAAGGATTTACTTGTATGGTACGAGCACAAAGTGGCATCTGTGACACAATCTTAAGACTGCAATCCTAAGACCGTAAACGCGTTGCCAACCCTGAGGACTAAGATGGAATACCTCTATGCTAATAATTTCACCGGTAGTCTTCTCCCCACGCCGGAACACTGCTGCTTGGTGTACGTTAAAGAGGTGGTAGCGATCCGGACGGACCTTGCATAAGGTCCCTACCACCACTAGAAATAAAACGCATCAGTACACGTATTAAAATATGAAAATATTTAATGTTGCTCAAGCATTATTTTTTGTCTAGCTTAAGGTACAAGTTTCAAGCGCTGTTTATGCTGCTTTCCCGACCCGTAATACTGTTTATTCTGGCTGAATGGGTCGTCGCCCTGGGCTGCGCGAGGGGGACTCCCTTACAAACGGGCCGGGAGATGAGTCCCAACCGTCGGCCTGCTCTGGGGTGTTATTCTTTTAAAAACAGCGCTCGGTCAAGTGCAGCGAATGAACGCGCCACACCGGCGAGTTTTAGAAGTCATGTAGTACATAAAGTACATTCTCAATCAGACAGCAGGGCTGTCGATATGGAACATATAAGGTTGCCTAATTGAGAATGCACGCGCTAAAATATGTTTTATGCGCTCTAACGGGACTACTTAAAGTCGTAGATGTGGCGCGTTCACTCGTTCACGCGTTCGACCGAGCGCCGTTTTTAATAGAATAACACCCCTGCCTGTATCAATTTCGCACGATATAATGCCTTTTCGTTACCTTAAACTATTAAAATTTTGACCGAGTACGAGCCAGACTTCTGCCCTGAGGGTACCGAAGCAATAAGATGAGAACCGAAACGGGAAATGTCTGTAAGTACCTAAGTACATTGTAAATGTTAAGCAAAATTATCAGAGAGATTTAAATAAAAATAGGGAAACTCAATATTATCGATTAGGTATATTTTTACGTTTTAATTTACCTTCTCTAGCTTAGCTTTCCTTTGACATATAGGTCTTCCTTAATTAATTATTATTTTGCGTTTTTCATCGCTTGGCTGGTCTTAATAAGCAATAAAACGCATATTTTAATCAATGATAGAATTGTTAAGCGTTCTGCCAAATGTTCTATTTTTTAACTTAAATTAGTACCTACAAAACTTAGCTCTAGGCTCATGCTGTGGGTAGTTATAACAATAAACTTATTTATATAGAGTGATTCATACTTTAAAACATAGAAAACTCCCAAGATGTAGGTAATAACAAATACTCGCACTCATAACTCAAAATATTTGGCCATTCCGGGAATCGAACCCGGAACAGCTAGACTCGTAAACTAGGTAGCAACTAAGCGACGCGCGTCATCAAATAATTGTTGTTTCTGACTAATTGTAGGTAACATGTACAGATGTAGGTGCATCATTGTCATCCATCGTATTTTCACGGAAACGTACGAACGTGTCTTGCTATTTCTGTCGGTTACAGTACAAAAGGTACTGAGGTTGATTGAAGTAGATGACATATACGAACGTTTTCGAGAAAATACGATGGAAAACAATTATGCACTACATCTGTAATAATTAGGCCTTTGCTGGACAGAGGTTTCTCCTCTAAATTAATACAATTGATAGAATATGTATAAGAATAAATAATTAGTATTTTCTGGAATTGAAATCCTAAACAATAGGTTTAAGGACAACAATTAACACAATTCTGTTTATTGGCCGATATTCAATTATCGTCTGTTTTAATTATTACTTGGTACGACTATGCTCGTTCTTGTTATTATTATATTCCATTAAATTGTGGTTTAGTTCTAGTCCGTTTGAATTTAACAGAGTTTAAATTAATTTAGGCTGGTTTCATAAAACACCGGTGGAATACACAACAGCGCTATTTCAGGTGAAATTATGGCACGTTCAAATGCTGCGGTGTTGCGGTTTCCTGCGTTACATAGTTTGGAGTAAATTTGCTCCATTAGCCATATTATAATATCGAACACGTGCTAACCTATAATTTGATCGAATTTCATTTCATGGTCGTGTCATTTCATCGAAGGCATTTTCTGCTGAAACCAGAATGTTTTCAGGATATCTTAAACATTAATTACGGGTTCCCTTCATCTGGCATAACTTTTTTTGGCATAATTCATCATTTCGCACAATCATCATTTGGCATAGTCTTTTTTTCTGAAACCGTGTACTTTTCAGGATTATTTAAAATACCATTGCATAGAACCCAATAGGTTAGGTTAGGTTTATTTTATGTCAATCCTGAAAAGTACACGGTTTCAGAAAAAAAGACTTTATGCCAAATGATAATTGTGCGAAATGATGAATTATGCCAAAAAAATTGTGCAAGACATTAGTAACCCATTAATTACGTAGGTTAGGTTAGGTTAAACTTGTGATTCAGCACACTTGTGAAGAGTGCCTAGACTGCGCAGCCTTGGCGGTGCCTCGCGCTGCTCTGTCCATGGAAATAGGACCAGACACTACCGACTCTCGCGAAAGTCACGGTCGAAAGTGAAAATGCATGGCAGACGGTAGCAACTTTTAGCGACGCAGTTATGTCGCTTAAAGAAGCGGCAGAGCGGGAGCGAGAAAACGATCTTAACTCGCTCCCAATACGCCGCAGAAGACCAGGACGGCGGTTGGCGCATGTCAATCGGTTGCCGCCGTATTGGGGACCCGCGGGCGATGGGACGGGGGATCCATCGCTTGCACTCCAGAGTCCCGAGCTGAAGAGGGGAAAAAAAAAACCCTATTAAAACGGGCCCGTTAGGGCAAACGCTGAAGACGAGTTAGCGGATGGAATATCACTCCCGCGACTTGGACTCATCGTCCAAGGTGGGAGAAGGAACACCTCAGATGTTTTAGTCGGTGCGAGTCCGACATAACTGCTCGGCCTCCCCGGGTCGCTTGGTACCCATAATGGATTTCCCCTAAGATAAAAAGGTTACTTGTGATTACCAAATAAAAACTGGTGCGGTGAGAAATGTTTTTTGATGAAATGAAAATTCTGCGTAATTATACGTTCGTTGAATGGTGTTTCGATAAAATTATAGATACCAAGAACATGGTAGTAAAGCGGGCTTTATTCGGGTGACTATAGCCGACTTTCCGACTGTCTAAATTCAAAGTGTTTGGTGTGGTTTTACTTATAAACGTGGAAGAAGCTTGGATTAGTTTATGCCATGCTTTGTCACTTTCTGTCCGATGCAAATGTCACAATTAGAGATAAGGATAAAGCATGGCATAAACTATTCCAAGCTCATTCCACGTTTATAAATAAGGAGGTTAAACAATTGAATCAGTTTTACGTATGAAAGTCGAATTTGTTATTGTCACGTTCCCCCTCGTGCTTTGGTAATGCAAGCCCTCATACCGATAGCTTTAAGTCTCGGTGTTTAGTTTATGTATTTTTTTATAGCTAACTGCAGTTACAATTACATCTGCAGTGTTACTGTAATTCTTTTTGGAAAGTTGCCGCTATATACTAAGTCTCCACTTTCGGGTGCGTGGACGTGGCGTGATTGACAGAAAACGTAGAGATGTATAAAAAGTTTCTGGACAATTCTACTATACATTTGAGTCATATAGAAGCAAACTCAGCAACATCCAATATGGTTGTAAATCGTATAGATGATATTTTTTATTCAGCGATTATTTTAGCTATACCACTATATTCAAAGTTGTTACTTTAAAAAAAAAAGGACGTTAACGTATTTAAAAGCTAAGAAGAAAACATCGTCTGGATCTGCCTAAACCGTTGGAAATTTTGCCGTACTCACCTTACGCGATTGCAACAACAATGTTCGCGTTTTGGTAGAGTTAAGATAGCGTCGACACGTCTCAAACTTCACTTCCCTGCGTGTCTAACTTCCTTATATTCAAGTTAGAACTCTGTTATACTTAATAATGAAAGGACATGAAATTCCTTGCTATTAATTGTATTAAACTTTCCGCGTTTCTTTGGACAGCTAATTATACTAAGAGCAGCGGTGGAGTGCGCCAGATTGGATTAAATCCTCCCGCGAGGTGTGTCGGGCGGATCGACACAGTCGGCATAGAAGGGGTGCCAGACTTGTCAAAGTCAATGCCTCTACAACTGGAGATCGCATACAGGGCCGAGATTTTAGGCGGTAAAACTATATCGTCTTTGACTTGGGCCGAGATTCTAGGCGGTAAAAACTACATCGTCTTTGAACTGGGCCAAGATTGTAGGCGATAAAAACCATATCGTCTTTGACCTGGGCCGAGATTCTAGGCGGTAAAACCCCTATCGTCTTTGAACTGGGCCGAGAATCTAGGCGGTAAAAACCATATCGTCTTTAACCTGGGCCCAGATTCTAAACGGTAAAAACCCTATCGTCTTTGACCTGTAATCGTAATGTCAACATTTTGATAGCTCTTATTTATAGCTGCTTAGTAAGTGAATGCGAATATAAATACAATTCAAAATATAATTTCAATTTAGAACATACGAAAAACTAGTTCTACGCTGACGTTGCTGATGAAGGCTCAATTAATTTAATCTATAACGATACTATCGTTTTATCTATATAAAGTATTAATATTTCATTATCGAATTGGTTACACCCCTATAACTGGGTTTAAATTAATGTTATCTACCGCCCAAATTTGAAACACGTGTTCTAATTATTTTAAGATGCTTATAGTAGTTATACTTAGTCATAGTTTTTGTTTGAGAATGTTGCCAATGGCCACTCTATTACCTATAATATTAAATCGCTTTAGTACTTGTCAAAGGAGCAATTGATACACCAGTTTATATGTAAATAGTTCTGATTTTCCCAGTTTAAACAGATTAACGGTAAGTAAACAATAAATCTACATAAGCACAGGACGGTGATTTTCTTAAATACCGAGCAAGCTTTAAGTTTCCCCAACAGCGTGTGTTAAACATTTTTGTGTGTGTATATTGTGAGTGTTGTCACAGATTTCATTGAATAAGCAGCTTGGCTAAAGTGGTATCTAACACCAGTATGTAACTCCTCCTTATACCTAACCTACAATAATGTGAGACAATCTCAAGAAAATTCACGGCGTAATACATACATGGCCGAATATTTATTCTTTTTTTTTGGAAAACAAGTAGAGTAAATCAGTAAACAGTATTATGGTCGCCTTTATCGCAGTGGATAAAGCTTCCGTCACTCTCGCACTTACTACAGGTCAGAAAGTGCCAGATGTTTTGTTCACGCTTATCCACGTCGATAAATATTATAGGCCTGCAGAATAAATCAAAATTATAAGCCGGATATCTTCCCTCCTCGAAGGTTACCCAATTATTATATTTAATCAATGCCGATGTTTTATATCGAGAATTCATCATAATATAACTGACATACTTAGGTACTAAATTAATAATGTACGAAAGCAATTAAAAGACGCAGCAGTCAGTGGCGCCACGATCTACGTAAAAGTGTCACAGTTGTACATATAGTAAATTAGTTCCATTTTTGGTTCACTCCAGTATTTAACGGGTAAGCACTAGGATGGCTCCTACAATGAACTAAATTCAAAACCTCGAATGCCCCATTACTTTCAGTTGTCATTTGTTACTTTATCGAGTATAAGAGATGGAGCTCACGAAACGTGAAATTTTGATTTTCAAAATAGGATGGATACCAGGGGCCTATTGCATAATAAAGTACAAGCCCATACTATTAGTAAAACCGGCCAAGTGCGTGTTAAACTCGCGTTGAGAGGGTTCCGTACATTTATGGTACAGTACAAAATATCACATTTGAAATCCTCACAGTATTTAAGACGCGAGTTAACTACTACTAGCGCTATCTAGTGGTGTTTTAGTGAACTATTTTCAGTAAGTGAACGTATTACATCTAGTCAATTACCACTTTATTTTCAATTCATAGAATTCTTCTATCATATCTACAAGCAATGAACTATATTTTGTATTTTTTTAAACATTTTAGGCTCAGTAGTCTCGGAGATCAGGGGGGAATTATATTTTTTTGTCTTCTTTCATGAATAAAATCAAAACTATTTATTTTACAATAATAAAAAAATATACTCGAGATCCTCATAATGAGCCCTTTCATTTGATATATGACACAGTAAGTTTTGCAAAAACAAAAAAAAATAAATCCTAAAATGACAAAAATATTACTTTGCTTGTCTGTGTTTGAGTCATCAATTTACATATGTGTACCAAAATTCAACTCAATCGGTCCAGTTGTTTCGGAGCATATTGTCTGTGACTGACGGACGGACAGACAGACGCACGAGTGATAATATCCTAAGGGGTTTCCGTATTTTCATATATAAAATCCATACAATATCACTAATAAAAAAGCTTGTAATTAGCTTGTAAGCTTGTAAGCTTGTAATTTATCATGCAATTGGCTCGCCTGATTATCATTAAAACGTAATCATTTATATACAAACATAAAATAAATAATTGAATACATTTTACCCACCAAACCTTTAAAAATTTGTAAGTTGCAACATTTACGAGTAAGGGTGCTGCCCCACCGCTGCGTAAAATACCGTATTGATGCGTAAACAAGAGTCGGGGTCATAGCAACAACAATGTACCGTTTTTTACGCACCGTAATATACGCACCGTTAAGCAGCAGCGGTGCGATCGCACCTTAAGGTTACGAGTAAAAGAGATATGGTTTTACCGTGTAGATAGGCTCACGGCCTCTATTCTTGGCGGTAAAAATGATATCGTATTTAACCTGTTATTAAATTATTTTTAACTCGGCCGCCTCGGCATTACTGTCAAGTAAATAGGAGCTACCAAAACGTTGAAAATACGATAGCAGGTCAAAGACGATATGTTTTTTACCGCCTAGAATACGGACCCAGTTCACAGCTATATGCAAGAAGAGCACTTCTAAGTTTTCTACGTATATATTATATTAATTTAGTAAACAGTCTTGATGGATGTACAAATTAATCAGGCTTGGCGCCCGGGAAGGCCGGGCGCGCCCGAAGCGCCGCCGCTTCAGCGGGCGCCGCAATACCTCGCATCGTCACGTTCGCGCTATTCCGCAGACATCTATATGATTTCTTAATAAAGCGCGACCCGGCCCGGAGCGTTCGCCACCCATATCAATAAGAGGCACGAGAATTTAATGAAATTCCCTTTAAGAATTCCTCGCAGCTCTTATACCTAGCAATTTTCCTCGGCTATGGATATCTACATTATTTCAAATTAGACGTAATACCTATTACGTTTGGAGAAAATAAACCTATTTTACGTTTATGTGAGTGGTCAGGGCCCGTTTGAGCGCCAGCGTACACGCTAACACGGTTTACACACGAAAAGTAAACATGGCACACGACTCGTTTCAGGTTTTTGCTTAGTATTTTAGTGCCTAGTGTGGTTCAGAGAACGAGGGTAACATGGGTATTTATTCAGGTAGAAACAGGAATGAAGACTTGTGTGATGTGAGCAGACCCAATTAACATTTTTTTACAAAGCTGTATTAAATACTTAATGCTTAAATTGTCACAACGTAGCCTAAAGGGCGAATAAGTATTTATTATATACCTCAAAATGTTATTTCAATTAGGCTTAGAATGTGGCCATTAAATTTTTAAATTATTAAGGGGTACGCACTTTATACATAACACTAGTCACAGCACCATTTTGCACTATATTTGATGCATTAAATGAACTCAAAAGCGTTTGTCCTTTTAACCTTTCACTGTGCCTGTATCGTCGAGCTGGATCGCCTCGACGTTCACATGATGATGAAGTCTGCGATCGTAAACTTCTCTATTACTACAAACATGATGAAATAATTTGGCACCATGACCGGTTATTCTCCGGATTAGAATAAATTCGTTGTCTCTGTTATGAGGGCTCATAAAAGTCACCGAGAGAGCAGTACAAATGAGGACGTTCTTTTCGGAGTTAACGTAGTGAATTTTAAGAATGTAAACAAAAATAAAATGGCATCTACCTATGCTGTCATAAAAGAGCCTCTCCTTGCTACTTAAATATTCTTTTTGACTCGCGTATGTGCCACAGGTCGTGGCAACAAGTCGGGCTATTTTCACTGACACTTGGCTGTGGCTGTCAGCTGTCGAGATTATGTATTTTTTTAATTCGTTGTTTAATTTTTGCGTTATTACACAGCACATTTTCCAAGATTGCCAATTTTGCTATCGTTTTATTACTAGGCCGATTATTAAGACTTCTTTTCGGTCTTCTTGTCAACATATACTTGTCCACTGCTGAACATGTCCATGGATTTCCAGGAAGTTCTTGATGTCGGCCCTGCCGTCTTCTGGTTATCGTCCGAGCATCTGGCTGGTGGTCTTCCTCTGTTTCGGCTTCCGGTTCCGGGTCTCCAGTACAGCGTTTTTTGGCTCCATCTGTCATCTGCGCCACAAACATGGCCAGCCCATTACCATTTAAGTTGCGCAACTCTTTTACCGATGTCGGTGACTTTAGTGCGCTGGCGAATGACCTCGTTCCTTATTTTGTCTCGCAGAGAAACTGCGAGCATTGCACGTTCCATCCCTCTTTGCGGTATCTTGAGGCAGTGCATCAACCCGACAGACAGCGTCCACGTCTCACATGCATAGGTCATTATTTAGTAAACATTCCTAAATTATTCCCATTCCTAACAATAATGCATTAACAGTATGTTTCTTGTACCTAATATTCGACGAGGATTTCTTCCCTAGTTGTATTCTATATAATAAAACACATAGATGAAAAAAAACCTTTTTATAAGAAAGAGTATCCTCGTTCAGTTTTAATAGAAAAATAAGGTTCAGTTTCAACTATACCTTCTAAACCACACCGTTAAGTAATTTGTATGGCTATAGTGTGCGGTCGTGGACAATGGACAAAAAACACCCTTATTTTCAACATAAAAGCTGCTACGGATGATGAAGATCAGTGTTTTTGTATAAGACTTTGTTTGTTTACTTTTTTGAGCGAGTAAAGCTTACTGTTATTTACAGTAAAAATGTCGTATACTCATAATAAAGTATATACCCGTTAATCTATACAGGATGTCACGGAACTTGACATTACGGCAAGAGGAAGCCCTTAGGTTAACTTTCCAATATGTATTTTAGTTTAAGAGTTAAAGGTTTTACCGATACTGGTAAAGAACGCTATCACGCGGTAGACCTTTGGCTCAGTTGGTAAAGAAGAGGGATATTTTTTTAATTTCCAAAATTGATATCCAATCCTCAATAACATAGCAATGTATTAAAATTCATCATAATGACAATATATGTATTAAGGCATTTGAAAAAAAATCCATATTCATACGATGGAAATCCATACGATGTTTACTAAAATTCTAACTATTAGGGGATAAAAAGGGGATGGAAGTTTGTACGAGAGTTCGGTAATTTTAAAGTTAGAAACATGAAAATCAGTATTTCATGTGCTTTGCGAAAAACCGCTTGTGGGAAACCTACCCTCCAAGGGGGTGAAATGGAAGCTGGAAATGTGAACTTATTGGAAATCGGTCGTTTTAAAAATTAAACTCATAAAAATAGTTTTTTCACTTCTCTTTACATGCAAAAGTAAACGTCATAGAGTATTTTTCGGAAATCGATAGCAAGTTGAAGTTCTGGATTAAAGTATACATATATGGGAGTTTGGTCATCTCTGAATCTTGAATAAAGAAACATGAGTACTTAATAACTAACGAAACTAACAACTTAATTTAATAACTTATTTAGGCTACTCCTGTATATAAACCGGACAAGAGCATATCGGACCACGCACAGTGTAGAGTTCCGTAACTGTTGAAGTGTTGATACAAACCCCCAAGTTTGAGCTAATTTTGTACTCCTATTCAAAGTTACTTTGTACAATTGTACATGATTTTCCGTAGATATAAACCATTTAGTCGCCTGTAACTCAAAAACCAATGAAGTCTACTTAGTCTAAAAGCTATCAAGTTTAGCTTTTAAATTCTTTATACAGGGTGGAAAGGATCAACGGGCCTTGAAGAGAAAGTACCTCAAATCTTTGAGATAACTCATTATACTTCGGTATAGTATAATGAGTTATCTCAAAGATCTATAGATCTATAGTATAATGAGTTATCTTCGGTATCGGTACAGTGTTTATTTTGCAAAAAAGGGCTATTAGAGCTATTTATAACTTGGGGTCGCGTGTGTCATTGAGGGAATTCTTCAAGGAAATAGATATTCTAACACTGCCGTCGCTATATGTATTTGAAATAATCATCTTTGTTAGGAAGAATCTACATAATTTCCCAACGAACATTGATAAGCCAAAAGCAACCAGGAGCACAGGAAAGCTCAAAACCACTTTTTATAGACTGGCCAAAACTTCAAAATCATTCTTGGGAAATTGTGTAAAATTCTACAATAAAATTCCAAAAAGTATTACTGAACTTACTGACTCTAAATTTAAATCTGTCGTAAAACAAAAACTAATTTCCCGAGCATATTATAAAGTAAACGATTATGTCATGGATAGGGATGTTTGGCAGTGAGTCGTCCGTCCTGCATGAGTAATCTACGCTTAAAAAAGGTGCACCTACTGTACAAAAATACCGTGATATTGTAAACTATTTATAATTATAATGTAATGATGTAAACCTTTTCCTTGAAAAAAATATACCTTGCCGAGTTTCTTACGCCGGTTCTTCTCGGGGCAAAGGTTTTATTTTTCGAACCGGTGGTAATGCTTTTTGACATTCATAGGTGCATTATATTATGCCTAAATTGAAGAATAAAGAACTTTGACTTTGACTTTGACTTTGACTTAAAGAAAATATTATTTTATATTTTTTGAGATCGATAACGGCATTTACAGTTTTATTTATAAAAATAAAACTTATAAAAATAAACACTCATTATTTTTATACTTATTGAACGATCAGGTAATTTTTTTATTTAAACTGCGGTGCACTTTTCTTGCGCTTTTCAGTCGCTTAGTGCTTTGGTTTGTGGACTGTATCTGGCTCAAAGAAAAGGTAGCCTTGGTTTAAAACTATTGTAACCACTTAACGATTAAAGGAAACGGTAGCTGCCTTTGGAGCTGGATTAGGACGCCGAACAGCTGCTCTCTTGAAGGAAATATGGAACCAAGCGGACTTACTTGTAAAATTCAGCGTTCAGGGCACAGGCCAGCCCCGTGGCCCTCCAAGGGCTGTCGGCACTCCTTGAGCTTTTAAAGCTCTTATGTCCTAAAGCACTTTGTTTTCGAACACTATCGATAGGATACTTATACTTATCAATAGGATCAATAATAAGGGTATTATTTTCAAGAAACGTTAGGTCTTTGAAATAAAACATTCATGAGATCTAATATTAATCTAATTTTACCGTCAACACACGAAGGTCACGTACATAGTTATATCGGTAGTGAAAATTATAAATTATAAATTAGCATGCCATAACATTTTAAATTATGAGTAGTTTACTTTCTTTTTATTTTATGATTTTAGCCCTAAGTAGTTTTTGAAATAAAGACTAGAAAATAAATGATAGGGTGTTTTATTTTTGCATTGCACGTGAACTTAACCAACATCTCAAAACAAGCGCTTTTATATTGCCAAAAAATATGATTATCCCAGTAAATTTGCAGCTTTCAAATGTATACCACGGTCAAAATTTGTTTTTGATGTCACCTTTTTTCGCTACATCATCATCATCATCATTATCAGCCGCAAGACGTCCACTGCTGGACAAAGGCCTTCCCCAAGGTTTTCCACAACGATCGGTCCTCTGCTGCTGTCATCCAGCGGTTTCCCGCGACCTTTATCAGATCGTCAGTCCACCTTGTGGAAGGTATTTCGCTACATATGTTCGCAAAATTCAGCTCGATAGCTTTAGCAGTTTCAGAGAAATACGGTCTTAACGGGCAGACGGACGGACGGAAAACAGTCATCTTAGAAGGGTTTCGTTTTTCGGTATTTGGTAGGGAACCCAAAAGTGAATCAGTGCACGTTGGATTCCGAACGTCCATAACAACACAACGCCCGGGGCGAATATGTCACAGTTCCAATATCCAATTTCCTGCAAATGTTATTTCGAATATGACGTCAAAATTCAAAACGAATATTCAGCTTATTATCATCCAAACAATAGACAGTAGGCTTATAACTGCGATTGGTTACACGAGTATTGTATGCTTTTGTTGAGATAGAATAAAATAATAATAATAAATGTCTATGGGCTTCAGCTTACTTACCATCTGGTCTGTAGGTAGGTAAAATATTAGGTGTTTATATTCATCTGTCATTAACTTGACAAAATGGAAAATGATTATAAGCTACTAGCCCGCGACTTTATACGCGTGGAATGATCTTTCCACTGCTGCCCCTATTCTAACCACTAAGGGGATGAAATTCAAGAATCTTTTCGTACAGTGCGACACAAAAGTGTATTAATTCAATAAAATGGAAGTAAAAAAATCCATACTAAATTGTTGCCATAAACAAAGCTGGCCGGTGCAGGACATCAAGTATTATCGATTCCACCCTCATGTAACTTCAGCGATTTCATATATATTGTTCGAATTTTAATAAATAGATGACGTGATACGAAAAGTCACGTGATCAACCAGTCACGCGATTGGTTTAAAAACCAAACGAATAAAAACGCTAGTTGGCGTAATGCACCTTGGCTCGCGCCTCTGCAGTCCTCGACGCTGTCATAGTTAAAAAAGTAACCTAACCGATCTTATACGGCACAAGAACAAAATGTATCATCAATCTCTTCACAATATTCAACTTTGAGATATCTTCGGCATTACCCTCGGCTTGAATCCACCCTCCCCTATGCACCGAATTGGAAGTCAGACGACTGATAGTGATAAAAACTTTCACTGCGTGATTGCGGCCTTGCTTTCAGATCAATAACTCTTGAACGGTTACCAATTTCAAGTGGCTAAATAAACTTACAGTTACTAGTGCTACGTAGTTTTTTTTATTGAAGCCGATCTAACTACTGAGACTATTCACTTTTGTAAAACTTAAAATTGACGAATAATGACGATGATCTTATCTTATCTTTTTGGTGGGGTCCTTACTTTACTTCGACCCTGTGGGATATTTTGTGTAATTAGCCCTCTTTTACCACTTAATCCAATGCAGCCTCCACCCCTTCCAAAAAGCGGATAGTGGAGTGCAATGGCAGTGCCTTGAAATCGTTCGGTTCTGGGTATCCACAACCGAGGATTTTCATTCTTACTCCAGCGAGGGCATCACATTCACACAATAGGTGTTTCATTGTCTCAGCCTCTTCGCCGCACATTCTACAATCTGTGTTGTCATAAAGTCCCATCTTTGCTAGGCGATGTTAATGATCTATCATTACAAAAACTAACAACCTAGTCATTATGATAAACACACAATAGGTACATTATGTAAAAGTGAAGAGATTATTTTGAGAAGGAAACATAATACCCGCTTGAGTACCTACCTATTCAGTTATCGGGAAGATTGATTAGGGAAGTGGTAACAACAAAAGCGTATAAATGGGAGAGAATATGATCGATGCGGGAGTTAGCTGGCAATTATTATGTTCCCCCAGACGCGATATGGGATTATTACACTTCAAAATTATGTGGGAGGGTTGAAACTTCTAAATTTAAGATTACTTACATTATTATGTAAGTGTAGCCATATATCAGCCATCGTATAGCTAAGTTTAACAACGAAAACTTAACTGGTTTAACAGACGCTATATGCTTTCGGATAACAATGAAGATGATAGCTAAATAGACAGGCAACCTACCTATACCTGAGAATGTTTGCCACGAAATGCCCGACGGAATAACGCATCAAAGTTCCGGTATACGTGGATATTGTTACGGACTTCTAGTAGGAGACTGTTTAGAATTTAAGTTTGACTTTCTCGATATTTGATATCCTTGATAAGAGATGACTGATAAAAAACAAAACTCTAATTAAACCGTTGCAAGGTAATTAAGATGTAAGTATAGTTTTTCAAACCCCGCCCAACCATGTACTACATTTTAATGGTTCCGAAGTCAAACCAGGAACCCTTATAGTTTCGCCATGTCCGTCTGTCTGTATGTCGCACTCACTTTTTCTCAGAATATCAAAGGTATTTCTGTAACTTTATGTTGTACACATATAGTTAGTTACATATAAATATTATTATTGTACGCACTAAGATCAACGAAGCAATAAGAAAAAAAATAGGGTTGCTTCCATACATGTCATCATCATCATCATCATTATCAGCCGCAAGACGTCGACTGCTGGACAAAGGCCTTCCCCAAGGTTTTCCACAACGATCGGTCCTCTGCTGCTGTCATCCAGCGGTTTCCCGCGACCTTTATCAGACGTCAGTCCACCTTGTGGAAGGTCTGCCAACACTTCGTCTCCCGGTTCGTGGTCGCCACTCTAGAACCTTTCCGCTCCAACGACCATCAGTTCTAGGAGCAATGTGCCCCGCCCACTGCCACTTAAGGTTTGCAATCCATACATGTACATGTTTATTTTTTTAAATTTATAATATCGTGTGGCATATTTGGATATCTATTCAAACACATTATGTGTATCTAACTACGTTAATATCAATTTTAAGATTTAGGAAACCGTTTAAGGTAGGTACCTACATTGAATGCTAAAAATGCCATTTCACACTGGAGTTACGTATCCCAATCCCCTACTAACACCCCCTATTAATGAATCACATATAAAGAATTTATTAGGTAAACTATCAAGACTAATTAAGTTAAATTAAGTTAAACCCTGTAATAAATAATAATACAAGTGAGTAGAAAAATACAGACGATAGTAATTATGTAAAGGATGATGTTTTTAATTTCGCTAATATCTTAATTATGTTAGAAGGGTCAATAATGCCAAGGAATAAGTAAGGTTCTATGTAGTATAAAAACAGTCTTAAATCGATTAGGGTTGTATACTTTTCTTACCTAATCGAATTACAGAGGACAGGGCCGGCATATAACGTGCCCCATTTACCCATCTTTGTTGACTCAGCAGGGTCTCGAGTACCCAAATAAATTGTTATGTTTCCTGATTTACCCTTATGAACCTTATTTTCATTTACATAAACATATAGCTGTGAGAGTACGGTTACAATATTTGTAAGGCAACCCCTGGCGCGGACCGCTTCCATTCGTTTCGGGTTATTTATTTGTTTGAATCGACACCCCAACCTATTTGCTGGCGAACTTTTCTATTCGCTCCCACTTTTCGAAACTTATAGGGGATGATTTTTAATTTCTTGGCGGAGGGAGCAGTTGATTCATAAAAGAAGCTTAAGTGAGCGCTTCACGAGTATGAAGTTAAATGAACGGTGAGTAGTTGGATTCTGTAACGTTAAGTGAGGACCTAATGGATTAGGTTTTAGGTGGAGTGGTTTCAAAATCGTAATTGAATAAAATCGTACGAAAATTTAATAACATTTTCAAATGTCACTTCAAATACACTTATAATGAATCAGGCATATTAATTATTTAAATTAATGATATGAATTTTGACTTATTTAGGTCTAGGTATATTGATTTTTCTATTTTAATTTTGAGTTTAAATACGGTTTAAAACCCTCGACAAGCAAGTTGCAATTAGAAGGCGTAGGTGTCAAATGGTAGATAAAACCAGATAATTATATGTATTTTTTATAAAAACACTCTTACTGAGGAGCTAAGCTATCATTCTAAATTTTAATTTAGATGGACGGTTTTTATATAATTATCAATTTCCAATATAGTTTTTTTTTAATGCGTGTCGCATTCTTCCGGAAATACAGTGGCGCTCTCATTACTTACTCACTGTGTTACCGTCATGAGGGCTTTCCTTACTATAGAGTAACAATGGGGAACTCCTTAATGTACCTACATGTTTATTTTAATTTAATTTTTTTTTAGTACAAACTTGTTCTCTGACAAAAAATAAATTGCAAGCAATGTACAGTGTGTTATACTGATTTCTGTGCATTAAAGTAAATTAGAAAAGTCACGTGACCAAACTAAGACTTGTTTAAAAGTGACCATAGTGCAGCAGCCCCATTTGACATCTGCCCAAAATCGAGGATCGAATACAATTAGTTCTGTCCTTTTCTCTCGTTTTGGTTACGAATGGAGACAGAGTGTGACGGAGCCCTTCAATTCTTCGGTCAAGCGTGAGCGTGCGTTACGTTTTACGGCTCCTGCGCTTTGATATATGGCTCGGATCATTAAATACTTTTCGGCACGTTAACTTTAGAATTATCTTTGGGATTGGATTAGATTTTCTCGATTTTTAAATTGTTAAAACAGTGAAAGAGTGTTACCGGCAAATCAGACAAATACAAGAAGTAACTCTCTATGTTTTGCCCCTGTACCAATGTATGCCTTGTACCAAGTAATAATGATACTGATTGCGATACTTACACATAGCTCCAATACGTTGATGGTAGTAATGGTAGTTAAAATCTACGAAGTTAAATTGTAGCGTTACGCTAGTTAACTTCGACTTAATTATACCTGCAAATAATTACTTATACAACAAATTATCGTTAGTTAAAGCAGAAGCCCTCATGACAGTAAAACAAGTAATGTGTCTTCACTTTAAAATGACTAGCTAGCTATTATAGGCAGACTGAAGTGATACTTTTGGTTTTAGGGAGAAGAATAATTTTGATTTTATAAAAATCTGATGAAAGCCACGAACAGCCAGTTACATGTAGCTCATGTCTTTGAAGAGTAGTGCCTCGCGATTCATTGGGGATATCGATTTGATTGCATTATAAATAAGGTATTTATATAATAATTTAAACCCCGTGATACAAAGATGTGTTACATTACACTGCCCCGTTAATAACATAATGACCACGCCAATGTAAATAGAAGAGCTACTTCAGCTGGGAAATTCAAAGCCATTTGAAGTGCGCGGCTGTTTAAACAGACTACCGATACGGTTTACATTCTATGAATGTAGTGCGGCGTAATTTGATTCACATTATTCAGCAAAAGCCGTACATTGATAATACGGGTTTTGATTTATAACGTTTGCGAAGCGAATTACTTTTTCGATTGCCGTACGTCAAAAAAACTTCGTCAGTATAGTTTAATTGAATACATTACCAAACACGTAAACAACCAATTAATATCTACTATTGTAACACGTATTTTGAGGTTATGCGCTGAATCCATTCGAAATTGAATTTAAATATGGGCGGTACAGAACCGACTCGCACATGACCGGTTTTTTAGTGACAAAACAGAGTTAACGTAACGGCACCAATGTTGGACACTTTTAGCTGGCGGCACTAATAATGGACACGTAACGATCAACGATCATACGGTATGAATTGATTGTTTCGAAACAAATGAATAACCCTTATCTTCTGTAAAATGTTCTGTTAAAATCTGTGAATCAATGTCCCAAAGTCCTTTGTCCATTACTGGTTCCGTTACGCTAACCTATTTTGTCTTCTACATTGACGGGGTAAAATATATTTATTAATACGAACCTGCTGAAGGTTTCCTGCAAAACATCCAAAGGCTAATTGAATCTAAACCAAGAAATTCAAGTCATAACATTTCAATAGGAATAAAGGTCCTTGTACAGAATATTAATAGTTCATTAATTAAATACAATAACCACCTTTTACCCCGTGCCCCAGCCGATCCCTCAGAAATACCTGGTTACGAGTATATTTAGTCAAAGGCCCCACAGCCCTGAGAATTTGCACTCTAATTTCACTTGCCTTTTTGTGGCTTAACCTAACATAATTTGCCCGAATGATTAATTTTTAGGTTTCCGTACCCAAAGGGTAAAAACGGGAACCCTATTACCATCCTCTGTCCGACCGTCTGTTTGTCACCAGGCTGTATCTCATGAAGCGTGATAGATAGACAATTGAGTGGGGCTCACATACAACAAACGCGATGTTTACACCCGATTGGTACGGAACCCTTCGTGCGCAAGTTCGACTGTCACTTGGCGGCTTTTTCTAGGTATTTATTAGCCCTCACCTTTAAATCCACGTACAAACGTACTTCTAAGTTATTTCATTACTTATGACCGAAATAAAACCATATGGATGATGTTTATTCGCGATGAAGGCAGGAATTTGAGGAGAATTGGTATAAACTCAGGAGCAAAAATACCGGATCAGAGTGCGTTTTTCATACTAAAGAGGCTATTTCGAAGCCTTGTTTCCTCGCCAGGGAACGCTTTTAGTGAAATCTGATGATGAATACCCCGAGCATCGATACAGGACTTCCAGAGTGCCTAGTATACCCAACCGAATGAATCTGCGGCTAACGCCGGAATTGTGCATGTTCAGTAAAGCATCTAAAATGGAAATAAAATGTAAGGAAATCTAAGTGCTGACCCAAACTCTCCCTCTGTTTTATTAACTGATTGTGCGATCAGTTAGGTATCTTAACAAATTTTGAACCTTGGAGTATCCACCATTAAATATCATTCAAAACAACCCCTGGCGAGGAATCAAGGCTTCGAAATGGTCTCGTTTGTATGAAAAACGCACTCTGACCCGGTATTTTTGCTCCTGAGTGTAGGTGGTGAAATAGCGTGATGGACGGACGGAAAAGACACGACATGGCTTGGTTGGCTCATCTGGTTAGCAAGAGAGCAATGACCCAGGGATTATGGTGTTTCATCTGTAATCTACATCATCAGAATTGGCTTAAAACCATCAAAAGTCCCGTTCACTGCTTGGACCGTCTGTAAAAGACGATCAAGGCTCATGACTTAGTAAAAAAACCGGGCAAGATGTGTATCATAAAACATGACTTTATTGTTTTATTTATGACCAGTAAGATTCCCGGTCAAGGCAGACGAATTTGCAAAAATGCATCAGTATGTTTACAAAATAAAAAGGTACGTCTCCTTTGCGTTGGATTTGTTATTTCCAATATTTAAAGTATGAGGCGTTAGATTTTTCCAACCTCTATATACCTATAGCTTAGATGTATTCCAGTAATGATAATGGGTAGCTCTTATTTATATAACAGGTATGCACTCTACAGCTAGGAGATTATCCTAAACATCTCACCTTTCATTTTGTAGTTGAATTAAGGGGGTGCGTAACGATCGATATAAAAATATTTTCTATAATATCAGTCGATATAACGCTCATTTGATATAATAATTAAATCATATAACAACATTTAATATATTTAAATATGATATAATTATCATTTTATATAACGATCATTTGTTCTAAAAATATTTTATATAACATGCATTAAGTATAATGCATATTTACTATAATCAACTTATGATATAAAGCTAATTTCATATAAAGTACAGTTGGTATAAAAAAATATAGTAACCCCTATTGTCGAAGTTGTTGACCAAAAAACACCCTGTATAGGTTAGGTTAGGTTAGAATTGTGTCAAGGCGCGAAGCGCCATAACTACGCGGAATAGGAGCTCCGCAAAGCGGAGCTCCGTCGACTTTGCCTCACTGTCAGCGTTGTACCAAAAAAACAAAAATAATATACCACTTGATAGTTATACAATATGATTTTTATACAAAATGATGATTATACCAAATGATGTTTATAATAAATAAACGATATACCAAATGATAATTATAGTAAATAAAAATAGATATTTTGATAATATACCAATCGTTTATTATATAAAATGAGTGATTATATCCTTTAAAATTATATCAAATGTTATTATATTAAATGAAATTATATTAATAATTTTTATACCGATCATTACACACCCGAATTAAGGCGAGTCTAAGTTATACCAGCAGAGCATTTATTAACTTCTTAGTCCGTGTATTTTAAATTTGGTCGCCGGTATCGTTCATGAAGCAACCATGCCAAAATGATAGCATATCTAACTTTACTCAAGATCCTCACTGGAGCTCCTCAAATCACCGGACACGACACACCCCTTGGTCCAAGAGATCAAAAATGCCACAACCCAAACAAGAGCAACGGGGACCGATCTCAGGTTCTATTGGCTGCGAGCTCACGTTGGAACGCCAGGAAACGAGAGAGCAGACGAACTGGCAAAGCAAGCAGCCCTTAGGAAAAAGACCGCCCCCCAATATGACATGGTGCCGGTGTCCTACGCCAAGAGGTCGATAAGACAAAACACGCTCGAACAGTGGCAGGTTCGCTACGGGGCATCCGGGACACGTGCGACAACCAAGAAGTTTTTTACAACTGTGAGAGACGCGAACAGCATATTAAAGAAACTCAAACTCACAAACTTCTTGGTTCAAGCGTTTACTGGTCACGGAGGCTTCGCCGCCTATCTCCACCGTTTTAAGATCAAAGATTCACCTTCGTGTGTCTGCGACCCGACCCTTGATGAGGACATCTGGCACATTGTCTGCGAATGCCCGCGTTTTGGCGTGGAAAGGTTCGACCTTGAACAAAAGACCGGAGTCAAAGTTTCTCCAGATAGCTCAAGCTGGAAAGCCCTGCTGGGAACAGAAGCCAACCGCGAAAGCACGAAGGGTTTTATAGAAAAAGTGGTACGCGTAGCGTGTTTAAGGAACAAATAGTTCGGAGCCCGGACTATTGTGTAAAACGCTACGCTGAAATCTGACACCACGAAAACCCTTCGGCCACAGGACCCGGGCAGGATCCCACGCCGAAACAACCCCCCAGGTCTCCCTAAACCTTCGTACTCGTACCCCCCCTTCAAACCTCCCCCCTTCGCCGTATCCTGTTCACCAATCCCAACCCAACGCACCCCTAATCTTGTAGGATGATGCAATAAGTAAAATCTTCCAAACCCTTACCCTCATCTCTAATAACCTCTGTTTTATCTTTCTTTGTATTACATCTATGTTAACCCAGAGCTAGCTCTAACTTTCAGTGTATAACATACACTTAAGGTTAGAGTTAGATATATTCCTGACGCACGCACCTCCCGAACACCTAACGGGTGTCGGTAGGACGGGGGATGGGGAATCCTGCAGCCTCCTAAACGGGAGAATGACTTTCTCTCCCGGCCCTTCAGCACTGGCTGGGGTAAGGTTCCGCGCGCGATTCACTGGTCCCCCGTCAAATTGACACCGGCCCTCCCATTAAAAAATGTATAGGCTAAGTTGCAACGGAAGAGGTCACAAAAGAGGGCAGCGCAAGGAGACCCGCGCAAAAATAGTATCTCCAGGCAAAAGAGAAAGCCTCAAAAAGGGTAGCCCCACCCATAAAGATGGTATCAACAGCCACACAAGTGGTCCTAAAAGATCTCCGACCCAACCCTTCCATTGTCGGGCAAAAGAAAGGAAGCCCGTAGTCTGTAAGCATGCATGCGTCAGGATTTCCACTCCGCGACTCACATAGCTATAAGTCTCCCCCCCATCCCAACGCCCATTCCTATCCCCCCTAATCCCGCGGATAAGTAAACGGAGGAACGACTTTCTCCTCCGGCCTTTCAGCACTGGCTGGGGTAGTATCCGCGGGAGTCTAAATTCTAGTTGGTAATAGGGGCATTGGTGTTTTTAGCCGGTGCGAGCCCGGCAGTACCTGGGCCCTCCATTCCCAGGTCTCCGGAAGGGATTTTCACCTCTGCCCCTTTTTCTTAAGCAAACAAAAGCAAGGACTTTTGTCTTTGGCCCCTCAGGCGATTACCAAAAAAAAAAAAAAAACTTTACCCTAATGCCTTACTACTAGCGCGAAAGGCAACTTTAGTTTGCTGGGTAATACTTCGTGGATGTATTGAGCAGGGAGCTGGTTCAACAGAGTAAGGTTGCCTGTCCACTGGAGCGGAGCGAGGCAGCGCGGCAGCGGAGCGGTGAGCGAGGAAAAGATCCACCAATAGGAATACTTTATTTTCCTAGCCTCGATCAGTGCAGATCTTCTATTGGTGGATTTTTCCCACTGCCTCGTACCGTTCCAGTGGACAGGCCGCTTTACACCCTTGCAAATACACTGGCGGACATAATAATCCTTTGCGGGCGAGAGGTCGAGTGAGAGGGATTACCAGCGGCCTTGAGCACCTTTTGAAAAGGCTCAGGTATTTAAGCTCCGTAATTGTAAATGCTGTGAAGACAGATAAGTGTTTTTTATGCAACATCGAGTGTGCCACTTAACTTGGCAAGGCAGCATAAATGTACCTACCTATTTATAAATAAACATAAATGATTTTTTTCTGATTTTGTATGTCGTTAAGTTAACTCTCTAACCGGCATACTTCGATTCTTATTTCTAAGAAGTCGTCGTAATGGGTGGGTAAACACAATGAGGTTCGATGATCGTTAAATATGACTTAATGTATAGTCGTGCGCATTATATAAGAAAAAAATATAATAAGTGAGAGCGAGACTAAAGATTTACGTCAAGACTGATTATAAAAGTAGGTGGGGTTCCGTCGCCATAACTAAAAACTCAAAAATCTATCTCGAAAACCACAAGTATGAGTTAATTTTCTATTAAATGTATTTTTAGAGCCAAGCCTAGGGGCCGATTTTTTTTCCAATTAATATTCTTATTCCTAAAATATTATTATATATTACTTACTCTGATGTCTCCTCGTATGTCTTTTTTCCTAAACGGTTCCTTGAATCTAAAAATGTATAGCAAATTATGATTTTTTAGAGCTATTCAACCACATATTACACGATGTTGTAAGATAAAAAAAAAAACTTAGAGCGCTGCACATAAATCCAGCTGAGATTTTGATTGTTTTTGAGAAAACGTGAGTGTGAAATAACAGGCACAAAAAGTTTAATTGACTCAAAACATTGAGACACCCTAAGTTTTCGTCATAGTTTATGATAATTATTAAAATCATGTATCACAATCCCAAACTGTTAAGACAGCGCAAAGTACAACCAAACATCTACATAGTAATTTGCATATGAGTGAAGTCGACTGCGCCTTTACTTGATAAAGCGACCTGTGAGAGACGGACTGACCGACGTACAAAGAACTTCGACGTTAGAGAGAGCATCAAAAAACCATTTCAGAAATGGATAAAAGTAAACGCCATTTTTTTTTTGGAAATTGATTTTTTAGTTGTGGTTGGATTTCACGCATTCACGACCGCTCCGACAAGCCGAACAGAACAGCGCCGCGCCAAAATCGGTCCGTGAATGTTAAAACTGTAGTGTTTAAAAGTACTCTGCGCGGTCCGTTGGATTACCAAATGAACGTAAAGCTAGCGCAACGTTCCAACGCGCAATGCGAATGGAACTATCGTGAATGTCCAAAATTAAACGTTGGAACTTGGAACCTGCCACGCCTCCGCGCCAAGCCAAATGGCGTCGTCGTGAATGCGTTCTCTGGCTGGCTGCTCTTTGTCTAACAGTCTACTCCGTGGTGTCGCACCGTTGAGGCGCGGCGTGGCGCGCCTGTAAATGTGGTCAAAATATTACGCTCATCTAGTTGTAGACACTCCATCTGTCACCGAAACAAAGAGCGCGTCCGTGAATGCCTTTAACCTGCAGTATTTGCATTTTGTGTTCCGGTGCGGAGGTAATGACATGCGGGGCTCTTATTTACGACGTTAAACAATTTTGCTTTTATGAGTTATTGTATTATTTTTTAACTCGGGCGCCATTACTGTCAAGTAAAGAGTTATCAAAACGTTGAAGATACCCTTGTAAAATGATCTAATATAGAGGCATTCTAAGTCCTCAGGGTTGACAGTTTACAGGCTTGAGATTGTCATCTTAAGATTGCTATCGTGAGATTAGAAACGTCTACGGCCTTCAGAGTGTACTCACCATCAGGTGGTTTGTGTGCTCGTTTTCCTTGTAGATTTCATCCCAGATAATTTGATATTTGCCATGGGAATAACGTTAGAGTTCTACGCGGACGACATCGCGGGGCAGTTCTAGTTTGCTATTCATTTGATAGCTTCATAACGCTGTCTGTCTCGTACGTATGACATGTTGCGGGTAAAAATATATTTTCCTAATAATCCAGAGGGTTAAAAAAATTAAGCCTCTATAAAGAAAATCAGTATTCCGCCCACGATTCACTCGCCGCGCGCGTTCTGTGGATTCACGCCGCTCGGAACAAATCCAGGACTGCATAATAATCCGTTTCTATTGACTATATTCTGTACATTATATTTATTTATACTAACGTAAAATATATGACGGTATTAATACTTTTTTTTAAACTTACTTTATTATATGTATGTAGAGGTAAATAATTTTAATTAAATTTAAAGGCATAAAAATGTAATTTCTTACGTTTAAGTTCATATAAACTACTCTAAATAATTGTAGGTAGTCGTTTTATTAACAAAGAAGTTTATTAAAAAAATTAAATAGGTATTCATATGTGACTGACTGACTGACTGACACACGACGCACAGAATAAACCGCTAAACATAGACACCAGAAATTTGAAGGAAATATACTAAGGATTCAAGGGCTCTCAACGGAAAGAAACAGGGGGAGGATCAAATAAACCTTGTTGGCTGATGTTAATAAACATTCGCATGATAGCATCTTATGAGCATATCTCACTGGAATGGTTTTCATATCCGGTTTCAGCTCGGTCTGAGAGAACCTTTATAGAAAACACTAGAAGCAAATAGATATGTAGAGACGAGTTCATAAATATTTGGAAACTTTAGTAACTTGTCTATTTAATGTCATGTTTAAACTGCCATATATGGATTGTCAGAACGATTAAAGTGACAAGGAGCAAAACTGTAAACATATTTATGAACTCGACTGTACGACAGGGCCTTCTTTGTACATTTTCTTAAACCCTGTTGTTAACGTAACGATATCTCTTTTTTATTTCTACATTCAACAGATATTAGACGATTTATGATACGTTATTTTATGGTAGGTAGGTAAATTAAAGTAAGTTAACAGAATAATAGAATATATATAAATTACATTTCCTTTATAATATATATTAAAAAATCGAATAAAATGGATGCGATATTAATTAGCAACATGACTTTATTGGCCAAATGACATGTGTAATAAAATAAGCCTAATAAGATATGAAAAATATTTTAGTCCTAACCTTGGTGCCCATTGTTTGAACACTAGCATCTAAATAACTATTCGTTATCTAGAAATGATTCAGGAACCAAATTATAGTGCAATGTGCAATATAAAGTCTGTTAGTTTATCTACGATATAAAATAAAAACAAAATGAATTATGTGCGTAATAATGGCTAGTCGTGATCCTGAAGAGCTTTATTACTGCTGCACTTGGTGGATAATGATTGACCTTCTGACTTTCCCAAGAGCCGTCCGACGGCGGGTGCGAAGCGTCATTTTGTTTAGTTCCTGGGGTTGATGATAATGAAATATAAACACTGACTCCAGATTATTACATCGATTTAAACCACTATCAAAAATAATTAAATACATATTTGTTTATATTAATTACAATAATTGTTTGAGCGCTCTCAAGTAAGTAATTATTCCAATAAATTAAAACAATTAGCAACATATTAATTTAACCTACTAAACAGTATGCACCAAGGTTAAATCCCCAATCAAACACCGACACCAGATAACCACACATCCGTTAAAAACTCGATCGATAACAACTATAACAAACGCACCCAGACGCGACCAGAAACCACCCACGCCTGACACCCAGATCCCATACCCCACGCATCCAACCAAAGCTCTCACCCACGCGATTACTCACAACTTACAACCGTCAGCCAACGTTACACGAACCCTTTACCAATCTAAACCACATACATCGTTAATTTAAACATGCTTTTTACGCATAACCATTGTAACTTGAACTATGCACACCCACCATAGCACACCACACACAGTTCTACCTATACCAGACCGGATGTGGCCCAGAATCCTTAAAACACCCTACTAACGACAAATACTAAAACATCATTTATAATGTACGAGTAGGTATTTTTAGGTAAGCAGTGACCAAAACAAACGAGATAGCAAAAATACTAGAACTGAGTTAGTTAGTTCTTTTTGATTATGATGGATGCGTGCAACATAGAATTGACTTGTTTTAGGGTTCCGTTGTCAACAAGGAACCCTTATAGTTTCGCCATATCCGCCTGTCCGTCTATCAGAGGTCTAGTTTGCAATCAACACGGTCTCTCTCCAATGAAAACCATTAGGAATCCAGTTCCAGAATCAGTTCTCAAATTAATTTGTGTAGCAAAAAAGGTGTGGAAACCATGAGCGGACCAACTCCAGATTCGATTCTCAAACTAATGCAACCACAAGAGGCCCCACTTTGAAAATCGAAGTTCGAAGTTACGTTAGCTTCATCTCTGCCTTCATAGAGAAGGTAAACGGGCACACATACCACCTGATGGTAAGTGGAAACTGTGACCCATAGACATTCGCATTCACAAGACTGCAAGCCTAAGACTGCAAATGCGTTGCCAACCCTGAGGACTAAGATGAAATGCCTCTATGCTAGTCATTACACCGGCTGTCTTATCCCCAAACCGGAACACAACAATGCGAACACTGCTGTTTGGCGGTAGGATGATGGATAAGATGGTGGTAGCGATCCGGACGGACCCTGCCCAAGGTCCTACCACCGCAAAGCAGGGCCTCTTGTGGTTGCATTAATTTGAGAATCGAATCTAGAGCTAGATCCCTCATGGTTTCCAATGAAGAAAGACATCGCGTTGACCTTGTATCCAACCAATCAGAAGGAAAATTATTAATCCCCAACAATTTTAGTACATATATAGTGGTAAGGATAAGTCGATTCCCGCCGTCTGTCCGTCTGTATGTACGCTGAAAACCTTTTAAACTACGCAACTGCTTGACGACACGCTGGCCTAGTTGGTAGTGACCCTGCCTACGAAGCTAGCGGTCCTGGGTTCAAATCCCGGTAAGTGCATATGTTTGTGTGATGAGCGCGAATATTTGTTCCTGAGTCATGGATGTTTTCTATGTATTTAAGTATATATTTCTCTATATAAGTATTTATATCGTTGTCTAGTAACCATAGTACAAGCCTAGAGCTTAGTTTGGGACTAGGTCAATTGGTATGACATTGTCCCCTGATATTTTAAATAAAAAAAATAAAAAAAACAGTTTTCATCAATAGATAGAGCGGTTCAAGAGGAAGGTTTTTATGTATCATAAATTTCGGATTATGTATGCAGTATAAAAATATGCAGCGTCTTACTTGAAATAATACGCAACGTAGCTCATCAAGCTTATTTAAATCTATATTACGTTCTTGCTGCTTATTCAAATGAATAACATTTTTTTTCGCCTCGAGTTCCTAAACCGTAACAGATTACTGGGCGTGTGACGAATCGCTCTAATTTGTTATGTCCTGTATGACGCCCGTCTTCGTGGAATCGACACTGCCCTACATTACAGTAAATTACATACATAAACTCACGCCTTCATTCCTAGAGTGGGGTAGGCACATCTACAGAATTACCAACAACTCTAAAAACTTGTTGTTCATTCTGTAAACACATTACCATGTATTAGTATTTTAGTGACAGGTTGCAAGCCTAAAAATACCAGCCTTTATCCCCTTAGTCGCTTGTTACAACTTCCACGGGAAAACATGGAGTGGCACTATTCTCGGCCGGCAACTACAAGGCACAACAATGTACGAAAATTCCTGGTATTTTTAATTCATTCCATACATATTGGTTTACATTTTTAGTAAAAATAAACCAATGACAATGCGACATAATTGTGTACGTACGGTCAGCATTCATAGCTGCACTCTTTCTTTAGCACTTTGCCATTTTAAAGTCATGTTTGAACTGCTGCATTATCTATCAAAGGCATTAATGTGACAAGGTAAGAAAATATGCAGCTACTTGGAAGGCCGACTGTTTGTACAAGCTAGCATCAGGCTGGAGGCGGAGCAAACTGCCTTAAAAGAACCGCCATAAAAGTGCCAAATGTGTCTTTAGAATTGCCATAAGGTGCTCTAGTTTTTCGTCAATTCAAAGTGAAAGTACAATTTATTTATTAAGCGTTTAAGTAGAATTATAAAGTGTTAGTAGCATTACATTAGAATTAAACCGGTTACATTACAGGGCTGAAACTTAAGTACCCGAAGACGACGTGCGTGCATGACTCGATGTATGAATCTGGAAGAAGCGAAAGAGATTTGTCAGGATCGTAGCAGGCGGAAAGAAGTCGTCTCTGCCTAACCCTCTGGGAAACAGGCGTGATTTGAAGTATGTATGGTTGTGGTTTATTTAAGATATTCGTACGGGAGTTCAACATGATGAAAAAGTAATTTACAATGAAATTTAAAAATTTACTGTTATTAATGGGGTCACCATGTAGTAAACCTTTATCAAAGGAAAATCAATAATAGAAGAGAAAATAATAATTTGAATCTATAGTAATAGTGTCTTGTCTCTTTTCTTGTTACAGGCGACCTAAATGGCTGCGTGTATCGCGTGACTAAATGTGGATAAAACATCTGTCACTTTCTGACACATATAAGTATGAGAGGTACGCAGGTCAGATATTTGTGTGATGAGCGAGAATATTTGTTCCTGACGTCTCGTCGTCGAATCTATCTGTCTTTATCAATATAAATAAAATGAAATGCCGAAATATATGTACGCGAATAACTTCCCAACGACTGCGTCAAAATGATTTTTTTTGGTTGTGCTCGTTATTATCAGGACGAACTTTGTATGACAAAAAAAATAAAAATCTACCAGGAAAGCCGGAAATTTGCAGCGGGGCGAAGCCGCTAACGTTTTCCATATAAGTAAGTAACTATGTATTTCTCTATAGGTCATGGCGCACTCTAGATAAATTTAGTTTCTTTGATGCCGCGTGGCTCGATCAAGTTAGCAACAAATAACTTTAGAATTAGTTTCATTACTTAGCAAATTTCAGCTTAAGCCCAAGAGAGGTCGAAGACCGGATCTCTTGTTAAAATGGCGGCTGGTGCACAATTAAAATCGCCGGCATACCTCCGTCCACGGTCGAGTGAGTTTCAAAACGAGCGCTCTTCGTCTACTTACTTGAACTCGTTACAGACGATTAGTGTTTTTATAAATTACGTCGTTTGCTATTTTTAATTCCATTTATTTATTACATCTTTCCTACAAAGACTCTAAACTAATCCCGCGGGCAGAAACACACTAAGGGCCGGTATAGACGAACAGCTGTTGAAGTGCAACCCATCTGCACAATGGCAGTTCGAGTGGAGTTGGCGTACGTACGTTTTGATGCAGTTACGTCAACTGCACCGGGACTGCCAATTTGCAGTCCGTCTGTACCGGTCCTAAAACAAATACACACTCAAACATAGCACTATCTCTGGTACACATATAACTATAAGCCTATCTTTGTATTGAGAGCGGTTCTGTGTAGCGATTTAATTTTTTACTATACAAATATATGTTTTATGTTTATTATATTTTACATTATTTGAATTCACAGAACCGTTGTTGTGTTGTATAGCTTATGTATGATTATTATTACAGTTCGCACCAACTATTTGTAAATTGTTTTCTTTATAAAACTACTTGCACGTTTTACCGAATATCAAGTATCGAAACATAAGTAAACCATCCTTAACCAAAATAAAAAATTAAAGCCATAAGTAATGTTTCATAAAAAAAATTTAAAACCAGTGAAAAATAAGCCTTTATCCAAAACAACGCGTGCAGCGAAGACAAGTTTGCTGAAGCCCATTGTTATATATTTTTCTTGTGAAATAAGGCATTATCCGTACCTAAGCAAGACAAATAGGGAAAAGTGGAACATTTCATTATAATCCTGACAGGAGAGGGTCGTAGCCGGCCGCAGTCGCTCAGTCGGCTCGTAGGCGTGCTACGGACGGCCGCTCGCGCCGCTCGCTACGAGACGCTACGCGAATCTCTTCTGAATCTCTCGGCCACAAAAGTTATCCGAAAGGGCAAGTGTATGGAGTGTGCGTTTGGTGAATAATATATTTTAATAACTTATAGTGAGGAGTGACCGTTGCTAATTAGTTGAATGAATTGATAATGAGTTTCAAGGTTAATAAAGTTTTATGGATACTTCTGAACATGTTAAGCATCCAAGGTAAGATACTATCTATTTCTATTTAGTTAGATATTAATTAGTATGTGGTTAATATATAAATACTTAGACCTAGTTTGAAAATGACTATATAAAAACTCCTACTGTATGTAGCGAATAAAATAAATAATGACTTTTCTGTATTACTTTAACATTGTATGTAAAATAACATATCAAATTGCAACCGACTTTTCAAAAAAAAAACCGGACCAGAGCATGTCAGGCATGTCAGGCCGTTACTGCCAACACAGAAAACTATCTCGACAGCAAATATGAACGAATTTACTTCTATTCAAAGGTATTAGGTACATGCTATCTTACATTATTTTTAGTAGGAATAAACACTTTAGTCAAAATCGACTTAGTCGTAATAGTTTCCCTTTTAAGCTCATTACGAGTATATGCACTTTCGTTTAAGTTATTTTTCAGATTTATTTATTTCTTATTTATCTCACTTTGACGTCTTTGTCGGGTTTTTTTAAAATATTGTTTTCCATTAGTTATTAGTTCAGTAAATCTGAATGAATTAAACCTTCTTTGGAAAAACTAGATTAACACCCATTAAAAGAAAAAAACAAGTTTTCAACCTTGGGGTTTTGCCACGGGGTCTACGTCCTAACTATACGTATTACAGCAAAGCTGAAGAAATTTACTAAAAACTACAAACCTAAATTACAATTTAGAATAGAATAATTTATCCAACGCAAACACACATTTAAAACAGATGACAAAATATTGGCGTAAAAAAGGGCTCAGCTTATTATTTGGTGTTTTTATCTTTCTATATTCTTAATAGGCACCTAGTTACTGAGATACGACCCTTCTCACTATGAGCAGTTAAGGGTAATTGCGCGAAATAATTAGTTACACATATATTATGCGGTTTATCCTGATACATCAGAACATAACTTGGCTGTAAAATCCAAAGTTAAGGATAAAGGGTGATGGGCAATTTTGTATGGACCCCGTCCCCCCCTCCAACAGTAACGGGCTGCAGGTCTATATGTTCTTTAGGACCCAATAAAAGACAAAATACTTATCTTCGTAGCAAAATCAATGGGATTTTTTTAATGAAAACAAAGGGCCAGGCAAGGCAAATCATCTACATACGTGTTCATTTTCAAACAAATTCCATACTTCCATACGATAAGATTATGATTTTTCAAGAAAACCCCATACACATGGTGATCGTTGCCATAGAAAAAATACATCATATTGCCAAGATCTATAAACTGGCACATGTTTCATCACTGTTGGTGGGTGGGGACATTTTTACCCATCCTTTAATGAAAACTTAATACTTACTTACTTATTATGTAATAATGTAAACCTTTGTCTTGAAAAAAATATATACCTTGCCGAGTTTCTTACGCCGGTTCTTCTCGGGGCAAAGGTTTTATTTTTCGAACCGGTGGTAATGCTTTTTGACATTCATAGGTGCATTACATTATGCTTAAATTGAAGAATAAAGAACTTTGACTTTGGCTTTGACTTTGACTTCAATATTTTCGTGGGGTTATGAACTTGGCAGAGCACCTGGCAGCATTCTAAAGTCGACCACTTGCTTTTTTAATTAAGGTTTCCTATTAAGACATCAAAATGGCGGATACCCGACCCTTTTCTGGGTAAAATGTATTATTTATCTAAACAATTTTTTGCCACGTAAACACTCCACATCAAAAAAATATTTGCTGCGGTATCTTATAAGGAAAACAAACAAGCTTTTTGTTAGTAATTACTAATTAGTACTCTTAGAAGATAATTTATCGGGTAAATAATGTA
Organism: Acleris sparsana; assembly: GCA_923062465.1. Taxonomy (NCBI): domain Eukaryota; kingdom Metazoa; phylum Arthropoda; class Insecta; order Lepidoptera; family Tortricidae; genus Acleris; species Acleris sparsana. The sequence continues at coordinate 4,257,945 of OV281292.1, forward strand.
CAGTGAACAACATACGAGATTTGTTGAAATTGACCTACATAGTGGTTCATGAGGGTTTCGTACCAAATAATGAAAAATATCAGAATAAGAAATTCTGATAATCGGCAGATTTATAGTATCTTGTGGTCAAATTTAACTGGCAAGATTTGACACGTACATACATACATACATACATTGTAGGTTAAATAAACGTTTGTAATAAAATGATCCAGTTTGTTAATTTAGCGAAAAAAACCGAGTCCCCTGTTATATTTATCGTTTTACCCATCATGTAATATTATAGTTTAAAAGATCTTAAGCTTAATAAGATGTTTATGTTTTTTAAATTGGTTTTTTAGAGCTATTTGGCTGATCAATGTGAATCTCAAAAAAAAACACTCGGTCTCAAATTGTTAGACTTAAAAAGAAATAGAATTGGTCTGATACATGTTTTTTTTTAAAACTGTCAGAGGGAAACTTTGTACTGCGTTTGGTAAAATATTCTGTTGACAAAAAAGAAAGAAGAAGAGTTGGGGCCTACAGCTTTGGATATGTATGCGGTAGATATGTCCCCTACGATGGTCCCCTATGATGTTAACGAAAGTGAACTTATGTTTTTTTTTTTTTTTATGACATAGAGAAGGCATACGAGCACACAGGCCACCTGATGGTAAGCGGAAACTGTGACCCATAGACATTCGCATTCACAAGACTACAAGACTAAGACTGCAAATGCGTTGCCAACCCTGAGGACTAAGATGGAATGCCTCTATGCTAGTCATTACACAACAGTGCGAACACTGCTGTTTGGCGGTAGGTTAATGGATAAGATGGTGGTAGCGATCCGGACGGACTCTGCACAGAGTCCTACAAATCCGCAAATCGGCTAAGAAATATGGATGATACAAGGATTTTCGGAGAGAGATCAGACATGCACTGTGACCTGTGATGCCATGTAATAGGTCGGCAATTTAAACTCCATGTTAAATTCTATTTTGCTTGCCTTTTATCTTCGTTATTTTTATAACGAAGCTGGAAAAAACGTCATTAATATTCCCTATTGTTTTTTTAACTTGGCCGTCATTACTATCAAGTAAATAGGAGCTATTAAAACGTAATGGTAATGGCTACTGTCAAGTAAATAAGAGCTATCCAAACGTTGACAATACGATAACAGGTTAAAGACGATAATCATGTTTTTTACCGCCTGTAATACCTACCTTGCGCCTCTATTCTAGTCGGTAAAATCCAAATCGTCTTTGACCTGTTACGGTATTGTTTTTAACTTGGCCACCATTACTGTCAAGTAAATAAGAGCTATCAAAACGTTGACAATACGATAACAGGTTAAAGACGATAATCATGTTTTTTACCGCCTATAATACCTACCTTGCGCCTCTATTCTAGTCGGTAAAATCCAAATCGTCTTTGACCTGTTACGGTATTGTTTTTAACTTGGCCACCATTACTGTCAAGTAAATAAGAGCTATCAAAACGGTGACAATACGATAACAGGTTAAAGACGATAATCATGTTTTTTACCGCCTATAATACCTACCTTGCGCCTCTATTCTAGTCGGTAAAATCCAAATCGTCTTTGACCTGTTACGGTATTGTTTTTAACTTGGCCACCATTACTGTCAAGTAAATAAGAGCTATCAAAACGGTGACAATACGATAACAGGTTAAAGACGATAATCATGTTTTTTACCGCCTATAATACCTACCTTGCGCCTCTATTCTAGTCGGTAAAATCCAAATCGTCTTTGACCTGTTACGGTATTGTTTTTAACTTGGCCACCATTACTGTCAAGTAAATAAGAGCTATCAAAACGGTGACAATACGATAACAGGTTAAAGACGATAATCATGTTTTTTACCGCCTATAATACCTACCTTGCGCCTCTATTCTAGTCGGTAAAATCCAAATCGTCTTTGACCTGTTACGGTATTGTTTTTAACTTGGCCACCATTACTGTCAAGTAAATAAGAGCTATCAAAACGTTGACAATACGATAACAGGTTAAAGACGATAATCATGTTTTTTACCGCCTATAATACCTACCTTGCGCCTCTATTCTAGTCGGTAAAATCCAAATCGTCTTTGACCTGTTACGGTATTGTTTTTAACTTGGCCACCATTACTGTCAAGTAAATAAGAGCTATCAAAACGTTGACAATACGATAACAGGTCAAAGACGATAATTATGTTTTTTACCACCTAGAATACAGACCCTGCGCCTTTATTCTAGTCGGTAAAATCCAAATCGTATTTGACCTTTTATGCTAGGTATTGTTTTTACCGTGTTGACTAGAGGCCCTGTAATGGTGTATGTGCAGCTGTGTTTTGTTTACACTGAATACAAATGGTAATAAATTTTCACCAACCATATTTACCTATATCGGTCCACAAGCAGTAAGTGAAGTTTGGAAGGCTTTTTCTTTAACAACCCTTGTTGTGCTTCAAAATACGTTTTAATGAGCAAACTTTTAAGCAAGTTTTTATAAATTCTCGACTTACGCGTTCGTATACTTTCACATCTTTACTGAGTGTATTAATGCAAAAGTATGCTTGTTGTTCAACGGTTTCTCAAAAAAAGTTCTGTGACGTAACGGAATGCGATCCATATTTTTTTTTTTTTAACACTTCTGCCCAAAAATGGAGTGTAATGTTTTCAGGGTTCATGCACCTATGTATGTATGTACGATTCTCAATTCCACCATATTTTTTAAACGCCCGAGCCGATTAAGATGTGTGTGGTATCGTTAGAATCCTTTTACCTAAACTGTTAAAATTGAAATAACAACAATAGCAAAATGACCATTATTAACATAGGTATATCGACGACATTATAATTTTTTGTAATTTTAATGACAGTATTATTTAACGCATTCACTGCCAGCACTGTTTTTCGAACTTTCGCCAGATGTCACATCTTTTGTTTTATATGGTACTTGCGTAGGTACTTTAAGAACGCACATATGCGTTTAAGCCACTGGGTGTAAGTCCGGAGAACGCTTTTCACTAGGTCTCCAGAATTCGTTATCTTAATGGGAATAAATTTCGAAAGCAATGCAGTATTATGGTATCTAGGACCTCTCTCTGATAATGGAGTCAGAAGATGGCAACAGGATCTCTGCTGTGACTAACGTAGACCCCGGAATTAGGAAGCGCAAACGATCAATGTACATACATAAAAAAGTACAGGCGGCAACAAAGCTTGTCCCAAAAACGTTTTTAATATTCTTGTGCAAAGATCTTTACCCTGATGTTGCAGCAGACAGAAAGTTGTGAATGTACAAGTTTTTGTTCGTTGCAACCTCTTCGTACTTATCTACTTATCATTAAAATACTTACCTACCGCGCCCGCGCTTCAAAAAGCTATAATTTCGCTCTGCACTTAACCACGTCTTGCCATCTCGGTATAAAAACTAGGAAAAACTATGTTCGACCTCTAATAATAATTTACTGGTGTTGCCCTTGTTGCATTGCATCAAATCAAACAAATGACGCTCACAGAACTGAAATATTTTTGTAAAAAGCTCGAGTATTTATTCCTAAGTCTTAAATATTTTTATATGGGTACATATATGTGTAGTTATTTATTTTTATACGTAGGTATGCTTATCGTTGTCTAATATCCGTGGACCAAACCTTGATAGAACAGTTTAATTCTTGGTCCGTTTCGTAATTATTGATACGTCAAAGCTCATCATATAGTGTTGGTGTCTGTTCGACAGAACTATTTGGTTCGTTTTGTTTACATTCATTTAAGTATCTACTCAAATGGAGTCTAATCATAATCTTGTAGTGTTTTGAAATCAAACTAGGAACCCTTATAGTTTCGTCATGTCCGTCTGTCCACGTTCTAACTCAAAAACACCCGGTACAACATAGCTTTAATTTAGCATATTACTAATACCATTTAAATTACACTGACCATTTATAAAAAAAAAACTTGAAAAATGCATTTTTTTATATTATAACATCGAGTGGATATCATTGGATAGCTTTAAAAAAGTTATTATATGCGTGTTATTGTTCATTTATAGATTTGGAAGACCGTTTAGGAAATATTTAACTCGATAAGTGTCATTTTTGCTAGTTGCGTGTAAAAAACTACAAGTAATAAAAACCTGAAAAATATCATAAATGAAAGCACATACTCGTACTCTCACTATTTCTTGTGATAAAAACACGTACGGCGTCGAAACCCTACCACTGAACATGGTCCGACATGCTCTTGCCCGGTTTTTTATTAAACATTACACAGTTTCCATTGCCACATAATTATTATATATCACAATTGTTCCAGGTTCCATATGTCTTCGCAACGTGCACGTATTAGTGCCAGAAGCCGCAGAACGAGGGTCCAAGGTGAGGATGCAGTGCCTCTACGACCTGGAGCAGGAGGTGCTGTATGCCGTGAAGTGGTACCGCGGCGATCGCGAGTTCTGTCGGTACCAGCCGCGGGACACGCCGCCACTCAAGGTCTTCAGAATACCCGGGATAGAAGTGGAGGTACATATAGCTTAAGGGCCAATAGGGAATATTAATGGTTTGTTTATATCGCATTACTCAACCATGAGTCAGGAGACCAAAAGTGAAAGTAAAGTTAGCATTTTAAACTGTTCATTAGACAGTGATTAGACAGAGAAATCCAATACGCCGTGTGACGTCACGTAAAACGTCGCCCATATAAACTCCATGTTAAATATATTTTGCTAGAAAGAGGTAAGAACAAATCTTTGTTGTCTTATATCTCGGTTATTATTATAGCTGTTGTCCAAATAATATTTACCGTTCGTTACAAGAATCAGGATTTATTGAAGCTGTGATAAATAGTCATGGATATTCCCTATTGGCGATCACATTAGAACAACTAGGGGTGCCATAAGTTGCGGACGCGTTTTTCATACATTTTGTATAACATCGGCGCAAACGGAGCGTTTGAGTGGCCGCGTCAAAGGCCCGTATTAATAAATTGATCTCATTCTCGTTTTGAGACAGCTCATCTCGAGATGTGTCAAAAATGACAGTGTTCTATGGTTTGGCGTTTACTTTGACGTATCTTGTGACGGGCCTCACAGTCAATATGAGTTTATTGATACGGCCCTAAGACACGCTGCGGGCGTCTTCCGCGCTCGCTACAAGTGGCGTTTGTTGCTCGCCTCGTGCGCCCAGCCGCTCACTCAACCACCGGTGGCAGTTGCCACAGTTAGTAGCCGTGTCTAGTGGCTTAGGTAAACCACTAGCGGTCGCGTTTACGCGCTGCCAATTACAGCTTATAGTATCATCAAACGGCATCCTTGCTTAATTACAGCAAAAGGTAAATTTAACGGCTAATAAACAGTTAGTGGTGGTAGGACCTTGTGTAGGGTCCGTCCGGGTAGCTACCACCATCTTATCCATCAACCCTCCGCCAAGCAGTTCCAGTGTGGGGATAAGACAACCGGTCAAATTACTAAGTAGCATATAGGCATCCCATTTCAGTCCTCAGGGTTGGCAACGCATTTGAAGTCTTAGGATTGCAGTTTTGAGATTGCAGTCTTGAGATTTCAAATGTCTATGGGTCTCAGATCCCATCTACCATCAGATGGCCTGAGTGCTCGCGTGTGTTCTTATTGCCATAAAAAAAACACAATCCAGACTGAAGAAAATTATATTATTTACATTCCTATCCCGATGGTAGCAAAGTAATTCAAAGTATTTCTTCTGAGCGGAGCGGGAGGTTAAATTACAATGGCCTCCACGAAGATAATTTGGTTACTTTTTAACACTTCTTTAAAACTCCACATATAAGGGGAAAATAATACGCCTAACTTATGTTGAAGTAAACGTTTTTTGAACAAGATGTAACACAAAAACAGTTTTTACCAAGTACAAAAAAATATCTACACTAACTGGTAATCCTGTACCTTTACACAGCTTGTTCTTGACATGTTTTAATTACATTTTACTCATGGCAGGCATATTTTATATTATATTTTGTTACATTTTTATATATCGTTAATTAAAACAACGAGACGAACATGCCCTCATACCAGTGTATGTATACGTACGTATATACATATGTCAGGATTTTTTCATAATATTTGATTCATACACTTCGGGGATAAAGGGGGGGGGGGGGGGGTTTCTAAGAACAGATGCGGGCAAGCAAGTTGTATAACTATGCAACAGTTCATGTTGATAGCATTTATAGTTGCTGAGAAAACCTGCTGTGACATTCAGACAGTCAGACAGACACACAATGAAGTGGAGAATACTTGCAGAATTGGTGCCCTCATAATACAATGCATAGGTGAACAAAACAACAATACAAGTACGCGCGAAATCGACAGTTGGTGCAAAATATAGTGGCTTGTTTCCACTTGATCTAAATATAATAAACTCGAGCTTCATATTACGAGTGCTGTTGTGTTTGAATTGAGGTGTTTCGGCGTTGTTTTGTTTTGTACTAAGCTACAATATCCACCATATTATTATCTAGATACTTTTCAATTGTTATTGATTTATTTATTTGAGATATAAATTAACATTAAACTTAGCTACTCAAATATTAGAGATATATATTTAATAATCACCACTATAAAAAGAACACCCCCTGTAGCAGGCTTGCGGCATGGCCCGATGACACACTGACTGCATTACCTCTCAAGATAGCTAGCCCAACCCGGGATGACAGGACCGAGGTCCCATGGTCTCCACTGCAAGCGCCACAAATTCGTAATTATTTAATAATGATTTAATTTATTTGAGATTGTTTCTAAGCAGCAATAATAAAATACAAAAATACGCTTTACTATTTATTAATGAAATCATAAAATAATGTAGTAATAAAAGATATTACTTAACGATTCAGATTTTATTCAGAATCAGAATCAGTCGCCTCCAACATTTATTATAAAACTGGAACATGGTGATTTAAGAAAATCTTTCTCTTTTTATACGGTGGTTGCTAGAATCTCGGGTCTGGTGTTTTTAATCGTTTCATGATTTTTTGTTATAACGCTATATTCAACCGTTGGTGTGGTAAGGTATATTGAATTGTACTTGATTGTAACAAAAATTAGCGCTTTAAAGCTTGATATTACATAACCGGATCCCTAAATCGAAAAATTGTTTACACACACCCATAATATTTTTGAAGGACCTATCTAAAGACACCCTATACTATGGGGTGGACGACAAAATAAAATACATCCCCACGTTACGTGTAGGAGAACCTCAGTCTAAAAATAAAAAAAACAAGATTTTATTTTACCACTTTGTTGGCGTGAATAATATGCATATTCATATGGCAAATTACAGCTTTCTAGTACTAAGAGTCTCTGAGCTAGGCTGCGGACGGACGGACATGGCGAAACTATAAGGGTTCCCGTTTGACTACGGAACCCTAAAAACGAATTATGACAGCTTTTCTTGTATCGATACTTGTTTTTTTTTAACTGTCGCGAATGATAGGACGCATTGTCCATAACAAGAACGCTATTTTCTGGAATATTCCGCATTAGTCATTCACTTCATGATAATCGTCACTTGAATTCTTGTCACTTGAATTCTTCGACGACTTGGATGAAATAAGGAAAGTGTTAGTCATCCATCCATTTTCACTTCCCGCGAGCAAAATAAAAAGACGTTTTGTTTTGGCGCAAGGAGCGTTTGTCACACATTTACTCGATGCATCTCTAAAACCTTCTTTTACAATTTCATGCGTATCATACTTTTAACTGCTTAAATAAATAAAGTTTTTAGTTAAGGGTAAAAACAGGACTAAATTACTAAGGCTTCACTGTTCGTATGTCTGTCTGTTTGTTTTCCTGTCTGTCACCAGGCTGTATATCATGAACCGTGATAGCTAGACAGTTTAAATTGCCACAGATGATGTATTTCTGTTGCCGCTATAACAGCAAATAAAAACCGAATGAAATAAGTATTTAACTGGGGCTCCCATATAAAAAACGGCAATAAAATCATTGCCGATTTTTGCTCGATGTTAATAACGGCAACAGGTAGGTGCTTGAAATATTCACAGAACATTTAGTGCTATATTCACTTTAAAAATGAACAAAAAATAAAAAATAAATTTAATATTTAAGGGGGCTCCCATACAACAAGCGCGGTTTATTTGCCGTTTTTTACTTACCTATGTTTTATATAGATAATGAATGGTACGGAACCCTTCTTCCGTTTTTTTTAGCAACGTTTTTCAACAGGCACCGTATATATTATTATTATAGTCTTCTCAACCTCACCACATATAGCTTTCTATTAGGCCACTTTAATCAAAATAACTGTACTTTGATGACTTTATTCGGGCGGCTGTTTGCGGTTTAATCAATGTTGCGCGTTTTTAATACACCTTTGCTAACTCCTAGAATATACTTCTAAATGCGGTTTTTGGATGCCGAAGTAAACAAGGAATCCTTATAGTTTCGCCATGTCGTTCTGTCCATCTGCGCATTAACTCAGAGACTGTCTGTACAACAAAGCTGTAATATGGCATAATACAGGGTGTCCGGTAAATAGTGGACTTCCTTACAGGGCTGAATAGCTCAGCTCAGGACTGGCCAAAATATGATAAATCATGTTTCGTAAAAGTCACACCAAAAACGAGATATCTCAACTTTTCAAAATTTTGGAAATGCGGTACCCTGGTTCACCATTTTCGATGCCGTGGCCACATTTATTAGTATTTTTCAGTTTCGTTTACTGTGAGAGATTGCTGATTAAATTTGCTATAAGACCTTATTAACGGAATTAATAAAAATTTAGCAGTTTTTTTAATTTTTCAAATCAAATTTAAAGTTTAGGAATCTGAGTTTAACTTGCGGCAAGTTTAACATCGCACGGTGTAAAAAAAATGAACCAAGACTTGTAGTGCTGCTTTCCTAAAAATTGGCCTGGTTAATGGAGATTTTAAAATGATATAACAATTGAGTTTATTGATTACAACAGCGAAGTTATTATTAAGTTTGTCCAAAAAAGACTGAATTTTATCAAACTAGCGAATTTAATAAACGACTTTTACTTCCGTTCAAAATGAAGTTAACTGATTTTAAATGTTTTAAAAGATAGTTCACCTGAGTGTGAAATGCTACAACTCTACGATAAAAGGTAATACTACGACTATTAGGTCGATAAAAAATGTCACATCATCAACATAGAACTAACGACTGTGGAAATGGAATTTAGGATTACAATCATTATGGCAGAAATTATTTTCTGTTGCATTTAACAGTCACGTAAATTGTCTATTAAAACATTTCAAATCAGTCGACATGATTTTAAACGGAAACAAAAGTCGCTTTTTAATTTCGATTGTTTGATAGAATTCAGTCTTTGTTGGCCAAACTTAATAATAACTTCGCTGGTGTAATCAATAAACTCGATTGTTATATCATTTTAAATTTACCATAAACCAGGCCAATTTTTAGGAAAGCAGCACTACAAGTCTTGGTTCATTTTTTTTACACCGTGCGATGTTAAACTTGCCGCAAGTTAAACTCAGATTCCTAAACTTTAAATTTGATTTGAAAAATTAAAAAAACTGCTAAATTTTTATTAATTCCGTTAATAAGGTCTTATAGCAAATTTAATCAGCAATCTCTCACAGTAAACGAAACTGAAAAATACTTATAAATGTGGCCACGGCATCGAAAATGGTGAACCAGGGTACCGCATTTCCAAAATATTGAAAAGTTGAGATATCTCGTTTTTGGTGCGACTTTTACTAAACATGATTTATCATATTTCGGCCAGTCCTGAGCTGAGCTATCCAGCCCTGTAAGGAAGTCCACTATTTACCGGACATCCTGTATTATACTAAAAATATAAATATTTTACCTACATTATTCCGCAATTGTAGTTTTGATAAGTAATATAAAGTAATAACTTTCATAAAGGTAAAATTCACATTTTATTGCATATACATCTATTTATTCCGATTTATAAAATGTCGGTAAACAAAGGAAGTCAGAGCACTTTCTGCGAACGCAACGAATACGGAAATGAGAATGTAAAGGGTTGACGTAAATCGATGCGCTTAGGGATTTCATATATTACCCGATTTCTACAGAAAGCCACTTGGCTTTCACGTTTGCGTTACCTTCTACGGTACAAGCACCATCTCCTCAATTTATACTACGTTTAACGTATAATGACTAAATCGAATATAGCTTGCCTTAGCCCAGATGCATTACGCTTACTAGAATTTCGATTTGTTTAGTTATTAGTTATTAAACCAATCGCGTCGCGGTAGATGACGTGTATCTTCGTGATGTGATCTTTCAGTGACGCGGTTAGTTAAAAACGAAACGAATAGAAACGCTAGTTAGCGTAATACACCTTGACAGGGACAATCAGATTACCCGCCTAGTAACCACATCCGAAGACCTTGCCTTCCCATATTTCTGCTGTAGATTTATCCTCGGCCATTGTTATAATATTTTGAGGCTAACGATACGTGCCTGCCGCCGGGTCCCAGTAATTAAGCGATCTGCCGGCAGCGTGATAAAATTTAAGGGTCGCAAATGACGTCCCACATAAAAGGAAGTTAAAAATTTACGCTCGCAGCCAACCAAGTTGGCGGCGTGAAAATGATATCAATGTTTAAACTTTTTGACTGCGTTGGTTAATTAGAGCCTTGTTTGGGCCTTCTTAACGTTTTGATAAAGATTTAATATATAACTAATACATAAAAACTACTAACATCTCCTACTTGAGCTGTTAAATTGTCTAACGGCCAAAACAATTTTTATTAGATTTTGCTAAAAAGTCACAGTTAAACTATAATCAAGCAATAGCGATGAAAACGGGATACTTTGTATAGAACTTCCCATAGACATTACTATACTAGCGTAATACATAGTGACCGTGTAGCGTAGGCCGTGCGCGCAGTCTCTTACGGCACGAATACAAGTGCGAACGAAATAGCGAAAGAAAAAACCGTTAAAACCATTTTGAGAGCTCGTAGAGTCACATTGCGTCACACTGGCGACCGTGTAATTCAGTATTTGTGTCATTCTTCGATGATTCATTATAAATTGAATAAAATGACAGACTATAAGACGTTGCGGACATTAAAACGTGTCTGTTTTGGTGACGCGGGAAGAAGGAGACTCGTCTCCTATTTTCGTCGTGTTCATCTATAACGCTATTATATTAATGTCTATGGTTCTTCCATAGAAAGTGACCCGTTTTCATTGGTCTTGGCTCATCCGTTGGGAGCTATAATGTCACAAACGGATAAACAGACAGACAATGAATGAAATGAATTATTACATCAATATTTTTGCGTCGAGAATTATAAAGAATACAATTTATGGCATAAAATGAACAACTTAATATACCCTATATTTGTATTGTTATGTCTGTCATTGATTGACATTGGGTATTTATTTTTACCGAGCTCGAACCGCTAACAATAGAAACTTGATATTTAGTGAGGGTGTTGGTTGAGTATGTACTGTTTCGTGGAAGAAAAGATATCTCTTTTTAACATTATAAATTCAGTGTATACGAGGGTCGTGCCAAAAGTAAATTCTCATAAAACTAATTTTATTATTTATCAGTTCTCAAAAATCTCAAAGTTACAAGGAACCTTTCGAATCGCTGCTTACCCTTTTCAGGGTTCCGTACGTCCGCAGCTCAATAATTCTTAGTTCTAGAAAGCTGTTTTTTAGCTTGAATATACATATTAGTCGCGCTCCTACAGCCAAAACTACAAAATATAAAATCAGAAAAACATTTAAAATGAGTATTATATATGAATATTGCATATTATTTTGTTGACATTTATTACTAATTGTACATATTTTGACATCGGACGAATGACCATTATTAGATGTTTAACTTTTATTGTTTTAATTTATGAATTATTATTGTTTTCTATTCTTTGATTATTAATATTTATCTTTTGACGATCTCAATGTAATTTCGTATTATTTGACATGCAATGCAACTAATATTGTAATATTACATTGACAAATAAATAAACTAAACTAAACTAAACTAATGAAAGCGCATATAAAGAATTTAAAAGAAAACCCATCACGACCAAGTAGAAATGATTGATGCTTGAGTTCCAGACGAATGATTATACCGACCGAAAATCATATAAGCAAATAAACTCACAATTAGCATTGAAAAAAAAAAGGTCACGGTTTTTACATTCTAATTCAAAAGAATGGGTAATTTTAAGAGACCAATTTTGTTAATTTTGTATTTGACCCAATAGTTCTGTTTTAATACCTATCTTTATTTATTTAGCAGACATTTTATGGATTATTTTAAATTTGGCATGGTCTTTTCTAGTAAATAACATACAATTAAATGATACCTAATGATAAAAAGTGATTGTAATAGTGCATTAAAACCTATTATTTCAAGCGGATTTCGCCTAACCCGTAAGATAAACTTAGGAGGGCTTCAAGACGAAAACGAAAGTCAAACAAAGGTTAAATATACCTTAGTCAAAATTCCGAAAAAGATAAATATTTCAAAAACTAAATAATGCAGAACGGCTTTAAAACCTTATTCCTCGAAATGGTTTTCGAATTAGAGTAATTGTAAAAATATGAACAATCCCAATTGTTGTTATTGGACATAGTTTATGGACTTTGTGTTTATAGTAACGGCGATGGAACTCTACACTGAGTGTGGTCAGACATGCTCTTGCCTGTTTTTTTTAAAATATTTTTTTTAAATAATGACAGATAAGGGCAAAGCATGGTTTAACTACACCACGGTTACTCAACGTTAACGTCAACGTAAGGGGGTAAGGGAATAGCGAGGAGAACAAAAAAATAAATTACTCGATTCTTGGAAGTTCCATTACCTGATTTTGCGATTGCTATAGTAACTGATTTCTCGGAAGCCGTTTCTGTATTCTTACCATAAATAAATACTTTCATCAAAGTAAAAGATAGGAAAATCCAGCAAAAAAATAACACGGCATTATCCCGTGAGACAGCGCCAACATCATGTGCCACATTTGTTCATATTCCGAGTTTACAAGCTGCTTTATTATTTAAATGGATAATCTCGTTGAGTTTTTAGTAATTGAAGGAGCGCAACAACTGGAATTAAGTCTAACGAGAGCAAACCCTCTGAGACTCATGTTTGGCATAATTATAAACGGATCGTCTGCAAAAACCATTTGTAACTTCAGATGAGTATTATGAAGGTGGTTGCCCACACCATTACCCGGATTACACGTGTGCAAAGTTTATATTTTAAGAGAAAATTTTCATAAGTGCAAGTGTAATTACTGAAATAATGTTTTGATGAAAGTCCTTTGGTCTACAACTACAACGAATTGTGTCAATTATTCTGGATAACAAGCAGACAATTTAAAAAAAAAAAATGGTATGGAAAAGGGCAACGTGCACACATTACCTGATGTTATGAATCTGTGGTCAATCTCTAATTTGCGATGGCAACCCTAGCTACCCGGACCAGAGGGGCTATTGCATAACGCACTCGCAATCGCAATCGTTTTCATTTTGAAAATCGAAGGCTTATCTGCATATAAAATGAAAACAATTGTTCCACTTTGAAGCCGATTGTGGCAATAGCGGTTGGAAGACATAGAATGAATGAATATATAGTCATAGTAAATTATTACATGCTATTTCACACATTACCTCAAATATTCGTCAAGAGTATCTTTATTTAAAACAACGTAGTGCATAAATCATTGCAAAGACTTCACTTGATCTTGAAAAGTACGTGATTATCGTGTAATAATGGTAATTTGGTTCGTTTTGTTTTTGTTTCCTTTTTGCCAATTTTAATTGACATACACAAATGTTAGTCATTCCACCGGTGCGCTTGCCTTACTCCTACGCTACGTTAGCACATTGTTAAACACTGCTGCTCTTTTTAACTTTTGGTCCTTTTGCGCCATTTTTAATTAGTCTGCTTTCATATTTATTTGAGCCTACAGTGCCCACCCGATAAAAACTCAATCCTCACACCTGTCATCCACGTAAATTTTTAATGAAACCTATTCTTGAGTAAGAGTTTTGTAGTAAAATGACAGGTGTCAGGATTAATTAAGGAACTAAAATAGGCCATGATGACATAAAATATTTAGCCACCCGGGCTATCGATAAATTCACTAATAGTGTAGTTTTTGCGGGTGGTAGGATCTTGTGCAGGGTCCGTCCGGATCGCTACCACCGTCTTATCCATTAACCTACCGCCAAACAGCAGTGTTCGCATTGTTGTGTTCCGGTTTGGGGATAAGACAGCCGGTGTCATGACTAGCATAGAGGCATTCCATCTTAGTCCTCAGGGTAGGCAACGCATTTGCAGTCTTAGGCTTGCAGTCTTGTGAATGCGAATGTCTATGGGTCACAGTTTCCACTAACCATCAGGTGGCCTGTGTACTCGTTTGCTTTCTGTGTGCCATAAAAATAAAATCAAATAAAATAGCCTATTCCCTAAATTAAATAATAACTGAAGGAAAAACAATTAACTATTTCTACGTGCAGAAAAATTCGTCGGTAAAGGACTGTAAGTATAGCATTTCCCAACCAACTAACCATAAGTAAGATCAAAGTCAGACTCGGAGATAATGCTAGCCCAGAAAATAATGTTATCAGTGGACGGGTGAATAATGGCCTCGTTTTTAGCCAGAAAGCCCGTGTAGGGATTATACGTCTTTTCCCGGCTAGAACATCTTAACGGAAACTTTTATTGCGTGCCTCCTTGGTACGGGTAACTACTGAAACTCATTGGGCCAAAAAGTGCTGTCTGTCTGTTGGCGTAGTAGAAATATAGTTTAGCAAATCGTTATTGGGTTTTGGTATGTTGATAATAAAGTTTGGTATGCATTAAATAATACTTTAATAACAGGTTCAACAGTGGGTACTATTTGTTTTGCAACTATGTTAAATGAAATAAGGTTTAGTGGTGGTCCGTCCGGATGGCTACCACCATCTTATCTATAAACCCATCGCCACGCAGCAGTGGTCGCATATCTGTGGTGTGGGGATAAGACAACCGGTGAAATTAGTTGCATAGAGGCATTCCATCTCAGTCCTCAGGGTTGGCAATGCATTTGCGGTCTTAGAATTGCAGTCTTGAGATTTCAAATGTCTATGGGTCTCAGATCCCACTTACCATCAGGTGGCCTGAGTGCTCGCTTGCCTTCTCATTGCCATTAAAAAAGGCAAAATTCTTGAAGTTTCTATCAATGTAAGTTTGATGCAATAGCCCGTACAAAATGTATTCGGTATACTTATTGATGGTTGTGTACACTAATATTTATGAACCCCTGTTTGGGGATTGCTAAAAATGTGTACGGATTACCGACCTCGTTCTGGAAATACCGCTTAATCGGTTACTTGTATTTTTTAAAGTGCATCATTAAACGTTACAATATTGTAAATATCGTAGGGAAGAGCGGGCTGGCCGCTCCGATTTACAGCCACGTGAAGTTTTATTATGAAAATGAGGGGTTCTATTTTTAACATATATTGTTCAGGTGTTTATCGTTGCTAATAACACCGCTCCTACTAATATCTCAATAGTAATTGTTTCAGAAGTATTTTTTGTTAAATTTCGCAGCGGTACATTCAGGCGAGTTGTTCCATCTTTGAGGCAAATTATTCCGCATAAATTATCTCGATATACTGTCAGAATAATTTAGGTTTTCTCAAATAAAATAACGATTTTTATAATTGTATGTAGGTATGTAACATTAATGGTATGCAATGACCCGAATGATTAAGTCCCGTGTACTTAGTAATAATAATGAATTTATATTTAAATAGAGTTTCACTGAGTATAGTGAAAAAAACATTTAAATTATGAATGTTAAATGGAGATGCACGTCCATCACAAATTACGTTTTTATACGTAGACTGATATACTGGAAAAGTGATAGTACCATGTAGAAACTCAAACAGTAAGACACTTTGCTAATGTACAACTTAGAAAAGGTACGTTTTTAAACATTGAGGGCGGAATTGTTCGATTCGTTACTTTAAATCTTTTAATGTAAACTCAGGAGCAAAAATACCGTGTCAGAGTGCGTTTTTCATACAAACGAGACTATTTCGAAGCCTTGGTTCCTCGCCAGGGGTTGTTTTGAGTGAGTTTTAATGGTGGATACTGCGACGTTCAATACAGGAGATCAAAAGTTCTTAAGTTACCTAACTGATCGCACAATCAGTTAACACCACAGCGGGAGTTTGGGTCAGCACTTGGATTTCCTTACATTTTATTGCTATTTTAGATGTTTTCCTGAACATGCATTATTCCGGCGTTAACCGCAGATTCATTCAGTTGGGTATACTAGGCACTCGGGAAGTCCTGTATCGATGCTCGGGGTATTCATCATCAGATTTCACTAAAAGCATTCCAAACCACCAATGGAACCAATGCTTCGAAATAGCCTCTTTAGTATGAAAAACGCACTCTGACCCGTTATTTTTGCTCCTGAGTGTATATAACAATTAAGTATAAATTCTAACCACGACATAGCATGCCAAATGGCACCGCTATCAAATAATGGGTTAAACGGTCTATAATGAACAGAGATAAACCAAAAAAACATGAAAAAAAAAACTTAATGTGATGTTTTCACAGTTCCATACACATATTGCACACAGCCACTTAACCTTCGTCGCCAGAGTAACTACAATTACTGCCTCCACCTCAGTCTACACCAGAGGGCGCTGCCAAGATCCACTACGCTAAGTAGCGTTTCTATCCGTCTCGTTTTTAAACCAATCGCGTCACTGGTAGATGACGTGTACGAACAGTCACGTGGTCTAACAGTGCCGCGATTGGTTTAAAAACGAAACGAATAGAAACACTAGTTAGCGTAGCGCATCTTGGCAGGGCCCTCTGTCGCTTTAACGACGCACTTCGCGTGTATCGCTTTTTTTTCCTTACAAAGTTATTGCCATCGGATCAACTTACTCCGGGACTTTTAGCCCCGGTCTCTCCTGTATTTTGTAAAAAAAATATCCATAAAAGCTTTGTATCATAATTAATAGATTTAAAAGAATCCGTTACCGATTATTAAAAAAAAATAATCACGAATTACCTGAGAAGTTTTCTTTTGTTTTAGTTTTAGTGATATTTATTATTACATGATGTAACTGCCTCTATCATTTTTGAGTATTGTTTGCACCTTTCAAGTGACAATTTTAACGCTTAAATGGCCACTGGACAGGTCCAAGGGATATCCATTTGTGCCTAATCACAGTATAAACTTTTACCCAATGCAGACCCGACGCTATCCACAATTTAGGCGCAAAACAACAAGTAGGTAAAGTAAGGGGAAACTGAAACGTACCTTTTTATGTCTTATCCACATTATAACAAGAGCGAAATATGCACGTCTCTCAGTTTCCCCTACTCTACATCTGCTTCCATCACCGGTAAGAGTATGACTTGTATGCATTAGGAATCGATGCACAGAGTAGGCACGTTCGATCTACCCGCCGTTTTATTCGAAAAAGCGCCTTCGGTACTTGTACTATTATGTATCCTGTGACTATAAGCGAAGCTCGTACATCCACGGGCTCCATTTGTTAGGTCGGTTTTAAATAGGTTGGATTGCGAGCGAAAAAAATGAATTACGTATGCGATAAAAAGGGAAGCACTGAGTACACGTTCGCCTTACCTTAACGATCTCGGAACTGCGAATATATTTGTACAGTTACCAGCGAGAATATATTTTACAACACAGCGTTAAAAAATAACTGACACTGGCTCTGGTAATATTGACAAAAACACTTATATAAAAATAATTTATGTACAAAGGCGACTTTGAGGGATCTTTTCCAGTTAACTTTGGTATGACTGGGTGAGGACATCGTAGTAGGATGTCAAAAACCAAGTGCAGCTCATAAAAACATTTACCTATATGCGGAACGCAATAACATTAAGTATTATTAATTGTACAGTCTGATAAATAAATGATTTATTATAATATTTAAAGTAGAACGTACTTTGACATTCCGATAAAAACGAAATGCCACCGTAAAAAAGCCTTCTTTATTATTTTGTCATATTCGACCACTTCGATTCCCGGTTAAGAAAGAGGTTTTAAAAAAAATATCTTATGATGAAGTTAGTCTCTTTTGCGTAGAATTTGCTATTTCCATGTAGCGTTCGTTTTTTCCACAATAATATCGGGACAGTGATTATTATTTATTATTGTTCTGCAGCGCGACGAGACCGACGCGAGGCAGCTGACGATCACGGCGGCGACGTTCACCGCGGGCGGCCGCTACACCTGCGAAGTCTCCGCCGACGCGCCCTCCTTCCAGACCGCGCAAGTCCACACCCACATGTATGTCGTGGGTGAGTCAACACACTCCAGCCTGATTGCTTGCTTGTTAACTTTGGGTCCAAACAGAGGGTGTAAACCTATCCAGTGCAGTGTAGGCCTAGGTTAAGTATTATCATAGTCATGAGAAATATTTAAAATACCCCGGCCAAAAGCTAGTCGCGCACCGAAGTTTCCATACCACTGCGCAGTAGGTATTACTATATTTCGATTTTGATTAAATCAGTGCGAGTTCAACCCACGCTTGTATTTTTTTTTCTTCTTCAGGGTTTGTTTTATAACCATACTAAATTTAATGCTTGTATGTTTGACCGTTTTTACGATACAACAAAAGTAAAAATACGTTAAAAAATCATTTCACGTGGACCGCATTATTGTATCAGTTTCTAGAAAAAATGATAGCAAATCTGCCGTAATAACACATATTCTAAAAATAACCCGCTATCTACCATAGTTCAAAAGATACAGCTCTTAAAAATGAGGAGGGACATGACCAAACAACCAGGATTAAGAAGTTTTAGTACTCTGTGATCTTCTTCATCAGTTCCACAGTGGAACTTCCACCTCACCAAATGATGCTTTTTGTGTGCAAATGCTGGATATGTTACAGAAAATACCATATTCGCTATATGTATGCCCGAAATATTTGAGGAGTTCCCTCAATTCCTAACGAATCCCTTCATTAGATACTGACTTGGTGACGATGGGATTAGGTACTACGGAAGTATATCCTCTTAAACAAAACAAGAATTTTCACGATCAATGTTAGAGAAACATTATCGCATTTTTATGGAACTTTTTTACGGTAAAATTTGGTATGATATAGGACAAATCCTGAAAAAAAAAACAAAAATGCAAAAAAATGGACAAGTGACAGTTGGGCCCGCGCTGATTGGATTCGAAATTGGCACCCTCGATGCGCGTGTCTGACTCGCACTTGACTGGTTTTTAGTTACAACAACTTTCGTGGGCACATGTGAAGTTAATTTTTTTTTAATATACATTTTTTGGTGGGATCTCTACTCGTATGTCGTCAACGCACAAGATCACGAGCAAGTCTGACTCGCACATGAATACCTAACAAAAACTGGGGCTCCATTCTACTCGGAAAAACAATATTGCTGATGATGTGAACACTTGTAAACTTGTAAATCGATGCGTGTCAAAGTTACTGGCTGAGTCTTGTAAAGGTGAATGCGGCCCTAGAAAAAACGCAGTGCTACTAGTGCGTTAGCGGACGAGGTGAGAAGACGAGGAAGGTGGTACACATCATTTTCTTTGTTTATAACTACTTATTTTCTAGGTTTACAATCACAGGTAAGTACAAAAACACTCATTATAATTATTTCCTTACCTAGAGTTTTGTTTCGCATCAAAGATATGCAATATCAAATTATCAACCAAAAATAATACAAACGGAATGAAATTACTTATTTGTAAATACTTTATTCGCTTTACCTAGATAAAAAAACACTATCTATCTATACTGGAGAAATAAAAAAACACAAAATATAACAACAAGACAAATTAAAAATTACTTATACAGGGTGTCCAGTAAATAATGGATAACCTTCTACCCATCCATGGGGCACCTCAGGCTGGTCCCTAAAAAGGACTTACAGGTTTGGTAAAAGTTGCATCAGTCACAAAACCGGTTTTTCGGGTTTAAAAATTTCATGTGATTATTAAGGATAACATTGGCTATATAATAAAGTCTACATTAAAAGATAGTTTTTTTTGAAATCCAAAATACTCGAAAAAACCGGTTTTTACATAGCTTGAAAACCGGTTTTGTGACCCCTAGCCAGCAGCGCACCTGTGACTCCTCTGGTGCTGCAGGTGTCTATGGGTGACGGTTATCACTTTCCATCAGGCGATCCGTCTGCTCGTTTGCCTCCTATACCACAAAAAAAAAAAAAACCTAACAGCCGGATAGGCAATGCGCTACAAAAGTGTTTCGAACATTCATTTGAGTAGAAAAGAAAAGTCAAAGAAGGAAAAGTAGTTAGAATTATCTTTTGATGATTCAAAAAAATCTGATATAAATCGTTTGTTTTTCCATAGACTAGCCTTAGGACCCTAACAACGTCTCATAAACCGAGCCTTGGTAAGAGTGCTTTCCTGTCAATTCATAACGAACTTTGATTTGAAAAGTTGGAGTTGTGTCGCGTAGCTCCAGAAGTTATAAAGGGATGGATGAGAGGATACTCGGAGTAAATAAAGCGGGACTCTTTATCCTTTTTGCCACGTTGACGTCGCTCAGTTGAAGCTTGGGATCGGTTCGAAAAATACAGGTTAATTATGGTTCTTAACCAGGTTTATCGTAAACATTCGCTCGGAGCGGAATTCAATCGCAACCGTAATCGCTGCGATTAACCTTGTATTTTTGATTTTAAATTGTTCCTAAAGCTGAATGGCTGGACGACTAAAATGATAAAGCCGGTTTGACTTCAAGCTGAGCAAGTGAAAATGTAACTAAAGAGCTAGCTAATAGGGTAGGAAGGACGAGAAAACGATGGCGGTGCGAACAAATTACTGAGCGAAATTAACCGTTATTTCGAGCAGGAACAGTTTTTTTTTTTTGCTCTTTGATCAGAACCGAATTTATATCGATTCTGTTCGAGCGGAATGGAAATGAAAATGCTCTATTTGAAATGTATGGCGTGTCTGACGCCTATACACATTGTATTTTGTAATTATGGAAGCTAACGCCATATACAACTATGTAGATGGTGTTAGCTTCCACAAATTTTTTTTAAGTTTTCGGTGCTGTATGGTGATATGGAAACTTTATAATGTTTAAAAAAAAACAAATTGATCGATGGGAAGATTCAAATAAATGCATATTTATGGAAACCACATGTTGGAGACGACCGATAACTTTATCGAATTTAATTTTGTCGATTATATCTTTTCATAGAATTTTATTTGATCGAACGCATTTTTCTGCTGAAACCTTGATGTTTCTAGGATATCTTAATCATTCGTACGTCGGTTAGGTTAGGTTAGGTTGGGTTAGACTTGCGATTACCAAAAACAAAACTCATGCGGCGAGAAATGTCTGTCGATGAAATGAAAATTCTGCGTAATGATACGTTCGTTGAAAGGTGTTTCGATAAAACAGTACGTTTGAAGACATTGCCTACTTAATAAATGTCAATTTAATAAGGAACATTGATATAGGAAATCCGTTTGTAAGACACACTTCAATAACATTCAAAATAATCACGGTTAATTATAAAATAATAATAGCCAGCCAAGTAGCCACTACTAATTTACCATATACCCTAAGGTCTTTTTTAATTATTTATTATTACGACTATAAGTACCTATACTTTTTTTAAGATGGAGTATCATTATTACTTTATTCAAGCCACTATCATCCACAGTTTTGCCTGAAGACCCGGAGATGAGCGGCATCAAGCGCCGCTACCGCGCCGGCATGACGCTCAAGGCGGAATGCTCCAGCAAGAACTCCTGGCCAGCTGCCAACCTGTCCTTCTTCATCAACAGTGAACCGGTAAAGTAGCGTAATACCTCCATACTTTAACTGCACAGCAATTCACACCATTCTCTTTGTTAACACGATCCGCTTGGAGGTCCTGCGTTCCTAGTGTTTCACTTTATGTTGGATCGTACTAAAATAGATCACATCCTTCTTGATTGCCTAATTACGCGATTCGCCGGTGGCCCTCCGAGGATCCTTCTGCGTTAATGACGAAGCTACCAAGTGGCTTAAATCTTCCAAATTTAATCTCCGACAGCTGTATTGTTCTTCTTTTTTATTGCCATACAATAAAATAAAATATTAAAAATGCGACTGTGTGTGTTAGTTTGTTACTTCTTCACACTGCAACGGCTTCAATGGAATTAGATGAATATAGGAATGGAGATAGCTTATACTCTGTATTAACACAAGAATTCTTCGCGGACGAAGTCGCGGGCAAAATCTAGTAAGTCACAATAATAGAAGCGGGAGACAGAACACTGGCTGTGAAACCGAAATCTAAGGACATGATCGATCGAACGAATGTCTAGAATAAGTTCCTATGTCCAGTCTCACATAGCACGCGAAAACGAAATGCTGCGTTCGACACGGGTTCGTCTATATCGACTTAATTTCGCATGTTCGCAAGTTACTACGAATAAATTTCGCAACTGCTTGCGTCGGGCGTTTGCGTCTGTTCTGAGATTGACGATGTTGGCAGATTTTCGTATGTATGCAAATTTGCGTTTAGCGAGTTGTCCATCATCAAAATGGCATAGCTTTCGTTCACAACCAGTGTTTAATTCATATAGGCCTCTATACTAAAATAAACATACTTATTAAGTATATTGGTCTTAACATGTTATTGTATTGTAAACGTTACGATTAGGGTTAGGAGTTTTGTTGGGAAATTGTGGCCATAGAATCCACGGAGTATCTATTTCCCAATTACTACCACATTGATTTTGGCCTTCAGTATTGTCATATTTCAAAATGCAGTAAATACATTTTTAATTCGGTTTATCAATACCTACTAATATTTGGTTGCTTGTAATGCTTTCACACCAGAGATGTTATCCATACAAAAGTTCATTCAAATTGGTTCAGAGGTTTAATTACTTAACTAATTTTGAAATATGACGAAGTAGCAACTCTATGGATTCTAGGACTACGATATGCCACCAAAAGTCCTAACCCTAGTTACGATACTTACATCTTATTAACTTATCTACTTATTTATTTATTAAAGACATGCTTACAGCCTACATGCCCATCATTCAAGTGCGCGCACCGCGTACTCAGTAACCCTATTTCGCCTGGTCACGCTATAACTTGAGAACGACTTTACCGAATTTATTCATTTTTTAAATATTCTGATCTTCGTTCCAAACGGTACATTTTTTACTATTTTACTATTACAGTTATTCAACTGTAATTCGAATTCTCGCACGTACGTTTCGGAACGAAGATTGGAATATTTAAAAAATGAATAAATTCGGTAAAGTCGTTCTCAAGTTATAGCGTGACCAGGCGAAATAGGGTTACTGAGTACGATGATTTTTTAATGAAATTAATAAAATTTTTGTTTTAATATACCAAAACAAACAAAGTAAAAACGATTATCTACAGATTTTTCTTCTCGTTACCTTCGGAGATTTGCCCGAAGTAGCTCCCAGTCAAGGTCATGATCTCCTCACACTTGGCTCCAAGGCCCAAAATATTTCAATCCCAAACGGCACAGAGGGCCCTGCCAAGATGCACTATGCTGACTAGCGTTTCAATTCGTTTCGTTTCTAAACCAATCGCGTCACTGGTAGATGACGTGATACGAAAAGTCACGTGATCTACCAGTGACGCGATGGGTTAGAAACGAAATAAATAGAATCGCTAGTTAGCGTAGTACATCAGAATTTTTAATCTCAAAATTATTTGCTCCATATCAGATGTCCGGCCGTTGAAACATTGTTAAATGGCGTCGAAAATGTTGGATTCGCTGTAAATTTAACGATTAATGGCATGCCGCCTAAATCTCGGCTTTGTATGGGGCACACGCGGTTCGCGGTACTCGTTAATTATGCTTCAGTACCAGTTGCGACGTGAATGAGCCAAGAACAATTGGCTGTCCAATTAATTGAATATCTGAGAGAGGTAAATTGAGTAAATCTTGTTTTATATAGGGAGGCCAATTTAATATGGACAGCAGCTAATTGCTTATGATTGGTACAGTATAAATTAAATGTTGAATTGTAATTTGCTGAACGGAATTCGTACAATGAAGTGGTAGTGTTTATACGCATGGTTTGTCGATATTCATTTCATAGAACGTATCTCATTTGTGATAGTCTCGAGTCGAACCTAACTATAAATACATTTTTATTATTTAAAATAACCTGAAAACAACATGACTACAGCATAAAATAGCTTTAGATGAAGAGAAATTCGGTGAAATTATATAGCTATTGGATGATAAAGATAATTATAAAAAATGAGCGTCATTTGCGGCCACTTCTTTGTAAGCGTTCACAGTCAAAAACTCTAATAATCACGGAAATTATGTAGTGGATTAATTAGTAACTTTACACACCATTTCTATGTTTATAACTTCTACCAGAAGTCATTTATCGTGAGTACCTGGGGAACTATTAAATTTTCCGCAACAAAAATAATCTTAGTTGCCGGGCAATGAACCATCTCTGTACCAAATTCTATATTAATCGGATCTGTGGTTGAACCTCGAAGACGGAACAAACAAACAAATAAACACACTGTCGCATTTATAAAAGTATAGCTTTTGCACGCAACTTCACTCACATAGAACTCCTTACTCGTTGGGGATGAAAGTATAGTATGTAGGTACTTCACCGGGCTTAAAGTTAAATATCGCCACAAGTAGGTACTTACCATATTCCATTAAAATCGATTTAGTAACTTAGCGGTGAAAGCGTAACAAACAAACATTTATTTTTGTTTTTTTTAAATATTATAATGTATAGTAAAAAATCAAATTGCACAATTAGTACTTAATTAATTATTACTCTTAATTACATAGGTATCGTGCGTTATGTTTTGCGGTTTTATTAAATGTATGTCATGGGTTTTGATTATTAGATAGTGTTAATATTATGTCATTTAATTGTAATACAAAAAGTTATTAATGAACTTTATATGAAACAAAATTATACAAAGTGGGTTTATGTCTTATGATTAAAATAATTTTATATGTTCTATTGCTTACTCGCTTAATTTCCCCATTTTGTTTCAACGGCCAGGCGCTGAAGCAGCACGTGTGGCACCGTGTCGACGGGTCCAAGGAAGGCCTGATGTCCGCCTACAGCACAATCCAGTTCGTCGTCCAGCCGCACCACTTCTCTGAGGAAAGGCTTAAAGTAAGTAGTGTCTGTGAAGAGCGTCGGTGGCCTAGTGGCTTATGGGATCGACTCGTGATCGTTAAGCACCGAGTTCGAACCCCTGCGGTCAGCAGACACCAATGAGTTTTTCTAACTTATGTGCATTAACCGATGCTCTTACGGTGAAGGAAAAACGTAGCGGGGAAACCTGTACGTTCGAACATCTGAGTATGTAAGGGGGAAATTTCATAAAAGATCCTAAAGGGTCAAAGCTCTCTTTATAGCTGTAATTTATCCCACATGGTGGTGGGGTCAACTTTCCTGATCTTTCTTCCCCACTTCGCTCTGTCCTCGGATCCATGACACTCCTGCATTTCCTTCAGCACTACACCTTTCCACCTTCGCTTGGGTCTGACCCAGGATCTACAATTAGAGATGGTGGTCATAGTCCGGCGGCCTCTTCACGAGGCCATACCTTCGCAGCCTACGCTCCTGGATCGTATCGGCGATATCGCGTACATCCAAGGTTATTCGCACGTACTCGTTTCGTTGTCGTAGGTATACTTTTAAAATTAATACTGTTTTTTTCATCTTTACCTACACATAAAACTCTTCAGCGACTGGTTGACTGACAGAAGTGACAGACAAACGCACAGCCTAAACCGCTTAAAGTAAGAACTTGAAAGGACGGAATAACCCATGGGTGTACCAGTGGGATTTTTCAAATAACAACCCCCAACGGGAAGAAATAGGGGTAGAAACGGTAAACGAATTGGACGCGTACAAAGTCGCGGGCGTGTTCTAGTTTGATATGAGATAAGCTCCGCATCATCGGTATTACTATACAAGT
Source organism: Acleris sparsana (assembly GCA_923062465.1). Taxonomy (NCBI): domain Eukaryota; kingdom Metazoa; phylum Arthropoda; class Insecta; order Lepidoptera; family Tortricidae; genus Acleris; species Acleris sparsana. The sequence continues at coordinate 4,283,925 of OV281292.1, forward strand.
GTATAAAAAGACGTTGTTTGGTGTTTTTGTAAATAATTGGATGACGTATCGGAATGTTTTCTTTTAATTTTTATTTCATTAGAAATATACGTAGAAGGCTACGTAGAGGCGTTATACTAAATATTATAATGGTTTAGATTGTAGATATTTTGGAACATGAGCCCTGTTTGTAAACCGACAGGTTAAACCTAAAGATTTAAAGATGTTTCGAGAGATGTATTTTTAATGCCTTGGTGCCGTCAAGTCACACAAAGTCACGAGCTTATAATTTTAATTGAATTATACGTTGCTGAGCGAAACGCTGCTCGACTGCGCCAAACGTTCCTTTTTTATTTAAGTGGCATAAATTGCCTACATTGGAGAGGAATGATTTGTTTTTACTAAAAATATTTAACCTCCGAAAAGTCATAAGAACTTGAAATTACTTTAACCTAACCCTCACGCAAACAGATTAAATGTAAATAATACATTACAAAGTAAATTAGCACATTAAGGTCCGGTTTTATAAAGGCCCGTTAGTAAATATGCGAGAAAAAACTTTAGTAAATTCATTTAATATTAAACAAAATCCGAAACCGACATCTAGCTTAAAAATTACGATCAGGTGATCGAACGGATATTAAAAAAAGCCTACCTTAATTAATTCGAAAACGAGACGTGACGTAGCATTGAAATATTTGGGCTAAAAGAATTGGCGCTTCTGTCTATACCACAGATTAAATAGGAATTACTACGTGACTATAACTATTATGGTTCATTATGTTTTAAGAACATTGCAATACGTTTTTATATTTTTTTATTGTTTAATCATTTTTGATTAATTTACAGATCGAATTTTTCGAAAAAAAATGTGTTAAGAAAAATGATAATTACGAGATAATTCTAAAAGAAATCGGTACTATTTACATATTTTTTCTATACTGTTCATTCTAAAAGTAGCTAATTTTCCAAGGGATTTGATAATGGAGCACTCTTAAATCAAATAAATTCTTATTAATTTGAACTTTCCAAAAATAATTTGCCGGGAATTTGTTTGCTACAATGGAGCTCACTCGACCTGATTTTCATGCTATGATTTATTAAATGTGAAAACGTTTATATTAGTCGCAATGCGTCGCGTGATTGTGTTTGTTTACGGGCTTCTCGTTTAAATTAGTTGCTAAACTAAAAAGCGGACAATGGAGAATTATAGGTGAGGCGAAGTCAGGTGGCCGCCAACCGCGGTTACGCAAGAACGTTTTCAACCTGACGAAAAAAATATTCGTGAATACCAATGAATTACATATAACTAACATAATACCTACCTACATACTTTGAATGAAATCTGTGGATTCAACAGCATTGCAGATTGCCAACAGGTGTCTCTTCAAATGGTTTGTTCGAGATGGGTTACGTAAAAACAACTTAACGATGTGCAGAAAGAACGTCGAGTAGATCCGTTATCTAATAATATATACATATAAAAGGCAAACCTGACTCACAGACTTAAATACAGCCGAAACTACTGTACCTAGAACCTTGAAATTAGATACAGGGGTTTCTTTCATGATGTAAGTGAGCACTAAGAAATGATTTTTGGAAATTCACGAATAAGGGCATATGCGGGCCGGCAGCGACTGGATGCATAAAGCATTAGAACGGGCTCTGGGGCGTTCCTTGGGAGAAGCCTATGTCCAACAGTGGACTGCAACGGGCCGATGATGATGATGATGAGATACAAGGGGTTAAAATGGGGGGAGTAGCGGGAAACTAATTCTACGTGTATGAAGTCGCAGGCGTCCTCTAGTAATATATATATTCAGCGCAGGCACGAGAAACAATGTTAAGGATATACTGACAGATTTTACAGGGAATCCCAGAACTTGACGTAAATATAAAGGCGTAAAAAAGCCTTCTCGCTCCAGAATATAGTTAACTTTTTGATATGATGATTAGTTTAGGAGGTGTTAATGGTTTAGTGATAAAGGACCTTGTGGTCCACGTTTGCCTCTTTTAGTTATATAAACTAAGCTAAAAAGTTAAAAGGACAATTTTAGTTATAATTTGTTATAAATTAATAGAACCAATATTATGAGTCGCTTAACTTCAAATACGGATAAAATTAAGTTTTAAATGCGTATTCCAAATTTCAAGGACATATCCGAGTTTGAATTACCTTCTATGGAATGAAAAAAAACAAAAATAATTTTATTTTAAGTAAAAATATTAGCAGCGGTTTTTAACATGAAATAATAAAAACCAATATTAGAATACGCTGTCTTACAAATGGATTAACGCAAATTACGTTGGTTCAGGTAAAAATATATAGAAACAAGTTTAGTTCATTAATTTATAGACTGCTTCTAACATTTTTACAAGAAAATAAAACAGCATATTGAAAGTGGTTAAAAACATTTTGTTTATTTTCCTACCACTTATTATATTTTTGATGTTTCTGATGAGCAACGTTATTAGTTTAATTATCTAAATCATAGTTGAATATGTTAATAAAAACCCATTTAGTGCTCTTTCATTCTGTTTTGCTTGAAATACAAATAATATGATTCTCACAAATATATATTATTATATACTGACCCACTAGTGATATTTCTATTATAAATAGCTAACAATACGGCTGATAGTGGAATTGACAATGGTATAAGTTTTCTTGAACAAAAAAGGTATACTCAAGTGCGCGGGGGTGAACTTTTTGCAGGATTTAATAGACCATACTCCTATGTTCTGTCTAATTGTGTACAAACATCTGTTTATATGTGGTTTAAATTGATGCAAAATTGAACTAATTTGCGGCGTATTTTCCTCGTAGGTACTAATGTGTCTCCGACAAGCATTGAATCTGAATGATTGTTTTAATGTTATTGTATGGGTCTATTTTCGTTGAAACCACATTTGCGTCTGACATGGTATTGCATTGTTTTTAACAGGGCTGCCATTACCGTTGAGTAAATAAAAGCAATTAGCTCGCTGTCCATTAAATTTCTTGTTATTTTCCTGTTTGTGAAATTAAGTATTTTACATACTAACATATTATAACGTGAATAATACGATAACTTGTCGAAATAATAATGGTTGGTATCGTGTAGTTGCCGAGTTAGAATAGTGCCACTCCATTTCTTCACGTGGATGTGTCGTAAAAGGCAACTAAGGGAATAGAGGTCAACTGTCACTAATACGCTGGTCACTAATCTTAGCCAAAGTTTTGTGTGCAAAATGTGGTTACAGAATTATCAAAAAGTTTTTACAGTAGTAGGTAATTCTGTAGCTCTGCCTACCCCACTATGGGATTACAGGCGTGAAGGCATGTATGTCCAAAGCAACATGGTTTTATCGAGTAGAATGAGCTTCTAGGATCACGTTGGTTCGGTCAGTTGTCGCGGTTTATGGTAGATAGGTTAAATGTACAACTAAGCTTGCTTGGGAATAGTTTATATGGCTTCTGTACACAGAATATCGCATGGCAAAGTGTGAAACCACCCCCCTTCCTCGGTGTTACCGAATATAGTTGTCCCTCAGGAGCTAACCATTAACGGGTCGACGTAACCTGAAATTTAAATGTTTAAAAGCTGACAGTGCGCGTTTATTATCGTCCATGCCCTTATAAATAGAATATAATTATTTCTCTTAGTGCCAGCGGCGGAAATCCCTAGGTATTATTAATTATTGCTTTATATTATTAAAAAGGTCACTGATGATTCGGTGCATAACTAGTAACCAACGAGTACGTGCGTAAAATAACAAAGGAGCGCCTAATTCTATTTCATACTGTAACTCAGGAGACGTCGGGCTCAAACCAACTGTGACGTGGTAGAGCCGGGAGAAAGTGCCTGACTATGTACAGTAGAGTTCATAAATATGTGTATACATTAGTACCTTGTCACTTTAATCGCTGTGACAATTCATATATGGTAGTTTAGTTCATTTAACATGACATTAAATAAACAAAGTACTAAAATGTACACATATTTATGAACTCGACTGTACAAAATCCGTAAGACAAGATGGAAACAAAATTCCTATTTTTCCGCTCTCCAAAATGGGCTCGCTCAATATTTTCATTTTATTGAAAAATGAAAACTATAGATAGATGAAAACCCCCCTATAATGGTGACCCCTTCTTTCAGAGCAAAATCTCTTCAAATTCAAGTTTTCGAATTCATATTTCATTTATTGTCAGATCACAGGTATACAAGATGTTACAATATTTAAGGTGACCTAGTCCATGAGCTACCATATTAATGGTGTACAATAATTATATGTCCTTAAGTCTAATAATATTGAGAGAGCAAGCATTAAAATGAACGTATAAAAATGTCAACACAGTTTTACTCGTAATATAACACAATAATGTTGAATATAATGTCAGCAGCATCAAATAACAATTTACAGTTATCCTTTATTATTTAAAAATTCATCTATGGAGTAAAACCTCTTATTTAATAGCCAATTATTTAGAGATTTATTGAAATGCTCTTCAGATTTTAATACGTCAGAAATGTTATTGAATATCTTAACACTCATACCATGTCTATTTTTGTAAAAAACAGAATGGGAGCGATATGTGTGTTTATGATTATTCCTCAAATTGAGGTTGTATTTACCAACGGTATTTATAAGATTTATGTTTTTTTGGTAAAAACCTTAATTTAGAGGCAGGGAAGTGACAGTACATTAAACCTTTTCAATAGTGGTCTGCAAGAGTCTGTTTGTTAGACAAGGCGCGAACACTTTTTTTTTTGCATTTTAAAAGCTCATGCCAATTGGTAGAATTTCCCCAAAACATAATTCCGTAACTTAAACTAGATTGTACATGACCAAAATATGCCATTTTTGCTGCTTCCATTAAGGAATAATGCCTTAACCTGCGCAGAGCATATATAAATTTAGATAATTTGGAACATAACTTTCCAATATGTTGTTTCCAATTACAGTTGCAATAAATTGTTAGATCAAGAAACTTGGTATCCTTAACTTCATTTACGATAACAGCGTGGTGTGCGATATTTAATGGCAAAGGTTATCTACGACTACTGTGAAAATGAATAATGTTAGTTTTCGATAAATTCCGTGTCCGTAAAGTATATAAATCATTTGTTGGTCAATGCATTCATTTCTATAATAAATTACCTGAAGTAGTTTCAAAGTTACCCTTTCCAGCACTTAAAAAATATTTGAAAAGGTCGTTAATGTCTAAAGCGTATTATAGGGTCGAGGACTATCTAACAGACAAAAATGCATGGCCTACACCCGAAACTTAGTCAATAGTAATTTGTTCAAATGCAAAGGCTTTATCCTGCTTTTTCTTGTCTGGGGGACACCGTTGATGCAGGAAAACATATCGAAACTTTTATGTGGTCATCTTGCACCATCTCATATACACATATATAAGTAGGTAGTTGTAGTTATTTTATTTTATTCTTTTCTATCTTTCTCTCCCGTAAGATTTTTGGCATGTTTTCCTGCTGAACTACTGTTATTTGATATTATATTTAATTTAATACTTGTAGCTTTATATAATGCTAGATTAAGTTGTACATACCATTGTAATATGAAATATGAAATAAGTTTAAAAAATGACTGACTGCTGAGTTTCTTGCGGCGTTTCTTCTCAGCAGTGGTCTCCTCTTGGGAAGCGCTGGTAGTATCTTGACGTGTAAAAGTGCCCGTGCGGCCTACTTACTGAATAAATTTCTTTTATCTTTTTATCTTTTATCTTTTATTCATATTTAGTTCAATTCCAGTTAGCCTCTCAATTATACCTGTGAGAGTGTTATTTATTTCTAGTTAATATTGAGTCAAAGATGCCGTACATTTTATCAGTGCGGTGCTATCATCAGCAAAAAGCACCATTTGATTATTTGTTGGTTTCGGCAGGTCATTATTATAGAACAAAAAAAGTAGAAGCCCTAATATGCTTCCCTGGGGCACGCCTCTATTATTTACTTTACAATCAGACTTGGCGGTTTTTATACATTTCGTTCTTTTACGATAAAAAAATAATTCTTTATATTGTCGTCTGTTACTAAGATAGCATCCCAACCACTCCAAAGCTAACCCTCGTACTCTGCTCGTACTCCATAGCGATCCAATTTACCTAATAGTATATCATGGTTTACGCAATCAAATGCTTTAGTCATATCAGTAAATAAGGATAGATTGAAAAATTGTTTCTTACGAAAACCGCACTGCTCATTAGCTGTGATGTTAAATTTAATTGAAAAATTTACAATTCTTTTGTACATGTGGCGTTCAAATAATATGGAAAAATTGGGACTTGTGTAATAGGTCTATAATTTTTCAAACTATCTTTGCTCCTTTTTAAACACCGGCCTCACTATTGAAATATTGAGCCTTTCAGGAAATATGGCCGTTTGAAATGATAAATTTATTATATGTGCCAATGGAGACGCTATCTCTAACGCAGAATATTTAATGATCTCAGTAGTCATATCATCCCAACCAACTGACTTTGTATTTCTAAGAAGTTTAATAGCCTTTATTACCTCATTAGCACAAACAGGTTGAATAAAAAAAACTAGACTGACGACGTTCCACATTTTTAAATAAATTCTGAGATAAATTCTTGTTTTGGTATTGGCAAGGAGTCTATAAAATAATTATTGAATAATGTAACGATAGTCTGAGCATTTTTTATGATGACGCCTCCTTCATTAATACTATTAATTAATGGGGGCATGACATTGCCATCTGTGTACTTTTTTATTATTTTCCATGACGCTTTACACTGTTATTTGATTTTTCTATTATTCTATGACTCGACTGTTTTATTGAAGTTTTAATACATCTTTTTAATAAGTCAGAATACTTCCTGTATTTTACCTGTTCACATTTTAAGCCTTTATATCGACATTCCAAGTACATATGCCTTTTAGTTTTACGCGACACTTTGATTCCTTTAGTTATAAAAGCGTTTTTTGATACAGACTTAATTCTTATTTTAATTATTGGAAAACAAGTCATAAAATACTTTTCTCAAAAATGACAGGAAAAGTTGACATTACTATCTATATATTGGGATGCGAAGTACATAGTTTACTGACAGATCTCAAATTAAAAAAAAAAAACATTGCGTGCTCGCTACACAAGCACGCAATGTTGCATACAAATTTCATTACCATCTAGTATCTAACTTTTTAAAAAGTGAAAACGGCCTTAATAAAATGAGGGCACAAGTCTTATTACATCCAAATTTTGTTCGGAATATAACTTTTTTATCTGTATCTCGAATAGCTTGAGTAGTTTTAAAAAAAAAGCTTGCGTTTCTCCTTGTCATAAACAAAAGACGGTAAAGAGTAGGTAATAATATTGTCTGTATAGATTGTGTGGTATTTCTTTCCTTAATAAAGTACTTTACTCCAACATAATTTTATTCTTGCGATTTTTGAGAAAAGCACTATATATGCCTCGGCAGGAACGGCAATTGCGGGCCTCGTATTTTTAAACGGACTCGCAAGCTCGTCCGTTTAAACCAATCCTCGCCCCGCAATTGCCTACTTCCGTGCCTAGGCAATAATGTACTATTATACATTTCATAGAATTCATTATATGCTAGGTTAACATCAGATTTGTCGAATACATTTATCGTCAATATTGTAATCTCGTTTATGTATAAACCAGTATTTTGGGATTTGTTTCCTATTCAATTTAAAAGTAATAGTTTGCAGCAGTATGATCCGAGAGGGCGAGATGGTGAACTTCGATTTCACCATTTATAAATTTATATATTAAATTATCAATACAAGTTTTTGATTTATGAGTTGTTCTGGTTGGACTATATATTCTCGGATAGAGTTGAAAAGAATATAAAATGTGTTTAAAAGCGCTTGTTAAAGAATGATGGGCAATTTGGCCCATATAACCAATACAAATCTCATGTATACCACGTGAAAGCTAGTTACATAAGCTTCATTTTATAATAAGGGGACAAACTACAAAAACCCCGGAGAAGAGAGTTATCAGCCTTCAAATGTTCACTAACACAACGTTTATTACTACACTAGCTGTGCCCCGCATGCGTTGCAATGCTATTAGCCGTATATCCGACTCACGCTTGACTGATTTTACTATTTACAACAATTACAGCAAATAGTGGGATAAATAAGCTTACCTACATAAGTTATAATTATATTGACGATTGGGCTGGGTCCCATAAATTTTTGCCCATCATTCTTTTAGTTGTTTGCGGTATCTAAGAGATCTATGTTAAAGTCTCCACACAAGATGAGCTCTTTATTTTTGTAACCAATATTTTGCACCAATTGCTCCAATTTGTCAAAGAACACACATGTATCACTTTGTGGAGTACGATATATACACACTATAACAATTCCGTCCGCTGTCGGCGAAACTCTGCAGCATTCGAAGGTCTTTTCGACACTTAAACTTTTTATTTCACTCAGTACCTTCAATTCAATGTTATTTTTTAATAAGATGTATTTTATTCAGCCTCTTCTTTTCGGATTGGCGGCTTTATTCGCCTTTTTTCTCCTCGCAAACATGTCTGCTAACACATAATTGTCAATACGTAGATTATTTTCATGCCCAACTTGAATGAAATTCTCCGTTAAACACAGCGCATCAGAGCAAATTGACTGACTCTCTAGTTCATTTAATACTATTTGTAATTGGTCCAGTTTCCCTAGAACTCCAGCAATATTTTAATGAAGGACACAAAAATAGTGCCACGAAAAAAAAAATCGAGCTGATTCAGCTCTGGGGCCTGGTTGAATCTGTTGGTGAGAGTTCACACACTTTGTACACGGCCTTAACGGTTGCTCTATAACGGCCCAACCGATATTCATGAAACCTAAGAACCAGCGCAATAAAACCTGCTTTCAAATAAATAAAAACACATTCAAATCTGTACACCCATTAAAGAGCTACGCGGGTTTAAATTTTAAAATGAAGATGATATTATTTATGACGGCTGTTTTTAAGTTACTAATCCAGTAATTACTTGCGCAGGTCCGATGCACAGCTATAATCTACTCTCTCTACCTGAAAAGCCTAGAAAAGAGCGCAGAACAAGAAGTCATTCGCACGACCACCACCAGCGAACCGATGATCAGGCAGGCGAAAATATACTCCGTGGAACGGCGTCCAAAAGCTAGTAAGTATTTAGTACTAAACAAACTAATTGGGCAAACCCACAAGTCCTATGCAAGAATCTAAAGTTTTTCTTTTAAGTCACTCAAAATATATGGGATGACAGTCTCGTGCGTTTCGATAAACTAAGGCGGGTAAGGTCGGCTGTCATCCCATACATTTAGAGAGACAGAAAAGAGAAAAGCGTTCGCATTTTGGCTACAACCTCTGATTTGTGGAAGTATTTGTAAGTCGTACACATCACCAGGAAAAATAAACCAGTTATGGTTATACGTATAGTAAGGCACAATTTGATAGAATTATTATGGTATTAATTACTCTTTGTTTTTGTCGGTTAAACACTTGTTTCCCAGTATATTACTCGGCTAATTTATAAAGTAGGTCGCTTAACATGCCCGTCAAGGTCAGGTCAAAGAAAACTCTGGTCCATGCAAAGATGACATAAAAGTTCATGCTAAATAGATGCTTTGCAATGACACTTTTTGCATATTTTGTCGTTGGTGTACAAAAAAAAGATAAAAAAGATAAAGATAAAAGTCATTTATTCAGCAAGTAGGCCGCACGGGGCCTTTTACACGTAAAGAACTTACCACCGCTTCCCAAGAGGAGACCACTGCTGAGAAGAAACGCCTCAAGAAACTCAGCAGTCAGTCATTTTTAGGGTACCGTAGCCAAATGGCAAAAAACGGAACCCTTATAGATTCGTCATGTCTGTCCGTCCGTCTGTCCGACCGTATGTCACAGCCACTTTATTCCGTAATTATAAGAGCTATACTATCGAAACTTTGTAAGTAGATGTATTCGGTGAACCGCATTAAGATTTTCATACAAAAATAGAAAAAAAAACAATAAATTTTTGCGGTTCCCCATACTTAGAACTGAAACTCAATTATTTTTTTTCATCAAACCCATACGTGTGGGGTATCTATGAATAGGTCTTCAAAAATAATATTGAGGTTTTTAATATATATTTTTTCTAAACTGAATAGTTTGCGCGAGAGACGCTTCCAAAGTGGAAAAATGTGTGTCCCCCCCCGTAACTTCTAAAATAAGGGAATGATAAATGTAAAAATAATATATGATGTACATTACCATGCAAACTTCCACCGAAAATTGGTTTGAACGAGATCTAATAATTAGTTTTTTTTAATACGTTATAAATCGTAAACCGCATTTTACTTTCATTCAATCAACTCCAATATAATAAAGAATAAAGAAAAACATTTATTTAGATGTATAGTGGTACGGAACCCTACGTGCGCGAGTCCGACTCGCACTTGGCCGGTTTTTTTAAACATTTTTCATATTACAATGATACTACTTAGTCTAAGCATTATATAAAGCTATAAATATTAAATTAAATATAATATCAAATAACATGTGCAGTTCAGCAGGAGAACATGCCAAAAATCTTGGGAGAGAAATAGAGAGAGAAAAAAAAACCACCTATTGTGTATATAAGACGATGCAATATGACCAAATAAAAGTTTCGATATGTTTTCCTACATCAACGGTGTCCCCTAGACAAGATAAAGTATTTTTGCATTTGGACAAATTATTGTTGACTAAGTTTCGGGTTCAGGCCATGGCTTTTTCAAAAGATCCTTTACTTTTAATCGAAATGCTAGTCTCTATTTATTCCACTTTCTGCTCGTGCCGTTTTACTTAATTCAGTGTCTGCCACACAATTACACACGCTTCAATGCATTCAAAGCAATAAAGCTTATCTCTCTCGAGTAGATAGTTAGTTTGCGCCAGGGTACGCCAAAGCCGAGATTCAATTATTTATCATCTGTTACGTATGAGTATTTATACGCTGTGTGTTGTTTTATAACAACATTATTTTATTAAAAACTTCTTAAACTGAGCAACTATCGTGTGAGAATTTCTTAGTACCTAAGTAAGTTGACATACTAATTTGTTGTAACATAATAGAACATTCTTAATACTCTCAAATGTTTCCAATAATGTTTTAGGTAATTTATTTAGAAGATGTCAGAAATCGGGAATTTTGCTACTCGTACCGTCAAACTCATAATAATAATTATAATATATAGGTAGGTACTACACAAGATATCAAAAGTATGTATATTTCCTGCTCAACTACGCATGCTAATTTATATTACATTCATTGTTTTATATAATGCTAGGTTCAGGTTATTATCATTGTCATACAAGACTTTAATTATTTTACTGGCTATTGAGTTTCTTGCGGCGTTTCTTCTCAGCAGTGGGAAGCGCTGGTAGATTTTTGACGTGTAAAAGTGCCCGTGTGGCCTACTTACTTAATCTTTTAACTTTTTTTGCCTTAAGTAAAAGTAACCCTAAACGTTTTTTATTTTTTATGTATTGCGTACCTACCTTGTAATTATAATTAAGGCTTGATATTATTCAAATTATACTCGTACAATGAACGGTGCTTGATAAAAAATCCAATGGTTTTCGTAGTGAATTAGGTAAGGTAAGGTAAAGGTAAGAAAGACTTTCACAATACAACTTTTTTATGTACTATAAGCCTTATAAAGAGTATGATTACGATACTTATAATATTGTAATTTGAGCCTTTTTGTACGAACCGGCTTTGTATAAATTGAGAATTATGACCATTGCATGAGAGATTAATGAGAGCTTGTATGTTTTCATTGTATGATAAACTTACAGTAATAATTTTTTGATAAAAAACATTTTTAATGAAAAGCTTTATTTTATTTATTTATTTATTTATTTATAAAGTTTTGTAAGTAGGCCCTGTAGGCACTTTTACAAGTCTGAGTCTACCAGCGCTTCCAAAGAGACCACTGTTGAGAAGAAGCGCCGCAAGAAACTCAACAGTAAGCCTTTTTTCTAAATAAATGACTTATTACAATATGAAACTTAAGCTACACAATTTAAATGTCACAGGGATGTACAGGTCCCAGTAGTAATAATAATTAAATATATCCAAATGTCGGATTAAAATAAATAATACAATTTCGGAGATGTAAACAGTCACCAAATGTCAAATTAAAATTAAGAATTAAATATAATTAAAAAAAAAAAAACACAAAACAAGGGAGATGTAGAAAGTCTCCACGGTCAATTTTGGAGCTGTAAAGAATCTCCAGATGTCAAATTAAAATTAAATACAATTATAAAAATAAAAAAAAAAACAAAAAATGAAAAAATAAGGGAGATGTAGAAAGTCTCCACGGTCAATTTTGGAGATGTAAAGTCTCCAGATGTCATATTAAAATTTGTGGCCGCCTTACTTTAAATTCCCCATTGAAAATTCTTGTTATATTGTGGTAAAACAATATGAATTGTATTATTTAATCCTGAAAGGTATGCGAAACCATACAAAGGATAAAAAAAATGCGAAGTAAATAAAAGTTTTTCTTTATATCTGGAAATTACTCATACAACGTAATTTTCCTTGATATAACCTATGCTATGAAGTAGAAAGTTAAGATTCAACCCTCATCTGAGAGCCCTGCCAAGATGCACTACGCTAACGAGCGTTTCTATTCGTTTCGTTTTTAAACCAATCGCGTCACTGATAGATGACGTGATACGAAAAGTCACGTGATCTACCAGTGACGCCATTGGTGAAAAATGAAACGAACAGAAACGCTATTTAGCTTAGTACATCTTGGGAGGGCCCTCTGGCCTGCTTGTTTGCATTCTCAGTACCATATTACACGGTTATTTAAATATCCACGGTAGGTAAGTTAAAATAGCGTCAAAACGTGATATCTTATGATATGGTTGATGGTCTAAAAGATATGTAGGTTTTGTTTTTGACAGATGTGTAAAAGGATAGCAAAAAATATAATTAAATGTGCTTTGTTGAACATGGTAGGGGCTCTCTATTGAAGTATCAGTCAAAACATGAAACCTGAAAAAAAATTACACTCCTTTTATCTGAACGCTCGTGTAAAAATAGTCTTTTACGCTAGCAATTTTTCACTGTTAGCGCTGTCGAATTGGTATTTTGGTCACGATTCGCAGGCTGTTTGTTCAGAGAGTCGGTAACATACGCCTGAAATATTGCAGCCAGCTTCATCCGATTAAAAACTAGAACTATTTATTCTATTGGATGGAATCGGAATATTATTAGTTTCGTCAGAATAGACTGCCCTGCATTTTGAATGTTATTTCTTGTATTGTTAGTTATTATCCTATCTGCTAACGCTTTTCTTGTGCGTGGTGATAAACCACGTGGTCAACTTTCATCCCATACATTTTGAATCATAGAAAAGAATATTGTTAGTAGCGTTTTCATCTTGGCCTGTTTTATAAAGCTACAAATTACAATTCACAGATTACAAACTTCCATTTGACACAACCTCGAGGTTTTGGTCGACCAAAGACGACCAGCCATTTGAGCAGTGATACCAGTTTAGACCTGAAAAATTGTTACTTGTAGCTTTATAAACGTGCTCCTGGTATCTTTCACGGTGTGTTTTCTTGGTATAAGTCACGTTAAGAGGGCACATATGCTGCCACGCCCACACAAGAATCAAGACGGATGGCTTTATGTGCTTCCGCGCAAGAACGTGAGATGGAAACCGTTTGCGGGGCGTCTTAATTGATTTCAGCGTCAAACTCAAATAATTGCTGTTTACTTTAAAACCACAACATTTATTAAAAAAATGGTTTACCAGGCTTTAGGAGTTATAAGCACTCAACTATTGAATCAAAAATTATCGTGAAAGATCGTAGGGTTTAATAAAACAACGGAAAAGGTGTCATGTTTAAAAAATAAAACTATAGAGGATTTTGATTATAATTGTTGTTTAAAAGCCTCAAGAAAATATGACGAAGTTTAATATGTCCAAAGTACACTAGGTGTTATGGGTATTGAGATCCAGAAATCCAGATCACGGTATACTACTGATTTTATCATATCATATGTGGCCTCTTAACGACCAGCTATCATAACCTAATTTAGAAGTTTAAATTGTCTCATCAGAGTTTACAAACTACATGTACAGTCAGCGTCAAAAGCAGCTGATCACTTTTGTACTTTATCACAAGTTGATGGCAGTCTATTTGGACCTTAAGATGGCATTTGATACTTTATCTCTTTCCAATTCTGGTAAAAAACTAGAATATATCGGAGTAAGAGGTAAACCCCTGGATTTGCTAAGTAATTACCTACATGGTCGAGGTCAGCAGGTTAAGGTTGATGGTTATGCAAGTCAGAGCTCTGACATCTCCTTCGGTGTCCCACAGGGAAGCGTGCCGGGATCTACTCTATTCTTAATTTATATTAATGACTCAAGCAATATGAGCGTAGAAAATGTTTTTGTTTTGATGAATACAGTTATAAACTGTCTTTTACGATAAGTCTGGCTGAAAATTAACTTACAACTTTACTTAGTTTGACAATCCTACTTGACTGTAAATCGAAAAGGTACAAAAGTTCATAAATACTTTTGATGTTGAGTATACATTTGTGGGGCGTGCATTCTTTATTTAGATTACAACAACACTCACTTGTTTGAGTTCGCTCGGTCAATAGACCGTTCGACAATAGGCGGTACTAAGAATATAACACCTCTGCTCTGGTTAAAAAACAAAGGATGGCGCGGCGCGTCAATAGGCTTCCCTTTGTACAACGATAAACCGTGTTTTTATAATAGGGAATATTAATGTCATTTTTTTTCACACCTTCAATAAAAGCTAATTCATGTAACAAACAGTTGAGAAAACATTTTTTTTGAATAGCTATAAAAATAACCAAGATATAATAAGCTAACAAAGATTAGTTCCTATCTCTTTCTAGCAAAACAGAATTTAACACGGAGGTTATATGGCCGATGTGTTATATGACGTCACAGTGCATATCGGATGGTAGACAGAGAGGTCTAATCGCTGTCTAACTAACAGTTGAAAATGCTTGTATCATCCTTTTTTCTTGGATTTTAATTTTAATTTCACTTTTGGTGATCTCTTTTACGGTATTTTAATATTTTGTTGAGGAAAGAGATTTAAAATATCCATGCATATTTCCTATTTCGTGATGTAGGTAATATAAAGAGTTTAAAAAGGGTCTTTGTGCTACAGTGCATCACATATTTTTCAAACCTACTCAGTAAAAAAAAGAAAAAAAAGGGGGAATTGATTTAATACTTCTAGGTATACTTACACAGTGAATCAAAGGTCGAGTGCACAGTAAATTTGATTAATTAATCAAAATTTAAAATATTTATTCAGTATATAGGCCACAGGAGGGCTCTTTTACACGTCGGTAATATAGAGTGAATCTACAAGCGCTTCGGACAAGACCATCATTGCAGGAAGAAGCGCCTCAAGAAACTCCAGCAGAAGGTCATTTTCTCAATTATAATAACAATAATACTTAAAAGTAAGTTACATTATGTAATATTAAGGTAATAAAGTAATAAATAACAAAAACTTAGCAAAAATAAAATTATTACAAATGTAAGGTCAATAAACCTTAAACTAAAAATAAAAATAATGACTATGAGAACAACACGACGAGGTCTCTACGTCAAAAGCCATAACTAGAATAATTAATTGAACAACAAGTCGTTGCGAACGTGAACAGACCGGACCCCACAAACAGCAACCGTTCACGAGTATGACGCGTATCTCAGTCATCACCTCCCTCAACCATGTATTCTGGAAAGTTGCGACCCGATCAACGACGCCGCCGTAAGCAAAGATCTTTGAGCGAGCATGACATGCTCATGTTGCCGGTCAACCAACATAAAAGTAATATTGTGTGAAACAGCTGTCCGGCGAGAAACATCACACTGTGTTCTCGTAAAATCAAGAACTAATAAAGGTAAAAAATAATAAACTACAAATAACAAACATTAAACATAAAATTGAGCGCTTGAATACACATTTTGCTTATAGACTATGTTTATTAAGGTACAAATATTGTAAATATTCTAGACACTACTTAAACCATCTTGGTCACCAATGAAGTCATTAACAGTGTACTACCCTACCCAACAATCCGCGTTCGATGTGAGACTTAAATTTATTGAACGGCATATTGACGTTATCAGATGGTGTCTTGTTGTACAAACGTATTCAGTTCCCCGAAAACGAAGTGCTTACCTTACGGAGACGGTGACCAGGAAGAGCGAGCTTATCTCTATTCCTAGTATTTAAATTATGAACGTCGCGGTTATACCTAAACTCATGAATGTGTTTGCGTACATACATGATATTCTCAAAGATATATTGAGACGCGACTGTAAGAATAGGGGTGGGCA
Organism: Acleris sparsana; assembly: GCA_923062465.1. Taxonomy (NCBI): domain Eukaryota; kingdom Metazoa; phylum Arthropoda; class Insecta; order Lepidoptera; family Tortricidae; genus Acleris; species Acleris sparsana. Next base: position 4,300,280 of record OV281292.1, read on the forward strand.
TATTGGAATTGCATTATTTTATTGGATTATACGTAAAATGTGTTTTAAATTGTTGCAGTTAAACCTTATCATTAATCAGACATAACCAACTTTATAACAACATAAAAAAATCACCAAAACCACACATTTAACATGATGTTTCCAGAAGTATTCATGCACCCAAAAGTAATTTTAAGTTAGCTTTTATTGTTATAATTTTGTTTTTCAACTCTGTCAATCCACTGCGAACTCTTAGCACATGATCCAGCATTTTCTGTTAAATAAGGTTACAAAAAAAATATTGCAAGAGGTAGCAACTATACGTTCAAAAAGCTTAATAAATAGTCTTCATTTGAAAATTATTATTGTAATTGTGTTTACTTTTTGTGCCCTGTGTAGCACATTTATTTCGTTAATACGTGAATGCTGTAACGTAATGGCGTCCTGACAAAATCGGTAGAAAAGTATAACTGAGAGCATGATGAGAGAAATTGATTCAATTAACTGGATTGCCCTAGCAATTCATAATTTAGTCTAATATAGCGATAATACACAGTTACTACAACGGCTAGTAGATTTACTCCATATTACCGACGTGTAAAAGAGTCCTCATGTGGCCAATTGCCTGAACAAATATTTTGAATTTTGAATTTTTAGATTTTTGCCCTACGTACATATACGCAGATTACCCTCTGATACGTTCTATTTTATTGTGTTTTCTATCATACTCGTAGTACCTATTCAACATGGTGCCTGGTGGGAAAAACCACGCAACTGAAGGTCAAGTCATCTTTTCAGCTTAAATTCACTCAATTTGTTAGTCCAATTGACGTCACAATTAATTCTTAGATCAACTTGGGCTAAGATAAAGGACACCTTCACCTTGGTAGAGTGTAGTTATTCCAAACGTGTAAAGTAGGTAATAAATCTCCGGTTAATGGATTCTTACTTTCAGATGCAAGTCCAAGTGCAGCGACGACTAACACAGCCGCCCGGATGGCTCCGGTGCTGACTCTGCTCCTCCCGACGGTACTAAGATAAACCACGCATGTCCATTAGGTAGACAAATTATCGGAATACACTTTTCTACTAAAAAAACTTACGGTAAACCCAATTCGTGTTCGGACTAAATGAAGTTCATCTCTATTTTCACTGTTGTTAAATTAGTAGTTGTGCCAACCCGAATTTATGTATTTCATACAATGAAATGCACGAGAATTCATAGGTTTCTTCTAGTTTAAGTTTAGATTTAAGGGAAACATGTTAATGAGAAAAGATACTCTATAATCCATAAACAGTTCCACATTCGATTGGAATTATATTATTTCGTGTTGTAATTACTTTGAATGTATATCTTGGAGTCTTCATTAAATGTTCATTTCTCGTATATAATGGATTTACCTACAGATTTAAGCGAAAATATTGTAAATAAGCATAGATAAAAAAAAGATACAGCTCTCATAACAGTTGGTAACTACTGGATGGAAAATACTGTCTTCGCTATTAAAAGTAATACAGATGTTCTGTCCTTTACCGTTTGACGTTATTTTATCCTAACATTTTATATTCCTGAAAACCAGTGTAACCTTCCGCAGAAGGAAGCTTGGCTAGCCCTCCTGTTATTCTCCTATGTACGAGTGTGTATGTTGCGAGACAAGCGCGGAAGAAGTACGCGAACGATGGTAAGTAAGAACACTAACGTAAGTCCTGCGATACGGTCGATACAGTCGACAAAAACCTTTTCTCAATAATGACGTCCATTATTTATGTAAGTTACAATACTCGTTGATGTCATTTGACCGACGTCCATAAGCCTGTTTATCCAACCTTTGAAACGTATCTTACTGCCTATAATATACATAACCTTGTTACCGATTAATTTTTACGACGATATCCTAACAAATAAAATTTAAAAAACGAAATGAAGATGAATACCAAAGGAGTCTCTATCAAGAAAATGTAAAGCATTACAAGATTAAGAATTCATAATCACATTTTGATCGGCTCTTGTGGTTTCTTAAGAAGATGGTTCAACTCTTTTCGACAGTTTTGAGTAAATTAAAATAAATTATGTTCAAATGGACTGGTTATGAGATATTTAATAGAAAATGTAGAATTGCGCAAATATTGGAGTCCTGGCGGGCCTTTATTCCATTCTTGGAAACTCTTACGAAATGAAAATACATATCTATTACTAATATAAATACACAATATTATATTGTGTTGAACATGAGTACGGCTTGAGAAGTATTGTTCCTGCTTTGAGAGGCCACATAATATAATAAATTCGGTAGTGTTCCGCGATCAGGATCTCAATAAGCATAACGCCTAAGAGTCTGTTCTTTGAAAAGGTATATTAATCTTGGTCACATTTTCTAGAGTTTGTTAAACGAGAAAACAAGATTAGGAACAAAATCTCGATGGTTTTATGTTTCAGACAGGACATCCATGTTCCCATGTTTTTGATTGAATCGTTTCCCTCTGATCTTTAGCGATGATTTTTGATTCAATAGTCAGATACTTCTAACTTCATAACTTCGTAAACCATTGTTTTTGTAAATGTTTTGTTTAAAAAGTAAACAGCAATTATTTGAATTTGATGCAGCAATCAAAACATTCGCAAACCCCATCTCACGTTCTTCGCGCGGAAGCACTTAAAGCTATTCCTTTTGAATCGTATGTGGCCTCTTAACCACAATTGGGATTTTTATTTTTTTTACAATTACTCCAATTCGAAAACCATTTCGTGGAATAGGGTTTTAAAACCGTTCTACATTATTAAGTTTTTGAAATTATTATCTCTTTCGGATATTTCGACCTTTGTATGAACTTCGTTTTTGGCTTGAAGCCCTCCTAGGTGTTACGTTTTTCACGGGTAAGGTGAAAACCGCAAGAAATCGTGTGAAAAACACTAACACAATCTCTTTTTATCATTAGATATCATGGTCAGTTTTTATTATTAAAAGCTCAACTTAACATTACATTTAACTGTCGGATTTACTTGGAATTTGGCAAACTTTGCAACTCTGATGACAATACAATGATCATCCATCGAGCTGGTATGATGATAGCAGAAGATGGCCAAAGGAACTTCTGAATGGCTAATAGGTAGTAAATTCACCGAGTTTGGCCTCATTTAACTGTTTGTTAGTGTGTTTGTGAGTTTATAATCAGTCAGTTTTTTTTTAGGTTCGGTTAGGTTATTTTATAATAAAACCGTCTGACAAGTCACTGGGAAACACACTAAAGAGCATCCATGCATTTTTGCACCAAACGCTGAATATAATTTATGCCAAGATGGCTTCACTATCATAATCATCATGCTGAGGCCTTATATTAAATTGACTTTACTCATATTGTTATCGTATTAATATCAACCTTATGGTGGAACGGAGTCAATAACGTTGTGGGTGGTAGGACCTGCAGGGTCCGTCCGGACCACCATCTTATCCATTAACCTACCGCCAAACAGCAGTGTTCGCACTGTTGTGTTCCTGTTTGGGGATAAGACAGCCGGTGTAATGACTAGCATAGAGGCATTCCATCTTAGTCCTCAAAATTGGCAACGCATTTGCAGTCTTAGGCTTGCAGTCTTGTTAATGCGAATGTCTATGGGTCACAGTTTCCACTTACCATCACGTGGCCTGTGTGCTCGTTTGCCTACTCTATGCCATGATTTTTTTTTGCTAAGATGGCTTCACTATCATAATCATCATGCTGAGGCCTTATATTAAATTGACTTTACTCATATTACAAGCTTATGGTGGAACCGAGACATTTTTTTTTTAATAATTAGTATGACATCAAAAGGAATATAAACAACGTATAATAAATCCCAGTTTTTACCCCAAATAGTCTAATTGAGCATTTAAGCTGTTTGCTACAACCGTGCTACCTCTCTCATTCAAGAAGTCTTAATGGCGCGGGTATTATAGAAAATTATTTTGTCAGAACCAGTATGATTTATTCAATTTAAGCCCAAGTTGGACACGGTACGCCCACCGGGACGCGGCCTCAAGTCCCGATAAACAACACCTGCGACTCAACTCGGACGCCCATTACCCCCAATCCTACGCCCCCACTAAAGGTGATCATTCACGGTCACTCCATCGCGTCAATTGGCGCGACGTCTCGTCAAATTTGATCGTGAATGTCAAATCTTTATTTTTTGATCTTATTACCGACGGGTTTTTCCGTCCTATTCATTTAATCGTCAGTATCGCGGAGATGCGACTAGCGCATAACCGAAGACATTACCGTGATAAGAGAGACGCCAATACCTAACTGAGGGTGGATTCAAGCTTATTGCATGGATGGATGGAAGTGTCGTTGGCCGTGGTATCGCAATCGTGGTATCTGAATGGACAAATCGATTTAATTACCGCGTTTATCGACTGAGAATTGAAAGCCATTGGAGTAACGTCGTGAGCGGCAATTTTTTTGGCCTGGACATTGGACTGTCCATAAATGACTACCTTAACTCAATTGAAGCCATACTCGAACCTGCCATGTTATTTTTAAATGCGGCTTTATCGGAAGGCGTTTGAGAGGGTACCGTATTTTTTTTATCAAAAATCTGTTTGCGTTTGATCTTAATCTCACTTGATGTTAAGTGACGATTTATACTTACTTACAGTATTTTTAAAAATACTAATAGATAGATAAATAGGTAAAACGTTTATTTGCGTAGTACAAAACACACTTACCATTGAAAAAGAAATAAAAATAATATTAAGCAAAGTGACAGTAACATTACACAAAAAATTGCCAAAAGAATGTGTGCGCTGCAGCAGGGCAAAAGGATAATGGCTCAGCGCATAACTTTGCTCATCAGCGCAAAATCCTGGTATTCTGCCACAACCCCGAGGAACGACAGAGCAACAACAAGCAAAAAAGGACAAGAAAATAGTTAATTATGTTTATACATACTGTCATGTGTTTGGGTGCCTGTGCGTAGATTTAGGTGTGATATGTGTATTTGTGTGCGTGCTTGTGTGTGTTTCTTTGCAAAACGTGTGAGTATATACCTACATAATTATGTCTGGCGAATGTGATAAGCCGTGAAGAGCATTAAACAGCATAATCTGATACCAAGTAACCGCTAGGTATACCAATAGTCTGTTTTTGTAGTAGTAAATCCCTATAATGTTTTTTAAACGAGTACTTTGATGTAGAAAGTCTTATTGGTGGGGGAATATTGTTCCAGCATTTGCTGGTAATAGGGTTTTTAGTTAGACTTCTCTGTATTTTTTTAACCCCCGGTGATGTTATGAGTTTGACGTGTGTATCAGTCTGTGGCATCGTAGCTCCTAAACCGATGGACTGATTTGGATGCGGTTTTTTTAATTTGAAAGCATGTTATCAAGCGGTGGTACTCAGCTAGTTGGTGGTCACCATAATATCGGGGGTTTTTATCTATCTAATAGTCATTGTTAATTACCCTTTCGTGGTGTTGTCAGCGGTCCACCATCAACGCGTATGTATATCCTCGTAAAGTCCACCATACTACAAACAGGAAGTCTTTTGTAAGTGAGATTTTGAATCTACCAACAAGGCAATGTAGTACAATTACGTTCGTTTCAGAATGCCATTTTCAGTTTATGAAGATAGGAAATAAATCTTATTCCCATTTGCAACACAGTTCAAATTAATTTTCTTAATTATGTACATTCTGTAGAACACTGGGCCTTACGAGGATATTACTACACTGCGGGGCTAGACAAGTTGCCATCGAATACAAACGCTAGCGCGTGGTGATCACTGTTGGTGATATATCACTCGTTACAATAACGAGTGATATATCACGTGACATACGTCAATTCCATACATCTTTCTATGATCACCAAACGCTAGCGTTTGTATTCGATGTCAACTTGTCTAGCCCCACTGGTCTTTGATCTATTCAAACAGCAGCCTAATTTTTAATAAAGTAAAAGTTTAGCGGTATCGCAACGGTTTTTTTTTTGCTTCTTGGATAACAGTTTTAGTACCGTGCCCAAAGGGTGCCAACGGGACCCTATTACTAACCCTCCGCTGTCCGTCCATTTGTCGGTCGGTCAGCGAGTGGTTTTGTATCTTATGAACTGTAATAGGCCGATATAAGAACAAATAATAAAATACACTACAATTAAACATTTAATACATAAATGCTACGGAACCTTTCGCGTGCGAGACTGGCCCGCACTTGGCAGGTTTTTTTATACCCAGAGATTTCATAATTTCACGAGGGTGGTGCTACTCCCAGAGAAACCTCAAAAGGTTACCCTTTCAGAATGAAGTCGTTAAAATTCTGGCTTGTGAGAGGAAAAACCACTTAGTACTTTGCATTTTTTTAATGTTTGACATCCGTTTTGTCACAAATTTGCCTTTTTTTTAGATATTACACCGAGGCTACCTCTAATTTGTGTGTAGATAAAATAATGAATGCAGCTGCACATAATTAGGCCTTCTCATTATGATTGTATCAGTTCAATAAAATTATATTTAAAAGAAGAATTTATTTTAAAGAGTATTTTTAAAAGGAGGCCGACGATCAAGCAAGTCATCTTATGGTAGTGGTCATCGCTTCCCGTAAACACCCGCAACATCAGAAAAATCACAACTGAGCTGCCAGCCTTTGAGAAAATTCTCGTTTTTTGAAGGCCCCCAGGTCACATTGGTTCAGACATATAGAAGCTGGATCTGATACCACATAGATAAGGTGATACCTAGTTCAAATGTAGTGTTATGACCAAACGAAGCTCTGATCATTGGAGTCATGTGGAATTGACGGAACTTCACGAAACATGCACACTTTACCTCACAAACATTTAAATATTTTGGGATTTTCTATCGTTATAAACCTTTAAAATACAAGTGCAACTAAGTTACTTAAATTAAACTATTAAACTATTTTACAATATCGTAGATAACAAAACAATATAAACATATTAGGTGCCTCGTATTTATACATTACAAGTCCTATTTTCGTTCAAAAAACATTTCAAGTGGTGGAAAACAGCATTTTATTCTGAATCCATTAACTTTTTCAAATGCTTGAAGATACATACCAATAAGACTTATAGGTAAGATTAAGTTTGTTTGATTACAATCCTGGACAGTTAAACAGTTTTAGACAAAAAAAAAACTTCGGAAATGTTTTGGGCGAAGGAAATTAGGAACGAAAATTCGACATTGTGATAGATAACTAAAATATAAAACATAAAATTTAATTTGAATACTAATATATATATATATATATAATACCTACAAATGAACCATAAAATACTTTCAGCTGAAACTTTTAGTCCAAGCAACTAAGGGGTTAAGTTTCAATACCGCACGTAAAATATTTTGAACGCGGTAAACCCCAGAGTTTTGTCGGCGCGATGTATTAAATTACCAAAAGCAATTTATAAGGCAGCTTACTGCTTCCCCTATTATCAGCGAACGTAAGCGACAGGCGCTAGAGTTTCTAGCGATTGGTTACGTCGAAAAACTAGGGCTAATAGTTTACCTGCATAAACGGTATCTTCCATTATGCACGTCTACTTTCAACCACTTATGCCCGCCTTCCACTGCGAGACGAGCAAGTTCCGTACGGACTTCGTTTAGTTTACAACGGTGATTTCAAGAGGTTTGGCTCGCGGTGGAAACACTTGAAGTCACCGTTGTAAACTAAACCGAATCCGTACAGGGCCCGCTCCATTTGCAGGAGAAGGGGGGCATTGTATTGTCAAGGCGTATCTTGAGACAGGCATCAGGCATACCCTTAGACTAGGTTACGTAATCGGTCATAATAGATTTAGAAAGAATGCGAGCTATTTTAATCACAAATCTTTTCACAACAAGTTCTGGTTGAATTAAACTGGAATTTGTTTTCTCGTCTCGGGTCTTGCGGATGTTCATAGGCGGCGGTGATGTTTTTCCACCAGGCGGCTGCTGGCTTGTTCTAGTAAAGAAGCTTTAAAAAGTTGATATTACCTAGCGTATTAAGTTCTTTCACAAAGGTGTAGTCAAATAATACTATCTTAAGTTGTTTTTTTAATTTTTACACATATAAAAATTAAAATCTGAATTTATGTACATTTTTAAGAACTAATAATCATTCCACATAGTTTCCGCAATTTCCGATACGATCTTCTAACATTCTCGGCCGGCACCGATTAAAAATATCACTTTTTAAAAACGCTTTATAGGTTAACTAAGATTTTTTTTTTATATTGCGTAGCCTCTCTTCTGTGGGTATGTTTAGAGATCAGCATTATTTTCCCAACGATACTCAAAAACCAGCTTATAAAGCTCGAAGTTGGGTCTATTTTCGTATTGCTGCAAATTAATGTGAAATCGTTGGGTTTATTTAATGAGTCATGAAGATTGACCGTTGTATAAGCGGATCTTTAGTTGCTTCGAAATACATTTGTATCAAAATTTAAAGGTAAAATTCTGATCAATATGTCACGCAAATTTCGACTCAATACGAGAACTCTTACAAAAGTTGTAGCCATTATCAGTATCGTGGTCGTTCGTGTTTTGACCCATGTTTTCGTGCCCCTAATGGAATGATTAAGCTCGTTCATTAAATGATTGCAATAGTAAAGAATATAAATGATGCTTCTTTTTTTCTATATAAAACAAAGTTTTGATTGATGTACTACAAGTTTATGAAACTCTTTTATTTATTTTTAAATTGAAATAAATCCCAGTCACAGAACTTAGGAACCGCTTAGGTATACTAAAGTAAGCATCCGTTTCATGTTTTTCTTGCGGCTAGTGGATTGCACCACACGCCACACAGGCCCCTTCTGCAATGCGACATGGAGCGAGAGCACTTGCAAGGGGAAAGCGGAATGTCTTAGGGGATGATTTTACGTCAAATAGTTAAATTCATCATTCTCTTTTAAAAATGGTATTCTCACAGTATCAACCGAGCTATGCATTCAGACAAAAGCCTCTAACGTATATAACAAAAGTAATTCTCATATCACAGGGATTTGCGCTTGCACGCGCATAATACCTATAAACCGCTCAAAACAAAAATGCACGCGTCACGTTTTACGCCCCGTGTTTTTTTAAGCATGCAGGCGTAACTTAAAAAAAAACGCTTAGGAATATCGTTGAGAACAAAATACTTATTCATAATACCGTGAAAACTGCTCGGTTGGACTGAATCTCTTGTACAAAACGCGGAATTCGAATCGAGTCACTGATTGTAATTATCAAATTTCAATTCGCACGAACAGTGGCCCGCGAAGTGTTAAGAGGATTTTGCGGTTGAAGTCGCTAATGCCCCGTTACGCGTACACTTCGTTGTTTCTTGAACGTAAGGCGCTTTTTCACTTGAGTACGTTATTGATTTAAAATAAAACACATTTAACAAATCGCACTGCTAGATCAAAACAAACAGTATCAACTCAAAATCCTCGCTAGTTTTGTTTCAATTTCATAGGAGTTGTATTAAAGTTGATTTTAAAATACGGTTGCATTTTTAGTTACGACTGTTTTGATCTAGCACTGCGAAATCTTGATTGAGGCCCACTCGTTGGTTCAATAGCATTATGAATGCATAATTTTAGATCAAATCCTTAGCAAAAGTAATTCGGTCGATGTAGGATGGTAGACTGCGAAAACCGTATTTTGTAATTTTTTACGTGTTTTAAAAACTTTCTAAAGTCGCAAGCGAGGCATAATAATAAGGCGGTAATTAATCATTTTAATTACTGAGCGTCGTAAATGTAGTATTTATAAAAAGTCAAAGAAACAAGTGTAAAGAACTGTTAATTTCCCGCTTGAGGAAGCGGGGTTTAAAAGGGGGGAGGCCCATTTTAACCCCTTAGGGGGTGTATTTATTTCTTAGTGCTCACTTAAATCATGAAAGAAACCCCCGTACCCAACTTCAAGTTTCTAGGTACAGTAGTTTCGGCTGCGCGTTGATATATAAGTCAGTGAGTCAGGTTTGCCTTTTATATATATATATATATATATATATATATATATATAGATGAACCGTAAGATACTGCAATATACATTATACTAGATTCTGCCCGCGACTTCGTCTGCATAGATTTCAACTATCGTTATTATCTCGGGTAGGTACTTTAAAAAAATCTGGTATTAAAAGTAGGACTAGGATAGCCACACACGACAAAGATGCCAACTCGATTAAAATCGGGCACGATTTCAATACGTACAGGTGTTCTAAAAGTGAAATATGCAGAGTAAAATAGCATTAGATTCGATTGATAGTGCTTCAGAAGATGATTCTTTTTTTTTTTTTATGGCATAAGGAAGGCTGACGAGCACACAGGCCACCTGATGGTAAGTGGAAACTGTGACCCATAGACATTCGCATTCACAAGACTGCAAGCCTAAGACTGCAAATGCGCTGCCAACCCTGAGGACTAATATGGAATGACTCTATGCTAGTCATTACACCGGCTGTCTTATCCCCAAACCGAAACACAACAATGCGAACACAACAATGCGAACACTGCTGTTTGACGGTAGGTTAATGGATAAGATGGTGGTAGCGATCCGGACGGACCCCGCACAAGGTCCTACCACCCGCAAAAATACAAATGCAGAATTTGATATACGTGTTGTCTTATCAGGTGCAAAGAGACGACCTATTAAATCCATATTAGATGACGCGAGCGCAAGCTGAGCGAGCGTACACGCTCGATCTAGTACCTAGGTAGGTACCTACATTGTGAGAGAAACGGAGTCCGGTTACAAAGTCACGTGAAAAGGAACATGGTCTATTTGACCGAAATATACCAAAATATATCGTAATATACCGAGCTATAGTTAGAATGTATTAATATTTAAAATTAAGTTCGCCTCTTGTATTATTAATAAAGGATTAACCTAAATAAATAAATATTATATCAGCGTGTGTGAACTCTGTCGTCTACATATATCGTACCGTAAGATGCATTGCTTAAACATATATTTTGGCATATTATAGCTTCGTGTGTGATGTGCTTAGTAAGTGTTTAATAGGATTTGCAAGGATAATCCTGATTAAATTGATTAAATAAATAAATAAATAAATTAATTAATTAATTGCACTGTAGTCTTTAAATGTTGGTGGCGAGGAAATTAGATGCACTTGTCGCCGCTGCGTTTAGAACGACAGGGCACACGATGCGGTGAAATACGTGCATCGCTCTACAATTCACCTACCTTAAAATCGCACGTGTGGCATCGCTGTTACTAAAATAAATACCGAAGGTCTTTAAATTCAACTTCTAATTGAAGGGGGATAATAATTATGAGCCAGCTCTACGCGGACGAGCTCACGAGCTAAGGGTACTTTCTAAAGATACTCCAAAGTTTCATTTTAATTAATAACTATTACTTAATTAAAAATGTCGGGCCATACCTACCGACCACGGCTTTGCAGGACGGTAGCAGCAGCTTCGTCGAGCGTCCATTTCAATGCTATTTTTTTAGCCTTAATTAGCGTGAAAATTTGTTTCAATTTAATATCAAGCTTAACTTTGCTAGTAGGTAATAGCAAATATTTTGGAACGCGCATTAAACTGTTTTAATAACCTATGTAGGATTTACTTCATATATACACATAGATACATACCGTCACGCCTTCATACTAGAGTGGGGTAGGCAGAGCTACAGAATTACCAATAACTCTTAACAACTTGTTGTTAATTCTGTAAGCACACTTTGCACAATCATGCTGAAATGTTTACCGGTGTATATTAGTGACAGGTTGCAAGCCCATCGCCTAACAATACCACAAATGCCTTTAATCCCTTAGTCGCCTGACTTTCACGGTAAGACATGGAGTGCCACTATTCTATATATGTAATATAGTACTAACAAAACTCAACCTCTAAAGGTTACTGAATTAAAATACTTTAATATGTTGAGATTCATAGAGGAACATGGTGGGGCTAAATGGGATGGTAGTTTAACTACGGAATCCTAAAAATGAGTCAGATGCAGTGGTTTTATGATTCGGCTTACTCAGCATTGCCGGCGCCGTCTAGGCGCCCCCCTTCGGAAGAGTAATCCCAGATCGACCCATTCCCACTGTATCCTGAACCCTGTTAATACTCAATTTTCTGTGCAAACAATAGGGGGATGACGCACACAAGTTTTCACTGCGGTCTCGTTACGCTGGGCGGTTGTTTATCGGCAAATGTGTCTGATATGCATTTGTGGGTGAGCACTGGCTTTGGCGGCATTTCCTTTTCGATTTTTTGGTGTCGTTGGACCAAATTATGGTTAACTGTTTTATTGTTTATTCAATTATGTTTACATAACTTTACGAAAACAGTGCAATTACAGGACGTTTTTCATATTTTATTATTGTTTCTCCTTGTTTCTTCAAGCGGATACAAATCATTCGGGCTTGTTTCTGCCATCTCAGTTTTTACAGTAATGACTGTCGCGGAAAGACATTTTTATTTTTACGATGTAAAAGGGAAACAGAGAAAAGGCGGGGTGCTGTAAAAAAGCAGTTAAACTCATCGTTATGACGAGCAAGGCAAATAAATTTACGCTTAAGCTTCTTTTTGTATAAGACCTTCGTAATTTAGTTTAAATGGTTTAGTATTAAATGAAACGATATGGCAAAAAATGCACTAGGTACCTATTAAATGTAAACCTGACCCACCATAGACCACAATTTGTTTGACACTTCTTACGACTTGAATCATATTAACGTCAAGGTGACACAGTTCTATTGTGGGTCAGGGTTCCAATGGGCTTATAGTACCTACGAGTAGAACCAATTGGTGTTTTAGGGTTCCTTACCCTATCGGTCCGGCCTACATTGTCGGTCCGTCCGTACGTCCGTCCGTCTGTCTGTCTGACCTAACTTTAAGAAGCTGTATTTTTGAACCTGTTATAGACAGCGGGTTTTTTTTTTCAGAGTATGTGTTATTACGGTGTACATACGGTGATTTTTTAATGCTCTATGTGAATATAGACAAGGCCTGCCGGTTTGCCTTTTCCGTTTTCTAATCTCGACTTTAACACACTACAGTATGTCTAGAAATATGGTCTAGATAAGCTAGTCCTAGTAATTTCCCCGTCATACCAAATCTACTTTCTTTGAAATTCGTAAGCCCAAAGTTATGCGATTGCGTGTAAAATACAGAAAAACGCCACCAACGTAACGATCGGTATGTGCCGCGCAAGAGTAATTTGTGACGTCTAACTTTACCTGGCCCCAAGTTTTCTTGATATATGACTACGGGAGACGGTCATACTCATATATAAAGTTCTCAGGGATTCTGGGACCGGTAATTCAAACTTTATTCCTGTACAAAATTCATGAGTTTTTAAATCATATGGTAAAGTTGGTCGTAAACTGGTGCGTACAGTCAGCGTCATATAGTTTGTAGCATCCAAAGTAGCCAAATCGTTCGTTACACGCCCTTGTTACTACGGTAATAATGACGTATAACGTACTATTTGGCTACTTTGGATGCTACCAACTATATGACGTTGACTGTACAATGGATCGTATGAGAAACGACATGAGAACATCACAATCGTACACTTTAGTTCATACTTATTAATATTCATTATTTATTCGCTGCCTCATCTTAAACTGCGTCACAGAACAGCTTTAATATCAAATGCATAGATAATGTAAGACGACTAAAAGTATTTTATCCGGCTGGATTTTGGCAGATATATGTTAATATGTTTGGCCGAATGTATTGTTTCCCAACTGTTTCATTTGCCAACCAGCTTTTTTTCTGCAACTGTAAATATTTCAGGATCTCTTCCAGCACCATCGTGTAGAACCCTATAGGTTAGATTTATAAAAACTATTAAATATTTACATTTACCGAAATATAAGCTGGTTGGCAAATGACATATTTCTGCCAAAAGGCTGAGAATCGTTCCTAGGTCTAAATAGAAGCAGACTAACATGCAGTCCTAAGTAAAATCAAGCGGCCTGCTTGCTAAAATCTGCAACCCCTGCATATATAATCCTATCTAATCCGGAAGTTATTATAGGGATAATTCCGGCATTTTTGCTACTTTTAAAAGTAAAACCAGTGAAGTTTATTGAATTCTATCTTGCTTTACTATATTTCGTTAGGGATTTGATAGGGATCATAATAAGCTAATTTTATTTGACGTCTTCCATCTCATCTACAATCCCCTCGACGATCGAGGAGTGCGGCGGCAGCCACTCGCAACTGGTGTGCTCCGAGGAACAAGTCTGGAAATAAAGGTACATATCTACACCAAATTGAACGTGTAAATCACGTTTTTTTCACGCCTTTCATAATCGACAAGGGCTTCTATTCTAGGCGGTCAAAACGATATCGTATTTGACCTATTTTGGTTTTATTTTTAATTTGGCCGCCATTACCGTGAAGGGGCTTCTAAACGAGCAACATTTTCACGGCAATGTGTGGCCGGCAACTATACGCATCTTGTTCTAACATACGATGTACGACTAAGATAGCACTAGTTGCCAGCCACAAATTGCAGCAAAATATGGCCCGTTTAGAAGCCCCTTGAAGTAAATAAGAGCCATCAAAACGTTGATCATACGATAACAGGTCAAAGACGATAGGGTTTTCACCGCCTAGAATACCGGCCAAGTACAGCATATCTCCGGTGTCGACGGATTTATCTTAGCACCGTAATTGTAACAGGATTATACACTCAAGAGCAATGAAATCGGGTCACTTTTTATGGAAATTCTATAAAAAGTGACCCGATTTGAAACAGGCTGTTGGATTTTTAATAAATAGCATCTTTATGATTCCGTACCCAAGGGGTGCTAACAGGACCGTATTACTAAGCCTCTGTTGTCCGTTTGTCCGTCCGTCTGCCTATCAGCGGGCTGTATCTCATGAACTGTAATAGGCAGATAGTTTCAGTGTCTATTTCTCCTGCCGCTATAACAAAAGGGGGGCCCGTACAAGACTGGTATGACTGACTTCGTGTGCAAGCCGGTATCTGTTGAAACTGCCCAAAACAGTAACAAGTGTAACCTGACTGTATATATCTTTAGATGGAGTATGAAATAGTGATGGGAACAATGTTAACTCCAATGTATAATCCTAAAGGTTGAATATTATATTCATTATCAGATTGATCATACTCGTATAACTGAAGTTTTAATTCATTAGGTGCTTCCGACTCCACTGGTGACACGAGTGACATTTAAATATTAAATTCACTTCAATCCAATCCTCTGAATTAAAGTGTCCAAGTTGCCAAGTGGCCAAGTTTCCATTTTCCTTTTACGTAATTTCGGTGAAAATGGCTGACAGAAATTGATTGACATCGACGCCAGCGCAGCGCAACGCTCCCGTCACGCACCCAGGCAGGTAATTCCGAAACACCAATAACAAAACTTTGAAACTTGGATTCCTTTTACTCCGCAGTCATAACGTGATCGAAAGAAAGGAACAGGACTAACGTTATAGTAGTTTATGCAACAGTTGTATAAGAGAGGTTAAAAAAGACGAGTGGAAATTTTTATTAATACTTATACCTAGGTTAGAATACGAACGAACGAAGCACAGAACAACAAACGAGCGAGAAACATTCGAAAACAACAAAATATGTGTCTATGGGTAACTTTGTTTTTAAATTGATGTGCACTTGTCAGGCTTCATATCTTTTTAAAAAGTTGCACAATCGATTTAACTTGTGAAATAGGGACTAAAAAACACCTAATGATTTGAGAAATTAATTCTTTTACCTGATTGGTCAATTTTAATATAGCTGCGTTCTGGTTGGTTGATACCAAATAAAATGTTATTTTTAAAGAGTTAAATTAGTAAAAGAGTTTACATACCAAAAAGAACCTAACGTTCCGATTGACAGTCAATGTGTATTGTGATTGGTGGTTTAATTTGGTGAAGTATTTCGATTGGTCAAATTAACCTAGGTGTAAGCTTTGGCAGCTAGGCATATCGTTTTGGCTCAAAAAAGCACAAGTGCTGTTAAGGGGAATAGACTAGATAGACTTTTCTACGGAATGTTCTGCGGACATATTATCTATATTCTTATATTAGTGTTCGTGACTATATAAATGACAGATAAAAGTACAGGAGTAGGAAAAATCGAATTTCGAAGCAGTACGAAATGTTTAAAATCACCATTGATATTTGTGTTTATTAAACGGTTATTTCAGCTCTGTCACACTTCTAGGTAAAAACCTCTCTTGATTCATACATTTATTAAAACTATCGACACATCACTAAACTGTAATTCTATGGAACTTGCTAACTATGTAAACAAGCCGCCATACTAAAATTGACATTAGATGTCAATTTCAATATATTGTTTGTTTACATAGTTAGCAAGTTCCATAGAATTACAGTTTACATACCAAGAATAAAACATTTCGATAGGCAAAAAAAATAATACAATCTTAAAGGTCCGACGGTTGTCACTTTGAAGACTTTGTTTGTTATTTTACACAGTAGTGTAATGTTTCTAAATGTAAAACCAACAAAACATTTACCTTTATTTTATTTCTTGAATTGAAAGCCTATCATTTTCGTTATTGTTACGTAACCTATATGCTTGCTTTGTTTACATTTCCATAGACTATAAGTTCTCTTTGGTTTTATTTTATTGATTCTGTTTCCATTGTGTTGCCAACTTTACCAGGCCATACATTTTTTGGTCATTTGAGACGTTCGAGATAATCTCAAAGATCAAGGATCAAATTATTGTATTTGATCCTTGATGTTTTTCTTTTAGCGTTGTTTTGTGTCACTTTCCGTTTTTTCACCATGCGGTTCTAACGGAAGACCAGTGCTGGCTGTAGGTACGGCTAGCGAATTTCTGACCGTTGATTTGCTGAGTTAAAACCGTTTCGCAACAATTTTTCTGTCTTGATATTTTTGTATCTATGTGATGTGGTTTTGTTTTGTTGCGAATAAATATCTCTTTATCTTTATCTTTATCTTTAAAGGTTGTCAAATAATCATTTTTTTACCGAAAGTGCTTTCCGTCTAACAAGATCAATATTTTGTAGTGATTTCTATACACATAAATTCTAAATAGACATACAAATAACTTAGTAGTTTATTCGTATGTGTGTGTAATCATTATTATAGTATGAGCATTGACCATGGCTGGTAGCTTTTTGACGTGTAAAAGTGCCCGTGCGGCCTACTTACTAAATAAACACCTTTTTTATCGTTTTTATCTTATCTTTTTATCATGATCAAACTTCAAAACTACGTGATTACCGAGTAACAATTGTATTACTTATACTTACGTCCCAATTTGTATGGAATAGAAAATCTTGATAATTGTAAGGAAGTAAATTTGATATTTACGTGACAGCGATCCAAAAAAAGGAATTAGATTGTTCAACAAGGGCCAAAGTAAGAAAACGTACTTTAGTCCCTAGGGTCTAAGTACTTAGACCCTAGCAGTGGCGAAGCGTGGCCAAAACAAGTAGGTAACCCGGTCTGGTCTAGTGCGAGGCGGACTGCGCACTGTTCGGGTTAAGTTTAGTAAATAACCTTTTTTTTTAACCATATTTTGTCCGCGACTCCGTTCACGTCAAAGTAGAGTACCGCTAATTCCTCGAGATCGGTTCCATTTTCCGAAATAACTATAGCCGTTTTCGGGTTATAAACTAGGTAGTATAAAATTTCACGTCAACATGATGTAACGTTGAATTTTGAAGGTATAACAACCGAAAAAACTCACTTTTATCTTTAAATTAATAGTAACGATAAGCAAACTCGATTAAAATAAAAGAAAACGCAATCAGAAAAGTACCAACTAAATTAGACCCCCGCGCTTTAAGAGATTGTATGAAATCTAAATCAACGTATTCTGATTAATGTTATCTCATATTTTTGTTTCCTCGTTCCAAATCGGTACCTACCTATGTTTTATTAGTAGTTTTGACCTACTTTGATAGCCACCTAAAATACATAGACGAGAAACAAAACAGGTATCTACCCTCAGACCTCATAGGTACCTCCTACCTAATAAAAAAGTCAAAATCTAACCTCATATTATTTTCGTTATGTACCTACCCAATTAAAGTTCACGAAAAATGTTATCTACGAGTATATCTAACAAGCCTGTGGAAGTTAGTGTGGAAGTGTAAGTAAGTTTAAAGAATAAGTACCTACGTACCGTTACATCAATAGAGTACCTACACACGCTAATTCGATTTCTTCTTCTTTCGGTGCGTGAGGAGAGTAGCTATGTTTACAGGGTGACTGTATTAATCTTACTATAAACTAAAATCATTTCCCGATACTTAACAGATGACTTGGAAAAACTTTTTCATCTTTTGAGATACCTAAATCTTTAAGATAAATAGGTAGGTACACTATTTGAACTTAGCATGCGACCATTTCTACAGATCTACGTACATTTATTTAAGTAAACAAACAAACCTACGTCGCCTTCACCGCAGTACAAAATCCCAATAAAACTACACTACACACAACACTACGACAATACCTACACTTGACAAGTTTAAACCATCACCTAGTGTTCTAAGGTGAGAGGTAACCTTACCTTACCCGTGAGACATACCTTAGTAATCTGTGCGCGTAATGGCGCACGTAATGAAAAACTACTGCAAAGTAAGTGCAACAATATTTTGATTAGAAATTTGGGCTTGAGGTCACGCGCGAGTCGCGCGACAGAGGCGCCCCCGTCCTCCTTGTGAAAATAGGCAAAAGGTGATAACGACTATGACAACCTGCAAATAAAGTTTAAAATTGGATGCAATAAGCCGCAATGGCCGTGCCGGACCTGCGAAACTTTTGTACGCAGTTTTACCGAGTGTCACTGCTGATTTGTTTTGGTGTGAGAGGTCAAAGTTTTAGGAAAATCTTTATATGTGTGGGATATTGAAAAAGGAAGGAAGTTCCTTCATATCTAGCATATATGCGTAGCACGTCTCGTCCTTGCGTTTCTTTCTTCGTGCCATCAATTCGTGTATTTATTTCGTATTCGTCGTGTCTGGGAATTCCTTGAGAATAGCGGCCTTCAGCTCGTCGTAGGTTTTAAAAGGTTTCTCCGTACGTAACCACATGGCCGCAGTACCTCGCAATCAAAAGTTTTTGTTACGGCGTGAGGCCAACAATTTCTGCGTTGTCGTCCACCTCCTGCGCCCATTTTGTTGCAAAATAGGTTTTGTCTGTGCCGGTGAACTTCGGGATAGCGTCGTCAAGCAGTAGAATGTTCAGTGATTGCTTTTCCGTCATAACGTCGTCGTCGTCTTCTTCGTCGTAATATTCACTGCCGCTTCCATCGTCACGAGTATTCTCAAAGCTACTCGAAATTCGGCGTGCACACTCTGACCACTTTTTCGGCGAGCACGCCTTCGAGGTTAGGTTAGCCTTACCTCGTGGCTTCATGCAACTCTTTCTCCTTCCTATCTTTGCCAAATCCCGGACGAGCCCCCAAATTGTGGGATATTGACAAAGGAAGGAAACGCAGATTGACAATTAATAACTTTATTTTAATAAAAGTTTACACAAACACACACCGCACAGATCGTGGTTACCGCCATTCTACCCTGTCCCAGTCGCACACTCCTTATCTCTGTCACTCGCTTGCGTTCCGTTCTACATATGTGTTTGTGCAGGTACGGCGAAGAGCAAGCCGCTTGTATGGGGCTTTTAAATGTGGGGGTAACTTATAGTTGAGTAAAATGTATCTGTGTGCAAAATTAGTAAATGTGTGCGGACTGACCTGCGCTAGATATCGGATTTAGGAAGAATTTTTGGTTTCGCGCGCAGTGGTATATTGGAATTGCGGCATTTGGCGGTTTGTTTATGCATCGTATTACATTCATACTGTGTTATGTTAACGGGTGGGTAAAGCTATTGTATATCGGGTTACTTACTGATGCGTTTTGGTTATGCATAGGAAATTAACGCTCGACTTTTAGGGAAGCCGCTGGGAATCGTGTTGTATGAGCGCTACGCTACTGGACCCTATGGAGTAAAGTGTCACTTTAATTCCTATGGAGTACAGTATCACTTTAGTCCCTAGGGATTAAACGCATCATTTTACTCCGCCTATACCTACATGACTATTACGAGTAATTTTAGAGCGTGAGATGTGAATTATAATTTACATACCATGCAGCGGCAATCTTCGGCAGCAACATAGCGGAATAGATCGGTGTCCGCTGTGACGCCAGCGTCGCAGTGCCGCAGCCTAACGACGAGCGCGCGTCGCGAGCCGTGCACGCAGACGGGGTGGTGGGCCTTCTTGAACGGGAACTGCCAGTCGGAAACCTTCAATAATAATAAGTTCGGCTTAGACTACCACAGACTACACACAGTAGTCGAACTGACTGACAGGCCGTAATAAACGCCGCTGTTTGTTGGTAAGTTTTTTTTATCAATGGCTTTAACTCCTTGTTTTAAAAAGTCAAAAAGTAACTGATTCAAAAAGTTGTCAGTGTGCAACCCCTAAATATCAACTAATTATACTATAATTTTGAATAGGTACTGGTCTTTTAGAGAAGCAGGACCAAGAATTCGAGCAAATTCATAATAAAATACAGTGTCAATAATGAAACACCCTAATGGACGGACACGATGATAAAGGGTAGCAAAAAAAACACATTCTGGTTTAACGTGTAATATATTTTTCAACTATCTGACCCTTTACGATGAGGTAAGATATCTAACTTAATTATTAGTAGGTATCAACAATGGTGACCTATCATTTTATCCATTCTGCGTAATAATACGCTCACTGAAAGCTGTTTCAACAAATTAAAAGAAACAACAAATACATAAATAAATAAAAAATCGATCTAAAATATTACCTTAATCAAAAACACTTAGGTTCTTACCTCTCTGGAATCGCACCTTCCCCCACAGGTGGGCACCCTAACATGGTCCCAGCACTTCTTGCCCTGCTCGTCGGCCTGCTCGGCGCGTGCGAGGTACACGTGGCGCTTGCAGAGGCTCAGCTCGCCGGAGGCCGCAGCTGCCAGCGTGAGCAGCGGCACCAAGGTGCGGTACATGTTGCGTATTCTATATCATAATAACCACGAATTTAAAAGTATTGTGAAGCTAAAAATTTATATATAAAATGCGATGACGTCTCTTTTCCCTTAAGGGTCCGTTCACACAGACCGGCTCGGAGAGGAGAGAAAAGTCTTTTGTCATTACGTCAATGACAAGAGACGTGCACATGCAAAAATAAGCCTTATAAATTACAATGACTCAAAACTCTGTTTCCAACGTGATAAAAATCTGCTCTCCTCTCCGAGCCGGTCTGTGTGAATGGACCCTAACCCCTCGGACGTAGGTGGCAACGATGTCATTGCCGCACGTTCCATACTAAATGATGAAAGTTAATATGTTGCAGAGAAACTAGGTTTTCATTATAAAAGTAAATAAAAATATGAAAACAATTAAAAAATTAAATAAACGGTAACGTACAGACCTGGATTTTCATAATAATTACAAGAGTATTCAAAAATCGTGAAAATTTGACTTGATTTAGGGGGTAAGAGACGTTATCACCCACAGCTAAATTAGTACCTATGATTTGTTTTACAACAACGCCATTTAAGCGTCGGTTTTAATTTCATTTAAACACGCCTAAACACGAACGCGAAGATACTGTCTACTTTCAACTTCTGTGAGTCGATTTTCGAAAATCAAACGCTAGCGGGGCTAGGCAAGACGCATTCGGCGTTCGGTATTGTTATCAAAAATGTATAGGGTCGAGGTAAACGTCAGACGGTTGCGTCGAGCGCCTACGTCAATTTCATACATTTTCTCAGTTTTAGAAAATCGGTTACGTTAGCGCTAAGCAACTTGTGTAGCCTCACTGAGATTTATTCGGAAATAAATATTGAACAAAAAAAAATGTATCGGCGTCACGCTCTTTCTTTTGTGTAAATTTTATTTCTTCCGCTCGCAAGCGACCCTGTCGTTTCAAGCACTCGCTTCTCAAAATTCAGCCCGCGCCGGATCACTTGCCAACTAGGTTTATCGATATTGATGTTACACGGTAATTAATTACACGACATCAACATAGAAATTAATTGCTCAAAAGAGGCCACCAAACATTGTTCAGCATTTAGAGTTCCGTACTCGAAGGGAACAATAGTAGGGTCCCGCTATTCTAGCTTTAAAGAGCCTGTATGTTTGTTTTTAGGAATATGTGTCATTACGGCACATTCAACGAATTTCTCATGTTTTGGATCGTAAGAACAGTACAACATACAAGCGCCGGTATGATCAAAGTACTTAACTACAAACCCTAAAAACAAAATATATTAAAAACATTCATACAATATCAACAACACAAGGCAGTTTCTTTTTAATACAAACTTACAATAATACGACGGGAACGGGACCCAAGCGCGTGATTCCGTCCTGAAGGCTTGGAGTGAACTGAGCAGTAATCCATCGGCATTTTAAGTAATCCCTCTGAATAAACAATATGGTTTTTCATCACGGTCGTTTGGCGAAGGATAAACGAAATCACAAACGAAATGGCTACGAAATGAAATAAAACGCTTAAGTCCGTAAATATGGCACAATATGCAAATGTTCCTTAAATACGCAAAGGGTGATATTACCAAAAACATTGCTGTATAAATATTATGGTAAAGAGAAGAGCCCATCTTTTGCACTACAAAGATTGCCTTTGATAAATCAGAATGAGTTTATGATTATTTTTATTGAGAATAAATACACAATATTATGACGACGATTCCGAATGGAGACTTAATTTAATTTATTTCTGACAACATCGAATTAATTATGGTCTAAGATCCGAATAGGACACGATTTGCACCGGGCTGTTTATTCGAAATAGTTATTTTCATAATCGTGTTATAATAGAGAGCTTTTTAGTCGAGTACCGTGTTTAGGCCACGAAGCTTGCTGAGTGGCCTAAGTAAGGTACGAGATTAAAAAGCTTGATTATGACACTATTGTGAACAATACTTTTTGTACGAGTTCATTAAAATTAATAATTTAAGTCATTAATACAATCACCACCACATCGACATTTGTATCAAACCACGGCGTCCGTAATTGTTGCAGTACTGTGCTGTTCTGTTGGCTAAAAACTAGCCAATCACAAACCGTAGTTTTTTTATTTTTTTTATGCCCTGGATACAGAAGCAGGTTTAAATAGATTTTTGACAGATGACGCGACGCTGCTACGTTCCGAAACGCCATAGATTGGCAATTTTGTATCGGATCGAGTCTCCTTAAACAAGGACACATATTATTGAAATACGAAGTTCTATTTTCAATTTTTTTTCAGTTGTCTTGAGCGTATCGAAATGGTTATTTCGGTTGTTTCGGAAGTGTCAACGATAAAAACAGTGACATTGCAGTATTCTCTATGAAATCTTAATACACAGATTTTAATCGACGAGTACAAAAAAATATAATATATAAGAAAACGTTTGTATATTCTATAGGCTTCATGCTTGGTATGTAATTTGTCTGAAATTTGTCAGCCTACCTACTCGCTATATATTAATTACCATATTAAATTTGATATACAGCCCCGTGCAAATCGTCTCCTATTCGGATATCCTACTATAAAATTTTACACGGCGTGTAATTTATACTGTAACATTGTCTTGAGTGATAAATCTGGATCTGAATCTGTTCTATACGAAATGATACAACGAATTCGTCATCTTGATAGGAAAGCTGTAACATTTTATTGGTAAGAAATGGTCATAGGAAACGCACAGATTCTGCCCATGCCTTCGTCCGCATAGATTTAGATTATCGTTATTCTGAGATGAAAAGTGATAGTTAATCCAGGGTATAAGCTATCTCCATTTCAAATTATCTAAATCCATCTAGCCGTTGCAGCTTGAAGGAGCAACAAACTAACACACACACAAACTTTCGCAAATAATATTGGTTGGATTACACCTACATTTCCCTATTGAAAACAATTCGACTCAATGCCGTGTTAGGTTCTAATATCATTAAGATCAAATCCGTGCTTAGATTGTGAATGAAAACGCAAACAGTGTTCACATACCTATATGAACACTGTTTGGGTTTTCACAACTTATAAATCTATGTTTTAAAAACCCACTGTTGGGCAAGAGTCCTTTTCTGCCATTCTTTCTATATTCTCGTTGATTCTTGTTTATTCCAGGAAATTTATGGGCATGGTTATACGCAGTAAGTGAGAGTGTCGGTTGCCTAGTGGTTTCGGGTGTCGACTCGTAGCTTTTGCAAAGTGTAGGTACTCATTGTTAAGTTGGAGGCTTTAAAGACATTTACTCCCTATAAACCTGTTTTAGTTAAAGTATGTTTTGTCTTAAAGTCAAAGGATATTTTAAACACACTTTAGCTAAGGTGGGTTCATGAATAAGTGGATGTTTTTTAACTTTAATCATTCATAGCAAAATAGGGAATATGCATGGATTTTTTAAATGACATTTCTTTACAAAATATGAAAATACCGTAACTAGATCATCAAAAGTGAAATGAAAATGAAGATCGGCCAAGAAATACGGATGATGCGAGTATTTTAAACTGCAAATTAGACAGTGTTTAGATAGAGAGATCCGATGTGCACTGTGACGTCATGTAACAGATCGGCTACATAAAATCCGTGTAAATTTTTTTTTGCTAGAAAGTGATAGGAACAAATCTTTGTTGGCTTATACATATATTGGTTATTTTTATAGCTATTCTAAAAAATAATTGTCTCAACTCTTTGTTACATGAATCAGCTTTTATAGAAATTTATGCCAAATTTTGTGGGTACACTAAATAATCTCGAATTATTTTTTCCGTATTTGTTAAACATGAATTCATTCATGAATTGAATCGATTTTGGAATTTCCGAATCATCACTATTCCGAATTTTAGTTTCACAAAGCATCACAATAACGACTTTTTTTTAATTCCTAATCCGAATTATTAAAATCCCGAGAAATATTTTTCCGTTAATATTTTTTATATCACAGTTGAATTTTCGTAATTCGAATATTCGAAATTACAATTTCGTGAAAAAGAAAACTCGGAATTGTCAACATTCGTAAATAAAATAGTCGGAAAAACGTTTTCGCGATTTTAACATTCGGTAATATAAAATTCGAGAATTTGATGATTTGGCCTTATATTTTTTCGGTAATGTAAAAATTAATATTCCGAATCATATCATAATTCCGAATTATGAAATTCGGTATTTTCAAAATCGGAATTAAACAATTTGATATTTTAGGGAGTTCCCAAATTTTGTATTTGCTGCTCTTGTTATGGAAACGTTTAGGCAGTGGTCATCTGACACAAGTATTTATTAAATAATTGTCAGACAAATTAATCGGCTTCTCTGGCGACCACAGGTAAGGCTCCTTTTTTGCCCAAAGACTGAGCATTGCAGTGCAGCGGGGTAACGCTGCGAGTGTCCTCGGCACGATGCCACACATGTCATGCATGTCATGTTATGTTACACAGTGGCACTCGCAATCACTAAAAAGGCACTAAAGTCTCCAGGATGCTAGCCAAGATGCAAACGCTGCTAACGTTTCTATTTTCTACTTAAGCGGTTGAGGCGATCTGTCATCGGTTACATCAATCCTATACATTTTGTCGATTTTCGAAAATCGCTGTCTTAGCATAACGCCAAGTTAGCGATATTGATAATCTTGACTAGGCCCTTAGATTCGTGTATATCGTGATTTAGGTACATTTTAAAATCAATGATTATTATGATTCTTGTTTCTAATCTGAATCGAACATATTAATACTCTTGAGTCACGGACCAAATAAATATTACGATTGAATGAACTGATATAAGTCTACGAGGGTCATTAAATACCGATGTAGTTCAATTAGCACCATGATTTATTTTCGGATTTTCGGGAACCCGATTCCGAATCTGGTAATGATCAATGAATAATTTTATAATTAAGTTATCCACTTACAGAAATCAGTAAATATAACGGCTAACACATTTTTACTTTATTCGAAGTGAGAATGAATTATGCCAAATTCATTCTCACTTCGAATAGTTTTTCAGTTTTAAGTTTTATTGTTCATTTGTGTTATACTCAGGTTATACTACGTCTTGACGTAGGAGTGATTCAATGTTTTAAATTATTGCTTTCGATTCTGCTATGTCAGAG
The DNA here is from genome assembly GCA_923062465.1 of Acleris sparsana. Classification (NCBI taxonomy): domain Eukaryota; kingdom Metazoa; phylum Arthropoda; class Insecta; order Lepidoptera; family Tortricidae; genus Acleris; species Acleris sparsana. The sequence continues at coordinate 4,326,330 of OV281292.1, forward strand.
AGAGGCAATAACAAGTCAACGTTATTCTGTAAAAAGTATGTAATGTAATTGTAAATATGGGCCTCAACTAGCCTACTTATTCGCTGTTAAAATACTTTTTTACACTTTATAGGTTAGATTCGATTTTATTTTATTTTTCCTAATGGTTACCTTTTTTCCATGCCCTTTTTGTGGATTATGATATATTTTTTACTTTGCTTTATTTATTCGTCTAATGTATAATTTGTTAATCATATTAATTTCAGGCGTTTTGTTGTGACTGGTTGTGTTACTTTTTTAATGTTTTGGTTATATTTGTAAAGTATGTTCGGGAATTTGGATATATTTTTTTATTCCTAGCGGCAGCCTGGTTTGCTGGGATAGCAAACTTTAAAAAAAGTGATCGTTTTTTCTTGCAAGCTATGATGTCTGGAAGGGTTGATATTGTAAGGGCAGATTTGATTTTGTATTCCAATTCGAGTCTTTCGAGGTCGAACCTGGGGCATTCTAATATTATAGGTATGTGCTCGATTGTTTAATTTTTCTGGGGGTCGCAGGCGCAGGACGGACGATGTTTTACTTTAAATCGATTTAAGTAGTCTGCAAACCCTCCATGGCCCGTCATTATTTGCGCTGTTGTTGGTATTAGATTTACTTGTTTTATTATTGAGTGTGCTTTACGGGCACATAGAAGGTATATTTTCATTGTTTTATGTTTCGGAAGACAGGCATCTCTCCTGCCATTTTCCTATAGTTGATTGTCTAATATATTTTTTTACATAAGATACCGGGACTCTGCTGTTATCAGCTGCCGTCTTTTTGGTCTGGGCGGCCATTTTTACAAGACAGTCAGCTCTTTTATTTCCTAAGTTTCCGGCGTGTGCTCCTATCCAGCAGAGTCGCACCTCTCTGCCCTCCATGCGGATTTTGCTTATGTTATTTTTAATGTTTACGGCGAGTTCATGAGTAAAAGTTGGACTAATTATTAATTCCAGAGACGATCTTGAATCGCTCAATATATTGACACAATCTAGTTCACTGTCGTGGGCCATTTTGATTGCTTTATGAAGAGGATAAAGTTCCGATTGAAAGACAGAGTTGTAGGACTCCAGTCTAAATAGTTTGTATTTTTCTCTTTTCCTGAGCCAGAACTCCTCACGAGGATTGTAGAGGGACTCTTCCCGGCCGCGGCGGCTGTTCAGCCGCCCGGAATGGTGGGCCCTACGGTTGAGGAGGTTGATCCAGTTGATCCCCCTCCCGTGACGGACGACGAAATGCAGAGCATCGTCAACCGTCTCGGGTCCTGCAGGAAGGCGACAGGACCGGATGGGGTACCGGGGAGAGTCCTCCATATTGTGGCAGAGCACCCCGGGGACTGCTTGCGGACCCTCTTTGATGACTGCATCAAGGAGGGGCACTTCCCAAGGTGCTGGAAGGAGGGGCGCCTCGTCCTCTTCCGTAAAGAGGGAAGGCCAGTGGATACCCCTGCCGGACTGCCTGGTGCACCTGGAGACCGCCGGCGCGCACGTCTCGGAGGGGCGGTTCGGGTTCCGGGAAGGGTGATGGTCCACGCTCGACGCACTAAAAGTCCCTAAGGGACTTCTGCGAGTATGCGTCGAGCGAGGGTGTTGTGTCGGTGTCCTTAAATATCGCCAACGCCTTTGGCACCCTCCCCTATGGGGTAATTAGTGAGGCACTCCCATTTGACCAGGTGCCTCATTATTTGCGACAGTTCATACCTTACCGGGAGGGTAGTGCTCTAAGAGGCAGGAAGGAGGGTCGGAGGGGGGAGAAATTGACGGAGCGTCAACTGCGGGACCGCTGCCAAACCGACATGGAGGACTGCCCCTATGGTACCCGAACCATAGGGGCGAACCTCCCGTCGGTGGACCTTTGGCTGGAGAGGGCAGTCGGCGCTACGTCGGCGTCGTACGTTTCGGCTTGTGCAGGTGATGACCGCGCATGTTTGCTTTGGTCGTTACCTGCACAAAATCGGGAGGGTGCTTGGCCCGCAGTGCCATGAGTGCGGGTCAGCACACTCTTGAGGTGCGCAGTCGTAGGGCTTCGGATCGCGGCACCATGGCACTCGCTCCACAGCGTGCTCGGCCCCCCTCTCTTTTGGCGCGGGTAGCTCTGGCAACAGCCGGGGCAGCCGGTAGATGTCGTGGGGAATGCTTTGGCGGGTTGCACGGCGTCTTCCCAAGCCGGCATGAGGGTACGTCAGGGTGGTTTTTAGTGGGTTGCGCTCCCTTGCTCCCCTCACATTCGGAGAGGGGGCAGGGGGTGAGTCCCACATATCCCTTCACCACTCCCGTGGTGAGGGGAATGCATAAAACATTTTCCAGACTGTCAAAAAAAGAAAAAGTTTAGGTTAGGTTACATGACGTTATCACCAGTAGGTTTGTCTACATAATCATATACTCGTAATTAGTTTTCGTTGGTCCTTTTATGAAGGATTAAATATGTCTACCTGTTCGGATATGTCGACGCTAATTTAAAAAATTGTTTTGTCCTACATTTTAACGAAGGGGTGATTCAATGTTTAAATTATGGCTTTCGTTTGCTGTGTCGGCGGCAGTAAAAAGTCAACGTTATCCTGTAAAAATTGCATAGTGTTAACTTCATCGTGGTGTGTGGATGGAATTGGAAGTTCTTTATGAAATATTTTTAGTAAAAACTGTGATCAGTCTCTGTGTGTGTTATAATAATAAGTTTATTTAACTTTATAATAAAGTTTCTAAGTAATGCTGTGAAATTTTTGCTTGAATAAATAAACTAAATAAAACAAAATCGTAGGTAGGTAACTGAGTAGTAGGTATTCATGAAACCCTTAACGTCGATAATCACTACGCTGGCATTTGAGCAAATCTCTGTCAACGTGACCGGCGTTATTCCTCTCTTGCGTGAGCACGCGATCGCGTGATCGTCGAGAGCATAGGACGAACAAGTCCCTATACAATGGGAGAGTAACCTAACCACCAAGTAGCGTCGAAAACCTTTGAACTTTATGCTCTGTGACTTAATTCCAAATTTGAAGAAAAATATTAATCAAGATAGAACCTTTTTTTTAAGACAAGGAAGTAATCGTTCACATGGAGGGCAATTAGCTACCATCTGATTAATGATTAACTAAGTGCTTTTTGAAAGATATGCTTAATCTATGCTCAGAAATTCTGTTGAGCTAGCACGGCTTACACTTTTCTTAACCGTACATTTATGTTAAGGAATAAGGACCGAGGTCAATTGCCAACGCATTAAAGTCACTGACATTATTTTTTCCTGTTATTTTGCATTAGAACTCACACAGCGTAAATGATGTCAATTAGCGCAGTTGAACGCTGTGGATACCCTAATCTAGAGACCAAAGTCGAGACTGACCACCGAACGATACCGGGTTTTACCGAAAGGCCCTGGCTTGAATCTTAACATAGCAATACAGGGAAGAGGCTTAGCAGTGGATGAGTATACACTGAGAATAAAAAGCAAAATAAAGAATATGGCTATATTTAAAAAGCCTTTGCCATGCAGTGAAACACTAACACAGCGCAAGGCTTCTATTCAACACGGTAAAAACAATAGTTTTTGAGCTGTTATAAATTTGTCCACGTTACGATACCTCTCATTTAGTTACTTGACTGTATTAGCAGCCAAGTTAAGAACAAGACGATGACATGTCAAAGCAATATGGTTTTGTAGATTAGAACAGAGGCCCAGCATGAAAGAAAATCAACCGGTGAATTTTGAAAAATCAAACTCAATATCATACGTTTAGAAGTTACAATACGTTAACAGGGGCACTCTCGGAAAATCCTGTTGTTGTGCCTGTGGGATTCTTATACACGTTTCGCTTTTAAGTGGTTCAATATGTAAATAAGATGGGTCTTAAAGGTTTCATTTCCCCTTAGAGCAGTCAAGCAAATATCACAGCAATAACGACTCAACTCATGAGTCTCTAAGTCGGTAATCGAGCCTTTATGTTAAACTTTTTAAATAGAAGAAAAAGGCTTTATCGCTTAACGAAATCAAATCCTCTTATATAGCTTTTTAGATGAGATATAGATTACAGATTCATAAAAGTTTTTAAAAAGATACTTTTTGTACACAGCAAAGAACATTATATAGGTATACAAACTAGATGAAAACCCGGCTTCGTTCGGTAAAATGTAGGCACAATAATGACATCGACATGTATACTTCGCAACGCAATTATATATATAGCAATTTATTGCGGGTGGTAGGACCTTGTGCAGGGTCCGTCCGGATCGCTACCACCATCTTATCCATTAACCTACCGCCAAACGGCAGTGTTCGCATTGTTGTGTTCCGGTTTGGGGATAACACAGCCGGTGTAATGACGAGCATAGAGGCATTCCATCTTAGTCCTCAGGGTTGGCAACGCATTTGCAGTCTTAGGCTTGTCTGTAATGTCTATGGGTCACAGTTTCCACTTACCAGCAGGTGGCCTGTGTGCTCGTTTGCCTTCTTGAAGGCATAAAAAATATTTAAAAAAAATTGAAAATACTCGATAATCCGAGTTTTTCGCCGACTCTGATCGGCTAAATTGTCGACTCGGATCGGCAATTTTTTTACGCTCTTCAATTTGATGTGCATGTCGTTCGAGTACAGTAGACCGGTATCTACCGGTCTACGGTACTCGAACGATTAATTATCTAATTATTAATATAGATAGGTACCTATTTATCACCCAACTGAGCGAAGCCAAGAAGAGTATAATGATTTTAACACCCTAGTATCTATGTATGTGACTGTAATTCACTCGAGACCATAAAAAAATGGACCAATTTTAAGTAATAGGGAGCAAAATTCGTCGAAAAATTAAAAATGTTTCAATCTACTAAACTACCGGTCAAATGTGAGTCGGACACGCAAAACCTTCAAAAAAGTACCCGTAAAACGAAGAATCAGTCTTTACGTCATACGAGTAGAGTCGAAAAACGGTAAAGGCTGACTTTCCAAGTGCCGAGATTAGAGCGCGAGCTAGCAAGCACATTAGATTCATTATGGACAATACATTAATAACTATGATTCTATATTATATGTACAACTCTTCTGTGACTAGCTGATTGACTGAACCCGCAGCCAAAGGCACTGATCCCACCGTCGACAATGAACGGGAAGTGAAACTATTCATATTTGTGTATTTTTCCTTGACACGGGATCTATATTTGTTTGTTTCGACAAACTAGTGGAAAGAGTTCTCGCCGGCAGTGTGAACAGCCAGCGATCAACTATTAATATTCTTGTCTCTTTTACTGACAGGGGATCGCCCATGGCTAATCGTTTCCTCGCCTTTGGTGGAACCAGTGCCTAAATAATTGAATCTAGGCACTCGAAATTTTGAGCGAATATTTCCCAAGGGGTGCAAAACGAAAGGACATGCCGACACTCCGGCGCTATGTACTGGACAAACATATTATTCCGTGCCTTGAAAGCATTGCAATAAATATCTGTTTACTCATAGGATTGCGTCCGGCGGAAGTGTGGCGCCTCGCTATGTACTCGAATGTACTACCAGCCCAATGGCCCCCTGACACACCATAGAACTGTGTCACAGTGACATTATAAAACAATTTGTTTGACACTTCTTACAACTTGAATGTTTTTTTTTTTATGGCATAGAGAAGGCAACCGAGCACACAGGCCACCTGATGGTAAGTGGAAACTGTGACCCATAGACATTAGCATAAGACTGCAAATGCGTTGCCAACCCAGAGTACTAAGATGGAATGCCTCTATGCCAGTCATTACACCATGGTGTCACAGTTCTATGGTAGGTCAGGGTTTCAATGGGCTATGTCTTCGTGCAGGTATTGTTAGGAAGCGTTACCGGACGTAACATTTTATTTTTAACGTGCCTTTACTTTTAAAATGAATTTAAAAAAAAAATTGGGGCAAGCTATTTTTTTTTAGGAAGTCATTATCTACTTGTCAAGACCTATCGAATGAGTCCCGACACGGTGGGTCTACTTTAAGTATAGCGGAGATCCTGTCGCCACCTTCCGACTTCATCATCACACCAGCTCTATATGGTGCCATTTATTGTAATCGAAGTTACGTAAGTATACCACGTTTCAGGTTATTCTGTCCCCGGGAAGGGTTTCAAATCATAAGTGTTTCATACGAAACGCCCCACCATACCATCTGGTGGTTTATTCGCATAATGTATCATATGGCATAAAATCGTTTGACCTAAAAATTACATTCTGCAATGTCACCCTAAAAGGGTGTTATGCAAAATGATACATTATACAAAAAAAATGAGTTTCGAATGACACCCTCGCTAGATGATAGGTACGCGACTTTCGTGCTGGAGCTAGAACATCGTTTGCTGCTTTTGGCATATACTTTACGTTCTCGCTTCGTCTTGTGTATTCCAGCATTTTTTTCAAAGTATATTCCACAATTTAATTATTTTTTCCAGGAAAGGTACGTGAGTGTTTATTACCATATAATTAAAAATCTAGTCACAGCTGCTGCTAATTGAACAAGGCAGCACAAAGAGACGCCACTGGACGTGTCGTCATTACGGTGCCAGCGCCGTGTTTTAAAATGAACACAGACTCGAGTAATATACTTACATTAATTATTCTTGCTGTAACCAGTTGAAACGAAGTGCATTTGGCAGTTGTTAATGAGTAAGAATATAAATATGGAACCCATGTTAATTAAAATGAATGAAATGAGAAATATGAATACCGAGTGCACTGAAGCAAATCAGCAAGTTTTATTGCTTTTATTTATGAAATTACGTCTCGCTTTGCATTACTGATAGAAAAAATACTGCTATTAAAATACCAGTTAAATTGGTTCAAAGCTACACATTATGGATCTAATTTAAATTTGCCCTTACTTATAAACTTGGAGTAACCTTGGGCTGAAAGTATTAGCTCATTATGGATCTAATTTAAATGTGCCCCTACTTATAAACTTGGAATAACCTTGGGTTGTAAGTATCAACACATTATGGATCTAATTTAAATTTGCCCTCACTTATAAACTTGGAGTAACCTTGGGTTGAAAGTATTAGCTCATTATGGATCTAATTTAAATGTGCCCCTACTTATAAACTTGGAATAACCTTGGGTTGTAAGTATCAACACATTATGGATCTAATTTAAATACGCCCTTACTTATAAACGTGGCATAACCTTGGGTTGAAAGTATTTACACGTTATGGATCTAATTTATAAGATAGAAAAGATAAAAGATAAAATAAATTTATTCACTAATTAGGCTGCTCGGGCACTTTTACACGTCAAGAATCTACCAGCGCTTCCCAAGAGGAGACCACTGCTGAGAAGAAACGCCGCAAGAAACTCACTAAGTTTATAAGACGACGCGGGAGCCTAGTTGGTAGTACGGTCACGGACGTTAATTTGCTACCCATTTCAAAGAAAATCTGCTTGAAGATGTCATTGTATCAATTATATCAATAGAGATGCCAAGTCATTTGTAATTGATAGGATCAACCTTATTGCTCTAGAATGTCAGATTACCTTTGGAACTAAGGTGGGTGACAAATTTAATTCCTTGACTGTACAACAAGCCAGCGGTCCCTGATACGATTCCCGGTATCGGCAAATATTTGTGTAATGAGCATGAGTATTTGCTTCTGAGTCTTGGACGGTTCCTATGTATTTAAGTATTGATTTCTCTATAGAAGTATTCATGGGTACCGAAATAAATGTTCAGTTAAAGAAGAGTTTTATCACCGCAACGAAACTGTCGATGACCGTCAAACACATCCATTTTTATAACGACATTGTAAGTTAGACGTCATTTCAGTGACATTTATTTTGGGTTTTACCCTTATATCGTTGACTAGTACACGTAACGCAAACCTGGAGCTTAGTTTGGGACTAGGTCAATTAAATAGGTGTGATAATGTCCCCAGATAATTAATTATTTTATTTTATAATATCCTCTTGACAGCCCTTGGACAGTTTGGACTCCATAGCATCCGAAGTAATGCGATTGGTAAAATAACAACTGATTTTTAAAAGCCTACAGAGGCCATCTTGCAATTGCATGCTCAAGACTACAATGCGTTGTCAACCTTGAAGACCAAGATTGTCTCAATTAAATTTAAATCAACAACACACAATCAACAACAATACAACAACACACAGTCAACATAACAATTATGGCAGGAAAACGAATTTGTATCTGGTTCCAAAAATATATCACGGAATTGATTGGTTAGGAGCAATAAAAAGGAGCAAAAATGTTGTGAACAATATCTTACAAGGTCTGCTTTTGGAAGGGTTGCCGTAGGTACACATTCCAAAAGTATAATTACTTCCTCTTTTTCAATAATATTAGAATGTGTACTTGTATACTTACTCAATTAATTTGTAATTTGAGCGCGGTCTCGCCTACAAACTGTCTGGTCAGTTTGGCAGGTTAAGTTGTATGGCTACTTGTTATGTACGATTTGAACCAATCAATTTTAAAAAAACACCACAGTACTAATCCATGTAAAATAGAGTCAATACGACAGTTTGGCTTATTATGTACATCAATTATACTTGTTATAACCTAATCTTGGCACTATAAATGTGGATCTGATCCCTGCCAAAACTTAGGGGTCCTACCCCCATTGGGGGGGGGGTATCGGCCGGAGGGAAATTATACTTGGCGAGTGAAGTGTCACTTTTTTTTTTTCTACGCTGAATTAAATGAGACCATCGAATGAGAATTGTTGGAGAAAATGGAAAAGAAATGCTGATTAAATCCTACTTTCGACATGAAATATTTTCTTCTTTTATTTTTTTCCAACAAGAACCCCCCCTCATAACTCGGAAAATATTGATCCTTTAAGTATGGGAATGGTCTCATTCGATTCAAGGCAAGAGATTACATGAAAAATGACACTTCACTCGCTTAGTAAAAGTTGCCCATGCACCCCGATGGGGGTAGGACCCCTAAATTTTGGTAGTACTCGGCAAACCCTCATTTCAACTGCCAAAATAAAGCCATAAAAGCAAAATATGCTACTTTTACTGTATTATACTGCTTGGCGGTATGTAAAAAAATATTTAAGGTAATGGTAGCGATCCAGACGGACCTTGCACAAGGTTCTTTCTACTCTGGTTTATTAACAGTTTCAATAAGTTAAAGGAGTTCTAAACACACTTTTGCACTCTTTTGTAGCTGGGCCTGTGCTGGACTACCAAGTGGCTATGGATCCTTCCGTCTCTATCAGTACCAGTTATCGGAATAGGCAGAGCTAATTTACCTAAAGTTCTCAAAAGGACATAATATACAGTGGATACAACCGGGTTAAATATTAATTTATTTTTATCTAGCTGTTGCCCGCGACTCCGTAGGCGCAGAAACATAAAACATAGCCTATTAATCAGGGATAAAGTAGGATTATAATGGTGAAAGAATTTTTACAGAGAAATCAGTCTTATACTTTCGGAGCCTATTCAAATCAAACAAACAAGCAAAAAATCAAATATTTCCTCTTTATAATATTAGTGGTACTAGTCATAATGATAAATTTACGTATATTTACTTACAGTACGAGATACTTATACTAGATGTTATTTTGTGGTATAACGGGCCCTGTGCCTCATTTATTTTGTCAAAAGGGTGTTATTTTGACATCTGTTTTCAATTACGTCGTCTTTTACGATTACAGAAGTGTCTTTTATTTAGAAATCTTTTGTCTAATACCTTATTTTGCCGATACGTAAAGAATCCAAAAGTATTAATTATATTGAAAGTAGGTATATTAATATATTTTAACATATTCGTTGGAAATAAAATAAGAAGTTTAAATCCAAAATCTATGAAAGTAAATTAATATTTTACCAAGTAGTAACCACTCTATATCATGTCCTTTTGCGAACTTTACGTAAATTAGCTCTGCCTATTCCGATCACTGATCAAAACTCAACTAAAGTTTAGTTGTCCTTAGATGCTAGAAAAGGTGTTATTTTTTATTTAAAAATTAAAGAATGATATTATTTTCCTGTATATAACGAATACTAATTAATTTATTTCTGGTACACGACGCACACAAACTGAAGAGCGGGAAGTAAGAAAATAATATAATTTTGTATAAGTACTACTCTAGAACTTAGAACCGACGGCACATAACGATCTCTCAGCACTTGACCTGGTTGCTTCTTTAGTTCATAGTACCTATATGAATAGGACGCGGGCGACCACTTTGCTTGAGCTCGTCTGAGCCCGAGATTCTTTCACTTAATAAAAGGAGCTAGCGCGGTTCACATGACATCATTTTTAGGGTTCCTTAGTAAACACGCCCGCGGTTTACCTCAGACTCTTGCAAACAAAGCTGTGATGGGGCATAGTTATACAATTGCATTACCCCAACAAACTTGCAATAGTTTCTTATATCGATTGATTTTTGAATAATGACCGTAGCAACATCTATTTATGTAAGAACATTATAACCACTACGTCATTCCTGTTTTTATCGACTGAGCACTATTTTGATCGGTTAAAGTTCTTGATCGACTATACATATAAAGATTTTGAGCTAAATTAGGTATAAAGCACGGTAATTCGCAACTATAAGATGTTTTCCTTCGTATCTTCACGGAAACGTACGAACGTGTCTTGCTATTTCAGTCGGTCACAGTACAAAAAGTACTGATGTTGACTGAAGTAGCATGACAAATACGAACATTTCAACTACAACTGAATGAATATATGAAAATGGAAATGGAAATTTATTATTTTGCTGACATTTATTACTCATTGTACATATTTTGACATCGGACGAATGATTATTAGATGTTTAACTTTTATTGTTTTAATTTATGCATTATTATTGTATTCTATTCTTTGATTATTAATATTTATGTTTTGACGATCTCAATGTAATTTCGTACTTTTTGACATGCAATGCAACTAATATTGTAATATTACATTGACAAATAAATAAACTTAAACTTTTTTTTTCCGATAAAATACGAAGGAAAACCATTATCCACTACATCTGTAATAATAATATCTAATAATAGCTGCGCCGGTATTCTAGGCGGTTATAATTATAAACTATATCGTACTTTATCTGTTACGGAATTGTTTTTCATTCGGCCGCCATTACTGTCAAGTGAATAAGAGCTTAAGAGCCATCAATAGAGGCCCTGCCCTGGTCACAAACCAATTAACTTATACGGACACAGTCGTAACTAAAAATACTGCTTTTACGTTTCGAATACAAATGTTATTTAATATGAAAACTCATTAAGATTTTAATTAGACTGAAGGATACTCAGAGTGCTTGGATTCGTCGCCGTCTTCAAGTCTGAGGTTAACATAAGCAAATACAAAAGCTCAACTTAAGGCATAAATTAACACTCGTATTAAGATAGGACACGTCAAGGGGGTAACTTGACATTGCAGCCTTCCTTTGAAGTTTATTAGGCGGAGTCTTGTTGTTTATCTTATTTTTGAAGAAAAGATACGTGGTATCAGCTTAAGGTGTAATGAGGCATCTAAATATCCGTCTGTGCACCGCAATATTATTAGTAAAACTGTTCGAGTTGGATACACTACAATACGCATTATCAAATTATCAACGTTTTGAAAGCTGACAGTACCGGTTGGCGAGTAAGAACCAATTCCAGAAGAGTTCATGTTCGCTCTTTCCATTTGTACAAAAGATGAAGCAATAGTCGAAGAGAGAACACCGAGCTCTACCTGATAATACATAGATGTTCTAGTCATATTCCGTAGGTAACGCATTTTTTTTGAAATAGAGAAAAGAAGAGGAGACAGCATAACGCCTTGCGGAACGCCAGCGAAATCTGTGCTATTTTGAAATCACGCACATCAAAATTTCTATCAGTTTGTAGAAATGATACAACTAGCTTGAATGAGTCTCGAGTTGCTCTTAGAAAAGGTGTAGGACCATTTTCGATTGACTCGTCAGAGGCCCTAGCTAAGATGTATTACGCTAACAAGCGATTCTATTCGATTGTTTTTGACCCAGTCGCGTCACTGGTAGGTCACGTGACTCTTCGTACACGTCATCTATCTGTGACGCGATTGGTTTAAAAAAGAAACGAATAGAAACGCTAGTTAGCATAGTGCATCTTGGCAGGGGTTCTCTATCGTTTCCCCGAATTTCATTTGCTATAATCGTATCACTTGCCATAATATTTATTTGCTATAAAGGCATTTTTTCTGAAACCGTGAAGTACTCAGAATTGTTAAAAACCCAACCCAACCTTACCTTTTGGGATCTATATGATGGCATGTAAAAATTACCTAAAAGGTTTACGGTTTCAGAATAAATGCCTTTATAGCAAATAAATATTATGGCAAGTGATACGATTATAGCAAATGAAATTCGGGCAAACGATAGAATACACTTGGCAGGGCTTTCAGGGGCATTATCGTACCCGCTGACTAGTTCTTATAGATGCAAGAGGGCTTATAAAAGCGAAAATCAGAGCGAGTGAGAGAGAAGTACCAACCAGGAAGTGTTCTTAAAAATATTTCACTACTATATTAGAGATTTATGAGAAAGTTATTATGAGGTACAAATGAAAAAGTAATAAATATGATAAGTTTCATGTTAAAATGAGAATCGACTTTTCCTCAATTGAAAAGAACTAATCAATCAAAGTCATTCTGTCAGTCCATCCATCATAGAAGGCTCCATCTTTTATTGTGTTGAGCAACGTAAGTATATATGTCAAGAAAGGATTTTCAGAATACCATACTGAAAGTCATGGCTCGAGAAAAATAATGTAGCTACAATTTTTTATTAAAATCTCGATAAATAACCGAAGAAGGGTTTTTCTTCATGATTGGCGCCATCTATCTGCAGGAGTCATGACCATTCGTATACTTATTTAACTATATTTCACTTTGAATTTGAATTTATGACTTACATAAGAGTTACTTCGTACCTGTATTGACAAAAGGATATCTTGTTGTCCTATACCCTATGTTAGGGACGAGGACGAGGAGTTTTGAAATGATACTAATTATCTGATGATAGGTAGAAATAGTTCCAAATTACAAATTTCTACCACTAACTACAATAAATGTTCGAGATTTTCAACAGTGTGAGTAAAAGGATATCGACATACAGACGGACAGACGGACAGATAACTGACAAAAATGTCGTCTTAAAGGAGTCACGTTTTTCAGTATATGTTACGAAAACCTAAAAATCAAGATTTTGATAATTCGACTTTTATTTTTGAAACTTGTATAAAATTCGAAATCATATTATTTGAGATATTAGGGGAGTTCCCTTCCCTTAAACTGTCTCTTAAGCAATTCGCTGGCGAGTTCCACAGCAAATTATTTTTCTTTCAAAGACTTAACCTATAACTACGAGTACAACAAGAACGAAAGAAAACGTTAGCCAAACGCACTGCTGGGACAACTGCAAACCGCCGGTTAATAACTGGCCGATGAGTTCGCCAGTGAATTATTAACCAAGAGAACAGTGGAAAGAGAATTTATAATTGAAAATTTTCAACCTGTGTTCAACCTCGAACTTAATTGTTTATGGGCGGCTGAGATAACATAAGCAACAAATTTACTGAAATTGTTGCTTCCACCACAAGACCCAAGTAATTTTCTAAGTAGTTGAACGTTCTCAGGTAGTTTCGGCCATCTTGTATTTAGTTAAACGCATGTCACTGCCACGCCTTTGCTAAGTAATTAAACTTTGGTTACTTACTCGTCGGATTACTATGTCTAAACAGACATAATTATATACTATGTCTTAACCTGTTTATCTAGATTCGTTTATAATTGACAAGATTTCATATTTTCAAGACTTTAATTTTATTGGTTTTATAGATACTGTTTGGAAGGAGGAAGACACTAAAAGTTTTAAATTTTCTCTAGAATGAATAATTATTTTATTATTAATTTATTAAGATGTACTTATTCTAAAAGGGCGAAACTTCATTTCTACGACACAATGGACATATTACGTAAGTCCAATCTGCATTTAAAAAACATTAGTGTCAATGTCAAATTTGAAGTATGACAGTTTTTTTTCTCGTGAAAAAGGCAATGGTACTATATCTATTCAGGCATAGTATTGGTAAAACTCGATATTTTTTTTAACTTAGGTACTTGTAATTTTGTAAATCAAGAAAAATAAATCTAAATAAATATTTTGCCGTGTTCAGGAGGCAAAACCCTTTCGATTCGTATAGTAATTTGCAGGTGTCACCAAAATTAAATATTGTCAATTAAATAACCTGTCTCCTATTCTCGTGGCACTGAATTTACAACTATATATACAATTATACAACACAGAAAATGAGCAGTATGTTTAACCAAAAAAAAGGAAAATTTTCACTGCTTTGCACAATACTGTATGAGCCTAACCATCGAAATGATAATTGTTACAGCGTCTCTATTCAAGGCAGTAAAAACAATACCGTATTTGACCTGTTATGGTATTGTTTTTCACTCGGCGGCCATTCCTGTCAAGTAAATAAGACCTATCAAAACGCTTACAATACGATGACAGATAAAACACGATAATGGATTGTACCGTGTTGAAAAGAGGCCCGTCCAAAAACAAATAAAGCTTGCGGCCAAATTTTATTGTCTTGTCAGTAAATTGAGTATAGCGTTGTTAATATATAGTAAATTACTTTAATAGTAATATTCAATCAGTAAACGTTAATGTTTTTTTTTACTGTTTTTCTCTATGTGTGTTTTGTTCTACTGTGCGCAGCAGGATTTTTTTTTCAGTGTATGTAATGCAATTTACAAAAACTAATGGCTGGAAATAACCTACTTTTCTTTTTATACTATGTTGCTGATGTGAAACCCTGGAAGCAGACTAGTTCGCGGCCAATATTTAGCGGTGGTTAAAGTTATAACGTCTTTAAATGTAAATCTAGTCATAGAAAAACTTCCTTAATCTCGTTTTATCTTGAACAGAACAGAGTCAGGTCACGAACGCGGTTTTATTAACGTGTTGAATTTTCTAAGAGAACTGTTGTCACCATACTTATTCCGGTTTACGTTCTTGCAAAGGACTTTAAAGTTTTTTAGTTTTACTGGAAATGTTTGTAAGTGAAGGTCATAATAAACCTTACACAAGTAATACTATTTATTAACACTAAGATATTGCTCTCCGTATTCCTTTACTTAACTTTACCTAAATCTAAATCCTGTTTATTGTCTTAAATAGTCTAATCTAATATAGCCTTTGCTAATAGTCTAATAATCACATTTAAATAATTCTAATATAGCCTATGACACTCCAGTGGTTAAGACGAACCTAACCACGTATAATTTATTAAAATTGGTTTAGCCGTGTAGTAGTTTCGAGCGGAGATTGAGTCGGACATATATACAAGTCAAACACATACTTTTTACACGACTGCGACAAAGCCCAAAAGGCCCTCCTTTTGGGCTTTGCCGCAGTCGTGTAAAAACACTCGTATTTGTTATTTTTTGGCTTCTTTTCTAAGTTTGAATGACATGAAACTATTTTGTTAATTAAATTATATTCAACCCTATATTATAAGTATTAAAGAAACATTGATCTAAGTACAGTAAAACCAAAGTACTAATACTATTAATAGTAGGTACTCGACTGTCTATCTATGTCACACTCTTAGGCATCTGTCAGTGAATTTGTTAGAGGGAGTAGAAACCTATAGACCGAGTACTTTCGCGATTGTGAAAGAGTCTAGACCAAATTAACAAGATTTTTCACCGATTTTGTTTGTCAAAGTATAAAGTTTCGTGGGATAATTCTGCCCCCTATTTATTTGACCAGGGCCTGACTTGTACGTATGTCCGACTCAAAGTGGGCTCGTAACTACGAAACAACTAAACCGATTTAAATAAATTGAACGTGGTTAGATTTGTCTTAACCACTAGAGTGTCATAGGCTATATAAATATATTTAAATTTCAAAGGACCATGGGCAGAAATGTCCCCCCCCCACCAACAGAAATGAAACATGTCTCATTCTAGATCTCAGCAACATTATGTATTTTTACTATGGAGACGATCACCAGATGTATGGGGTTTTCTTGGAAAACCATAATCGTATCGTATGGAATTTGTTTGAAAATGAACACATATATGGATGATTTGCCTTATTTGGCCCTTGTTTTCATTAAAAAAATCCCATTGATTTTGCTACTAAAATAAGTATTTTGTCTTTTTTGGGTCCTTATAAACATGTAGACATGCATCCCGTTACTGTTGGTGGGGGGGGACAGTGCCCATACAAATTTGCCCATTGTCCTTTGTTGTTGATCTGTTATGCTATTGTCAACGTTTTAATAGCTTATTTAGTTGACAGTAATGGCGTCAGAGTTAAAACAATACTAAAACAGGTCAAAGACGATATGGTTTATTCCGCCTAAAAGCTAGGCCCAGTTGATATGCAACAGCTGACGCAATCCCAAGTATACTAACCTCGCGATTGCATATTAAAGCACAATGCCGGTTATACGTGATCATAAAGAGATCCCGCAGATAACCTGCAAGACACGGCGGTGCATTATGTAACACAAACCAAACTGTGGTTAACAGTTTAATCAAACCACAACTCTCTGAAATACCTAAGGTAACGACACGACTCTTAATTCAAAGTTCATAAGGTTATAAATTGATTGTCTCAATATTAATAAATAACCGTTATGTTATGTATAATAAGAATCTTATACATTAACCTGCCGCCAAACAGCAGTGTTCGCATTGTTGTGTTCCGGTTTGGGAATAAGACAGCCGGTGTAATGACTAGCTTAGAGGCATTCCATCTTAGTCATCAGGGTTGGCAACGCATTTGCAGTCTTGTGAATACGAATGTCTATGGGTCACAGTGTCCACTTACCATCAGGTGGCCTGTGTGCTCATTGATCTGTGGTATCAACCTACCTAGCTGAGAATGCCAGCCCAGAAATGTGTTTTGTACGCTCTGACGGGTCGACTTAAACTGGTCGGTTAATATAAGCCACAGCGAGTTGAAAAGTGATACACTGAAACGAAATGCTATGTTATGATTAATACTTGTCAAATAGTTCGAAAGTTTTTGCAAGTGGACGAGGACAGACAAACCAATCACGACTAACTAAATACTTATTAACATAACTTAGCTTCATGTCTATTTGGCAGTGACAGTATCTCCCAGTTTATATAAAGGACAATTATGACATCTTTATTTATTTGCTCTTACAATCATTCTTCATTTTGACACGTTTTAGAGGACGCCCGCGTTTTACATTTATACAAAATTACCCGCGTTATACAAAAAACAACCTCCAAGTTTCAGGTCTCTACGATCAGCGGTTTAGGCTGTACGTTGATCCGTCAGTCAGTCATTCAGGACAAATCATTTTATATGTATAGATTCATAGTTTTATATAGGTAATGTTAGGTTACGTATTTATCATCCTTATATGTTAGAAAATTAATATCTATTGGGTTGCTAGCGGTGCTTCTTCTCAGCAGTATATCAGCAGTGGTCTCCTTTTGGAAAGCGCTGGTAGTTTTTTGACGTTTAAAATTGTCCGTGCGGCCCAATTTCTCCAATTACCTTTTTCATCACATTCCCTACATTTATACAATAATATTTTGTAGCATTTAAACGTTATTGAGAATTCCGGTCAATTGTAAACTTAGGAAAACTAGACAATCATGACTGCAGGTGCTAATTACGTTAAAACTAGAATACGTCCAAATAGAGCGCAAAGACAATTAAAAAACACGAACACATCAGGAATTACGAGTAGTTGACGCAATGCGATGCGCTACTGCGGCGTTAAACAAACGAGAATAAAACTTTCTGCCAGCAATACTCTATAGCGGAAACGTAAGCGAACCCGTTGCTGGAAATCACCGACCACTTTCCCCCTCTTTGATACACTATACGCTCGGATTGAGAAGCCACTAACTTCTTGTATTGTGTAAGCCTAAGTGGTGTTTTGTGTTTGGACGTGTGATACCAGATATGCGGTAAGTTTATACATGGGATGTGCGGAAGTTTTTTTCTAAATACCTCCGTCCAATCCGTAGGTAGTGAGCTCTCCGGTTTAATAGTGCTCTGAGGATACGCCATGGGAATTAAGTAAGTTTATTCAATATTCTTAAAACTGCTGACAGACACCGGAAGTCTCGCTATAAGGGTTCCGTTTTCGTACGGAACCCTAAAAAGTGTAACTATCACCCACATAAATGCTTTCAAAAATATAAATTTTACTTGGTTTGTTCGTGCAAACTGAGTTATAGCAGCTAGCAGCACGTAATTAAATATTATGACTGCAGTTTGCAGTTTAATTAAACACATGTTTTATGAGTGAATCATAATAAAAACGTGTACGTCATAAATTAAATAAATCCCTTATTATTTATATTATTATGACGTGTTAGCCTAACACAGCGGTGGTAATTTGTGACTGCCTATGCTGCTTGCAGTCTCGGATGCAATTCCTGGTAAGAGTAAATATTTTGTTTAATAAGCATCGAGCATGAGGTTTATGTCCTGATTATTTTTTCTGTGCATCTGAGTATCAAATCATCTTTTATAAAAAATACAATTTGCTTGCTAGTTATCTGTGGTCAAGTGATCAAATTAAAAAACTTAGTAAAATATTAATAATGCTTTGACGGGACACTTACCTAATCGAAAATGGCTGTTTTAAAAGAAATAGTTAAACAAAGAGGCGTATTAAAGTGCCAGTTGGACTCGCGCACCGAGGGTTCCGTATTTAAGATACCTAATATGCTTGGAAAAAGCAATAAAAGAAACTCATTTGTTACGAACTTTATTGTCTATGCAATAAGGTCTATTTTAAGCAGCCTGAATTTTAATTTAGATTTTTAAAATGTAAGTAATTTTCTTTAATTTTTCAACCCCCCATACTAACACTTTTTAAGTATTTAGTAGTTTTTAGTATAAAATAATTTCATTATTTTTTAATAAAAACAGAATCGAGTTACACAACAATGCCAAATTTCAAGTTGTTAGCTTCTATAGTTTCTGAGAAAAACTGTTGTTACATACAGACAGACAGACACCGAAGTCTCACCGTAAGGGTTCCTTTTTTACTATTTTGGTACGGAACCCTAAAAAGCCCGGTCAAGTGAACATCGGACAAAAGCACTAAGGGTTCCATACCGCCCGAATACCACTGACCAGTTTAATTAATTGGCTCTTAAAGGGTTCCGTACTTTACAAGGAACCCTTACAGTTTGGCTATGTCCGCCTGTACGCGGCACTAAGAGACTCTTGGGTACTAAAAAAATATTTAATAAAGATAACATGAAAAATGTCATTTTTGACGTGTAAAAATGCTCCTGCTGCTTACTTACTAAAGATTTTATATTTTTATCTTTTATTAACAACGCCCAAAATTTTATAACAATATATCGGTAAATATTTTGTATGTGTTTATTTTATTAAGCTATATAACTGAGTCTATACATTATATATACATATATACATAAACATGTTGAGTTATTAAAGGTAAGTAAAACATTCGATTCTGGGAACCTGTCTACAAGCTAAAATCCTAAAAAAAACAATCACGAAATTCATGACTCAGTAGACTAAAATGTTTATACCTGCTAAATTTGATAATCTTGAAATAGATTATTAGCCTTAACTTGTGGTTCTTGGAGATAGTCACTTTTTTTTTTAAATTTGTATTTGTAGCAGGTAACGGCGACGGTTATTTCGCCGATTTTACATTTAAGTAATTTTAATATAGCTTCCAGTGTCTGAGACTAATCTAGCGAAGTATAATTTATTAAAACCGGTTTAGCCGTTTAGTAGTTACGGCTGGACATTGAGTCGGACATATATACAAGTCAAACACATAACCCTCCTTTTGGCTTTGCCGCAGTCGGGTAAAAACACATAACCCTCTTTTTGGCTTTGCCGCAGTCGGGTAGAAACACATAACCCTTCTTTTGATTTTGCCGCAGTCGGGTAAAAACACATAACAGTCCTTTTGGCTTTCCCGCAGTCGGGTAATACACATAACCCTCCTTTTAGCTTTCCCGCAGTCGGGTAACAGACATAACCCTCCTTTTGGCTTTGCCGCAGTCGGGTAAAAACACATAACCCTCTTTTTGGCTTTGCCGCAGTCGGGTAGAAACACATAACCCTCCTTTTGGCTTTGCCGCAGTCGGGTAGAAACACATAACCCTCCTTTTGGCTTTCCCGCAGTCGGGTAATACACATAACCCTCCTTTTAGCTTTCCCGCAGTCGGGTAACAGACATAACCCTCCTTTTGGCTTTGCCGCAGTCGGGTAAAAACACATAACCCTCCTTTTAGCTTTCCCGCAGTCGGGTAACAGACATAACCCTCCTTTTGGCTTTCCCGCAGCCGGGTAATACACATAACCCTCCTTTTAGCTTTCCCGCAGTCGGGTAACAGACATAACCCTCCTTTTGGCTTTGCCGCAGTCGGGTAAAAACACATAACCCTCCTTTTGGCTTTGCCGCAGTCAGGTAAAAACATATAACCCTCCTTCTGCCTTTGCCGCAGTCAGGTAAAAACACATAACCCTCCTTTTGGCTTTGCCGCAGTCAGGTAAAAGGTAAAAAATATAGTACCTACTATTATTTTATTGGTTAGGTAATCCGTCGTTAATACGGTTCAAGAGAGCGCTTTTGACGTAGGACAGATAAGCGGACGGACGGACAGACAGCGCAGCCTTATTTATTAAGAATAAGTTATAACGTACTTAGGGTTCCGTACCAAAACGGTGCCAAATGGGGAACCCTAAAATCAGATTAAATAACCTAATAATAACGATTTTAAATCACGGCCATACTAGTGCCCCTTCCAAGATCGAGCGGCCGAGCTGCCAGACCTGTACAGGAAACATTTAGCACCTAGGAATGTATGTGACTCATACATATTATAGAAATAATAAACAAAACTTGCTAGAAACTCAACATGAAGACTATATTATAATAAACTCAGAAGCTTGGGTCGAAGCGGTTTCAATATGAATAAAATTCAACCCATCGTTTATTGATGGGAATGGGAGTAGAACAAAATCCTGCTGGGAATAAAAATTAGTGGTTGTAATTTGGGGGCAAAATAGTTGTGGAGAGTCTGGGGGAAAATAAAGTTCTGAAGGGGGGATAATATAAAGGAGTTGTAAAGCGGGAATGATGAGGGAATATGGGGGTTGTAGAAGGGGATTAAGGGACTGTAAAGGGGGCTGGGGTGGAGGGGCAAGTGAAGGTCTACTGGAGGGTGGATAAAATAGGATTATGGAGGGGGAAATGTGGGGATAGTCAAGGCGGTTTTGAAGAGATGTTGGAACCTTGGGTGGTTAACGACGGGGTAAAGGTGTTAGGCTGTGAAGTAGGCATAAACTTACAATATGAGAAGAAAGGAAGGGAACTAGAAGGGAACAGTACTTCTATGGCAACAAAAAAGGCGTGATGTCTTGACTGATCGACATAAGTTATTCTCATCACATAATATTTAATTCATAGAAACCAGAAATATTATGTGGTTTAGTTATATTTATAACAAATTGTTAGTACCGCGTTTTAATAACATGAACAAGCGAATTTCAACCGCTAAATGATCAGTGGTACTGTTAGTTCTAGCTTCACCTTTGGTTGACTTTCGTTTTCTCCCGATACC
Source organism: Acleris sparsana (assembly GCA_923062465.1). NCBI lineage: Eukaryota > Metazoa > Arthropoda > Insecta > Lepidoptera > Tortricidae > Acleris > Acleris sparsana. The sequence continues at coordinate 4,347,933 of OV281292.1, forward strand.
GGTCCTTGCGCAGCCGCCAGTTACATACACAGGTAAACTAGGAAGATTGCTAACTTGCCAGACGCCGATTATAGTAAAATGGCTCTTAGTCACGACTTCATCCTCGAGGAGTTCGGTTATTGCTATTCCCAAGAGACTGGCCGCATTTTCGAAACATTAATTGAAGGACGATGGGCGAAAATGTCCCCACTCACCAACAGATATGAAGCATTTGCCAGTTTATAGATCTAGGCAACATGATGTATTTTTACTATGGCAACGATCACCATAATGTATGGGGTTTTCTTGGAAAATCATAAGCGTATCTTAATTTTGTTTGAAAATGAACACATATATGGATGATTTGCCTTGCTTGGCCCTTTGATTTCATTAAAAAAATCCCATTGATTTTGCTACTAAAATAAGTATTTTGTCTTTTTTTGGGTCCTAATGAACATATAGACATGCATCCCGTTACTGTTGGAGGGGAGGGACAGAGTCCATACAGAATTGTCCATCACCCTTTGACAGCAAAAATATTTCGCATTTGTATACTTAAATATCAGAAGACAGTCTCACAAAAATTGACCTAGTCCGGAACTAAGCAAGGCTATGGGTTGGACAGCAATAAAAATACCGACCGCATTTAGGGGTCAAATTGAAGTCAAATAATAAATTAATAGTAACATTACTAGTTTTAAAATCTAACTGCAGGGATCGATTCAAGAAGGCTATTCCTACAAATGATTTTATTATTAAAAAGAGGTGTATCCCAATGAGACTAAAACTTAACAAATACGAGTACGAATCGTTTCACGTTGCTTATGTTTAGGTAACATTAAACACGTGCAACTGTATTTTACTGTATCACTAATGTTTTTTAATACTTTTTTTATTCTACGCTTCGTGAGAGCAATGACGTGTCAAAAACAAAATCGATAATTATTTGTTTCTAAATACAACTTTCAACCAATTAGGATCGAACGCTGTACGAAAGCGGTCTAATCAAAGGAACTATTTATCAATTTCAGGCTCATAATACTGCTGGCTCTGCTTCTTGGAGTGCTGTACTGCATCCACCTGCTAGTCCAGGACTACCAAGCTGTCACGGCTCCGAGGTTACTTCGCTTCCTCTTTAAAAGAGACGTCCATGGCCAAAATTACACGGTACAAACATTTATCAATATAAGATCAATTAAAAATAGCCAAAAAGTATGTTATACCTATTCTTAATCTCTCTCTTTCTAGCTATTATTAACCTCACATGGAGGTGGGGTCAGCTTTCCTGATATTTCTTCTCCACTTCGCTCTGTCCTCGACATCGTCCTCCATTGCCTGACACTCCTGCATGTCCTACATCTTTCCACCTTGTTTTGGGTATACCTTTGGATCTAACTAGTCTTAATATATCATTTATTTTACTTCCTCTTCCACTGCCGGTATCCATAAGCCCATGACTTCGTCGACATTAAAGTCCTTTCTCAACTTTTTTATTATAAATCTAAATTAATATCGTATCTAACCTTCCATTAGTAAGGGTTCGTACTCAAGCATCACAGCAAAACATCGTTCGGTAATGAAATGAATCCTACCAATTGCCTAAACGATGTTCAGCTTCTTAACAAGTAATTATAAAGAAATACCGCACGAAAAAATAATTTAATCAACTTTTTTGCTTATAAGGATTTTTGTTTGCATTCTGGGAACCCCTACTTTCTCAGTCAATAATTAATATTAGAAGTTTCTGGAGTAACTAATATATATATATTATGTAGTAAACTGCTCAGATTTATTACTTTCAAAGAAATCATTTTTATTATTTGGTAATTTAAAAACATACCTAAAAATCTTTATATCATTACCATCATTACATTATAAAGGTTAAAACCATAGCCGGAAGCAAATATGGTGAAACAGAAATATCCCTACACTGAAAAAACAAATGAGTTGATTTTATAATGGTTGAAATAGGACCTAGGTAGGTAGGTTAGGCTAGTGAGTTTGGTTGTGTTGTTTTTACTAAAGTTAGGTGTTACCTCAACAAAACTTCATGGATAGGTCCTAAAATGTAGGAAAATCAACCCATTTGTTTTTCAGTGTCAAAGGAGTCAAGACGTATCGCCCTTTGTAATCAGCACCTAAATGTGACATGTAGTCAATAAATATAGACAGATATTAGGAATTAAAGTCACGACATTCGACAGTAAAAATATATTACTAATTCATGAGATTTATATTATTTTGTTTTATAAATTGTCCCGTTCTCCATGAGAGCGTCTAGTATCTCTTGACAAAGTTTCAAACTCCTCTCAAAAACCCGCAAAAATCCTCAGAAACCCACAAGCGTATTAAGAAGCAGTGTAAAAAAATAACGATACAAGTAACCTTTAGATACAATTAAAAAATGATGCTACCTATTATAAGAATGATTAAAATTAAAACTTTTGCATATAATGTCGCCTAACCGTGTCTGTATGCACTCTGAAAAACCAGCTCTACAGCCAATGCCCGACAAGACGACTGGAGCTAACCTCGTTTCTAAGCTAAAAACTAGTTTTATTTTAAAGTAAGAAGTAATTATGATCGTATTTCAACATTTTTTTATCACTAAAGCCTCAGCTCTGGCCATAGTCAATGAAGAGTTAGGTCCTATTTGACGTCAAACCGCAGCGCATGAGTGCTTCTTTTCTTAATTTTGTTTTCTGGTATCTTGTATCTGTTGGTTTTTTATTAGCAAACGAACTATGACGTCTTTTATGTTTCATTAGTAGGTCACAGCCAATTTAAGATTACCTACGTCTTATTTAATATCTCTTGTCCATGTTACAGAATACACATTTTTGCTTTCGTAACGTTTCACCTACCGTAATAAATCTAAAACGGGACTTAATCGCGTACAAACATTAACATTATAAGTATATATAGACAGGGTGTCCCTCGGAAGCCCTAATAGCATTTGTCCTAACGCGTCATTTATCCGAATTATCATTTATCCTAAATTGGTTTTAACTGAGTGAGACAAATTTTTAAGTTCTCCGAAATCCCTGCGCTTACGTTAGGGTTGTATTATACAATAATAGTTATTTTCATAATCGTGTTATAATAGAGAGCTTTTTAGTCGAGTACCGTGTTTAGGCCACGAAGCTTGCTGAGTGGCCTAAGTAAGGTACGAGATTAAAAAGCTTGATTATGACACAATTGTGAACAATACTTTTTGTACGAGTTCATTAAAATTAATAATTTAAGTCATTAATACAATCACCACCACATCGACATTTGTTGTTCTGTTGGCTAAAAACTAGCCAATCACAAACCGTAGTTTTTTTATTTTTTTTATGCCCTGGATACAGAAGCAGGTTTAAATAGATTTTTGACAGATGACGCGACGCTGCTACGTTCCGAAACGCCATAGATTGGCAATTTTGTATCGGATCGAGTCTCCTTAAACAAGGACACATATTATTGAAATACGAAGTTCTATTTTCAATTTTTTTTTAAGTTGTCTTGAGCGTATCGAAATGGTTATTTCGGTTGTTTCGGAAGTGTCAACGATGAAAAGAGTGACGTTGCAGTATTCTCTGCAGGAGTACAAAAAATATTTTAAAATTCATTTAGGATAAATTAAAATTCGAACAAACGATGCATTAGGACAAATGACAATTAGGGATTCAATAGAGGAACCATATAAACATTATGTTCCTATTAAATAATAATGATCGTGTTGCAACTTGAAACGGAGCAGACTTAAATGGGCTGGTGTTTAATCTTGTTTTTGTTTCAGAAACCACATGTTCGCTGGAGGAGAATACTGCACCACGACCCGATACAGTGCGCACAATACCTGTACTGCGATCTCGGAGCCAAACCAGCCGAAGACCAATTACGAAAAGGCTTCTTGTACATGTTAACGTAAGTTTACAATTAGGAGCCCTATAGAGGCGCGGGAGACAATGAAACTCGAATGTAAATTCTGGAGAGGGGATTTTTAGAGTTTTATATACTCGTAGTGTAATGGCAAAATGTAAACCTTTGTAAGGTTTATAAGGTTACCTCATTTTGTCTATTCGCCTAATCACCTCTCTGCCAGTGTCTGTATCGGTCGCTAACTCACATCCATGTTACGCTAAATTATTACATAAGTAGGAATATGTGTTTGAAATTTGATTGTTTGGTGCTTTGTGTATTCCGCTAAAGTTTTTTTAGTGCACATTCTCATGCGTCACACAGTGCTTGTGTTTGTTACAATTTAAGATAAAAGATAAAAGATAAAAGATGTTTATTCAGTAAGTAGGCCGCACGGGCACTTTTACACGTCAAAAATCTACCAGAGCTTCGCAAGAGACCACTGCTGAGAAGAAACGCCGCAAGAAACTCAACAGTTAGTCGTTTTTTTTTAAAATACTACTTATGATATTATACAAATATAAAGCTTAACCTAGCATTATATAAAACAATGAATTTAACATAAAACTAAATATAAAAAATATTCATAGGGATAAGTAGTAGTAATAAAAAATAAATAAATATATATATACTTTCCTAGGACAGTGCAAGACAACCACCACATACAAAGTTTCGATACATTCTCCTACAGAAACCGTGTCCCCTACACAATATACAATATTTACATATTTTTATGCCTATTTTATTATTCAGTTATTTAGGTGTTTAGTTAAGTTTAGGCCAATCATTTTTATCTGTTAGATAGTCCTCGACCCTATAGTAAGCTTTAGACATCAACGACTTTTTCAAGTAACTTTTAAGTGTTGGAAATGGTAACTTTAAAACTGAGTCAGGTAATTTATTATAGAAAAGAATGCATTGACCTACAAGTGATTTATAAACCTTACGGACACGATTTTTTTTTAAGTATTTCAGAATATTATAATGATTTATATACAATGTGTGGCCCAAAACCGGGGCGAAAAATTAAAACGTAGATTCTACTCCTCAAACTAGACAACTTTTGTTTAGCAACTTTTTAAAATCATAAAGTTTTTAGATTGTTCATTTTTCAAACAAAGTAAATAGTATAATCAATGTACTTAAAACTCCGTCTAATTGACATCGCCTGTCAGTCTAGTCACTCTACAGACATAACCAATTTCATAGTACATTGCGTGTTCGAATTAACTTTATAATGTAATAAAATTCAAACCGCAAGTTTTTTTTCAAAGTCGTCAAACAAACGTTGCGTAGTTTGAGGAGTAGAATCTACGTTTTAATTTTTCGCCCCGGTTTTGGGCCACACATTGTATAGGTACATGAAGTACTCATTTTTTTAATATAAACAGATGTAGGTAAGCCACTTAACATGTTAACTTCAATTAGTAATTAATTTATTCCAAATAAACTTATAAATACTGACAAAATACATATAAACCGCCACAGGCTACGTTGAAGAATGTATGCGTAAAGAGCATGACACAAGAACACATAAATGTTGACTTGTAAAGAAAAGCGGTTTTTAATAAATGTAACGATTTTCGATTTAATACTCTCTTATTTTTAATGATACAATAAGTAAATTAGTGCCAGTTTTAACGAAAAAATCTTTTATTGGTTACAGATTGGAACCTCGAGAAGAAGACAAACCTTCCCACGAAGTGTTCCTTAACGCATACGAGTCTGGCAAGCTGAATGAAGACTTGGAGTTTTGTAAAAATAATTATTCCTCGTGCCCCTTTGATTCAGCGTTACTATTTGAAATAATACAATATTTGCTCAAAAGGTAACGCACCGAGTAAGTTATTGCAGGATTTAAAAATCAGGAATGTTTAAACTCATGCCATAAGAAATAAAAGTGTCATAGGTTTTGGTAATTTTGTAGGAGGGTGTTTTCCAAAAAAAGTGCACACAGTTAAGGAAAATTAACAACTGTCACTTTTCCATTACGTCACGACACTTAGTCATACATTTATATACTGCCCTCACACGCGAATAAGCGGCATCTCACAGTCATTCAATAACCGAAGCAGTTTCAATCCTCACCTGTTAGTAAAATGGTTACATTTGCTACAGGAATTTGTCCGAGATGCCACTAATGGTCTTATAGACTGCTGTAAGACCATTAGTGGCATCTTTTCCATTACGTCACGATATTGCTATACTGATAGCAGTATCGTGACGTAATAGAAGTTACCGTTGTTAATTTCAGTCCTTATCAAAGAGTACTTTTTTTGTAAAACGTCCAGGAGCGACACGTATAAAGTACAGTATTAACAGTAGGTACTCGGATGTCTATCGTTTTCACACTCTATCATAAACTATATATATACATAAAACATACTCACGGAGGCGAGAGAGAGTGTGACGGCGATAGACAACCCAGTTAGTACCTGCACAATAACATAAATACAGTGAAACCGGAGTATTGATAGTTTATTACTGAATTTATAGCCCGCATGCTTTTTGTCATACATTGCGTAGCTCTCGGCTCGAAAATGTTATAACAACCCGTCAATGGATTGCTACAAGCACGCGGGCTATCGACCAATCAAAGTGAGTTTTTACTGTATTTTTATTATTGAGGCAATTTAGTTTAACAGATGAAATGTTAGTCAACGTAAAAAATGACGATGTTTCAGTACCTACATGCTGTCCAGTTTCAATTAAACCGTCTGATGTAATGTTTATTACAATAATCCATAAAAGTTAGGTTATACTCGTAATATTTAATTATTTTAATATAAGTTGAAGTTGCAAATAAATACTTGGTATCTCAAACCGTATTCCTATTAAAATACGACACGGACAGCACTGCTCATAGCATAGCAACATTTGTGCATTTTGAGTTGTCAAACTGGCTTAACTAAACAAAACTACCCTAGAAAAACGAAACTAACTTTACTTAATTGTGTAAGTGCCGACGTTGCACAGCAGTCACATGATTTGCTGAGTGCAAAGCGGTTGTTCGGGGATAGGTAGGATCGTTGTGGCAACACTGGATCCTTGATCCAGTGTTGCCAGTCCACAGTGAGTTATCGCTATATTAGACTAAATTTATAATGATTTGCCAGAGGCCATCGATTTTTCTCGTCATGCTGCGTCATGTTGTAAATGTTTTGTACTTCTTTGCTGATGCTAAGGACCAGGGACCGGAAAACCCCTTTATTTGATTAAGTCTATCGATCGGGTAACTACATCATAATTATGCTCTCCCAACGTTAGCGTATCTACGTTTGTCAAAAAAGTATCGGGAATTGATAATTTATGGTTTATGGTTACAAATCCAATTTTTATTTGTTATTTAATTTTGTTCGTTTGGCACAACTGTTTTCCACTTTGGCGCGGAGATTGAGTTTCATCTGTCATTTAGTTTAAATACACTCAAAAATATCGAACAAAGAGCTTGTCTCAAATTTTTCATCGCAAATGGAAATTCGTATTCTGACTCACTGAATATGTTGCAGAAAGCTTACCGTAAATCGACTTTATCAAAAACATGTGCTTATGGGTGGTAGAATGCGTTAAAAAGCGGTCAAGATATGATAACAGATTTGCCTCGCTGTGGGAGGCCATCAACGTCGTCAACAGAAGTTAAAATCGCTAAAGTGAAGGAAATAGTGACTTAAAATCCTCATTCAAGTTTGAGAGAGATGGCCGCTGAAAGTTTTGACACATGTCTCACGAGTAAAACCTTACCATATTAAGAGAGCAAATTCGACAAAAAGCTAGATTTGTGAAAGCAAAATTCTTGGATTTTGCACCACGTTAATGCGCCTTCGCACAAGGCCATGGTTCCGAACGAATTTTTGGCCAAAAACTCAACGAATAGCAACTCCTTATTCAACAGATATCGCTCCAGCCGATATCTTTATTTTTGCTAAATTCAAATTACCACTTCGTGGCATCCGTTTTCATTCGGTAGAAAACATAAAAGAGAATTCGCTTCGAGAACTGAACACAATTCCGGAATAAGCGTTTAAAAAATGTTTTGATGATTGCATTATTCGGTGGCGTAAATGTATCATTTCTAAAGGAGCACTTTGAAGGCGATAATATAAATTTGGAAGTATAACCAACATTTTGTGCATTATTGACCTTATCCCGATACGTTCTTGAGAAAGTAGTATATCGATATGCTTACCCTATTGATATGGAAACTGCTTCGAACTAGTTGGCTACAACCATTGAGGTTGCCAGTTCTGTAGGGGTTTCGGATTTAAGCACTTAGCGTTACCCTATCCATTCTGCCTCTCCGTTGATTTTGTTTCGCAGATTCGTGTGATTGGTTGGTATCAAGCCTAAGCCAATCAATTGCTAAGTAGTGCAAAAATATTTTGTATGGACTGCGCGTAGAGATTAAAATAGCTTTACGCCGTTCATTAAACACGGTAAGCGCTTAGTCGAATTAATTGTATTGTATGGGATAGCTTTTCATTGGGGTAAGTCGAAGATATGTTTATTGCATCATTAAGGTTTGTAAAAACCAGTTAATTATATACCCTAACGAAAACCCTTTAAACGGTTCTCGTCCCTGCTAAAGATGCCATTGCGTTGTCACATAAGTCTTTGAGAGATAAATTTACTACGCAGGTCACAAAAAGTGTAAACCAGTAAATTACTTAACTCGTTACTTTTTCAACTAGTTTTTTTACTTGTGTTTGATAAATCGTCACTAGGAACGAGTAACAGCCGAACCCTATACTCAAACTGAGAATAGATAGGCTTACTTCGGGTTAAAATTTGAGATTTCGCCATACAATATGCGTCAAAGTTTGATCCGAAGTAAGCCTATCTGTCCGCGGTTTGTACCTATATTTATATATAGGGTTCGGCCATTAATCGTCATTTAACTATCTGTGAGTGTAATCGTTAGTCCCATAATGCCCAAATTTCAAATGGTCTCAGTCTTAAATACCCTTATTAAATTGAATAATGACTTTGACCTAAAACGTCCCAGTTATCTGCAATTGTTTCATTCACCCCCTGTGTTTGCCGTTGTCAGAAAGTGACAAAGCATACTTTAACTCAAATAGGTTTATAGTGCGTTTATTAAGAATAAGAGGGTTCATTCTATGAATAAAAAAAGCTAAAACAACTATTATTCATCAATATAGTTAATATAACGTTCACTCATTCGGTCTGTATGCGCCAAATCTTTTGAAACTTCCTACACTACGAGTACGTCATGATTTTCCTGTTTTGATTACGGAAAACAAGGAAAATCTCTCAAAAACTTCTGGCAGGAAGTCTCGTCAGACACCAATTACAGCTTACCTATCTATATTGTTCGAAAAACTTTTGTCCGCTGCTGGTTCGTCTGTCCTAATTTTTTTTTTATCTGGAACCGTTTACCTTTCCTCGAATGTTATAAAACTAACCTAACCTACCCTACTGTAAGTATATCTCTTTGAAAATTTTGAAAAGATAATGGGCTCAGAGAAAAAATATTTTGGGACAAGTAAAAAAAGATTTTCGGAAAGTCGATAGGTTACTATTACAGGTTAAAAATACAAAGTAACACGTCGGAGTTCCTAATAACCCTTGAACTAACGCATCGTTTGTCTTAACTGCTTTTCAGAAGAGTCAGACAACTTTTGTGTTTTCCAAAAATACCTGCGGTTAAGTTAGGTAGTGATTGTAGTAAAACAACGCTAGAAGGCTGCAAATTTTAAACGATGCATTAGGAAAATTTACTATTAAGGATTCCATGGGGCAACCCTTTCAGATTCCTTTTGTCTCTTGTGTCAGCCTTTGTTTTGGCGTCAGTAAATAGTAATTAACCATCGATAAAGAAACGATTATAAATAAATACAGTAACAAGAAACCCTTATAGTTTTGCCAAGTCCGTCGGTCCGTCTGTCTGCAAAACAAATAACAGTACAAAACAGTAAGTTAAAAACCCGACTGCATGTTTTTATACATATGTCTATGTTTATTAAATACCCTTGTTATCACTTTTAAATCCGCCATGTTGGCTATGTTTTAATTAAAATACCAAATGTCGCGTATGTAACGACACGTTGGTCGAAATCATCCTATGCGTTCTGCCAGGGAACAAAAGACCATATATATATATATATATATATATATATATATATATATATATATATATATATATATATATATGTGTGTATATATATGTATGTATACATACATACTCGTGCAGCGCCTCTATTCAACAGAACTAAACAATATTGGTTTTTTCTAGTGATGGGTGATTTCTGACATATTGCAAAACTTTCTAGAACTGCAAAAATAAAAGCTTCTCAAAGTTACATAATTAAATGGAAGTCAATCGGACACAAGTAAATTTAGTTTAAATTTCATGAACAATTTCCATTACTTACGATACAATATGTCAAACGTATCTTCAGAAATTAAACGATTTTACTTTGGTAACTTTCAGAATAGCACCTACATGGCATTAGGTAAAAGTTTCACTTTTGATACTTACTAGCCGCCCATCACTGTTTCTGACGTGTATTGTTTTTTTACTCCGACCGCCAATTACGAGTATAAGCAATGAATGTCATTTTAGATATTTTTCATCACACTTGCTCGTAAATGGTGTTATTCCATGCCTGTATACAGAAGGACAATGGCCTAAATTGTTCCCGCGGGAATTATGGCGAGTTTGTCATCCCTAGGGAGTAATGACTTTCTTTTTAAAATTTGCAACTCTTTCGTACATAATTTCTGACTAAGGAGGTTTAATTTTCAGCCAAAAATTAAATCGGTTTCTAATTTCATCTTTAATAATTAGCTATAGACTAACTTACATTACACAAAACCTATACGCTTCATTAAACTTCATTATTTTTATACCTATTTCAAGTTTATATCAACATTTATCATTAATTTTAGTAATTATACATTTTTATCAAATTGGCTAAATCTGGCTCGAATCCAGGTCGAAACTAAACGCAGTTATTATCTGTGGTAGAGGTCACAAAAAAAATATCGTTTCCATTTACGTTCCCGTTCGTCAAAAGTTATTTCTTTATATTTTGCAGAGTTAAAGTGTTTTCTCTTTGTTTTTTTTCCTCGCAAATGTGATGAAAACCATTGTGTGTATCACAGGCAGTAAGGGGATTACTAACTCGAGTCATTAAAAGCCCTCCGCCTTCGGCGACGGGCTTCTAACACTCTCGTTAGTAATTCCCTTCATACTACCCTTGATGCACAATGTACTATTACTAACTAACTTCAGGTGACAATTTTGGAGACCAATTATTGAAATAACATTTATGTCCGCCTTCCACTGCGAGCGAAACGGAACGGAACGGACTCCGTTTGGCGTACAACGGTGTTTGTTCAAAAGGTTTGTCCGCCGTGGAAACACTACAAGTCACCGTTGTAAGCTAAACAGAGTCCGTAGGGGGCCCGCTCCGCACACAGCGGATGGCGGGCAATATGATATTTTTGCTGCAGTTAATTTGTGGGAAAAAAATCTAGTGGATTATACAGGTTGAAATTTAACTCGTGAATCGTAATCATGTTTTCCGGTAGTGCTGCTGATGACTAACACGAGGCACTAGTAGGTATCACAATTAACGAGCTCCTTAATTAATTTTCTTTAAAAATAGCAGGTTGATACCCTGTTATCATCACCTGTGGTCACCCTACTCGCTTAAATTTTCTTTTGAGAAATGTTTACAATGTTGATTGACGTTATTGACGATTAATGCCAAAACACTATCCAGCCAGTAAATTGCAAAGAGTTTGCATATGTTCTCTTCGAACTTTGTGACAACTATGTGTCGTAATGTCGGGTGTCCAAGAATTTTAAATAAATTAGGATAAAAATTAAAGCCTGAGCAAAAAAAAGAATGATTTATTTGAGTTACCAAATGGTGTAAGTGATTATTAGTCGAGTAAGGATTTGGGAAAAAATGTCACGATTCCCGACTTAGATTTCACCTGTATAGGATGTCCTGTATAAGAAGTTTTGTTAAGATCTAAGTGATCTTACTTACTGCAAGTGTTTCGACGTAATGTACAAACATATTTTTTAACAATTAATTACCGACTGCAAATAGTATCGATAGAGTTTTTTTGTTGTTGTCAATAGTGTCGGACTTGTTAAATAATTCTGGCACTGAGACCGTCCGGGACGATAGATGTAGAATATAAAACGAATAAAATAATAGCATAAAAAAATGCACGCCTATCATACCGGACCCATGTTAAGGTTTTTAGGTAGAACAAAGGTTCATTTATATACAGGTTCGATTTGAACTTCTAATAACAGGACACGCTGTAGGTATCGGTTAGTAATAATATTTAACTTTGTTTACCAACTAGTACACTTACCTAACTTAAAACGGAAGTCAATAGTCTGACTTCTAAAGAGGACCAAGCTAAACTAGAGGTTAGTTTAACACTAACTGGTTTCTAATTGTTTTACAAAAGGCATAGGTACAGAATTTAAGATTAACAAGCAAAGAACACTAAAGATTTTGTGCTTGTCAACCTTTTCGGTAAAGTTCTGTTTATAATGAGGGCATGGCATTATATTCTAGTTTGAAAAACAATAGTAAAAATTGAACTGCATTTTAATTTTGTCCTATTTTTGAAAATATGAAATAAGTAGTGTCAATAAATTATGGTAGCTAGAATATGATGACAGAATATGTTAAAGGATTTGCAATCTTAGTTGATCCTCTGACGGGCTGAGTTCACCACACTCAATAACCATCAGAATATAAAGCGGGCCATTGAAGCTGATTGAAAAAACTTGGGCTACATCTCGGTATACTAGTACACTCCGTACCCCGTTGGCTGCCGTTATTTACCACGTCGAGCTGCTTCGACGTACATTCCTGGCGCCGTATACTCCGTTCGCGCGGCTAAAGTAAAAAAATCGTACACAGCCGGTCATGGATTACAAAATCGAACAGTAACAAACTCGTCGAAGCTAAGCCACATAGGTGTACAAGGCAGAGGGATCCGTACGCGATCATTGTTACTTTTATTATTGCGATTTCTACAGCGGAACCGAGAGTGGAATTGTGGAAGTAAGTACCTATAACTTATAAGTTTGATTATGTGTTTGGCCATTTGACAGTATCTACCGGCTGCTATCATATTGTACCTAGGTACTGGTTTATTTGTACCGGTGCTCAAATACATCAGTGAGGCTAGTCTTTTTTTTTTCTAAACCTGACAAAGTATAGATTTGACATAGGCAGTTGACGCTTATCTGACAGCTTACGTCAATGCTATACATTTCGATAACAATAACGAATGTCGAATTCTGACACTAACGCTATCGTTTAAAGCTTAAGAGCGATCTTTAAATATTTTTAGACACCTAGGCCACTCCGGTGTATTTGATGGCAACTGTACTCGATCGTATTAGTCATTGACTAAGCGCATTGATTTAATAGAAATGATTTTCCATAAGTATATAATATCATCGACGAAGCTATTATCAACTTACAAAGCTCTTAAAATAAATCGATGGTTGAATAATAATTATATTTTAAGCAATTTTATATGTGACAATGCAAATGGCATTGATTTTCCATAGTGCAAATGGCATTGATTTTCTAACGAGTTTAGTTCCACAAATTCCGCACAAATAAAGCGAGAGCTGCTAAACAAAACATGTTTATCCACTATTTTATGACACGTTTTTTTCAGAATACGACCTCTATTATTTATTGCTGGTATCTTTTAGCATTTAACTAGAGCACAATGCCACAAAGACTACATTATACTGCCCTCTATGTTTACACGTACACACTTTTCCCTTCGCCACTCTTCCTGAGGTAATTTTCTTTACTCTCAAAGCTTGAGCGTGACAAGTTAGTAACAGAGAATCTTGGTAGATGGCGCTTGAACTCAATTGGTAGTTTGTTGTTATAAATTATAATATGATTTTCAGAAATCACTATCCTAAGTTCATTTATTTAGGTTCTTAAAAGGCATTAGTAATAAAGTGTAAACCCCTTTCTAACCTCACAATGCAACTGTTTTCTATGAAACAGCTATTTTAAATTAAATAAAGCAATCACGGACAACACATTGGCCAAGTGATGTCCAAAATGTTTTCTCAGTTTTCTTTATTTACGATAAAAGAGCTGTTTAGTTTCATTTTGAGGTTAGAAAGTGGTTTTTCATATAAGACAAGTAAGTCTGAACAGAGTTTAGATAAAGTATTGTAGTATTTTTTTATTAATAGACAGGGTGATTCTAAAGTTAGTATCCTAAATGCATAAAATTAAATTGTTTTCAAAATTATGTCAGTAAACCACAAAACAAGACGGTAATCTGATTTAAAATTAATGTTTCTACTGTATACAAGTAGTATGCAGTTTTTTTAATGAAGAAACCTTGTACCAGCCCCTACATTCTACAACCACAGACGCGTCTTTTATAAGACGAAATTAATTACTACTTTATTCAAATCACTTCATACGGTCAACGATGTCAGAATAATATAGGTATGTTATCGGATGTAAAGTTCGTCATTGATACAATATATACAGTCACAATATACATTATAACACAGATGCTACCATTTTTACAGGAAAATCAAAAAAGTACTAAATTATTAGTCTTAGAAACTTAAGAGATCCAATCTACTGACCATGAATACACCCCATGATAAGCTATAACGTTCACAGGTGTTCAAATTTCATTTAGTAGCCAGCTTATGTTGTCCGACAGTAAGTCCATTGTAACGCGGGTTTCGGGCGTAAACGGAACTCAAATTCCAATTTAGATAAGTGATACTCCAGTTTCCTTGATGTGGAAAGCTCCCTCCTTGGCTCTTGAACAGGCCAAAGCTTTCCCAGAGTAAGCTAGATAAGATTTTCCCATTGTTTCTTGGAAGTAAATACATGTCCACGCTGGGAACTGACTTATTTTTTAAAGAGTAAATAAAGAAATCCCCGAGGTTATCCCCTCATAAAACTGTATCAGATCGATTTACTCTTCATTTTTATATATTTTAACTACGAAGCACCATCGCCTGAATATAAGTTCTACTATATTTATTTAATACAAAGGTTAACTTTAAATACATATTAATTTGCTTGAAGGCATGGTTTATATCGTTTTAAATCATTAGCATTGTAGGTGAGAGTCACGTGTAATATGATATGTGAATGAATGAATGAATGAATGACTTTTCTTTGTTTAAAGAAATTAAAACTCCATTTAACGTAGGTACTTCAAATGCCTATGTTATTGGACTGTATAGACTGATTTAAAAAGAAAATTTAAACGAAAATTTAAAAATTTACATCCCAATAACATCGACTTATATTTGGCCAGAAGCTTATTTTCTGAGCAGGTCGATGCAAAGGTAAGTTATGATAAAATGGCCGATAACACCTTACGACAAGCTCAGAAGCGGGCGCAGCGCGGGCGCCCGTATCTTAATAGGATACAAGATCGCTCTTCCTGCGTCTGCATTTCTTGAACATATCTTATCTTATACTCATATTATAGATATATATATATATATTATATATATAATATAAAAGAAGAAAGTGACTGACATATAAACGCACAGTCCAAACCTCTGGGTCTAAAGATTCCAAATTTGTCATGTAAATTCCTTATATGAGGTCTAGAGGTGCATTAAGAAAGGATTTTCGAAAAGTCGACCTCCAACGGGAAGAAATAGGAGGGGTGGGGTATGAAGTCGCGGGCGCCCTCTAGCGATATTATAAATAAGAAAGTTTGGATGTTCGTTACTCAATCAGGCAGACATATAGGTAAGCTCCTTGAATAGGACATGGGCTACTTTTGATCCCGCAAAATTGAAAAGATCGCGTCGGAATAATGATTACCACAATCTACGCGAAAGAAGTCGTGGGCGGCAGCTAGTTATACATATACGGCAGTCATTTTCTATCATGTGAGTTAATAGTCACTCCGTGTTTTTCTTCATTATTTATGTTTAATGCAAAAAAGTCATGAATGAAATGACAGACGGTATTGTAATAAAATGAGAGACTATAAGTATTTCTACGAAAATAAACTATTAATTATTTCTGCTGCAGCCTGATTTGCATCTCGTATCTTTTCTAAACAAGACATACTAATAGTATTTACGGAAGATAACTAGCAATAAAATATTAATCGCTTGCCAATTGGATTTAACGAACCCGTTATAATAACAAATTTAATATAAAGCACAAAGCAATTTGAGACAAAAACAAAAAGACGCATTGACGAGGAAAACTTTTAATCAGATAATATAAATTAAGTGGCTCAGTGTCTTCGGTCATCCAATCAAGAAGCCATTCTAACGCTGTTCTTCAAGTTTGGGTGAAGGGGAATCGTCACCAGCGCCACAGATGGCTTTAAACGCTGGAAAACAATTGTTATTAAGGATTAATGGCAGCGCTTGGCACGAGGCGCTTGGAAATGAGTTAATACAGATTACAGACAATTCTAGCAACCAAGCGGATAAGCACTAAACTAATGCAATTATCCGTGGATATTGTAGGCCTACTTGAAATCCAGAAATCTTTTGTAGGTGCAATCGCTACACATCAATAATTAAAAACATCACGGGAAAATCTGGTAAACATTAACCTAGACCTACTAGACAACTATAAACATACATAATATACTACCAGTTACGTGAACTAGGAAGTATGATAAACCCATGTCTAAGTGAAATCAAAAGCGTCAGTTTCTATTTGAACTTTTATTTTTATACGAACTCCGTAATTGGTGGACTTCTGGTACGTTCCCATGGGAAAATGCCTAATGTGATTTGACTATGATCAACATTGCCTTAACGTCAGTCAAAACTTTTTTGGCCATTAATTCATAATAATATTAAAAAAATAGGCAAAGGCGAATCGGAATCACCGACTGAGGATTTTCAATTTATATAAATACTTTACTTAGCTTAGGGTCTATTTTGCAAGTTTTATAAATTAGGTCTACCTCGACCAGAGAAAATTTGAGTAAGTTTTCTTTTATATAAAAGTACCTGGATTACCGCTTTGCCCGGTTTATTTTGGATATGTGTTCTAACCTAACCTGACCTGACAGCAATCGTAAGTGATAACAAATTATACCTTTATAATTAGTGATGGGAATTGTTTTTCCAGCTTTATATAAAATATACGCCGCGGATTGAGCCTTGAGGTACCCCACTGGTAATTGCCATGAATCTGATATCTTTAAGGAGTAATCATAAAGATCTTTATCTTATTATGACTATCAAATAAACGCAAAAAAAAATGTCCATCTTTTAATCAGTTAATTTTGACTATGTTAACATTTTAAAGAGTCAAAGGCGCTAGAAAAATCTAATACTACTCAAAAGGTATACATTCTCTAATCCTGGAGTGTGATAATATTGCCGTAGACTCACTGCCCTTCCTGGGATCAAGAAAACCTACACTCTTCATGGCCTGGTGGGAAAACTTAGTTTCTGAACACGAGTCAGCGCAGGGGTGGCTCTCGTCCATTTTCCGCTGCTGCTATTCGCATTTCAGGCTGTCCCGCACCTCATTTTTTTTGCTTGAATCAAAAGCAAGTAGCCCAACACGGCCCTCTATCTTTGAAAAGTGTTATTTTCCGCATCCACTCATTTGCCCATAGTTTTGAAGAAACAAACCAAAAGTTCAAGTAGTTTTTAAATTAAAATGTTAAACTAAAGATAGGCCCCCAGCCTTTAACACTGCTAATTAGTAAATAAAATAAAAGCATTCAAAGCAGGTTATAGCACTCTATTACTATTACTAGTCTAGTCTAGTAGTTGGTTTTCAATATACGACGGCGCGCCCCAGTTTTGTGTACGGTGACGCAACCGAGCAATATCCATTTGATTCAATGCTTATTATAAAACAAAATAGAGTTCCAAATATAATTTTATCTGTATCTTAGACTAAGCTAGCAGCTAGCATTGCCGGCCGGGAACATTGTATTTTATTGATCCAATTATTATCCATTTATTTACTGACATTAATAATGCCAACTATTTTCCGAAAACGTTTAGATGGCCTAGCTTCTGACCATTTATTTTATCTTCTTTACTAACCTCTAGGTATCAGCTAACCGCCTTCCAACATGGCTTCCCGAGCTAAGTATTAGGCTTGCGTTCGAAAACTTCACTTAATTAAAAGAAGTTTCAACCAACCTGGTCAAGTATTGACGTGGAACGTGAAATTCGGGGAAGTTGCAACAAGTTGCGAGCGAGTCGCGTGCCAAGTGAAGCTTAATGCTAATGGAAGGAACTTGGCGGGAAATTAGAGAGGGTTAGATTTGACACTTGTATTTTCATAATATACATACAAAGTTATGAAATAAATACCTAATTAAAATAAATATCAGGGGAACATCTAACACAAATTGACCTAGCTCCAAACTAAGCTCTAGGCTTGTACTATGGGTACTAGACAATGAAAATAAATATTTATATAGAGAAATAAATACTTAAATACATAGAAACCTCGACCTCTTGCTTCGTAGGCAGGATCACTAAAAACTAGGCTATCCCGTCGTCAATTGTGAATTCACCAACCACCATACATTTAAAAGTGAACCTACAATAAGTAAATTATAGTGATAAATTTAAACAAAAAGGAATTACATAATCAGAGTGTGGTAAGCAGAGCTACAGAGTTACCAACAACTCTAAAAACTTGTACATAATTCTGTAACCACATTTTGCATAATTAGTCTAAAATGTCAGAGAACTAATAAAAAGTAACAAAACACATTGCTTTTCACGTGTTATCGGCTGCCATCAAGCGATGGTCTAACCTCCCATATAATGGTATATATTATTCTTCCTGATTTAATTGAAAGTTTTATACAGGTTCCTAAATCATAAAAAGGATTCCTAATAATTTGATAGTGTAAAATGCACTAAAATAAACACTTGAGCTGTGTCTGATTGTATTGTCCGTGTGCAAAATGCAAACGGTTCCGTCGAATAAACGTGAAATGAAGTCTGATACTTGTCAGAAATACTGTAACCTCTCTGTATAGTTTGTGGTGTTACCGATCGTGAAATAATTAAGAAAATATCAACACTGTACTATAATACTTAATGCGGCAGTTACCAGCACGTTGCAATAAGGAGTTATTGGCATGTTTCGTCGAGAGAAGTCACATTTGAGCTTTCCTCCGGGTTAGCTCATGAACGCGTTTGCTGCCTAATAGGATATATTGTTGCCATTCAAAGGTAAATAATTTAAAACTTAACTTTAATGTTTTAGAGTTGTTAAAAAGAACAGTACCTTATATATATCTAAGTATTTATTTCTTTGTTACAACGATAACTTATGATTTATTTACTTATAAACAACTATGCCAGGGATGCTTGGTGTGAGTCTTGTCCCGGAGTGGATATGCCAGTCAAGAGGCATATCCAAAGAGCATGGGATACACCTCGCCTCGAATCAATTCATGCATCTCTTGTACAAAATAGTCCGGACGATTTAGATCGCGCCCGTCTCCTCGCTGTCTCAGCAGGCGAATCAGGCCACTGGCTCCACGCTCTTCCTTCCCGTAATATAGGCACAGTCTTGGACCCAAGCTGCTTGCGAATTGCAATAAGCTTACGGCTTGGAGCCAGAATCTGTGAACCTCATACTTGTACGTGCGGGAAGGAAGTGAGTGAGCTGGGACGACATGGCCTTTCATGTTTTAGAAGTGCTGGCCGTTTGTACCGCCACGGCACAATTAATGATCTGATCCGTCGTTCGCTTGCCACTGTCTCTGTGCCTGCTGTCCTGGAACCAGCAGGCTTGCATAGAGACGATGGCAAGCGACCAGACGGAGCTACGTTGGTGCCGTGGAAACTAGGTAGGGCACTGGTGTGGGACGCGACGTGTGTTGATACATTCGCCCTTTCTCACGTCCAGACAACCCGTAATCGGGCCGGTGGTGCAGCAGCTGAACAGGCCCAAACCAACAAGCGCCGCAAATATTCATCATTATTAAATAATTACGAATTTGTGGCGCTTGCGGTGGAAACAATGGGATCTTGGTCAGCTGACATGAAAAGTTTTATTAAGGCCCTGTCATCCCGGCTCATCGACACCTCCGGAGACCCTAGAGCTGGCGCTTACCTTTCCCAAAGGATTGGGCTAGCCATCCAGAGAGGTAATGCAGCCAGTGTCTTAGGGACCATGCTGCGAGCGGACCTGCTAGAGGGGGTGTTCTTTTTATGGTGGTGTTTATGTTTAATTTTTAATATTTGAGTCATCATCATCATCATCATTTCAGCCATAGGTCGTCCACTGCTGAACATAGGCCTCTCCCAAAGATTTCCACCTCACCCGGTTGGAAGCGGCCTGCATCCAGCGGGTCCCCGCGGACTTGACCAAATCGTCCGTCCATCTCGCGGGGGGTCGCCCTACGCTGCGCTATAGGTATATATTTGAGTAGCTTAGTTTTATTTTATTTTATTTTAAATAAGTTTAGTTTTAACTTTAACTTTTAAATTTTAATGTAAAGTCCTTAATTATTAAATTAAAGCGTCTAGTAATTAAGAAATATTAATAAAGTTAAGGTATATTAACAACTAACCACCAATTTCTGCTATGACACTAGTACCTACTAAAGAAAACGATGCAGTGAATGATATATTGCACAAACGTTATAAAGATAAACGGCAGACAAATACTGTGAACAGTGAAAAAAAAACGCGAGGAACGCTTCCCCAGTACACACTTGCTGGTAAATAGGTATGTGATGTTATGAACTACCTGAAATGGTTATGAGATGCAGCGCTGTAAGGAGCTCCTTAATATTCTAAATTGGTTTTTTCAATCTTCTGCATCGGTACACAAACTTGCAAATGGCTCCGTAAAAACTTGCTGCTAGTGAAAAATATCAATGTTATCAGTTAACTTGAAAATGAATGTACCCAAAGTCGTTATGTAATTAATGGACATTTTCATATTAGGTATATACCTAGTTGTAAATCTAAAAAGCTTTAAAATAAAGAATACATAAGTTACAGTGTTATGTAACTACAAATAATACTTAAGGCCCGTTGTTTGCTCAGTAGTTAACTCAACTAATTCTAAAATTCTGAAGATCTACAATTTGACAAATTTCTTTGAAATTTAATCATTAGTTACGGTTTTGAATGATTATTTAGTTTGAATACTCATCAAACAACAGGCCCGAAGTGTTTGTTTCCCACATAACTATGAAACACTCAATTCTTAACAGCTGTTGATGTGTCCCAATGTTACTTACTGTACAAATTTAGCCCTATCCTACCTTAATTAAACTTGGTTGTATAGGGCTTATATTATGAAATGAATCTACATATTTGCAAATTCAACATTTAGTAAGGTATGGTCAGACTATCGATACATAATTTCTGTGAAATGTTTTTGGTAAGCGCCATTGGGAAGAGCATAGATTATGGTTTAAAGATCTAACTAAAAGACACGCCACTATTCACTGAGGCCTATTATTAATTTTTATTGTGTTAATTTTGAGGGACATTTCGAACCAGCAACCTTATAATATAAAATATTGTTTCAACTGACAATGGTGATATGCTTGATACAATGCTGGTGAAATTTTTTATGATGCAGAAGAACTTACATTATGCGGAGAGAGGAGTACCTAAGACATGAGCTAACTCTGTTTGTAGCTAGTGTTTAATTTATTTCGAAATAAAATGTTATTGGTTAATGATAAGATTACACATGTTTTATTTATTATTTTTGAAAATTGTTGTATCCAGTAATAGGTAATACCTAATGACTAAGGACATTATTTGATATCTCCCACGATGAAATATTTAAGCTACAGCAATAATCTTGGCACTAGAAAGAAGGGCAGTGTGCTATTCTGCGTCTCACATGTTGTAGCTGTTGAAAGATAAGTAACCTTACTGAGGCATGAGGCATGTGTACATTATCTATTGATTGTAAGTGTGCAATGTCACATAAAATTACGTGTATGTAGGTGCTGAGTTATTATCTAATGGTTTGTTGAGCTTGGAGTACTTAGCTGGACCCTGGTGCAGTCCAGATACACAGTCTCACTCAAGGTGCTTTTCCACAAGCGCGGCCAAGCGAGACAATAATTTAAATATGTAACAAACGGTGAAAAAGCAACCTTATTCAATTTTAACCTTAAACTGATGGAAAAGTTATGATAAGTAGATAAGTCTTTTGTTTCTTGAACATCCCGATATTACTCATAGGTACAGTGATTTGATTACACGATGGTGATTACTATAAAAATCTGTAATGCTGCAAAGATGAACTCTTAACAAACGTATTCCTGACTAAAACAAAAACCATAACATAACAGTAGAACGAAGTTTCATAGTTTTCACGATGCATACCGCTGCGCCATAATATTTAAAATATTATAGGATTCTAACTAAAGCTGAAACGGTATTTGTTTCTTTTGTTTAAATTGTACTAAATAAAAAACTAACTAAGTAAGAACCTAAGAATAAGAACAAGGAGTTCTTTTTTTAAATATTTGTTCCTATGACTAATGTTGCTAGTTGCTATTTGCAATAAAATTGTAAATAAAAGATAAGTAATGTTTTTTTCAGTTTCTCACTTATTACAGAAAACATATTATTCGAAATACTATAGTTAAACAAACATGAAAAGTTGACAATTCTGCAAGTAAATTATTTTTTATCTAACAACGCCCAGATTCAAAGCTATTTCACCTAAGAGCTGTAAAAATAGCTTTAATTTTAAACAAGGCATTCCCGAATACCGAATTGCGTTTATACCTTTCAAAATCGAGTTTGACAATTATAAGTTTAGATACGTATAAAATTAGAGAACGGTAATTCGAATTGGACCCAATATGTCATAAATTTTGCAGTTATTAGGGACAGGACAGGTGATTCAGTAGACTTTATAGAAAATAGGCTGGGCGATAAACACCAACTCGTCACCTGTCACCAGTTAACATCAGCTTTGTGAAATAGGGGAGGGCGTTTATCACTGTCGCAATTAAAAATGTTTGTGTTGTGAAATACTGTTTCAGAGGTAGCTCTATCACATACCAGATTATCAAAATTTCGACCAACTTGCCGTTGTTTTCATGCGCCTGAAACATGTTTTCAGTCCGTTTCAGGACACGCCATAACCTGAAAACCCGTTTTCAGGCGTTCCAAGGACCCCTCATTGGATTTTGAAGTATATTTCAGTGAATGTCAATTTTCCACTAAGAGTTAAAGAGATAAAACGATTAGAAATGATTCAGCAATACGCGAAACATTCCCGATTCGTGTGTAGTCTCAATGTGTAGAACATTCCAGCAACGAATAATCTCGGTAGCCCTCGACGGGTTTAACAAAGTACATCGATCATTCCGGAATGCATTCTGGAATGATCGGACACTGGGACTATAAAAGGCGGACTGATTGCGGCGGCGGGCCATTCTTTACTTGGAAAGCGAACAGTGCGAACAAAAGCGACCCGAGCGTTCGAAGTTATAAAATTGTTTGTAACGGCTAAAGTGAGTGCGTTAGTAAAGTCTAGCTCTTAATTATCGATGGATTCGTGCATTTCTTTCAGTATATCTACCCCGTACCTAACAGTATGAATTTTCGATAGTTTATAATCTTGAATAAATCTACTACCGATGTTCGACTACCGGTACGGTGACATATACACAAACCTTTTTGTCGGTGGTTTGGAGGTGTATAGAATTTCAAAATTCAAAATTCAAAATTCTTTATTTTCTTTAAATACATAGTACTTATAAAATAGGGGATGGAGTTTCCTAGTAAGCAATAATTTGCTTGTGTCAGGAGACTCCGCTCTTCCTAAAGTAGAACATGAGTACATTATGACTATACCTAGTGTGTAATTTACATTTAAACTAAGTTTATTTTTAAATAACAAAAAACAGGTAAAAAAAAATAATAATAGCAAATAGGTAAGTACAGGTAAACAGAAGATAGAGAAGAAATAGAAGATATATTTGATGCTTGGAAAACGTATAAATAATTATTTATGCATTTGACTGTACATAATCCTAGATATTATTTTAAGGCTTCTTCAATATAGTGATAGTCGGCTGATATTTACGGATATTTACTTATTTTAGCGAGACGTGAAATTTAGCATTTATTTACACGTATCATTTGTTTTTTTTTACTTTAAAGTTTAGACAGTTTTCAAACACGAGACTTCCTCCGTCATACAAAAAAATGACTCCCTGTTTTCGTTAAAGGGTCCCAATTTCAACAGAAATCAATATTACAAATATAGCTCCAAGATCGTAGGAAATATAACCGTTTTATTTTCATTATACTTGTATTTGAGCGACACGGCATGGTAAGAGGATTTCCAATTTTATTTACTGGCCTCCCAGGCCCCGCATAAAACCGTCGGGCGTATGACGGGAGCTGACGCGAGGAATTATTTAAAGCTTTTGACATCGATCCGCATCCGATTTTCAATATATCTAAACTAATCTATACTAATATTATAAAGAGGTAAAGTTTGCGACGTTGTAAGGGGTAATCTCTGGATCTACTGAACCGATTTTACCAATAAAAAACCACGTTATTTGTGAGTGTCAAAGTGGGCACGGGAACAGCTAGTTATAGATAAAAGTAATTAGATTTTATACCAGATAAAATAGATAGTAGCTAATAATTTTAGCAAAAATATTATTACTATACTTGGTTACTATGATCATATTATTAATCTTGTTTTATCACCTTGATAATTAAAAATAATTAAGGTCCTCAGTTTCCCAAGAAAACCACTATTACCTATCAAAGTTAAACAAGAATACTTTCAAATCACTAGATAGGTATTTGAATAATTTCATGTTGTAAATGATGTAAAGAGTTACTAGTAGGGGATCCGAATAGGGGACGACCTTCACCGGGCTGTTTATTCCAAATAAATAATTTTATATCAGATTTAATATGTTAAGTGGCGAATAGGTAGACTGAAAAATGTCAGTCCAATATATCATCATCATGTCAGCCGAAAGACGTCCACAGCTGGACATAGGCCTCCCCCAAGGCTTTCCACTCAGACCGGTCTTGTGCTTTTCGCATCCACCGCGGTCCCGCGATCTTGACGAGGTCGTCACTCCATCTTGTTGGAGGCCTACCTACAGCTCGTCTTCTGGTCCGCGGACGCCACTCCAGAACCTTCTGACCCCATCGGCCATCAGTCCTGCGAGCAATGTGCCCCGCCCACTGCCACTTCAGTTTAGCTATTCTTAGGGCTATGTCGATAACCTTAGTTCTACTGCGGATATGACCATTTCTGATTCTATCACGCAGAGAAACCCCAATATATAATTAATAAAAAAAATAAAAATCAACTTTAAAACAAAAAAATACATTTGCTCGTTTATATAATGGACAAATTACATACCAATCGAAAGTATGAAGCCTATAGAATATGTAAACGTTGTTAGGTTATTTTTGTTATCAGTTAGTACCTGATTCCGAAAGGGCTTCTGTAAACGTCTTTAACAATGTTAAGAATGTAGCAAGTTCTTTTTGGCATTCTCAGATTTAAAAAAAAATGAAATCACGAAACATGCTGCTTTGTTTACTTCTGTTGACAAATGGTGGCCTTTGACGTGTGACATTAATTTAAGCCTCTTTCGAGCATACTCTGGATGCACAGTGGCGCCCTAGTTACTATTATTGTGTTTTCTACTCTTTTTCCGTTACTCGCTCATAGGTCATATCTTGTAAGCCTATTATTGTGGAAATGAATAAATAAATAAATAAATAAATAAATTAAATAAATAAATCTTAATAAATTTAGTCATTAGCTACCCGGAAGACCGCGCGTCACTCGGGTTAAAACGAATTTTCCCGAAAATGACAACTTGATAAATCGATTTTTCACCCTCGTAAACACCTATATTGAACATTTTATCCAAATCGTTAAATCTGTTTTTCAGAACGTAATCTTGCTCAATTAAAATATTTCTCGTTTAACAGTAGGATAAACCGAATAAATTGTGTATTCATTCATTCATTTGTTTCGATTTCGCAAGAACATACTTTAGTTAGATTAGAAAACACAACATTAGTAATAAGGGCGCAACTGGACGGTCGGTGTTTTTTTATTGCAGTCTTAAAGTGTACGTAACCGTGGCCAGTATGAGAAATCAGTACCAATAATACTCCAAAAATGGCCCGTTGTTATCGAATACGAACGCTAGCGTTTGGTGATCACCTGTCACTTACAAAAATCTATGGAATTGACGTAAGTCACGTGACATATCACTCGTTACAACTGACACGCTGTGATTACGATCACTCGCACTAATCGAATAGTGATAGTTTTGATGTTTTGGCCGTCGTTACGCGGTACTATTTTGACAGGTTTAAATTCAAATTCAAATTCAAATTTAAATTCAAATGTTTTATAGCGTGTTACGTTGTAGGTACATGAGGTCTTAAAGTACTTAAGTCTAGCGTCAACGTAAACCCCGCAGGGGCACAGCAATGGTAGTAGAACATGCGCAATTTTATAATTTTGGTGTAGGGTCGTAACTATTAAACTATATGACATTTACTTAGAAACAACGTAATTTATCACATACAACAATTTAACAATTATAGAGAATAAAAATAAGGAAGGAAGGTTGAATTCAACACGAGCACTATCACGATATAAACATCGGTATCCAAGGGCAACTTGGCTAGCTTTTTCATTTTTGACAACGCAAAGCGATAGGTGATCACCATACGCTAGCGGTTGTATTCGATGGCAACTTGTCTAGCCCTGACTTGTCTTGACTTGTTAGGTTGTTTTACGGAGCGTCGACTTAGCAAAACAAAATGAAAAATGGCGTGACTGAAAGTATTAGGTATTTCACCTCACACGTAGTTTTTTCGGTAAGTACTAGGTACATACTTTGTTATAATATCATTAGTGTACCTACCTACTCGTGATTACGTATAAGGTATAAAACACAACTCTTGTCACGCATTTTGGGAAGGCTAGGAAAATTAAGGCAAATGTCAGTTTTCACGTGTTTATTTTAGGTAGATACCTCAACAAAAACGGATTATGATATTTAAGAGTTATTTTGCAAGGAAAAAAGCCTTGACCGACTGTTTTGAATGGGTTTTCATGGCAGCCTTGAATTGAAAAAACATTTGATTCAATATTCCTGTCTTCACAAGATTGTGTTTCCAGCACAAATACAAGTCACGTTCTGTTTATTGTACATCTTAAAAAGCCCTTTGTTAATAGAATTCACCCTCTTTCTTCCAAAAATTCAATGTATTATAAATCAAATTTTATTACAAAAGTCGACTATTGCCAACGCAAAAAAATGCTGCGAAATGGGTTCAAGGGTTTTTATTTCTGTCATAAATCATACTAATTGTTTTGGTAAGCGGTAGCAGCGAAGGGGTTAGAATTTGTGTAATAAGCCTCACATAAAAGTTAATGTCACCGAGGTGTTTAAATTTTTATGAATTTATTATCAACTTCCTTTTAACTTTTAACGCATATGAAATTAGCGATAAACATATTACCATTAGTGAATATTGTAGGTGAAGAATGTTCTTTGGAATTTTCTTTAGAATTTAGTATTTTTTGATTACCTTTTAAAAGTTATATTTAGGGAAAAGGTACCAACATGAAACCACATGATTTTGACAAGGACTTAGAGAAAAATAAATATAAAAAGCTCGAAGAACACTCGAGAAGAAAATGAACAGCGATAATTGTTTCAAAACATACAGTATTATTTTTTGTAATTCTTATCTTGAATGAAAATTCATCTCAAAAACCACGTGAATAAAAAAACTAAATGTTGTTACTGACGGGGACAGGCTACTAAAATCAAAATAAAATTACACCGATCACATTAAATTGACTTGATTTTGGATATTCTAATTGGAAACTGGATTGCAAACATGATTTCTTCTAGTTATTTAGTAATACAAACATTCCCACACCAACAAATATTAACAAAACAGAAATCTCTGGAAAATATGTAAAAGTTTACGATAACTTCTCGTTAAAAACCGAATAAGTAACAAGCAAAATCGTTCTCTGAAATTTTGAATGGTCTATTTCAACAAACTTTCGAAGTGAAGCTAATGAAAGTCTTCTACAATAAAGATTTTTATTTAATTGTGTATTTTACATTAATATAAAGTAAAATGTACCTATAGTATAAATAAATATGAATGGAGAATGTCGTACAAATTGACCTAAGTCCCAAACTAAGCTTTAGACTTTCAGTATGGGTACAACGATAAACACACAGACAACTAAACATATAAAGAATATGCATAGTTTGTCCGAATTTTTGTATATTCTAAAGCTACACTCAGGAGCAAAAATACCGGGTCAGAGTGCGTTATTTATAACGTTATAAATATAATTATTACAACGCATTTAGTAAAAACAGAATTAAACATCAATCGGCCAATCGCCATCCACTACCTGCTTAGGTAGTGACCTGGTTATAAGCCTGACTAGTGGAGTGCTGACCATCGCCTTCTTCAGCCGGGTACCTACTACCGAGCTGTAACCGTAACTTTTGCACGTAATATCGCGGCGGCTCGTGAGCCTGTTCTCCACTAGAAGCACGTTACTGTAACTGCTACAGGTACGAGTACAGCTCGCTAGCAAGTACCGGGTTTTAGGCAGCATGGACTGCTCGACATTTATCAAGTCGAAAGTTTACACCTAAGTCTACGTTTTCCTAAATGTGGTCCCGGATCCATTACCTTATCTGCTTTATCGACCTATTCAGATTCAAATTGAATAACTTTACTGCAGGCAAAGAGGCTCATGTATCTTAAATGTAATAAATAACTACCGTGTAGACAAATATATATCATGTTCCCGATGTGCCAGATGTGACGACTGACGACATAAAACGCTGCTACCGTAACTCAATATCCTTCATTCAAAACTTAGGAATGCACACCCTCAAATAATGTTTTGTATGCTCAGACGGGACAACTCACTCGTCGGTTGATAATTCGTCCGTTAAATTGCTCAAGAGAAACACATGGAAGGACACTCGACGGATTCCAGTAAAATCCGCGGTAAGCGCCAAAAGAACATAAACGAAATAAAGTGCCCCGTTTGCGTAGCCCGCGATCACGCTGACTCGATTACCGTATAATCTTGTTTCACTGAAAACTAACTTCGTTAACATTTTATGTCACTTAACTAGAGTAATGCCCGGGTTTCGCTCGCTTCGTAGCCATTGAGCTACTTGAAACTTGTAGACCACTATGAAAAAATAGCAATGTTGAATATCGCTCTACGTTAAAATGATTTCTCTAACATACGAATGGAAAACTAATTTATTTTAGCTACCAGTGCAGACGAAAAGTCTCTCAAAAGATTTGAAGTTTATGAAAGCTTCAGAACATATAAGTAAAAAGTTGTTCGCTTTGTTACTCTCATAGGTTGAATAACCCCCTAAACTTTAAGTTAAAACTGTAAAGGGTTCAGTTTACCCCAAACCATAAATAGTATAATGTTGCCCCATATTACCTAACAATATTAATAAAACATCCTCTATCAGCAAAAGAGTTGACCTTTAAAGCGACCTTTTGCAACAGCGCAGTGAACATTATTGACACCTAAATAGCTTACCCGCTGACATTTACCTAGAATCCGTAATCAAGTATCTGACTTTAGATATTTAAAATTCAGTACTAGTCTAGTAGAGCATATGGGATGATCTCGATGAATTGAAAAAAATCAAACACATAAAAACAATGTTAATAACTGTATCACCTTCGTATTATACACCAGGCCCTGGACGTACCCGAACGATTTTAACAACGTATTCCAAAGTTAATTTGGAGGTAAAAATGTCGTATGAAGTATGCTCGATTCGATCTACTTTCCAAGATATATCCTTTTTTGTGAATAAAAACGACGCTTGAATTAAATATTCGCTAGAATTATCGATACAATGTGCTTGCAATCAATCTAGATAAAAAAATGGTAAATGTCTATCCCTTTAGGAGCTAAAAAACATTTTTATGTCTAGTAAATAAATACCGAACATTAAATCAAAGCGACGCGAGACGTCATAATTTCTGCGGAACGCTCGAGGTGGGTAGGTGCTTGCGCCTAATTTCGAAACACACCTGAGCCGAGATGAACGGAGTGTTATTCTATAACGTTACTAAAGCGTGTTTGTCGATAAGCTTTATGATAAAAGATAAAAGTGTAAGCCGCAAGGGCACTTTTACACGTGAAATATCTACCAGCGCTTCCCAAGATACCAGTGCTGGGAAGAAACGCCGCAAGAAAGTCAAATGTCAGTCGTTATTTAAATATTTCTTATGATTATTATACAATTATAATACTTAACCAAGCATTGTACAAAACAATGATTTTAATATAAAAAATATCATGCGTAGTTGAGCAGAAAAACGTGTCAACACTCGGAATTTTCACAGGAGCTAATAAAAGAAGGGGATCCGGTTTACCATTGAATTGCCGACAGACTTTTAATCGAATATTATTTTAAAGACAACGTTTCAAGTATTTTCATTTCATCGACAAGTCATTGCGTCGTGGACTCGATACTAGGTAATTTGAACCGAGGTCTTTTAATTATTAGTTGACATATTTCAATAAAATTCATGTCATGACTAATCATTTCGGGTCTTTTTAATTTGTTTTTTTACTTGTAATAATATTTATTCCGTATGAAATTATTTGAATTGGTAATATTTTGCTATCAAAACTAAACGCAATCACTTACTCTGCGAGATTATAGCTATGTTCCTAATTTTGTTATAATATTATGATAATAATAATAAAAGTTATTGTAATAACAGTAATGTGTCATGTTTTTGTGTTCTTGGAGGTCGCAGTTCTAACCTAACCTAACCCACTTCTGTCAACAGTTCGTT
Source organism: Acleris sparsana (assembly GCA_923062465.1). Lineage (NCBI taxonomy): Eukaryota > Metazoa > Arthropoda > Insecta > Lepidoptera > Tortricidae > Acleris > Acleris sparsana. Next base: position 4,378,687 of record OV281292.1, read on the forward strand.
TTCTTGGGGGTCGCAGTCCTAACTTAACCTAACCTACTTTCATACACCAATAAATCTTAGTTTTATTATACTTATATGTATGTCACACTACATAATTTGGAAAATGTATAAATGTGCAATTGGACATATAAAATTGTATTAAAGTAATACGTCGAAGAAATGTATTGCAATGTTTTGCAGTTGTACCAATTAAGATAATTTGAAACAAATCTGCGATTAAGTAGTATCGATGAAATAATATTCGATGAAAAGGTTGTCGACAAAACAAGGGTACACCAGGGGATCCCCTTAAAATATCGACAAAAATGTCATTGAATGAGTCATTTCACCTAATTCCATTTCGTCGAAAGCAAATTTCTGTTGAAACCTTATAGTTTTCAGGTTATCTTACCCATTCGTTACGTAGACTAGGTTAGGTTTGACTGGAGACCACAAAAAAATAAAGCACCTGCAGGTTCGGCGAAGTGAAACGTTGTATGAAATGAGTTTCGATATTTCAAGGGTTTACCAATATTTTTTTATAATTTTATAATAATAAAAAAAATACTATCCTATGACGGTGCAAGACAACCGGTTCATCGAATGTCATTTCAGTGATAACGTTTCAACGAACAGTTAGTTCTCGTATTGTAATTTGGTGTAATGTTTTTTAATCGACAATCCATTTATTTTCTTATTTATTTTTACAAAAACTGTTCAAGGAGTATTATTTGGTCGATGATTTGTTTCGTACATTTTTTAAATGGAGGAATTACAAAACATCGATATTCATTTATTCGACGTTTTATTACAAAAACTGCTACCAGAAAAGTAGGTTAGGTTAGAACTGCGACCCTTACAAAATTGAACTGCTACCAGGAACGTAGGTTAGGTTAGGTTAGAACTGCGACCCTTACAAAACCTAAGTGCTACCGGGAAAGTAGGTTAGGTTAGGTTGGAACTGTGACCTTTGCAGAATCAAACTTGTGATAATTGTGTTTGAGACATCTTTTATATTGAAATGAGATAACGTGAAGTAATTTTTATGTTTTTAAAACACATTGAAACAATTAATTAGGATACATACTTCTGTTAAATATTACATATATATGTATATAATGAATAATCCGCCAATAGTAAATACATGATTTGAAACTACTTTTATTGACATTTCGACGAACGGAATTGTCGATGAAATGAAAACACGTGAAAAATTAGCTTTGAAATAAAATTCGATAAAGTGAGTGTCGGCGATTCAAGGGTAAACCAAGTCAATCACAACATGAAAAGTTTCGATACGTAGGTACTCCTACAGAAACCGTGACCCTAGATCAGATACAATGTTTACCTACATATTTTATAAGTTAGGTGTTGGTTTAGGCAAAGGATTTTAATCTGTTACATAGTCCTCGACACTACAGTATGCTTTAAGTTATTCTATTTATATGTATGATGTATTTGGACCCTTAAATGCAGGTTTACTATTTTTATATATTTTTATATTCGTCAAACTGAGCATTCGTGTTATATTTTATTTGCAATTGCACAACATTTTGCGTCAAAAAGGAACTAATTGGAAGCAAAACACCGATTGTTATTTTACTGCAAGCATGTTTAAAGATGTTTGCGGTGAATGGTGCCAAACTGCCTCAATGCCAACCATGTCTCTTCTCAATACATACCTGACAAGATTGGAGATCTAAATAGAGAATATATTTATCAATCTTACCCCTTGACACTTGGTTGGGGCAAGCTTGAAAGAATCGCTTAATCCTTAACTACGGAAGATAAACAAAATTATACGTTGTAGGGAAATATTTACCAAATCATATGAAAATAAAGTATCTTGCCCATAGGGGCAGCCCCGGGATCTGTAACTTCAAATACTTAGTTGAAGTTACAGAGCACGGGGTAAGATGAGAAAATTTGATTCGATCCTTAAATTATATAGGTATAGTAAGACATTTTTTAAAGGTCGGCTCCCAAGTAAATAGTCGACATTTAAAAAAATCTTACTATAAATTACAATGCTTAGGTACCTACCGACTTGCTAAGTAAGGGGCAGACCCAAGAAAATTGGGGATTGGGCGCTGCAGTTGTCAGGTACATAAGATAAGGTAAGATAAGATTTTTATTTGTAAAAAGAATACTTAAAATAAGGTACAAAGGATAATTTCAAAAGTACATAAGTTTAAATTATATCACTAAGATTGTTTAGTATTCTCTTAATATTAATAACAGGACTAATGAATAGCTCCACTAAATTACGTATCAATAAGTCTTACATAAGGAAGATTCTCAAATTATTTCTATCATTATAGAAATTACATAAAATATGTAAAATATGTATCATCTTGCCCCATACTATGTAGCCTATAGTTACGAAAAAAGTGTGTGACCCAGAATAAAGTCAAAGTCAAAGTCAAAGTTCTTTATTCTTCAATTTAGGCATAATATAATGCACCTATGAGTGTCAAAAAGCATTACCACCGGTTCGAAAAATAAAACCTTTGCCCCGAGAAGAACCGGCGTAAGAAACTATAGAAGTCGTAAGAAAGAAAAAATAATCTTAAGTAAGTGTAAAGTCCATATAATTTAAAAAAAATATTTAATTGATTTGGGTTCGACACCACGTCCTATAACCAGAAATAATCGACCTTCACCTACAAAGACAAAAGACATTTGAAGTTAACAATTTCCTTTTGATCTTTGATCCGCCCATATAATTTTTTAAAAATATTTAATTGATTTGGGTTCGACACCACGTCCTATAACCAGAAATAATCGACCTTCACCTACAAAGACAATAGTAGTTTACGTGACGGTTGCGTAATGACAGGCATTACAACATGAGTGTGGTTTATGAAACGAGCCGCAAGGCGAGTTTCATAATAGATGACACGAGTGTTGTAATGCCAATTACGCAGAGTCGCGTACAATACTTTATCTACACACATATTATAAGTACTCTAAGATGGGTTCAGAAGCCGAAAGGCAAATGACCTGCATTGCTACCAGCGCTACCTGTAACATATCTAAATACCTACCAATTTCACCAAACGATGTTAAATTTAATCAATGTTAATCAATTGTTGTCTACTTGGATAAGCAGAATTTTCATAAGTGGCACAATAAACTCAACAAAGAAATGAACTAAATGAAATCAAATTACGACTTACGATACGACGAATTGACAACAAAAATGGCGGCAAAATAAACCTGTCATGTGTCACGAATATGAATGGTTTTTTTTTAAATCATATGATAGACATACCTACTAATAAAGTCCCTATTCTCATGTCGTTCGAAATTCAAATATCCTACGATATTGTACTAAAAAATATAACGAGTTGACGTTCCAATTGATCCTAGAATTGGACCTATTTAAATTGTGTTAATTTTGGAACATGTTCCAAATTTGAAACTCATAACCTTACCAAAATCTATACTGTTATAACCATTACAGTACAAATTTTACCTACTACCACAGACAAGAAACTTTTCATAGTAAAATTAGTTGCAATAATGCTGGTCATTTCCTACGGGTTTTGAACGCATAAAAGAGGACTTACGATATGTGCGTAGATAAAAGACATTTGAAGTTAACAATTTTCCTTTTGATCTTTGATCCGTGTCGATCAAAAGCCATTATTATGTCGTAACACTTGACGTAAATAACGCTGCTTAAAATAGGCCCTTCGCCCCGGTACTTAAAGATTTCAAGGTAAGATATTACGTAATAAAGACGTACAAGTTGCCACTGAATTATTAACAAAGGGGGCATACAGTAATACACAACGGTTTCACTAACATAACAGTATAATTTGGGACGAGCCATACACGCAAATCGTCCGTCGTATCGTAAACGTTGTTCATAGTCGAAAAATTTGAATATACGTACTTAAATAAATACCCTTTAATTGACCTAGCGACTATTTTTTGTTGTTTTAGTACGGTACCCAAATTGTGCGAGCCTGAGTCGCTCTTGTTTTTTGGAAATAAATGTGCTAGTGATTATTTAATTAAAATCAAACAATACATAATTGGGTATGTTTCAATGCGCTATGATTCCACCTGCGCTGCGGTCTGCCGCTTAATAACTAGTCCATCCAGTAAACCACTGCACGTTGCTGTCCGATGAGATAAGCATGATACGAGTAACATTAGCAACGTGTTCTGTGTTTCGACATTCTACTTTTTCATGCCTAAAAAACGTCTTTATTACGAAAACGTAAACCTATTTAAAATCATAATTTTCAATAAAACTGAAGTCTTAGAAGCTTAAGATTTGGAAAAAAAGTCTTATTTGCAAGGCGACGCAACGTGGACACTGGTAATTCAATGGCGACGTGTTAAATTTACAAAAAGAATAGAATTAAACGACCACAATAGACCAGAAAATCGGTAAACATACATTTAAAAAAACATACCTGTTTACCCATTGTTTATTAGATAGTTTGAAATTATTCCCAAAGAACCCCTGATCCAACAAAATATTGCATTAATTACACACATTTTTTTAAACACTCCAGATGCCCATATTTGAAAATTTTACTCATTTTTATATCACAGCCTACTTTTGACACCTGAAAACAAAGATATGAGTAAGAGAGTAAGAGGCGTTTTTTAAAGTTAAAGTTCTTATAGAATACGAACCGCGTAGAGCTTTTCACTTTCTACTGTTAATATTCGTGTAAGTTAGGTAAGCGTATTTGTTCCTTAGTTTCTGAAAATGTTTAAGCATATCTCTATGTTGTAACTCTATCTCTATATAATCAACCAATATAATCATAGAATATTCTTAGAATCATAATAATCATTTGTTGCAATTCAATTCACTATAGTACTCGCATAGGTACATCTATCTTATCCCGTGTGGTTGCCGGGTTAGAATAGTGCTACTCCATATCTTTCCCGTGGATGTCGTAAGAGGCGACTAATTAAATAAATGCTTGTAGTACTGTTAGGCGATGGGCTTGCAACCTGCCACTAATACGCTGGTAAACATCTTAGCCTAATTTTGCTAAATATGGTTAGAGAATTATCAATAAATTTTAAGTGTTGTTGGTAATTCGGCAGCTCTGCCGACCCCACTCTTAGAATGAAGGCGTAGAAGGTACCTATGTAGGTACATCTAAGAGTCCGTCTGGTCTAAAATATAACATCAAATTAAAAGATAGAAAATTAATCAATTACAATTAGAAATGTTGCGTGAATCTAATAAAATAACAAAAAATAAAATTGAATTTTATATCGAAAATATAAAGAAGGCCACTATTATAATTAAATAAATTCGAAATGAAATCCGTAATATTTCAGTAGGTAAAATAATAAATAAAATATAAGCCTGTAATAGGGGTTTGATTTGAACATATCAAGTTGGGGGGACATCAATTAATTAAAGAAGTGCCTGTATTTCCATACAAACATAAATGGAATAGTTAAAACGATTCCTAAACTGTGGTAAGATTAACAATAACAAGTTAAATGTTTAATTACACCCGTTATAATTACAAGTGTAGCTTCTGGCTGATGGGGGGAGGAGTGTGGTCAGTGAAGCGGGGGATTGCCTCCATGTCACGAGCTATCTTGTGCCGCAATTTGCGTTGCATGTATTTCCCTGATAGTGAAAACGCCGTTTAATGAGTAATTAATTACACCTTTAATTTTAATAGGCTTTTAAGCTAATAGGACATTCGTTTTTTTAATCATTACTATGATTCACTTCTTGCATCTTTTTGAACAAGAGTCACTACTAAAAATAAATTTAAAGTTGACAAGCAATCTCACATTCAATTTGTTTATTATAATTATAATTCATGGAAGTGTGTGAAACCTTTAGAATCTAATGAGTACCTACGCTTTCTAGATGCTTTCTCGATGATAATCATAACTGCTATGATTATCTTTGAGAAAGTGTTCAGTTCTCACGTTACAAATGTATTTTTTAAAAACAATATGGCGATTCAAAAACGTTACGTATGGTTGTGAATATATAAATGTATACAGGCTATAAAAATGGGATGGGAGGGAGAGGGAAGGAAGTGACATATAAGTAGCGTATAACTTGTACTAACCGTTTACACCTGTTCTTTAGCACGCCACAGACATTTGGCTTTTCTCCTTCTGCGGCTATTCTCGGTTTTATCTCCATTTAGTAGAAGGGTGCTACGTTTTCTGTCTCACTCTGGGACTAATTTGCTACTGGGACTAATAAGCTTTGATTCTTTGAACTGCTTTGGTAACTTTGTTAAAAAAAATGACTGACTGCTGAGTTTCTTGCGGCGATTCTTCTCAGCAGTGGTCTCCTCTTGGGAAGCGCTGGTAGTGACGTGTAAAAGTGCCCGAGCGGCCTACTTACTGAATAAATTTCTTTTTTATCTTTTTTATCCGGGGGACCAAAACACTTTCACACAAACGTACAGTTAAATGCTTCAGTCTACACGCATAACAGCCGCATTTTAAGTCGGAGTTTGAAAAACAAAAATGCTAGCCATTTTTTGACCTATCAACGCAATATGAATCTACCCTACGAATGGGGGCAAAACGTGCACGAGAACAAGTCTAACGAAAAGCAAGCTTTAATAACCAACTGCTGTTTGGATAATGTCGTCAAAGTAATGTTACTTATCATGTATTTATTTTTTATTACGCCTATTTCACATTATCGCTCTAGTGGTACTAAGACGAATCTAACCTCGTATAATTTATTAAAATCCGTTTAGACGTTCAGTACTTACGAGCGGACATTGAGTTGGACATATACACAAGTCAAAACCAATAACCCTCCTTTAATGTGAACTAGCCAAATGAATTTTTATATTTATTTGCACGTTAATAGCTGTTATTTCTAATTTCACAGCGACAAAATACTACAAAGGCTCAAAGCAGGATGTCCGTTCCAACAACGTGTTCATTGTCCCCTCCAGCGGTACGACTGTGCCCACTCGTATACCAGGGGCGCAGCACTTGTTCACATTAAAATAAACGGGGGACTACAGTAAACTAAACATTAGCTATAGTCATATGATGTAATGTGACACTTCAACTTTCTAGGTTCACGGGAAAATGCCTTAATTATTGATAATTTAAACAGTGTTCTATGTAATTACCACTATGTATGTGTGAAATGTACCTACATAAAAGTTTGTACCATCTCAATACGTGGACGAAACTTTAACCTACAGAGACTCTATATTACTTACTCGGTAAAAACACATTGATTTTGACACGTTATCGTATTGTCAACGTTACGATCGTTCTTATTTACTAGCCAATAGTAGCATATTATTGAATTAAGAGAAATTGAGCGCTCGAAAGCAGAAAATTAATCACATGCAAAAGACCATCGCAGCCTGCCTCAGCAAGCGTGACGAGCAGATTAAAAACGCATAGCTCGACAGTGAAGTGATTAACATGCAGTTGATTTTTCCACTAGGCAATAATGGCACACAAACCATTTTTCACTTTTCACACATGATGTGGGGCACCATGCCGTCATCCTTCACCAGTTAGATACATAAAAATTCTGGGCAAGGTCGCTCCATCATCGTCGACTTTGCCCGGGTGTTTTGGTTTCGACTAGGGTCCAGGGTGAGCAAGCAAGCAAGAACAACAAAATGTGGCCAGGCCGATAACTACAATCGTGTTTACACTGGTATTTGTTTTTAATTATGTAGGTACAATAACGAGGTTAGGTATATTGTTTAGTTACCATAGAACTCTGTCATAATAGTAGTTTATGTGACTGTACATAATAACATCACACAAGTATGCCGCGTATTGTGTCCGGCATCGCGGCGTTGTTCAGGGCCACTAACAGTAATTATTTTATGACGTTAGTTGCTTTGTCACGGATCTGATTCGATATGAGATCTCTATCATCTTGATCGCTTATTTTATGGTTAAAATTCAACAAATCGTCAATTTTACATAACAAAACAAATTTTAATCGGTAATGGCGGTAATGAAAAGATTGAAAAGCTTTCTGGCAGCTGTCATAGTTTTTTTTAATTGTGAGACAAACTAGAGTCGGCTCCAATTATAATATCGTTAGATATGTTACTTACGTGCGACATTTACCAAAAAGCAAATTGGCAATTCATTCTGATCTAAACGAAATCTCGACTGATATTAGAGAGGTCAAATCAAATTTATTTGTTTTTCAGAGATGTTCGAAATTTGAATGGAATAATATCGAAATCGATGTTATTATGATGTAGTAATAACATTTTTATAGATAAGACATTTGTTCTTACATAACAGTCTATTTTTATAGTTGTCATAAATGGTTCTTGAACGCATCATTATATTTGGATGGATAAATACTTTAATATAAAATCACGAGAATTAAACTAAAGTATGACTATATTTTTCTGTGTCACAATTAAAAAGTAACGGAATAAATTAGAAATATAAAGATCTAGGTTTCAAATAAAATAAATTAAAACTTAAGTTCATATTTGTCTGTACAACATAGTAATGCAACCCTTTCCGGACCCGGACATAACAGACATATTTTGGATGCACACATGAATGACACACAAAATTATAACCGTGCATGTAATAAGTAATGAAACATGAACAATTTCACAAAATTATTTACGTGATTTGTGACACGATACACAATGAATGGATTATTATATAAAAGACAGAAAGAAAAGTTGCATTTTAATTAAATTCTTAGAAACAAATAAAATTCTGTAAAAAGCTGTATTTAAACCAACCCTAGTCGAGCGACGGCATAATGCTCACTCAGCCTTTGTCATATTGTAGCCTTGTCTTTGTGCAAGAACAATACTTTATCTCGCTGAGATTATAGGCACTTGCGTTAACGAGCGTACTGGACGTAAAACCTTTTGTCTTAGGATTGGCCGCTGGTTTCATTGCGCTTGAAATTGGTTTGGTTTTGTAAAATTTTCAAGTTATCAAAAAATCGATGAGGGAAAATTTATCGTTGAGAATACAGCGTTCGTAAAAAATAAATCACTTGGAAATATTTCGAATTGATACTTGTGTGAACGCGAGAAGATCCTAAATAAGTTAACTTCTTAGTAAATAAATATCATGCAGCAAAATAGCTATTTCTGTCGGCATGTTTATGCTCTGAATTCTTTTAAACTATGCAATAATTATGCAGTTTACGCCATCATATTGAAAGTTTGTTACGAAAGTTAATATTGGTATTGGTATGTGAAACCTGGGCTGGCATAATTGAAAAACTTTTATGAATTGAAAATAACACAAGTTCGCTTCTCAAATAAAAACAGACGAATTGAAATTTTTGTATCGGTTTGGGTCAGTTGGTCTATATCACACGGAAGAGCGCCAAGAGTCAGACGGACATAAAACACCGTCTCTTTTTGGCTAAATGGTTTAAAAAGCATACAATTATCAAATACTGATAAAAGCAAAAACGAGCTTATACTAAATTGTACTTAAATATTAAAAAAAGCTCAAATGTAAAAGTGGCTTCATCTTTTACCTCCTCCCTCCAAAAATAAAATACATTATGAAGACCGTTGCAAAGTTCAAAATTGGACATGTGTTGATTAATTTAACTCGAACAAGTTATAACTTGTTCTTGTACTCGTAATAAATTTGATGTCGACTACATAAATGAGTAAATATTGTTTTGTTGTTTGAGGCAAGGCTGAACTAACATAGAACGAATAACTAATGTGTCGACAAACTTACTCTTCCTAGGTTTGAATCTAGCTAGGATTGCGGACACGTACCAAAAAGGTCAGCCTCTTTTCTGGGTTAGGTTTCCACACATTGAAGTTATAAGTAAGTTAGGTTTGTATAAAAAGCATCACACATCATCTTTCATTTAAAAATATAGACAAGGTTGTAATTTTAGCGCTGGATTTCAGCCTATGATATTATTTAACGTTTGATTGGGTTTCTGATATTATTTAATGGCATAAAGGATTCAAAATGGAGTGAATCGACTAGCGCTGCGGACAAGACCATCATTGCGGAGAAGAAGCACCGCAAGGGACCCCAGTCTCTTACGTGTCTCAAGCTTTGTTATCCAGTGACGCACGCTACGCACGCTACGCACGTCTTATGTTTTTTTTTTATAGCATAGAGAAGGTAAACGAGCACACAGGCCACCTGATGGTATGTGTAAACTGTTACCCATAGACATTCGCATTCACAAGACTGCAAACCTAAGACTGCAAATGCGTTGCCAACACTGAGGACTAAGATGGAATGCCTCTATTCTAGTCATTACACCGGCAGTTTTATCTCCAAACCGGAACACAACAATGTGAACACTGCTGTTTGGCGGTAGGTTAATGGATAGAAGGTGGTAGCGATCCGGACGTATCCTGCACAAGGTCCTGCCACCCGCAAAATGTGTATTGGATACCTATTAATTAGCTTCATATTAAAAAGTAACAAAGTAGGTATGTACAGTCAAGAAATTTTAATCCTATACCACTTTGGACTATGTACAAGTGACACTGTAAATGAAATCATAAGAAGTGTCTTACGTTTTGATTGATTACGACACTTTGACATAGTCCAAAGTGGTATAGGAATTAAATTCCTTGACTGTACCTATAGAGTCGGTACTCCTACAACGGCTCTCATTTAAAATGACGTCAGTGACACACGGCTAGAAAAACTTATCCACGTGGCTTTCGTGCGTAGGGTATCGTGCTCAATGTAGGTTGGAGTTGAATTTTGGGCTTAAATCTCCTTTTACCACCCAGTCCTATTAATAGTTTGATTATTCAACTGTTCGTACAAACAAATTATAATATAGTTATACTGGCTAGGAATTGACTGACCCTATTTTTAGATACTGTGGGGAGTGTTTTGAGTGTCTCTAAATTAAACTTTATACACGTTGATGCATTTATTTAAAATATCATTTATAAAACCATTTCTATTCAAATCTCAAGAGGTTCTCTCTATTTCTGTGCTTGATAGCTATCTTTTACTTTCGGGAGTGTTCCTATTTTAGATTGAGAGTCTCTTTTCCCCCGTTTATTGAAAATAAATCACCTTTAGAATAAAATCATCCTTTACGACAGGATAACGACGATTGCATCCAACAACGTTCCATAACTTCAAAACACTGAAAAGATGGAATTAAATGTTCCTTCAGTATACCAAACCACATAATTATTAAGGAAATATTCCTTCGCACAACCCAATGATCATAAGCATGATAGATATAACACTACCTACGTTGTTTCCCGAGTACCTATACACAATGTACCCGTGACCGGGGCCCAGCAAACGCGTGCCATAAACCCCCTTCTAAAACACAAAATCGCGGCCAATGAAGTGTCTTTTTCCTCAGCTCGCATGACGTAGCTCAGCCATCTGTGATGTATGATGCCACCATAGACTTATAGTCATCTATTGATAAGCAGCTTGCCGCTACATGAAAGATTAAAACCATTTGAGACACAAATGAACACATCAGTGGCTCCTAGAAATCTTCAGTTCCCTCATTCATCATAACTAATTCAGCTTAACTTTTCAACTTTTCTATAGCCTAGCCTAACTTCCTGACGGCCGAGGACTATCAATCCAAAACCTAATTCATCAAGCCCCCTAGTAATCACCACAGCTATAAGTGATCAATGGCATCGAACCGTCGCTACCCGAGTTCGCTATGAACTCATAATGGGTTCAGCTAAGCCATAATAATAGTTAACTAACCCCGAGCGAAACGTTTGCCGTAGCGAATGGAGAAAGGCAATTCACCTTTCCCCTCATTTCTATGAAATCCTTTGGGTTCTTATATGCTAGCACCGATTTCTCACATTCATAATACAACGCGGTCATGTCATTCACATCCTTATACACATTCCTTAAATATCAAAATGCTTTCTCTTGTATAATTCCAATATCTCAACAACATCATAATTATATTATAACAAATCAATCATAGTTTTAATACAGACATAATTAGGAAACTCTCTGTTCGAAAATTAGTATTTATCATATTTGTTATAAAGTTTGACGTAAATGGCCGTTAACGACAACCAACAACAACGACAAGGTAAAGGTCTAGATGGGTTCGATAACACTATATACAAAACTCTAATGATGTAAATAATCAGTAAGTGGGCTGTTTTCTCTGAACTGAGCGGTTTGTATCAGTAAATCAAACTAGTTCTCGTGACAGTTATTTGCCTCGGAAATCGTTGCGTTTCAACTAACTGAAAATAATTATGCAACTCGCGAGAGCTACTGAATTTAGCATTACGAGATAAAAGTTGATATTGTCATTATGATAATTGTAATGAATCTATAAGATCATCTGTACGAGATCTCTAAAAGTGGTAAGTACGCTTTTTTACATCCATTGTATGTTTCGGCCCATTTTATTTAAATACCACTTAGTTTAGTGTTCTTTCATTTATTTTTTTATTTTTTTATGGCATATAGAATGCAGACGAGCACACAGGCCATCTGATGGTAAGTGGAAACTGTGACCCATAGACATTCGCATTCACAGGACTGCAAGCCTATGACTGCAAATGTGTTGCCAACCCTCAGGACTAAGATGGAATGCCTCTATGCTAGTCATTACACCGGCTGTCATATTCCCAAACCAGAACATAACAATGCGAAAACTGCTGTTTGGCGGTAGGTTAATGGATAAGATGGTGGTAGCGATACGAACGGACCCTGCACAAGGTCCTACCACCCGCACATATTATATTTTTATTTATTTAAAACTAAACAATACTGATCCGAATTGACCCTACTTTCTATTTAACTATAAAGTCTATAATTAATTCACTACTGGACAAAAAACACCTCCTATTGTGCACAATCAGCTATTGTTTTCCTGTAGCTGACAGTAATATTGCATATATCGTCATCATACCTATTCCTACTTATTCATAGTTTTGTCGATCTCCATACTAAAACCAGTAAGCCTGTTGTAAGTCCAGCAACGTTTCATTGATAATCACTTTCCTCTACGTTAGGGTCACTATCCCTTCAGAACTGTAACATCCACAGAACTATATAGTTCTCGATATAGTTCTGTGGTAACATCCACTTGCCAGAGCCTGCCTGACACAGGTCTGGTGCACATGTCACTCTGATGCTTTGGTATATCCAGTCTCCAGCCCGCAAAAACGCTTCTAAAGTACCAAAAACTTTACCCATCGACGTCCGGAATGAATGAAAAATTAAATGAACTTTTTAACGGAAAAGTGCCTAGAACCAAATTAACCGTAAATCGGCTTAAGCTGCAAACCATTATAAACGGCTAAGTAAAAACGATTGAAAAATCACCGATAGCGTAATAACTCTAGAACGTGGGCTATCGAGGATCGAGGGAGTTATGTAAAAGAGCCACAGGAGGCCGTTTGGACGATCGCCAACCCGTAGTAATGCGATATGCGCAACAGGTCACTACGACAATTTCGGAGCGACATTAAAAGGTTTTGCAGTGCAACTTTATTAACATTCTGGTCAGCAAATTGACAACAGGCCAAGCTTAATAGGATTTTGTACAACCAGTTTTATTTAATTCCGGGGAACCAAACGGCAAGTTATCAATGACAAATCGAATTCATGAATAGATTGATTTAAGGGTAAACAGTTCACTATCAAATGAATAAGCATTTCTTTGAAATTACCACCCAACACTCACAAGGTAAAGGGTACCTAAGCAGCAGTTAATATTCCATGCATATTTCCTAGTTATAATTGTAGTAATGTCGGCTTGCACTGTGATATTACATCTGATTTAAGCTAACAAACTTGTTTTTCTCCGAAATCCTCGGAAATGTTAACCTTACGTTGTAAAAACAGCCCGCGAAGTTCTGCGTTCCAGGCCAAAGATAAATTAAGACAAAAAGTTACTTATCAACAATGGCACCGGCCGCGAAAAATGTATGAAATTTCGTTACATCCCGCGTTTTTTACTAGTCAAAACATGTTTGGACTAGGATATCTAACTCCTAAGAGCCAGACACTACAGTCAACGTTCTTCCATGTTTATTTTATTTAACTGTTTAAAATGTCATAAACTAAAGAAGGTAAACATTTACGGCGTTTACATCGCATTTAAAAGTGTATCAAATAGTTATCCTTTTTTAAAACGTAATGCGGTCATAAAAAAATGCCGAAATCTTCAACGGGTGATGAAAGTTATGATGTAAACCCCAATTTATTCGAATTAGACTTATTAGATTTAAATTTGTGATTCTGTTTGATTATGCGTTATTTGTTTACTTATAAAAAGATACACTAATAGTATTTACACAATTAAGTTATAAAAAACAATCCTATAATATATTACATACCTGTGAGCAATACCGGGGCAAGTGTATACCGGGTGTACAATCCAAATGGGTCAGTATGGAGAAGTCGGAAACTATGAGAGATAGCGAGATCTGTTCTTAGGAACCATGACGTCGATTTTAGATTTAAGAATAATTACATTCAAACTTTTTTATTAACTCTCATACATAACTGGGAATCGAACCTGGTCAAAATCAATGTGTATAAATTCTGCAACTCGCAAGAAGCACAACACTAATGGAATCTTGTTTAAAGTATGAGAGTTAATAAAAATGTTTGAATGTAATTATTATTAAATCTAAAATCGACGTCATGGTTCCTAAGAACAGATCTCGCTATCTCTCATAGTTTCCGACTTCACCATACTGACCCATTTGGATTGTACACCCGGTATAGCACTTTTTCAATTTAGCTATCTTTTTTAATATAAATTTGAATGTCTAACCTGTAGCCTGCACAACTCAACAACAAAAACTAAACAATACAATTACGTTAAGATAGGTGACTAACAAAATTAATCGATAGCTCTCAACTTATTCCTAAAGACCTGCAGCGAGTCCCCGAAGATGTCAACATCATTCGCACTTGTTGGTAATTCGTTGTAGGTCCTCATGAACCGATTCAATAGAGATAACCTACCAAGATTGGTTCTATAAGCTACTGAAAATATATTATATTAGACATAGGGTATCTGGGCATATTACGTGGCTCTCTGATGAGTATTTTATTAAGGGTACCTATCTGATGAATTAAACAAACCATGAATCAACTTGTGCAATGCGAACAATTCCGTTATTTTTCTACGTCTCTGCAAAGATGAAGTCTAAAGTGAGAAAGTCTCGTTTCATAGCTAGCTCTGTACGGACATTGAGGGTCTTTAAATGCCAAAAATCAAGTGAAATTTCACTGAACACGCTCCAGATGATGACAATTTACCTATTTTTTTAGGGCACTTTGAGAATGTTTTAATATTACTAACAATTGTGTTACTAATTCACTGGTAAACATCTTAGCCTGATTGTGCAAAATGTGGTTACAGAATTATCAACAAGTTTTTAGGGTTGTTGGAAATTCTGTAGCTCTGCCTACCCCACTCTGGGAATGAAGGCGTGAGTTTATGTATGTATGTATGTAATTGTGTTATATTTTCGCGCGTTGCTGGAGAAAACCACTATACAAGCCTCGCCCGGGAAGGGCGGTTGCTTGACTCTTATATAGCGCGGCCTTAACTAACTCATACTCGTTCCGCAACGGCCTTTTTCCCGGTCACTAGCAGTAATGTACTAACTAATATATCTAACAGTTTTATACATGGAGACAGCTAAACCGTACTTAAGACTTGAAACTAGGGTTATCTTTTTGGTTCGAGTGGGGCTAAGGGCTAGTTGTCAACTGAACTAATAGTCAAAATTCAAAAATCGAATGGAAAATGTGACACATTTAGTTCAGATTTAACAAAAATGGTTACGATTTCTAACTATTAGTATGTTTAACTACTGAAAACAACGGGCCCTTAGTGAATAAAAATAAGCTAAAATTAGCCTAATATTAACGTGTATATGTATGCATGTTTAAATGTTTGACTTCCAATCACGCGTCAATTGCCGAATAGATTTCTTCAGTCATAACAATTGGCACACACTTTAGTTTCTGATTATATATTGATGCCTGTAGCACACTGGGTTTGATGCGTAAATCTATACTGAAATAAAGTAAGTACCGGTAAACTTTACCTTACCGGACCTTAAAACGATAACTGTTTTAGTTGTTATCTTCTTAAATTGTTGAAGTAATTATATAACAGTATGAGTAGCTTAGTCCTGATGAAACATTTAATAGAATAATTAAATATTAAAGATAGTTTTTGGGGTGGGCAATGTTACCCCGTAAATCAAAGTACCCCCAGTTTACGGTACTTCATCTAGGTCATAGAAACGATATGTCAAACTATAAAATTAAGATATAGGTAATTAATTAAATGTGAAAATAAAACCAAAATAACTCAAATAATTTATGAATGCGTTTTCTTACGGGTTACTGGGTAAAAGCTTGTAGACAGCCATAAAAAGCCTTGATTTATCTGTAATTAAATTAGTAAACCGAAACCATTTATAGTCTCGATATCGTCCTCGTAATGATCTCGATATAGTAGATTGGTTCTCATTTTTTGCGGATAAGAGCCATTTGTATCCATAAATTCGATGGTAAGGTATTTAAAACGCAACGCAGCTTGCAGTGCATTCGTTGCATGCGGGCGCCATCGATCGCCGGATGCGCCCGTCCCGGGGCAACCGTGTGTAATTGCAGCAGTGTCACGCCGTAAATGATACCAATTTTATCCGTCGAATATCAAATTCTGCCGGTTAACGTTTCAATGGGGTTATTTAGTCGTGGGCGGCAGATGTGACACGTGTTTGAAATATCATGTGCGGGGGCAGTAATCCATAATATAGTGCAGATACAGTCATGATTTTACTTTAGGAAAAACTGAAGTTTTTGATGATAGAAGTTTATTGATGAAACCAAAACATTAACCCTATTTTGGCACGGTAACCTTTCGCACAAGAATACGTAGATCTGACCTTTAAAATCGTTTTAATCTTGAATTCCAAAGCAAGCTCTGACTGGCGTGTTTTAGTTGTTTAAAAATAGTTGCCGCTAAAAGTTCTTGTATCGGAAGGCGGGTCGGTAAGTTGTCACTGCTGGCTGTTCCGCCAGCAGCTATTGCCACCTTTCAATGTGATCGCAGTAGAAACAACAACAGAACTACAATGATCTACTTGCATCCCTTACATTGGCTTATTAGCTGAGCCAGCTTAGCAGCCATATAATGGAACTAATACGGAAAATCAAAATGTATTTTTTTATAGGATGATCCAATTTGACTCAAAAAGCTAGCTAGATAATATGTTTTCCAAATGTATCGTTTCCCAACTTTTTCATTTGCCAACCCAATGTTATTTTTTTTTTTCAGGATTTATTTTAGTACCATCGTGTAGAACCCTACATGTTAGGTTAGGTTAGTTTTCATAACATACTGAAATATTTACGGTTACAGAAAACAAAGCGGGTTGGCAAATGAACCGGTTGGGAAACGATACATTTGGCAAACATATTTCGCCGAAACAAAGGTAACCCTAGATAATTAAACGATTTACGAAATGTTACCCTAGTTGGTAGTGACCCTGCTTACAAAGCTAGCGGATCCGGGTTCAAATCCCTCTAAAAGTAGAGATTTGTGTGATTAGTGCTAGTATTTTTTTCTGACTCTTGGATGTCTTTATGTATTTAAGTATATATTTCTCTACAGTCCAAGCCTATGGGTTAGTTTGGGACTAAGTCAATTTGTGTAACTTTGGCCTTCGTGATTTTATTTATTTTTTCATCCGTTTTAGGTCTTTGGTATATTTTAACTTATTATTTATTTTGAAGACATCATCCCTATTTTGCCCAAGCATTGTTTTAAGCGCAAAGTTAGCAGATCACCACTGAAGTTCAGTTTACTGTGATGCCTCACACGTAACATGTGACGTCTAATTTCCGCTTTGTCGAGCTGTTGCACAGGCAGTGGGTTTCAAGCACAAAACATCTCTGAATAGCTATTGTTCGTTTGTAATTGTATTTAAATACGTGACGAGATCCTAACTTACCTTTACCTGGCTTTGTTGTAAGAGTGTTTGAAGAGTTTAAAATGATTTAGGTAAAGGTTATTATAAAACACTGTAAAACCCGTAGTGTATAATAAAATTACCGAAGTTTCATTTAGTCATTATGAAATACTTATTAAATTGGTTGGATGTGGTACAATGAGTTGTGTAACGAAAACTTACTATATTTACGAGTGTGACAAATTTTTAGTACACAAAGGAAGAAAGTTAACGCTGTCTCTATTTATTTTGAGTAGTAAATCTAGAAGGTTAGTAGTTATATGTATTTGGTACCTACGTATAGTAATTAAATTAAAGGACGTACCCACCTTTTTACCCAACTGCGGCAATGCCCAAAAGGAGGGTTATGCGTTTGACTTGTTTTCATATATGACCGACTCAATGTCCGCTGGTAACTACTAAACGGCTAAACTGATTTTAATAAATTATACGTGGTTACCACTGTAGTGTCATAGGCTATATTAAAATTATTTAAATGTAATCGTCGAAATAAAAATAAATACATGATTAGTAGCATTACAAAACCACAAACAAACATCTTAGCCTGTTTGTGCAAAATGTTACAGAATGATCACCAAGTTTTTAGAGTTCTTGGTAATTCTGTAGCTCTGCCTACCCCACTCTGGGATGAAGGCGTGACGGTATATATGTATGTGTGTGTAACATTACTTTGACGACATTATCCAAACAGCAGTTGGGTTTTTTAAAGCTGGCTTTTTGTTACAGTTGTTATGTCCTATTCACATTGTGACAAGAGCGAAAAAGATACATACATTATTATTATCTATTAATACAAAGATAAAAAATATAATTTCTAAATATATGCGTGTAAGAACATACTCGTAATGACAGCTATTTCAGTGAAAATGTTCTCATTTTTCCTTTTAAAAAACACATGCATCACTAAATTCAAATAGGAACTCGTCCTACCGGCAAATACAGCCATTTCTGCAATCTGTATACATTTTTCATGGTCGCGCCGCGGAATAACCCAGGGCTGGTGCTTAATGAAACAAAGGTCCGACGAGCGCGGGGGCAATGATGAGGTCATCAGAGGGCGTAATTAAATTAGGCCGAGTAAAGCTGGGCCGCGATGGGGGTTTAGCCGGCAGTTAAGTTCCTTGCCACTGCTGGCGGGAGCTTTATTTTGATTGGAAGCAATTTTAACAAGATATAAATAATAGGTTTTCTAAAATAATTATTTAGAGGACAAATATAACTTTAAAAAGCCAAATGCGTTAAATTTAACGTATTAACCAAGTCCAAGTGGTAACAGTCATGATAATAATATGTAATACACACACACACTTTTCCTGCTCAAGCTACGCTTGAATGTTTTTTATTTTTATTTTTATTTTATGTTAAATTCATTGTTTTATATCATGCTAGGTTAAGCTTTATAATTGTATAACATCATAAGTAGTATTTAAAAAAACGACTGACTGTTGAGTTTCTTGCGGCGTTTCTTCTCAGCAGTGGTCTCTTGCGAAGCGCTGGTAGATTTTGACGTGTAAAAGTGCCCGTGCGGCCTACTTACTGAATAAACATCTTTTATCTTTTTATCTTTATCTAATAATTGTAAATTTCCAAGTCATATTACTGACATTAGACCAATCATCACCTCAAGATTTGGGCTTAGTTATATTTTAAAGACAGTGTAGAAATCGTTACATAAAATAACCAAACCAGCGCGACTACCACAAGTTGCCCGCGACTTGGTTGTCGCTCGGATCTCCCTTTCTATCAGGTCCCTTTCAGTCAGTAACCATAGAGACGCAATGAGCGACTAGCGAGAAAATACAACTTTTGCTACCCGAGCTGCGCGAGTCGGGCTTGTAACGTAATTTTTTTGTTATCCATTTTTTTTGTCGACAGTCTATTTTACCAATCTTAATAACCCCCTAGTAATAGTTTTATATTTTAAAAAAAACCTACCTGCCTAATCATTAATTGCCTAGATAATTTATTTTATCTTCAGAAGTCGGTCAGTTAGACATTTAATATCGTTTGAACACAAACGCATGTATCTGTGATAATAAGTAATTCTGCAATACTTCCTTTTCCTTTTCGTCCATCTTGCATGGCTCGAGGCTGTTTACTTATTTTTAATAATTTGGCATTGGGAAGAGTATTTTAAAAGTTGTAGGTACATAAATTTAAATATCTGGGCCACATAATCACTAAAGATCTGTTTGTCGATAGTGATATTGAGAGGGAGCGGAGGGCGTTAGCGGTAAGGAGTAATATGCAGGCCTGCAGGTTTTCTCGAAGTTCCACTGAAGCTAAAATAACACTGTTCAAAGCGTTCAGACAATCTTTTTACTCGAGCAGCCTGTGCGTTCGTTATACGAAACGAGCTTATAGCGCCCTCCGGGTTCAATATAACAACGCATTCAGAATGTGGTTGGGATTGCCGAGATGGTGTAGTGCCTCAAGTATGTTTACTGACGCGCGCACAGACAGTTTTCAGGCCATAATGAGAAAAAAATCTCTCACATGGGGCGCGTCAGAAATAGTTCCAACGTAATTCTGAATATGACTACTAGTAGATATGACTGCCCCATCCTTATCTACAGGGTCTCACAGGTCTCTAGTGGTGTTAGATGTACTAAATAATCTTGGCACGTTTGTTTTTGTTTTAAGTTGCTGTAGTCATATTTAAATTGTCTCTAACCTATTCTAAGTAACATGTAACTAACCAATATTATGGGCAATAGCCTGAAATAAACGATCCTATTCTATTCTATTCTATAAGTAGACCGATCGACGTTCTAAAGTTCCATACTTAAGTTTTTCACCTATACTTCATTTAAGTATGCCCTATCATTCTCTGTCTATTTCAAATTTCACAGGGAAAGAACGGTTTATAGATTATTTTTATAACTCATAAAGAACAAAAGTTCACTTATAATGTGCTTAAAACTATACAATGCCTTACAATTAATGTATTCTAGCTAATCGAAACATTTACCACTAATAAATTGTTTTAATTTATTTTTAAACATACCTAAAGAGTTGCACTTTTTATTTCATTTGGTAGTTCATTATACAACTGAGATATAAAGACAAACCGTAATTTAAGCATACTTTAGTTATTGTACATTCACGAATAAGAGTCTTGGGGTAAGTATAATTCATTATTTACACAAAATATATAATAATATAAGTGATAGTTAACTTTGTTTACTCGGCTAACTGTTTTAAATCCACAGAATGTCGTACAAACAATATTTAAATAGAATTTCATTTAGCTCTGCTGAAACTGTTTTGCGAACTAGCGTGGGCGTTTTCCGCTTTCAAAAACATATCCCTCCCCCGCAATATTGCAAAATCGCTCTACATAGAGCTCAATGTTCCTTAACCAGACCTTTGCGTGGGATCTCGTTAAATAAATCGTTTTCATGTTCATGTCTTGGTGTAATCGCGAGGATATCACTGCGTAAGTCACGGGGAAACCTACCTTCCTAAGTGTAATGAATTACTTAACATCAAGGTACAAGTCCTTATTAGATAAGATAATTCTTAAGTAATGGGTCCATGTCTTGGATGGTTTATGAACACGGTTAATAAACTTTAACAGGCACTGCGAGGCGTATGATTGCCGGTTTAGAATAGTGACACTCCATATTATCCCGTGGATGCCGTAAGAGGTGACTACGGGAATAAAGGCCTGTAGTACGGGGCGATGGGCTTGCAACCTGTCACTAATACACTAGTAAACATCTTAGCCTAACTGTGCAAAGTGCGGTTACAGAATTATCAACCAATTTTTAGAGCTGATGGTTCTGTAGCTCTGTCTACCCCAATCTAGGAATGAAGGCATGAGTTAAGGCGTGAGTAGGAATGAAGGTATGTATGTAACAAGTACTAAATAATCATAATTGAGTACCAAATTTTTGATTTAAAAATTTCATAGTATGACTTTTATGATCACCATCATCAAATAAAATGAATGGTTAGAGAATAGTAGTTGGTTAGAGTTTTTTTTCAGCGAGATATGGAGAGGGCTATGTTGGGAGTTTCTCTGAAGGATCGGATCCGTAATGAGGTGATCCGACAGAGAACTAAGGTTATCGACGTAGCCCATCGAATTAGCAGTTTGAAGTGGCAGTGGGCCGGCCATGTGTGCCGCAGAACGGATAACCGCTGGAGCTATCGTGTTCTTGAGTGGAGACCGCGGATCGGCAAACGCAGTGTAGGACGCCCTCAGACTAGGTGGAGCGACGACATTCGCAAGGTGGCTGGCAGAAGCTGGATGAGAGTGGCCGCAGATCGTGCTAGGTGGCGTGCAATGGGAGAGGCCTACGTCCAGCAGTGGACTAATATAGGCTGATGATGATGATGATGATGATGATGATGAGAGAATAGTAAAGGATACGATGAAGAACCTATCATAGCAATACACGTGACTCATTAAAAATAATCTATGTAACAAGCAATGTTGGATCAAAACATCTTTACTTGGAAAAATATACAGTATACTTGTTTTTATAAACCACAATAAAAAACCAAAATCAAAAACAAATATTTTATTGTGAATCTTTCAACCCAGTATCTATTATGGTTTAAAAGATTATAGCCCTTTTAAATATCAGAATGCAATTGTCGTTTGTCTTAAATACGCCTCCCCCTAGTTACGCGAAACATAACAGCGGTGGTTAAAATATTATAATAAGTTAATACGATGTTTCCAGTACCCAGCAAAAACGCTACTTTACAGTAGAAAAACATTACAACAAAACAATAAATTCCCTTGAAGGTTCGAAAACAGCTGTTGTTTACTGGTTTATTTAAGCCCTTGTTTACTTGAAATGTATTTTATCAGCATTCTACTTAACTGATAAAGTAAAAACATTCAGTCACAGATAATCAAAACAGTAGTTTACATAAATTAGAGGTCTTACGTAGTAGTTTAAGTGACTGGTGCATAATGAGAGGCATTAACACACGAGTGTGCTTTTATGAAACAAGACAAAAGACGAGCGTTTTAATCACAAATTATGCGTACAGTCGCATACATAACTTTATCTATATACATGTCATAAGTTTTCTACAATGTGTGAGAACCCTGTATCTGTGGTTGCCCTGCATCTTAATATACCTGTATCTTAATTTTTACATTAAAATATCGGTCACCGATACTTTAATGTGAATATTAAGATGTAATCACATCAATAACCGATACTTTAATGACATGCAATACTTTAATGTTAACATTAAAATACAACCATAGATACAGGTTTCTTAATATAGGCCATTTGCTTATCGTTTCTGAAAATATTGTTGGGAAGTTATGATATGGGTGTCATCATGTCAGCCGAAACTCGTTCACTGCTGGACATAGGCCTCCCCCAAGGTTTTCCACTCAGACCGGTCTTGTGCTTTTCGCATCCACCGCGGTCCCGCGATCCTGACGAGGTCGACAATCCATCTTGTTGGAGGCCTACCTACAGCTCGTCTTCCGGTCCGCGGACGCCACTCCAGAACCTTCTGACCCCATCGCCATAGTCCTGCGAGCAATGTGCCCCGCCCACTGCCACTTCAGTTTAGCTATTCTTCGGGCTATGTCGGTAACCTTAGTTCTACTGCGGATATCATCATTACATATATGAATATGGGTGTAGAAACAAGTATTTTGGTATTTGAGTAAAGACGAATAGACTTGCATAAGTGTGTAATCGAGTTAGTAGAGAGAAGTACACATCAGAAGGTGGTTTATCCGCTAATGTACTTGTACTCGTAGCATAATACAATAATTTGTTGCATTTGAATGGGCACAAAGCTTCAACGAACTCATCGACAACCCTGATCAATACTTATAATCAATTCCCAATAACAACTCAAAGTTACATAGTGTCCAAGTTTCGGAGCGAGGGTCGCCACGTAATCTCGACGCGGCCGTTACGGGCACGGCGGACCCTCGTCCTGTCGATTCCCGTCTAATTCAATTATATCCGGATTGATAAGCCGACCGTATTTGTGTAAATTATGTTGTCGTTGTTATGACACCATCTTGGGATCAAAACTGCGTGCCCTTGAGCTAGCAAGAGCCATTAATGAGGGCGTATATACTACATGGTGCAATATCGGAAGTGGATCAAACGACATACTGTCAGCCCAATCCTTACCCATTATAGAACTCTCGGAGTGTCTTTATGATTCAAGTATTAAGAAGTGTCAAACAAATTGTTTTATAATGACACTGTGACACCGTTCTGTGAGGATCAGGATTCCATTGGGCTGATACTGCGTCGATAATTATATTCAGCGATTTTCTAGTGTTTCTTTGTTATTGTAGTTTTTTAGCTCTAATAAGCGATTTTTACGTTAGAAGAGAGCCTGCTTTTAAAACTAAATAAAAGTATTGTTTAAATAACATCAATGTATTGTGTTATTAGTTTTAATTCCTTGTTAAGTAAAAAGTTTTAATTTTACGTCACAAGTTTTTTCTCACGTGTTTATTTCAAATTCTGCAAGTAAACTTTGAACCAGCCATTTGATATATGAACTTAAAAACATTTGTAATATTAATATGTGTAAAGGCCTCTATTATACCATTATAAGCTATATTTTGACGTGTTATGATATTGTTTAAACTCGGCCGCCATTAGGTATATATATAAAAATGAAATTGAAATAAACACGTGTTAACAGAAAAAACTTGTGACGTAAAATTAAAACTTTTTACTAATATAAATCAATTGCTGTTCGTTAGTCTCACTAAAACTCGAGAACGGCTGAACTGATTTGGCTGATTCCTTTTCGGTTGTATTCGTTATTGTCAGGGCAAGGTTTGTATGAAAGAAAAAAAAACACCGGGAAAGTCGGAAATTTGCAGCGGGCGAAGCCGCTGGCGGGTCACTAGTCTTTTATATAAGTAGCTTAGTTTTATTTTAATTTAAATAAGTTTAGTTCTAACTTCTATGTTTATTAATTTTATTTTTAATAAATCAAAAGTTAACAATACGATAACCGGTCAAGACTATATTGCTTAATAAAGGCCCAGTGGGATTATTATGACGTATCTGTGCCATTAATTATACGCTGAGAGAAAAGGACAGATTTATGTGACGCTATAGCTCGGTCCTTTAAGCTCACCGTAAAATGAACTCCATAACCAGATCTAGGGGGTTATTATGAACCCCCCAGATCTGAATGATGGAACACAATGGTGGTTAAAGGATCTCCAATTTACTTAACCTAAATCCATCGAGTTTAATATTAATGAGCATTGACGGCTGCGCAGGCAAAAAAGACAGTTCGGCTCAAAGAAGTATCATCGGCAAGGGAAAATAAGTGTTAGTCTCACTAAATTTAAGTTTATTTTTGAGACTACATTTGCTGGCTGAGTGTACTTTTTCCTGCGTGCATTTTCTATCGCGTTATGTGTTATGACCCAAAATTAACTTACATTTGATAAATGTTAGTAATAATCTAATAATGTGTTGTTTGGTTCGTGTAAAGAAGTTTTAGTCGGTTTTTTTCTATATAGGTAAATAAAAGCTGGCTGCTTGGCCTTAAGACATAGGCTACATGCTTTAAGGTAAGCACCCAAAATTGAGTATGATGTTCAGACAGATCGACAAACATACGATACACAGACGGACATAGTTTGATAACAGACCCCTAAAAAGGAATTGCAGCTTCAAAGAACCACTTTAACTGAAAAAAATATCTTTCTCAGACGAAGCTAAATTATTCGCAACGCCATTTTAACTCACCAAACTTAAATACTTCGTGAGTTTTTACTTGCATTAATAAAGTATTCTCGTGCAGAAGCTTATAGAAATGACTGCATTAAATATTATCTAAATTCTATCTTGGTTTAATATAAAAAATAGGTCTTTTACCCGGTAGTGATCTCTTTATGATTTAAAATTAATTTTAGTCCCATAAAAATACAGTGGTCTATTACAAACGTATCGGAATACAATAATGTATTTAGAAGTATTCAAAGAGTTACATAGAAATAAAGTACCTCATAATACACTTTGTGCTTATGAGTAGGTACTAGGTAGGTACATACTCGTCACACTCGTACATGCTTACACATATAATGGACGATTATAACCCAACTAGAAGAAATGGAACGTATTTTGTATAGGTACGCAACGCATAATATACTTTAAGGGGTTACTACTAAATTTAATACACAATGTATTTATTTGTAAATGAACTGTATTTTTCTATTTTGTCTTGTCTAGGGGTGTACCCGTGCGGCCTTCCTACTTTTATCGTACTACCTATTTACCTTAATTTATTATATCGTTTTTTTTTCTTTTTGTCCTATCTTATCTACGTTATATCAATAAGAACCTGACGTGTGGCTTAGTTCACAAAATATTGTAGGAACACAATTAAACGCCTTTTAATATTACGGATTGATGCATTAAAAAGTAAACATTAACAAACTTGCCTATACATGGTTGGACCAGATATTTAATGGATCTTGGAATAAACAAAAAGTCTACTTTTAACGATGAAAAGAAGTGAGAGTTAAATGGAACGCTTATCTCCCTCGCTCAATCTCTCTGACGCCGCCGAGTGTATTTTGCAATAACGCCTCGAGGTTCGTTTCAACTTTTCACCAAACTTTACCGCTGAGAGCTGATAAAGAACTAAATAATTTCCACTCATTTAAATAAAGAACATTGGAAGTTAAGTATTGGTTGGATGAAGGAGTTCGGAAGTATCTTACCATTATGAAATAGCAGGATACTTCCAGCATTCGACCTTGGGCACAAGTTCTGTGCTATTATAAATCACGTATTGAGTTCGTAACAGTTACTTATTTTGTAAATTGGCTCAATACAGTTTTACCTAAATAGCGCTTTGGATAATTAGAGACGCGATGTAGAAATACGTACTTAATTAATTACTTATTTACTTGTTTAAAATTAACCGACAAAGCACAATATGTCATAAAATGATTGGTTATTACTTTAAGTGAGTATAGTTGAAGGTTATTTAAGACACAGAAGGTACCTTAAGTGTTCTAAAGTTAGAACAGTTGCTATAAAGCAGAGATGTGCATTAATTAAAATAATAAATTGCTGGTTGATCGATCAACGCCCAGCCGAAAGTGCTGGATCTAGGGATTTTTAATTTGGAGTTAATATTCCTGGGATATCGCAGGGGTAACAGGTTTTTTTTTGGAAAAAAAACCCCTTAAGGGTTTAAAATAGGTGGAGTACCGGGATACTCATCCTATGCGTACAAAGTACCTCTAGTAAAATATAAAAGCTAAGTCCCCATAACCTCGTCTAAAAGTCTTTTTTTTTAATCAATGCTTACCGTAGGTTTTTATTTTTAGAGCAAACGACTAACCCCTTTTGCGTAGGTACGCAATTACGGACAGATATTTTTTTGCCCCGAATTTAATTACTAAACGTACCTTCCATTAGGTTTTATTTCGTACCCGTTCCTTAAAATAACCACACCAATAGCAATAAAAATATAGGTCTGATCCCACAGTTTTAACCTTTTCGTAATTGGTTTTATTTAGGGTTATCCCACCTTGTTTTGATTGCTTTATAAAATAATCGATTAAATCTCGTCTAAATTTTTATCTATAATGATTATGAATCACATACTTTTAAACATTTAGGACTAGTATTGTAATAATATACGAAATTAATCTTGTTAATTTATTCCCGGTAGATAATTACGCTTCACCGAAAATGTTTAATGTCGACCGCTTTAATTATATGAAGATGGTATTGTCGACATTGAAATGCTACGCGAAAACGCTGATCTATATCAATATACAACACACACACACACACACACATACACTCAAACAAACACACACACACACACACACACACACACACACACACACACACACACACACACTAAATATATGACTATAAGTTATTTTAAATTTTAAATGTAGATATGTAGGTTTTGAAAAACGGTTTTTTGTTTTTTAATACATTAATTTTATTTTCATGAAGAATACATATAAACTGTGAACCGTGGTTAATATCTCAGCGTCTCAGTTCATTATGTTAGTGGTCCGTTTGTTACCTTTCCACGGAGTCTACCACGAATTGAAACATTAAATACCTCTAACTTCAATTTTAAACGTCGTTATGGTCTTCCGAGTAAATCAGGGGATGTAAATATTCACCATTTACCGTAGGTACGTAATGATGTTGAGGTAAATCTGTTGGGATAACATGGCAATGAAATAACGTCTTTTATTCCGCGGTTGGTAGTGTGGGAAGTGTTTTGGTTTAATTGGTTCTGCATTCCTTGAATGCTTAAGAACACCGACATTTCTACTCATTTCAAGCTTTTTATTAACTTGCAATGTATGTATATTCAGGTCAAGGTCAGGTCATTCCTGCAAGGAAAGTTTGAACCACTTTCCGGAGACCGATTCAGCTGTTTGGACGCTACTTCTACAATAATAAATCGACCATCGACCTAGTCTGATGATGGATACGGAGGTTATCCATAGGAACTCCTAAATACACATGACGAACCTATTGTGATAGGGCTCGTTAGAATGGTCTTGACGAGTAATTGATGACTGTGCAAAAAATATTGACGAAAACTTTTTCATGTTTATACTGGGTAATGGTACACGGTGCCCCGAATAAATTACAGGATAAAATTATTCATCTAACCATTTACCTTAGATAATAAATAATAGATCAGGTAAATAATACTGGTATATTTCTGTTATTCGAAATAGTAAAAATATTCTTTATTAATGTTAGCTGAAGAGCTCACTGACGAATCAATCAACGTACCCTCGTTCGATTGCGACTAT
Source organism: Acleris sparsana (assembly GCA_923062465.1). Taxonomy (NCBI): domain Eukaryota; kingdom Metazoa; phylum Arthropoda; class Insecta; order Lepidoptera; family Tortricidae; genus Acleris; species Acleris sparsana. Next base: position 4,407,406 of record OV281292.1, read on the forward strand.
ATTCAAGAGAATACACGGCTGAGATAACGTTAACCTAATAAATTATTTCATACACTAACAACCTAGCGAACGGTAAACTTAACGGTATCAGGTTGCCTGACCACGCTCCTTGGCGTGCGGCTAATTACTATAAGAACAAGCCTTAACTTTACACAAACATTAACCTGCGGTGTTGCAAATTTGCATGTTTATACGTTGGTCGTTGATTATTGCAGAAAACGTACGCAAGAAACCGGTACGGCTTCCTATTCTTATCACACATGGGACTATATGGGAGTCCCGGTTCTTTGGAAGGCGTACATTGAGTCAAACGCCAACTGACTGAGGAACTTTAAACTACTTTAGTTTAGTAATGTAATGGGACATCAACCCGCGATTTTCTCTGAGTTTACACTACGAGTTACAACCACCGTTAGGTTAGGACTATTTGAGAGGTATGTTCTAATAAAGGCTATAATGAATGAAATGATATAGACTGGTCTACTAGGCCATTGATAAAATTATAGCGTCTGCCTGGTCAATGATAATTATTTCGGTTGATACGGCAGACGAGGACTCGCCAACTCTATGCAATATTAGCTGCATACATGCACCAGACATACAACTCCTGAGGGCCAAGTTAGGTGAAGACGTGCTTCTGGTATTTAAACTAAAATTACTTTACATAAAACAACTTCTTTTTTATGGCATAGAGAAGGCAAACGAGCACACAAGCCACCTGATGGTAAGTGGAAACTGTGACCCATAGACATTCGCATTCACAAGACTGCAAGCCTATGACTGCAAATGCGTTGCCAACCCTGAGGACTAAGATGGAATGCCTCCATGCTAGTCATTACACCGGCTGTCTTATCCCCAAACCGGAACACAACAATGCGTACACTGCTGTTTGGCGGTAGGTTAATGGATAAGATGGTGGTAGCGATCCGGACGGACCCTGCAACCCGCAACTGTAATTATTCATTTAAAAAATGATGAACGTAACATTCGGTAATGCTATTTATCCACTTATCGGGCATTCCCGCACCTGTATTAGTGCCGGATTAGCGAGATCGCACTGAATATATAACTTTCACCAGTTTATTATACGATTTAATATATAAGGAAAATTGGGAAATGTTACTAAGGCGTCCACATCTAGGACAACCAAGTATCCATGTGGTTGCGGGATTAACTAGAATAGTGGCACTCCTTGTCTCCCCCTGGATGTCGTAGGAGCAACTAAGGGAAATAACATGCATGGTAACCACAAAAGAAAATACTGGTTTTGTTATGAACTTTATTTTCTATTCAATAAGGCCTATTTTCTAACTGCCTAAATTTTAATACAGATTTTCAAAGTTTTTTTAGATATTACACAAAAACTGTAAATAATAGACACTTCATTATTTTTTTCCCATAAAATATAAGTAATTATACATTATTACGTCACTGGAGACCGAAGAGCTGGCAGTTTCCTCGCTCAACGAATAAGTTTAGCCATTCAACGAGGAAATGCTGCTAGCATCTTTGGTACAATGCCGCAGGGGCCATTCTTAGATTTAATGTTTTAGTGTATATATATAGATTTAGTCTTATTTAATATTAGTTATTTTTACAATGTAATTAAATATAATGTACTTATAGAATTATACATACGTCAGGATTTTGACAGATTTTATGGACGGTAATTTTTTTGTACAATTTTGGCTATAAATCAAAAACGCAAAAATCAAAAATGCAAAAAGTAAAATAGATTTGAAATGTGCTTTAATATGACACCCCATTTGCTATAATCAAACCACTTTAATTTTTCAACCCCTTTTCAATTATTATAAAATTAATTTCATATTTATTGTACTAAAAACAGATGCTGCCCGCAAGTTGTATAACTATACCAAATTTCAAGGTCATTTATAGTTGCTGAGATAACCTGCTGTGACATACAGACAGACAGACAGCCAACGAAGTCTCACCATAAGGGTTCCTTTTTTTCCATTTTGGTACGTAACTCTAAAAAGGCTTGTCGTTGAGTGAGGCGAAGGGTTTGCAACCTGTCACTAATACACTGGCAAACATCTTAGCCTGATTGTGCAAAAGGTGGTAACAAAATTATAAACAAGTTTTGAGAGTTGTTCGTGATTCTGTAACTCTGCCGACCCCGTTCTGGCAACATAGTTTTAATGGTAGCCTGAAACGCGTCAACATCTAGGACAAGTCGGTCGAGTGTGGGCGCCGCCCGTGCCCATGCATAACAATTTCAGCTTACACGTTCCAAACATCGGTCACTCAGTTTTAAGTCAAACAATATTCGTCCATTATTTGCCTATCTTCCGTCCTGACCCGAGAGTTGGCTTGAACTAAATGTCACTAGGTAAGAATTAAAAACAATACATGAATAGGGCCTCTATTCTGTAAAGCAATATTGCCTTTGACATCGTATCGTTGACGTAATGACGGTAAAGTAAAAACAATACAACAAGGCAAGAGGAATATTGTTGAACTGCGAAGAATAGCGGCCCAGTCATATTCCCATTTCTTTCCGCTATGAGGATAGTCTCGAATAGATCCCTACTTAAAGCACTTATATATTTTTAAACTCGTTCATTTGTTTATTTTTAAGTCCTGTAATTTAAAATAAATGCAAACTATATTATAAGCTTTATAATACGAACTGTATTGTACATTTAATTGTTATTTGAAGACTGGAAGTAATTCCAAAGCCTTTTCGGCCACAAAGCCGGATTAGCATCGTATTAGTCCCTAGCATAAGCATAGCTTGACCCGTGAAATTCGAAAATTCTTTGTACCCAGTTTTTGTACTATGCGTACAGTAATGGTAGAGTTGTATTTTATTGATTATGTGATTGCGTTTTCGTAATATCAGATGTTGTTATTAAGGTGTTTAATTCACGACGTATTATTAGAAGTATATCTTTGCCTCACGTAGACTCATAATTTATTGTTCTATGTTCGTGATACGCATATCATAATACTTTCAGAGTCAAAACAAAAATGTGAGCGGAATAAACCGGGCTGAGACACCCTCTGTGCGGAGCTCCTATTTCTGGGCGGGTTGGTACTTCGTGCGTAAGTTATATCTACCATACATAATACCTATTAAAAATTCTTATATCAACATTATATCTGTAATCTTGTTACTTTAAAGGTGTTAAATCAATTGTTTATTCTACTAAATAATACTTTATGTAAGTATTTCAAAATGTGCATTATAGCAATTTGGGGTTATATTGACCAATAATAATATCATTTGTTTATGATTTTAAATGTTAAATAAGTATAAGTAAATCATATCTGTTTCGCTTTATCCTGGCCCTGTGGCTGCTTAGATTTCTCTGTTCAATATGTAAACCGACTCCGTGCGTCCTCAACCTAGTTTAGAATCCACCGGATACTGCTTGTGTATTTGTAACCATGTGTTTTGTTTACAATAAATTTACTGTGTTTTATTATTTTCTATATCTTGTTGGTTTCACAGGTTACGCAATTTATACATACATGTAAAACAAGAGTGTACAAATTCATCATCGATCATTTGGAAAGATTGAAAATTGTTGTGGGGTCCGGTCGCTGTTTGTTCAATTAATTATTCTAGTTATGGCTTTTGACGTAGAGACCTCGTCGTGTTGTTCTCATAGTCATTATTTTTACTGTTAGGTTAAGGTCTGTTGACCTTACATTAGTAATAATTTTATTTTGCTAGTTTTAAGAATTTATTATTTATTACTTTATTACCTTAATATTACTTAAAGTGACTTACTTTTGACTATTATTGTTATTATGATTGAAAAATTACCTTCTTGAGTTCCTTGCGGCGCTTCTTCTTCGCAGTGATGGTCTTGTCCGAAGCGCTGGTAGATTCACTCTATATTACAGACGTGTAAAAGAACCCTCATGCCTATTTCTTGAATAATATTTTGAATTTTGATTTTTTTTAATTAAATACTTTGATGAACCTGTAGCGCGGGCGTACAGCAAGACCTCACTTATTTCTATTATTGGAATGAGGTAATTTTCATATTTTCAAATATTAATAATGATAATACTAGTTAAGACGTTTCTAGGTTGTAAGCGCTGAGACCTCGCAGTAATCACTTCGCTTATTCAGGAAGGTTCTGGGGCGGGCTGTGCGCGGCGTGTCTCAAAGTGCTTTGACTGAGCACCCTAGGGACGGACGGAGGCGTATGTGAGGGCTGCCAGTGAATATCCATCCAACTTAACAGTTCTGTGATTCATTGGTACATTATACGGAAGTTTGTAGTTTTTATTAACTTAAATTATACAAATTAATTACGTCAAAATTAAACTTATAATTCTAGCGATCTCTTCCAGACAACCTAGACAACGATCTTATACAAAAAAATGTGGATTTTAATGCGCTTTTTTCCTCCAGCCAGTGGTGCTGTAGCGAACTGTAGCGAAAATGGCACTCGAGTTCCCTGAACGGTCCCCCAAATCATTATAACAGACACCTCTCACGATGTTATAATGAGACAAAAAATACTTTTCTTAATATTATGTGCTACGCTATAGAAATATTTTTATTTCCTAGTTTTATTTTACGTCTTTTTCGGTGTAATTTAAATGTATAACTATGCCAAACTGAAGCTTTGTAGTACCAAGAGCCTCTGAGTTAACACGCTAAAAATCTATTTAGGTTTCTTGTCCTAAAAACAAAAGTGAATATCGAAATCGATAGCTGATCGAACTTACATTTTTTGAGCAAGTTCTTCTTCTTTCTCTTTACAGCGTTAGCTTATGATAGTGTATATTCCATGTCTGGATTACCAGTTAATAAAATTATAGTTGCCCGGGGCTTAACTAGCTGCAAAGTGGACCTAATTAACATACACAACTACGTTGTTTGAAGTACTGTTTTGCATGAGTGCATGACAAATATTATTAAATTGAACTGCTTTGTTTTGTGTTTGATAAATCTACCTAGTTAATAATTGTGAACGTTAAATTTTCAACTATAATAAGAGAAATCTAAGCGTTGTAACGTCTGTGTCGGTAAATAAAATTAATGTGACGTACAAACGGAAATATGTTTTTCCATGGTAGGCTACGGATTCTTTAGAAGAAACAATATAGTAATCGTCTGGAATTGATTCTACCTTGTAACATTGCTCTCACAGGAACACTTCTGATTCTTTCAAAATTCACAACTTCATATCGAATAAAATGCCAATGGAGCGAACATTTTATGAATTTTTCATGTGGCTGAATCTAAAGAGAAACGTCTTGTCTGTTTGTAAAATCAATAATTATTCGCATCAATATTGATTCGGAATGGTTAAAAGCAAAGGATTTTAGCTTAAATCCTTCGGTCCTGTAAGATATTTTGAAACAGTGTGTAAAGACCTATTCTTACTAACGGTTTAACACATAAACTCGGGGTTGTATAATTACGGATAGTCGGAATTTCAATTCCCAACTGAAAATAGAGGCTCATTCTTCACTGTCAGGCAAACCCACACAGAGTAAAATTCCGATCCGGAATTAAAGTTAAAATTCTCACAATATTAAGGTTATTTTGGGTTATCCAATCAAATTTTACTGTCACTATTTAAACATTAAATTGCCTATAAAGATATACACTGGTAATTATATACGTTAGATAAATTACAGTCGTTACTTCAGCCATCGTTGTAAATAGCCAATACCGCTTTAAACTTTGGGTGGAATTTTGTAAATAAATAAATAAATATCAGGGAACAATGTCACACCAATTGACCTAGTCCCAAACTAAGCTCTAGGCTTGTTCTATGGGTACTAGACAACGATTATAAATATTTATATAGCGAAATAAATATACATAGACAACATCCGAGACAGAAACAAATACTCATCACACAAATATCTGCCTATACCAGGAATCGAACCCCAGACCGCTAGCTTCACAGGGAGGGTAACTACCTACTACCAAGTAAGCCAACGCGTGTTCTAAACGTTGTCACTTTAAAGTAATGTTTGACTGCTACACGAATTTGTTAAAGGCATTGGACAAAATACTAAAGTGTTGAGCTTTTTATGACATTAACTCTACCTAAACTGTAGAAAAGGTTATGTGTGAGAAATTACTTGAATTTGCATTAGAAATACTAGTGTGATCATAATTACATATATCGATTTCTAACGATCCATATTATCTATTGCATATAACTCTATATAAAACTCTAACGACTACACCACAATATTCTAAACGCCTCGTTATTATGCGCATGATTTTTTTATGAAGCGAAGTGTCCTTCATTAAAAAACATTGTTCGCTGTCAGCACTTTCAATGTTGACGGCGATTTATCCATGTGACAAAACCTCCACGAATAGGTACCTATACGCTTGTTCCACGGTCTTTAGAAAATCATTGATGTAGAAGAAAGCTGGAAGAACAAATGAGACATATATATACATAAACCCCTTCCTCTTGAATTACTGTATCTTTTGATGAAATTTGCATTAAAATCTGTTGAGGAGTTTAAAAGATCTAAGAGAACAGACAGTGGAAGCGACTCCATTTTATACTATGTAAAGAAAAGAAAAGGTTGAGTTGACAAAATCACGGGCAAACGCGTTTCGATTGCAGATTGCAGAAACTGGGTGTTATGGAAGAATATTTAAATAGAGTCGATAAAACATACTCTTGCTTTTCCACTGCGTCTACTTTTACTACTATGTGGTACCTAGTAACCTCACTATTAACGAGATTTATCTACATCCATATCATAACTTCCCTATTATATGTTTAGAAACGATAAGCAAACAGCCTATATTAAGAAACCTGTATCTGTGGTTGCACTTTAATGTTAACATTAAAGTATTACATGTCATTAAAGTATCGGTTATTGATGTAGTTGCATCTTAATGTTCACTTTAAAGTTTCTGTGACCGAAAGTTTCTTTAAGGTACAAGGCAACATGGTACAATTTTCTCACATATTGTAATTAAAACTTATGATATGCATGTAGATAAAGTTATGTATGCGACTGTACGCATAATTAGGCATTAAAACACTCGTGTGATCTTATTATGAAACTCACCTATCGGCTCGTTTCATAAAACCACACTCGTGTATTAATGCCTCTCATTATGCACCAGTCACATAAATAACTATTATAATCTATAGCTGTTGCCCGGGACTCCGTCTGCGAAGTAATTTAACGCTTTACCCTCGGAAACTGTCAAATATCTCGGTATAAATAGTACCATGTGCTTTTGCCTATAGGTTCAAGCTATCTCCGTACCAAATTTAATACGTTATAATCGGGTTAGCGGTTCAACTTTGAAAGGGAACAAACAAATAAACCAACAGATTTATCACTTTACCCACTTAAAATGAACTCGGTTGGATCTAGAGACGTATCATTTCTGAACATTAGACAGTTTAAACTCATCGTTGTCGTTCAAAATCCTGTGTTTAAATTGCTTCTCTGACCGTATCGTAGCGTTCCGTGGATATGACCTGAGGGGTAAGTCACTGAAACCAGTCCAGTGATTGGTTGCTGAATTAAGTCAGTTGCTTTAGCCCGACCGTTTTGCAGGTGCTTGTATTTGGATATTAAATTATCGCCTTGAGGCACTCTCTGCCTGTCTACTTTAGGATTAGGATAAGCAGTTACAAGTTATAGTTTGTGCTGTATTTGATGTTCTAGGTTAAATTTAAAATGCGTAAAAATGAAATTGATACTGTCGGCGGACAAAGGGACAACATTGACCACAGATTACTAAAATATCTAACATGTAGAGAAGGTTAGGTTAGGATAGATTTGGTTTATAGAAACGCTAAAATAGTTACAGTTTCTTAAAAACAAACAACTACCTACGTTATGCCTAGTGAGTAATTGCAGACAATGTAGACCCTAAAAACGACTCCTTACTGGGTGTAAGGAGACGTTTTGGCACTGATTTCCAAATAAAGCTAAGTCCTAATAACCAACGGCTGTGACGTAAAATCTCTAAGCATTCGTGTTTGTCATTTGTTCAATGATTACGCAAACAGAAATATTTGTTGAATAAATTTGTTGGCATGTCGTATCTAGTGGTTCTCGGGCCTAGTGCGCGATATCGCAGGGTCGTTTGACATCGTCGTCGCTATCTCCTCCACGTCGGTATTCCGGCGACAGTCGTTAAACGTTAAACACTCATCGTTACATCGCCGAGGACTGAAGATTTGTCTCTGCACTTACTTTTCTTTATAGATACCTGTTTGAATCTTTCATTTCTGAGGCGTTAGCCAAGGCGCAAACGCTCTGAATTTTTTCTTTTCTGTCACTTAATATGTATGGGATGACATGCTCGTGCGTAGCGATAAACCACGTGTTCCACTGTCAGCTCGTACATTTTGAGTTTTAGAAAAGAATAACGTTAGTAGCGTTTGCATGTTGGCTACGGCCCCTGGTATGCCCTAGTAGTTGGCAACTATTCCAGTTTGAAATCATTTTTTGTGTATACATACGAGTTTGAGACAAGAAAGGACCCTTTCAACTATACTTCTCAACAAAATATGAAAAATACCGTAAAAGAGATCACCAAAATTAAAATCGGGCCAAAAATACGAATGATACAAGCATTTTAAACTGATAATTAGACAGCGATTGGACAGAGAGATCCGATGTGTACTGTGACGTCGTGTAACACGTTGGCTATATATGTATACATAATATACATTCAATTTTTAATTCTGTTTAGCTAAAAGGAGACAGGAACACACATTGATGGCTTATATAGTGGTTATAAGTGATTTTTCTAAACTGTTTGTTACATAAATCACCATTTGTTGAAGCTGTGTAGCGATGGCCTATAATGTGCCTTTTTAAGGGAGTACGCACATAATTACACAGCATTCAAAGTCATCATTCATAAACGCGTGTACGAGTACCCCTTGAAACCAAAATAAAAAATGGCTTTACGAATGAGGTGAAATATTATTGTGCGCCGAATTATGAGCGATAACGGAGTTGAAGAGCGCCTGAATTATTCATACAAGCCAGGATCGATGCGGAACAGCTACCCCGCGAATGACAAACTCATATACCGACCTTGTCAGCTACACATATCATGCACAAGTCTACCCATATTTATTGAACAAAGCTCACTAGTTGAATTGTAACGTAAAATTGAGAAAGTTACATCTTTGTCAGTGACTGTGGCAGCAAGAGACAAACTGTCTGGAACTGCAGGAATAAAAGAATAAGTAAATATAACACTAACATTAGCTCAGGCCTCTCATAGTGGGACCGATGATCTGTTCAGTGGCCCTACAAAATGCGTGGCGAGATCGTTATCGTTTTAAAGAACTTTATAGGATTGACGTACCCAAGCTGCTAAATGGCCGTGTTCAAGCAATTATGTTACTCGTATGTGAGTTTCATAAGTACTTTGACAGATTTCAAAAATCGTTTTCTATAATATTTAATATAACGTTAAAAGATGGCGAATGTGTAATTGATTTTGGTTTTGTATTTTTGTCTTTTTAGGTGTTCAAAGTTCTTTTCTGATAGTGGTTTGTGCTTTTCATGCCTTTGTGTTGCACAGTAACAGACTTGGACTTATTTCGTGTATCTGGCATCTTACTTCTCGTTTCAAGTGGACTTGCCGTGGTAAAGAGGTTAAAACTATCTTGACCTCTGTCCTACATAATAATATCACCGTACAACGTTGCCCCCAATATTCCTAGAGAAGATTGGATTGTATTTTATTGATATATTGATTTATTCTTGACACTGGCGAAATCACTTCATTGTGGAAACGCCATATACCCGCGGTAGTAGCTGTTGAAGTCGCTGAGGGGCAAAGAAGAAGAAGAATGTTAGGCATCATGTCTAAGGCATCAGAACCGATCACGGTTGAAATCTTTATGGGAAGCCACATGATGGCTGACATGATGATGACTCTCGCTGTCTGTCGTGACTCATGTGTTCATCTGTCAATTCCATACATTTTTCAGATTTATACGGTGGTAAGCTGTCGTAGAATGCAACTTAGTTAGCCCTAGTTTAATAAACAGTTAGTCAAAATATTTACCCCATTATTCGTAAACGTACTATAAACCCATTTTAGTTAAAGTATTCATTGTACCTTTCCGTCTAATTCAAATATCATAATTACAGATAAGGTTAGAGCGTACCTATTTAATGCACATTTTAGCTATTGCGCGTTGCATCAGACAGTTATACCTATTTCAATTCTGGTTTGATTTGCGAGGCGCTGTTTATTCATAAAGTTTTCTGGTATTGACTTTCAGTTCCGTTCAACACTAAGTATGTGCAGATTGTTATAAACGAGGGTTTGGGAAGAATAAAACAAATATAGTGCTTTAGTAAGCTTTTTTATTTAATGACATTGTACGCCCATATTGTAAATAATATTTTCTTATAAGCGAGGTTTAATCAAAATAAAGGTTTGATAAAGATAACGACAGGGTCAATAAAAATAGAACTCTTGAAATTTCGTATCGGTCCTTGCGTCGAACGCAAGTTTTTCGAAATAATTACATCGGTGAGAAGATTAAATAATTCAGTTAATTATTTCATATTACAGTTGTTCAATTATTAATGAGTCAAAGTGAATTAATACATTTCTTTTACAAACACAGGTTGTATGAATATTAAAACAATATTCACTTAATGGGACCACAGCATAAATAATGGTTTACTAACATCCTTCTCATAAGAATTACTAATTCACTTACATGGATTATAAAGACGTAATACCTTAACCCAGGATCAAATAAACCAACTACATTCCAACTTTAGCTATAACGGCTAAATATTTTCTACATCATTACATGATTGGAATATAATTATTTATACAATAGCTCAATGGTTTGAAAATAAATATGTTAATTCGCGTTAAATATACACATTTTCCTAACATATCACATCTTTTAGCCTAACAAATAAATTTTCTACAATAGTCAGTGTAAAGAGCTGCAGGAAGACTTTGAACACCAATTGACGGGAATGACTTTTTCAGGCCTTGAAATAAGTAAACGTCATAGTAAAAGTACTATTTAAAAATGTAAGACATTCAAGTCGCAATTACGTGTAATAAAAACAAATTGGAACAAGGAAAGCAATTTAGGGTTTACCTTAATTACCGGGGTGGAATTTTCCACGACGAGCGTTGGTCATCTATACAACATAAGTCTAACTTATTCGAGTGACTGACAAATTGGTGTAGATAACGTGGCATTGAAAAAAGGTGCACTCATTAAAGTACAAAGCCGAAATTTGATTTTAGGCGTAAGTACGTTTTTTGGTACCAATTAATTTGGTGTTGTCATTCAATCCGGTCAGTTGAGTCCATAGAACAGTTTGTGCAAAAACTGCATCATAGAGCACCAAATTATTTAGAACCGCATTTACATTTTAACAGAACTTTTACTTACATAAGTATATTTGAACCTTGTCAAAAGTCAAACCCGTCTTTGGCAATTATGATTACTTTAACATACATATCTGTTTTCACAGCTTTATTCTAACCATATCGAAAATATTCTGCTGAGTTACACAGACTATAATAATTGAATTCTTAAAATACTCTCTCACTTTTAAATCGCCTACCAACCCAAAATTATCTGATGGTAATGAAACGCAGGTAAGTAGGTATGTACAAAAGTTAAGAGCTGAAAATTGTTTAGATTTGAATATACAAGAAAATTAAAGAACGTTACCTACAGTCGGCGCATAATACAATTTGCAAAATACACAGGTCAAAACTGTTAATTAACGTTCCGATCCACATTATGTTGCTAACACGTTTAGACGGTACAAGTAAATTGTACAACTCCCCTATGACCAATGTCCAGAAATTTTCACAATGGATTTTATCAAAGTTGACTCACTCGAATACTTCGTCGAGTTGGTATGAAATTGTACAATTAATATTCCAAATGCGCACGCTTTAGTTACCTAACCGGCTTGTGGTAACATTTGTGATTCAACACAGTTTTCCAGAGCCAAGTAATCTTGAAAAGATCAAAGAGTCTCAAAGCTAATAGTGAGAAACTTATGCCACATTTAACCTTAACGACTTCATATTTGAAAAGTAAATAATGACATCGCATTTTTCAATATTGAAGTAGGTACCTAAATCATGTTTTACAATGCATGGTGATAGCCAATCAGAAATTAATGCAAGGAATTATAGACTTACTGACACACATATTTTTTTTAAATATTTTCAGTAAATACTGGGGAGAGAGTTTTTCAAATGTTTCTTGATTGTACAATTTAAAAAATGCTTTTATGTACATAATAACCGATATGAGGTTGTTAACATTATTATCGTCATTAAAATTCAAATCGGAATAAGACCTATTAAAAACTTTACTATAACGACAAGTTTCACAGCGAACGGTATTATACTTTATTAGAAGAACAACACTTAAAGCAGTAGCAAGAAACATTACAGTCATTAAGTTAAATAAACTAGATATATAAATACTCTAAATACATTTTGGTTTTTAATTCCTTGGAATGTTTAATAAAAAGCAGCTGTATCAGATTTAGTTGTACAGCCTTGACGACATTTTTTGTTCTTGGTTGGTTGGTTGGTATTAAAAACCACATACTTTCACGTATTCATATTATATTCATCCGCTAATAATTATTTCAAATAAATACCATTGTTCAATATGTAGAACATTCGGAAAGCTACTAGATATCATTTTGATTAGGTTCCTAGCTGATATTGTCATTATAAATAATTATGGTATTAGTACTCCTTTGATGTATTCGTACGCGTCACATTATAATTTCAGGGAACCATTAATGGGTGGTAACACGCTTGGGGTAGAATTAGTGTTCATAATTGTAACATGCTTACGTAATGTTAATGGTTTACGTATCGTATTACATTCGAGCTTAAACAAAATAAGGGAATAACAACTATTATTACAATGAAAGTTACCTAAAGGACTGTTGGATTCATAACTTTACTTTTTATCTCATGAAACCCTGTTGGAAAAGATTTGATTCGAGTATAGAGTCGTATAATTGACTTATTTGATAAGAAGCTCTGATAAAATAATAATTGACCATAGAATAGTATATAAGTGACATTTGAAACTTCTAACATGAGATTTATTCTAATGTAGATCTTCAACTTCCTTTTTTTTCCAAACTGCAGTTGGCACACAAAGAGTTTCTCAGTGACATCAGACAACTCCTACTCAGGAAGCCCATCAATATTTAACTAACTAAATATCCGACGTTTAAAAATGAACGGGACAACCTTTTACCTTGAAAGTGAGACGAGGGTATATTTATCAGAAATAAATATATATATTTAATAGAAAATTTCAAGATAAAAGATCACATCATCGGAGATTTAGAGCTCAGCGATTGCTGGAATAAGAATTGTGAAGTATTGATTGAACAGCAGAGCGCAACTCAAAAGCCAAAGTGGCCGATAGTTTTGCAGACGGTCACAAGTTGAATTAGCTAGACTCGTGTCTGAATGCGGCCGCTTCGGACTTAACTCGTTCACAGCAACTGTAACAAACAAAAGTATTAAACGGTATTAAATTCTGGGGTCCAAGTCAAAAAGGTTATAAGACGACTTAACTCGTACGTACTAAAAAAGGGTATATACAAAAACGGAGTATACTAGACTTAAACCCTTTTCACTTGAGCTTCAGGAGAGTTTTACCCTTTTTCACTAGGATCCCAGAAGAGAGAAGACGTCACTTGTCCCACTGCCAGCGAGGAAGCGATTAGCTATCGACCATTTTCTCACTCAAGAAATGATTTTTTTTATATAGATCCCGTGTCATTAAAAAAGACACATGTATGAATAGTTGATCGCTGGCGGTTCACACTGTCGGTGACACTCTTTCCACTACTTTGTCGAAACAAAAGATATGGATCCCGTGTCAATAAAAGAGACACGTATTTTAATAGTTGATCGCTGGCTCTTCACTTCCCGCTCATCGTCGGCAGTGGGACAAGTGCCTACGTCTCGGTGGTAACCTATGACAACCATCAACTTAGCAACTGTAACATGCTAAAAGTGTGCAAGTCCAGCCATCAGCTCACCTTGTGGACCCCATACCGTCGTGCGGTACGGTGCATGCGGACTATTAGTGCGGGTTACTGAGTAAATGCAGACAGCAAACCAAATAGATTAAGTAACTTGCGTGATATTGCATGGAGCACTTGCACGCTGCTTAAACGTTCTAACATGGAGTCTGTGCCTTTACTTGCTCCAGCTATTTGCATCGTAGTACGTGGGCACCACCTTTGTGCTCTGGTCTGTTGGTCTGTCCCATTGTTAGTGGTATTTTTTCTCTTAATTACAGGCTTTCACTCCTTGTATGAATAAGGTATACGTGGCTAATGTCAAATTTTAGACGATCACCATGAACTTATTAGATAAACAAGTTCATGGATATCACAGGCGAGGACAATTGTTCGGTTAAAAAGTATTTATTTACTCTAGCGGAATAATCAGAAGCACATGGGGTTAGCTCCATGGGCTTCTGTCAAGTTTACCAGTAACAGTTTGTTTCTTGACGTCAGCGTAGCTCTCGCCGGGGCCGACCTCGTCGGGGATGGTGGCCGTACATGCGAGCTGTAGGCGGCCGTGCGCCGGCGCGCGCAACTCCGCCACCGACACCCACAGAGGGATCGGCGCGGCCGCCAGCGTGCGCGGGCGCTCACGAATCTACACCAATGCAACCATTCTTAACTTCATCAGCGATAGGTACTTAAATGACCTGTTACATAAAATATATAGCAGTTCATGTAGCACAGAGTAAAATAACGGTGATGTCGGCCATTTTCAATGTGGCGCTAATGTAATTATTACTACGAAAACGAATCACTTTCTCCGAAAACAATAGTGTGATCTATTTGAAGTTATTTATATACATTTTCAAGCGGTAATGTAATTTTCAACACCCGCAGCCGACTTGTCGTCTATGTGTTGTCCACACAGAGATAGGCAAATAGACTCGCCGCACTTCCAACCCGACCCGCGCCCGTCTACGATAAATAATAGCATGCAAATAATATCGAAATAAAAATGTTAAGAGGTCACATAATTATGATAAAGTCGATAGAGTTCCGCTATCTGGATCTCAATAACCATAACGCAGCGTGTCTGTTCTTTTGATATAAACTTGGTCATATTAGCTTAAGACGTAAACGTGAAAACACGATCATTTGCCTTTCGGCTTAGAGTACTTATAATATGTGTGTAGATAAACTATATACGCGACTCTGCGTAATTGGCACGCAACCGTCACGTAAACTACTATTACCTTGGCCATTTCTTCGCTTTGAGGCTCGTTGAGCGTGCACTTGGCGTGCTTGGTGTGGTTCAGCGCAGGCGTGGCGGTGGTCTCACTCACGAGCGCCCAGTACTTGGCGGTGTAGTTGAACTCGGGCGCGAGGTACCGGTGCTGGTGCTTCCTGTGCCGGTACCCTCCGCCGTTCGAGCGGGTTTTGCTTGACACACGATATGAGAAGTATCTAACAGATTCTTCGTCCACCTGAAGCAAGAATTCAAGTCAAGAATCCAGCCTCAAGGATTGAACAGTCCACGAAGAGCGTCGGTGGCCTGGTGGCTTAGGGGGTCGAATCGAGATCGTAAGGTTAGAATCGAAGCCAGTTTTAAATTTGGTCCCATTTTGTTGGGTCACCACTCACTGGTCAGACTCTAGTTATGCAAGAACATAATACTAACGACAGAAAAAGCTTGACAATCATGACAAAAATAACCCTTGAACGATAACTTTCAGTCAATAGGCGTAAACGTACTCATATTAGGTTAAATAGGTTAATAATAACTCTTGCTATAAAATTATCTTCCAAGTTCATAACTGCATTATTAACAATGCCTATTTCGCTTCAGGCCGTATAGCTGGTACGTCGATATTCTCAGCCACTAGTAACCAGCTGACATATTCTATTTCCGATTCAAGTCGAGCGCCTGCGGCATACATTCTCCCCACGCAGTATGTAAATAGAATAAAAGGGATAATTCGATACAAGGGCACAGAGATATTCGAGATCAAAGAAAGTCTTCTATACAAGCATTACTTATCCTTAAAATGTGCCTATGTATAATCTTGAAAATCAATTTAGAGAGTAAGTTCAAAACCTGGGTGTAGCCCACCCCGAGAAAGCCATCGGGGTGGGCTATAATTTGGTACAAATTGCAAAAACCTGCGCGCCTAGTATGGTTGCGCTTATCGCGTGACAAAATGTGGATAAAGGATCCGTCACTCTCGTACTTATATACGTGTCAGAAAGTGACGGATGTTTTATCCACATTTTGTCACGTGATAAATAAACGTAGCCATATTGAGCCCTTTATTATTTCTCTGAGCTGATCCGATGATGGAGTCTGAAGGTGGTCATGGATCACCGATGCAGTAAACGTAGACCTACCTAAATTAATGCCATTTAACAAGTCTCGAAGTACAGTTTAATGGATATGCATGAATAAGGTACAAATATATCTTAATTAATTCAAGGTACAAATCTATTTTAATATTTATTTAGTCAGTTGGTCACATGAAGGCCCTTTTAAACGTCGTCGGTAATTATTACTATTATGACGTAAAGTGGCGCTTCGAACAAAATCATCGCAGTGAAAAAGCGCTATTACTAACCCTTTTTTTAATATTTATAAATACAATAATTATTTAGGTGCTTCAAAAACAAACCTTTAAATTTGACGTTCAAAGTTAGGAGAGTCTTTACCTACTGATAAACGTGATGATTATGACGACAAGTTTTAAGCAAAATAAATGATTTTGACTTTGATATTCAAGATGGATAACGAAAACCTTGAACCTATATTATTTAAACAAAACACCTTTTTCTATGTATTTGATCTCTCTTCTTTATCATCCTGAATCCCTATGATCTTAAACGACGATTTTTATTTTAATAACTGAGCACTTAAAACTCCCCTAACTTTGCTAAAACTCCTTAATAAATGTCACACACTCTTTGCTCGAAAGTTTGTAAACCATGATGTTTGATTATTTGGTTGAGGTGCGGGAAAGAGTGGCTCCTTTTTTATGCTAAAAAGGCGGGCGAGCGGGTCACCTGATTGTAAGTAATTATCACCTCCACAAACACCTGCTACACCAGAGGAATCGCAAGTACGCTGTCGGCCTTTGAACAGATAATTGGTTCCAATGGGTATGAAATAAGACGCGACATGCAGGTTCTGTCAGGAGACAGTGGAGACTGCAATGCGCATCCTCTGCTCATGCGGACAACTAATGCGCAACAGAATTATCTACCTAGGGCGAAATATCATGGACCCACAAGAGATCCTCTCAAGAAACTCCTCACCGCGCAAAGTATCGGGAAATTCCTGGGCGCAACGGGCCTTTGCGGTGAGCTCTTGAGCTCTAAACAGAGGGCTGTCACAAAACATCAGCAATGGTCGAAGCGACACACAAGGCCCGTCATCACCCCTCAATAATAATAATTTGAAGGCCCCTAAGTCGTATTAGTATTGCTAGTTAGGGATTAAACGGCCACCTAACCTTTTGATTGTCGATGTACCAGGTGAGGCGCGGCGCAGGCGCCGCCGGCGCGCTGGTGCAGTTGGCGCGGAGCAGGCCACCCACCACGGCGTCCGGCTTGCCGAACGTTATGATCGGGGGGTGCTTCTGAGCATCTGTTCAAACAACCATTCAGATTACCAAATGCCAAATTCAAGACAACCCTACAGGCCTAGTTCGACGTTGCCTATGAGCATGAATTTACGTAATGAACGCGAGTAAGGATTTATTCCTGTTGTTTTCTATGTGTTTCTATGTTTTGCATAATATTATTGGTCCTAATGTATTATTTCGCATAATTATGATTTCGCAGTACCTATTGATTGATTGTTTGCTTAAACAAAACAATGTCATTTTCAAAACCATCCAAATATTCATCACATCTTGTATAGATAGGTACATAGCATTATAATAACATAGGTTAGGTATGGTTAGTATTTTAAAACTTAAAATAATATATCAATTTAAAAGTAAAAAATATTTCGTGAAGTTATAATTATGCGAAATAATACATTAAGAACAATAATGTTATGCGAAGTAATATAAAACCATATCTATACTTACATAACTATTTGTTTATCATTGTCTAGTATCCAAAGTACTTCGGGCTTGGTAAATTTTAGTGATATTATGTCCTGATATTTTCCATATTTAAATTAAAAAGCATGAATATTTATTCTAAATCTCACTATGTTTCTTTGTCTGTCCGATAATTTGGATTGCTAGCCAGAAACTAGGAGCTTGTAGTTATATAAGCAACTGGACATTTTTGTACTAAAACTGGTAAATAAAATCAGTTGAGAACACAAATTTTCTCGGAAAATACTGAGAGAAACAGACGAACATAATCCTACGCGGACTTTTGGCCGTGGGCAATATTTAGCTGCTGCTAAAATAAGCCGTGATAATTTAAAAAAAATGAAAACACGATATCTGTGATTCGTAATGAATACAATATGATTTCAGGAAGCATTAGTAAAATCACTAGAAACAATAGATGTCTAAAAAAAACATTTATCCAACATTGAGCTTACACGTCTCTAATACTGGAGGCATAAGAGCGCGTTAGATGTTGTTGAGGGCATTGTTAGATAATTATATTCTTTCTGGTGACTGTACACTAATAGTACTTGCATAAATGAGGTGCACGCTATCAGTGCAACCCACTTAAATCCATTGAATCTCTGGAAATGAAACCTTTCACCCACGTCATTAGTTAAACGGTGAAAATTTAAAAATAATTAATGGTGACGTTCATAAACATAATACAATTTTATTTTTTTTACCTATCTTTACTGTTTACCCTTGATTATTGTTACAAAGTGCTGTTCAAACAGAAAAGATAATTAAGTGTTTTCAGAGTTAAAATAGTCAATAAAACTTTTTCTAGAATAATGGAATAGATTTATAAAGATAAGTCATCACCTTTTTGATTTCAATGAATATTTAAGGCCATTTCCAACTAATATGGTTAAGGAATATAGTTGTGAAAATATGAGTACCAAATCAGTCACAAAATGACACATACATACATACATGCCGTCACACCTTCATCCCAGAGCGGGGGAAACAGAGCTACAGAATTACCAACAACTTTAACCACTTCTTGTTAATTCTATAACCACATTTTGCACATACAGGCCGAGATGTTTACCAGTGTATATTAGTGACAGCTTGCGAGCCCATCGCCTAACAATACTACAAGCCTTTAATCCCTTAGTCGCCTCTTACGAGTTCCACAGGAAGGCATGAAGTGGCACTATTCTAAGCTAGCCACCACACGTCACAAAATGACTCTTATATTAAAGAACCCATCAAAGAATAACATTGTCACAAGCACGCATACATACAAACACAAATATACAATATACACGTGAGTATAGTTTAGGGGTGCATGCTTTGTATAGGCTCAAAACACGTTTCAAATAGTTAAGGCCAACCTTGTGACATATGATTGAAATATTCCGTGACTGGGGTATAGCTATAGACTGATAAAAACGAATGCGCAGCGAAGAAAAGCATCCCGTCTACATCTTCGTACAACCGTATTTATTCAAATGAGCTTATTACGTATTCAGTGTCTGCGTTTTGTGTAGGAATGACAATATTTCACTCACAGACGACAGTCAGCTGATGAGGCGGCGACGCGGCGGTGAAGATCGGCGTCTCGAGGGACACCTCGCACCAGTACAGCCCCGAGGCAGACGGGTCCAAGTTCTCGATAGTGATCGAGTTTTCCGTCGCTAATGACATCTGTGGACAAAACGCCGGGAAATCGGTCGAAATATTGTTTTATACTGGACTTAAATTATCGAACACGAACCTTTGTTCTTCTACCGAGTAAGTAACGTTAACGTAACGTTATCGTGGAAAATTAACGTCAGTTAAAATAATAACTAAAAGCAAGTTTTAATTGGGCCATCCGTTCAGCCATTCAGCATTCAGAATTTTTAGTTTTGACACATTTTCCTGCTCAAGCTACGCGAATAATTTTTATTTTTTGTTTTATGTTAAATTCATTGTTTTATATAATGCTAGGTTAAGCTTTATAATTGTTTAATATCATAAGTATTTAAAAAAAAACGACTGACTGTTGAGTTTCTTGCGGCGTTTCTTCTCAGCAGTGGTCTCTTGCGAAGCGCTGGTAGATTTTTGACCTTTCTGATCTTTTTTTTAGCCTTTACAAGGGGACAAAGAACCATGTATACATACATGTCAAAAACATTACCCTCCTCCTTCGACAACAGGGTAAAAAATATAAAATATCAAAAAACTTGAAAAGTTTGCTTTGTTTCTAATCTCTGAAACCGATATTTCTATTTAGATGGTATTTGGTTTATTTAAATATCTTCCACTTTCAGGGCATTACAAAAGGCCTTCATTATTTTTGTGGTTCAAATCTTTATAAAAACCCTAGCTGGGATCCTAGTGAAAAAGGCTATATCTAAAGTTGTTGATGTTGAAGATCAAGTGCAAAAAGGGTTTAAGTCTAGTTCACTCTACCCCCTTTTTTATTACATTTTAAGTCGACTTGTACCCTTTTTCATTAGGAAACTAAATCGACGCTTGCTAAAAACGAAGTCTCATCCGGTTAGCAATAAACACGCATACAACTTATGTTTAAGATTACCGATTAAATTATTAACCTCATAATTAACTTGTTTTACTAAGAAATACTGAATTTCTCTGGCGGCGAAATTCACTTAACTTGATAATTTTGAGTTACAAACAATATGCTCATGTGAGACAAGAACTTCATGAGTTTAATAAGTTTTAACAGCCTAATAAAGTCTTCGTGGATGAAGATAATTCAAAGTGTAAAATTAGAGAGGAATTATTACTATACGCACCACATTATTGAACGAAGTGTGTGCAACATTTTGTGAAGTTGCCAACTCCAAAAGTGATTAGCGACTTCCTAACTCTTTGACGTGTTTAGTGCGCGATTTTAAACAAGAATTAGAGGGAAATATGCTAATTATACCCCGGGGCAACTTATTGTTTCCATTTTGCGCTTGTTTATTTATTACTAGCTTTTGTTCGCGAATTTCCCCGGGTTGATTGTTGGTAACAAGTTGATATTAACAACGGCAACGCACAAAAACTACTATTATCAATAGCTGAGATTTTTCCGGTGTTATTGTCTCCCTAGCTTCGGATTATCAATACCGGGCCATTAACTTTGCTTTCCGAACAAAGCTTAAATCTATAGCTTAAGTTAGTTCCATTACTTCTATTGCGTTTGAGAAATTCGTATTTGGGTCAAGTTCCAGCACTCAGAGAACAAAACTTCGACAAATTACTTTTATTAGCTAAGTAGGTAGCCCAAAAAAACATTACCGAACTTTGTCTGTTCCAGCAAATATATGGGGTGTGGCAAAGTTTATCTTTTCCGGTTAGAATAAAATGGAGTATATTTTATGTGTGATAAAATAATCTATACATTTTTCTTCTGCGTTCAAGTTCCTTGTCTTTCAGAAAGCCACCGCTGCCGCTAGCCGCGGCACAATGCTAACCGGGACTTTTTTCAACGTCATATTTTCATTTTATTTTCCTTGTCATTTAAAATTGTGTTGCGCGAGCGTTGAAATGTTTTCTACTGTATTGTACTAACAATCTTTGAGAGGAAGTACGTCTAAAGTAGAGCTTTTGCATAATTGGTACAAAGTCTACCCAACGCTACGTTCAAGATGAGTTCGTCAATACTGCTCTAAGGCCTATATTAACAACTTGAACAAGATAGACAACTATCGATTTTGATACATCTTCGACAGGAATTTAAGTTGAGATCAGTTTATGAATAAGTTCCGAAGAAAGCATAGCATCAGCTAAGCTGCACAGAAAAAAATATACTTACGTTCAGTCTGCCGCCAGCGAAGGTATAATTAGTGAATGGTGGTACGCGCTCGCGGACATACTGCAGCAGCTTAGCTCCTGAGCGGAGGAACTCGACCTTGTAGAGCAGCTGCGGGGGGACCTGGTGGAGGCAGCGCAGGGTCGCCGCGCCGCCGCGAGCCACCCAGCTCGGTGCCGTCAGCCGCACCTCCACGTCCGTCGCCTGACCGCTTCCTGATCACCAACAAACAAACGCGATATTAATACCACCTCTTCGTATATTTATGATAACTTAACATAATGTTCCGGTTTCATAAAGGCCCATACGACTCAGACGCCATTACTGTGAAGTAAATAAGAGCTATCAAAAGGTTGACAATACGATAAAAGGTCAATGACGACATGGTTTTTACCGCCTAGAATCTCGATTGCTGTAAGAATCCTGTTCAGATCGTAAGTTGAACAGGTTTTTCTAACACTTCTCCTCGCTCCGCTTGTCGTCGTACCTAATTTCCACTTGATTTCAGTTTGCTTTTGTTGAGTTAGCTTCAAGAAAATCCACATATCATACTTAATTGGATAAAAAACAAGGATGACTACACACATATAAAATGTCTTAGGATCAAAAGTATCCCTACGTTATTTTGATATTATGCAGAGTTTGGCAATGTAGGGATAATTTTGATCCTTGGACATTTTTAGGATGTGCTCATAATTATAAATATTAGAATTATGAGCACATCATGACTCGTGACTTTTTTAATAAACAAAAATTTTGGATTATGAATAGAATGCTTGAGGACAATTGAATTTATAGCAAAAGTAGATCCCTGATTTCAGTACTATATGTGCATGTTTAAATGGTAATTATATTGACATTATAAATTCTTTTATTCCGCCTTTTAACTGTAGGTAATCAAACTTTTTTCTATAATCATTTCGTTATTTTGTAAATCATATTAGAACATTTGATTTCAGAAGCTTAATAGATATTTTTGTCTTATCTTACTATCTTAATCACGCTTCAACCGCTGAATGGGATGAAACTTGGCGCACATGTAAGTTAGGTCCTGAAATAGGACACAGGATAGTTTTACCAAGGAAAATCGAAATCTACGAGAACGAAGTCGCGAAGCTAGTTTTTAATAGGAAATACTTACCAGGCTATCATAACATGACTGTTGTGTTAGTTATTGTTAGTGGAAATTGAGTGTGTATTCAATTTGGCCGGAGGGACACATTGTAGCTGAGTAAACAGTCCCTCTAAAATACGATCTGGACGTGTCGGGCGGTGTTTGCGCCACCGGCGCATTGGGATATTTATAAATGGGGGTTGCCTTCACCTTTTTGATTGTACTTAATCGTAATACTGGGATAAACACATGATAACATAAATTCTGATTATTTAATGTAATAGCGGTAATATATAGAATGCTTTAGGTCAATCGATGAATTATTCAGGTACCTACTGAAGATTATGGCTAACATCCATTATAACTAGTGTTATGGCCAAATGACTTTAGGGCAAA
The DNA here is from genome assembly GCA_923062465.1 of Acleris sparsana. Taxonomy (NCBI): domain Eukaryota; kingdom Metazoa; phylum Arthropoda; class Insecta; order Lepidoptera; family Tortricidae; genus Acleris; species Acleris sparsana. The sequence goes on from OV281292.1 coordinate 4,430,801, forward strand.
CGATATTATGACAAAAGCCTATTAATACGGCCAAATCATAACTCATACTACAGTCATATTGTGACAGCCCGGTGAGAAGCTATACTCTATTAATGATTAAAATATACTATCAAGACTTCTGGAATAAATATTATATTTTAATTATTCTAACGCCTAAACAACGAGGTTATGCTGCCAGCACTGTGGTACCTTGCCAGAGGGGAGCCTCTAATTTTAAGTTTTAATTAAATCGTATTTTTAGTTTAGTACAAATTATGTTTTTTTTTTTATTTGCAATGGTTTTAGTTTAAATTTGATATAATTCGAAGCCACCTTATGTTTATTAACAAATAATGCGAGCACACACACATACTCGTACATGCACGCATTTATTTTTGGTTAAATTAGAAAAGGTAGCAATGTTTTTAATTTGCACAATGCGGTAACGAGGTTTTAAGCTAGCTCTTACGTGTAGAACATTAATTGGCTCTCCAAGATACACGCCATTGCCCTTCGAGATTAGTGCGTAACAACGAATTGTGCAGTCTAAAATAAAAAAACAAACCAACTTAAAGTACCTTACCACACTTAATTTGTGTCACATTGTACAATCCCTTCTTTAAAGGTTTTGCGAGTAAACCAGTTTTTTTTTTGTATCAAGCACTCATTTAAATAAAAAAATACATATGTACTAAAAATAAACAGCTAGCCTAAATATAATAAATAATACATATTAATTATGCAAATATAAAACATGTCAACAGTTACAATGCTTGTGAAGCTTGATTACATAAAATAAATATTGTTTTCATCATCATCATCATCAGCCCGGGGGCGTCCACTGCTGGACAAAGGCCTCCCCCAAAGAGCGCCACAAGTCACGGTCTTGAGCCGCTTGCATCCAGCGGCTCCCCGCGATCCTAACCAGGTCGTCAGACCACCGGGTGGGAGGCCGTCCAACACTCCGTCCACCGGTGCGGGGCCGCCACTCGAGAACTTTTCTTCCCCAACGGTTATCAGTTCTCCGAGCTATGTGGCCTGCCCATTGCCACTTCAGCATGCTAACTCTCTGAGCTATGTCGGTTACCTTGGTTCTCTGGCGTATTACCGTATTACGGATCATATCGCGCAAAGAAACTCCGAGCATAGCTCTTTCCATTGCACGCTGAGTGACCCTGAGCTTATTTATGAGGCCCACATTCAGCGGCCAAGTCTCTGATCCATAAGTCATCACTGGCAGCACACACTGGTCGAAGACTTTCGACTTAAGGCTCTGCGGTATTTTGGACGAGAAGATCCGCTTTAACTTTCTGAACGCTGCCCATCCGAGTTGGATTCGGCGATCGACCTCTTTCTTGAAGTTGGATTTACCTAGTTGGACAGTTTGTCCCAGGTATACGTACTGATCAACAACTTCAAGTTGAGAATTCCCCACGTGAACCGGTATTGGCAAAACGCGAACATTGGACATGACTTTCGTCTTGTCCAAGTTCATTTTCAGGCCCACCCGTTGGGAAACTCTATCGAGGTCTCCGAGCATCTTACTCAAGTCTTCTAGCGATTCTGCCATGACTACGATGTCGTCCGCGAATCGAAGGTGAGTGATGTACTCGCCGTTGATGTTGATGCCAAGTCCTTCCCAGTCCAGAAGCTTGAAGACATCTTCCAGTGCAGCGGTGAACAGTTTCGGAGATATGACATCTCCCTGTCTCACACCTTTCTGCAACTGAATCGGTTTCGAGCTCTGGTTCTGGAGCCGGACTGCCATAGTGGCATTTTTGTACAAACACATATTGATTTGTATATTGTTTTAGTCGTGTGAAAAATAAAAGTCTCAAGTATTTTATTTAACAGTAGCAAACATATAATAATTGATTTTACACAGTCCAGTCCAGTTTTCCAGAGCGTTTCGATTGCCACTCACAATGCGACTTATATTTTTTTCACCGTTTTATATTAACTGTGAAAAAGTTACAGCGTATATAACAGCATAGATACTATGAATTAAAATTGTTTCTTTACAAGTTCCTCGTGCTATGCATCAAACCTGACCTCGTGATTATTAAAATGTAATAAAACGTTTCAAAAATAAAAAGTCCTCGTGATTATTTAAATAAAAAGCTTTTGACATATTTTAAAGGTATAATTAAAATATTAACTTTAATAAAAGCAATAAAAATGGTTCCTTTTTGATTTGATCACCTTTCAGATTACAAACAAATGCTCGGTTATTGTAAAATTAAGCAATGGTCCCAAAGCGTTGCCTCGGTCGCAAATTGCCGTAGTAAAACCGTTGACGTTCCATAAAACGAGTAATGTTGTATCTCATTACATCTAAACGATGTCATCGAGTCGCAATCTGGTTACTGTCTATGTCGAGCAATGTGATTTAATATTTTAGAAAGGCTAAGTATTACATTACCCATCTTAGGGCCGTATTGAACTCACCTTGACCGATTTGGCCGGCTCAAGACACAAGCTTTAAATCATACGAAACTGCCATTTTTGTCGTGATTTGTCAATCAAGACGTATTAATGATTTTTTTTTCCTAGCCTGTATGAGTGTCCCACTGCTGGGCAAAGGCCTCTCCCCTTGATCTCCATGAGTCCCTATTTCGTGCCTCTTCCGGCCATTTGTTGAGGAATGCGTCCAAGTCGTCCCGCCATCTCCGTCTAGGCCTGCCCCGTTTACGCCGCCCATTTTGCGGCACCCACCCATTAATGATTTAGAGTATTTAAAAAAATGGAGGAAAGCTAGAAGCAAAATGCTCTTAGATATATAAAGTGAATTAGACGTTCCGTTATCTAATGATGGCCGGGGCTCTAAACAAGATGCCTCCTAACCCTAACGTAAGCGATTTCCAAAAACTGCCAAATTGTATAGAATAGTCAAGATTTGTCAAACCTCTGGCCCTGGAAAAGATGCAATGCGAGACCACTATTGTTATAATAATGTATAGGATTGACGTAAGTAAACTGCCGAATGGTCGCGTCAATTGCTTATGTCAATTTAATCTTGACAGTTTTCGAAAATCACTTGCGATAGCGTTAAGTATCTTTTCTAGGGCAGTTCATTCTCTCGACGATCGATCTCTAGGCTCAAGGGTCTCTGTATTTTAGTATCAAATATGCGAGCTCTAGTTTGTCTTTCACTGTCTTGTACATAATCCCGTCTATTTCCCAAAGGAGAGGCAGAGACCACTTCTTTCCATCAGCTACGATCATGACAAATCTCTTTCGATTCTTCCACATTCATACATTGAGTCATGCTTGCAAGTTTAGGGTACTTAAGATTCGGCCCTTTTGCAGTACTAATCCGATTCTAAAAAGCACTCCTTCTGACCCTTCCACTCACTTTCGCTCTGTTTATCTCTTTCATCAATTTTCTTTCATCCACCATTTCCAAAAGACCGAACCATTGAAAGACAACATGCTTTAACAATGCCATTGAATACAACTCCTTGTACTCGTACGTCTAAGAAGTAAATACGAGGAAACGAAGGCTCGCGTGCAAGAGGCGTCAACGTCCGGCGCTCCGGCGCGTCGCCGGGTACCGGACAATGGCCCGGACACAGATGACACGGCCCGGGCAAACAGGGGGAACTTGAGGACTTAACTCTAATTATTTGCTTTGAATTAGGCTGGCCTTGTTCGGTTTAATAATGTTCAAGTTCGAAATAGTTCAAGTAAATGTTATTAAGTTATTACTTTGGTTACTGACACTTCAAATCACCTAATGGTTTTAATAACTATGTAACATAATAGAATTAGGTAGTTGAATAGATTAATATCAGGAAAAAAAAAAGATAATAAAAATAAGTATATTGATATTGTGGCGGTCACAGATGGATGTGTGAAAGAAGAAAAAATAACGCTAACCCCAGATAAACGAAAAAAGAGCAAAGAGATGATGATAATGTATTATAAAAATCACGTTCTATTACTAAAAGTGACACGATGTTTTTAGAACACCGACAAACATCCTTTTATTCGTCTTTTAAGGGTTTCGTACAAAAATGGTAAAAAAGGAACCCTTTTGGTGAGACTTCGTTGTCTGTTTGTCTGTTTGTATGTCACAACAATATTTTCTGAAACTATAGAATCAACTTAAAATTTAGCATAGTTGAATAAACGAAAAAGTTTTTTTTTTTGATAAAAAAACAGTTATTTGAAAAGCGGCTTTGAAGTTGATGCTAGATGTTGAAAAATAAAAGTCATTTCACCATAGAAAACGGAGTATAAAAGGGCTCAATCAGCACATTTCAAAGCTTTTTTTTATAATTTTTCGCGACATACATTGTACATTTTAATGAAAATGTCTTTCCTTATCTCCGAAGTTTTAAGAAAATAAAATATGAATAATTCCTCACTAAAGATAAATATTTATATTTTAGACCAATAATAAAATAAACATCTCGAATTTTACAGTTTTGGAAAAAAATGCAAGAAAGATTCAAAATGGACCTCGTGGCAAAAAAAAAAGGACTTTATAGCAAAATGAGTATTTTTTTACGTTTTCCAACCACATTATTGTGAATACTGAACCCGCGGTACGCGAGTTAATGGTACCGCGGTATTGCACAGTGATTTCGCAAATGTCAAGTGAATACAGTAAATCAGTAAAAATAATAAATCAAAAGTAAAAGTCGGACATCTTTCAATCGGCCATCTTCCCTCCCCGAAGGTAACGTACAAATAGAAAGTAACTACGGAACCCTAAAAACGAAATAATAGTTATTATAACTAAACGTAAAATGACTCTGCTTCGTGACAAAGAAACTCGCAACACGTCCCGTTGGTTTGTTCATATTTTATAAACAAGGTTATGTATGAATCTAATAGATGTCTAACACAGATAAACAACAAATAATGTTAAAAGCGGACTAAAAGGTATTAATGTATTTCAAAAGCGTTAATATTTTCAATTTATGGTGTGATTCAATGAATTGCCAACGTTAGAAAGAAATATATATTTTTTTCACATAAAGAGATGACAGACACTGAGGTAATCGTTGCGAATCGGTCCCAACTCAGCAAGTATTAATAGATTTAGTTTTTGTTTATCTTCACAATTATGTAGTTTTTGAACTATATTTTGAAGCAATCCGCCTATGAAATGCCGTTTTCTCAATTTTAAACAAGTCTATTTTAAACCCACTTGAACAATGGAAACAAAACATCCTCGAATTAATTCCCGTATGCATAGAGCAACCCTCAATAGCAAATGGCATTCATTCAAATTACGGTTAATAAATTATCAGACTAAGATCAGCCACGCCACACCGCAATCTGTAGGGCTGGTGCTTAGAAACCCCAACAAAGGCATGGCTCAAGTGCCGACGTCAGAACACAATCGAAAACTATTTGTTAAGCCTGCTTCCGTGGCAACAGGCTTTTATATTGATTTTTCCATTAGTAGATATTTCAATAATTTGTTCTTGTTGACGTTTTAATACGAGTATTGCACATAAAACATTAAACGCATCGAGACATTGCAATAAAACTTCGTGTATATTGACGATTTTATGACAAAAAGGTACTGGATTTTTGTTCGGTGAATACCGGATGGGCACTTTCACGCGTAAAGTTCTCCTAGAGTTTCATTGTACGAGCAAAGTGAAATACTGGTTGGTATTTTTTCTTGTTGTACACTACCTGCCGTCTTCTTTAAATGATTGACGTTGAGTGACTGTTCTGTTGATAGTCGATCAGACACGGTTAGCGAAGGTTCTCCCTGGGTCTATGATGGTCGAAACCCACCGTTAGTATAAGCTATCAGGCAAGAAAGTGTTGGAATTATCTGTCTTTATCTATTAGATCAAAACAAAGATGTAGTGCTGAAGGACATGCAGGAAAGTCAGGCATCCGAGGACGATGTCGAGGATATAGCGAAGTGGAGAAGAAAGATCAGGAAAGCTGACCCCATCACCACGTGTGATTAATAATAGGTAGGAAGAGAGACTCTAGAAGACACTCGAGAAGTGTTGTCTTGTTTTTCAAAATGGTATGATTTAGCGGAACCATCTAAAAAATTGTAAACAATAATGTTCCTTAAGCTTGACTCATTCACCCGTGGCTCTACTTATCGTGGTTTCCATCCCATTTCCCTTGCCCCTTAAGGTAGATTAGCCTTGAGCTCATTAGGTCCTGGCAGAATCTCAGCGTCGAGACATGTTGTTAAGCCTTTTCGCCACCGTTTTTGTGTAATTATTTGTTGTTTATGTTGTATTGTGTCCAAACAAAAATGTAAGTTTTACTTAGTTTATATATTTATTTTTTGATTGGACGCGGTGTCGAGTGAGCCAACATGAGGTGACCACGACGTGAATAATAAAAGACCCCACTATGCTTCTGCTAAGTAGATATCTAACCATTGTAGTGGCGTGTGTTTCAGAAAAGTTTATTGGAGTAGGTAACACCTGCCTGAGTCGATTTCACGCTAAAATGGAGAGCCGTCGCTATAAATAGAGCTAGGTTAGGTGACAGCAACAAAACTCTATTCTCACCGTCAGGTTGCCGAGCTAGCGAAGTAAACTGCATTGTTATGAGCATCGAATCTTGGCCTTATTAACGAAAGGCCTATTGTATACCTTAATCGTAGCCAAATATGTTCTGGAGGTGAACTATCTTGTATCCCTTCCATGATTGCAACAAGAGTAACCTATCTTTGTTTCGAAAAACTTTTCCCCGCTGTTTCGTTTGTTCGAAAATCATTACCTCTACCCAGCAACTTTTTTTTTTAAAGAGATGTACTTACAGAACCTGTAGGTCAGTTTTTTTTTATGGCATAGATAAGGCAAACGAGCACACAGGCCACCTGATGGTAAGTGGAAACTGTGACCCATAGACATTCGCATTCACAAGACTGCAAGCTTAAGACTGCAAATGCGTTGTCAACTCTGAAAACTAAGATGGAATGCCTCTATGCTAGTCATTACACCGGCTGTCTTATCCCCAAACCGGAACAAAACAATACGAACACTGCTGATTGGCGGTAGGTTAGGATAAGATGGTGGTAGCGATCCGGCCGGACCCTGCACAAGTTCCTACCACCCGCAAACCTTATTCGTAGCCAAATATGCTCTGAAAGTGAATGATCTTGTATCCCTTCCATGATTGCAACAAGAGTAACCTATCTATGTTTCGAAAACCTTTTCTCCGCTGTTTCGTTTGTTCGAAAATCATTTTCTCTAAACCCATTAACTTTTCAAAATGTTTAAAGGGATTGACAGAACCTGTAGGTTAACTCAGGTTAGGTTAGGTTAGGTTAGGTTAGATATATAACATAACCTATAACAATCGGGCAATAACGATTTTGCGGACAAAGGTTTTTTTGAACTTAAGACAGGTAACCATCACAAAATCGAAATAATTTTAATTTATTTAGATCATTGTTCGTCAGTTAAATAGATAATAATGGCACAAGTGCCAAAACCCTTCAAAGAATCAATTGTAAATAATTGTACGTGAATTCTTTACCAAAAATTTCCCAACAGCTTTAATACAGACTTCCTGTTGAATCATCAGAGGCATTCGATTTGATATTGCTTTACGTAGCGCGGCATTTATAAAAGTTAACCCAATGACTCAACGAAATCGTAAACTTACGGAATATTGCCTCTCTTTTCATTGGATCAGCATGAATTCAATAAAAAGGCATATAAAAGGCTACTTGTTGATTCGTACGGCACTGCTTTGAAAGTATAACTACATATTCAAAAACGCATTATTATAATAAAATATCAGTAAAATTTGTGCGGCAGTTGTCAGGGTTGATACTAAATGAGTTAAGGCAATCGATAAAAATATGTTGACAGCGATTATTTTGACGATTAACTCGTGATATAATTAGTTTAGCACCAAAATAAAAGCAAAATTAATAGATCCGCAGGTAATAGTGTGCCTTCTAAATTAATTATTACATTATTAACGAAAGATACATAATAATTATCGACATAATATTTTGAAACTTCGTAGTATTAGCAAAACAAAATAAAACGACAAGCTTCATGCTTAAACACCAGAGCAAATTAATATTGTACTTGATGAGCACAAAAGTAAACGACATGTTGTAATTCTGTTATTCTAAAGCAATGATATCGTTGATAATGTTTTCGTTAACGCCATTTAGAAGTATGCTTTTGTTATGTTTTTTGGTTTTTATTATTAGAAGAATATAATTCACCGAGCATTTTACCGCCTGACAGTTGTAGATATAATATATCTACAATCATGATAAAACGACATAATATTTTATTGATTCGCGTAACACAACCCGCAGGCTGGATAAACTCATTTAGTAACCCTCAATGTACTGTGAATTTCACAATAGTTACCAATGTTTGATTCTAATCGATCATTAGTTGATTGTAATTCACAGTATTAAAGCAATGTGTTCTGATCAAGTGGCAGAAAAGACCACCAGACCAGATTTTGCGGGTGGTACGACCTTGTGCAGGGTCCGTCCGGATCGCTACCACCATCTTATCCATTAACCTACCGCCAAACAGCAGTGTTCGCATTGTTGTATTTCGGTTTGGGGATAAGACAGCCAGTGTAATGACTAGCATAGAGGCATTCCATCTTAGTCCTCAGGGTTGGCAAAGCATTTGCAGGCTTAGGCTTGCAGTCTTTTGAATGCGAATGTCTATGGGTCTGTGTGCTCGTTTGCCTTATCTATGCCATAAAAAAACAAACGAAAGCCGTGAGGAATATCTCACTCAATTAATGAATTAGTGGAGTCCAGTTAATTTTCTACGTACCAATTCCGTGCCAATAAACACAAATTGTCCGCGGTTGTAGCTATGGCGAGCTAGCCCGGACACAATACATTTCTTCCGCACACATGGCATCGGGGTCGCGCGAAATGGCCCGCGGCCGTCGGCGGCGTGCAACTGACACGCCGGTATATTGCAAGCTTTGTCCTCCACGGCCGTCCCAGTTGATAAGTGAATGCAATTATTTAGTTCGGCTCTCATATGATATTGAACAGGCTTTGTTACACGTAAATAATGTTACTACACGTTACTTTACTAACGGGTTTCGTGTTGAGGCATAAATATAAATACAGGAAAGAAATTATCGGCAGGTTAAGCTAACTAGATAAATAGATATATGCACTTGCTGTGTACTGTCGAACCAACGGAACCCTGACCCACCATAGAACCTTGTCACAGTGATTGACGTTAGGACTGTCATACGACGCTATACGACAATCGTACGTCAATCATTGTGACAAGGTTCCATGGTGGGTCAGGGTTCCGTTGGTTCGATAGTACCTACTGCACCTCTGTCCTAGGCGGTAGAATCCAAGTCGTGTTTCTGTGTTATGGTATTATTTCTAACTTGGCCTCCATTACTGTCACGTAAATAAGAGCTATCAAAACGTTGACAATACGAAAGGTCAAAGACGATACGGTTTATACTTTCTTTAGTTGTTTAACTAGAGCGCAAAACCCGCGTCGTACTTCCAATAGTTTGTATGACATATTTTGAAAATATTAAGCGAAATAAAGCGTAGCGTAAGCGTAGCGTAGGACGCCCTCCAGCCAGATGGACCGACGACCTGAAAAAAGAAAACGGGAAATCGGGCCTTGTAGCGATCCCTGGGGGAGGCTTACGTCCAGCAGTGGACTGCAATAGGCTGAAATGATGATGATGAAGCGAAATAAATGTTTCTATCTATTCTATTTTAAAACACTTTTTAGACTCCACGTCCGAAACATCACGTAAAACACAGCGTAAGAATAATGAAAAGTAACTATGTGATCCGATTCGTCAATTAACTCCATTATTCCAACAGGCTCTGAAAATACAGAGGCAAAAAATTACGGTAGGTATCTGATAAAATAAACTTTCCTTTATTAAACCAGAGTTCTTTATTGAGGGAGCCAAATTTATTCAAACCGGGCAATTTAGCCTTGAGATTTCCCTTTGAATGAAGTGTTGATCAGACGTAACGAAGTTTATTTTGCCGACAACATAAAGTACCCACTGATTTTGTAACAATTTACATTCATTGATACCATATTGATGGAGGATTTGTGATTTAATCAATGCTGAAACCGTAAATATTTTAAAACTAATGTACCCTAGTCATATTTGTTATCAAGCGCCAATAAAACCACTTAACCTATAAATTATGGTGTTCGTTTTTTTAAGTCGGCCGCCATTACTGTTAAATAGATAAGAGCTATCAAAACGTTGACAATACGATAAAAGGTCAATGATGATGGTTTTTACCGTCTAGAATCCCGGCCCTGGGCTGTGATTTCGACATTAAACCCAATTTATATAAGAGTGGTTTATGAAAGACTGTATCACATTACAACCACTAGAGTATACAACTTTACCGAAAGCTGACATATATTTTTTCGGTAAGAATACAATATACATTCCTATTTATTCAACACCCACATAGACGATGTCCCTGGGAAATCTATCTGTGATATTTATCTTGACGTTACATTTATAAACATGGAATGTTCCAGTTTTCCCAGTATTTCTTTTCAAAGGTCACACGGCCAGACTCTGCGCTCAGTAGGCGGTGAACTTATTTCCCCAAGCCTCAAAGACTCTTGTCAAAACATGTTGTTTAACCATTACAAATTGATTAATTATTAGAAAGGCAGCATTCTCATTAATAATTTGTGCGCTGTGGTACTTTCCGAGGCTAAAGAGCACACTCCCCAGTCGAAGCGGTGGGGAAAAGAGAGTTATAAAGATACAATTAAATTGCCCGCATAAGATTGATTCTCGTCATGAGGAAAGCGAAGTGCCGCTAAAATCGCGTGGATGTCGAAAAAAACCCATACAAGAGCTCTGGGAGAAAACGTTTCTCACCCCCTAAATCAAGTCTGATTTTCACGATTTTTGACGTTTCTGTTTTTTTGCTTTGTTCTAAGAGGAAAGGACAATATACAGACATAGTTTTTCGTGATATCTACAAAATTTTCAAAAATCGTAAAAATTGGACGTGTTTAAGGGGAGTGTCCTGGACCCTCGGGAATGAGGAGATTCGCAGGAGAACTAAAGTAACCGATATAGCTCACCGGATTGCAAACCTTAAGTGGCAGTGGGCGGGGCACATAGCTCGTAGAACTGATGGCCGTTGGAGCGGAAAGGTTCTAGAGTGGCGACCGCGAACCGGGAGACGAAGTGTTGGCAGAGCTTCCACAAGGTGGACTGACGATCTGATAAAGGTCGCGGGAAACCGCTGGATGACAGCAGCAGAGGACCGATCGTTGTGGAAAACCTTGGGGAAGGCCTTTGTCCAGCAGTGGACGTCTTGCGGCTGATAATGATGAAGGGGAGTGAAACGTTTTTGCATTTTGTATGGAGATTTTTAGCTTCACAATCCTCTTAACAAACTTAACTTTACAATGAGACTAGTCAAGTTTCTTAGCGCTAACGTAAACGATTTCTGAAAACTGACAAAATGTATTGAAACTGATGTAGGTGCTCAACAATCCTATTTTAGATTACGATAACCAACGCCGAATGCATCTTGCCAAGGGCATCAGACATAAATTAACGGAAAACGTTTTAAATCCCACTCCGATACTTTATAACACTTATTATTGCATACACTCCAAAACAGTAGTTAACAGGATTTTTTTTATCAGTCTTTCTCAAACCATTCCAATGATATCACTATAAACTCTGTCAAGCCGTTTAGCAGCTACTAGGCCTTAAAGAAACTGACGTGGACGTGGACACATGTGTGTGTGTATACCCTCGTACACACATACATCTGACAAATATTACAAATTTCATCCAAAAATTACCTAGGTACATACAGTCAGATCTAAGCAGAAATATGTGGACAGTCGAATAATTCAAACATATTCTATACTATTAAGTATATTGTGATGAACTGATGGAAATAAAAGTTTGTGCAGATAATCTAGTTTTTCCGTACTTAACTTTTAAAATTATCTAGGTATTTTTCGCTTTAAATGATTATAATTGAGGTTCCGATAATATTAGCCAGCATGTCGTAATCATATATCAAAAAAACCAGCCAAGTTCGAATTGGACTCGCATAGAAAGAGTGCCGTGCCACCATACAATATAAGATCGAGCAATAAACGTCTAGAAGTTTAACGTATATTTTTCTATTTTTTTTACTTTCTTTTATTTATGCTAATTTTGATTATAGCGTTAATAGACATACCTAAAAATTTCAACTGTCAGTCTTTTACAGTTAATGAGATGAGGTACATATTGTATGACTGACGGATGGCCAGACGGACGAACGAACGGACAGCGGAGGCTTAGTAATAGGTTCCCGTAAAATAGGCGCACATTTAAGTCGTTGAGTTGCAATGTATCATTTCCCAATTATTTATTTTCCAAAAACCAATATTTTCTTTTTTTGACAGAATATTAGAACCCCTACTCCCATTAACATCGGTAATGCTAGGTTGGATTTGAGACAACTACAAAATTCGATCTGCAGTAGTGACGAGATATACCTTTTTGATAAATGAAAAAGTTATAAATTCCAAAAGCATTTCGCTGAAACGGTAGAGATCACTTTAACCTATGCTGTTAAACAAAGCACTGATAATGGAATAATAATTATAACCCTTTTTATGTAAATAAATATTTACTCGACGTGATTTATTCAACACGAAAGTCGTGACCTCTGATCTGAGACACTTCGTACAGTAGCTCTGTTCTATGAATATTTTACAGCTAACTCCGATATAAAGGTAAGCCAGACGGAATAAAGAAACAAATCTTTTGTGTAAACGAAGAATAAAATAATTCTGTAAAATGTAAAACATTACATCTATTATCTTTATATTTAACCACCTCTGAGCTGTTAGAACCGTTTCTTGAAATTCCAGAAAACCTGTATTTAACTCCGTACAAGCCAGACCACTTTATTTTCTGAGACACGTTTTGAGAGCAGTGAAATATTCTACGCTTTCCTCTAGAGAGCTGACACTCGAGAGCTTACAGAGTTCAGCAATGTCAACCGTCTCCGTGAACGATTAACGTGACGTATCTTGGGTCTCTTCTACGATTATGAGTTAGGAATAAAAAAAAAAAGCGAAGACAGCGTGCCGGTACTTGTAGGCCGGATTTAATTCGTTATGTTAGCGATTGTTTCCGTGCGTGTGTGATAATTTTAATTGTCTGAAATGTATTTGACATAACATTATCGTTTATGGCCGAATGTTGTGGAAAGCGTACTTGGTATGACTGGCAATTAAATTGTAGCGACCACAGTGCACGAAAATAAACAATTTAAACTCATTAACCTCCCCGGCTGAAGTCGGTAAAATTCAAACTTGCGCTCGGCGGTATACGCATGGCGAGTTACCGGTTGTACGCGCGGCGACCTACGCCCGCGGCGGCGCAGCGGCCGCCAGTCCGGTCTCGACTGCGGCGGCGAATGCATGTCCTTTTAACTGCCCGAATAAAGTACGCGAGTTGCTTACCGACGGTGCCAAACTTTCATATTTAACTGTGTTCTATCCTTTGACTCTTTCTCTTGTGCTTGTGACTTTCCTTTCGTGCGCGTGTGACTTTCTTCTTCTACTTACGTGTTCGCTATATATAAATTATTTAAGACTATCCTAGTATACGGAGCGTTGTAGGACCTCTAATAAAAGCGTGTTTGTTAATTTGGACTTCTTCATTTTACTCACCGTTAGGGTACATATACTGGTGACCCCTAGTTTGAACATTTTATACGCATACAGAAAATCTGGATAACAAGATGGCGAACGGCAACGTAGCGGCGCCGGGTACGTCAGCAGCAAACGAAGTGCCGACTGACGCCGTATGTAAAGTGGGCATAAGAGTGCCGCCATTTTGGCCCGAGGAACCCGAATTATGGTTCGCGCAGATGGAAGGACAATTTTTAATTTCCGGGATAACGGCCGACACGACGAAATTTTATTATGTAATAAGTCAGCTGGAGCACCAATACATAGTAGAAGTAAAGGACATAGTTAATTCCCCGCCACCAGCAAATAAGTACTTGAAGTTAAAAACAGAACTTGTGTCACGCCTCTCGGCATCGCTGGAAAAGAAGCATCGGGAATTGTTGATGCATGAAGAATTGGGTGATAGGAGGCCGTCACAGTACTGGAGGCGATTAAAAACGCTAGCCGGCGGTTATGTATCGGATGAATTTTTAAAAACCGTCTGGACATCGCGCCTGCCACCTAACTTGCAAACGGTTATAGCATCACAACCAAACTTAACTATGGATATGCTAGCGGACTTAGCGGACAAAGTTTATGACATTGCACCCGCGGTAACGCAAGTTTCGGCCGTCGGAGAACATTCCAGCTGTAGTAAGTTGAGTCAACCGAAGGCTAGTAACAGCAATGATGTGATGAGCAATTTGACCTTCCAAATGTCTGAACTACGCAAGGAAGTGGCATCATTAAGGGCTCAAATCAATGACCAACCACATAATCCCCGTAATCGCTCCCGCTTCAACTCGCATAATAGAGACCGATCAAAATCGAAAAACCGTCAACGGTCATTTTCCAGGCCAAGGAATGACTCGTACTGCTTTTATCATAACAGGTTTGGGGCGAAGGCAAATAGATGTACCACACCATGCAGCTATCTGGCGGAAAACCCCAACGGCGGTCGGAAGTAGCGGCCAGCGACTGCCGAACAATACCGGGCCGCCTTTTCGTCATGGATCGGACGTCAAAAATACACTTCTTGGTGGACACTGGATCTGATCTTTGCGTGTACCCCCGCTCAGCAGTTAAGGAGCAGCGTACGAAATCTGGTTACCAGCTTTTCGCCGCTAATGGTACAGTCATCGCCACCTACGGCTCGGTACAAATTTCACTGAACTTGGGATTGCGTCGTGTGTTTACATGGAAATTCGTAGTAGCTGACGTCTCTAAACCAATAATTGGTGTCGACTTCCTGTCATTTTATAATTTATTGGTAGATTGCAGGAACCACCGCTTGATAGACAGCCTGACGTCACTCTCCGTCACCGTACCAGCCCAGAAGCCTACTGAGACGATTACATCCATCAAAGCTGTATCAGGGGAGTCCACGTACCATCACGCCTTGCGGGAGTACCCAGAGATCACGCGCCCCGCCGGAACACACAAGGTACCTAAGCATAATACGGTGCACCACATCCGTACCACGCCCGGCCCACCTGTTACCAGCCGTCCACGTCGCCTTCCACCGGATCGCCTAAAAATAGCGCAGGGGGAGTTTGAAGATATGCTGAGAAATGGAACGGCTCGCAGGTCAGAGAGCTCGTGGTCATCTGCGCTCCATTTAGCGCCTAAAAAAGATGACGGTTGGCGACCTTGTGGCGACTACCGAGCCCTAAATGCCCGCACGATTCCAGACAACTATCCCATCAGGCATATTCAGGACTTCGCACATCAGCTGAGTGGAAGCACCGTGTTCTCCAAGCTTGACCTAGTCAAGGCATATAATCAGATCCCGGTGTTTGTGGATGATATACCTAAGACAGCGATCACAACGCCATTCGGTCTGTTTGAGTTTACAAATATGACCTTTGGCTTAAGGAATGCAGCGCAAACATTTCAGCGCTTTATAGATGAGGTGTTGGCTAATCTTCCATTCTGTTATGGTTACCTGGATGACTTATTAGTCTTCTCCGCAAACGAGAAACAGCATCACGAGCACCTACGTCAGCTGTTCCGGAAACTGTCAGAGTACGGAATGCTAATAAACACAGCAAAATGCGAATTTGGTGTCTCAACAATTACGTTTCTGGGCCATGAGGTGAGCGCCAGAGGTGTACAGCCACTCGCAAGTAAAGTCCAGGCTATTCAAGACTACCCAGCACCCAAGACAGTAAAGGAGTTACGGAGATTTTTAGGCATGTACAACTTTTATCGCCGATTCGTTCCAGGAGCTTCAGCAATTCAGGCTCCCTTAAACACTGTTTTATCAGGTACTAAGAAAAAAGGCTCAGAAGCCATCGTCATGACTACTGACATGTTGGACGCATTCAGCGCGTGCAAGTCAAGTCTTTCAGAAGCAGCAATGTTAGCTCATCCAAGTCAAGATGCAGAGCTGGCATTACAGACTGACGCGTCAGACTTAGCAATTGGGGCTGTCCTCCAACAGCGCGTACAAGATGGTTGGGAACCCCTGGCATTCTTCTCAAGGCGCCTAAAGCCGGCACAAAAAAATTATAGCCCGTACGATCGTGAGCTACTGGCGATATACGACGCTATTAGGCATTTCCGTCATATGCTCGAAGCGAGGCCATTTGTTATTTACACTGATCACAAGCCCTTGACGTATGCCTTCGCGTCACGCCGTGACAAATGTTCCCCAAGGCAATTCCGTTATCTGGATCTGATATCGCAGTTCAGCACAGATATTCGCTTTGTCGCGGGTAAGGAAAATGTGGTCGCAGACGCTCTCTCCAGAATTGAGGCAGTTATGGTACCCATCAATTACGAGGCTCTAGCACATTCCCAAGATTCAGATCCTGAGCTGCAAGATCTACTCGATAATGGTACATCACTCAAACTACAACGAGTCAAGACACCAGACATAAGTACAGAAGTGTACTGTGATGTCTCCACCGCTAATCCTCGGCCATATGTTACTCCGGCATTTCGAAGAGCAGTATTTGATGCAATGCACAACCTGAGTCATCCTGGCGCGAAAACAACATCAAAATTAGTGACACACAGATTTGTCTGGCCAGGCGTAAAACGGGATTGCCGAACATGGGCAAGAGAATGCAATGATTGCCAAAGAACCAAGATTTCTCGCCACACGACCTCTCCCCTAACTCCTATTCCTACCCCCAGCAACCGCTTCTCCCATGTCCACATGGACATCGTAGGGCCTTTACCATCTTCTTCTGGTTTCAGATACTGTCTCACAGCCATCGACCGTTATACACGATGGCCTGAGGCATATCCCATCGCCGACATCACTGCAGAGACCTGCGCCCGGTCATTTATTGCCGGCTGGGTCGCACGCTTCGGATGTCCGGAGAAGATAACCACTGACAGAGGCAGGCAGTTCGATTGCGAACTGTTCCAGCGCATTTCACGCATCCTGGGCGCGGATCACCGGCCTACCACTGCCTACCACCCCGCCTGCAATGGTATGGTGGAACGACTCCATCGCCAATTGAAGGCGGCAATTATGTGTCACACGAGCATCCACTGGGTTGAGGTGCTCCCACTTGTTCTCCTGGGTATCCGCAGCTCGTGGAAAGAGGACATCAAAGCATCGGCAGCCGAGCTGGTATACGGCGAGCCCTTACGCCTGCCTGGTGAGTTCTTCGCCCCACCCAAAAACGACACTCTAGATGTCTCGAACTTCGCAGCACGACTACGACACCACATCGCGAAGCTCACACCTGAACCTGCAAGTTGGCACTCACAAAAGACGTTTTATGTGCCCAAGAATCTGTTCACAGCTGAATATGTCTTCCTACGACAAGGGGCCGCCAGAAGATCGCTTGAACCGCCATACACCGGTCCATACAAGGTCTTGGAGCGTGGAGCAAAAACCATGAAGCTGGATATCCAAGGTAGACACTCCACAGTATCGGTAGACAGGGTGAAACCAGCACACATGGCTAAGGAAAACGCAACTACAGTTTTAACGGTACCAGAAAGGAAAACACGCAGTGGCCGACTTGTTCGTTTTCCCGATTACTATCGACCCTAGCAAGCAACGGTCTCAGCGGGGGAGTAGTGTAGCGACCACAGTGCACGAAAATAAACAATTTAAACTCATTAACCTCCCCGGCTGAAGTCGGTAAAATTCAAACT
Source organism: Acleris sparsana (assembly GCA_923062465.1). NCBI lineage: Eukaryota > Metazoa > Arthropoda > Insecta > Lepidoptera > Tortricidae > Acleris > Acleris sparsana. Next base: position 4,448,560 of record OV281292.1, read on the forward strand.
TGCGCTCGGCGGTATACGCATGGCGAGTTACCGGTTGTACGCGCGGCGACCTACGCCCGCGGCGGCGCAGCGGCCGCCAGTCCGGTCTCGACTGCGGCGGCGAATGCATGTCCTTTTAACTGCCCGAATAAAGTACGCGAGTTGCTTACCGACGGTGCCAAACTTTCATATTTAACTGTGTTCTATCCTTTGACTCTTTCTCTTGTGCTTGTGACTTTCCTTTCGTGCGCGTGTGACTTTCTTCTTCTACTTACGTGTTCGCTATATATAAATTATTTAAGACTATCCTAGTATACGGAGCGTTGTAGGACCTCTAATAAAAGCGTGTTTGTTAATTTGGACTTCTTCATTTTACTCACCGTTAGGGTACCTATAAAATTAACTATCGGAATATGTGTTTGCACCCTCCAACAGTAACGGGATGCATGTCTATATGTTCATTAGGACCCAAAAAAAGACAAAATACCTATTTTAGTAGCAAACTCGATGGGAATGTTTTAATGGAAAAAATCCTTTCAAGAGCCAAGCAAGGCAAATCATCCATAATATTATGTGTTAATTTTTAAACAAATTCCATACGATACGAATACGACTATTATTTTCCAAGAAAACCCCACATATGGCGATCGTCGCCATAGTAAAAATACATCATGTTGCCATGATCTATTACGTATAAATTTGCTAAGCATAAATAGTCATTTTACGTACCTAAAGATCATGTTCCATAACGTCGTGTATTAAATTAAGTGTCTACCTAATGGTAAATGGCAATTAGCGAGCAACCGCAGCGAGCGAGCAGGACATGTTGGGGCAGAAGCGACTCGGATAGGTAAGGTAAGGACCTTCGATGTTAGGTTTTCTTTTTTAGCCGGAAAAATGTTGCTTCTTTGATGCTTGCATGTTGAATACGTTGATGCTGTGATTTTTTCTGCTTAATAGTTTTATGGAATAAATGGTAATTTCCTTCGGCGATTTGTATTATTAATGTAATTATGATTATTCGGCCAACGAAATTTAGGCGTAGTGAATGCATGACTAAATGACTATGCCATAAGAGTTTATGCTTATTGTCTATGATTAAAGTTATAATGCAATATAGAAACAATTACAATAAAAAATATCCGTAAGAAAAGGGAACTGGGCTTACTAAGGTGAGTTCTACAAAATTAACATTTCTGTAGAAATCTGTCAAAATGTATGCAATTTACATCAAGAAGGCAGCAGTCGTTAAAATTCGCAGAATGCAACTTCTGTATAAGTAACATTATATTTCTAAAAAAAATTGTTTATTATTTCACAATTATGCCCGCAAATTATATTAAGTACAGTTTAGCGGTGGTTTGTCTCGTTTTTTTTTAATGTTAATGAGAAGGCACATGAGCACTCAGCCCACCTGATGGTAAGTGGGATCTGAGAATCATAGACATTTGAAGTCTCATCTCGACCTCAAATGCGTTGGCAACCCTGAGGACTAAGATGGATGGGCGTAATATTTTGACCACATTGACGGGCGTGCCACGCCACACCTCAACGGTGCGACATCACGGAGCAGACTGATTAGAAAGTGGTAGCCAGAGAACACATTCACGACGACGCCATTTGGTTTGGCGCGGAGGCGTGGAGTACCTATTCCAGCGTTGAATTTCGACATTCACGATAGTTCCGTGATAGTCACGCTGGCTTTCCCTGCATTTGGAAATCCACCAGACCGCGCCAAGTACTTTTAAACGCTACAGTTATGACATACGAGTACACGTATCGATTTTGGCGCGGCGCTGCTCTATTCGGCTTTTTGGAGCGGTCGCGTATGCCCAGCGTTATTCTTTAACCGCCGCCAAGCAGCAGTATTCGTATTGCTTCATTCCAATGTTATTACTGGGGATAAGATAGCCAGTGAGATTACTAGCAAAGACGCATTCCATGTTAGTCTTCAGGGACAGAGACTTGTAAATTACTTTGACTTTTAATTATTATTATTTTATTTTATTTTATTCTATTTTATTCAATTTTGTAATGTACTTTGTTTTTGTGTTGCCTTTTACTATTTTTACTATTATAATTTAATTCTATTTCTGACGATCTCAATGTAACTGCATATCATTTGACATGTAATGTAATTTATACTGTGTTATATTGAGTAATAAAATCTGAATCTGAATCTGAATCTATCAGGAATCTTTAGGATTGCAGTCTTGAGATTGTAGGCTTAATAATTCAAATGTCATTTCTAGAAAACGTAGCCTGAATTAATTTGGAAATATTTAAAAACGCACAATATTTTCCATTATTTTTAGGGTTCCGTGAGCGAAGGGTGCCGAAGAAGACCCTAGTAAAGCCTACGCTGTCCTGTCCGTCCGTGCGTTCTAACTTTAAAGAGGTGTGTATTTTGTACCGTAATATATAGCGGGTTTTACTTTTTTATAGTTATTACGGCGGATTTACTAACAAATAAAAAAGATAAAGACAGTGAAATGATAAAGGGGTCCCATATATATATTTTTATTAATGTATGTTTGGTTTTCAATCTATGAAAAAACTACAAAAAAAAAAGTGTGGTGTGTAACATGGCATTGACGGGAACTGTTCCAATTTAACTTTCAAATTTTGACGGACACCTTACTAACATACGAACAATGCAATAGTTCAATAAAAGCCAGGAAAGAGCAGACCAAGACCAAACGTTAATGGTACAGTGGCTTTGTACTATTGTACGAGTATTAAGGATATTGCCACACTTGTGACCCCTGACGCGACCGCGGCGCAACTTCTGTTGCATACAAATACTGAGAGCGCCGACCTCGCAACGCTAAAAGTAAAATATTCCCGTCGAGGCGAAATAACTAAGTGTTAATATGAAACGGTTTTAAACGTTCTAGCACGCTGAGAGCACCTGCAACTTTGCCTGCATGGCGGGACAGCTTTATTAAACCTATTCCTATTTTAGTCTCTGGGACTTTTAGTTAAATTCCTACGGAAAAAGAATGTGTAAAAATAAAATATTCGCATTCTTTTTTATCTCACTTGAGTTGAATGTTTAAAAGTATAACTAATAAAGAGATAAAATCTCTGGTATAATAGCATTCTATACTTTGAGAGCTTGTTATGAAACTTATCTACGAACCGCCCCACTTAAACTTAGAGAATTCGTAAGTTTTATTCTCAGCTTCAAGAAAAGCCGATTAATGTAACAAACAGTTGAAAAAATCATTTTTTGTACTCGTCGATTAAAATCTGTGTATTAAGATTTCATAGAGAATACTGCAACGTCACTGTTTTCATCGTTGACACTTCCGAAACAACCGAAATAACCATTTCGATACGCTCAAGACAACTGAAAAAAATTGAAAATAGAACTTCGTATTTCAATAATATGTGTCCTTGTTTAAGGAGACTCGATTCGATACAAAATTGCCAATCTATGGCGTTTCGGAACGTAGCAGCGTCGCGTCATCTGTCAAAAATCTACTTAAACCTGCTTCTGTATCCAGGGCATAAAAAAAAAAAACTACGGTTTGTTATTGGCTAGTTTTTAGCCAACAGAACAGCACAGTACTGCAACAATTACGGACGCCGTGGTTTGATACAAATGTCGATGTGGTGGTGATTGTGTTAATGACTTAAATTATTAATTTTAATGAACTCGTACAAAAAGTATTGTTCACAATAGTGTCATAATCAAGCTTTTTAATCTCGTACCTTACTTAGGCCACTCAGCAAGTTTCGTAGCCTAAACACGGTACTCGACTAAAAAGCTCTCTATTATAACACGATTATGAAAATAACTATTTTGAATAGCTATAAAACTCACCAAGATATAAGCCAACACAGTATTTAATATGAAGTTTATATAGCCGACCTGTTACATGACGTCACAGTGCATATCGGACCTCTCTGTCGAATCGCTGTCTGATAAGCATCTTAAAATGCTTGTATGATCCGTATCTCTTATTCTGATTTTAATTTCAATCCCAATTTTGGCTTTCTTTTACGGTATTGACATATTTTGTTCAGCAATGCGATTTAAAAAATCCATGCATATTCCCTATTAGTTCATCCGCTTGGGAATTGCGAAACCACAGACAGGCAAATACACACAAAGACATAAACGCTAAACTTATAACAACCCTTCTTGACTCACGATTTCACTCGACAATTACAAAGTTTTACAGTTATCTCACGAAAGCGGGTTTGCCATACTCGTGTGTGTAGATGCACGTGCACGTTGTCTCTGAGTGCGTAGCTGTCACCACTAAGCGACGCCGTAGTGTGCGTGTCTATACGTGTTACAACTACACGTATGGCAGACCCGCATTCGTGATTTATAACAACTGAACCTGTTATCAGTTTATTAAAAAAAAAGTTACCTTTTTTTGTGAAACAGGCAAGCAGTATTATCCAAAAATGCCATGACCGTGGTGTTAGCACCATTACCGACGCTGCTGCTATGTCATCACCCCCAATATTTCAATTATTAACTTATAGTCCACATTGTGTTTCAATAGAAACTATTGCCAGCGCCGTGAGATCTGAAACAAAAACACAAAAAATATGATTTCGAGGTAAATATTTGTATCATGAGCGCGAGTATTTTTTTCTGAAGGTAAGCCACTCGTTATTCGTTGATTTTATCGAATTTCACTTCATCCAATTTATTTTCATCGAATACTATTTTCCGCTGAAACCACGACTTTTATCCTATCTTGAACATTTATTATGTTGGTTAGTTGAGACTACATTTTTAACTGCTATAAAAAAATCCGGGATAAATGCCTTCCGATGAAATAAAAATTCTGCGTAATGAAACGTTTGATGAAAGGTGTATCGATAAAATTAGAGGTACCCGTTTCTGAATCTTGGATGTTTTGTTTCTAATTAGGTATTTAATTATCTATGCAAATAAGTATATATATCATTACCTGGTACCCATAGAAGAAGCCTAGAGCTTAGTTTGGGACTAAGACCTAATTTTTTTTGTCCTTGAAATGGAATTTGACGCAAGACGTGAAAATATACTGCCACCCACGGAGTTGTTAAGCAAATAATATGAGCCAGTATGCCTTCACTACAACTCCAAACATATTTTCAATGTGTTTCTAAAGTGTTAGCAACGAGAGCAACACCGTATTTAGAAAAACATTTGAGAATCTACAAGATTCCTTATTACGGGGATGGTTGCCGTAACGAAACCGCTTGAAAGGAGTAATGGCCGAGCTCGGTTCCAGTACCTTGAAGTAAGAGGCAAGACCGTAATTTAAGGGTTGTGCTATCGCCGGACATCAGTCCCACATGATAATAAGGGGGATGAAACCCGTCCGCATGACATTTTATTCAATGAACCCTTTATATTATATGGGTAGATGTATCTTGCGCTTAAATTTTCCGCCTTCCTCATATCGGCGTCCTCAAACGTGAATAACATATTCCGTTTGTGAGCAAACTATCGTCAACCGTGTTTAATCAGCACAAAGCGTATATTCGTAATAATTTAACTAATCAACGAGATAATAAATAAAAAAAACGGTGTCCCGCGGAATTCCTAAAAACGTTTGTCCTAAAGCAACGTTTGTCCGAAATATTGTTTGTCATAAACTGATTTTCAGGTGAGTCACATAAGTAAATGACTTTTTGAGTGCCTGTTGACAATATTATTTTTAGTAAAAACAATTTTGCTGGGGAACAAAACTTGACTTTAATATAGTTTGTTTTAGGTGTATTCTGCAACATCACACTATCGAAGGTCGCGTCTTTAACCCAGGCTGCACGAAACCGTTACTTGGCAAGTCATCCATCAACGTTACGTTTAGGTACATCTAATCGTCTATGTGATAAATGGGAACAACTTGATCTAACGCTCTACAAAATATTTAACTTTCGTGCGAGGGTGCGACGAAGGTTCGTAATTAAATGTTTATTTTTAGAAGTACATTATTATTCTAATCGAGTTAAGGTTTTTAACGCTGAAATGAAAACATTTATATCTTGATTCAACTGTGAATCATGTGTATTTGATAATGTTTATAGGTACAAAGAAAAGCAATAAGAAATCGAAAACATTCCTTCTTCTCAAGTTCGTTTTGTTTTTACCTCTATTGCCATCGTAAGTATTGTTTGCGACTTGGAGACCTTTAATGCCAATTTAATAAGATCTTTTATAAGGAAAAAATACGAACAATATAGGTAAAGGCAATGTGGAAAAGAGGTTCACCAGTAATAAATTAATTCAAGTTTCTTTCATAAAGTAGAAATTACGCTATAGAGTTTTATATCACGGATCTGATGTCAAGCAAAGAACACGAAACTTGTAAGTACCTAGTTTTTGTTCTTCCGTTCGTTGGCCACGGCCGTTATTTTTATAGCACTGATTTTTAAAATTGCTTTGAGTGGTGTTTTAGTGTTACGTTTTTCTTTAAAACGGCTTAAGTTGTCAGACTGAAATTTGGAGTATTTGTAGTAGGTATTTAGTAGTCCAAACAAAGCCTCATCGTTTGAAATTTAAAATTTGTTAATATAACTTTTGAAGTAAAAAAAACCTAGTGGCAATATTTTTTTTCATTTCACAGCTCTTAGTAAATAGGATAATTATATTTTTTGATTTAATAATATAAAGTTTTTGAAATATTTAGGTAATTAACGTTTACGCGAACAAAAACAACCTTTAAACCCCTTTATTTCAGAAAAGGGGAATCATACATAGGTATATTTAAGGGAAAGTAAAAGAATTTCTCTAACACTACGGTATTTAGAAAAAAAGGTAACAATTAAGACGTCGTAGGGTAAACCTAATACCAAGGTTGGTGTTGTTACGGCTCTGTTTACTTTAAAGAGATAGGTATAGGTCCCCGAATGGACGGGTATAAAGCCCGCATGCATGAAGACAGCATGCAGCAGTAGGACTTCATAGGCTTTGTAACATTTCATACAAATATGACAAGGTGCGGTTCCCTCCGTGTTTGAGTCCGACTCGGAGCGAGCACTGTTTTCATTTTCATGAAATAACAAAGATAAATCTGGCTTGCAGCTCGAACGATTGTCACCCTGCAGTCGCGGTGCAAGTCGTCGCTTCGAATTCCGCAAAATGTTTTATCCCGACACCAAAGCACAAAGACTTTTTAACTACCGGATTTTACAATTTCTTTTCAGTGTATCGAAGTAACAAAAGTTATTGTTATTTACTCCATAGTGTGACATACGTAATATGAAAGTGACACACACAATGAGAATAGTTTTAGACGTTTTAGGTATAATACCAAATCTCTATAATGTTTTGCAATTTGTTTCTGATTACAAGCCTCAATTAACTGTTACATTTCCGAAGCAATACAGAGGTTATTCTGAAGGTTAAACGATTGCGAAATTTCAAGCCTTATAACTACTCACAAATAACGTTGACAATACGATAACATGCCAAAATCTAATCATCTTTAATACTATTGTAATATTTTTTCAAAGAGAGTGAATGTTAAATATATTTTTTAGATGACGAAGGAGGCTTAGTTCCGTGATTTCTCGATAAAAAAATATGTGCAATACAAAGTTAGTGAACACGTAACACCGTATCCCAATTCTAGTTAAGAATGGATGAAAAATTATATTCATAATAAAAAAAACGGATTTATCAAAGTGCCTTGATTGTTTAGAATTTATAATGATTTACAAATGGTTAATGGTTGGTGGTGGTTTCGTACAAGAATGCCAATATAGGAGGAGTCTGTGTCGTGCAAGAGAACAGTTACAATCAGGGATCTGAAAATCGGATAGATATTTACCAAAAGGTGGCAAAATCCCGAAAAAAGTTAAGCAAATAGGCGTCGGCTTCTTAAAATTATAATTATAACAATATAATTTCCGGGATTCCAAGATTCGACAAAACGTTAGTATTCATTATTTTACAATTAGGATATGACTTTACATTGATTGCTCCTCATACTTCGTTAGTTCAATGATTTACAGGTAAATTAAATAACAAATACATAAACGTTTATTTATGCTGGCGTAATTTGTTTATTTAGAAATCCCGGGAATTTTATTAATAAATAAAAATTTGATTCCGCTTCCATACAACTGAACTACAGAAATTTATAAGATTATCTAATCCCTGGTTATGACGCGACGATCAAAGTGAGATATAGAGCAAATAACATTAGTTGAATCTTAAACTTTAACACCACAGATAAGGCTGTAATTTAATGCTTTATAAATGCTCATTCTTATTATTATTACTTAAATTCTTCGCGGTATCTATAGTACGTGTATACAGTAGGTGTTCCAGTATTCCTGAAGTACATTTTACTGTGTTAAACAAACATCTTTCAGACTGCAGCCGCCGCAGCTGTTGCACCTAAAACTAATTAACTTCTGCTAAGCTAAATACCGAGACTGTCTTGTAACTATTACTCTTCAAGCCTTCCAAGATTAAGCTGTAAACTAAAGTTATAATTCTGTGGTAAATCAGTAAGAAATAAGAGTAACTACCTTGCAAAGGGACGGTATCCAGCGTTTTTAGATAAATATATTCTACAGGTCAAAAAGTTGGACCATAGTTAAGAGTAGTTAACCATACAAATAACGAAGGCGAAAATGTTCCGTTTTGTGACGAAAAGTATCCCTACAAATTGTATGGATAATTTTCGTGTCACAACCGAAAAGTGTCATAGAAAATTTAATTGGGTGTTGATTGCGTGAGTTAGCATGCCCAACTTTTTGGACCTCACCCTTTTACCGCCTTTTTAAGACTTGATTGTGGATATTAAACCCTTTAAACAGCTTTTAAATGGCAATTACATTGTTAACAACAGTATGTCTGAATTGTAAAAAAGATCTTGTTCTTTATGTTTATTTATCTTACGATTTATTTGACACTAAAAATTCACACGTTAAATACAGTAGTGACACAAAATTACATAAAACTATTTGAATAACGACTATGTTGCGTTTAAAAAATCTTCTGTGTGAATTCCTTTTTATCATAGTGTCATTGTTGGATTTAACGTGCGATTAGTTTATTAGTGGTATTCTTCAAATATTGGTAATATTATTGATTGGCCCCGAGGACTTTCATCGAAAAGAATAGTCGAGAGCAGTGAAGAGAGTATCCATTGAGCCGCAACGGCGTCGGGTTCAGCGGGCAACTTTAAAATGAAACTGCCAGTCGAGTGCGTCAGCCATGCTTCCGGATCCGGGCTGTATAGTAAAAGTTTTAATGGAAAAGTGCCAGAATTCAAAAGGACAGACGAAAGACTAAATGCTTGAAACGTTTTACAGGTAAGTTTGGCAAATCACGTGAGACAAAGCTGTTTACAATATTGTTTTATTAAAAGTTACAAGTTCAATGTTTAAAGTATTTATCTGACGATCTGACTGTATTTATGTATATGTAAACAGTTTATTGTACTAAATAAAAACCAGAACAATCCAATTAATATAAAAGATATGTACAGTCAAGGTCAAAACTATCTATACATCTTCATGCCCCTGGCAATGAGATCTGTGTATACACATATATTTGACGCGATGGCTGTATTTTTTTTTATGGCTTAGGGTAGGCTGACGAGCACACAGGCCACCTGATGGTAAGTGGACACTGTGACCCATAGACTTTCGCATTCACAAGACTGCAAGCCTAAGACTGCAAATGCGCTGCCAACCCTGAGGACTAAGATGGAATGCCTCTATGCTAGTCATTACACCGGCTGTCTTATCCCCAAACCGGAACACAACAATGGGAACATTGCTGTTTGGCGGTAGGTTAATGGATAAGATGGTGGTAGCGATCCGGTATAGTTATTAATGACTGTACAAAGGCTGTATTTTGTAGTAAAACTTGATTGTTCACCCAAGAACGCTAAGGCTACTATTATCATAAGATAAGACTATTAAGAAAAATCCAATGCTCAACCATTATTTTTAATATAGTCGAAATACGAGTCATATTTTTTATTTTATTTTATTTGCTGGATATAAGAAGTTATATTCTCTAACTTTGAGGTATAATTAACTGGCTAGCTTAAGAGGATTTGAAAGCTGTCAATCTTCATACGAAATGCGATAACGTTTCCTTTCTCCTAAAAATAGACGGATTTTATATTCGAATATTTGGCACTCATTGACAAACTAGGTATGTTTTCATTCCCACAAAAACGTAGCTTCCATAACATCTTCAACATATTCAAAACTCATGGAAATCGGACAGGGAAGAGAAACTTTATTGCACTGAGGATTAGTATGGAAAAAAATTGCTCCGCGATCGAGCCTTCACTTAACAACCCTCTTAAGTTAACAACCCACGTAAGGCAGCTAGATATTTCACTTTCGCGGAACCGCTTTTTCGACGAAAACCTCCGACTTTATACATGCACGTTAGTAAAGTTTTAAATCCGGACGCACAGAGAGGTACTTATGTTAAAGCTTAAAGCTGTGGATATGCATGTACTCGTGCGTATTAAATGGGGGCGGTTTAAGTTATAGTCAATAGTCATAAAAACGGGTCACTTTATATTGAATTACCATACACAGTGACTCGTAATTATCTGCTTCGAAAGTCTTTATTGGAATCTCTAATTGTTATTTGTCCTAATGTATCATTTGTCCGAATTTTCGTTTATCCTAAATTTCCTCCTATTTTTTTTGTATTAATAAAAACTAGCGTTTAAGTTTTGGAAAACTGGAAAAATCGTCTGTCTTAGCTTAAAACCAGTTTATGACAAACAATAATTTGACAAACGATGCGTTAGGTCAAGCGTTCTTAGGGATTCCAAGGGACACCCAATTGCCATCATATCGGAGTTTTTATTATTATTACAAGCTTTTATTTAATTTGCAATATATGTATGTATGTATGTATGTATGTACGGCTCAAATTTTCCAATATAAATTTGACCCACTCCCCGTTAACGGAATGGGCTGAAATTTAGACCACATATATGATGTAAACCCGATGATAGTGCAAAATTATAGTATCTAAGAGGGGACATGATGATGGAGTCCGAAGGTGGCGACAGGATCTCCGCGATTCTGAACGTAGACCCACCGTGTTAGGACTCAATAATTTAATCTTGATAAGCAGATAAGGATTTTGCAAAAATAAATACAGTCGGTAAAATCGCCTAGTGCCGAAAATGAAATTTTTGACAGAAACTTATCTATTTTTTTGACATTATTTTAATTAATACACGTGCTTAGCAATTAATTAAGGCTCAGTTTAATTGGTCGATAGCCCACAAGCTTTTCGTGATAAGTACATTGCATCGCTGCAATAGCTCCCAGCTCAATGATGTCAAAGCAATTCGTCAATGGATTGCTAGTTGCTAGAACCGAGTTGTTAAAGGGACGAGTTCACTAACCAATTTAACAGACGGTTAAGTCTTAATCAGCTGTAAGTCAATACATTTGACAACCGTCAAACCGCTAACCGTCCGTTTTATTGTTGGTGAACACTGCAATAAACAAAAGAGGTTTGACAACTGTCAGATTGCATTGATTAACACCCGATTGAGATTCATCAAACCAGTGAATTGGTTAATGAAATCACACATAACTCTGGGTAGCCACACTGGCAATATCGGTTCGCGAATAACAGACATTCCGCGCGATCCTCGGTGAAATACCGAGGATGAGTCAACCGTCGTGTAAATATTTATGATAAATTCATCATTTTGAGCACTGTTATACAGACCACTAATTCGTCTTTGTAAAAAAAGTTAATTCATATAAACAAAAAGGAATCGCCGTAATGTACGTACGCGCATAACTTCCGAACGCCTGCACCAAGGTCAAGGTTTGTATAAATAGAAAAAAAAAACAACGCGAAAGTTAGAAATTTGCACCGGGTTGAAGCCGCTGGCGGGCAGCTAAGAAAAAATATTAATAATTATAAGTAGGACAGTCGAGTTCATGAACATGTGAACAGAATAGTACCCTGCCTATTTTAATGTCATGTTTGAATTGTCACAGCGATATTTTTAAACTCAACTGGACTAAAACAATACCCAAATTTATAGCACCGTATTAAATTTTCATCATACTGAATGAATCACTTTTTTTTCTACCATTTCATCCACCCAAATAGGTGCTGTATTTATCAGCATATCGCGAGATAAGTAGAATCTAGCGGATTCTATTATATTATCTTATTTTAATACAAAAATACACATTTTACCGCATTACCTTAGCATGGCTGCATTCAATGGTGACATCTGACTACTGACTGCATATTATTATGAATAAAGCCCAACCAGAAAAAAATACCCAACCAGAATACTTTTCATAATCGATACCTAATAACTACACTCGCGGACTAATAAAACGGGTCAGAGTGGGTTTTTCATACTAAAGAGGCTATTTCGAAGCCTTAGTTCCTCGCCAGGGAAAGCTTTTAGTGAAAAGTGATGATGAATACCTCGAGCATTGATACAGGACTTCCAGAGTGCCTAGGATACCCAACTGAATGAATCTGTGGTTAACGCCGGAATAGTGCATGTTCAGAAAAACATCTAAAATGACAATAAAATGTAAGGAAATCCAAGTGCTGACCCAAACTCTCCCGCTGTGATGTTAACTGATTGTGCGATCAGTTAGGTATCTTAAGAACTTTTGACCTCCTCTATTGAACCTCGCAGTATCCACCATTAAAACTCACTCAAAACAACCCCTGGCGATTAACCAAGGCTTCGAAATAGCCTCGTTTGTATGAAAACTCTGACCCGTATTATTTGTCCGCGAGTGTAATAATAATAATTAAATTAAATAATAATTCTCATCCACATCACATTTTTAATAATATTAGTAGAGTATTTATTGCGTAGTTTAAGCATGGGTAGTGTTGCAGTTACTTTTCAGATTGAGCTGTTACGTAGGCGTAAAATCCTAGATCACGCTATCGAAGTGTCCCCCCAGTACCCTTACCATGAGTTACAATTACCGTACTCGCTAGCGAGAGGAAGCTCTATCTCTCACAGACCTCGCAAGTATTATAGAGTGCGAGGGACAGAGCATTCGACTGGCTAGCGAGTACGGTAATTGTAACTCATGGTAAGGGTACAGAATTCATAAGTAGAGTCTGTTATTTAATATTTTATGTCTTGTAATGTTTGTTGAACAAAATAAAGATAACAACGTCAACAATAGGTACTCTACTGATTTTATTAATAATGTGTTATTACAATCCGTAGATAGCACATAGGTACTATCACACACATAATCATTTCACTTTACGAAATACGTAAAAACGAACAGCGAAGCGCGCTCCCTTACTTAGTTAACTTGTTTTGTAAACTTTTATACTCCTACCTACTGTAACGTGTAACGTTATACAAAACTAAAGGTAAAGAATTACATGTTATTAAAAATCTATATCTTACAATACCTAACTAAAAATAACTGGAACAAATAAAACTAAAATTTAACTTAACAATATCCGAATAACCTTATGATGTATCTTACTTAACCAACCTTAATTATTATAGTACCCAACTTAATTAAGTGAATTTATAAAAAAAATATAAATATTACTTCAACAAACAAACGTACGCGCAATAATATTTTTACTATATATATCACGAAACGGTCGCATGCGCCGGCCGCTGCTACCGAGGACACCCGAAGCCGCCCGAAGGTTTCCGAGCTCTCGCGGCGACCGCCGCGCCGCGCTCATTCAGCCGATAGCCTCTGGACGCGCTGCCCGCGTCACTTATTCTCGGCGCTTCTCTTTGTTACGTCCGCTGCCGTGCGCACGTTAATTTAATTTCAAATATTTAAATATATGTGTGGTGTTTTATTCCCAAATTGGGTAAGTGTTGCACAAGATTAATTTTAATTGATTAGTATTAGCGTTATTGCTCATTTATTTTATCGTAGATTGTAGCTAATTTGAAAAATGACCGTTAACGGTCATTTCACCTTGCCACATCACGACCTTTCTTTGTCTGCTTACGGGTCCATTTTATTTTACCATCATGATCTCATCTCAACGTAAGTAGTTACCATCGTAATATAGCTAAGCTTAACAAAAGTGTAAAATAATATTAAAATAATCATGTTTCGTAAATTATGCTACTAATTTTATAAGAATAATTAATTGTTTTACTTTTAAGGGAAAGTATAAACTGAATTACGGTTCGACGAAGTTAATTTTGCTTGCATATTAAGGCTTACTAATATTTTTTAAAGTAATTTTGAAATTTCCACCAAAACACAGAGAATAGTAATTTACCTGTTTTAATAATCTTAAATGTATTAGGAAAAGGCTTACTTAATTAAAATAATCAATGCATATTCATTAATTTAATCATTTTACCCATTTCAAATCATCCCATTATTGTACGAGGTAAGAATCACTGCAGAATCGCCCAGCCATACTACCGCTTTCCTTCGGGTTCGCTTGTGCATTTTACTTTATTATATTTTAATACCTTTTGTGTGTAGCTTCGGCACTGATTCTTCCTCCTCTTCTCTCTTCACCGCTTACTCCTCATGTACCTGGACTGCCCATCATACATGCTTGATTGCTAGTTTCACTTTATCTCTTACCCACCCCCTTGCGTAAGCGTATGATCGTCTGCAGTCCAGGCTATTTAATGAACCCTCTTCTGATGCTGGCAACATTCGACGCGTTACAGGAACCACCCTCCGGGTTGGCGAAACCAAGCCACCTGCTGAGCCTTGACCCGTGAACCGCGCACCATCACCTGCTGAGCCCTTGACTAGCCGTTGACAGCGCACCATCACCTGCCGCTGACGTTTGCCGGACACAACACAGCCGCCGTCACACCGCCACATCCCGTTGCCGTGCCACGCAACACCAAGGGGCGTTCGGGTATTCGGAGGACCTCGCCGCCACGGACAAACCACCTACCCTACCTAAGCGACTTACCCACGACCCGCTTCTTTGTAATAAACACAACCTTGAATTCTTAACTTTGTCTCATTTTCTTTGTTCCCGTGGTAGGTACCCTATTAGGGCTCACTTATTCACGTGACAAAATGGCGCCCATGTGTGTTTTTTAAATTAGGTAGTGGTTTGTCTGGATGGTGGTAAGATCTGTTTTTTTTTTAGCATTCTTGGTGATGGTGTGTGCATGTTCCAGATCTAGCGGTTTTAGTTTGTAAGGCTGATTATTTGTAATTGTGCAACATTTACCCACTATAATTATTTTTATTCCTTGACAATTGATAGATTATTTTTTTTTTTTGGGTTTTAAAGCTAGACCGTTTAATAATTTAACTATATTCAAATTTACCTAGGGTTGCTAATTATAGCATCGTTATGTCTAGACCAATTAAATATTTGCAGCTTACAAAGCCTGAGCTTGCTTATGAAGTTAGGATTCGTGCTGAGGAGCCTAAAGAAAGGGTCGAGGAGTTAAGGCAGCAGATTTCGAAGCTTTCAGCTAAATTTTCAGCGGAGGAGATACTTGACTCTTGCTATGAGTTTGACGATGATATGGCTGGCGTTAAACATACTTTGGCAAAGGCCGCCTTGAATTTATCATCTCTTACAGAGAATCCACAGCAGAATAATTTGCTTGAGCGTACAAATACTTATCTGAACCATGTCTACCATAGGCTAAATAGAATTCCACAACCTGAGGAGGCGGCTCATTTAAACTTATGGCGAGACATTCAAACGTTGTACAATGAGCAATGGTCCAAGCTACAACAAATTAAGACAGGTTTAGGTATTTATGATAGCCACTCTTCTAACTCTGTTGCCGAGCCGTCAGCTTCTAATAGCGATTTCCCTAGTGATGCTGCAGCCGCGACTCCGGCACTTAATGATATTACCAAGCTGAATACTATGACGCAAAGTTTAAGGGTAACCTGCGATCGTGGCCTTAGTTCAGAGTTGTCAAAAATTAAATTTGATGGTAAGTCTTGCGTTAGATTTTTTATTACGCGTGTAGAGGAATTCCGGCTAGCCAAAGACGTATCGGAGTCAAAGATGCTCTCTCAAGCTACAGAGATCTTGACAGGAGACGCTTTGCACTGGTACCGCAGCATGAGGGAAGCCATTAATTCCTGGAGCGATCTCCTGGTTTTGCTTAGGGAGGATTTCGACATAGTGGACTACGATTATCGTATGCTTGCTGAAATTAGGAACCGTAGTCAGGGACCCTCAGAGAGTATAACTATTTATTTAGCTATAATGCACGGAATGTTTAGTAGGCTTACTAGGAAACTAGGCGAACAAGAGCAGCTGGAAATAGTATTGCACAATATCCGACCTTGTTACTCAAATGTTCTTGCAACCAGCCCTGGTTTGGCAACTTTATCTGAACTAAGGATATTGTGCAAAAACTACGAGCAAATTAAAGCGCGTTCGGACGATTTTACAGAGCCTCCCTCGATTGCAAATAACACACTTGCACCTGATTATGCTTACGCTAGGAAGGACGCCAATAAACCAATTAATAAGCCAAATTTACCGAATCATCAACCACAGGCAAGTGGTAGTCACATGAGACAAGCGTTTCGGCCTAAGCCTAACTTTGCTAGACCCACTTACGTCTCAGCTGTAAAGAAAGACGATTACTGTTACCGCTGTCGCGTTAATACCCATAGTATGGGTCAATGTACTGCTGATCGTTCTATTTTTTGCTTCCGTTGTGGACTAAAGGAGTACCGTTACCCCGATTGCCCTAACTGCAAGCCTAAGGACTCTCGGCCAAAAAACTAGGTGGCGAAAATTGTTGCAAACCGAAGTTTGATGCCTCGGAATGGAATGGTTGGTTAACAACGATTAAGAACTTTTTCAGTACTTACAAGGTAGCAACAATTTTCGATACAAAGCCCTCTAATGATCCCCGTCCTTATGTCAAGGTTACGATTGAGAATATTCCAGATTTGTCCATACATGGTTTGTTGGACTCTGGCTCAGTCGCAACCATCCTCGGAAATGACTCCTATTTATATTTCAAAAAATATGGCTTCAACTTGTTTACGAACGATAACATTACCGTCGTTGCAGCCGGTGGACAACGAATAGAATCCCTAGGCTATATCTTATTGCCACTAGTTTTTGAGAATGACAAACATATTTTGAAGGTTTACGTTGTTCCGGAAATCAACACTAACCTCATTCTAGGCATTGATTTCTGGAAGGAGTTTAAAGTATGTCCCAAAATATTAAGCAGTGTAAATTATATGCCCTTGACTGAACCTTGTTTATCTCAAATTGATGCCGAACAATCGGATCATTTGCGCTCTTATGTTAACCTAGATCACTCACAAAAGCTTATTGCTGACAATATTAGGGAACAATTTAAGGACATCTCTTTCGACAGTAGAGGCCTAGGTAGAACATCACTTATTACACACCGTATTGACACGGGGGATACGGAACCTATTAAACAAAGATACTATCGATTGTCTCCAGAGAAAAAACGAATCATTACTGAACAGGTAGACGAAATGTTGTCATTAGGTGTGATTTCTCCGTGTGAGAGTCCTTGGTCTTCTCCTGTGTTAGTAGTCGGTAAAAAAGACGGGAAGCCCAGGTTTTGTCTTGACAGCCGTAAGCTAAACTCCGTAACCAAGAAAGATGCATATAGTCTTCCGTATGTATCCGAGATTCTCGACAACTTAAAGAACGCTAAGTACCTATCAAGCCTTGACTTATCGAAGGCATTTTGGCAAATACCAATTCACGAAAGCGACAGAGAAAAAACCGCATTTTATGTTCCGGGCCGCGGTACATTTATGTTTAACGTAACAGCTTTTGGTCTCACAAATGCGCCTGCCACCCAGCAGCGGTTAGTTGATTCGTTATTTATGCCAGATCTAGAACTAAATGCTTTCTGTTACCTAGATGACATTATTGTGATTAGTGAAACTTTTGATGAACATGTATCCATCCTATTACGGGTAATGGAAAAACTTAAAAAAGCTAATTTAACAATAAATTTTGATAAATGTCACTTCTTTAGAGATACTTTGAATTACCTTGGATATGTTGTTGACTGCAATGGGCTTAGAACTGACCCGGATAAGGTCCAGGCCATTTACAATTACCCGGTACCAACTACAAGGAAGGAACTGAAACGTTTTCTCGGTACGGCTTCCTGGTATAGGCGTTTCATTCCTAACTTTAGCACCATAGCAGGGCCACTTAATAAACTGACATCGACTAAGAACAAGGCATCATCTTTTACGTGGACTCCTGATGCTGATAGTGCTTTCCTCAAACTTAAATCTTGCTTGGTTCAGGCACCAGTTTTAGCTTGCCCGAACTTTGAACTGCCATTTGAAGTTCACACTGACGCGAGCGATTACGGAATCGGAGCTATGCTCTCGCAGATCGTAGACGGTGTTGAACATCCAGTGGCATTCATGAGCAAATCGCTGACTGGCCCTGAACGTAATTACAGCGTAACAGAGAGGGAAGCACTTGCTGTCTTAACTGCGTTGGAGCACTGGAGATGCTATCTTGAAAATGGTCAACAATTTACAGTCTATACGGATCACTCTGCACTCAAGTGGTTTCTGACATTGACCAATCCTACGGGCCGTTTAGCTAGGTGGGGAGTAAGGTTATCCGCATTTGATTTCATTATCAAACATCGTAAAGGAAAGGACAACGTTATACCGGATAGTCTTTCTAGGTGCGTTCCAGTCGCAGATATATCACCCAATACCCCACCAGCTACGTCTGATTCCTGGTACCTAAACATTTTTAATGGCTGCTTAAATTCTCCAACCAGCTTTCCAAATTATATCGTACAAAATAACAAACTTTACAGGCACATGAAAAATAAAAATGTTTTAACGTCAGAGTTCAGTTGGAAAGAGGTTATTAACATAGAGAATCGATCGCAAACTCTCGCTAAATGTCATTCGGAACCAATGTCAGGACATTTTGGTGTATTCAAAACTTACAAGCGGCTTGCTCTCAAATACTATTGGCCTAAAATGTACGGTGATGTAGTCAAATTTGTCTCAAAGTGTGAAAATTGCCTAGCTCATAAAGCTCCCACACATGGCACATTAGGTAAGATGGGAAGACCGAAAGACTGCAGTAGACCATTTCAAGTACTATCTATCGATCTAGTGGGACCCTTGCCCAGCAGTAGGAAGCAACACGCTTACATCTTCGTGGTAACTTGCTGTTTCTCGAAGTATTGTCTTGTCTTTCCTTTGCGTCGTGCCACGGCCGATGCTATCACTAAAATTTTAGAGGATAACGTATTCCTAGTACACGGTATACCTCAAACAATTATCTTAGATAATGGATGTCAGTTCGTTAGTCACGAGATGAACAATTTGTTCACAAAATATAGGGTTCCTAAGGTTCACTTTACCCCAAAATACACACCTCAAGTAAATACCGTCGAAAGATATAACAAAACGATTGTAACAGCTTTATCAGCTTTTATAGACGAGGATCAAAGAAACTGGGATGTGAACCTTACGAAAATTCAATTCGCGATTAACAACTCCGTTAACGAAGTAACCGGATATACTCCAGCATTCCTAGTCCATGGCCGAGAACTAGTTACATGCGGGTCTCATTACACAGATAATGATATCCCAAATGAAATAGTTTTTATGCCACGAGATGTATACGCAGAAAATTTAGGATACTTGTCTGGCGTGTTTGACAATGTCCAAGCAGCTCTTTGGCAAAGTCATAAAAAGAACTCTCAACGCTATAATACCCGGAGAAAGGAAGTCGAGTTTAACATTGGGGATGTTGTTTGGAAACGCTGTTATTTTCAAAGCGACAAAGGTGCTCATTTTAGCAAAAAGCTAGCACCCAAGTATCAAAAATGCCGTGTTAAAGAGAAACGCTCACCTTTAGTTTATGTTGTCGAAGATATGGCAGGCCGTGACCTAGGAGCTTGGCATGTCAAAGATTTTAAACTATGGAACAGTGCAAACGTCTCATAAATGCTTTAATTATATCTAAGTAATCGTTACTTAGGTGTACCCATTTTTTTCCCCCCTTTTAAGTTTTGAGCGAACGTCTCTGGTTAGTCGGATTCACATATATTTGCTCCATGCTTTACCGGTGTTGTACGTAGATCTTCCTCGTGACATTTTTATAAGCCTTCACCTGAGTCTTTTCTCCCTCGAACGAAAGGCTCAAATCGAAGCGGATGGTGACTTCGAATTCTAAAATCCTTGATTACTTCCTTTACCTTTAGAGCACCACAAGTTTTGTACATGGACGCGTGTTACACCAAATTTGTACTTGCCTCAATAGTTTTGCTGCTTGAGCATCACATTACTAAATTTATGTGATTCTCTGTATGAAATTAGTTTGTTACATAATCTATTAGAGTACAATGTTAACAAACCAACATGAATGATAGTCAGTGTGGAAGATGAAGAATAGATGATGAAAAATATTTTAGAGTAGCGCAAAATATGTAGCTCCGCTAAAAGGATTTTTCCCCACGGAAAAATCCTTCTTCTAGGAGACGGTGTACTGTAACGTGTAACGTTATACAAAACTAAAGGTAAAGAATTACATGTTATTAAAAATCTATATCTTACAATACCTAACTAAAAATAACTGGAACAAATAAAACTAAAATTTAACTTAACAATATCCGAATAACCTTATGATGTATCTTACTTAACCAACCTTAATTATTATAGTACCCAACTTAATTAAGTGAATTTATAAAAAAAATATAAATATTACTTCAACAAACAAACGTACGCGCAATAATATTTTTACTATATATATCACGAAACGGTCGCATGCGCCGGCCGCTGCTACCGAGGACACCCGAAGCCGCCCGAAGGTTTCCGAGCTCTCGCGGCGACCGCCGCGCCGCGCTCATTCAGCCGATAGCCTCTGGACGCGCTGCCCGCGTCACTTATTCTCGGCGCTTCTCTTTGTTACGTCCGCTGCCGTGCGCACGTTAATTTAATTTCAAATATTTAAATATATGTGTGGTGTTTTATTCCCAAATTGGGTAAGTGTTGCACAAGATTAATTTTAATTGATTAGTATTAGCGTTATTGCTCATTTATTTTATCGTAGATTGTAGCTAATTTGAAAAATGACCGTTAACGGTCATTTCACCTTGCCACATCACGACCTTTCTTTGTCTGCTTACGGGTCCATTTTATTTTACCATCATGATCTCATCTCAACGTAAGTAGTTACCATCGTAATATAGCTAAGCTTAACAAAAGTGTAAAATAATATTAAAATAATCATGTTTCGTAAATTATGCTACTAATTTTATAAGAATAATTAATTGTTTTACTTTTAAGGGAAAGTATAAACTGAATTACGGTTCGACGAAGTTAATTTTGCTTGCATATTAAGGCTTACTAATATTTTTTAAAGTAATTTTGAAATTTCCACCAAAACACAGAGAATAGTAATTTACCTGTTTTAATAATCTTAAATGTATTAGGAAAAGGCTTACTTAATTAAAATAATCAATGCATATTCATTAATTTAATCATTTTACCCATTTCAAATCATCCCATTATTGTACGAGGTAAGAATCACTGCAGAATCGCCCAGCCATACTACCGCTTTCCTTCGGGTTCGCTTGTGCATTTTACTTTATTATATTTTAATACCTTTTGTGTGTAGCTTCGGCACTGATTCTTCCTCCTCTTCTCTCTTCACCGCTTACTCCTCATGTACCTGGACTGCCCATCATACATGCTTGATTGCTAGTTTCACTTTATCTCTTACCCACCCCCTTGCGTAAGCGTATGATCGTCTGCAGTCCAGGCTATTTAATGAACCCTCTTCTGATGCTGGCAACATTCGACGCGTTACAGGAACCACCCTCCGGGTTGGCGAAACCAAGCCACCTGCTGAGCCTTGACCCGTGAACCGCGCACCATCACCTGCTGAGCCCTTGACTAGCCGTTGACAGCGCACCATCACCTGCCGCTGACGTTTGCCGGACACAACACAGCCGCCGTCACACCGCCACATCCCGTTGCCGTGCCACGCAACACCAAGGGGCGTTCGGGTATTCGGAGGACCTCGCCGCCACGGACAAACCACCTACCCTACCTAAGCGACTTACCCACGACCCGCTTCTTTGTAATAAACACAACCTTGAATTCTTAACTTTGTCTCATTTTCTTTGTTCCCGTGGTAGGTACCCTATTAGGGCTCACTTATTCACGTGACACTACCAATTGTAACTTTATAGTTTTGCGATGTATCAAATGTATCAATGTATACGCTCATTAGCTTAGATTTTTTATAATTTATGCATGTTATATATCTTTCTCAAATAAGTGAATTATTGTTATTCTTTTGAGAAATAAAGATCTTTAAACCGAAATAATTAATTTGCTTGTTTGTTGGTTTGGCTCCGACTCAAAATTACTTATTTAGATTTAATGTTAGTGTAGGAGCTTAGTTAAGTAGACTTAAAAAACTCTGTTTAATTTTTTGATTTTCAGTTTTATTTTTTTGGCGGTTTAATTATTTTGTTAAAATTTGGAGGTTTTTTTTTAAAGTGAGAACGTAATACTATTGCCGCTGAAAAACAAATAATAATAAAAAAAAATGTTAAATGGGGTTGCCATACAACAATCAGTGTGAGCCAGATACGCATTTGGCCGGTTGTTGTAATATGTGGCATTATCTATGAAAAGGGACCTCATTGTCGATGGCGCTTACGCCGCACTGCGTCACGCGACGTTGTATTTATATGGAGCAACGTTAATAATGGCGGAAGCGCCATTGACAACAAGGTCCCTTTTCAGAGATAACTCCACATATATATATAGGTACAGGGTGACTGCGGGGTCGTGATCCTAACTTAGTTTTCCCAACTCAATAAATGGTTAATATTCTATTAGCATAGTGGTTTTTGAAACAATTAAAGTTTAGCATTTTAAATAGTGTTATGTTTCCCTAATTATTACTAAAATTATGGTCATCCTACGTTGTTATGTTAAACACTTAAAACCTATTTGAAAGTTTAACGATCATACGAGTAAGAAATTAATTATGTAGGTGGGCCATGATCCCGAAAACAATGAATTCAATGTTTATTTAAATAAAAAACAAAGTAATTGAGTGATATAGAAGCAAACTCAGCAACATCAATTTTTTTTAATATAGGAACTTTGAATGTTGTGGTGTATTAAAAAAAACGCTAAGTAAAAAATATCTCCTTTACGATTTTCAACCATATTGGATGTTGCTGAGTTTGCTTCTATTTAACTCAATTGTATTAACGCTTTTAAAATTATTACGTTATGTTTCTAATGGTGTATGTATGTACAAATGGTGTATGGACAAAGCAAAAATCGCTTTCTGGCAGTGTCGAAGGATGGTAGGTAAGACCTGGGGACTGCACCCCAAGATCATCCTATGGCTCTACACGTCAGTGATACGACCAATCATAGCCTATGGTGCGGTAGTCTGGTGGCCACGCACTAGACTGTCCACTGTAGAAGCTAAACTACAGCGACTCCAGAGACTAGCCGGTATGGCAGCCACCGAATGCATGCGGGCTACACCCACAGCATCCCTGGAAGCCCTACTCGACCTCCCGCCACTGCATTTCTTCATCCAGCAGGAGGCGGCGGCGACAGCGGCACGTCTTAGAAATTTGCACCTGTGGGAACCTGCCCGGGTACCGCACACCGAAATACTCTACGAAGCGGTTAACGAGGAGCCGCTCATGGAGGCAGCGACCGACAGTATACCAAAACAGTTTATCTTCGACAAAAGGTACAAAATACAACTGCACGAGGATCCGTGGGAAGGTCTCAATCCCAGGGCAGTAAGGATCTTCACAGACGGATCCAAGACTAAGTCGGGATCCGGAGCAGGTACCTTTTCGGAAGATCTAAACATACACATCTCAACGCCACTAGGAGCCCATAGCACAGTCTTCCAGACGGAATGCGTGGGCATCATTATGGCTACAGAAGCGATCGAGCAAAGGAAAGTAAAAGATCTCCCCATCCGGATACTCTCCGACAGCCGATCAGTTCTCCAAGCCCTACAGAGCTATACAACAACGTCAGGGCTAATATACGAATGTCACAACGCCCTTTCCAAGGTATGTAACATTAACCCCATCACCCTACAGTGGATAAAGGGACATAGCAACTCACGCGGTAACGACGCAGCCGACATACTCGCGAGAAGGGGCTCAGAAATGGAAATGATAGGTCCCGAACCATTTTTGCCCCTTCCGACCAGCTGGCTGCGAAATAAACTGCGCCGAATCACCAAGGTAAAGCACCAGCATTATTGGAGCAACCTAAACACCTGCAGGCAAAGCAAGGAAGCTCTTCCGACAGTCAATCCCGGATTGTCGCGTAAGTTACGACTGCTCAAAAGGGCCCAACTCCGACTGCTAACTGGAGCCATAACCGGCCATGCCTTATTTAACAAACACTTGTTCAACTTAGGTGTTACAGACAGCCCCCTGTGCAGAGCATGCATGGCGGCGGAGGAAACCGCAGCCCACGTCATCATGGAATGCCCGGGGGTGGCAACATACCGGGCACGTCATCTCGGAACACCGAGATCGCTACCAGACGCCGTCGGCAACGTCAAGGGTCTGCTAGGCTTTCTGGTAGAACTGGGTTGGCAGGAGTAACACCACCAACCCCTCACGCAAAATAGGCGCAGTTTTTAAGTCGTCGAGTTGCGGAAAAGAGCCCGCCATAACCTATACCTATACCTATACCTATACCTAATGGTGTATGTAGGTAACCTAAACCCTTACGTATTCCAGGTAATTATCTTAATAATGAAATGTTTTCTTTAAGCAAAGTTATTTATTTAGCATTGTTTGCTCTTCGGTGTGCTGTCCCAGAAAATTATTATTAAATGACGACTAACATTTGGCGCGGTCTCATTACGTTTTATTTTCATTTTCAAGTTTACTTTGAACGGGTAACCCAATTAGCCAGTAAGTAGGTATACGCTCTCAAAGTAAACTTTAACGTAATTAAACCTTATTTTTACAGGAGTAAAGGAGTTAATTTAAGTAGCTATTTAAATAGATATTTCCAATTTTGCTGCGAATTAACGATGTACTTTTTTTATTTGATATATTTATTTCTATAATCATACCATTAACGTGTAAATCGCCACGGATATCATTTCATGAATTACCAAAACCATTTAACCTTGTATTATGTAAGTTAAGCGTCAGAACATGATTCTATTTGTAGTTGGTGGTAAAATAAAGATGAAGGTAGGTAGTAGTAGGTATAATTATGTATGAGAGCTCCGATGCGTGACTCGCTCCCGGGTTCCGTTTTTAATATTAGTATGAAAGAAACATTACCTGAGATAGCATCATTTAATTAAGGTAGAAATATGATTGGAGAGACTTTTCATAGGTATATTTTAATATATTTGAACTGAGAAGCAGAAACCTCATAAAGGCATATCAAAAGTAGCTTTCATTTTATTAGCATGAGTAATAAATAAAATAATGTTATGTTATTGTTGTGATGATGGAGTAATTACCATCATCATACTTAATCACGTTACGCACTCTTACAGATGGAGTGCATAATTGTTTTCCTTCGTATTTTCACGGAAACGTACGACGCGTCTTGCTATTTCAGTCGGTCACAGTACAAAAAGTACTGAGGTTGACTGAAGTAGTATGACACCTTCGTACGTTTCCGTGAAAATACGAAGGAAAGCAATTATGCACTACACATGTACAAAATGTTGATACAATGTAAATAGAACGATCACGCTTAATTTTATTCGGAAACAGAATTTTGAATCAAATAAACGTTAAAATGCAGCGTCTCTCTGAAATTGAGCACTTTCCTTTTGCAGCAGGTACGTTAATAATGTCCACTGTCAGCGGATATCCCGCGTTAAGTACGAAAAATCACCGATCGTTATACCTTCTAAAACTCTCGCAGTATTTTTCCAGGTTAGGTAGGTATACACCGTGGGCCCGAATAACCCGACCAATTTTAACAATCGATACTTGAGCCTATTTGTAGAATATAATGGGTATAATATGTAGTCCAATAACGCATAATTTCCGAGATTTTTATTATTTAAAAATCAATTCCATAGTTAATTAAATTTGAACTCTGTCACCTTAACCTAAAGCATTATTTACTAAGAAAGATTCATGTTGTAAGTAGCAATATCATCCACATACAACATAAATTAATTAATCAATTTCTTATTAAATAATGCGTTATTGGACTACATATTATACCCATTATATTCTACAAATAGGCTCTAGTATCGATTGTTAAAATTGGTCGGGTTATTCGGGCCCACGGTGTATAAGTAAACGAACTTGACTGAACTCTGCTTGGGAAGAATTACCTTGTTTTATGATGAAATCTTTCTCGCCTTAAAGAATATTACCCGATGGGGCACGGTAGACTATCAATATTTTCGCGCAAAACATGCGGGATCCCCTTGAAATGTCGACAAGCGTTTCGTTTCAAGCGTTTCGTATTCTGACAAATAAAATATTTCATTTCATTTCATTTCATCGAATGTGTCATTTCACCGAATTTCATTTCATCGAAAACTAATTTCTGCTGAAACTTTATATAGTTTTCAGGTTATCTTGAGCATTTGTTACGTAGTTTAGGTTAGGTTAGACTTGACACCACAAAAAAAATAAAGCATATTTATGCCTGTCGATGAAATGAAAATTCGGCGAAGTGAAACATTCTATGAAGTGAGTTTGGATATTTCAAGGGTAAACCAATACATGGATATCGCGATACGAATCACAGAACTATTGATGCGTATCAAAGTATTATTAGAGTGAAAACGTATATTTTTAAATCTAAGATAATATTTTCATGTCAAACTGATAGTATTCATATTTCATAGTCTATTGGGACCCTATCTAATGATTGATCACTCGTAAAACAAATGATTTCCCATCTCTCCTGTTTAACGTAAGAATTTCTTATGCAATTAATGATTTTCATTTCTTGGTTGACAATGTATACAAGTATTATAAATGTAAAAGTAGCTTTGTCTATTTGCTCTGTTTGTCGCTTGGGTTGAAAACGACATATCCCGAAGATGACAACTTGACAGATCGATATTTCGCCCCCGTAAACCTCTATATTTAAAATTCTATTGAAATCGGTTGAGCCGTTACTGAGGTCCAGATTATATATACAAGAATTGCTCGTTTAAAGGTATTTATAGATTATATTTAGATTCGATTACGTAGGTAAATAGATCCCTGAGTCGAAAAATGTAAGTACTTATTTGAAAACCCTATCCGACGAAACCCCATATAATGGAATAGACGAGAAAAAATCATCCCCGTTTTACGTGTAGGTGTGGAAGTTTTTTGTTTTTGAAATTAATTTCACAGTTTTATCGGAGTTATTAAATTGCATACCTAAAAACTATGCCAAATTGAGATTACTATTGGAATCTGAATTAAACGCAGACAGATGGACACAAACTATAATGGAACCCGGTTCAAAACTGACTTGCAAAATTTTACCCAAACCCACACGTGAAGTTAAAAAAGTTCGTTTTTAAAAAGCATTATCATACTAAAAATAACAAAATATATATTGTTCTATACATTATATTCACACGTCAAACATATATACAAAACATTACATAAAGCCCACTTCACATAAGCATGCATGCCTAAAAAATGTCAGGTTACCCAAGATCAATTGGAGGTGAGATGGCTTTTAACTAAAATCTACCCCGGTCATTTATTTCCCCCCCTGTTTAACACGGGGTGACAATCTGGGGTGTCTTACCCTTTGTCAGCATTGACCTAAATGTAAATTCGACGGATAACTTAACTATTCACGAAAAAGGTTGTCTATCAATAGAGTATAAAGTGGAGCACGTTTCTTAGGGTCAAGAGGTGCTTTATAACGTTTTCGAAGCCTGTGACGCTGTGTATACACAACCCTCTCTGTTTTCTATCAGTTCATTTTCAAACCCATTCATTTACAACGACTTGAAAGTAAAAAGGTTCAACGACATTCCACTGTAGTCAGTTTTAACGGGTTTATTTTTAGAAGCGTGTTTTGCGAATTGCCTAAAGCACTAAGTGAATAAAAGCCTGAAATGAACAAAACCAGTTGATGCACTCGGCACTTCAGTTCAGACGAGAACGTGCTCAGAGCGGCACGAAACAATGCTCTGACAGAGTGAAGACGCGTTTTCGCCTAAACTTTTAGGCCCGCGCCCCCGTTGACGCGGCCTGCTTTTAAACGCATCCATGAATTAAAAATACTCCAAAGTATAAAAGCGTGTACACGTGTGGCCAGCTTCACAAATTGCGATGAAAAATTCATAATGGATCGATTCTATAAGTACCTACCTACTGTTATGTCAGTGTTTTTCTTAAGTACAATAATACTCGATTTTTTAGTGTAAAGTCGCTGTAATGGCTGAATATGTCGGGCTGAAACTGAAAGGTCTTACAGTAAAAATCTAGAAATTAAAGTAGGTAATTGCGTCGCATACAATTGTTCATATCTAAAAAAAAAGCTTGTTTGGTGTCTTTTGAAAATTCTTCATTAAGTCGAATAACTATTTTTTTTTCAAACCGATGACTAGGATTGTTTCCCGCTACTTATAGTTTCGCCATATTTTTCTGTCTGTCTATATTTTACCTATCAAAGATACAAAAATAAAATTGTATAGCTCGCAAAAAGAAGAAACAACTTATTAAGAAACAGAACGAAGAAGATTTAGAAGAAAATTGTTTGTTTAATGCAAAACACGAAACAATATTAACAAAATGAAATGATGGTTATTTTGACATTATTATTCTTAATATTGTCTTCACTAATTTTGCGTCGACAAAGCGTAGGCAATGTTGTGAAGAAATAATTAAATTCAAACGCCTACATTTACTACCGACGCAGACTTGAATAATGAATACCACACAATCTAAATGAATACCACCGCATTTTTTAAATCCACCGACTTTCATATAAAAGTAATTCGTCCTACACTAATAAAATAAAGATTTTAACGTTTATCACTGTATTTCAATCCAATCTTTCGGTACGTTTTTGGTCACGTTAGTAGGTAATATAAAGATGGGGTGGCGCAAAAGCTGTCACTGGTTGTCACCTTCTATTTACGTCGGCTTAGTGCAAGAAGTCATTAACTAACAAAAAGTCAAGTCGGAGAAAAACGGGCTCAAAGTTTTGACACAGTCAAATGACCATAATTGTAATAGGTTCGGTTCTAGATTTAAAAATTAAACATCAATGGTTAGCTAAATGTATTTACTATTAAATCCAATTAAAAACTTTGTACAATAAAGTCAAATAACTTTTTTAAAAGCCTAAATATGTAGTTAGTGACTTTTGGTCTTTCTCGCTCTTAAGGGAACTTACAATTAGTTATTTTTTTATTTTCATTACAAATAAATCGGGAAACATAGTTTTCTATAACATAATTGGTTTAATCAGTCGTAATTATTAACTTAGAAACATTATAAATATTACTTATTAATCAACAACGAATAAACAGATTTATTTAATTCTACTTCACAGATTATAAAGTCTGCAAGACCACAAAAATAACACAAAATTCACGTAATGACGTTATTTTTAACTTCAAACTAAAATAATAATGAAATAATCATTGTTGTTAGACGAACTTAATATTATAATAATTCCAGACAAGAGCAAGCACTATTAGTATAGGTGACGTGAAAACTTCTAAAAATTTAAATAAAGACATCAGCTTTTGATTGAAATAATACAGTAGGTACGAAAAAGAGTAAAAAAAAACCCTTGACGTCCATCTTTTTTACTCTACGTCTTCTGAGTTAGAAGACATTTCTTCAGGGACATAATCACGACACTCTTTGGCTGGCAAGTTCCGGTACCAGTGGTGAAGTTCCGCGGGTATTATTTTTTCATTGCACATTTTTAGCAAACCGTAAACTGCTATTATACTTCCTTAATATTCGTAAGAAGGACTGGCGGCGTATCTTTCTGTGCTTGAATGTGTCTAGGTAACTCTAAGCCATTTTTAATATCCGACAAAGACTGTAGTTTCAAATCAGCACTCTGATTGTCACCCATTAAGATCAAAAGTAAAATACATTTTATACAGGGTGGCCGGTGCCAGATTTTTTATATTTTCAAAAAGTCATTTTTATAATTAAAAAAAATGGGTTTTGACATTTGGCGGGATTACAAGGTTCAATATTGCGAATTTTATTTTCATCTTGTTTCAATGGTCAGAGCGCCGTCATTCTTATGCAGTTGAAGCGTTTGCACGCTATATAATTTCGTTAAGAGACAGGCCGAGTGTAAAATTAATTCGGTCATGGATGCAAAGGTTCCGAGAAACTTCTTCGGCACATAATATACCGAGATCAGGCCCCAGCACACACGGACGCCGGAACACATATTGAGTGTGCAACGGAGTTTACAGGAAAATCCACGACTTTCAGTGCGGAAGAGAGCAGCTCTCTTTAAGACTCCTAAAGTTCTCAGTGCATGAAATATTGAAAAAAATTATTGAAGTTTCATCTCTATAGGATTCAACTGGTTCAAGAAAGAAAGAAATGAAAGTGATTTAACCAAACACAAAGTTTTTTGTGACACAATGTTGCACAGATTTCGTACCATAAATTGCATTTTTTGTAGTGACAAGGCCCATTTTCACATGAGTACTCATGTCAACAAGCATGTAGTAAAGCAAAATTGTCAGTACTGGGGAACGCGATCGTCTAATCCACGGTTAAAACACCAAAGACCTTTGTATTGTCTAACAGTTACTGTTTGGTCTACCTCATCCTTGAATAGAATTATTGGGGGTTATTTTTTTGAAAATGCCTAGCAGTAAAATGTAAATAGGTAGTGAAAACTATAGGAAAATGATAGCTGATTAATTTTTGCCTAAATTGCTTGTACATCCGTCCTATTCATCACACGCCTGGCTTCAGCAGGATGGTGCTACACCACACATGGCCACAGTGTCGATGAACGTGCTTCGCGAACATTTCCCTCGAAAATTGATAAACCGCTTTGGAGAAATCCGTGGCCGCTGAGATTGCCCAATTTGACCTCTATGAATTTGTTTCGATGGGGGTATCTCAAAACCAGAGCTTTTAATAACAACCCACGGTCTAAATATAGGTGATTTCTAAAAAAATTATGCTACCGAAATCAACAACATTACGCAGAATATGCTGCGAGTGGTACAAAACGCGAGGCTCCGTTTTGATGAATGTGCACGTGTAGGGGGACGACATTTAGAGGACATATTTTTTAAGTAATTAAATCCGCATTTGTGATTCTTATTATGAGATATAAATAAACACTATTCGCCTTAGGTGATGGTCAAAACAAAACCTAGGTACCTATACAAAATGTCGCCCATCGTGTAAAATCAGTCTTTTGCAAATGAAATACTTAACTAAGTACTTACTTACCTACACTATAACTTAACAGCGTAAGCAATTTGAACGTATCTTATTATAATTTAATGACAATAGGTACAAACGCTCTTCATTCGCTTTATTTAGAATCTTTTCTAGCATCAAAGATCCTCGTCCTGCCTTAATGTTAATATTATTTCGCTTCATTTTGTAAGAAGTCACTACCATCTCGCATAACGTCCATCCCTGGTCGCAGCTGCAACGGTATGACTTCGATCGCGATGACCGAAAGAGTGGCGGGTTACCGCGAGACCAAGACGTACTCGTACTCGTAGATAGGCATAAACGAGTTGAAATATGAACTTATCAGAGCAAGAATAATTTCACTAAAGGTGTTCAAATTGAAACAACTTATTTGTCAAAAGTCATTAACCATAATTTAATCACTTGAATTACGTATCTTTGGACACAACTAAAATCGATAACTATCATTGATTACTTTACAAAATCATTCTGGCTGCCATTAATGCTGTTTCCTATTTTTTTTTAACTGTATAATGTACTTTAGTTATTTTATACTTAAGTAAAAGTAGTAATATGCATCCAATGCTTATTTTGTTAAAAATCATTAAAGCGTTATAATAACATTTTTTTTCGTTTTACTGTTTGCTAAAAGTAACTATATGCATATAATGAATTCTAGCTCAAATACTTTCAGAGCGATATTCATATTATTTTATTTTTTAAAGTTAATAAGTAACATTAGTGAATATTCAAACGTAATAAAATGTGTAAAAATAAAAAAAGATGTTTTGATTAAAGTAACTAATGGTCATAAACCATTTCCGTCAAATCAATAAAGCAAAAAATGAAATTAATGACTTAATGTCATTGCTGTAACATCGAAATTACTTAACGTAAAAAGAAATGGGTCAGTGCGTTAGAAAGAGTAAGTCGTGGCGAATCCGCCTGTGTTTGTACTTGTACTTAGTAACTTTATGCCTTTAATGACTTCTTGCACTAAGCCGACGAATTTTATAGTCGGCTGCCGAAGAACATCGGGTGACAACTTTTGCGCCACCTTTATTATCTGTAAACGTATTTACACAAAACTATGTAGTTGTACTCGCCCTCGCTTTGGTTCGGTATGCCAGTAATAGCTTTGCAAATTTTAATATGCATAACTTCTGAACTCTGCAGTATTTATCAAAATGAAACAACATGAAAATTTCAGTTGAATTTTCCGTTAACTCCCGATTTGTTATCGAAATACGTTGAGCCGTTTCGGAGCCTGTTCGAGAAAAACTGTCTGGAAGACGGAAAGTTAAAAGATTTATCATTACGCATCATATAAATAGCAGATTTCATTAAGAGTTAGCTGTTTATTTTGACACAACTGAAAGTCACTTTTTTATTGGCATAAGATTTAGCCTTGGACATTTGTATAACTCTTCCTCTCCTTTCCCATCACTCCTCTATACCAATCAGGGGACTAAGCGGCCTGCACACGTAAAGTTCGGACCGCGGGAAACGCCACGCGCCGTTCCAATCTTTGTTCCGAACCGTAAGTGTTAATGCACCTGTACCGTACAATAGTAAAAAAGTAAAAAATGTACGGTTCGGAACGAAGATTGGAATGGCGCGTGGTGTTTCCCGCGGTCCGAACTTTAGGTATAAAGGCCGTTTATGGGAATCCTAGTACGAGGAGCTGAAGACAACACGCAGAAGCTGCTTATCCAACTTTATTTTGGTAAAATGATGGAATACCAACCGGCGAATGTCCCTGACTTCACACTATAGATAGAAGTATACTCGGTCACACAGACACCCGCCGCGGTTAGTAAGAACTATTTTAGAATAATCGAATGGTTAATAATAGGCTATTATAGGCTTATAGGTATACGGATAAAATGATATGGATTGGTGAACTGGGCCATTGATAAAACAATGGCGCCTGCCTGACCAATGCTGATTGCTTTGTTTTAAATGGCAGACTCGCCAACTCAATGGGAAGCTTTTTTGACAACGGTAAGCCAAATACGGTACTTTTGTATGAATCTTGGCACGGATATGTGACTCTGAAAGAGGGTCTGGTTTTAACGAATGATTTTTATATAAAACGTCAGATAAGGTTTTTATTACCTATTTACAAATTCGATCCCTAGTAAGTTTCATTAAAAACGGTTGAGTGTACCTACTCACTGGGTTTAACCTACGAAATATCATACTCGTAACGAAAGAAAATAAAGTTTAGATATTTTACGGCAATAAACTAATTTTATTTTACTAAACTCAAACTCAATCTCAAACTCAGATTTATTTGACAAAAACACACTGCATCAAACATTTCAATTGAAAATAAAAGAAAAATATAACATAAAGATGTTTATATCGATGGGTTAAAGGCTATTTTGTTGTAATTAACACTTTCATGCTATATTGAGCACAAACTACCATAAACCATTTACTGCAAAGTTCATTGATGTAGAACTAACAGTCCTTCTAAACTCGTCAAGCGCAAAAACGTGTTTATTTCGGTAATTCGCCGAAACCCGATAGTACGGTGTGGGTAGCAGGCATTCGAATTTATTGACGCGACTAATACCGCCTGGGCTTCAGCTGAACCAAATCCGTGAACCATTACATTTCCCAAAGTTCAACTAGCTTCAAATTCGACATTATTCTAACAATGGGAGTTCAAGTTGTAAGGTCTGGCAGGGCTATTCCGATAGAGGGGTAAATCCGTCATTTGGGTTTTTAAGGGAATATAACATTTAATAACTTTTTTTGCGCCCTTTTATAGTAGTGTAAGGGCCTATTTTTTTATAAAAGCATAAATAGTTTTTAAGCGAAGAATTCACAAAAAAAAACTCGAATGTCGGATTTACCCCTCTGTCGGATTAGCCACACCTTATATAGCCTGACCTCATCCACTTTTGTAACCTATTACAATGTAATTAAGGTGACGAAGCAGACTTATCTCTGTTAAAGTATAATGTACCTAGGTATACCAAAAACGATAGGCAACGACAGTACATTTTATATACATTTTATAGTTGAATATCTAGGCTCTAAGTTGGGCACCCGACTCAAGATGTCCAGTCTTTTCATTCATCAGGTCAATTTTTGGGAAAGATTTTTTTTTAGTAAAGCATTGGTAAGTTAAACGACCATTCAGTCAACCTGGGGTTCTATTCTATTCTATAAAACCATGTTGTTTTTTAATGTTATCGTATCGTCAACCTTATGATAGCTCTTATTTACATGCATTAATGCATGAGTCGAAGCCTATATATATTTGCAATATCAAGATAGCAATCTTACGATGACAATCTCGAGACTACTAGATCATATGTTTTTATTTATTTTTCTGACATCCATAAACAACGTTAACATTGATCTGTTTTGTTTGTCCAGTGAGTGTTAATTACGTTGTGTTGGTATAGTGACATCTGATACACAATGGGGCTCAATTAGTTGATGCCGATCCGGGCGATAGGGCGTGACCACACGTGCCAGCGATCGGGAAACGACAACAAACAGCCTATACTGCCCACGCCCTGGGTGTAGATATCCAGTTTATTTTTATTGTTTCCGTCCCACTCGTGACAAGTTACTGGCCAAATAACTTACTGTTTAATTCTGATAATTAGTTGTAGGTACATCAATAAATTAATCTAGTTATTCACCTATTTTTATGTATGGGTGGCATAGAGACTTGTTTTTTTTTTTATTTACTCTATATAGATAATATAATTCATGTAAGTAACGTTACTCGATAAAAGGAAAAAAATGCCAGTTTCAAATTCAATCAAATCGTTTATTGCTTGAAAATGAGCACAAAATATATTTATAATAACTTTCTGCATTAAATAATTCAATGATTATCGTGTTAATAGATATTTTTTTTCGCAAGCCCTTCTCTTTTTTTTAAACAACAAATGTTTTGTTTCTAAACAATAGTAGAAACTCTTTCGTTAATTTTAGCTAGGCATAAGTAACTGAAATGAATCTTATCGGCCTACTTACACAATTTTAATATAACAGGAAATTTCCCGTATTCAATACATATGTTTGTTATGTACCGAATTATAGGGGAAATTATATGAGATACTTTTTTTACGATATTAGTGAAAATTCAATCGTAGCCAACGCTACTAGTACATTACAGAAAATGAATTATTGTTTATATATCTATCGGTATTATCGGAGACATAAAAATAAAGTTCCTATTGACTACTAATGTGTTCTCGATTTTGTTTTGTTTATGGTCATTACTGTTAATATTTGATGTCTATTAGATTGGTATCGTGGTTGTTGCTATCTTTTACTACGTCTATGAAATGGTTATTAAATGGTTCTGCGGTAGTATTTGGGTCCTCTACTACTGTTTTAACATTTAATTGCATTACATTTTCTTCTATTTATTATCTGGCTAATTGTTTGTACTTAATTTGCTGAGTATTTAATAGCGTAATCATTCTACGCGAATTGGGTTAATTTTATCTATAACGTATATAACTGGAAATCGTAACTTATAAAATAATGTAAAGTCATCTAAAACGCAAATAGTAAATCATATTGGTTATTCGCCATGAATACTGCACTGAAGTGAAGCGCTTCTATACATTTGGTAAATTCATTTATTTTATCATAACTATAGTCTCTCATTGTAAAAAACCACGGAGCAGAAAAAAGTTAAACAGTAGTGTCATGAGCTTCGCTTAGTATCAGACCTGTTGTCGCCAATATTCAAACTATTATAAAAACAACACGCAAAAATGGATTTTATTTGGAATGGCTATCGTTTTTACATTCCAAAATATCACAACAGGGCATGCTTCTGGATTTATTTCCTATATTATATTATTCGCACAACTTTCGCGCACAAGGTAGGTTGCGTGGAACTCCGCATAACTATGCCACACGAACACGCCCACTTAACACTTCTACTGTTTTTTCTCTTCGCTGGTTAACACATGTTTTTTGACCTGACATCATCGATTTCGACGTATGATCAAAAACAGTTAAATGTATTCCGTTATATTAACCACCTCTATTGTTGTGTTGTGTAGTTAAGTACAATATTACTCGTATCAATACAAGTTTAGTATTGATCGTTAAGCGTATTGGTTCAAGAAGTCCAACTTTAAGATTATCTAATACTCCAAGAGCTTAAAATGTGTGGCAGCAGCTTTCAGTAAATCAATATTGAAATCTGCGTGAAGTATACAGTCTGTAAGCACTTAGAAGGTGCTTCGGGTTTGTACCTAATTATCTCTCTTATTAAGAGCATATGAGAGCGAGTGAGACAAATATAAACCCGAAGAATCTTCTAGGAGCTATATAGTATTTTTCATTATCTAAGCAAAATCTGCTCAAAATAATATTTACAGTGTTTTTCAGCTTCGATGAGTTCTGTGAAACCCGTTTTTAGTAATTTCAATCACTTACTATACTTGCATGCGAAGTATTTAAAAATAGGCGATTAATTATTTAAGTTTTTGAACGGCGTCGCTAGGTGTGTATCAGTGTAGTTTTTATGTAACGTTAAAGAAACAAGTGTAATACGTGTTTGTATGCTGAAAAACACTATAGTTTACTAATAAACACCTCAACTGCATCACGACTTATATTTGGGACACGATATACAAACGTGTAACAAAAATGACGCAAAACCTAAAAATTACTAACTCTGTACGTCATACTGATCAACTTTTATTATGGGATCAAAATCCAAATCGCCAAAAAAAACAGCTGTTTCATACTAACTTCGAGTTAATGTATTTTATTAAGTTATTGCAGTCTCGCCTCTGGCTGCCTGAAACAAGGCTACGGGCCTAAACCTCGTAATTGCCAGTGTGTAATAGGATGTACATAATCAAGGCAATTTAATTTGAACTGAGTTGCAATAGGAATAAATTGTATTTTCATAAACTGAAAAAGCCCTGACGTAATTGAACTTTATTGCCTTGGAGGTTGATTCCGACTCACAAAAACTCCCCGTTTGTAGTATGGTGGGCCTTACGACCCTTAAAAGGTTTGCGAAAGTCCTTGAAAAGCAAATCCTTAACCCTCGAGACATAGGTAACATCAGGCTCGAAATAATCCCCTATTGAATGGAAGCAGATGCTTCTGCGTGCGTCGAAAATTTATTGCTAAAGATTAAGTACGGTTTCGGGGAAGCAAAATATATTTTGTTTTAGGTCTTATACGTAAGCACCTTTTTTATTAGACACTTGAGGATTTAATACCTATGTTATGTGTAATTTGTTCACTCCTTGTTTCAGATGGATATTGTTAAATAAAATATTTAGTGCAAAAGTGATATTAGCTGACAAAATAAGTAGAATCACTATGCATTTCATCCTAATACACGTTGTACAGTCACGTCTAATAATATCGACACAGTTGAACTTTCAAAAATATGTAAACACGACTCTACAGCAACGGAATAAGATTGTATATATATTTCTGAATCCTTGTCAATGTATACTTATTTTTGACGCTGACTGTACGAATTACAGTTCCGCATAAAAGGTAAATAGTTTAGTATTCGTTTATGTAACTGATACATTATGAGTCTGACTCGCCTTTGGCTCGTTTCATAAAACCACACTCGTGTTTTAAGGCTTAATTATGTACAGTTGCAAATATTAGGTATTTTATCTACACACATATTATAAGTACTCCAAGGGCCGTATTAATAAACTCATCTTGACTGTGAGGCCCGTCACACCATAGGACACTGTCATTTTTGACTCATCTCGAGACTAGCATTAGAGTTGAGATCAGTTTATTAATACGGGCCTAACATGGGTTCAGAAGCTGACGACTTACGACAAAAATGGCGGCAAAACAGACTTGTGCTGTGTCAGTGTCACGAATATTTTTGTTTGTAACGCGAACAACATTGTAGAAAATTGAACTTTTATTACAAATCTTTATTTGGGACTCTTTTCTGCACTTACGTGGGTTTAAATATAAAAAGGCAACGCCGTGTTGCTTATGCTATGCAATCTTTTATTATTGCAAGGAATTGACTCGCATGCTTACGTTTATACGTACATGTTCGTACCAACTCATGTGCGATATCCATTAAAAGTTAGAAACGTTCGCCGTGGTTAAAGTTGGTAGCGCTTCGTCTAACGCGCATAACCTACAGCTAAGATGCAAACGCTACTAAAGTTTCTGTTTTCTATCGAATCAAAATGTTTGCAACGCTTACGTCAATCCGCCATTTTGTCGATTTTCGAAATTTGTTATCTTAGTTTTCTTGACTTAGAGAAGATGCTTAACGCTTACGTACACGATAGTCGAAAACTGTCATATTGTATTTAATTGACATATAATAAGCGCTCGACGCCACCGTCCGGCAGATACGTCAATCCTGTACCTACATTTTTGATAACGATACTGTCAAAGGCAGTTGAGGTGCAAACAGACAGAAGATATCGCATTTAGTATAAAAATGTGTTTCAAAACCGTGGCGGATGCTTTTTTAGTATGTGTCAGTGCGTGGCGGATTCAAAGAGGACTTAAATTGTCAGTAAGTTTTGATTGTGAATTAGAATAAATTAAAAAGTATTATTTTGTACCACATAGTACCTACTTGCTTACTAACGGAGCCTAATTATTTCTAAATATTGTGTTAAGCAACGATTTAGCTTTGTTTTAACTTTTTTTAAAGTTTACAAGTGAATAAATAGTTTAGGGATCATCGACGACTTCTTTGCCACCTTCAGTTTAAAAAGTTGATTTGTTTAATTTGCTAACTTGATTACAAGACGATATCCATATAGGCTCTAGACAGACATCTAAACAGGGTGCCCCAGTCCTTGACGTTAATATTATAGCGAAAAGCCTTTCTGTACCGGTCCAGAACATAGTGTTAACTTTTCAATATGTTAATTAGTTAGTATGTTAAGGAGTTATCGAGGTTTCCCAAGCTTAATTTTTGATATATTTCAAAGATTTTGTTCCAGAAATCTAGAGCTGCTGCTATAATTATTTATTAAGATATTTTGTGTCACGTTTAGTCGCATCTAGTCGTAGCGTATAAAATAAAATAAAACACAAGCGTTTATTCAGAAACCGACAAAAAAGTCAAAACAGAAGGCTACTTTGGAAATCAAAGTTCGAAATTACGTTAGCTCCCTTCAACTAACTCGAGACTAAATCGAAAGAAAGGGATCGAGCTAACGTAATTTCGAACTTCGATTTTAAGCCTCAGGGGCTCTATTCTATTAGGGAAAACCTAATTGCTTTCGATGTGTTTCCGTATTGTCAATGTTATGATATGATAGCTTGTATATACTGGACAGTTAAATGGTGGCGAGTTAAAACCGATGCTACAATCGCCATCTATTAGGTAAATTATGAAACTAGACTTACCTACTCGTGGCTTAATTTTTAAGGTTTCGTATTATAATTATTTAAAAAAATCTGGCAAAAGTACGTCGGACTACGCTCAGTGCAGGGTTCCCAAGCAAAATAGAAGCGAAGCGAAGCGAATGAGAAGCGAAGTTTTTTGGAAATAATTCAAATACGGTATATTTGATCATATTGAAAATATATTTTGTTGAAAGTATGTATTGAGCGTTATCTTGGTATTTTTTTTCATATTTTTAGTCATAGGGTTTATAATTTAAATGCTGCATTAAATTATGCAACTTTCGGAGAGATTATTCCAGGTGAAATACTAAATATAAATTTTTGGTAAAAAGCTTTAGTGTCTTTAAAATAACTATAAAAATATATGCCACACGTTGATGTTTGCAATTATTTTTTCAGCTTGGTACCTACCTAATAGAACTAATAAAAAACGTATTGGTTTGAAAATACAACTTTAACTAATATTTGTATTATCATTGATTATTATCACTATTTTAACCCCTTAGGGGGTGAAAGTACAAAAATCCTTTCTTAGTGCTCACTTACATCATGAAAGGAACCACTGTACCAAATTTCAAGTTGCTAGGTACAGTAGTTTCGGCTGTGCGTTGATATCTAAGTCAGGTTTGCCTTGTATACTCGTATATACGAGTATAGACTGATTGAAAATAATCAAAACGTATATATACTACTAGTAACTTTTTGAGTTAACGCGAGTTGAAAATTAAGAACCAAATAATTTCGTACGTTATTTTCGTGTACTGACAGGTTCTTTTTTATTTTCTTAAAAGTCAAAGCTAACTGGTTAGTACCTAATTCTCATTTTTAAAGAACATGTCTAGACATGTCATATTCTTTCCCTCTAAATCAATCAAATACTGTTAGGAAGTTTCCAATCGAAACTTAGAGAATTGAGAGTAGGATCCAAGCTAAAACAAATTGTATTTGCAAGTACATCCCCCACGTAATAAATAATAATCTCATTAAATCCCAAGCACATTAAGTTTCCTCCGAGGCAAGTTTGCCGCGGAAGCTTCGAGAAATAAAATCCAGGTCACAGGAAATTTGCCCTAACCCTGTTACAGGTAACCCCTAGTATGGGTACTTATGTTTAGGCTTTTGGTCCCTCTTGCGCAGGTCATGCGCACTAGAGCGCCAGACCAAACTCGTCTTTACCGACTTTTGCCAAACTTTACGGTTACTTAATATATTATCTGTGAAATTAATTACCTACTCGTTTCTTATTTTTCCTTAGTCAAGTTGTAAGAAGTTCATAATGTAACTTCAAAATAACTAAGAATAAAATGCCACAAATTCCTAAGTACCTACTCAAAATTGTTAATTAACCATAAAACTTTATAAAAGAGCACAGTTCTGTAACTTTTGCCAACTTTCCGGCGTGGGAACTTAAAGCGAAACGTAAAAGTTAAATCAGATTACATAACAACCAAACGACTGTTTACGTTAGTCATTTGTGATATAGCGGAGAAATAAAGCGGGCACCTGTAGCGTTTTTCCTACATGCCGCGCGGCGGGGACACGACGAGCTGGCAGGCGGGCGAGTCGCGGCGAGTCGTGACGGGTCGCGTCGAGTCGCGTCGAGTCGCGACGGGTCGCGGCGGGTGCACGGTCGCGGGCGGGCGTCGTCGGGGCGGACGCGAGGCACACTGAGCCGCGAGCCACGGCCGCCCCCCGGCATCGACCGCTTCGGTCCTACAAGTGCGACTTCACAAAAACCCCTTGTTACTCGCGGGACAATTAATAGCATGAGCCTTTTCCAATTGCACGAGCAAGTTTGCTTCGCGTAAATAGAAAAACGTCTTGGCTTTAAGGGAATTCGTTTGTATTATAACGTTTTGTCCCCAGATAACGTTTTTGTTTATATATTATTTTAAATATTTGGCGGGACTTTTTACAATTATTATTAAAAACACTCAAATAAAATGTAGCGATAACATCTCTAGTAAATAATTTTCCCAAAAAAAACCGTGACCAGATTTGATGACTGTAAAACAAATTGAATGAGAATGCAAGTACTTTTGAAACAAGTAGTTAACCAAATTCCTACCTACATATTTACATAATTCAGAAATAAAATACCATACCATAGAATTTTTATACTTCGATCCCAATGATTTTTACTTTAAAACTTTACAAGTTCAGTAATAAAAGTAGCTTCAAAAGAATAACAAAGCATTCGTAAAAATTATTACTCGGACAAAGAATAAACACTTAAAAATATAATATTGTTGAAATTAAGAGTGTTTCTATACTGAATTTAATAATACGTAGGGCGAGTAGGTAAATCTGGAACATAGATTTTGTTATAATTTATATTTATCCAGGATGCAACCAATTTACAAATAAGAAATGGTTTTAAGATTCTATATTCAACGCCAAAAACGTATTTTTTCCAGAAATTAATATTGAAATTGTGATCCGTCATTAAATCTGGCAATATAAAAAGCTTTTATGACTTTTTTTGCTTCGTGGAAAACTTAATTCGCGGAAAAATCGTAAATATATCCTCCGAAACATTGATTCTATATTTTTACCGATTCGTACCGTAACTTACGTAAAAGATTTTGTTGACTTGATTAATTCGATTGTTTTTTCAGCAAACTAAGTAAAAAAAACAACCTCTTATAAGACTAACTTACAGTTTAGATTAGGAGTGTTACAACAAAAGCAAACCTACACGAATTAAACAAAAAAAGATAGGTACAAGCATCATTATCTACATAATATAAGCACATATATGTTTGTATGTCAAGACGAATTAAAACGGGTCAGGTTGTATTTTTATTTTCGGTAGAACGTAATTGCTTTTGATATGATATCGTATTGTTTTTTATTCACTGCCATTACTTACAAGGTTACAAGTTAATTAGAACCAGCATAATATTCGCAATAATAATGATAACATGTCAAAAGCCCAAGGATTATTTTAATTTAAAATAAACAATTCTGGTGTCCTAGTGAAAAAGAGTAAAAGTCGAGTTCTTCTTCTTCTTCTTAGCCGTTCTCTACCATATTGGTCTAGGCCTCCTTCAGATTGCGCCATCTAAGTCTGTTTTGCGCCACTTCCATCCAGTTCGTCACTGCAGTTTTCTTGACGTCGTCTTTCCATCGCATCTGTGGTCTTCCTCTAGGCCTCTTTTCTCCCCAGGGCCTCCATTCTAAGACCGCTTTGCCCCACGAGCCATGTTTACGAGCTATGTGTCCCGCCCACTGCCACTTCAGAGTTAACTAACATTAAAAATAAAAGTAAAAAGTACAAAAACCTGCCTTCAAAAATACAAAAAGTAACTTTTTATAAAATGGTAGGCAGGTCAGTCCTACTGAAGTCGGCGTACTACAATATTTTAAACCCAAAAGCCGAATACAGTTCGACTGTCCTACCTACCTACCTACCTACCATTTTGTAAGAATTTATTATTTGCATTTTTGTACGCGGGTTTTTGTTTTTTTAAACTTTTATTTTATTTTATACTTAATAGTGAGCCTATTTATGCTGTGATGTAGTCCCAATTCTCAATCAATGAGAAACTCAGAACATTTCAAGCTCGCCGCAAGCAACGCCACTGGAAAGTCATAGTCATATTCAAACAATTAAATGTGTTTCGTCATAGTTGCTCAACTACCTTAATCGAGATTATCCTATTGCCACCCTTCAAATAGGTACCGTTAAGGAGTTCCGATGGCCATCTGTGGTCTTCATCATCAGTTTCACTTCACCATATAGTATTTTTCAAAAGCAAATGCACGAGTAACAGTGAAGTGCGGAAATCGCTATAAGTAGGTGTGCCTATAATACTTGAGGAGTTCCCTTGATTTCTCCAAGATCCCATCATCAGATCCTGACATGTTGACAATGGGACCAATTAAAAAGTATACAAATACAAACAAGGAAAAAAAATTCAATTCGGTCCAGTGGTCTTCGAGTAATCGGGGAACAAACAATGAAAAACAAACCCGATGTACTTATTGAGAACTTCCTCTTTTTTTTGAAGTCGGCTAAGAAGAGTATAAATCATATACGGATATACTACAATTAAAGCCTTTTTCACTTAATTTTTAGAAGACAAACCTTTTTTCACTCAGTCCCCAGAATTATCCCCTTCAGATCTACAAATCTTCTTTAACCTACTTAGTGTGATAGTTTCATTTGGAATTGAAATAGCTTTTATGTAATTTTGATTATAACGGCGCTTATTAAATACCATTACCTTATAATCAGATACCTCCCAAAATAAATAATAACCAACCCTCGAATATTCAACTTTATCCCGAACAAAGACGGCTCGGAGCAGATCTTCCTTTCATTTGATAAAATATTATTAAGAGGGTAAATAAAAAGGGAATGAGGTATGACGCAGGTGCGCGTCTCTACGCAGATGTCATTTCCGAGAAGACACCAACACGAAGTCCTTTTATTTAAGGGCTCCTGCCGGATACAAAGTTTGTTGCATAAACACGGTTCTCTCTTCATACAAGGCTACCGTAAAGCTGTTGTTGTAGAAAAAATGGAGATAGGAGCCTTATTCAAGTTAAACCTCATTATTTTAATATCGCGTACTCGTACAAGCAAAGTAACTTCATGTCAAGTTTAAAAACGTCTAAAGTAAAAACGCGTTTAAGTACAATCCGTCTTTTATTGAGAAACTATCACACAGGCATAAGGTTCAAATTTACAATAATAAGC
Organism: Acleris sparsana; assembly: GCA_923062465.1. Classification (NCBI taxonomy): domain Eukaryota; kingdom Metazoa; phylum Arthropoda; class Insecta; order Lepidoptera; family Tortricidae; genus Acleris; species Acleris sparsana. Next base: position 4,492,948 of record OV281292.1, read on the forward strand.
ATTGAGCTTAACTCTCGCTATCACTACAAACTTAATTGTTTTTTTTAAAAGTAAACGAGTTACCTTTCTAAACTTTTTCGTTAAAGTTTTTATGAACGAGGACATTTATAAATCATAAACTACTAGCAGTTATTATAAACATAAATGTTTTAAAAATAATGAACCAACTGCAAAAAAGTAAGTAGGTACCTAAGTTTTCAAATCATCCGATGTAGTTTAGACGCTGTTTTTCTATCTTCCTTGTATTTTGATTTTATAACCATTCAAAATACAATACACACATTTGTCACTAGATTTTGATAGAAAAACGAAAATTGCTGCTAAATCAAGGAGCTGGTGTTACTGTAACATATGAAAAGATAAAAGATGTTTATTCAGTAAGTAGGCCGCACGGGCACTTTTACAAGGTAAAAATCTACCAGCGCTTCGCAAGAGAACACTGCTGAGAAGAAACGCCACAAGAAACTCAACAGTCAGTCGTTTCTTTAAATATTACTTATGAATTATGATATTCTACAATTATAAGCTTAACCTAGCATTAATTAAAACAATGAATCTAACATAAAATAAAATAAAATATATGCTTAAGCTATAAGCAGGAAAATGTGTCAAAACTCATAATTTTCATAGGGAGTAAAGTAGTAGTAATAAAAAAAATAAAATAAATTTACTCACCTATGACAGTGCAAGACCACATACAAAGTTTCGATACATTATCCGTGTCAACCGTGTCCCCTAGACAGTATATAATATTTACATATTTTTTTATGACTAAATTATCATTAAGTTGTTTCGGTGTTTAGCTTATTATATTTGAAACCTTATAACGAATTAGAAACTTTTTCACTATAAGACGTGACACGTCATTTTACTTTCCTTCCGTTTCTTGAAATAAAATGGCCGATAATGTATTTTATTTTGTAATCCACACCCGGACTTACAAACTACACCCGAATGATTTTAGATGCCATTAAACCTTTTTTCATGGCCCATTATCACTCAGTCTGCTTTATTTTCACGCGTTGGTGTCTATAATTATTTTGGGAAAGTTTTATCTGCCATTGTAATACTTCACTTCGATACCTACGTACAGATTGTATATTAGCTCCTTCGGACGATTTTTGGTTCGTGTATTTATTGATTAGATTATTTCATTTCTGCAAGGGAAACTGAAAGATGTACCTTTATGTCTATATTTACTGTGACAAGAGCGAAAAGGTACGTGTTTCAGTTTTCCTTATTGTACATTACAATTATGTCATAATAATAACATACTGTACATTCTTCTTCTTTTAATGATAATGTCGGTCCAACGCGGTATTTCGCAGTGGTCACCAATGTCAAGTGAGTAGAGTAAATCAGTAAACTAAATAAATCAAAAGTCAACATACTTAAAAAAAAAACAAGCGTCCCTCGCGTTGAAGTCAAAACCAAGTTTTTCCGAAGATGACAACTAGTCTTATCGATTTCTTAACTTAAAAAATCCAAAACATACAAAATTATTGCTCGCAAGATAGTAAAAGATTTTTCTTAGGCATACGTAATAGATTTATACGTAACAGTTTTAGAAAAATAAACATTTGCCCAAATGGAACAGTTGGGAAATGAATCAGTTTGGAAAACGTTGTTTGGCGAAACGGCAGAGCCGTACTAGACACATCCTTATTATTAATATCATTGTTTAACATTCCCAGTTTTATTTTAATAAAAAAGAACGTTTATTACTACTAGGTATTTAATTTCTACTAGGAATCTCAATTCCTTTCATGTACTTAGTTAATTTGTTTTTATGAAAAACGAGGGCTACTGTTACTATTTTTTCCAAAAATGGAAGGGAATAGAAATATAAATTGTCATGCGGTATCAGCATATTATAAGGAGGAATGAAAGTCATGCAGAAGAGTTTTATGAATGTGGAGGGCTATAGTAGATGGGGTAGATCTAAGAAGAGATGGATGGAATGCGTGAAGAGTGTTATGAAAAACAAGGAAGTGAACACTGAGATGACGGCTGATAGAGATGTTTGGAATAAAAAGTGGTACTGTGCCAAACAACCCCAAATGATTGGGATGAGTGCAAGATGATGGTGATGATGATGAATGCTACTGTTACGAGTACATCTAGACAAAATCAAAACAACCATCCTCGAAATAATAATAAATGTAACAAAACGATATAAATTAAACACCGAGTCGAAATCGATGACCACCACATGAACACGCCTACCTCCATAAACATAACTTCAAACACAAAACTCCCAACTATCCACGGTGAGCGTTATAAATAAATGCCTACATTCCACAATACCGAATCGATCCTGCCTGTAACGTAATAGAAACATTTTTACCAATACTGAAACTAAAAAGCGATAGATGCTTCCGACCGTCGTCTGCGGGCAGCGCGCCAAGCGGCGGGAATGCCTCCATAAGAGGCGCCGCCATATCAAATACATTAATCTCTCCACCTTACTCGAACTCCCATTTGCAGCTTTACCTGCGACGAAAGTCATTAAGAACCAGGTGAAAAATATTAGCGATGCGGTGTATTTTTTGCCTCATTTCGCAGTTTTAAATATGTTACATCAGTGGATGCTTTAATGATAAAAACTTGTATTAATTATTCATGTCGGCGGCGTCACCCGATTGTATAATTCACCAAATCTTGATATACCTAAGCATATCATAAAATAATCAACCTAACCTACCCTTATGCGTAGGAATTTCATGGTCTAGCGAATCATACGTCCGGGCTACGACATACATATACATTGACAGTGAGTAAATAATTTAATAATACGCGAAATGCCGTAGGTACAAGAAGACAGGTTTTATCATTTCATTATTATTTATTATTATCATTTGAAGGTCCCTCTAATTCACTGTTAAGAAATATATGTATCAGCTAACTTATATTTGTAGCAAATTTAAATGAAACGAGCAATTTGTCATTTCACTCTGGCACAAAGGGAATGGGAGGTTTTAATAAATTTTCTAATTTATAGCCTTCAGACCCTTCAGCACGCGTTACTCTAGAAAACTGGGAGCCGAGAATTCGCGTGTTTTAGCGAAGGTTAACTCCGCAAGATCGGATCTGCAATCTTATCTTGAAGAATATACTACTATTTTAAAGGGAACATAAGTGCTATAGGATCTCATTGGAAAGCGGCGCGGCGCCGCGGCGGTAATGTTTGTGATGTTTGAATTTGTTTGAGGTCGTCTACACAAAACGAAGTGCATACGAGTAGGTGTACATATACACAAAATCAAATGCTACAATTCGATTCAGTCTGTTGTAGGGATCAAAATTTAATGTTTATATAGGACCAACTGCAACCGAGCAACGAAAAACTCTGAAATAGAAGTCAAAGTCTGACATTTCTACCAAGCGTTAAAAACGCCCCATACACCTTGATACTCAAAAATTACGTCACAAATCTATGGTAAAAATAAGTAATTTGGTAGTGAAAAACTGCGTTTAATTACATAGTTGTTGTACCAATTATTTTTAATTTAAGGGCAAAGGTTCTGATAATAACATTGTATTTTCTCATGGATGACAAAAAACACGAAATTTTCGAAGTCGTTGGTTTTCACTTTGGTATTTTAATTTCCAGTTTTTCAATCATAATTACTAGGTTATATAAAGTTCAACATGAGTAAAAATGGAATCTCACTAGACTATAATATTAGTCAACAATATAATTTTCTACAAGTCTACTAGTTAACGCATTCAATATTGTTTTCTATTTTCAAAACCAATTTTACTAGTTCAAAACTTTCGCTCGGTGCCACATCTTTTGTTCTATACGGAGCTTGCTTACTGTAAGAACCCACATATGCATTGAGGGCACTGGGTGGAAGTCTGGAGAACGCTTATATATGCGTCGCCGGCAGTGATATCGTTAAATATACCGCAAGGACTAATATTATATTGGGTAGTCTAGTGAATTTCAAGAAACGGGCCCGAGCATTACGCTGGCGCCAGGCCCCTTAGGCTTTTTTATTACTTGTTTGCCTTTATTTCTATGATAAGAAACGTATAAATTTCCTTTTCTCTTCTTTCTACTTGTTGAGTTATTTCCTTGACTTGGAAATGAAAATAATATTCTACAAGCGATTACCTTTGATCGTCCTTACAGCTATTATAGGCTCTACATTACAGTCAAAAGATACGTAGGTACCTTAATTGTAGAATTATTTTCTTTAATATTATATTAGGTGATTGGGTGTAACTGAAATCTACTTAAAAACGCCGTTCGATGTCGACGTGTCGGAGATCCCTAAAGATCTCACGAACTTAATTAAACTAGCTCAATTTATTACCAAACGTCGATAGTGATCACAAAATGTAATCACCCTCCCATACTCCCCGAAACCTAACTGCGAACAACGTTAAATATACCGAAAAATCTCCTTTCAATTTATTCTCGGTGCGATAAGAATATAAATGAAATTTGAAATTTAATTTAAATAATGTCGTTTGGGTGACAGCTGCCGGCTGCCGGGCGGAGACGCTGATTGATCGATCGCTACACCATCGGAAATTAATAAGGCCCATTAAACAGGAATTAACAGGATCTTAATACAAAGAAGCTGTTAATTCGACACAGCCTTAAGCCTTTACGCTTGGCGTCGAGTTCTTAATTATTAAGTCAAAGGAAGCCATGTTACTTTTTATTATACTTGTAACATCAACCAGATTTACTCGTAGGTTGAAAGGGTTTGTAACGTTGCGGTACTTGATTAATTGTGGAACGTCAGAATGGTGGCGTATTTTTTTAAATATTATTGTATTAAATAGTCTGAGATTCCAGAAGCTCAGCATTTAAAATTCTCATGAGGCTGCAGTTCTACATACATATTATTATATTTTCGCTTTTTCGTTATTTTTTTAATACTTGATATTAACAATTGTTAAAAATCCGCCCGATACCAGTTTTTTCAAAATTACTAATTTTGACAGTTTAGGCCGTAAAATGAACGTTAAATATGACCTCATAATACGATTCTACGCCAGGCAGCGTGGCTGAACGTGTGTTTTAAGAGCTCGTAATACGAATTTGACAGGCAATTCTGTTTTTGCCGAGAACGGGCTGGAAATAAGGAGCTCTTAACGAGCCCCCCGATACTTTAAATCAATCATCATATTCCATGTAAGGGATTTAGTGTTGTAAAGAGTGTATGATGCCCTGTGGGGCTAGAGGAGTTGCCTTCAAATACAAACGCTAGCGTTTGGTTATCACCTATCACTTTGCGTTATCAAAATTAAAAAAGCTAGCCAAGTTGCCCTTAGATACCGATATTTATATCGTGATAGTGCTCGTGTTGAATTCACCCTGTCAAAATAGTACCGTGTAACGACGGACATAACGTCAAAACTATCACTATTCCATTAGCGCGAGTGATAGTGATCACATTACAGCGTCTCAGTTGTAACAAGTGGTATATCACGTGACTTACGTCAAATCTATACAATTTTGTAAGTGACAGCTGATTACCAAACGCTAGCGTCCGTATTCGATGGAAACATGTCTAGCCCCGGTCATTACAAAAAAAGGATAAAATCATCAATGTAATATTAAATTAACAAAACAATATTACCTATTATCCAGTAATATTCATTTTGTATCGTGTTATCTATAGTTTAGTTATAACTTTGGAGTTTTAATTAAACTATTGTAATGTATTCCAAACACCACATAATCTTTGAAATTTTCAGTTTATTCGAATATTTGGAATGTGCACTTAAATTTTAAAAATTTGATATATAGGAAACTATTACATGAAAATGACTGGCTTTGTTGTAACGCAGGTTGGCTGGTTGTTCGATAAAGTAAACGTAGGATTGGTCAAACTAATCAATTTATTGAACAGCCTGTCATTTAATACAGTCATGTTTGCTACACGTTGGTAGATCGCGGAAGAGAGCGAACATAGGCGCGAATTGCTGTAGTAAAATAAAAGATTATAAACAGATAACATAATAGACTTACGGCAACGTTTAAATAAGGTACATAAAGACATATCCTGAATTAAACCCACAAATAACTTATAAACTTTTTACAATTCATCTATTTAATTGCTCGATATTGACGTGTAATATACTCGTATATTATAATAAGAAAAAATGTGGCAATAACCTTAAATATTGACTACAATTAATAGGGTAGAAGGTCAATGAAATTTTCCTTGTCCTTTTATTAAAGAAACGAGTTTCGCTAAAGTCGACGGATTAAGGGATGAAGCAGTCGGAAGGACAATGAACTTTATAAGCAAAAAAATACGAACTTGTAAATTAGCTTGTGGATTTATAAAGAAACATTTTTTTACTGTGCCGCCGACAAAAAGAGGGTTTATATGAGTTTAACCACTTTGTACGTGGTGTTATAAATATGGATCACCGAAAACTGGGACGTTTTTTTCTTAGTTTTGTTGTATTGGTACTTTTTGACGACACGCTGGCCTAGTTGGTAGTGACCCTGCCTACGAAGCTAGCGGTCCTGGGTTCAAATCCCGGTAAATGCAGATGTTTGTGTGATGAGCGCGAATATTTGTTCCTGAGTCATGGATGTTTTCTATGTATTTAAGTATATATTTTCTCTATATAAGTACTTATATCGTTGTCTAGTTATAGTATGAATCTTCCCAGATGAACTTTTCGCTTCGAGCCCTAATCTTCCAAACAAAGGCCATTATATCTATTATCGCAAAGCCGCTAGCTACCGATAAGCACGTGCCACTACAACATTCATATTGAATTTATTTTTTTACCATACTTACAAGCCTAGAGCTTAGTTTGGGACTAGGTCAATTGGTGTGACATTGTACTTTGATATATTATTTTTTTTTACTTATGTAGCTATTATAAAAGGTGAAAAATATAAAAACGTTTTAGTCAGTAGGGAGGCCGCACGTGCAATTTTGTCGTAAAAAATCTACCAGCCACTCCCAAGAGGAGACTACGCTATGACGAAAAGCCGCCGCAAGAAACTTAACAGACAGTTATTCATTTAAACATATCTCTTATTATATTGAAATAGTCTTAGATCCGAATAGGAGACGATTTGCACCGGGCTGTTTATCCGATGAAAAGTATTTTATATCAAATTTAATAATCAAAGGCTAGGTGGACTGAAAAATTTCAGACCAGTAAGTTATATCATAAAAAAAAATTGTTTGCAAATGCTTGTTTAATAGAGAAATTACGTACTAATCGAAAGTATGAAGCCTATAGAATATGTAAACGTTAGGTTTGGTGCAAATTATTTGTACCGACTTACCTACTTACCTCTATAGTGCCGAGTTTCTTACGCCGGTTCTTCTCGGGGCAAAGGTTTTATTTTTCGAACCGGTGGTAATGCTTTTTGACATTCATAGGTGCATTATATTATGCCTAAATTGAAGAATAAAGAACTTTGACTTTGACTTTATACCTGCCTACCCTTATTTGCGTTATCAAGTACAACCTTTGCAATAGGAATATGGCAGATTGATGGGAAAAAAGATGGACGGGGGATTTCATTTGACAGGAGGAAGGAAAAGCACGAAAAAGGGGAAAAATTATAAAAAAAGGTTTTAAAAGATGTATGGCTAAGCCCAATATTTATTAGAAATGCTTACTTTGACATGAAACTATATTAACACAAAACTGTGGTTTGTAAACAGGGAGTAAAACAGGTATGAGAAGGTAAATTTATAAAATAATATAGAATTCCACTTACATCGTCAATAATCTGCAAGGCAGTTATAAGGAAATATTTTGATGTTGACGCTAACCATAGTTATGTTATGTTGTATAGTAGAGATATACATCTGACGAGGTTAATCCTGCTTTTAATCCACCTGTTCGACTTTGTGTTCAGATTCTCATACTTCGATTGCTCAATCGAAGTTCAGAGGTAGATCAAGGTCTCGCTGATCGCTGTCCCTGAGGAACTGACATCAATTCAGAATACTTTTATCTTCCTACTGGAATACAAAAGATGCAAAAGTAAGCCCAAAGCACAGACTAATTGTGTCATGAATGACGTCAGAAATTGAGAAATAAGAGTTTCTCCTTTTGAATGAATACCTTACTATCTTTTGTACCTTTCATAAATCATGACCTTTCGTTATTTTCTCTTTTGGCTATTAAAATACTGCCCTAACAGAGTCCTCTCATCCCCTAGTTTTACAGAGATTACAGATCCACATACTTACAAAATAGGGAATTGCCTTTTGAATCACCTTAGCTTCTTTGCATTCGCTCTAGAGATGCCCAGTCTGTTGCCGAGGCTCATTCGTCTGGCGTTAGCCAGGGGGCAATACCAGCTCCAGGGCGGGCGCGGCGCTCTGCCTTTAGCGCAAACCTTTAATGCCATTCAAACATTTACTTCGTTTAGTTAAATATTCATTCTCATAATTTCATTCCACGACCAGTTCATTGTATTTCTAAAGACTCAGTCTTAGTCAGTTTTCTTTATTGTTTTGGTCTTTCCTTTAGGTCGATTTAGGATATCCTAATTTGTCTTTAACTTAGTAGTTTGAAAGAATTGATTTACTTAGTATTCACTTCACAAAAGTTCCTGTGTTATAAACTGGTTGTAACGTAGGATTCTCGTTCTTTCATCCCTAGACAGATCATTTGGCCAATTCTATTTCGAATTTACTGCAAACCGGATCAATTCTGATAATTTTTTTAGGTATTACCGCAACAGGGAAGGGTACGACGTCATATTTGGTGTTTTTTAGATAGTAGAGGGTTTGGAGGGTTACAGAAGGAAAAACATCGTGACTTAGCATTAACATTTAAACAGCTGATTATGTAGGAGGAAGATAAGAGAAGATAATCTTAGCATCATCATTAGATTATCTTAGGTAGCATTAAATTATAGTTTTGCACCAAACCTGCAACGCCGAAAAACAATCGGTGTTGATTTCGGCCATTCTGCCACACGTTAATATAAGATTCACCGTGCGATAATCCGTGGGTATGACGGGGGCAGGAAAGGGCATGCAATAACAAGCCCAATGACCCTTTTTTCAACACCTGAACGGATCGCATCTTCGTACTTCTCAGGTGGTTATAGTTACTTTAATTCTATCTGTTTATTGACAAATCTAACCAAAAGTAAGCTTTAATATTTCAATCTTTTGTATGTTTATAATCGTGTGAATATTTTTACTTAGAATGTTTAAAATATATTTAGAATTGTCACACTAATGAAAAGTCTCGAGGCTTGAAACTCCGCAAAGACCAATCCAACGATACCTTGCACTTGAAATTACACCAAACCTACATCCCCCGAAAAACATGAGTCTTTCCAGGGGCTAAAATTCCAAACATTTTCGACTGATTATATCGTATACAAATACAACAAGTTCGAAATGTTACTCCATATTATTATTACGTTGTTTTCCACACGGCGCGTTATTGGAGACTGTTAGGTAACGGAGCCTGCCATTATTACGTGTTCGAGCGGAGATAATAAATCTCTTTAAGGATTCGACACCACACGCTCAAATCTTTTGTGTGGTGCGACATATTCCCGACCTTTTTACCCACATAAATAAAATTATACAGTATTAACAATGCCTACCTGAAAATTATATTTTATATGTTTTTATTCACGAGTTTATTCGAGAATTCCATCAGTTATCAGTGCTTTTCATAGATAATACAGGTAAGGTAAGACTGACTACGGCAGTTCGGCGGCAAATTATGTGCATCAATGAAACTTTGTTTATCTTTGCACTAGAAATGAGGATCTGCCGAGTCCTACTAAAATTTAGGTCCTACCCCCATTGGGGGGGTATGGGCAGGGGGGAACTTTACTAGACAAGTGAAGCGTCATTTTTCATGCAATTTTTTGGGCTGAGACGAATGAGACCATTGTTGGAAAAAATTCAAATGAAAATGAAATGATGTTGATTTTGAAGATTAAAATTTCTTAGAATAAGCCGGGAGCGCAGCAAAGCGAAGCCTAACGTAACCTAAGCTGTCAAGTTCGCTTCTTCCTTAGAAAACTGGCTCGCGGCAACATGATTATAGTACAGTCAACAACTTCACTTCACTCCACTAAAATAATGTTTATGATGTTCAAGTTTATAAATAACAGCAATGAGTAAGTACCAGTTATGTTCAGAAAATAACTGCAAGTAAATAGTAGTATGAGAGACATTTATGTTTACTTACATTATGGATTTGAGTATTTCAGTCACAACCGTAAGCCGAAGAGATATTATGTAATTTTTTATGAGAAACATGGTATTTGTGCCCTTCCGAACTGCCAAAAATCCAACTTGACCTAAATCTACATCTCTTAGTTATTGTAAGTTTTGACTATTATACCACATGAAAATAAGAGCAACTGAGTAACATTGTGTTTGGGATTAAAACGTTTATATTAAACAGGCATTATGGATGTCAACCGTTGTAGATTCAGATTTTAAAGAATGTGATAGTTATAGGAATTGAAATTAGATATTATGAAATAAAATCACCATATTAAACTAAATGTATGCCGTAAAAAATCCCTATGAAATGCATTATGACTGAATTGTCTTAAAGTATGCTCGAGGTCTTCGTGTATTACTCAACAACGAAGGCTAAGCAACGGCCCTGGGGGCTGAATGAAGCTGTTATTTATACCGCCGGGTTTAATATCAGCAGCTGGCCACGCGACAATTTCCAATTTAGAATGCGCAACGTACATTGCAGTCCAGTTTCATCTCACAAACGTTTACAGACGTCCTCTGTTTTATGTGAACTGTCTGCAATACGTTCAGCAGAGCTATAGCAATACTTGTAGGTGTATACAAAAACTTATGGTTATTGAGGAGTGCCCAGGTGGATTTTTGCATTGATTACTGAGTTGCTAGGGTTAATCATCGAAATTGAAATGGTAATCGCATTTTATTTTATATATTTGGAAAAGGAGGCAGACTAATAATAATCTGCGAGCCGCTATTTTCATGACGATTTCTTCAAACTGCAAGTTTGGGACGCATAGTGATCTCGGCCGGATTTGGCAGCCGGTCGATCCTGAAGTCTCGGTTAAAAACGGATAATAGTGATAATGTGTGGTGGTATACATTGCAATCGAGTGGGCAAAAAACGATAATTGCCGTTGTTTAATGTGTGCGCCTCATTGATCAGTTGGTCTTACAAATTTAAGGGCCGTATTCATAAACTCATCTTGACTGTGAGGCCCGTCACAAGATACGTCAAAGTAAACGCCAAACCATAGAACACTGTCATTTTTGACGCATCTCGAGACGAGCATTAGAGTTGATATCGGTTTATTAACACGGGCCTATGACTGCGGATAATCACTTAGTCTGTAGTTTGTAACTATACTGGACCGCAAAACTAAGTATCACACCTTATATGACATGTTCTTTAAAAGTGTGATAGTCCAGTATACACTGGACCGCAAAACTAAGTGCCACACCTTATATGACATGTTCTTTAAAAGTGTGATACTTTAGTTTTGCTGTCCAGTGTAGTAATAAAAACATATTTCAAAAATATTTACGACGCTTTTTTCCTTCAAACAATTTTCGGCTACCATAATTTTAGGAACCCCTGCAAACCTGTGCCTACAGGCGAGTTCAATAGTATAACTAATTGTCGTTTTAGTCTAACGTATTAATGTGAGAATGGTTGGAATTTAGTATTTCAACAGCTGCAGCTAGGTACTAAAAGGTAGAACTACTTCTGAGTTCGACCGTACTTACGAACATTAAACAAAGTAACTTACGTATACTCCGTATTGCCTTATCTGTAAACTTTGCTTATTTCAGATGTACAATACCTACTACCTAATCCTTACGTCTCTTAATCTTTCGGGGCGAAATTTGGTAGAGATATATTGTCATGATACGGACATACGAGTAAGGTACCTAGTTTTAAGGGCTAAAACAAAAGCTAGTCATTATTAGAATCCGAAAAAACTTGTCCTTGAGAAATTATTTAACATAATTTTATGCTGAAAAGTAAGTTAAATCCCGCATAGGTATTTTATCCAAAAATATTGCGCAGATCCCGTAGAAATAGCGGTTAATGACGTAAGAAGTCAATGGCGAAAGCGAAGTATATATACTGGACCGCAAAACTAAGTATCACACTTTATATGGCATGTTCTTTAGAAGTGTGATACTTAGATTAAGGTAAGAGTTCCCTTTTAAATACCATACCATACCTCCAAATGGTTTTCAAAATAGTTAAAATATGATATAAACCAATATTTCAATAATATATATATAATAATAATAATAATAAGACCGCAGGGCAGCTAGTGGCAAGCTGTTGGTGAGTGGCGACACCACGAACCTGAGTGCTCCCGAGGGTAGGTCCTGTTCCTCACCTCGCGCTTGCCTTCACCGGCCGGCTGCGGTGTAAAATGACGAGGAACAGACCCTCACCTCTGGCTTGCCTTTATTTGCCGGTCAGAGTGGAGTCGCAAGAGCTATATGCTCTAAGGGCGGATGTGTTGCATAAGTGGTGAGTGGGCACCTTATGGTCGTATAAAGTCCAAAAGCACCTCTCCACCCTTAGCCCCTCTGGAACGATTGCCTCCCTGCTGCTACATATATGCGGCTATTTCGGGAGGCCCATTCAATTGAGGTGGCGAGTCTCCGCCTGCCCTTTCAACCAAAGTAATTGCATTGGCCACGCAGGCGCCGTAGTTTCATCAAATAGTTCACCAATACATATCAGTTCATTCATAGAACCTATTATTAATATTCCCATCCTTCTTAAAAAGTCTTACACTAACGCCGGTTGGTGTCCCATAGCTTTATTAAATTAGTGTTGTAGTGATGCGCGGACGTAAACGGATGTGTGTCACTGCGCAGTCAAAATTATTATTTTAATTAATAATCGTGAATTGCGCGGCTTTTGCCGCTGCTCGCTGGTGTTATTATGAGTTCACAAGGACTCGTAGTGAATGAGCTTTTGGCGTTTGTTCAGCACGCCATCGACACCATGGACGAGGTCAGCATCGTGCAGATCTGCAAATCAAACTTCAAGGAGGAGGAGATTTGCAGTGGCAAGGCGCTGCTCTACGAATCATTCGGCAAGACCGATAAGATGCCGTCCCGCCGCAGGGATGGAGGCGCGAAAAGTATCCAGGACATCATCGTTCTGTTAAAGGAGACCGACCCGGACGACGTGCCTGTTTTCGTCGCGAAGCAGCTGCATAAGCTGCCTCCTGTGACGTTCGATCACGTTGATGTCACCAGACTGCTGAAGGATATCATGGCCCTTAAAACAAGTCTGGAAGAAGTTACGCTTAAGTTTGAAGCATCGCAGAATGTTATTGCCGAGTTGCGCAACGATGTCAACAGTTTGCGTAATGCCCCAATTACTCGGCCGTCTGCTGATGCGTCAAATTTGTGTGTCGCCGAGCTGAGTCATGCTGATGCGCCGTCGTCGGCTGGTAGCGGGTCGACGCCGCTGCGACGTGAGACGTCAACACCTATTGTCGCTCGCGCCGCCCCGCCGCCCGCGTGCCCCCCGCGCGCGCCGCAGCCCGCCGCGCGCCCGCCGCGCGTTTCGGAGCCCGCCTCAGAAAAGCAGCCGAAGACGCGCGGCTACGCTGACGTCGTTGGCAAGACCGTGGGACTCCAAAAACGGTCTAAAAAGGAAGGTGCTCTACCAACATTGAGCGAGCGCCCTAGTATTTGCGTGGATAAGGAGGGATTCACGCTGGTACAGAAAAAGAGTAAGGCTCGTAGGAAGCCTTGTAAGAGTCAGTGCGGCACCGCTAGTTTGGACCCAAAGTCAGGACTGCAAGCTGCCACACCGAACACGGCGCTCTACGTGTCGCGCCTGCACCACTCCACGTCGGTGGGCGACGTGGTGGGCTACGTCAGTCAGAAGACAGGTTACACTCTGAGGGTGTTCCAGCTGCAATCGCGGCGCTATGTGCACTTCGCTTCTTTCGTGGTGCGAGTGCCGCGGCCGCTGCTGGGGACGGTCGAGTCGCCTGCCTTCTGGCCGAAAGATGTCGTGTTCCGGCGGTTCCGGGGCGGCCTGCCAGCGAGCGTGACTTCGAACGCTGCGACACAACAGAGCCATGCAGTTTTGTCGCCAAGATAATTTAGAATATTGTTAAGTTTATAAATATATGTATTTTAGTCAGTAAGGTATTTATCTATGGGCCTAGTAGCCTGAAAATAAAGTTATTTATTATTATTATTATTATTATTATTATTAAACTTGTCTAAAGGGCCTCTGCGTGTTGGCTTCGGCTCCATGTACGCCTTACAAAGGTCCGGGACTCCTATAGTCCCGTGATTGGTAAAGACATACAAATAATAATAATAATAATAAATATTCCAAGAAAAATTGTACGTAAAATAAGAGCAAAGAAATACTATAAATTAATTCAAATGTAAGCATCTCCGCGGACAACTTTCACCAAAGTTTCCACAATGAACTATTCAAGCTGTGCTTTCTCCGTCCTAAATTGTTATTAAACTGCGAGAAATTTAAATATTTCAACAGCTACGACAACTTTTACTTAGTTTTAACTACGCTGAAAGAAAAATGTTTTCAGATGAGGAATGGGAAGTGTATCTTAGCTCGTATTTCGTATTAACTCTTGTGTACTGAATCAGTAAGTTATTTTTTAAGTTTGGCTTTGTAGCCACTCGCTGTAGGGCCTCGACTAAGCATCGAGGCCTTGTCTGTGACTAAACCAACAATACAACCTCTTTGTGAAGAGTTAGGTATCTACTCGTACATGGCTAACTTTATAAAAAGATAAGCGTATGTTTGTACTCGCATAATAGGGCGCCAGTGTGCTAAGCCCTCTTCAATACTATTAATAAGGTAAGGATGGTAATAAGTTTGAGATGTGATGCTTTTTTAAATCGAGAGAATGACAAATTGTTGCATAAATTAAATGTTTATTTGATTACTTATCACTAAAAATCCATAGTTTTTTTACAAAGTTCTGCAAAAATTCGTCCGTCTCTCCATTTTAAGAAACACCTTTGCACAATGCATTTTGTTTCGCATGCAATTTGGCGATTAAGAGGATCGTGACGCGCCGCTAAAATCGCATAGCGTAAACCAAGTCCTATTTTCACGATTTTTGAATAAGTTGTAGTTTTTATAGCGACCTAGGTCTGTACGTTGATGTATTTTGTTTTTTGAATTTGTTTTGAGCTTAGAAATATTTTCTTGGAAAGGAAAACGTGCAGATAGTTTTTCATGATATCTACAACATATTCAAAAATCATAAAAATCCGGCGACGTTTAAGGAGAGAGAAACGTTTCCGCATTTAGTTTGGAGATTTTTAGCTTAACGATCCTGTTTCAATTTAGCCACAATTGGGATTGTTCAATATTTCTACAATTAGTCTAATTCGAAAATCATTTCGAGGAATAGGGTTTTAAAGCCGTTCTGCATTATTAAGTTTTTGTAATATTTATCTATTTCGGATATTTCGACTAAATTATATTAAACCTTTGTTTGACTTTCGTTTTCGGCTTTATGCCTTCCTAGGTGTATCTTTCGGGTGAGGCGATACGCGCTTTTATCATTATAGTATATCATTTAATTCTTGTTATTTACTAGAAAATTCCATTCCAATTTTAAAATAATCATGTCATCCATATAATGTCTGCTAAATAAATATTAAAACAAAACTATTGGGTCAAATACAAAATTAACAAAATTGATCTCTTAAGATAACCTATTCTTTTTTTTGTAGATGACCGTCTTCTTTTTATAGACGATAAAGTAAACAGACTAACGAGGTTAGACACAATGAATTACCCACGCAGTGATTCCTACGAACACGTCCCGAGCTGAAGAATGCCTTTCAATAATAGCTGCAATCAATCACTATCAATTTCAGAAGGTCGGCAAAAAATCTTCACGAATTTCCCCTAAAGAAACGTAGGTTGACAGATATTCGAGACACTACGCACGCTCGGTGAGCACAATACTTATCTTTTATCTTTGAACTACTTACAGCATCAGAATTTTTAGTTAGGCCTACATTTCTTTTTCAATTATTATTTAAGCATAATATCACGCCTCAATTTTTAAAATAGGTATCTATAGATAAGTCAATACCTGAATAAACGATGGCTATGATAAGGGATTTATTTAATTCTTTTTTTTGACGTGTAAAAGTGCCCGTGCGGCCTACTTACTGAATAAGCATCTTTTATCTTTTTTTTATCTTCGGTAGCTCCTTACTAATCTCTAGGATTAAAGTTTTTTTTAAACTTACTTTGGTCTCTGCACATCGGTACTATAACTCCTTACTAATCTCTAAAAGTAAAAATAAAGTTTTTTTTTTATTTACCTTGGAAACTACTTGCAGCGTCACAACGCAGCAAAAAACCCATCATCGTGTTGTTGAAATCTTACTTTGGTCTCAGCACATTGGTACTTAAACTCCTTACTAATCTCTAAGGATCAAAGATTTATTTTATTTACTTGTAAACCCCTAAACAACCAATCACTGTGTTTGAGAATGGAGGATTATCGCCATTTTCAGCGATTGTGTATAGACAATTTTTAGGGCGTGGAATTAGCCACAGAATGACAACTGTGCAACTATTTAATTTTGTGAAACACGAATAATGATAACGAATAGGTAGGAGTCTTTTTAATTATAATAAGGTTCATTTTATTATGTATGGTGCAATTAGTTTCAAAATAGTTTTCAAGTTTGAACCTATTGGCTAAGTACGCAAGCATTTACTAAAGCGTCACTTTACAAAAAAATAATAGGAGTAAATAAAAAACCACGGAACAAAATTGTAAGAAAGAAACTTTGTTAAAATCAATATTGTAATTTTGTATAGAACGTCGTTTTTTTTCCTCGCATTCAAAGTGAAAAGTAGTGTGATTAACGCGAGACTAAATAACTATAATGTCACTATTAAAAGACTTGCTTATACGCAAGTTAAAACACATATTATTTCGTGAAATAGATTAAAATGATTACGGCGTCTGCACCCTATTCGAGCGAACAGACAGAATTTTATATGCGTTCCCATAAAAAGTGAAACAACTATTTATTATTATAAAATTATTTATTTTTTACAAAATTAAATATGATAAATGCAGTACAAATTGGAAGACACTGCGTCTGAACTAGGCACTGAGACAGTAGCGCTCTTCCCTAACAAACTGACAATGCAATGGTTTTGAAACATTTTATTATTATTTATTCAACGAATACGGTATTCATAATGAAAACAATATCACCGCGTCATCGTCAATGATAATTGCAATATTTCCTCTGACACGAACTGTACAGGGCGGTGTCGGAAATTTCACGGAACTATGCTCAAAGTTCCGCTGCTGCGAGGAAGTTTCCTTGTACGGATACCGTGTTGAATGAATGAGTGATGAGCTGACAAGAGGTGGAGAAACACTCAGCCATTATGAATATGTCTAGTAACAAAATCAAGGCAATCTATTATGTTTTTAGGGTTCGCTAAATGAAGAACATGAACGTTTATGTAGTTGCGTATTAGGGGGTCTTTATAAAAACCTGAAAAGTATTTAAGGTTTAAAGATATTTATTCTCAAAAAAGACATAAGTCACTTACATGAGAATACATTGCAAGTATATAAACTTAAATGTTCGTCCCAATAGTTTTTATTTATGTTCACTTAATGTATTTTTTTTTGTTATGTTGTAGGTAGGTAGGTAAGTAAGTTGTTTGTTAGCTATTGTAAATATGCTGTAATAATTTGGTTTTAAATGCATTAAGTGAACTTACACGTTTTAAAGCAGACGGTAATTTATTATAAAGCTGTGCACCTTCAAAAGTAAACATTGTTTTCCCTAATTGAGTTCTTATCTTCGGTAATACTAAATAACTTGCGCGTCGGGTAGATCGTTTTGTTATTTGCTTCTTCTTCGTAAAGGATAGGTTAGTATGGAGTGAGCTGTTTAATATTTTCCTTACCAATATACAGGTGTTATATGCGTATAATTGTTTTAAGTTCATTAGTTTAGTTTCTTTATATATGAGTTTAGTGGGTGTTAAAAAATGGTAGTTGAATAGTATTTTTATGATTTTATTTTGCAGTCTTTGGAGTTCGGCTAGTTTTGTTTTGGCGGCGTTGCCCCAGAGTTCTATTAGATAAATAAGATGGGGTTTGACAAGGGAATTGTATATAGTGTAGCGTATCCGATGTGGAATTGAGCTAGCGATGCGTCGAAGTGACCCTGTTAGGGACGATAATTTCGCTCGTATGTACTCAATCTGGTAATTCCACGTCAAACAGCTGTCAATTCGTAGGCCAAGGTATTTTTCAAAGGTTTTTTCCTGTAAATTTTCGTTATTGATTTTTAGCGGATTGTGAGAGGGTATGATTTTTTTCCTTGATTTGAAAATGACGTAGCATGTTTTGGATATATTAATTGTAAGGAGATTGTACTGAAACCAAGAAAATAATTGATTTAGATCTTCCTGTGCTTTAAATATTATGCCTCAATGGTGGACCCGAAATAGAATAAGCACGTATCGTCAGCATATAAAGATATATAACCATGTAACCCTATTTCGTGTATATTGTTGATATATATTGAGAACAGTAGGGGTCCCAAAATTGATCCCTGTGGTATACCACATGACACTATTTAAATTGCTTGTGTGGAAAAGTTAATAACAATATTATGCAGACGACATTAGATACATAAAAACCCTCGATATAATAGTGACCCCTTCTTTCAGATCTCTTAAATGGCCCTACCGAACACACACACACACACACATATAGCGGTCAAACTTATAACACCCCTCTATTTGCGTCGGGGGTTAAAAATATGCAAGAGTCCGGCGCGGTACGAAAGTATCACTTGATGAAGTGAAGCTGATGATGGAGACCAGAAATGGCTACCGGAACTCCTCAACGGTACCTATTTCAAGGGTGGCGATAAGATATCTCGATTAAGATAGTTGAGCAATTGTAACGAAGAAAATTTAATTGTTTAAATAAGACTGACTTTCCCGCGGCCTTGTTTGCAGCAAGCTTGAAATGTCTTGCAGTTTCATATCAACTAAAAAGTGGAACTACATAACAGCTAAAATCACTTAAGTTTACAAATAAAAATAAATGTTTTAAAAAACAAAAAACGGCCTTGAAAATCGGTGGCTCACAATATTTTTACCCAAAAGCCGATTTCAATTAGACTGACCTATACCTACCATTTTAAAAGAAGCATTTTTTTGCGTTTTTGAAGGCGGTTCTTTTCCAACATTCCGCACTATATACCGACCTACAGCTACAAAAAGTACCAATTTTTGAACATCTGTATTAAAAAAAAAAACGGACTTCTATTCGTTGCTTCTATACGTCGAATTCGCTACTGTTGCAAATAACATCACTGAAAGGAAAGTGAGCGTGAAATAAGCCGTACCTCGTAAAAAGCGTCGAGATACGAGTCATAAAGAGTTTGCTAAGCACATACCCTCCACGCATGCTCCTGAACCGATTTCACTGTGAAAAGGGTTCTTCAGCGGCTCAGACCTATGAAACATGTTCGTGTGAGCAATCTATCGACTAAGCGATTTAGTTTCGCTATACATACTCGTATACCCTTGCGAAAAATTGCTTACATTCACTTTTGCCGGCTACGTATTATTTTATAGTTTATAGAAACATCTTTCAACGAAGGAAAGGCATTTCTCGCTGCATAAGGTGATATTTTTTGGTGGTCATAAGTCTAGCTAACCTAGCCCACGTAATTAATGTCTAACATATTTTATCCTGAAAACATCATGCTGTCAGCAGCAAATAGAGTTGGATGAAGTAAAATTCGATAAAAAGATGGGTTACCACTTTTACCATTTAGCTGTCCATTCACAACGATAGTGGTCAGGTTTACTTTGCGTAATCAAAGTATGATGGTTGTGTTAGTAAATGTTGGGTAAATGTAAACCGCATTATAGAGTATCATTAATAAAAAAACAAAGGACTTATGATGTACTTATAGTTCAACTTATCTCATTCACTTTAGGAATAGATATTAAGATCAAACCGTACAGAACCATAATTTAACAAAGAGGGTTAGTGTTTTAAACATAAGCACCAATATAAGTGCCGTGTGGTTGCCGGCTTAGAATAGTGCCACTCCATGTCTTCCTGTGGAACTCGTAAGAGACGACTAAGGGATTAAAGGCTTGTAGTATTGTTAGGCGATGGGCTTGCAACCTGTCACTAATATACACTGGTAACAACTTAACAACAAGTGGTTAAAGTTGTTGGTAATTCTGTAGCTCTGTCTACCCCACTCTGGGATGAAGGCGTGACGGTGTGTATGTATGTATGTATAAGCACCAATGTGTATTAAATCCGCGTAGATTTCGATTATCGTTATCCTATCGGGATTTTTTTAAATTTCCAGGATGAAAAGTCTAGTCTAGCCATAAGCTATCTTTATTTCAAATTTAATCCAATTCCGTCCAGCCTTTGTAGCGTGAAGGAGTAAAAACAAAATCACAAACTTTAGCATTTATAAAATTACTATTCAAAATATTCAAATTTCAGAAACTTACTATACCTTTTTTACCCACATGACTAGCATAGAGGCATTCCATCTTAGTTGTCAGGGTTGGCAGCGCATTTGCAGTCTTAGGCTTGCAGTCTTGTGAATGCGAATGTCTATGGGTCACAGTTTCCACTTACCATCAGGTGGCCTGTGTGCTCGTCAGCCTTCCCTATGCCACAAAAAAAAAAAATTCAATGACCTACTCAATATTCAATCTTATCTCAGCCGATTGCAATGTTTTTGGTTTCCGTTCAATTTCCTTCAGCGGAAATTTCAAATGATATTAATGGATCGAGTTTCACTTTGCCAAGCAGTAGGGCAGAAGAAGGGGCTGTGGCAGATTTAACCCTTCCAGCCTTTTGGAGGTTAACTTAAGTCCAACACGACAAATAAAATGGTCTTGTTAAATCACAATGACTCCCGAAGTATTAAGATCGTTCTCATATCCATATAAATGTTCCATGTGGAACATCCAATTGTTCGTTACCCACATACGCGAACTGTGAAGTGATTAGGCGAAGTAGGGCAGATAGGCTTTTGGTGTACAATACAATAATATGTAGGTACACTTGTTAAAATGTTAAGTAATAATTTTGGGAGAAAACATAACTGTGGAGTGTAGGTACAGAGAGCTGTCGCTAGTTGCTAGGTTATTATTAAACAGAATCATCGTAGTGCGATTGTAAGGAATTTCCATCAGGATCATCTTTGCCATCACTATCAATAAGCAGGTTTTTTTATGGAAATGAGAAGGCACACCTGATGTTAAATGGGATCTGGGACCCATTGACATTTGAAATCTCAAGACTACAACCTCAAAACTGCCATTCTAAGACTTGAAATGCGTTGCACACCCTGTGGAATAGATGGAATGCCTCTATGCTAGTAAGTCTTATCCGCACACTGAAACACAGCAATGCGAACACTGCTGCTTGGCGGTGGGCTAATGGATAAGTTGGGCCACCAGTTCCTTCGCCAAACAGCTGAAAATATAATGAAACCAAAGGCAATCTTTAAAAATCTGACTGCACACTTTGATATTATTGTATAGATACGAGTATGTTTAATTCCCATGTCATATTACACTTATTAATCCTCCATTTGTAACGCGAAGCCGAATATAACGTTACCCCGTTCGTCGGAATCGGGCCAACATTTCAACCTTTACACAGCAACAATAATAACCATACGTACATACTATACAGGGTGTCCGGGATATAGTGGCCAACCTTATAGGGCTGGATATCTCAACTTTTAGAAATACGAGTATGGTTCACCATTTTTGATGCCACGACCATTGTTAATCGAATATTAAAATCAAGGTAACTAGTTTTAAATATTTCAAAAGAAAGTTTGCCTGAATTTGAAATGGTACTTTTAAACCAGTTAACTTGATTTTAAAATTCAAATATCTGTGGTCGTGGGTTCGTGGCTTCGAAAATGGTGTATACAGCAATTCCGAAATTTTGATACCTCGTTTTCCGTGCGACTTTTACTAAACATGATTTACCATATTTTCGACACTTCTGAGCTGAGCTATCCAGCCCTGTAAAGTTGGCCATTATATCCAAGACACCCTGTATACAGGTCAAAAATATTACTCTCCTTCTTCGGCAGTAGAGTAATTTACCATCTCCTGGTGAATAGACACAACTCCTGCATCTGCAAAAACTCGTGCTACAAAAGCTAAACGCTGCCAAAGTAACAAACAGACATTTAACTTAAAATTAAATAAGACCTACTTAAAGATTGGTCCCTACATGACTATTTTCTTCGAGATCTCATTAAGGTATTCATAAACGCACACTAAACCTGGTTTCTGTCAAATTCAAATGTCACGTCACATTGAAATATAAGGACAAAGCATACTTAAGGACTAGCTATTTTCCGTTTATGAATAAGAGGGATATTTTTAAACGCTTATAATATTTACATACAAGAAAACTGAAAATCTACTAAAGTTACCAAAGACCCCTTGACTTTGTTGCAATAAATATTTAAGAGGCAGTGAAACTATGACGTCCAACAAAGCTAGCTTTATGCTTTTGACATCAAGCTGATAGTGAAATGGTTCGCCGATAAAGACGTCACGTAAATATAATAATAATAATATATTACAAAAAAAAAGAAGGCTTTCAACGAAACCAAATCGCTGGCTGGCATTGAGTATCCTCGAATCGTTCCTCATTATGTTCGGTACAAGGGAGGGTTGAACCTTTAGCATAGCATTGTATTGTATTGAATGAAACCTTACCGATGGTATGACATAAACTGAAGTCGGCGTACAACAATATTTTTAACCAAAATACATCAGGTTGGACTGGCCTATTATCAGTTGAAAAGATTCAGTGATCGTTATATGCGTATACATTATAAAGTACCTACTACTTCTCAATGTATAAGAAACAGGATATTTCAAGCTCGCCGCTATAAGCAAATTTGCATCGTCATACTGGCTTAAGTATCTTAATCGAGTTATCTAATTACCACCGCAGAAATAGGTAGGTACCTACCATTGAGATGTTCCTGTGGCCATCTGTGGTTTTCGTCGTCAGTTTTAATTCACCAAATGAGTCTTTTTGAATGCAAATGCTGGATTTGTTACTGGAAAAATACGAAAATCACTAGTTCCCTCAATTCCTGTACCCTAAAAAAAAAAAGTAATCGGTTCACAGTTGACGGAGACATATTTTAGGAACATACATAGATATACCTACTCACTGAAAAAATTACACCAGCCAAACATAGAACCTCATTTTATGAAGTTGGTTAATAATGAATAGTTACCAATGAAACGTTCTCGCCGACTGTTCTCGGCAGTAATATAAGTGACATCAAAATAGCAGTTTTACAATATACAATAATACTTAATTTAAAAACCTTGAAAGCTGAAAAGCCTTTACTTGATAATAAAAGCTCACGCTAAACTTTAATAACATGGTTACGATATATATAGTAGTAAAATGGGCTTAGAGGCCCTGGCGCTTACTCCGAGGGGTAGATATCTGCCTGCTGAGCTCGTCTTTCTCAGTCCTAAGCTTGACTTAATTGAAGATTGAATGCTGTCTGACGTTAATTTTAAAATCCGCTTTTTCCGACCGAGCCCTGCTTTTACTTCTCCGGTCCCGATAATTATAATGAAAATTGACAATGTTGGAGAAGAAAAGTCCCTAGATTTAAACAAATTCTCTGAATGTATAAATAAATAAACACTGTCATGTCATCAAAATTATATTGTATCAGCGTGTATCGCTAAATTTTATTACACAACTACCTATAAACCAGCTAAACTACGAAACGAGCACGTCATATTGATAACTTATAAGGGCTCTATGCCTCTATTCTACGTCGTTTTTACACATATTTCTATCATATTGTCAACGCTAAGATAGCTCTCATTAATTTGATAGTAATAGTCTTCGTATTCAAAACAATGCGATAGCATATCGAAAGCAAATTGGTTTTACCGTGTCGAATGGAGCTCCTGGCTTGAATCAACGTCTTTTAGACATTTTAATCACTGGTGGGTTATTATGACATAGCTATGTAGTTTTGTTTACACTGTGAGAAAGGGGCAGAGGGTTCCCCATGTTTACGCATATTTTTTTAGTCATATTTCGTTATTGCATAATTTGTTTAAGCCAAATTATATTTGTGCGGAAATTGTTCTCGCATAATTTGCTGTCGCCGAATTCTTTCACGCATACCCAATTGTAGCCGAATTGGATTTACGCATATTTTCTGAATCCTGAATAGTAATTGGGCAGAAAATGATTTACGAATAAGTTTGTTTAGCAGAAAGTTTAGTTTTCGCATAAGCTTATTTCGCCGCATAATAAAGTAAGTATAAACTTACGTATCCCTCAAACTATGGATATAGGTAATATAGTGGTGTACTAAATCTATTTTTCTTTTTAAATTGATCTAACCTACACCTGCTTAACGTACCGTAACTATGCAAAACTTAAGTTTTATTTCCATTTACTATAACAATAATCAGGATTTTGGGCTATTAAAATTCAGCTAAATTACAGATATGCTAAACACAATTATGCATAATGAAATTCTGCCATATCAATATTATGCTAACATACCTACTACTCGGGTAAACAACCATTCGGGTAATATAGATTTATGCCAAATAAAAATTCGGCAAGTCTAAGATTCGGCGTAAATAAATTATGCGAAACTTGTTATGCCTAATACGTTTCAGACATTAAAAATTATGCCAAATCGATGGCACCCGGAACAGAGCTAAGTAACTGATAAAGCTCAGTCCTTTACGCTCGCCGTAAAATGAACCGCATAGCTAAGTATGTCATACATAATAACCCCACTGGTTTGCAACTAATGCCTGTGTGGTGTTCATGTGACATATGAGAATAAGCCCATACGCTAGAGGAAGCAAACCGTAATGTATAATTAAATCCCACAAATATAATAATGCGAAAGATTGTGTGTGTTTGTGTGTGTTAGTTTGTTACTTCACGCTGCAACGGCTGGACGGATTTGGATGACATTTAAAATGGAGATAGCTTGTACCCCGGTTCCACACATAGGCTAAAGCTTAATACATTTCTCGATGCGGCTTCCATTGGTAAATAATAACTTGTTTTCCTTTTAATTTTTCCTTTTCCTCGAACGCAAACTTCGCGGGCTTCGCTGTTTTTACAACAGTAAGGTAAACAGTTCCGAGCATGTCGGAGAAAATGGGTATTATTACAAAGCGCTCTTAACAAGCAAAAAGTAGGCAAAAATTAAAAACCTGTTTAGTGCGAGTCAGACTCGCGCACCGAGGGTTCTGCACTGAAATGTCTCTTATTACCCTTTTTCACTAGGACCCCAGTATTAATAGGTTCTCTTTGGCCTGCCTTCGGGCACGGAACCTTGAAAACTAGTAAATTGGCAAGGTAAATCTTTGAGCAATTATTTCCGGCGGCGATCTGAGTGAAACACACCCTTTTTCCTTACACGCTTCTTTCACGTCACAATACGGTAATAACGCTATTTACGAGTCTGAGAGGAGTATGTACTGGTTAATAAATGATTGTTGCTTTTGTCCGCGACGTATTACTTACCGACAGTAGGTTTGGTTAGATGTATCTAGTACCTACGTAAACTGGCCCTACTATTCTCGTTAGGGGGTAAAAATGGTCAAAAATGAACCTTACTTGTCCTTTACACTCCTTCAGCTTATAATATTTTCTATAAATAAGTAAATATATAAAAGTTGAAGCATGCGCATGTACGCATTTGAAATCTAAGGCCCGTATTTTTTAACTGATCTCAACTCTAATGCTCGTCTCGACATGCGTCAATAACGACAGTGTTCTATGGTTTGGCGCTTACTTTGACGTATCTTGTGACGGGCCTCACAGTCAAGATGAGTTTATGAATACGGCCCTTAGGATTGCAGTTTTGAGATTATAGTGTTGAGATTTCAAATGTCTATGGGTCTCAGATCCCACATACCATCAGTCCCCTATTTCACCATCTTGAGAGTGATAGATGACAGGTGACAATCCGCTATACATTGCAAAGTTTTCACATCAGTGGGACTCATATCAGCTACGCTATGTATACTGAAATGTCACCTGTCACGTGTCATTGTAACGATGGTGAAATAGGGGGCAGGTGACCTGAGTGCTCACGTGCCTTCTCATTGCCATATAACAGAATAAAAAAATGTTTTTTTTTGGGTGTGCGTTTACCTGACTTTAGCTGTCAGAACTTTAAACAACAATGTTGCTGAAAAATCTTCATCATTTACTTAAGAGCTCTTGTCGGTGGAGTAATCCATTCTTCCCTATTCCAAGCCTTCTCTTAGACAGATACGGCACGACTCCTACTTTTTCTTTTAATTGGTCTAGGTGAGTTCTTCTTGGTG
This sequence comes from Acleris sparsana, assembly GCA_923062465.1. Lineage (NCBI taxonomy): Eukaryota > Metazoa > Arthropoda > Insecta > Lepidoptera > Tortricidae > Acleris > Acleris sparsana. Next base: position 4,519,351 of record OV281292.1, read on the forward strand.
TCCCTATTTTAATTTTTCCTTCAATTTTGCATTAAAAGTTATATTAAAAATTATAAAAGCGAACTTTTCCCATAAGTTACTAAAATATCTAAACCGAGACCAACTTTCACTATCTTTGTGGGTTTCTCAAACTCATTAACTTGGTTGACTCTTAAATAATTACGACAAACTATCAATTTACTTCTGATACCTATTTGACGACTAAATCTGTCGTATAGTAGATACCATTACAATTCCCAGTAGCGTTAATATTTTATCTGTGGTATCAGTAAAAAGTCATTTAACGTTGAATACCGTTGTAATTGAATGCTTTGATCGGAATCCATTGACGCAGAAAATGAGACATACCAAAGACATATAGCAATCCGGACAAACAATATACGAGCATACAAGTAAAATTGTGTTCTATTTTTGTAACCTATCTGATGCCATAAAGGTATATAATTTTGCTACGTGGGTGTATTTGACGATGACACCTCGCAGTAGGTTTGATATGCCATCAAACCATAATCTCTTAGGGCCGCGGGGGACAAGGGACAGCATGTTGTGGGCTGCTTTTAGGATATTAAACTCTCTCATGTCATGAACGGGTTTGATGACACAATCGAGGGCAGGCTTGCATGTTTGGGTCAATATTGCCCTCAGCAAGTCGTAGAATATGTTAAAGGGTTGTACGGAGTTGGAGTGCTGTTTAAAATTAATATGGTTATTATAATCAATGTAATTTAGGTCAAACCTGGTGAAGCGCGGGTCTTGCTGGCCCACTAAGTGTTATGTTTGTTAAAATTTGCTTTAATCTAAATAGTTATAGGGATTATTCTATGTATACTACGATTGCGTAGTTATTGCGTACCTAGTAGTTGGGTATGCACGGGGTTAATTAAAGAAAAATATATATATATATATCTGTAATTACCCAGTCTCCTGTTGTACCTACTTCGTTACGTAAGTAGGATCGTCGGTGCATTAAAAATAGACGTATAAAGAGTAATGACTTGGAAAATAAACTACATCTGCCCGAAGCACACTTTTAACACAAATCCTTGAAAAACTTCCGGGCACGACCTTTTCTCCCGGATATTGTTTTTGATGTCCTCACGATAAGGGAACAGGGAACATTATCGGTTATCGTTACCGAGAGGTTTAATAAAAGTGCAAAACGTCTAAAACTTTTAGCAATCTTCCATAAAGATTCAGGACACGACCGATGTAACATAAAAAATGCCTTAACTGTAGAAGAGGCTGTAAAGGTGCGTGGGTATTTGGAAAGGGCCGCCGCGCGCCTAGATGAGATTTCTTCTTATTTCCACGTGTCTGCCCAATCTAACGAGAATCTATACGATTGAATTGGTCCGTCTAAGATCAAAGTTCAAACGAATTTCTACACCACTTCGGGCTTCATATAAGCTATGCAATTGACACCAAAAAGTCACCTGTCATTATCAGGTTTCTGAATAAGGTGTTGAACTTACTACCACACCCACCACATCAGTGATGTGGCATCACTACTACGCTGTTCCATAAAAAAAATGAGTATGTATACTCTTCATTGTATAAGTACAAGAATAAAACAATACAAAACACAGACAATAAAAAACAAGTACGGCGAACTCTTGCAAAAATTGTAAAAAGAAGTCATGAATAAAGAGAGCCAGTAATGAAATAATAAAAACAACAACCATAAATAAATTTACAAATACACTATCCCAAAACGAATATTTTAATATAATAGGTACATTTTATACAACATATAAATATATGTATAAAAATACATATTATACTCCAATATCACATTTAAGTTAAGGGTCTCTTACATGCCACAATTTATTTAGCTTCTCCCTATTTCCCTAAGCGTAGCTACAGAATGAGATTGTCTTATAGGCAATGGCAAATCGTTCCAGAATCGCTATTCGAAAGTTGTATTAATCATTAGATACTTACCTGTATACTTAAACTTATTCATAAATATACCTTTGGTACTTTTAAATTATAAATAACTGTCCTAACTTACCCCTCTAACTACACAAAACTTTTATAAGCTGGGTGCCATACTTCTTCTTTCTTTTGCTTCCTTACTTTTGTTGTTTTAATAAAAAGATTCTAATCTCTTTACGCAGAAGTGTGAATTTATTAGATTAAAATGGTTACAAATCTAAAATAAATCCTCTAATTAACGTAGGGGATAAGCGAATACAAAATATGCGAATATTTACATGGTACCTACGTCACCTATATTTTGTTAAGTCGATTGCACGCAACTACATTGACGATATATTGTTATTATTACTAAACAACAAGTTACTTACTGATTTACAAAATAGTCTATAGGAATATCTAAAAACTATTATTACAAAGATAAAACTTCTTTACAAATAGCCCGTTACCTCCGCATGTTTAAAAGTATTGACAGATTAAAATAATAAAAAAAATGGCGTATACACTTCCTAAGAAAATATTATTGGGTTAAGGGTAATGGAAGATGTCCAACTCTTGATGATTCATACAAAACTCAAATTTAGAAAAATTATGAGATGAATATTGACAGCTCTAACTTCTTAATGCTTCTTATTGACACGTAAGAAATGGATATTCAGCACCTGTAGGAGTCTGGCTACAGCGCTTTATATAAGTAACTACGTCGCGTCGCCGTGGTCAGTAATATGATACCACTTTTAGGTGCCTGAGACGACGGACTATACATATCTACCTACCTAATAACATGATGAAAATCATTCATTGTAAATTAACGTTATACAAAAGATACTAAAATGTTAATGACGCAGAAACAAACGCGACTAAAACTACGACTGTAACAGAAGCAAACAGAAGCGTCATGAGTTGTATTGTATGATGTTATGTCTTTGTAGACATAAGTTGAGTCATGAGTCGTATTGTATGATGTTATGTCTTTGTAGACATAAGTTGACTCATGAGTTGTATTGTATGATGTTATATCTTTGTAGACATAAGTTGAGTCATGAGTTGTATTGTATGATGTTATGTCTTTGTAGACATAAGTTGAGTCATGAGTTGTATTGTATGATGTTATGTCTTTGTAGACATAAGTTGAGTCATGAGTTGTATTGTATGATGTTATGTCTTTGTAGACATAAGTTGAGTCATGAGTTGTATTGTATGATGTTATGTCTTTGTAGACATAAGTTGAGTCATGAGTTGTATTGTATGATGTTACGTATACAAAGACATAACATCTTACAATACAACTCATGACGCTTATGTTTTCATTCCTCACGATGTCGGAAAATAAGGAATGAATGACTGAATTTGTAAAAAATATTTTCTTCCGCTACTCGTAACTTTTTTTACTGAAAAACTTAAAGGCACAAACTGTGTTTTTTTTAGGTATTTGTTTATAACCTTTGTCGTGAACTCCATTGCTGAGAAAATATTTAAATGTGCGTGCGTCCCTCCCCCACGGTTATTAGGACCCCATGCCTCAATAAACAAATCTATGCTACACCTTTTGTAAGGCAAAGGCCTTTTTGTGTCCCTACAGACTGGCCTAGGTATATATATATATTGAATACGCTAGGAATACTTTAGCTTAGAACTAGATAAGTACAAACTAGAGTTAATGCGCTGATTTCTTCATAATAATAATTTACTAATAGGTACCCAATTGTTTAAAAACCAACATTTGAGCAATGCATAAAAACGGCTATCCCGTGTGTTTTTTTGTACACAGGTTTATTTCTTTGCAATTCTGAAACGAATGTTACGCATAGACCGTCGAATGCATATTTGATGAAAAAATAATGGCGTAGGTGGGTGAAGGTGACCTTTGCAAGTCGTCGGGAGCGCACGGGTTTACGTCCCACACGGGGCCGTCGGGCTATTATTCTATTGAATCGTACTGCCGTCACAGTGCTTTTGAAATCGGTAAGCACGGCCGTGTGAATAGTATCATATAATAAATGTGAACGTTGGTGATGTTTAAATGCCTATTTGATTCTTTGTAATTCAATCAACACAAGAGAACAACTGGTAACGAGTTTTACGCGGTTGAGGTCGCCAGCACCAATGCCTACTATATAACAACGGCAAGGATGTGGCACTATCATGGATTCATGTAATAAGTAAGTAATTAAACTCTTTATTGCACAATAAGTTGCCATCAAAAATGTCATTTGTGGGACAAACTTTTGTTGCCGACTGTACTTTATTTTGCAAAATCTTTATCTGCTTATCAAGACCAAACTATTGAGTCCCGACACGGTGGGTGTACGGTAAGTATAGCGGAGATCCTGTCGCCACCTTCCGACTCCATCATCAGATCAGCTCTTAGGTAACATGATATTGCATTGTCATCGGGTTTACATATTTGTTCCAAATTTCAGCCCATTCTGTTGACGGCCAGTGGGTCAAATTTAACTTGCTAGATTTGACCCGTACATACATACATACAGTCAAACAATTTGAATCATACATTGCAAGTTAAATAAAAACTTGTTTAAATAAACTAACACAACACAGCTGAGTAGGTACCTAACTACACTCTGTGAGATCCTAAAGGGTTATCCCGTAAAACCCAGAAGGCTCTTCAAGATTTAGCGGAATATACCTATGCGTTTGTAGGAACCTAGGTATACCTATCTTTGTCTCTCATATTGAGACATAAATGGCATAACAGATTTGTATCAAATTCGGCTCCTGTATAAACCTTCGATTAACCCCGGTTACTTTTTGTTTAAGATGATGAACTAGTAAAAAAACTTAACTTTTTAATAATTTACTTACCTACGTTTAATAATAAGCCACCTAAGTTACCTAAAAGGTCCTATCAAGAGGCACTAATTCATTATGTTAACGAGACACTGCCTACGACGTTGATGGATTACACTTTTTCCTTCCGTGCATAAATGTAAGGACCGCGAGAAATGCGTAAAAAATGGACCAATAACAGCATATGCAAATCTTGAGTTTCTACCCGTAGAATATTATGTTATTGAAATTTTCCACCCAACGGAGCGGAGTAGACGAAACTGCGAATACTGCTTTTTCTCGAGTAATATCTATACGGGGAATGCATGCACGATGATGAAACTTTTGCGTTTGAATTGCAATTTAAAGTTATGAATCAGATCTATTCGTTGAAATATGACCAGATGTTCAAGACAAGTATCTACCTACGTACCTACTCATGTTGCGGATCTAAATATATTATAGAATAAATCAATCAATAAATGTAGGAGACAAACTCAGACTAATATTGACCTACCTGAGGGCCATGAGTACGATAATTATAACGATAAACATACTTTTATAAAGAAACAGGCACATACTTAAATACATAGAAAATATGCAAAACTCAAGACAAATATCATCACGGAAATCGAACCCGGGACCATTAACTTCGCAGGCAGGGTCACTACCAACCAGGCACACCTGTCGTTACAGAAGACCGAATTCTCACGACAAAAGATACAACAAAAAAAACAACATTTGCTTGTCACTATTACAATTTGTTAAAAAAAAACCAATAATAAACGGGAAGATCTTTTTTCACTTATGGCTGAACCCTATATTCAAACCGCGGATAGATAGGCTTACTTCGGATTAAAATTTGACACATTTCGTATCGGCAAATGTCAAATTTTAACCAGCATTAAGCCTAATCTATCCACTGTTTGAATATAGAGTTTGTCTGTTAGTCACCTATTCTATCTACCGTTTATTTTTAAATAATTGCCTCCACTTTCACCGCACTCCATGGTTACATACCCACAGATAAAGTAAGAGTTCCTATAAGCCCGACGCTTTATTACTTGGGTCTTACAGACAGATACATTGGAAGACGCAGCGTGGGTAGACCTCCAACAAGGTGGACCGACGACGTGACTAGGGTTGCGGGAAACCGATAAATGCAAGCGGCGAAGGACCGGTCCATGTGGCAAATCTAAGGGGAGGCCTATGTCCGGCAGTGGACTTTCGGGTGAAATAATGACGGACGATCTGGCATCCTTTTATAAGCTTTTGTTTAGGTTTTGTGTACTTTTTGGAAATCATATCTTATTGCAGACCAGTGTAACAAGGAAGGTTTAATAATAAAACACCGACGTAGGTACTTATGACAGTTTATTACAAAACCCTATTAATTCACAAATGCCTACGTGCTAATATTGAGATTGCTCTCAACATCCTTATGCTGCGTCGTACAATGCAACTGCACCAATTTCCTACTATGAAAAGATCTGGGGCAATAATTACATTTATGCCTCCGTATTCCAGTATGAACGCTCGTGTGAACCCGCAACTGATTAGAGCTAGCAAAACTTTTGTCACAGTGCTGACATTTGAAGGGCATTATTCCAGTATGCTGTCTCATATGAACTTTCAACTGGCTCTTCGCCTTATATTTGCTTCCACAAATTTCACAGCTAAAGGGGCGTTCGCCACTGTGCCAGAACAGATGATTCTTCATGGTAGTTTCCGAAGGGAACTTTTTTGGACACACAGGGCAGCCAAAAGGTTTTTCTTTGGCAACGAGTCTAAGGTGAGTTTGCAGAGTAAATTCAGATTTGAATGTTTTATTGCAATGTGAACATTTCGCAGGAGCATGGATCGAATGACGGTTCATTACGTGGCACTGAAAAGGAAAGTTAAATCTGAATAAAGAATCATAACTATACAAATCAAAAGTAGGTACGAGTAATTGCCTGAGAGTCAAAAGAAAAAGAAAACATACATACAAACATATAAACTCACGCCTTCATTGCCAGAGTGAGGTAGGCAGAGCTACAGAATTACCAAAAACTCCAAAAACCTGTCGATAACTCTGCAAAACCACTCTGCACAACTAGGCCAAGATGTTTACCAGTGCATTAGTGACAATACTACGAGCCTTTATTCCCTTAGTCGCTTCTTACGACATCCATTGAAAGACATGGAGTGGCACTATTCTAACATGTCAACCACACGGGACAAAACGGGGACACGGAGAAAGAAAAAAGAAAGCAATATACAAAAAACCTATAGTTTAAAAATAACCGGTTAAAAGGCAAATATTTAAAAAGTTGCTATTACTTTTAAGTTGAAGAGCCGCTTAAATCCTCTGCCACAAGTTTCACAGATGAACTTGTTATAGTCCAAGTGATCGATCAAATGCGTTTCAATCGCATGCCGGAACAGAAACCTGCAAGTCACCATTTACATTAAGGTAAATTAACGGGCATTTCCACCGACATCCAATAGCATAAACTACCATCGAAAGGGACGAAGGCAGATAATACAGCTAAAACTAACGCCCTGCGTTTTATTAAAGATAAGTAAATTTATGTTTAAACCGTAAATTCACTATGGGATAACTGTCTCGTAACACGTGTTCGAAGACATGTCGACTGTCTGAAGTCTGCAGATTTTATTTTTTATTAATTTGTTGTGTCGTGGAACATTTGCCCTTCACTATTGAGTACGGAACTTAAATAAATACACGACTACAGTGTTTTTCAGCTACGATGAGTTCTGTGACCGCCGTATTTCATAATTTCAATCACTTATACTTGCATGCGAAGTATTTAAAAATAGACGATTAATAATATAACTTTCTGAACGGCGTTGCTAGGTGTGTACCAGTGTAGTTTTTATGTAAAGTTAAAGAAACAAGTGTGGGGTTTGTATGAGCTGTGACAGAACTCATCGTAGCTGAAAAACACTGTAATAATCAATGAAAACTACAGACCAACATAGTATAGCCAAAAACTAAAGAACAACTGACAATTTGCTTAGTAAGAACACACAGCACATTATACGTCGTTTTCGTCACCATATTCGTTAAGTCAATAAACAAGTAATGAACGATAATGATGGAAGTAAAACAATATTATAGCACTTCTCATCTCGCACCACTCAACGATTATTATTCTGATTCCCCAGCAGCCATTTTTACCTTGATCTCCTGAGCTGAATAATGGACACGGTTATGTTATGTACTACTTACTTTTTCCCACATATATCGCAAATATATTTATCAACTCTGTGCCACCGGTCGTGATTTCTCCAAGACTTGTATGTTTTGAAAGATTTATTACACATGGTACAATCCAGGCCATGCTTATTTAAATGTAATGTCCTATAGTGATATTGAAGAGATGAACAAGAACGTATTCTACTGTTACAGAGATGACAAAATAAGGTCGGTTTCAAATCATTTGGTTGGTGAGAATATCTGTAACAAAATTCAAAATGAACATCGAAATCAGCAAAATATTTTATAATAAGCCAGGGGATTCCACTTGTGTATACTTTAGAACGACCCCTGTATGCTGGCTCATATAAACACGTAATTACACGTTTCTTGGACGTGTCATAAATACTACTTTAATAAAAACTTTGCGACGACGTACAGCAATTTAAATAATAAATTACCTCTTTTTATGGCTCGCTTGCCTACTACGCAAGCATAATATCACAAATTACGGTTGTCGTAAGGATCGTCCTAAATCGACCCAGGTTTAGTAAAACCCAGTTTACGGTCAGCGATCGTTTCCACTACCTGCCCAGCCCTACCCATCAACACGATCGCCCACCAGCAATGGTCACGCTTTTTCAATAATTAGCGGTGGACGAATTAGCAGAGAATCCAAAATCCAAAACGCATAACTGTCTTTATGAATCTGATTTTTGCACGGGTGTGACAGAAAACTCTGATAAACCAAAGCGAAGCGGAGGCGGCTCGCTAATGTTACATTATTGATCAGCATGAGCAAGTTAGGGATTATAATTATTGGGCACATTGTACGATTTGACATTTTAGACGTTCTGGTCTGGGTCGTGACCCAAAAAAACAACTAGATCAAATTATTTTTACTAACCTGTGCGAAACCATGCTTGCAAAATCTTTACCAACAAAATCGCAACTTCTACAGTTCAAATCGTTGCTAAGAGCATGGATGTTCAAATGTTGCTTCATCAATTCGTAATTTGAAGTAAAATCGCATAAGCCTAAAAACATAATTGGAATTTATATATGTAATTAAACGAGCTGGAAATGCCAAACACGGCTATCGAAAACATAAAATTATACCACAGTAAATCACTTCTGCTTTATTTGGCTGTTTTAGCTTCTTGGTTTCCACTCTTTTACTTTTCCCTCGGCATTTTTCTAAATGATTACTTAAACATTTTCCGTTTTCTGTAAATAAGATAGGTACCTATTGAATACAAAAAAAAGATTAATTATGATGGCGTTAAAATTTAAAATATGGTATTAACACTAGTTTCAAATTTTAGGTTATGCTTTTCTTACAGCCGTCCCCAATATTTGATCTAAGTAGTTTTAATAATAATTACCTGTGTTACATACTCGATCGTTAGTAATCTCACCAACAATAGATCTTACTAAGACAAAGTAATTAAAATCAGATACGTTTTTAATATTTAACAGTGCGTACGAGTATCAGTAAAGAAATAATGAGTTGGGAACGGCGGTTGGACAACTCAACCTGGAAGTCTAAACGATCCAAGTATAATAAGAAGGTTATGGAGCCGTTGGTGTTAAAAAAATCGCCAGAAATAACATACTGTCTGTAGTCTGTACCAAATAGTGTTCAGACAAAGTTATTGACATAACACGAGTACTTACTATAATTTCTATGACATTTATCACAGTTCCTGTTTTTAGCGTTTTCACTAAGCTTCCGTTTTCTTTTACAACAACTTATTTTGTCAAATTCAGTTTTATCAAAATCTGGTTCCTCTAACGTTTCAAAGTCTTTGTCAGATAAGTCATCATCAAGTGTTTTGACATGTTCAGGCTGTTTAGTAATTATGTTTTTAAAATATGTATCATCCAGACAATTGTATTCAATTATATTGTTTATACTGCCTTCTTCTTTTACTTTCCCGGCGTCATTTACGGAATACTTCTACAACAAAATCATGAGCAATCATAATTATTTCGGCATTCTACTGCGATGGTAGTAGAATTGACCTTAATATTTGAGTGCTGGTTAAATGGTCCAGGCCTTTTAAGGGTTTCGTACCCAAAGGGTAAAAACGGCACCCTATTACTAAGACTCCGCTGTCCGTCTGTCTTTCACCAGCCTGTATCTCATGAACCGTGATAGCTAGGCAGTTGAAATTTCCAGATATGATGTATTTCTGTTGCTGCTATAACAACAAATACTAAAATCAGAATAAAATAAATATTTAAGGGGGCTCCCATACAACAAACGTGTTTATTTTTATAGATAATGGTACGTAACACTTCGTGCGCGAATCGCGGCACTTGGCCGGGTTTTTATTACCACTTTTACTTATTTGCTGATAATCGGCATTAGAACTACGGAACGTTTGAGTTAGCGTGGGATAAAGCAGTTGCGGAGACTTCGTTTTAAATTTCAAATTGAAATCCGTCTTTAGTAACGTAAATACGTAATAGAAGAAAACATTTATATTGAACTTGTTTCAAATTGAATTTGTGGACATGCAATTTTTACCTCATATGAAATTTCTAAATTACCCTATTTGTTATGTACTTTTTTAAATTAATGTACTATTCAAGTGCATCGGAGCCGATATATTTAAATATTTATAACTGGGAGTACTTTTATCAACAAAAACTAGATATTTAAATCATTAATATCTCTGCTCCGATATTATTTAACGCATTAAAGTTTATGAATTTAATTTAATTTTTATGTAGAAGCACTCTAAACTATTATAACAAAATCAACTGCAGCTGCTGAAAAAGACAATTAAAAAAATGTTCATAAAAACTTACCTAATGCCCTTTATGATACTACTCAGCACCTTATTATAGAATCATATTCATCATTAATAAATATTTATTCGTTTATCATAAGTACAACTTATTTATAAAATATGTTAACAAAAGGAAAAATATCTGATAAACTTATTGAACTTATGTGGCTTTTTAAAAAGATACAATTCCAAACACTTACCAAATCATTAGCCAGCAGAGAACACCAGAACTCTTCAGATTTATGGCATTGCTTCTTGAAATCTGCATACTGTTGTATTACATCTGAACACTTGTGGCATAATAACTTTGAGCCAATTTCCAGTGTTATCTACAAAATATTAAACCTACATTAAAATATACCAATGGATCCGGTCCCAAAAATTCTCACCCCAAAGTCCAAGAGACAACTTTTAACTATTATTAACGCTGATATGTAAAAATTAGCACAATTTTTATAAAACTTAAGTGAGAACCACTAATGCACATTTAAAATGATTCTGAAGTTAATAAAACAGGTTCTTACGATTGTTCGAACATTTAGTGGGATCCAGATAAAAGAAGTAAGTTTAAAGAAGTACTTTAAGCCAACGAAAATGTTATAATATTTTTCATGTCTTATTGTGCCTGTGAGATTGAAATTTTACATTTCACGCAAATGTTGTTCCTACCAATCAAAGCAGCAGCTAACTAAAATATATATAGTAAATCCGTTTCAAAAAACAATTATTATTGTTTTACTGATTTTTAAAAACATATTATGTAAAACTATTGACATATTTCATGTAACTAAAAATAAAATAATAAGAAAGAAATAAAGTGTATTTGGTTAGCTTAAGATAATTAAACTACTTTTACTTCAATATGCAAAACGGACCAGAGTGTTTGACAATAACCTTGTTCTTCGACTGGATCATTTCGCCAATACCATTTGAATCATATAATATCATTAAATTAAATTAAAGTAATAAATCTTTGTTAAATAAAGATATGGTGGTTTTGTACTTACATCAAAATCCTCTAAAGGTACTACTAACGTAACAAATTATTAGCGGGTAGTTACAGGATTTTTAGTTTTCGACTACTTCTAAACATTCAATTATGATGTAAGTTTCTTCTGTCCTCCATACTAGTAAAAATACAGTATCACGGTGGAACAGGATTCACTGTCTTCAGTAACCGACATTTAAAAATATAAGAAACACCCAAATTATAACAGAATATATGTGGGTAATTGAGAAACGGGTATTGATGATTTCATGTGTAGCTGCTGCTTGCGTTGTATTTTACCACATAAAAATACCATCTAGACTATAGAAGATTTACTATACCTTACTTTATAGTAGGCAGGTAAATAAAATGAAGTTAACAAAGGATGATGGGCAAAAATGTCCCCACCCACCAACAGAGATGAAACATGTGCCAGTTTATAGATCTGGGCAATATTATGTATTTTTATTATGACAATGTTCACCATATGTATGGGGTTTTCTTGGAAAATCATAATCATATTGCATGCAATTTTAATTAACAGCTTCACTAAATTAGCCGAATATTATCTGTCACAGGCAAAATAAGATATGACAAATAAATATTAAGTGTCATAGTAAATTTCAACGTGAGCATCATAATGATAAGCATTGCAATCACACTGAGTTCTAAGTATGCTCAATTTTTATTGGGTGACTGTAGGTTGAAACTGATTCAACCAATTAAGCACTAGGCAATGACAGCCAGATATCAAGGCTTACAGTAAAATAAAAAAAAAACGATTATGATCTTTAATATACATTATTATGAGCAAATCTACTGATTTATTTCATGACAGGTTAGCCATTTGCTAGTGACCCTGCCTTCAAAGCCAGTGGTCCCAGGTTCAAAACCCGGTAAGGGGAGATCTGTGTGATGAATGCGAGTGTTTGTTCCTGAGTCTTTGATATTTTCTGTGTATTTACTTACGTATTATATCCAAACTAATATTACAAAGAGGAAAGATTTGTAATTTTGTATGTTTGTAATGAATAAACCCAAGAACAACAGGACCAATTTCAAAAATTCTTGCACTATTAGAATGCTACATTATTACCGAGTAGCATAGACTACTTTTTGTCTCAAAAAAATGAACGGTCCCTGTGGGATGACTAAAATACAGAAAAGTCAAGACAAAGTCATTGGACGAAGCTTGTCCTCTATGTTATAAGTAAGTTTCTCATTATCTAGTACCCATGGTACAAACCTGGAGCTTACTTTGACTCTAGGTCAATATGTGTGAGATTGTGCCCTGTTTTTTATTTATTAATTTTATTAATTTAATTTAAACCATTCTTTAACAGATGTTTTGCCACAAAGCGTAAAAGTGCTGTTATATGGACAGTCTCTAATTAGTAGTTTTCGAGACTTGTCCATCTGTGAATCATAACAGAAACATTGCTACAATTACGTCAATTACGTCAAAAATCTGGGCAAGGCGCTTCAGCAACCTTTTCAGGATAATGACATACGCAACACGTTCCGATTGAAAACCAAAACGGAAGCAAACAACTCCATCATTGTGGAATTCAACACCACAACACTTAGAGATAACATATTAAGATCGTGCATAACACACAATAAAACAAAAAAGGACCAGAAACTGAGTACAACTCACGTTGGTTTAACTGGCCCCAGCAGACCCATATTCATTGCGGAATTCCTGACTGTAAAAGCACAACACCTGCATTATTTGGCCCGGCAATATAAAAAAACCCACCCGAACTCCACCTGCTGGACCTCGTACGGAAAAGTTTACCTGCGACAACGGGACGGCATGCCAGCGATCTTAATCGATTCCGAAAAAGTACTCAACGAATTAAAGTGACTAGTTAACATCTTTATATTAAGGAAAGCTAGTTATTATAGTTTTTATATTTATATTTGTTTTTTAATAACAATTTGTTACACTATACATACACAAATCTTTACTGTTCTTGTATACACATTTAATATTTACTATTCAAGTTACTTGATTAATTTAACTATATACACACACATACACACCTGTATAGACAATGTAGTAATACCTAAAACATTACACTACACTTTATGCTACTATGCCATTCACATACACGAATACACAGATAATTCAATTGCCCTATTTACTAACTCAAAAGCCACTTCTTGCTTTAGCAAAATGGAAAGCGAACCATATATACTTCTCCTATCTTATTACGTAATCAATTTAAACAAATACTCGTTAGTGCAACTAGCCCTGAGCTCGCACCGCTACCTGCTTTCATCACCCGCTATACCCTGTATGCTTTACTGTGGATAATAATATAAGTTTTTTTAATACTGAACTTGACTCAATTACTATTGCACAATCGGTGGTCTGCGACTTTGAAGACTGCAGTCAATTTTTTCAATCCCCGGACCACAGTCTAAAATTACTATCACAAAATATTAGAAGTATCTCATGTAATTTCTCCGGTCTTGAAACACAATTGCACAGATGTGATATACAGTGGGATTTTATTGTATTAACTGAATGTTGGCTGCCGTCTGCTCAACAAATTCCAATTTTAGAGAATTACAATAGCTACAGCACTAAAAGGAATATGACTCAAAATGAGGGAGTCGTGGTATACTGTAAGAATAATATCGTTGTATCTGCTGAAGAACACCCATTACAGGATTCAAACTGCTTGTTGCTCAATGTAAATTATAACACTCTAATAATTGCCATATATCGCCCCCCCAGCCAACGTAACACAACTGCGTTTGTGGAGTCACTCAATGACTTACTCACGACCTACTCTCGTTTTCAGAACATTATTCTCACAGGAGACATAAATATTGATATTACCGCGCATAGTTCTGACTCTCGAGCAATGTCATATCTAACCCTATTGGCCGCGCATGGTATGCTACCAGCTTATAATTTCCCGACCCGCAACAAAACTTGTCTAGACCACATGATAATCAAAACTAAACTTAATGCTCGATGTTGCATTGTCAACTCTTCCTTAACCGACCACGATTGTATTACCCTGTTTCTGGACCGCGCTCCATGTAATGAAAAACCTCAAACTATTTTTCGACGCATAGATAATAGTCAACTTGAACTCGATATGCAAAATATAAACTTAAAACCTATCTTGGAAATTGATAACGTAGACGCAGCAGCTTCATTCCTTGTTGGTTCACTAACTACAGTAATTGAGTCAAACACTAGCGTAATAAAAATCTCTAACCGTAAAAGAATAAAGAAACCATGGATTACTCCTGGGTTATTAAGGTGCATTAAAAACAGGGATAACTTACATAAAAAACTTAGAAAATCCCCTGATAATGAAATTTTGAAAGCTTCCTATAGAAGATATCGAAACTTCTGTAATTCGCTATTAAAGAAACTAAAAAGAGAATACGAAAAAAATGAAATCAAGAAAGCAGGATCAAACCACAAAAAGCTATGGAGCATTATTAAAGATATTACATATACGTCGCGAAGGAAAGATATGCCAACTGAACTCACCTCAACATCCAACCCGATAACGACATTAAATAGGGTGAATGAGTTTTTTGTAAATGTGGGTAAATCTCTCGCCGAGAAGATTGCAGTTGGTACTGATAACGCACCTCGCCTAAATACAAATAATCGCACTCTCTGCTCAATGGTTATAATTCCTACAGACGAAACTGAAATTGAAACTCTTATCAACAACCTTAAAACAGACTGTGCCGTAGGGATTGACAAAATATCCGGAAGTTTTATTAAAAAGTTTAAAGATATTATAATTCCACCGCTCACGCATGTGTGTAACCTGGCACTGTCGTCCGGAGTATTTCCCACCATCTTTAAGAAAGCGCAAATAACCCCCATTCATAAGGATGGTGACAGAGGCTGTGTCAACAACTACAGGCCAATTTCTATTCTCCCGACTATTTCAAAAATTCTAGAACGAATTATTAACTCGCGTCTAGTTAAGTACCTAGAAAAGAACAATCTATTCGCCCCATCACAGTTTGGGTTTCGTGCGGGGAAATCAACCTCTGACGCGGTACACGAACTGATTGATAATGTAGTGACCAACTTAGATGGAAGAAATAAGACTTTAGCAATTTTCCTTGACCTCGCCAAAGCCTTTGACACGGTCTCTGTACCCATCCTTATATCTAAGCTAGAAAAACTGGGTATACGAGGTTTTCAATTGCAACTTTTTGAGAGTTACCTATCAGGTCGCACACAGTGTGTTAAAATAGGAAATGATATTAGTGACGAAGTTGCTGTGACGCATGGTGTCCCACAGGGCAGTATCCTCGGTCCCACGCTCTTCCTAGTTTACATCAATGATCTGTGCCAACTAAATTTAACTAATGGTAAGATCATTACGTATGCTGATGATACTGCCCTGATATTTCATGGTAGGACATGGAACGATGCCTTTCAGTATGCACAGTGTGGGCTGAATGTAGTGACGAAATGGTTGTCGAATAACGTTCTCACCCTTAATGTTCTTAAAACTAAATACGTCACATTCTCATCCAAAACCGACAATCGCACGGACTTTTCGGCCTTATCCATCTTAGCCCACTCATGTCTAAACCCCGAACTACATAACTGCCACTGTCTAGCGCTAGAAAAAACGTCTCATATGAAATATTTAGGAATCGTACTCGAC
The DNA here is from genome assembly GCA_923062465.1 of Acleris sparsana. Lineage (NCBI taxonomy): Eukaryota > Metazoa > Arthropoda > Insecta > Lepidoptera > Tortricidae > Acleris > Acleris sparsana. The sequence continues at coordinate 4,535,728 of OV281292.1, forward strand.
CACAATCTTAACTTTAAGCGCCATATTGACCTACTTACAGCCAGAACGCGCAAACTTATATTTGTTTTCAAAAATCTACGTCACATTGCCGACACGAGTATAATAAAAATGGTTTACTTCGCCTTGGTGCAATCTATTCTCTCATACTGCATCTCCTCCTGGGGAGGGGCGCATAAAACCCACCTACTTAAATTAGAACGAGCCCAGCGAGGAATACTTAAAGTAAGCATGTTCCTCCCATTTCTCCACCCCACTTCAGATCTCTATAGAAAAAGCAAAGTCCTAACAGTTCGTCAACTTTTTATCTCGCACATCATTCAAAAAAAACACTCAATGTTAAATTATGATTCATTGACGGATAAGCGCCGTAACAATCTGATCTGTCGACCTAAAAAATTTAACTTACGGTTTGCACACAGATTTTTCTGCTTCCTTGGTAGTTTCTTGTATAATAAAGCTAACAGTGAACTATCAATTTATTCGCAAACAAAGGCATCCTCCAAGAAGTGTATCACGAAATGGCTCCTCAGTCTCGATTATAACAACACCGAAAAACTAATCATTCCAATTTCATAACAATAGTCATAATCAAAAATAACTACCAAATATATGCACATCACACACACACAAACACACATACACACACACACACGCGCACACACACACACACACACACACACACACACACACACACACACACACACACACACACACAGGCACTCATACTCACACATACACCAACACAAACACACACAAACACAAACACTTTTTATTTAAGTTCCGTAATTAACTATTTTTCAAAACTTGTTGTTTAATTGTATTCCACCCGACTAGTTTTAAGGTTTATCGCATTGTATTCACCCACCAAAACTTGTCGCTTTAGACATCTGAGGGTTGGAGACCTGGTGACCTGATATACAGGTTCCCCCTAGTTCAGGCATCAGTCTCTGCCGCACAAGTTCTGTACCTATTCTTAAGTCAATTAATTCTTTGTTATGCATAAACTGTATACTTGGTGGTGGAGAAAAAATAAATACTTTTTTTTTTTTTTTTTACTTTTACTATTGCTTATGGAACAAAATTAAGTTTAGAATGTATTAACCTAAACGAAGTAAGTATGAAGAGGTTACATAGATGTAGTCCTACTTCGTTACATTTTAATAAAATGGTAATACTCACCGTCAATCCTGTGCAAAACTGATACAATTCCGCCCAAGAACCGCCCACACTATCAAATTGTATGTAATTTATACTTTTCGTATCGAGACAAGCACGACATGCCTGAATAGAGGTCCCGGATTCATTTTGTTCCAAATTAGACATTTTAATGTTAACACTTAAAAACAACAATTATAATACTAGTTTAATACTTTTTAGTACTGAAATGATGAATTTAAAGTTTCATGCCTTTCATAGTAAATAAATAACAAATCAGGACAGTTTGACAGGTGAAGTGAGCCGAAGTGGGAACTGTCAATTCACTTATTTTTGGCGCGGATGCTAGGATATTAAGCAATTCATACGGTTTTGACTACTTTTGAAAATTAAATTGTTAAAAATAGTTCTTAAAACATAATTAAATGTAGTTTTATACCTGCTTATTGAACCTCGATTAAAGCGCGTTTTTTTTTAATACTGTAAAAAGCTGATTCTTAATAAGTACCCGTAATCGACCTGCATGTGTGTTTTTAGGTACTACGTCATCTGATTTTAAATAAGCAGTTCATTATTTTGAAAGTTTACATTGTAAACTTATAGATTTATGTATTTTGCTATCATACATTTTTTTCACCTCGGTGTTTCACCGTTCGATGGTTTTTTTTTTCAAGTCCGAGATTGCAACTTTACTCTAACAATCATTTTAAAGAAAACTATCTAAAAAACTTTGTAAAAACTAACAAACTGAAACAAGATACGATATATCGAAATTTCAGTAATTCATGATTATTTTGAAAACCGTAAGAATTTCCTGCTTTTCTCAAAACATGTGAAAATTTATATTTAAAAAAAACTTTTCCTTTTTTGAAGTCGGTTAAAAAAGCAATTAGGATAACTCCACGCAACCGCCACCCGCTGCGCCGGCCGCTGCCGCCCACAGCCGCCTGCAACGAGAAACAGTTGCCTTGGCTGTTGGTTTTTTTCCCCTAGTTTAAGACTTTGTAAGGTCCAGCGGGGCTATTCCGACCGAGGGGTAATTGTAACTTTTCATACTAATTCTCAAGTTAAAATACGTGTTACGTACGATTAGTTACCCCTCAGTCGAAATAACCCCCCCTGCCCAATATTTCACGGTCGTGACAATGACGTCACAGGTGACATTTTAGTGTACATAGCGCAGCTGATATGAATCCCACTGATGTGAAAGCTTGTTAACTTTGCAACGCATGGTGAACTGTGACCTATCATTGTCAAGATGGTGAACTAGGGGCCCGTATGAAAATGAATGGATTTCAAAAAACATGGCAGCGGACAGTTTTTATGGGGCCGTACCCAAAAGGCATCAACGAGACCCTGTTACCTACTAAGGGCCGTATTAATAAACTCATCTTGACTGTGAGGCCCGTCACAAGATACGTCAAAGTAAACGCCAAACAATACAACACTGTCAATTTTGACGCATCTCGAGCCGAGCATTAGAGTTGAGATCAATTTATTAATATTTTTATTTATTTATTTTTATTTAAAAAGTTTTGTAAGTAGGCCCTGTAGGCACTTTTACAAGTCTGAGTCTACCAGCGCTTCCAAAGAGACCACTGTTGAGAAGAAGCGCCGCAAGAAACTCAACAGTAAGTCGTTTTTTCCAAATAAATCACATTACAATACTAAACTTAAGCTACACAATTTAAATGTCACGGGGCAATGTAATACGGGCCTAAGCCTCCGCTGTCCGTTTGTCAGCGGGGTCTATCTCATGAACCGTAATAGGTTAGACACTTGATATTTTTGTAGAGCGTAAGTAGTTTTATAAATATGACCATTATAACAAAAAATTGTTAAAAATGAAGGGGGGAAATACCACATACAAAAACGTGTTTTTGCGTGATCGTAATGGTAAGGTGGCACGGACGGACGGAACCCGTCGTTTGCGAGCGCAACTCGCACTTGGCCGGCTTTTCATAATGTTTAGTTTACTTCTACGACGTAAATGAGGCAATTTGTTTCGTTTTTTCAACATACTTGTCGTGGATAACGATAGTTTAGCGATAGAAGATGTTGTATTGACTACCGTAGTACTAAGTTAATTCCAGTTGGCGGCGAACGCCGTGTGACGTAACTACCGGTTGCGCTGCACGAGGACAGGCTCGTTGGCGGGAGCATCATTCTATTTCTGACCGTTAAGTTGAGAGCGCCTTTTCCAACGATTCTGTCGGTTCGTCCACCGACTTTGTTATTGCAATATTCGATTAATTCTAATTAAATAATAATTGTGATTTACTGAGTGAGTGATTGTAAAATAAACAACCAAATACTAAAAGGTTATTCCTTATTGAAATCTTCAACTTGAGTACCTACGCCATGGACACCGTACCATCGAACCCTGACAACGAGGATGAAGGTCCTACCCCTATCTTTACACCGACATACTTAATGCTAATCTTAATGTGTGCCCACATGATTTATCAACCAAACTTTTCAATTTTTAAGCTCATTACGTAACGAGTACGTGGGACAATATAAATTTGGCATTTTACTTGAGTTTGTTACTGGTAATTTTCGCGTTTTTTGATGCACTAAAATATCGCGTTGTTAATGGCTTGATTTGACAGATTTCAATGTAGTAAGTACAAAATGTAACAACTTCTTTGTGTGAAATAACTTATAATTATTTTCGTGTTCTAAAACCCAAAACATTTTTCAATGCCTCCATGATTTTTTCTAATGTACCGGTAGGTAAGTGACAAACAGGCACAAGATTTTATTTTAAACTCGTTGTTGATATTTTCGAATCGAATCGAATCGAAAATCGAATTTCAAAGTCACGTTGAGGCCCTCACCATCGTTTCGTTTTTAACCAATTGCGGCACTGGTAGATCAGTAGACTTTCACGTCACCTACCAGTGACGCGATTCGTTTAAAAACGAAACGAATAGAAACGCTAGTTAGCGTAGTGCATCTTGGCAGGGCCCTCTGGGATTAACCTGGTATTTTTGGATTCTGAAGGTCCTGCAGTTGGATGGTGCGGCGACTAAAATGATAAGGCCGGCTTGATTTCAAGGTGAGCAGAGGAGAAAACGACGGCGGTGCGAACAAATTAGCGAGCGAAATCAACCGTTATTTCGAGCAGGAACAGTTTTATTTTGCTCCTTGTTCGAGCGGAACAGAAATGAAAATGCTCTATTTGAAATGTTTGGCGTTTCTGAAGAGCTGGTTATTAAAAATAACCAGGTTTCCGAGCTGGTTACGTTAGTTCCATCCCTGAAGTCGTCATTCGAGATTAAATCGAAAGAAAGAGGTCCTCAGTTTAGTGAACCTGGCGTCGCATCAAGAGACTTTCCATTCAAACCCTGAAATTTCGCGTGGTTCATATTGAAAGTCTATCGTTAATTCTACGGATTGTTAGTGCAACAGTGCAAGTGCATTTTAGAAATGATCATACCCATTTATACGTAAACATTATTATCTTATGGTCTACAGAGCACGGCGTTAAAAGAAGAAAAACGGATTTGGTCGTGAGAAACTTTTCCAAATGACATTATCTTACCGACTCGCAATTAACTGACGAACAAAATGTGAAATAGGAGGATCTTTTCAAGAATATAAAATAATTATTTACAAAGTATTTTTTCACATACCTCCTTGAAAACTTTAAACTGCAAAAACACCATACAGAACTGAAACAAGTACAGCTTATGAATATTTCCTACTGATCTTGTATTTCGCGAAACGTGTGCACCAGGTCGCAATAAAACAAACTAATTGCTAGGAAATAACATCAATATATTTCCAAGCAAAAGGGTAAAAATAATCACCGAATTCAAAGAGATTCCTCCTCATTCGAGACACGTAGACACCTACGCGTCTGGTGGGAACGTGCTTGTCTACCCGCGCGGCAACTGAGGCACCTAGTGGGTATTAAGATAATGCAGTACCGTTACTACACCACAACAGTCCTAAAAGTATGTACTTAAAATGAAAGTGAAAACATTAAACTGTTGATACAAAAAATATTGGGAAAAAACGAAATTTCACTACTAAAAGCTATAAAACTGCTAAAGCTCTGTCCTTTTCTCTCACCGTAAACTGAACTGCAATAACCTCCCTGAAGGGACAACTAAACTCGCTAGTTGATAATTTATCCGTGAAGCTAAAAGTTATTAAAAGCATGGCAGCTGGCGATACCTCGGCGTCAATCACTCGTCAACCAGTCATCGCCCAGCCATATTGCCCCACCTATAACTGTAACTCTTCGGTTACGTGCCTGCGTTCGATGGACGCTTAATTGATGGAGGTGATTCTCTGAACGGTCTTCGATTCCTCGAAAAAATATTAATCCGTTATTGGCTCATATAAAATTCTTTACTACTGCTGTGGCCTGTTTTATAAAGGTACAAATTACAATTTACGTACAAGTTTCCATTTAACACAACCTCGACCAATGACGACCAGCCATTTGAGCAGTGTTGCCAGTTTATACCTGTAAAATATTTTCTTGTAGCTTTATAAAACGTGCCCGTTGTATTGTACGGTAGCGAACGTTGTTAATTTAAGACCCATTTAAAGAAAATGTGCTTGTAGTCGTCAATTTCATTAGACATGCCGAGTCATTCTTAACCTATAGGAAACTCAATCTTAATGCTGTAGAGTGTCAGATTGACTTTAAACCTAAGGTGGGTCACTGTGTATTGCGTGTATTTTTAATTTATTTAGTCGCTGAGTTTGACCTAACGCAGCTCGGCCAGCAAAGTGATTAGAATCTAACTCTGTCATCGAGCGCGCGGGGCAGCTTTATTTGCCAGTGGATGAATATATTTCCTCGAAAAAAAACCGACTTAATATACCCTTGACATTTCTGAGCGATAATCAGACTGCGGCATTGAACCCATAAGGGGTGATGACATTTATTTATTTATGTATACTAAAATAGCGGAATTAGCGGTGGAAAGAAGTGGTCTTTGCCTACCTCTCTAAAAAACAGGCGTGATTTAATGTATGTATGAATTAGACTTTACAAAATAAATTTAATAATAATTAATTAATCCAAACTTCTATACTTAAGTTTTATAATAACGAACCTTAAGTCGAGCGCTGTATCGCCCACGTAACTGGGTCTACATTTGTATCATTTTTCCGATCACGATCATGCGTATCGTATCAAGCACGTGTATCCAAAATATGTACGCTCACTTGAAAACCTTTGCGTAAAAACTGCGTTCATACTAGCCGGAGCGCTCAGTGTATCGCTTTTGATGATCGGGGTAAAACCGACTCGACGTGGATCGCCTTATATCACGTATCAAATCATAACCGCATATCATGATACAGTATCAAAACAAGTCCATACTTGATACGCGTATCAAATCGCGAGCATGTGGGGTATTTAATAAACGCGTAGCACCACGGATCACGAGGAATTTGATACGGCGCGTAGCCGCGTAGCATGTTCGCGATCTTTTTTGCGTCCACACCAACGATCATGATACGCGTCAGTGCTACGCGATGGAGATACAATACGGCAAAATGATACAAATGTGGACACAGCTCAACGTAGTCCCCTATAGGATGACCAATGACATCGTCAGACAGGAAGACGGGCGGGCGGCAGTCAAATGTCCACAATTACTTGCTGCCAGTAATATCTCTAAACAACACCAGTGACAAAATCGCCGCTATCATGGGGCCGCGTGGTCTACCGTTCAGCATAAATATATATAGAGTGTGCTGACCAACAAAAGCGATCGCGACTGGGTCGCTTACGTTGGTCAGTGCTCCATATAAATGTGTGCACGGCCCTTGTCGTGGTCGCCAACATCCGATTCATAATACCTTAAATTAAAATGATTGCTTAGAAATTTAGATCTATTAAACCAGTATTTTAGAGTATGAAGCATTTATTATGCTTTTCGAACGTAGTTCAAGAAGAAAATAAAGAGAAAACTAGGCTTTTTTCATACGTATGTACCTATTTGACGCAAGATACAGTAAATAACCAACATTGTAAAATTTGCGCTTGCATTATGAAAAAAAAAATTTTTTTTGACACACGTTTTGATATATTATTTAAAAAAAGGGGTAACATACAATGCAAAAATACCCACTTGCCAAGATTTGGCAAACAGAGCGCCACTAAGCATAACTCCGTCGTTGCGAGCTAAGACGTCAATTTTCAACTTGCATGGCAACACTAGGGCACGTTAGGAATTCATCTCCATGTTTATATGACGTGCGCTCTAAATATACTAAAGGATTAAAAACAGCTGCACTTCTACTAAAGCGCCCTAAAAAGGTCTATAACGTGCAAAGCTTTACTGCTACAAACATAACCGTTCTGTCCGCGTTAATGAAAACTAACAATCTCGGAAACTAAATTCGCTACGGTCGTTTGGGGGCAACGCCTTCGCGCAAAGGCAAATGTAAACTTGTAGGACAATAGCTTTGTTCTAGCTGGAGTCATTCTTAGTCCTCGGGCTGTGATGTCGCGTGAGATGACATCATGGCCCAGTTTCCGAGATGACGCGGTCATTTACCTAGGTACATGCTAAGTTGGAAGCTATTTATTTAAAGAAATATGAACCACAAAAAAATTACATATGAAAAACTACCTACATTCACCTCGATAAAATATTAAAAGCAAATGTTACACAATCATAAACATAGAGCGGTAAGATAAGCGCTCATCACTGTGGGTGGCCCTTGTAATTCAAAATTCAAAATTTAAAATTCAAAATATTTATTCAGTAAATTGGCCACATGAGGGCTCTTTTACACATCGGTAATATAGAGTGAATCTACTAGTGTTTTAAGGGTACTCCAAAAAAAAAGTCTTTTAGAACTATCTCAAGACTACTATTTTACACTTATAAAGAGACATTGTAATATGCTAGGCTGTAAGACAGGATTTGGCCGCACTTATAGGAGCTCATGTTTGAACAGTTTTATAGTTACGAGTAGATAACGGAATGTTATTTAGTGCTGTAATATCCTCGTAACAGTTTTGTGAAACTACAATTGTTTCTATAAATACTAGCACCAGACCACCAGTATTTATATTTACAAGCACTAATGCTTCTATCAGGTAACTGACAGTAGGTAGCTATAGAATAATGCAATAGAAATGTTTTATTGCTGCTGCTGCTTGCATCGGACTCATTCGAATAATTTAGGAGATGAATATTATATAATGTTTTATAGTAGGTAACATATCCTTTCCTTGCAGATTTTCACATATCACTCGTTTATATGTAGTTACAGTTGGTTTATAAACCAAAATATTAGCGTTAACTTTATGTTATGGACCATAATAACACGCAAAATGACCTAAATAGGTACAATTTTATATCATCTATAATTTTAATGTTGATCATAATGTGTATAAATATTCAACTCGTTATGACTACTGTGTTAACACATACGAATATAATATTATAGTGTAATCTCGTGGGGAACGTATTCCCTAGCGACCTCAAGTAAATTGAACAAGCTTTTAAAATTTGTAATAGGGAGGCACTTTTGAAACAAGGTGGTTACAACCTCCTATTTTGATTACGTTCCTAGTCACTCTTACGTTTCTTTTACTGATCTAAATCCTTCTAAATTCAAAATTATCATGATCGATTCAGATATCGACCGATAGACTCACTCTCTTAGCAACCTTCAGAAATATACATACAGGGATCTCGGGTTCATGCCAATTTAGTATTAAGTACCCGGAAGACCGAGCGTCAATCGGGTTGAAAACAAAATTTCCCGATGGTGACAACTTGACAGATCGATTTTTCGGCCCCGTAAGACCCCTATATTTCAAATTTCATCGAAATCGTTGGAGCCGTTTCTGATATTTAGATTATATAATTAAATAATAATATAATTAAAAAATAAGCATAAATAATTAAAATACAATAAAATTGAATAACAGATTTATTTCTTCACGACTACATAACAACCCGTCCCAACTTCACCATCGTGGTCACCACGGTGGTGGGTCTCTGAGATACTTACCCCATACTGTCAGACTTTGATTGCTTTTAGTACCTACACAGAAAGTCCCAGAACTTGATGTTATTATAAGACATAAGGACATAAAAAAGGCCCCTGCTATTCCGTGACATAGTTTTAACCTTTTAATACGTTAATTTATTTAGCAGTTAGTAAGTTTTTCATGATACTCGTAAAGAACGCTATCTTGTTGTACACCTTCAGCTGCCTTAGCAGAGAATAGGTTTAATAATTTGTGATTTGAAATAAATCCCTACTTTCTAAGCTACTTACAAATTTCATGATTTTTTCTCTCAACAATTATTTATCTTCGGACTGATTAAAAGTTGCTCTAGCCCAAAATGATGTGGCCAATTTACTTATAAACGATACGTTTAAAAAAGAATTCAAATCAGTACATTAAGTATCTAAGTAATGTTAAGAAAGACGTGAGTACTTAAAATCTACGCTTCCGGCATATGTACTTCCGAGTGCATACAACCTGAACCTAACGCCATCTGGGTGAGCTAACTACATCGTCAACATAATCTTCGTCGTCAAATAGCAAGAGTTAGTCATGAGTAAACCCGTTATCAATTTTAAGGCTGTGTGTGTTGCATTTGCATCAATTCTCAATTATTTTCGGTTTTAATACTCATGATTTTAGCCGCATGGCGTTTAACTGGTCGGAACCTAATTTTAGCCAAGCATGTCTTGAAGGTCGTTGTATAACCGTGGTTTACTATTCAATTATCCACACCGTTTAAAATTGCCCCCATAGTTTTATTGCGTACAGGTGTCTGTATTTACCGCCCTACTTAAACTCGGGGGGGTGGCTCTGTGCTTATAGATCGCAGGCGCCCAGTGACTACCGAAGTGCCGGCACGCGCGGACGCCTGCACGACCCTGCGAGACAGAGACGCACGAACACGCTACATTGTACCCCAACGCGCTAGAGCGGGACGCAGCACATCGACGTTTCAACAGGTCGTTATTGCTCCCGCTACTAAATGGTGTTTTTGTGCAATAATTCCTTTGAGATATTTTTCACTTTGGTATTTAATTACGTGGTTTGGTTTGAACAGTTCGATTTTAATTTGTTAATGTATTTATTAAAGTCGTTAAATGTTAAAATTATACGTGGATGATATTTTCATAAGGCGAGTTGGGAAAGTTTTTATCAGATACAGCGCAACTTGGAACTAGAAATTTAAAACGTGTGACTTGATTTTTAGGCAATGTTCAAACGGAATTTAAATTAAGGACAGTTCTTAGTCGTTATAACTCTACGTTCCATCTTTATTAGGAATAAGGTTTAATATTGTTTTGCCTTATTCCGTTTTCAAAACGGATAAATACCTACTAGGCACCAACGTTGACCTGCGTTTGATATTTTAGTATACAGCTACTAAAAAAGAAAATGTGAAAAGCTTATCGAAAGAAAAACTATATATACCTAAATATTATTTTATTTTACGAATATTATTCCTCTTAATGTTTTTTTAATAGTGCATGCATTCTCAATACATAGTGTGCATAGATAATAATAATAACACGCGGCACAACATAATGATTTCGAAACGTTTTTAATACAGCGGTTTTTTCAGCAAAAAGCAAAAAAGGATCGTGAATTCTTACGATATTTAAAACACGTTTATCGATAAATAAATGGAATTATGCGATGCTTTATTAAATCTAGTCGCGTAGAATGTCAAAGGTTAAATAGTAAAGGTTAGTTATATGTTATGTACAAATTGAGCTTCGTTATAAGTCAAGTAAAAGTTTTAATTCCAATTAGTAGTGCTTAGGGAGAGGGGTAATTGTAACATACGTCCCAGGGCTCAAGGGGCACGGGCACAGATAATTGTGTTACAGATGTTATACGCCTACTCACTGAAACAGCCATAGCTTCTAAGGACTCTGTTTCCCTGGTCTCTCAATACTTAAACATCAGAGATATATAAGGAGAAACTCTATCTATTTATAACTTGGCCATAAATACATACGCATGTTACGGAAAACGATACAAATGGTTGGGAATGCGTAACATGATTTTTTTTCAATCACCCGTTCAATTGTATATAAAAATGTAAAAAAAGAGTTATAATACATAAGTTTAACTGCAAATAGTAGCTGATAAAAAGACTGCGCTGTAACATACACACTGACAGACTAACTAAAGTTTAACCATAATGTTTCCTTTTTACCATTTTAGTAATATTTACCATTGTAATAAGGGCCACCGCATAAAATACCGTAGGTATTCTCATTTTAAAATGATAATGGCGCTGCGTCCTCTTAAAAGTATATCTATACTTATATTTATAAAGTATTATTATCTTCTTTTCGTTAATAGCTGATTGATGACACGTTCCTATTCACATAACAATTCCCCACAAAACCTCTGTATTATTTCGGGTCCTTTCCTCATTTCTATTTTCCATCGACACGGGTTTTTTCCACCTTTATCACGCACACCCTTCATATTTACATGTAAATATACGACAAGGGAGTAAATAAACGAGTTTTATACAGAATCGTATTCTCAGGGATAAAGAATGGAATGGAGCAACAAGTAAGTGTGATAACGACCTACTTTGCCCACGCCCCAGCTATAAAATGTCAAGCTAAACGCCGGGTTACATTTTTGTTTAAAACGGCAACTTTAAGACGGCATTGATTTTGCTTCGTCTTATGAAAAATACTTCGTTGTGTGGGTAAATACCTACGGTCTTACGTTGTTTTACAGACAGAAGTTGTTTAGAATTTCGTTTCACATATTTTTTTCTCATATTATCATTTCATACAATAATCAATTTGTAGAATAATTACGTTGAAGACATTTAAATCATCGTATTTGTTTTAATTAAAATTCTATATTAGGTATTCGTTTTCATATTATTTAGTTATTTAATGTATATATCTTAATAACAATAAAATCATCTTATAGAGTAGTTTGAAGTATATTCATTATGAAACTCAAATGGACTGTAAAAAGTATAATTGGTGTACCCTTATTTTGCAGACAGTAAGTTCATTTTACGTATAATAGTTTATTCATGGGACGTAAAAAAAATAACCTCGAAGGCTAAGCTTCTAACCTAACCTATTCAAGTCGGTTCTCGGTTGGTTCAGAGAGGTCTTGCTCGCTCGCTCAGTCATATTAGTGATATTATTTAGTTTCCCACGACTTTGTATACTATTTTTATTAAAATATAATACTATGGAAAAGTACACTCACCAAACAATATTCATTAAAAAAAATATATTATTTGATAAGTTTGATAAATGAAAAAATGAAATTATAAAATTCATTGAATTGATTTCTGTGGAATATGTTTCATTCAATCAAATTATTATTAAAAATAAATATTTGAAACAAAAATACAAGGACCAAATAGTATATGAAACATTTTCTGTGAAACAAAATTCTGTAAATTTTCCGTCTGTGAAACAAGGATAAATATACGTATAGAACCTTTTACAAACAGTCCGTTTTGGTTTCTGTGGCTAAGTAGTCATGTTTATAAATCTTCTCGATCTGGTAGACCTATTCGATTGCATCAAGTTTTAAATCTAACCTATAACTTGCAGGATAAGATTTCTTACTCTTTTTCACATGAGACTCGGAATTAATTGATTATTCAAATAATCATTAAACTAAATAAAATTACTAAACGCCAACTCACACACACACCTACAAACCGTTTACGGAAAGTACAGTTGCACAATTTCAAAGTACCAACATGATATGCATATAAATGAACAACTCTACGAGATAGCACAATGCGCTTAATCAGCTACGAATCGTAGATTTTCGTAACCGCGTAGCAGCTTAAATCAGTCACCTAAACCCGGGTGCTTTGTTCTGGCGACTACAAAGAGATGTATTCACTTTTGACCTTTATTATAATGCAGTAAGGTGAAGAAATTGATACATTTCTTTGTAGTCAACTGTTTTGTTTTCTATGTATCGGTTACCAATAGACATAATAATGGTTACCGAATACTTAAAGTATCACTGAGAATCCAAGTGAGGTATTTATAGTAGAAGGTATATTTGCATGATGTTAACGTTTTATTATAAGAAACATGAGAACTTTTTCCTTGAGATTAATTAATCAACCATTAGCAAAGAAAGTAAAGAAGGTTTCCGTTAATTTTATCGCTATACTATTTTTAGGACTTTTTTCCCAAAATAGATTACTTTTCGCTTGTTATTGAAAACGAAAACGAATGAACAAAATAACATTCTAGCGGCATACAAAAAACCAAGAAGTAGGAATAATTAATATGCAATAACTACGTACCTATTTACTTGTATTTTCACATAAAGCATTCATATGAAGGCGGTGTTTGTGTACTGCATACATAAAAAGGAGCTACACAATGCACTCATAAACAATTAATTTTCAAATTTTATTGAAATGTAGTTAAAGACAGAAAAACAACTAAGTATAAGTTTTTTTTTACATTTAAATGGGAACGAGTTACTGTGCACTAATTAACTTGGCTTTAGATCTACAAGTCCGTTCGTACTCAGTTGACTAGTAATAAAACTTTTGTGTCTGAGAACTGTGTAAAACAGATGGACTATTTATTTTAACTAACAGCTACTTTGTCTGTGTACATTTTTATTCAAATTTCTCTGCTCCCGTTGATTTGATATATTTTTAATCCGGTTTACAAAAAAGATTCGTATAACTTTATGGAATGTTGCCAAATACCTACATTGCAAGAGGTCATAAAAGACTTTCGCGTTCGAGTAAAGACTCACATTACAGTACATGAGAGAGAATGATAGAGAGTTACAAAGTTACAAACCTTAAGGCCTTTTTATGAGATACGAGTGTCACACAAGTCGTCAAGTTGACAGCCGTGAACAAGGTTATTACATTTAATGCCACAAATTGGGTCTTACCGAAAGGACGCAGCAAGGAGCGGCATTAGCATGGGATAAAACATGCTTGCAGTTCACTATTACATGTAGGTGTCAAAAAAAACACTTGAATACAATGATTGTTTACGGTTACTCGTAATTAATGAAAAGTATAGTTTTATAAACATGAATAATGAAGAGTAGGTAAACGAACAAAGAATACACATTTCTGACCAGTTTCAAAGTACGGACTTCAACTTTACTAAACAATAGAACCACGATAATGTTCCAATTTTAAAACTATATTGATCTATATGTTGCTCAGTAGTTTTATAATTAAACAAAAGCTTTGAACAATTTGGAGGATGCATAACTTGCTCAAAACACTTTTTGCTGTCTTTATACAATTTTATTACCTGCACCGTGTAATGACAAAAGTCTAGAATTCAATTTCACTAATGTTTTTTTTTTATCATGGGTCCAACTTCTTATAAATTTCGGCATTGATCTTCAAAGTACATAAAATAAATAAATAAAATAAATGTCAGGGGACAATGTCACACCAATTGACCTAGTCCCAAACTAAGCTCTAGGCTTGTACTATGGGTACTAGACAACGATATAAAATATACTTATATACTACTACTTATACTTACATAGTGATACATTAACAAGATTTCATGCCTACCACAACATTTCTTTCCTGACCATTTTTTTTTTACAACCTATTGAATTGGATTGACTGAATAATCTATACCTACAGGAATGGTCCGTTTTTACATATTTCGTCATTAGTTATTATTAAATCCGTTTGTTTTCTTCTATCGTTTCTATTTATTATTCGTATTTTTTCTATTCAAATGGAAAAAGATAAATAGTTGTGAAACATATCTTTGACACCGATCGTACCGTTGCAATATCTTGTTTCCACTGTGGCGCTATATCTCTAGCAGATAGATCCCTATTAGAGCTGTATACCTTTATAATCTTCTGATCTAGTTGTTAATTGGAGGGGCCTGGTTTTCAGGCTGGTCGTTCGCGTCCGTTGAAAGCGTCTGAGCGGCTTTAACCGTATCGTCTTTCATTAATGACAGTTTCAAAACCGCTTTTATAAGCTTTAAAGCTTGTAACTAACTGTATAAATATATATTTTTTTATTACCGTCGAAGAGAGCCCTTGTGTGTCCAATTTACGGAACATTTTTTTTTGTTGTAAATTTTGACATTAATGTCAATTTTAACCTCTGTCTTAGTAGTCAAGTTGACACAAAATTATACTACCTATATAATTTATGGTACCATAGAGCTGATAATAATAAAGATAAAGTCCGAAGGTGGTGGCGGAACTTCGTCGTACGTCGAGTTTGAAATCGTTTGACTAGTCTTTTAATAGTTTTTGCTATCAGTTATTATGAATAATTATCATACCTCTACCTCTACATTTACATAGCAGAAAGTTTTATATTTACAATAAACGAAACGTCTTTAAGAATTACTTACGCTTTTTACTCGTCTCTCTCGTATTTAAGAAGTTTGCAACTTTATGATAGGTACGGGTACTTTAAAACTTACATTTTTGCATTTCTTATTTCATTATAATACAATTATTGAAGCTTTATGTATGTTTTTTCAAGAAATGATGATAGTAGATCCAACGTCTCGTGAATTAAGTAAACGCTTTAAGTCTTTGCTTAGCTGTGTCAAAATTGAGCTTAACGGTAATTAGTTGAACACTGGTAATATCTTTTTGAAACCCCTTTTTATATAACTGACCGTTAATGTTTAAAAACGGTTATCTACATTATAACAGTTTTAATTGTTTCCTAAACAAAAAAAGATATGTGGATTCCCAATATAAGATTCAGGGTACTTTTTTCCTTCATACGCTTTTCAACGGATTTTTATTAAAAAAAAGTTATAGAATTTTATCGCCCTCCAACTACTTTTATATACTCATGGATCAAGATACCTAACAATTTTTGTATCAAATTTCATCGCTATTTCATTCGGTGTCCTTTAGAAACGTCAAACTCGATTCTAGTCTAACAAGAACAGAGCTTGAAGATTGTAAATTCAGCTTTAGCAGTTGCAAACCGGTTAACCGGTTCACCGAAAAACCGATTAACCGAAACTTTTTAATCTCGGTTAAAAACCGGTTTTTTATTACTTTCCCCGGTTATTAACCGAATTGGAACTTGCCCTTAAAAGACTGTAAATTGCCTCAATTACATAACCCAGAATATTCTTCAGATTATAAAATGACGAATACTTATAGCGTGGAAAGGAAACGTATTCTTATTTTGTAAAAAACAAAAATACATACTCGATTTTTTCGTGTAGCGAATAGCAAGAAGTTTTATTAATTTAATTTCTTCATTAACGTGCTGAACTACTGATACAATACACGAGCTACATGAAAAATATACATTGCTGGAGCTAATTTATATAGTACTTATTCCCTATACTAATTGAACAGCTTTAAACATTAACCACCCCCACTCCGTTTTAGTAATGCCGCGGCCGCGTTAAAAAAAAGAGCAGAAAGGGTTTGTTTGTGGCTGGGCTGGGTAAACCCCATTGTTTTAGTTTGCTACACTAAAGAACCAATATTTTAGTTACAAGTTTGTTAAACTTTTAAAATTTAAAATTGTACTTTTTATATAAGTATAATTTAAGTTTTATAATTTAATTCGTCACTTGTTGATTTGTTTTGAAGTTTATAAAGATGATGAGAAGAATCATATGCTTTTTATTTATTCGCTTAAACATTTCTATATATATTATAAATCATCATCATCATCATCATCATCAGCCCGGGGGCGTCCACTGCTGGACAAATATATAAACATAAATAGCCGTATGTATAATTAGTTTAGTACAGAGTAAATCATTTAAATACCTATTTACATCTAAAAAATACGCCGTTTACACCAAAAGTAACCAAGAATAGTAAAATTATCGTGTAATTCTTCGATTTCAAATAGTTTGCAAAAAACCGGTTAAACACCGGTTAACCGGTTTTGTATCCGTCGAGGCGGTTATTAACCGTTTTTTTTATTTTCACCGGTTTTTGCATTCCCTAAGCAGTGTTCGCATTATTGTGTTCCGGTTTGGGGATAAGACAGCCGTTGTAATGACTCACATAGAGGCATTCTATCTTAGTCCTCAGGGTTGGCATTTGCAGTCTTAGGCTTGCAGTCTTGTGAATGCGAATATCTATGGGTCACAGTTTCCACTTACCATCCGGTGGCCTGTGTGCTCGTTTCCCTTGTATATGCCATAAAAAAATATAAATTAGAATTCAGGATTCAGGATAACAATAATAAAAATAACAATACAGAACTAAAGAGTTATCACCGTCCAGGAAATTAGCAATTTTAAAAAACCATAATAAATCAAAACATCAGAAATAATAAATAGGTACTTACAATAATAATTAAATACGTAATTATACCTAAATTAAGGTCAATAAACTTTTTAACTGAGTCATTAATCTTATAATATAAACAGTACAAAATGCCAGATAATCCTTTAGGGTCTCTTTTTAGAGAAACAAATCGCAAGGATAATTATTGCTTGATGAATATGATTATAATCGTATACATCCCTAGCAATTAAAAAGTTTTTATTCGCGCGGCGTCACAAAACTCATTTAACTTAGACTTATCAAGCAAAATATCAAACAGTCTTTAATTGCTGGGAAGTTCATTTTTATCATCGTTAAACTAAAGCCGTTGTTTCGATAGAGTTACCTACAGTACAGTCATATACCTACGGTAGGTACTTACCGCGGTACTCTATCGATATTATACGTGTAGAGCATATCGATGTTTCGAAAAACTTTTGTCCGCTGTTACGTTTGTCTGAAATTTTCATTTTTCTGATAATCATGTTCCTCTGTACCTACACTACCTACTCATTAACTTTTCAAAAGGATTCAAGAAATATACTCACATAGTTTAGTCAGGTTAGTCTTATAACAATCCAGGAAAGTTAAATTAATTCAGTTTTTTTTTGTCTAATGAAAACAGCGGACAAAAGTTTTTCGAGCTTAAGATAGGTAAACATTTTCTTGATAATAACAGAGAACACTTTTGTTTTTAGTGGAAGTGAAAGTGTTCATAAAATGGCACCATCGAACTGCCTATAAGGGCACTCGCTCCAAATATACAGTAATAACCTAACCTAACCTAACCTAACCTACCCAGAGACATACATACGCTAGATGACTTTTAATATTTTATAGGCCACACTTTACCTATAACGTGACTATCAGATCTGTTACATGGTAGGCGGTTTGTTTAACATTATAATCTGATAAGTTTGTGAGTTTTTTTTTTAAATTTATGTATATTTTCTTTTTCAGATTTTCCTGATTTGCGAGATGTGCTACTTCAGTATAATAGTGATCATATTCAATCAAGTGTCAGTGTGATTATGTGTGTGCGCGTAGTGCGTGTCCAGTGACTTATCTGAAGATAAGGTGTCTGATGAGTTGATGCCACACAAGTAACCTACGAAATGAAGATGCTACGTATTCTGATGATTCCACTGCTACTACATTTAATGGGGCTTGTTTTAGGTAAGTTAATAATTTTCATAAGAACAACTTAGAGGTATCGAAATTGTATTACCAGCATAATTTTATGTATAGATGCTACATATTAATTTTACCAACGTTTGAAAATATTTTCCTATTAGGTGTAAAGTGCGAATTTTCAAAGATTCTCATAAACTTAAGGCATATAGAACATTAAACAAATATCACACCAAAATCCCTAATTTTCGTCAAATGATTGATGAAGATCTTATTGCTTATCAATCAATTAGGTCATCACATACCGTAACCGACGCGAAACATCACGATATGGTATCTTGGAAACAAAACAAAAATAATACACTTGATGTTTTGGCAAATAATATTTTATCCTCGTAAGGCCCAAGTCCTAAATTTCGGACATTTGTCAAAGTGTCTTTTGACTTTAGTTGACCGACATAAGATACGTTTTCGAACTAACGAAATTTGACGTGGGCCTTACGAGGTTATAATATGAAATAGGTACTTATCTAGTACTTAAAAACCGATTACTCCAAACAGTGAAAGTAGGTCAAAATATTAAAATGTGTCCCCAAACTTTTTGATTCATTTGTTGATTCTTGAGTGTTGATTACTTTTTTCTTAGACTAAATACAACTGGTGGAGAATTCTATTAGGCCTTAAGTTTACCTTTTGTAGTCAAATATGTATTTTTGTGCAATAAAGATTAAATAAAAAAAAAAAAATGACCGAGTCGGTAATAGGCGCTTATTAAACAACTTCCTAAAAAGGTGGAGGTTCTCAATTCGTCGTGTAGCACTGATGGCGAAGCACCAGACAGAATCTTTAACACTGAAGTGCTGAAAAGAGCCAGTGGTGCGGATATGTGTTGCGAATGGCGGAGGAGCGGGTGGCGAAGCTATATTTTCTTTTAATTGTAGTCAATACTTGAGAGACAAGCGTGTTCTGAAAATAAATTAAAAAAATTGGCCAAGTGCAAGACGGAGGGTTCCGTACATGAAGGGTTCCGTATTATTCTTGTATGGCTCCAAACCCCTGAACTTTTAACAGAAATATTAAAAATGTTTATACTACTCGTATTACTTTAAAGTCAGCACGTATTATTTTATACGGGGTACGGCAGTATAATAACCGCAACGTTGTCCTACGGTGCGCTCAGTGTGTGCATATACGTGCACGCAAAAATTGGCTATGCAAGCCACTGGACGGCACACCTGGGAGCTGCTCACATTCAGTGCCAGCAATGCTACGAGTGCTACGACGTAGCCTGTAGCAGCATTTTTCCGCTATGTAGAGAAAATATGCTACGAGCTGTGAACCCGATTATTGGGTCGGTTGTACTAAACGTGTTAATCTGGCTCTGCAGCTTTTGAAAGTCTGTGAAACAGCATGATGGCTTCATCATCATTATCAACGAGTTAAATAGTGAAAAATGTAAAGGGCAATGAACGATAGGCAATATCTTGTTATATACTACATAAAGTGCATCATATGCCGTGCTGAAACATATATTACGGTTAATAGATAGTCACTTAATGGCGACCATTTAAAATACATTATATTCAAGTCGGTGATAAGAATCAGGTAAAATAAGCTATAGGTTGTTATTGTTACTAAGGAAACTAGACATCGGTTTACCCTTAGCTCACCCACTATCATTTCATATAATGTTTTACATCGCCGAATTTTCATCCCATCGGCAAGCATTTATGCGTGCAGAAGTTACTATTTTTTGGTGGTCACTGGTCTAACGTAACCTAACCTACGTAACCCATGCTTATGTTAACCTTAAAACAATACGTTTCAGGAGAAATCAGCTTTCGTTGAAATGTTCATTCGATCAAATCAGTGACGGTGAGCCAAAGGGATCCCACTAGAAGTCACTATACGCTATATGTTAAATAAAAAATGGTTACATATTTTTAGATATTATTTAGAGAAAATCGTTCAGAAAACCCATCAGGTAACAAAATAGCGATTTTTTTTTAATAACGTTAGTATTGTTTTGGATTTGTCTCACCCTGACTAAGCGTGACGAAATGCCTAACCTTTTGAATTTCGATCTTGTACTTCTATCTTCTGAAGCAAAATAATACATAATTACTAACAACCCTAAAAAAATAACTAATTTATAATTCTATAACCACATTGATTCGTGAAACAAACAGG
The DNA here is from genome assembly GCA_923062465.1 of Acleris sparsana. NCBI lineage: Eukaryota > Metazoa > Arthropoda > Insecta > Lepidoptera > Tortricidae > Acleris > Acleris sparsana. Next base: position 4,556,465 of record OV281292.1, read on the forward strand.
TAAGAAAAAACATTTTTTGAATAGCTATAAAAATAAGTAAGATATAAGCCCACAAAGATTTGTTTCTATCTTCCGTTTTGCTAGAAAAGCAAAACCGAATTTTACGTGGCGTGTAAGTATATGGCCGAACTGCACGATGACGTCACCGGTGCACTTCGGATCTCTCTGTCTAATTAGCATTTTAATAATAATATAAATGCTTGTAATGTATCAGCCGCAGTTCATGACCGATTTTAATTTTAATTTCACTTTTGGTGATCACTTTTACGGTATTTTCATATTTTGTTGAGAAAGGCGAGTTAAAAAATCGATGCATATTCCCTATTGGGTTGCAAGCCCATCGCCTCACAGTAGGTACCACCTTTATTACAAAGTAACTGTGAACAAATCAGTTTTAGTTAAAATATCAAAGAACAATTCTCGCATTTTCTTTTTCTGCACTTAACCTTACACTTAAACATCAAAAGACGTATATTTACTTGTTGGGTTTTTCACAATATGCGACTCGGGCTAAAGTTTGCAAAGTATGTTTGTTGTCTGTTAAAGTACAATTTAACTTAATTGCTGTTTAAGTCATTGTCATTCTGTGGCGAAGGAAACCACAAGACCGAAATGTCAACGACTAAGGGGTAGTTGACGGATCTTTGACAGTAAGCTGCTGCAAATTTGGGTAGTTTTGGCGTTGAAATTTGTATTTTTAATAGCTTCATTGCTAACTTTGGTACATGATAATAAAAAAAACCTTAACTGACCTTTTAAAATAACAAAATAAAAAACTTAGTTATGCTCTCGCGTAAATTTGGCAAATATAAACTTTTGCATCTTTTTAATTGGTACGGTGACGGCCACATATGAAATTCTCTAAAAATAGAACATATATGAAGGGTCACGTATAGCGATATTACATGCATTTGTATAAATACTCTTACAACATCATTTACGCATGTGCAAAGTGCAACTGACACTGAAGACCCCAAGAGACCACCAAAACTCCTCAATGATAAGTCTGCCACGGGTTGCGATGGTTCTTTATTAATGTTGACTTATGCCATTAAAGTTAAACCAATGGCCAATTACCAGAGAGAGAAAAAAGAAAACGCATTTCATTCGTTATGACTTAAAATAAGGTACGGGCTTAATTATGTTAATTAAAAACATGCTTACCAAAAAGCGTTGGCGTAGGAATGAAAAATGCGGCAGTTGCCACTACCCATGCAAATTAGTGACGTTCGTCGCGTCATAGGTTACCGGTTGAGTGACGTCGTTCCTCAGCCAATAGAAGCAGGTTATTAATTAATACGTACGTGGGTTCGGTATTTTCTTATTCGCACTGCCTGCCAAGGAGTAGAATGCTCTCCCTGCGTCTGTACTCTCTGAATGGCATAACCTTCGTGTTTTTGAATTTAGAATAGGCCTTTTTTTCTGGGTAAGCGTAGCAGAGGCCCTGGACGAGATGTTATCGCTATCGAAAATGTATAGGCTTGACGTAAGCTTTCAGACAATCGCGTCGAGCGCCTACGTCAATTCACGTTGGCGTTAAGCAACTTTTCTAGCGCGAAATTGTATGTATGGATGTTTGTTACTCTTTCACGCTGCAACGGCTGGACGGATTTGGACGAAATTAGAAATGGAGATTGCTTATACCCTGGATTAACACATAGACTACATTTCATCGAAGTCGCGGGCAGAAGCTAGTTTCCATGTAAATCTACTATTAAATATATAAGTTACATTAAAAGTTACTCTTACTGATCTGAGTTCTGTGTAATGTGGATTTAGCCAACCAGGAGTGAGCGCTTCGTACGTCGTGTGTACTTTAAAAGCCATGTTGGCTTGATAAATGACTCTTGTAGCCCTTTCTTCGGAGTGCGTAATTTACCCGTAAGAGTGTTGCTTAATATTTAGGAGCGAAGCCACTTCTGTTGGGTTGGCGATGAAAAGAGATTGAGTGTGGAAATTACTGAGCCGGAGTGACTATTAAGGGGAAAAAGATCATTATAAGATACCTGCATACATACTCCTTTTTAAAGTAAAAATCGATGTTAATTGCCTTTTTTATGTGGGTAAAAGTCTTAAAGTGACTTGGTCACTGTTAACAGGAAAAAGAGTAAGTAAATTACAAGGAATATAAATCGCCGAGTTAGTTTTAGTTTTGGTAAAGTTTATTTTTATTTTAGCTTTATTAAATTCGGAAAACTTTCATTTTTATTAACCTATTAAAACACTTTTGCTGTCGACGGTACTCATAACACTGATGATAATCCTACTATTAAAAAAACCATTCAAGTGCGAGTCGGACTCGCATACCGAGAGTTCCGTGTTTACGATAATTCTGGTTAGAAAACCTAAAAAAAATACAAATTCTGTCATGACCTTTATTTACTATGCAGTAAGGTCCAGTTTGACCTGAAACCGATTTCTTGCGATTTGCAATTTTTTTCAAAAACTGAAATTATACAACTTCATTTTATTACGGTCTTTTTTTTATAAATTTTTCGCTAAAAAATATAGTTTTGAGAAAATTATTCAAATATAGTTTTGAAATGTACAGAATGTTTGATTATCACGTGCCGTTGGCTATAATCAAATCACTTTCATTCTTCGACCCCCTATTCCACCCCTATTCAAATATTTAAAAGAATATTACCATATATTTTTACTGAAAACAGATGCAAGCAAGCAAGTATACAACTATGCCCAATTTCAAGTTGATAGCTTTATAGTTTCAGAGAAAAATTGGTACATAACGATTTTGGTACCAAACCCTGAAAACGAGTGAAACTAATCAAAACTCCAAGGATCTACTATTCATCATGAGGAGTTTTTCCGTCTCCATCATCATACCAGCTTGATAGTACCATAGTATTCATTTAAGAGCTAAGTAAGGCTTTTGTCAGTTGAGTAATAACTACTTTTCCCTGTTCTCTGCCAGCTTTTTCACTTCCTAATTAGTCCTGATACAACACAGCATTGGCCTTCTGTCTAAATCGCATAGGCATTCCAAACTTCAAGTTAATCTGATAACTATAAGTATAGATAATCCGATAGAGATAACTATAACTGTCGTTAGGAAAGCATAATCATAAAAGAGTATACATAGGCTTACTTAAAATATTAACAGGAATAAGTGGGAGTTCTTCCAGACAACCTTGAACAGAGAAATAGCTAGGGACAAAAACGCATGGTAGGCGGTGTTAACTAATTGGATTCGAAATAAACTGATACTAAATTACGAGGGAGGGACACGTAACTAACATTTAAATAACTAACTAAAACAACTGGTAACTAAAAACAAATACATTTAAATAAATATAATAATAGCATATATTTTTTAGCATAGAGAAGTGGAAACTGTGACCCATAGACATTTGCATTCACAAGACTGCAAGCCTAAGACTGCAAATGCGTTGCCAACTCTGAGGACTAAGATGGAATGCCTCTATGCTAGTCATTACACCGGGTGTCTTATCCCCAAACCGGAACACAACAATGCGAACACTGCTGTTTGGCGGTAGGTTAATGGATAAGATGGTGGTAGCGATCCGGACGGACCTTGCACAAGGTCCTACCACCCGCAATTTGAACTCGCGTCGACCTCTCCACGTGCAATATATTTTTATAGTTCTTATTATGATATCACGCGGTAGTGTGGTTATTTGTAGATCCTAGATTTTTCGAAGGTTTTCCTGTAATCTATAAGTAAAGATCATTTTTCTTTTCTTTGACGGTAAATCGACTTTTGGCACTTAATTCAAAACTGTTTTAACCTGGACAGTTAAAACATAATTTACTACTTAATGAATAAAAAACACCGGTCACAAGAACTGCGACCTCTACCTTCAGAGCTACTGGGCTAATAACCAGCCATAAACAAATAGATTAACAGACATAATAGTTTTATTGTGGTTCACTCATGTGTGAGTGCATGGCATAGTAGTGCCGCGGACAGATACCTACACTGACACAGACAGACCGATATACTCGTTAAACTTATTAGTAATGGGCAGCTGACGGATGCAAACCCGTAATATGAATATGACTACAATTGACGACTTGATAGCATAGTTGTTAGTGACCCTGTGTACGAAGCTAGAGGTCCCGGGTTCGATTCTCGGTATAAACAAATACTTGTGTGATGAACACGAGTATTTGTTTCTGAGTCTTAGACGTTTTCTATGTATTGTTTCTATGTTTCTATGTATGTATATTTATTTCTCTATATAAGTATTTATACCGTTGTCTAGTGCCCATAGTACAAGCCTAGAGCTTAGTTTGGGACTAGTTCGAATTTGTGTGAGATCGTCCCCTGATATTTATTATTTACTTTTATTTATTGGTTTAAAATAAATTTCTATATAAAAATTCATTTTTAGCTCAAGCTTTTATTACCGACTGTACTTTTTTTGCAGAATCATTATCTGCTTATAAAAACCAAAGAAATGAGTCCCAGTTAACACGGTGGGTCGACGTTAAGTGGAGATTCTGTCCCACCTTCTGACTCCGTTATCAAATGAGCTCCATGTCATAATAGTATTGCATGCATATTTTAAGGTTAACCGGTAACCGGGTAGTGGGTCAAATTTAATTTGCAAGATTTGACCCGTACATACATACTTACATGCATACATTACAAGATAAATAAAAGCTTGTAAACAAGAGAACGTCATTGCAAAACTGTTATAGAATTTTATTGTTGAAGTAAATATATATTTTTTTTAAATTAGTTATTTTCAGTCAATTCTATTTAATAGTTCACTATCCATATATGAATATTGAAAACGGCCTCTCTACATCTATATATCTATATATATATATATATCTTCAGTACTTACTTAACTTACACAATATGTACCGATTTACAACGATAGTACTCGACGTTTAATAAAAGTCTTATTCATCTTATGCTCACGTAACCATATTGCATCCGTCAGCCACCTTTACACTTTATAAGTTTGCGTCGGGGGTTGAAAATTTCACAAGTTTTGCTAAGAATATCTGCTGACACCGTGCGTCAGCGGATATTATTAGCCTTAACTCTGACAGAAAACATTCCGAGTCTCTATTCGACACGGTAAAAACTATATCGTTTTTGAACTGTTATCGTATTGTCAACGTTTTGATAGCTCTTATTTACTTGGCAGTGATGGCGGCAGACTTCAATTGGCAGAATTACGCATACCAAAATTTTGCTCTAAAGATTATCAGCATGTTTATTGATGTGGATAAAAATGGATATAAACAACATCTGTCACTTTCTGACCAGTAAGTGCGAGAGTGACGGATCTTTTATATCCGGCCGGTACTAGTTTTAACTAAGCGTAAAGAATGTGAAAAATCATATTATAGCATGTATATAATTATGATGTATGTGTTTACTCAATACCTACATCTTAAACTGATTTTTTACCGTGCGAAATGGAATTAAAATTATCATTTAAAAAAGAAATATTTTTAACCTCAATTTACGATGACTTGCCTAAAGAGGTTGTCTTTGTTCATTTTTAACCAAGAAAAAGATCCTTAAAACAGAAAGTCGCTAATGGTCGAGACGCACGGATAAATTTAGTTAGGGCCCCTCAGCAAAGTTTGTCCGTACGAATACGTGAGTAAGAAGTTTTTTCCGATCGCAGCACGTGAACACATTTGTAATGTTGTTACATTGTTTCCAGACCAGTCATTATATATTATGTATGTATTTGTAGGTATGTCTAAACATTGAAATATTTAATGATTAACCAGGCAAGAGTATGTAGGGCCATGGTCAGTGTTAGGGTTCCGTCCCCGTTCCTACAAACACATAGTTTTACAGTTCCATTTTAATGCACCTGGCTTTAATTTATGCTAAATGTCATCAAAGTTGTTTACTATTGATATTTTTAAATTAAAAACCCGTACTACTGATAACTGTGTTTTTTTCACGGAATTATGTTACACACTTCACTCTGACACTACTTTAAAGCTTAATATTTCGCAAACGGATCCCAGAATCCAAAAATATTCTCAACATTACGCCCAATATAATAAAAATATAACCAGAATCACGAAAAGAAAAGTACTTAAGCTAAAATTTCTCGACGTCATTACTGAATATTTAAAACCATACAAAGTAACAGCTTTTTAGCATCAAACAACTCTGAGTTAAACCACGCGTGGACGGATGGACGGACCTGACTATAAGGGTTCCATGTTGACTATGGAACCCTAAAAAGTTTAAGAACTAAATAATTTCGTATAATTTTTATCGTAGGTACGGTCACGGACTTAAATTGATATACCGATATAACACCTTGTCGCATAACACCTACGTATAATTCCCATGTAATTTCTATCTCATCGCTTGACGTTGTCATTACGACAGGGTTCCATAGAGGCATTACAATTAAAGTCCGTGACTGTACCAAGTGGTTTAAACTAATGCTAAAATTAGTTTTAGTGGCGTATACTAGAAGTACTAGATAGAGAACATTACAAGGTATATTACCCGGATTGAACCCGGGATCGCCAGCGTCATCGTGGGCAGGGTTCCATACTAAGTCGAAAACGACATCAAATGTGTATGAATTAACAAAATAATACGCCCGCTATACTGGGGCTACTATTATTCCCTTAAAAACGGCGGTCGGTCGGACGGACGAGCGAAATCGGAGCGGAGAGTTTAAGTAGTCCCGTCCAAGCGAACAAAACACATTTTAGCGTGTGCATTTTCAATTCGGCAGTCTTATACGTTCGATAAGCCATGCGGCCAAATTGAAAATGCACGCGCTAAAATATGTTTCGTTCGCTCTGACGGGCCAACATAAACTCGCCGCTTGGATATTCACTCGTCCGTCCGTCCGACCCTCGTTGTTGAGAGAATCACAACCCTGTACTCTACTAGAGATCCATAAGTGATAAGTTCACCTCTGATATACAGTTTTTTTTATTTTTTATAGAGTTTTACATACATACGTACATATGTACATACAACATTATTCGCGAGTATTATACGTCACGATTATAATTCCTGTTATCGCGAGTACAAAATGCATCTGGTGCTGCTTCAGCTTTAGTTAAAAATATAGTTAGGCAAAAATAACTGCACATTTATCGTTTATGATTTAAGTTTCGCAGCTTTCCGCATGTTATTATTCTGCTGCAGTAAAACTAGCAGGTGTACTCTGATAACAGACACCACACGTAACATTATACGGGAATATACACTCGCGGACTAATAAAACGGGTCAGAGTGCGTTTTTCATACTAAAGAGGTTATTTCGAAGCCTTGGTTCCTCGCCAGGGAATGCTTTTAGTGAAATGTGATGATGAATACCTCGAGCATCGATACAGAACTTCCAGAGTGCCTAGGATACCCAACTGAATGAATCTGCGGTTAACGCCGGAATAGTGCATGTTCAGAAAAACATCTAAAATGACAATAAAATGTAAGGAAATCCAAGTGCTGACCCAAACTCTCCCGCTCTGTGATGTTAACTGATTGTGCGATCAGTTAGGTATCTAAAGAACTTTTGACCTCCTCTATTGAACCTCGCAGTATCCACCATTAAAACTCACTCAAAACAACCCCTGGCGATTAAACAAGGCTTCGAAATAGCCTCGTTTGTATGAAAAACGCACTCTGACCCGTATTATTTGTCCGCGAGTGTATATTGTTAATTAAAAGTAAACGATGTCTTTCACACTTACTGTGCCGTGTACTTCGGCATTCCGTAGTCTCATACAAAATGCCGCCGTTCTTTGTACGTATGCTAGACTTATGCTAGACGTATGCTAGACTAGAGTAAATAAAAATAAGTTAAACATAAAAATTTGATCTCTCATTGACGCTACGACGACGGTATAATTTTTTAAATAGAGGGTGGCGTAAAGTTGCTCACAAAGATTCGTGTAATGAACGCTGGACGCACGTGCCTGTTGTCGAAATTCTTTTACTTTTCTCTTTTAGCGAACCACTATTTAAACCACTTACCTACCAGTCTACCTGTTGAAACTTCGTTTGTACAGTCACGGACATTAATTTTAAGCTACTATGGAACCCTGTGATAATGACAGCGTCAAGTGACGAGATAGAAATTGCATGGGAATTAGTCGTAGGTTTTACACGACAAAGTTCTATAGTGGGTATCAATTAAAGTATCAAAAAAAAAAAAACATTTTAAAATAAGTACTAATACCAGTTTTAAACTTCGTCCTTATCTGTCATTATGACATTTGAATTAGGCAGAAAGTGACTAAGGGTACTTACTTACTATACTTAGGAAGTTACATTAAACAGCATACGAATGCGACATATTATTTTCTGTCAGTTAAGTCCTTTAAAACTGCTGCGTCACAAGCACTATTCAAATTCTGTAAAATAGGTATCAAGTATCAGTTTATTTCCTTCTTGTAATTTACTATATTTAATTCTTGGCAAGTAACGTTAATACTTAATTGTATATCCCATTAATTAACACAAAATTAAGTTGTTCGTAACTAATTTGGACTGTAATTAGATAAAGCTTAATTGTTTCTATTGTTTAATACAGGATTTCATTACCTTAATACCTCAATCGTTTATAATTAAATTATTGTGTTAAATGGTCGTAGGTATTTATATACAATGTCTATGCTCCTTATAAACTATTTCATTGTACGCTCAATGCACGATTTTTCTTCAGGAGTTTGTATAGTTTTAACTCAATCGTCTATATGGATTATTCGACGTTCATGCCAATATTCGTCTATTCCTATTCGTAATTCTGCATAATCTGATTTCCACACATTTGCTATTCTTCACAGTGATTATTTGTAAACTTTACGAGAGAACCTATTTTCCTTTTTACCAAATTTTATCCCTGTCAAGGTTAGGTTAGGTTAGGTTAGGGTCTGTGGTGGTTAATTCGTTATAGGTATATCTCTTACAGTAGTTTGAGTAACGTCTGGACTCCTTAAGCTCTTGACCGCCACCCTACGAATGAATTGTCGTGCTCTGTACGCCACGGAACAAACTATCATCATCATCATGTCAGCCGAAAGACGTCCACTGCTGGACATAGGCCTCCCCCAAGGCTTTCCACTCAGACCAGTCTTGTGCTTTTCGCATCCACCGCGGTCCCGCGGTCCTGACGAGGTCGTCACTCCATCTTGTTGGAGGCCTACCTACAGCTCGTTTTCCGGACCGGAACAAACTATATAGTAGATAAATAGGAACTTTAAATACCATCGTAAATAGAAGACTTTATTTAGAGTTTAATGTTGGTCATGTATAGATAGATGACGTTGGAGTTAAAGCCATGTCTTTGGCTGTCACGATTACATGACTGTGTCGGATAAGAGGTTAAATTACCAAACAGAGTACCTACAAATCATCTGTAACCTAATTGTTCATTGGAATCCAATAAATCCTTCGAGATCAAGATAGGTAGGGGCACATCATTGTCTCCGTAGTATTAACAAGGTTCTGTGACACCGACAAGCTGTTAAACACTTGAATAAATTTGTCGTATATTTAAGCTACCTTTTTACATAATAGTACATTATGATACAAGTGTGCTAAGTTGACCATTGTATACAAGGCGCTATTGTGTGCGGACGAGCGAAAGCGAGTGCGCCACAAGAAAGCCGCGTATATTATGGTCACAGGCACACGTGTTACATACGACGTTTTTCAACACACTTGCGAAAAAAAAACAAGACTTCATTTAGTCAAATTTTAATTAATTATTAAAACAGTTGGTAAAATTACAATTTCTTCATTCTCTTTACTTAAAGAAGACATTTTCGTTAATATTAAACTTCACAATAATTAATCCAAACTATCTTCGTCACAGCCGTCAATTATTTACGAAAAATGGCGGCTGGCGCGTTGTTTTTTTTTCTTGCCGCGATACCGATGCGCGCGCTAGGCTAAGGCGCGAACGAGATCGGCCAAAAGCCAAATTTAAAATGTAATAATTCATGTTTAAAATACAAATTACAGAAAAAATTAAATGATTTTAATGAAATTGAGTTATTTTTTAGTAATAAAGCTGATTTCACCAATTTATTGAAATAAATATGTAGATAATGTTATTTGCCGCATAAAAACTGTTATTTGCTAAGAAAAAAAAAGGTATAACCCGACTAAATTATATCGCTTCTTCTTCGTACTTACAACTTGCTACTAGGCTATAAATGTAAATTGTTTGGGTTAATAAACTAAAGGCACTTGTGCGTAATATACTGAAAAAGCACGCGTGTTTAATATCTAGGTTTATGAGCCAAAAATCGGTGGAATAAAAAGGTCGTTTTGAGCAAGTGTATTGAAAATAATCTTGTTTAATAATTCAACTTGTCTTTAAAGACCGTTTAATGCTTATAATTCTATACAGTGAGCACAAAAAGTTATTTATTCAATTCACTTTCAAACGCTGTTATTGAATACAGGCTCAGCGTGTTTTGATGATAGACTCGATTTTTTCTTTACCATTGCGCCTCCTAGTGAAATGAGATATCTACTACATACCAATTTAGTCTTGCGTCAGATTAAAAAAGGATGTTTTAAATCAAAGAAAACTTCATAGTATCATAGCAAGAAGAACAAAAGAAGTAAATATCAGGACAAATGATTATCTGGCATAATGTATCATTAGGCATAAAAACGTTTTGCCGAAAACGATTTTTACAATAGTAAGGGTTTTATTTTAATTACCTATTATAAAAAACTAACCTTACCTAACTTCACCCCATCTACACAACAGACGTTTATTAAATTCAGCAATGTCAGTCTAAAAGGGTGTTATGCGAAATGATACATTATGCGTAAAAAATATGCGTTTCAAAGGGATCCCATGATTATTATCTACTACCAACCAAAACGCAAGCAATATAATTACACTCTATGTGACACAAAGAAATGATAGCCATTTACGTCAGCGAAACGTAATGCTCAGCCCACAGTTTCCGCCCACCTCACGCTAGTTCAAAGTTTCTCTGTTAAGGGACCAGTAATAAAATTACACGCAATTTGTTCCCGAACTGGCCATTTGGCGCACCCGCGCGCAGGCTTTCAAAGTGGTTCCAGTTAAATCTTCCTGGGTAGGAAATAGAAGCCCTGGGAGAAACTTTGCGATCCGAAGTTGCTAACATGTGACTGGACTCCTTAACATGTACTTGGCAGTATTGATCAGTTCTAAATTTAAATTTAGAGATGAATTTATGGCATAGAGCTCTGATATGTGTTAGCAGTGAAGTTGTAAACGTTTTCTTGAATATATTATCTATCTCAACGTTTGGGGGCAAGTAAAAAGAGTATCTATAACTCTATCTATTGACTCGTAATAAAAAGGGTATATACATAAACGGAGTATACTACACTTACACCCTTTGTCACTTGATCTTTACAGGTTTATAGGTATGGTTTCACTAGGGTAGCGAAATTAGAGAACCGAGTGCTTAGGGAATTTTGGTTTGGGGCATTTATGGCAACAATTTATCGATACTGGTTAAATTGGCGTCAAATGGCGTATATTAACGTTTTTAATTTTGATATAAATTAGGGTAATTGTCAGCTTTTTAATAATTAGCAAGTTTTTTTTCAAAATGTCATTCGTGATTTTGTTTTTGACATAATATCACATTTATTGACTTTAAGGTTTTGGATCTAAAGACATCAATGGACATAACGTTGTAAATATCCACTATAGAGGAAAATTAAAATCCAAAGAATTAGACAAAGTTATGTAGTTTCATAAAATAGTTTATTATTAAACTTTTATTTATTAATAACATTAAAAAATAATGTATTTTTTCTAGATCTATTCCAAGTTAAGTGGTTAATCGTTTTCTTAATTTAAAACCAATCTCTTAACCGCAAACTGCAAACGGCCGCGACTTGTACGCATATTTCATGGTCTTCAAGGACTCTCAGTTCTGCAAAGCCAAGCAAATCATTAAAAATTGGGCCACGGCACATTCATACAAGGCCTCTATTCCATTGAGTAAAACAATATTGCTTTTGACACGTTATCGTTTTGTTTTAAACTCGTACGCCATTACGGAAAGTAAAGTACGGCCAATGAGACGAGATAAAGAATGTAAACAAACAGAGACCGTAACTGAGTTATATTGCGATAGCGAGCGATTATTATATCTGTCTTTATTTCTCGCACGCAATAGTATATTCAGTTAGTCGATGAAGGCTGTCGTTGCGTGGTACAGGAAAGCTGTCAGTACAGAAGTTGTCAACATTAGAGCCGCCATTTTGTGAAGTTCATTCGTTTGGATTGCGTTATAAGTGACACGATTTTTGAAATCTTGTTTACATTATTTATCTCGCCTCGTTGGCTTTACTTTGAATGAGAGTTATCATAACGTTCACGATGATAATATGTCAAAAGTGATTTTATTTTGCCTCTTCACCGGGCATTCAACGGTCTGTTTTTATTTACTGTTATTTTATTTATTTATTTAAGGATTACCAACAGATAATATCATAATGGTTAATAGGATCTTAGGCTAGTGATATATAGAAGCATTATTATATACTTACCTCGACGTTTCGATCGTGTTGCAACCAGACCAAGTGCGGGTAGTTCGAAAAACTAGCACGAAACATAAACGAGCAGGTACCAGCCCTCTTCAGTCTGCTCGTGACCATGATCGTTGCAACACGATCCAAACGTCGAGGTTTATATAATGTTTTTACGCGAATTAGTCCCGTTTTAGATTTAAGTAAGAACGCCGCAAAAGTTTAAAACGTGCTCTTATTATACAAATGGCGCACATAATGCATAATGGCATTTTTATGTTCCAAAAGTTATCTTCTAACCGCCTGTTTCACAATCGACAAGAAGAGAGACAACTATAATTGGCAGATAAATTTACTCGCCGATTGTGTTACAGGCCCTTAATCATTTAAGAATTTCATTGTTCCAATGTGGCTCAACTCACCGTTACAAAGAAAAAAGATTGAATTCTAATCTTAATAGTCCCTGAAGAGGCGTTACTTTTTCTCTCAGTCGCAACCTTAAGGTTTCCAACATTTAAACGTATACCCGTAACCCGAGCAAAAAGCAGGGGTTTCATTCCAATTCGTTTATACTCATCTTATTTCAACAAATTTGCGGTTGACGTTATGACAGCTCCTTACTGTTAAGTTAATAAGAACTGTTATAACGTCAACCACATGAATACGATAAAGCAAGAGGGACTCATACTCGTACAATCTTGAATAGAGATCCAGAATGTAAAACATTGCTTTTGACGTCGTAAAGCCGGTCGAGTCAAACACAATACGGTGGCATGTCAAAAGTAATATTTAGTTTTACAGGGAAGAATAAGGCCCAGGTAGATGTTGGTAAGTAGATATAAATAGTTTTGTACTTTACTTACGTAATTTTTTCGTAGTTCTCAGTTTTGTTCCAAGGTATTTCGTACGTTATGTTAAGAATACACGACAAGTAACTCAATGTTTAAGTGCCTAAGTACATAACACAGCTTTTGTCGACCAAGTTACTCTAGTAATTGCTCTCCAAGTACACCGCGAAGCCACATTTTATCCGCTTCCACAAAGAACTTCCCGTAATTACATTTCTTGTAGTAATTACTATTACCCATGTCGAAGTAGTTCGTCCAACTATTTATCCGCTCTCGAACTATTTTCAAGGAATCAAAGTAAATTGTAATCTATTAGGTAGCTATGTAAGCATTCTGTGGCATATATTACAATCAGCCAATCTAAATATGTGAATACTGAAGCGCCGTAGCTCAGTCAACTTTTAATTAAACAATGTCATCATATAAACACTTATTGCTCACATATTACTATCGCAAATTCGCTTTGTTTCAATAAGAAGCCAAATTACGAACAAAAATTTTATTTTAAACGGGATATTCAACTTTATTCCATTAGTAATGACGTTACATGCTGCTGATATGTAATGAAAGATACCGTAATATGATTCAGGGCTGCAACCGTAGCTATATTCATGATTTTAGGAAACTTGAAAAGCCTCTAACAACCGCCGGTCTTTGTATCGCGTGGCAACATGGCAAGGGATTAACTCGTCTTGTAGATGCATGTATGATGTTAAGCCGCGTTTGATGTGAACTCCAGTTCTCCTTACACAGATACCTACACTAATTATTAATACAGATTTCACAGCGATTAAAGTGACAAGTGCTTAAGTGTACCTATACATATTTATGAACTCGACTGTACAAAGAACCGTGAAATAAATGTCAATCATTTATTGCAAAACCAAAACCTGATACCTGTCAGGCTGTAATTTATAATTTAATATGAAAAAACGTCAAAGCCTCGGGGGAGCGTCATTACGTATTCGTGTCGAAGCGTGCGCAAACAAAAAATGACTGTTTGTACGACCGGTCTTGTTTGCCAAACTTATTGGCCTGGCGCCGCGATTTTTACCAATTTTGACATGCGAACAAGACTACGTTTTTGTATTCGTAAAAATATCTATGAAGCACAATTACATGATCGTATTTTGCCTTAAAATGTGTAGGTATATATAATGTCTCGTATAAAAATCTAGATGTAAAGTGATTCCTTTTAAGTCCGATACTTAGAATAATAATTATTATAATAGACTTAAAACTTAGAAACGAATAACGAATGATAAAATCTTGCAAGAAAAGTTTAATTTTATTTCAATAATTACGATGTTACTTTAAAACGCCATTTTTAAACCGAGAAGAAATCGAATTATGGTAATCGGAATCAGAAGCGGACCTGCTATAAAGAGGATTTCTGTTAAAAATGGATTAAGAGTTGCCTCCTGAAAAAAGCGATAAGGTTTGACAATATTTGAGTTGAACGAACCTATGAATCGACGCATTTGTAAGAGATCAAGAAATGATATTTTTAAATTATTTCAGACCAATTAGTAAAAAACTCAAATTATTATTGAAATTCCCTAGTCGTCATTTAACCTAAGCCGTTTCCGCCTGTTTTTTTTATAGTGTTGTTATAATAAAACCCTAACCTAACCGAAGGTTTTCTTTTTAAACTTAAAAAAACGGACTCACCCGAATACCAGTTTATGACAAACAATAATTAGGACAAAATATTCGTTAGGACAAACGTTATTAGGAATCCCGAGGGACACCCCAAAATAATCTAGGGATATTTTAGATCCCTAGACATTTTTGATGTGTGTAACGTAATAAATTACATCAGCATTTAAGCAGCAGACTCGAGTAGGTACAACGTAATAAAATATAAAGATAATTTGATAGTAAGTATAAATTTACAATTAGGTCTTTAAATAATAACAGCTAAACAATTCCACGTCAGTCGCGAAGTACACCTTCATAACAATTCGTAAACAAAAGCTTGTTTATCCAGCCCGCAAGGCAAACAAAATTCAGAGATAAATTGCTTGGGTTTGAATCCAATTAGGGATAAGCGATAAAGATGTATTCAATTTAATTTGACAACGAGATCTGTTTACTTAATTCTGGGTTTTTCAAATTTATTTTTTGGTAATTTATATATTAACTAGCCTCTGCCCGTGACTTCGTTTTCCGGGATGAACGGTAGTCTAGGTGTTAATATAAGCATAGAGGAACTAACACGCACGCACGCACGCACGCACGCACGTTTCATAATAGTCAAAAGCTTTAATATAAAAAAAAAACATAGTTATTAAAAACTTTGAAGACTCTGAAGTTCCAACTTCTTAGTTGTAGGGGTATTCGGGTTCCCAAATATTTCTTTTTCTAGAAATATTTATTTGTTAATATCAATCTCTTCAACCAGTTATAATGTAAGTACCATAAACTTTAAGAAGTTTTGCAAATGTTTGCAAAAAGTTTTGCTTATTGTAGGCTGTATGTAATATTAGTCGAATTGGAAAACTTCTTGTCTAGTATTATTAACTATTACTTGAAAAAGTAATAATTCCAAATATAAACGCATTTTCAATAAATCAATAGGTACTTTCTTAGTCACTAAAGTATTTCTCGTTTTTCATTGATTAACTTTGACTCTTTGGATTGAATAAAATTTGGTCTAGAGCAAGGTGGGATCTTGACTTAAGATTTTCATATTAATATAGTGTAATTCAATATATTGCTAAGTTAGATATCAAGTTTTTAATTACAAATCTTAGCTATTTTTAACGAAGAGAGACAAAGGTGTACCGCAAGATAGCTTTCTTTACCAGTATCATTAATATAATTATAGTAGTTAATATAAGTAACTGATACATAATGAGAGGTCTTAAAACACGAGTGTCATTTTATGAAACAAGCCTAAGGCGAGTGTTTTAAAGCCTAATTAACTATGCACAGTTGCGTATATTATTTTATCTACAAATAGGTATAATAAGTACCTACTCTAAGATTGGTTTAATTTATTATAATAACTATACTTACCAAAATTTCTAAGACAAAAAAGCGGCACCACAAAGAAATTTACTACAAAAATACCGGCAAAATAAACCTGTGCCAGAAACCCCAGCAGAAGGTAATTTGTTCAATCATACCGAAAATACAATAATATTTAAAGGTTGGTAAGTTACATTACGGGTAATAAAGTAGGTACTTAATAACTAATAATTATTTACACCAGTACAAAAAAACATTACGAATGTAAGATGAATAACATTTATTTAAAAATAATTACTAGGAGAATAATATGACTTTGTGTCTACGTCAGAAACGATAACTAAAATAACTAATTAGAAAACAGGTCCTTGCAAGCGAGAACAGACCCCAACCCCACAGACAGCCCCCATTCACGAGTATGACGCGTTTCTCAGCCACCGCCTCCCTTCACCATGTGTTCGGAAAGGTGGCGACCCGATCAACGACATCGCCGTTAGCCCTTTGAGTAAGCATGGCATGCTTATTGCTTATGTTGCTGGACAAAATGTTATAGTAGCAAAGTAGCTCTATCCGGCGAGGAACATCACAATGTGCTCTCAGACTAAAGTGACTAGAAAGAAACTAGAAAACAATAAAAAAAATAAAGAAATAAACATTAAATTCAGTTTTGAAACGTCTACATAATTGGCTTAAAGACATTTTGCAATAAGCGCTGCTCAGCTATTATTACATATTATACAAAATACTCTTATTTCAGTAGCATTGGCCATCTAAATAGCGAGGAGAATACATTGGGCGAGGAAAGTTTCTATTTGGCATAATTTTGATTGTTCGAAACGTATCTGTCATAACATTCTTAACATAAAAGTTTTTCGATGAATGTTGACATTGCATGAAGCGTATTTGGTGGGTTGCCGATTTGTATTCAAATTCATAACTATTTAACTTAAGAACCATCAAAGGTCATGAAACACTGTGTTCCGATTTTGATAAATACAAATTATTATTTAGTTTATCTTTGTACATATCATATAATGCTGTTTTCAATAAATTATCATTCATGAATAAATTTGAAATAACATTGTAATTCACTTTAGGCAACATCTTGTCCGCTTGCTTCGCTCGCTTGCTGCAATAAGAACATGTACGGACAACAACACAACTTCACTCCAGTTCATCAATTTTTATGAATGAAAACAATAGTTAACACTATTTTTTTTAATTATATGAAAGTAAACAGTAATATAAGAGTGATTAATGTTTACCTACATAATAAATTTAAATACATCGCAGTTAAAATCGTTAAGTAAGAGAGACTATTAATAAATAAATAGTTATTGTTAATGATGTAAAATTTTACAATAAATATTTTCGAACTTTTGATAATCAGGGTTGGAAAAAATGTGAACCCCACCTGGAACTGTGTACTTTGGAGCCAAAGTCATGCCGTCCGGCCTCTTGCCGTCGACTCTCAACATCCCATTGAACTGGAGGATTCCAGGAGCATTGACAGAAGCAGTACAAGGAATTGTGAAGCGTATAGCATGATGAGTAGAGCCCGTTACCTTGAGGCACTGACGTCGCTTTCTTGTAGGGATTTAATTTTTATTTTATCGACTATCTAAATGTCAAAGGTATTGTACTTAGAGTTATGTCACGTCACTGACAATAATGAGTCAAAAACAATCACTACTAAACATAATGGGATAAATAAAAGCCGTGGGTTTTCGTTACTTACCCTATTTATCACAGTTCTTCCACAATAATTACATCAGGTTATCGCAGCTGGTAAAAGTATTGAGGTTTTATTTTTAATCAAGAACATTTCATACCTACGCTACATTGAAATTGAGTAGAGATTTAAAAGGCAAAAAATCAATCGCATGGTTGCATAATGCATAATATAAACTACAAACATCGATGTAGAGATGGTCGATAAAATAAAAATGCCCCAAGATAACGGGGTCTAATGATGAAAGAAGCGACCCCTACTGAACTGTTAATTTAAATTCTAAAACTAACTAAAATCTAAAAGTCTCTGTTTGCTATACGATACGTCAGTGGAAATCGGATTGTCCGCGACCAATCTCCTTTCCGTAAGTCGAGCTATATCCGAGGCTGCGCGAACGAAATTTGCATTCTATCGGTTTACGTCGGGTCCACTTGCACAGAGCAAACAGCTTCCTGCCGAGTCAACATTTTTATTTCTTTCAACAACGACGCTTCTTGTTGGGAAGTTTTTCTAGAATTGTTTGAAGTGGTGAAAACTGTTAAGTAATAGAAAAGCTTCATTTTGCTGCAAGTTGCCATTATTATTGAATTCCGTGTAGGTAAAAAAAAGATTACAAGATAATTAATCTCTCAAGCATAACTCCAGTTTTGCTTACTAAACACGTAAAGGATGAGCCTAAGATTACCTCATAAAGTTACTGTATCCCTCAAGATAAGTTCAGTCAACCCTTCTAATAGCTACCCATAACAAGTAACTTATGGAACCATGGCTGGGATGCCACGTCTTAATAGCTCTAACACTTAAGAGGCAGTTGTCTGTAATTCGGCTGGTAACAAGGTAAGCTGCGTAAACTTAAAAGTAGCATGAGTAATTAAACCACGCGCATATAATGCTGTTTTGATTTTACCAAAAACGGTGCCAATGCATTAAAAAAAATCAAAATGGCGGCGATGAGGCATTGCGGGAGCAGGGTGAGTAGTGGAATAGATTAGTACCTACATAGAATTGAAATACCTCTAGTAGTAGCAGTCACCGCTTACAAGCTTATTTAAACTGCATTAATTTGTTTAAAATGTATTCTTAAACTTATTCAGTTTATTTGTCCATGAGTTATTTATATTTCATCCCGTGGGACGATAAAGTATGCAACTACACTAAAGTACCGCTTTTAAATCTGGGCAGATTTTTTGGGCTGTGAATTGTGATACATTTTTTTATCTGCTCGGCTTATTAACCAAAAATTACCATGCCAGTAGTATTTGCGGGGCTTCCACTTCTTCAATAGCGTTGAGCTCGACCACAAACTTTTCAATATCGCAACCACACAACCTAACAGTACTGCATCTTAAGGTAGTTTAGGTTTGGTGCGTATTACTTATAGAAATAGAAATATTTATTTGACGAGCACAGAGAAAAAAAATCAGAACACAGAAAAACATCATAAAAAAAGGATGGCAACACAGAAATAAAAACAAAAAAATGCAATTGTAGGATAATGTTGCCATGGGTGAGTCTGTGATGTCGAAATTGACACCACTCAGCACTTACGTATGTCACAGCATAAACCACGAGGCTGGTTTTCAGTGACGCCAACGTGACACACGAACGAAGAGACAGTGTTTATCACACCTTTATTCTTCTCTCGACTGTTTGGTTTAATTAGTCTTTTTTAAGTATTTACTCCCAATACATACTACAAAACAGACCTCAAATTAGTGGATTCTTCACAGTTATAAAAGTATCAGTTTATTTTTGCTTTCAATTAAGCACTACTTGTTTGCTGGTCTAGGGGGAATTTGCATAATGACTTCAATCTCACCCTTGAATATTAAACACCCAGCTAGCCGGCCATTGATTTACTTATCACAACGGCCTGTAATATAACCTACAAAAGACAACTTAAATAAATATTTATGTGATTATAAATGAACTACGATTATGAAATGTGATTTTATATCAATTCATCAATATCAGGAAATGTAATGGTAAATGATAAATAGGAAAATGTTATACTTACTCTTCTAGACTAAAATACTTGGGTAGTCATCTAAAAATACTTTTAGTATTACTTAAATGACGACTCAAATTATTTGGTCTATTTTAACTAGGTATACCATGGATGATGGATTTATGATGTTTAATTAGGCAATCAAGTATTGCCAAATGACTTTTTTATTACTATTTAAGTCACTTTGTTATGCGTATTAGTTAATAATGTAATGCCGTGTAAATGTATTTGAATAAATAAATTTAGGTACCTGCATGGTATTGATAATTTTATTATTAGAATTACACTTTACTTGAATCCAACATACAGACACACATGCAGTCAAAAGCCCAAACTAACCTTTTTAAATCGGTGTTGTAATACCAAAGATAATTCGGGTTCAACACAGATTAAATAAGAGTAAGAATTGAATTTACAGCAAGATTAAATTTTACACGTTTACGAGTCGTAGCTACTGCGTACAGCGGCGCGACCCGTGAGTTATGGCATCATCAACCTGGAGCCGCTTGCGGAGAACGACTGAGAGAGTTCAACGTTTGAATTCCACAGGCCCTGGCCAAGGTGCATTACGTTTTTAAACCAATCGCGTGACTGGTAGACCACGTGACTTCGTATCACATCATCTAACACGATCGTTTAAAAACGAAACGAATAGAAACGCTAGTTAGCGTAATGCACCTTGTTTAGGGCCCCATGACGCCATGACTGTCGATAGACGATAGATAGTTGCTTGTTGCGGTAGATATAGCATCCGTCACTCTCGCACTTACGTATTGGTCAGGAAGTGACAGATGTTTTATCCACACAACAAGACCATAATAGGTACGCAAGATTGTTAAACTACTTAATACGTAGAGCGAGAAAACTGCCAGCTCTACGATCTCACGTGACGTCAATTACCCTCTTCAAATTTTCTTTTAAAGAGGCTTATATCGCTAGAAATTCACCCAGAATGGAATAAAAATATATTCAGTATGGAGACCACTTCATTTACCACTTGCTTAGATATCTGTCAGACATTTTTACCTGTTTTTTTTTATTATCAGAACGAATATTATAAGAATGATCGTGTCAGCTAAGACCCCAGATTATAAATTAATATAGTTTTCTTACCTTAACTTAACGTTAGAAAAAATCCTTACTCAGTAAAATTTAAGGAAAGGTCTTTGTTTTTTAACACTAGGCACGTACAGGAATACAAAATGGTATTCATAAAGGAGGTGTTATAAACATCCACCGTTAAAGACTAGACAATTTCTACGCGGAAAAAGCCTCATAATCCAATGATTTTAATGAACGTTGGAATTTTTTAAATCCATTGCTGCACCAGTGGCAAGGACCCCATAGGCTATTATAAGAAAAGTTATTATCTGAGTAAGCATTCTCGGCGTGTTCTCTGCAATAAGCTAGTATGTGATCATCATAAAACGCGTAACGTGCAAGGCTCGCCGTACGCGCGTCACATATTAAATGCCTCGGAAATAAGTGCTCTGATGAAAACGGACGACATGTGTCATCGATTATACCAGGGGTTTAGTAGAGAAGATCATTATTAGTAAGGTCAGCTGAGCCGGTTTTTTAGCACACGGTCTAAATGTTTCCTCCTATCTGTATGCACTTTTTCTGACGCCGAACCTACTCGTAGTAACCTTTTATTAGGGTTCAGTGCCCACTAAAAATCAGCGTGCCAACACAAGTGCCGCAACACATGGTGAGTGGGTCGCTATTGACTTTAGGGTGAAGCACCACCAATACATATGTTTATGTTCAAGATCGTATTGAAATTGAAGGAATTTTATTGACAGTATCAGAGCTATATTCATGAATCATGATACAAAATGTCAGTTCAACTAACTAGGTATTAGTTGAAATAAAACGTTACTTATCTAGAAGGTTTCGACGGGATTGGATATTCTGATCTATCTATATTCTGTCAACTTTTTCAGAAATGTTTGCAGATGTTTTTTTATAAATAAAGTCCCGTATTTTAAGATTGTCGTGCTTGCTTTGATTTTGCATCTAGCTGCCTGTCTTGTATCGTCTTTATTGTGTAAATTTTTACTCAGAAATATTACTGTTAGTACCTACACAGAAGCCAAGTTAACGCCGAACTTCCACCAACGCAACCTTTCGTCTTCAGTAGGTCATTTATCCCCATTTCTTTTACCCTTTTAGTTTATTTATAGAGCGGTTTTCTAGAATGTTGCGAGCGTACAATAAGGATTTTGAACGTTCTTTTGCTGTGATTTTCCCGCACTTGAACAAAGAATAAAGAAAAATAACGTTATTCTTACCATAGAAATGAAAGTAAAGACCAGTTAAAATGCTTGTGAAGGGCAGCAAATACGCAGTAATAAGTAGCGCACAGAATAAAACTACTTAATAAAATACTAGCCACCCGCCCTACAGAATTTATACATAAAAGCCTTCTTCTTGAATCACTATATCTATTATCAAAAACCGCAAGAAAATTCGTTATTTAGTTAGAGAGATCTACTTAAGCGTACATACCAAGAGAGATAAAAGGGAACTGACTTTCTTTTATACTATGTAAAGATATCTAAATCATTTTGACCACTTATAGTATATTCACGATAGTCTGAAATTAATATAAACATAAAAAATCCAATTAGCAACGGGACTAAAAGTAGGGGGAATGAAATATTGAAATGGCAGATAATGAATCGCCTGCACAACTGAATGGTTATCACAAAACTGCAAAATTCTTTAGTTCCAAAGGCGCTGAAGGGTAGACACAGTGGAATTGTTACTACTGGACTTAAAACCACTCTCTGCTTACTTACTTATGTATAAGAAGAACGTATATAACACTTTTTTTTAATTTGACTGACTGGTCAATTCTATATGCGTTTATTTTGTATTTGATAAAGAAGTTTTGACTTTTGCTGTAGAAACTCTTGTAGGGCCCGAAGGCGCGAGAACCACTTCATAAATTAAATAAACCGGTCCAGTGCGACACCGACCTGCGCGCCGAGGGTTCCGTATTTAAGATAATATGGTTAGAAAACGCCGAATAAAATATTCTGTTAAAGAATATATGACGATTTGATGTGTAGGTACCTACGAGTATATTGAGTTGTTATTTTTATTCGTTTTGGTTTGGTCGTTATTTACAAATATTATTGTATTTTGACATTTTACGAGTGTAACACTTGAGTTATAATTTATTTTGTTTTTTTACTGTTTTATTTTGTTTAATTAGTTTTATTACTTTTTTACACATTGACATTATTTGATTTTAAATTTATTTTACTTTGACGATCTTATTGTGAATTCATTATAACTATGCGACATATATTAATATGATTCCCAATATGAAACAAATGACAACTAATACTACTACAATTTCGGTACGGAACCCTAAACTTATTGATATTTGACCTTCGACGATATTTCAGAGCTGTATTTTCAGAGTGGCAGCACACGTTACGCGTGCACGTGGGTATCAGTTCGCTTAGTATCAAAATGTATGTAACTCCTACAGGATGGTGACGCACAAAACGACGTCAGTGACACACACATAGAACAGTGCCACGACACGTGACTACGACCCACATCCCGACCCGCGTGTGTGCTCTGTGCGTGGGTAGTGTGCGCTGCAGTCGAAATCAGACTTTAAAATCAGTGCCTCTATTCTACTGGTCAAAAACCATAATATCGTCTTCGATGTGTTTCCGTATTCAACATATCTCTTACCAGCGACCCTATGGTTTATGTAAGTTATGTGTAACACCCGTTGGTAAACCAGACTTTTATATACATAAAAACTTTCCTCTAGAATCACTCTAACTAAAACTCGGAGAATTCTGTCAAAAAAAAAGAAACACTCTACGTATTGATGAAAATAGCATTAAAATATTTTGCGCAGTTTGGAAGATATAAGCGGACAGACAGACGGCCGAGTTGAAAAGAACGCGATAGGACGTCAAAGGCAATATGGTTTTTACCCAGTAGATTAGGCTCTGGCCTACTCCTCGGGCAACCTATTGGTATTGCCATTCTTTAATAAGATAATATATCATCATCATCATCATGTCAGCCGAAAGACGTCCACTGCTGGACATAGGCCTCCCCCAAGCTTAGCCATAGGCTTTCCACTCAGACCGGTCTTATGCTTTTCGCATCCACCGCGGTCCCGCGATCCTGACGAGGTCGTCACTCCATCTTCTTCGAGGCCTACCTACAGCTCGTCTTTCGGTCCACGGACGCCACTCCAGAACCTTCTGACCCCATCGGCCATCAGTCCTGCGAGCAATGTGCCCCGCCCACTGCCACTTCAGTTTAGCTATTCTTCGGGCTATGTCGGTAACCTTAGTTCTACTGCGGATATCATCATTTCTGATTCTATCACGCAGAGAAACCCCGAGCAATATAGCTAATCAAGATAATATAGCAGCATTGTAATTGCAATGCAAAGAATGCTGCATACATCAGGAATGTTTGAAATTATTGTAGTGATAACTTCTTATGGGAGGGTAAACCGCTTCGTTACGTAACGCGTTACGGCGTCAGCGTAGAGGAAAGCATAAAGGGAGTATAAAAACAGCTAATAGAATAGTACTCTTCGCACCTGTTACAAATGCCCTTCGTTAAAACAGACGTCTATATATGACCTCTTTCAGCACTGTACCATGTTTTAGGTTTGTTAGTGTGTGTCACTCTGCGTTAGTGAGCGTAAGTTTGCAGTCAATTAAACAATTTCAAGATTAGTTTAAGTTATCACTTTTGTCGGGCGTCCCGAGATGTTTTTTTTATTTTATCTTCATCAAACTTCCCTATAATATGTTCAGTAACAACACCACACTCGTGTATTATAATGCCTTTCATTATGCTCCAGTCACATAACTAACTATTATATTCCAATCTTAGCTTTAACTTTGTGTGAATCAAAAAGCAATTAAAAACAAATCCTACTATTACATACCTAGTCGAGCAACATTTTCTACTAATTGACCTGAACTTTAAGTTATTACGCTGAGATTGAGCAGATAGCGCCGGCAGTTTAAGCAACTCCCATTTAAATTCTTCTATTGGCTTTTTAAGACAAAAACAACCTTGGACACTATACATTTCGTTTCGGGATTAATAAGCCTAAGTCTTGAACGTTGTCTTGTATCTATAATATGAAAATGTTCATAATTATGCATTTTCTTTTTTCTATCTTTTCTTTATATTTAATATCAAGATGTTCTTTTAAGACTAGAACCCATTGTACAAGCCTATAGCTTAGTTGGGGGCGAGGTAAATTTTCGTGAGATTGCCTTTGATTTTGATTTATTTTGATTTTAACCCATCTTAAAAAACTGTCGTATCGATTTTAAAATTTGCAAACTTATGATATTCCGATGACGAATGTAAACTTAAGATGAAATCTCAAATGTTTAGTATAGGATGAAAGAATGACAACATAGGGCAAAGTCACCAGTGGTCAGCCAGAGACCTGTAGTCGACCTCTGCCTATACTTTGTATAAGTCGGAAGAGTACGAAAGATATATTTCCCACTCTTCGCACTCATATAAGGTCGACTACTGGTATCTGGCTGACCACTGGTGATTTTACCCTAAAACATAGCAAAACGGTTCTTAAAACGAGAACTAGACGAGCTTTACTTTGTACCTGCGTTTGAACCGATACAAATGCAAAATCTAAGTACCCACTTTTTCTTCTACGGTACCGTAAAAATGCGTCGAAAGCGCATAAAAAATATGCCATGAGCTCTAAGGGAGTTTTGGGACCACTATTCTACTAGGCAAAAACCATGTTACATTCGATCTGTCATCCCATTGTTTTAACTCCGCCGCCATTACTGTTAGGAACTGAGCTATCGTAATGTGCACAATACGATAACATTTCAAAAGATATATAGTTTTACACAAAAGAAAAAGGTAGTTCCACGTCTGTTCTGTCCTGCGGGCCTATTATGGGCGTGTTTATCGTTTGGACAAAGGTGGATAAAGCATCTGTCACTTTCTGACTAGTATGTAAATGTGAGATGGATGATTTATCCACCGCGATAAAGGCAACCATAATACGGGCCCTGATGGTGTGTCTTGTCGCCAGTTGGAGGCATGTCGGACGTCTGGGTGGAGCTGCGCGTCCCGCGGTTCGTGTTGCACCGCCACAGCGTCGCGCTGCACTGCGACCACAACGTCGACTCCGAATCCATCTATAAGGTAAATAAGATAAACTAAAAACTCAAGTCGTATCGTCGCATTTGACGACGCGCTGGCCTAGTTGGTAGTGATCCTGCCTACGAAGCTAGCGTCGTCCTGGTTTCAAATACCGGCAAGGGCAGTTATTTTTTGTGTGGTTAGTGTGATGATTACGAATATTTGTTTCTTTCATGGTTGTTTTCTATATATTTAAGTATATATTTCACTATATAAGTATTTATATCGTTGTCTAGTGTAGTACAAGCCTAGAGCTTAGTTTGGGACTAGGTGAATTATGATGTTTATTCAGTAAGTAGGTAGGCCGCACGGGCACTTTTACACGTCAAAAATCTACCAGCGCTTCGCAAGAGACCACTGCTGAGAAGAAACGCCGCAAGAAACTCAACAGTCTGTCGTTTTTATATAAAAATAAAAAATATTCAAGCGTAGCTTGAGCAGAAAAATGTGTCAAAACTAAGAATTTTTATAGGGAGTAATAAGTAGTAGTAGTATATATATATATATATATATATATATACTTTCCTATGACAGTGCAACCACCACATACGAAGTTTCGATACATTCTCCTACAGAAACCGTGTCCCCTAGACAATATACAATATTTACATATTTTTTTCTAGGCGGTAGAATCCAAATCGTATTTGACCTGTTATGGATAGTTTTTAACCCTCCATTACTGTCAAGTAACTAAGAACTATCAAAACGTTCAAAATACGATAGCAAGTCAAATACGATATAGTTTTTACCGTGTTGAATTGAGGCCGTGAGGCCCTGGCGAAGATGCAAACACTTCTAACGTTTTTCTTTAATATCACTTGAAATGTGTGGGATGACATTTTTGCGTTGCGATAAACCACGCGGTCTGTCATCCCAATTTCGAATAGAAACAAAAAACGCTAGTAGCGATTACATCTTGGCTAAGGCCTCTGGTGTTTCTTTTTAACCTGTAGCAAAGCAAGAGTACTAGAATAACGCTTACACAGCGGGATTAAAGGTGGCGTTATCTATGCTATTATTAATAATGCTCCGACATAAATAAAACGTCCCGTGACGCAATGCGGCGTAAGCGCCATCGACAATAAGGTCCATTTTCATAGATAACGCCACAAATATAGTTGAGACAATATTTATTCACAAACTAGCGACCCGCCCTAGCTTCACTTCTGTTTATGTGAGTTTCCTGTAATACCCGTACATAAACTAGAATTTATTATAAATAAAAACTTTCCTCTTGAGTCCCTCTATATATTGCTAAAACTGCATTAAAATAAAATCCGTTCAGATGTTTAAAAGCTCTAAGCGAACGGACAACGGAAACGACTTCATTTTATACTATTTAAATAAAGAAAAGATGTCAGATTCCGACCTCGAAGAATATATAAAACAGTTGAAGAAGAACTGACAATGATGAATCGAAACATTGCATGGAAAACATTTTGTTAAGTGATTTCCCCTTAGGAATCACAAAAATCGTCAATATTTTAATAAATTTCATGAAGCACCAGGCCAGAGGAATCTCGGTGAAAGTGCTTACAAAGGGCGGTGGATAAGACAAACGCTTTGATCGAGGGTTTTTCGAACTCTACCGTTTGTTATTGAATTATCATGCGGTCCGGGTGTATTTCGGTCGGGTCCAATTTCATTTGCAGTATGCATAAAACATAGATTCTCAGAATATTATAGGGATTTCGCCGTTTCGTGGAATAAAAGAGCAAACGAAACCTTTACGGTCAATATTAAATGAGTTCTACTACTTTTGTTAATTACATGCATATATAAATCACGCTTGTTTCAAGAGGGGTAGGGAGAGACCACTCCTTTCCCCTGCTACGATCCTGACAAATCTCTTTCTCTTCTTCCACATTCATACATCGAGTCATGCATGCACGTTTGTTTCAGGTAGGTACGTAAGATTCGGCCCTTTTCCAGTAAGAATTTCTCCGATTGGATTCGAAAAGGAAAGCCTATTATTGTTGTTAATTTTGTGATCAATATAGAGATCCGTATCCAGTAGTTACAATGAGATCCTACTCGTATTACTGAGCTTAACCGGTTATTTTTTGTGGCTCAGTTATATTTTTAATAAAATAATGCAGCCAACATGCAGGGCCTTGACCAGACCTTGTGCAGGGTCCGTCCGGATCGCTACCACCATCTTATCCATTAACCCACCGCCAAGCAGCTGTGTTCGCATTGCTGTGTTCCGCTGTGGAGATAAGACAACCGGTGAAATTACTAGCATAGAGGCATTCCATCTCAGTCCTTAGGGTTGGCAACGCATTTGAAGTTTTAGGATTGCAGTTTGGAGATTGTAGTCTTGAGATTTCAAATCCACTTACCATCAGGTGGCCTGAGTGCTCGCATGTCTTCTCATTGTGATAAAAAACAGCAATTATGTTAAAAATATTCAAAACTACTGGATATTTTCTGTTTTAGAATACATGTGGAGTTGCATAACTTTGGTGGTGAGACGTTTATAGTAAGTAGTATATCGGTTTTGGTTTGGCCGCATTCACTCAAGGAGAATTACACGAGCACTTGATCAAAGGAATGCATTGGTTCACCACAAATCAAGCCTTAAACCATGTTCAAGTTCAATAAACTCTACACCAAAGACGCGTTTTAACCGTTTGGCATCATACTGCTCTCTTTGTTACAATATTTTCTTTTATAATCTACTAGCTAATATAACATAGTTGATAATTCGTTAAAATTTCAGAGTAATTGAGAGTTTTTTCAGGGTTTTGTACACGAAAAGAGCTTAACGGGACCCAGTTAATTATGCCTACGCTTAGTTTTCAAGAGCTGTATCACTTACACTGTAATAGATAGAGACTTTTCCTAGTATCTACAATAACTGTTTTCTGCTAGTCTTATTCACTGAACGCTTTCAATATATGTAGAAAGCTATTAAAACTAAAAATAGTGATAACAAAATCCTGTTACGTTAATTATTCCTGTTACGCACACTTAGATCATGGTCGCAAACAACGCCGATAAATTGATTTAACTTTTGAACGTCAAGCCAAGCTCTGATGCAGTTTAGCAGATACTTAATCTTGTGTTAAAATAATTGATTCTTTATAAATAAAATAAAAAGGCATCGTATTTTAGTCACCACAGAGTCTTCTGGCGTATGAAGTTTGACTTGCCGACGTTTGGCATCAGTGCCACAAATTTTCGATAACGTAATTTGCCGGCTTTGGCGCTGAAAAGGTTAAAACGTAGCAAAACATGTTATTGTTAGGAATACTACTAATGATTTTTAATAAAGCGTAAAACTTAAATTATATTTCTATTATAGGTGGTGTTTTACAAGGATGGTCGACACTTCACGCGGTACATTAGAAATCGAGATCCACCGTACGAGATCTTTAACATCACTGGAGCTGAAATCAACGTAAGTGCACCGTATCGGCCGAAACGTTTTATAATACACTCAGGAGCAAAAATAACGGGTCAAAGTGCGTTTTTCATACTAAAGAGGCTATTTCGAAGCCTTGGTTCCTCACCAGGGAATGCTTTTAGTGAAATCTGATGATGAATACCTGGAGCATCGATACAGGACTTCCAGAGTGCCTAGGATACCCAACTGAATAAATCTGCGGTTAACGTCGGAATTGAGCATGTTCAGAAAAACATCTAAAATGGCAATAAAATGTGAGGAAATCCAAGTGCTGACCCAAACTCTCCCGCTGTGGTGTTAACTGATTGTGCGATCAGTTAGGTATCTTAAGAACATTTGCCCTCCTCTATTGAACCTCGCAGTATCCACCATTAAACCTCACTCAAAACAACCCCAGGCAAGGAACGAAGGCTTCGAAATAGTCTCGTTTGTATGAAAACGCACTCTGACCCGGTAATTTTGCTCCTGAGTGTATATTTGGTTTGTAAAAACCCTATTGCCTTTGATCTTTTATCCTATTGTCGACGTTTTGATCGATCTTATATACTTGACAGAAATGGCCGCCGATATAAAAGCAATACCTTTCATTATAAAGTCTAATAGAGGCGCCACTAAATTCTATTTCTCTTAGTCTTTGTCTTTATGTCACGCACGTTTAATCGGATATAATTTAGCAAACATTCGTCGGTCTCTTGCCTCAATAAACGTGCCGGCACTTTTAGTGCTGACTGGCATTTGTAGAAATGATGGCAAGAGACCTGACGGAATGTCCTTGGTCCCGTGGAATGTGGGACCAGTATGAGATGCAACCTGCGTAGACACGCTAGCACCTCACATCTCCACCGGACCTCTAATAGGGCTGTTGCGGCAGCTGAAGCAGCCGAAAGCATAAAGGTAGGCAAATATAGTGGTCTCGGTCCAGGATATATGTTTGTTCCATTCGGCGTCGTGACCCTTGGTCCGTGGGGTCCTAGCGCTCAAAGCCTCTTCAAAGAAATTTCGAAGAGGCTCATTGATGTCACGGGAGATCGAAGAGCTGGCAACGCATAACTTTTACTATCCAGCGAGGAAATGCTGCCAGCATCTTCGGGACAATGGCACAGGGCCCTTTTTTGGACATAGCTTTTTAGTTTTAAAATAGAATAAGATTTAAAAATGTAATTTTAGTTTTGTAATATAGACTTAAATAATTTAGCATCATAATATGTCATCGATTAAATAAATTCAGTAATATTTTATAAATGACGTCATCTCCCATTTAGCACACGAATATTCTGTAATAGTGTGAAAAACTCTCAAGGGGACAACTACAACCGGGTTCCATGAAAAGAAACCGCGGCAAACACATTTTAGGCGATGTTGTATTAAATTTGTGTAATTATTATATGAGTGTGTGCAATCGTTTTTTGGGTATAAAGAACTTAATAGGATAATAAGACTCAAGTGATGACCAACAGCACGAAACGTAGGGTCGAGGTAGACGGGCAGACAATACACTATGTTGACGAGTACATATACTTGGGCCAGCTAGTCTCTTTCAGCAACAGGCAAGACAAAGAAGTCGAACGCCGTGTCGAAAACGCCTGGAAGAGCTACTGGTCCATGAAGGAATATATGAAGGGCAACCTTCCCCTATCACTCAAGCGAAAACTCGTCAACATGTGCATTCTGCCTGTCCTAACCTACGGTGCCCAAACATGGTCACTCACAGAGAGTCAAAAGTCCAAATTGAAGGTTTGCCAACGAGCAATGGAGCGCAGTATGTTAGGTGTCAAAAGGACAGATCGCATCCGGAACACCACACTACGCTCCAAAACACGCATAGCTGACGTAGGAGGAAAAACCGCCAGGCTTAAGTGGGTTTGGGCCGGTCACGTCTGCCGCATGCACCCGGACCGATGGGCTAGCGTAGCCACCAAGTGGGTGCCGCAAAATGGGCGGCGTAAACGGGGCAGGCCTAGACGGAGATGGCGGGACGACTTGGATGCATTCCTCAACAACTGGCCGGAAGAGGCACCAAATAGGGACTCATGGAGATCAAGGGGAGAGGCCTTTGCCCAGCAGTGGGACACTCATACAGGCTAGGAAAAAAAAAAGAACTTAATAAAATAACCGGCCTAGTGTGAGTTGAACTCGCGTGGGGAGGGTTCCGTACATACGTTTTCTTGCTGATACAATTCTTATAGGTTTTCCTGTAATCTACAAACAATGAGCTATATTTTGTACTTTTTTTTCAAAAGCTCAAGTTTCGGACATCACAGGGGGAATGGTCAATTTTCGTCTTCTTTCTTAAATAAAGTTAAAACTATTTATTTTACAATAATAACCAAACACATTTGAGATCCTCGTAATGAGCCCTTTTATTTGATATATGACACAGTAAGGTAGCAAAATTTAAAAAAAAATTAATTTGCACGTCCGTTTGTGTTATCAATTTACACTCACTCAATCGGTCCAGTAGTTTGGGAGCAAATTGTCTGTGACAGACCGGCGCATGAGTGATCCTATAAGGGTCCTGTTTTTAATTTTTTGTACGGAACCCTAAAAATACAGTCCAATTGAAAACCCTTTTATGAAGTTGGTAAAAAAAAACAGAAGATGGAAAACTGGTTTTGAGCCCAAGCGAAGCTATGTGCTAACATTACAAGTGCGAAAGTCTTCAACGACTGAAATTTTTTTTTTGAAATTTACTGTGGAGATAACCTCCGGTCTTTTTACTTCAGAATTTGATTCAGACTCTACGTGGACGGGCCAGAGCTGTTATTTGACATGAATTATTTTTCAGTCCTGTATTAGAAATAATCAATAAAATAGCCATTTGATCACCAATTAGTTATAACGACCGACGAGTCGGGGTCATGTTTCGAGCTACGAAAATGATACGTACAAGTTTAATTTAACCAATTAAAACTCGATTCTCGTTAAGATAAAATCATGAATTTCATATTCATTTGAAAAGTATGGCTGACACTTTATACTATATTAGCTCTAGCACGAACATTTCAGTCAAACGCCACGTTTATGAATCGCTTGGACTACGTGGACTAGGTACGGTCACGAGCGTTAATTTGGGACCCATTTTAAGAAAAATATGCATGAAGTCGTCAATGTCATTAGAGATGTCAAGACATTTGTAACTTCTAAGAAACTCAACCTTATTGTTGTAGAATGTCAGATTGACTTTGGACCCAAGGTGGGTCCCAAATTTAATCTCGTGACTGTACTATCAGCCCAATGGAACCCTGACCCGGTATAGAACGGTGTCACAGTGACATTGAAAACATTCTGTTTGACTTCTTACATCCTTGAATTGACAAGATTTCATATTTTCAAGACTTTAATTTTATTCGTTTTATAGATACTGTTTGGAAGGAGGAAGACACTAATAGTTTTAAATTTTCTCTAGAATGAATAATTATTTTATTATTAACTTATTAAGATGTACTTATTCTAAAAGGGCGTAACTTCATTTCTACGACACAATGGACATTATTACGTAAGTCCAATCTGTATTAATTTTTTTTAGTGTCAATGTCAAATTTGAAGTATGACAGCTTTTTTTCTCGTGAAAAAGGCAATGGTATTATCTATTCAGGCATAGTATTGGTAAAACTCGATATTTTTTAACTTACTTGTAATTTTGTAAATCAAGAAAAATAAATCTACTTAAATAAATATTTTGCCGTGTTCAGGAGGCAAAACCCTTTCGATTTGCAGGTGTCACCATAATGAAATTTTGTCAATTATAAATCATAACGTCACTGCGACACAGTTCTACGGTGGGTCACGCTTCGATTGGGCTGATAGTACAGTCAAGGAATTTAATTCCTATACCACTTTGGACTATGTCAAAGTGACACTGTAAATAAAATCATAAGAAGTCTCTTACGTTTTGATTGATTACGTCACTTTTACATAGTCCAAAGTGGTATAGGAATTAAATTCCTTGACTGTACTATAACGGAATCTATTCACGATCTCTAAATGGTAGGCAGCACTTAGGATGGCTAAATATTGGTCTTGTCTCGTGCGTTTGACATAGCAAATGTAAGAGATGCAAAAATACAATAAAAGTGAAATGTGACTCGCGTATCGAGGGTTCTAAAGGAGGTTTATTTAAGGATATAATTAATATGGTACGCATCAGAATCATTTTCCAATTTTGGGTGTTGTTTGAAGTGCATATCTAAAAATAACTTATTTTGTTAATATCACGAAGACCGTTAAATATAGATAAATGTCTATTAGTCTGAATTATTTCAGATTTTTCGAACCGTAAACCTCGGAGGTCAGGTGAGAATAGTTTTTTCTTTTGGTTAATAATAAATAATAATATAATAAATCCTAAACTAGATGAATGAAAAAATTAAAATAAAAAAGTTTTAAAATGTGCTGATTTGCAAAATATGTATATAGATGCGGATAAGCAAGTTATTTCAATTTGATAGGTTCAGTAGTTGCTGAGAAAATCTGCCGTGACACAGACAGACAGACACTGAAGTCTTTGGTACTGAACCCTAAACAGGTCCAACATACATACTTACTGTCTTTTGTTCATTTTAAAGTACGGTTCATATGATTGCTTTTATAAAATCAAAACCTTTCCTAGTCAAAATACACCGTACGTGTGCAAAACACACAGTAGTGATTTTTCAACTCTACACAATTATATTGCACACTGCTCGATTGCTGGCCCGACACGATGCGATGATTTCAATTACATCAATCTCATTGCCATTCACACGAGCGATTTTTAAAGCCCGTTGGTCTTGTTCATGTAATTTATTATCTGTGGTTCAAAGGTGTGTTTATTAGATTGACCCATAAGATATTTATCTTATTGAGGAATTAGAAGGAACTTCATATTTATTTATTATCTTTTTATCGTTCTGTACATACTAGCGGCAATTTAAAAATGTCTTGTAAAAAAAAAAAAAAAAATATTCAAAATAATTTCTTTTGAAATGGAACGTAATAGATTATTATTGTTACTTTTTAGCAGTTTCAATGGCAGTTTTATATATTTTAGAACATTTACTTTATCTTATACGTTATGTAGTTCCACTTCTCAATTAATTTGAAACATTAAGAGATTTCAAGCTCGCCGCAGGCTTCACCTCGGGAAAGTCATAGTCATGTTTAAACAATTTAATGTTCTTCGTCATAGTCGCTCAACTATCGTAATCGAGATATCTTATCGGCACCCTTCAAATAGGTACCGTTGAGGAGTTCCGGTAGCCATCTGTGGTCTTCATCATCAAGTCCACTTTACCAAATGACAATTTCTGAATGCCAACGCAAGACTTGCTACTTAAAATACTTAAAACGCGATATATACGAGTATGCCTATGATATTTGAGGAGTTCCCTCAATTTCTCACGGATCATCGGATTCAGATTCGGTGACAATGGGACCACCATTGTCAAAATCGGGTCACCATTGGACAGAGAAATTATTGAAAATAAAAGTGAAACACCACGAACCTATGTTTTTTTTCACCGATTTCTCTGTCCAATTGCGTCATTTGAATTTCCGTATTTGAATTTCCTTCTTTCATAAATTCGGTTAAATTTATAAAATAATTTTCTAATAAACAATGAGCTGTGCAATAAACAGGCTTAAAGGCCTTTCGAGTTAGGAAGGGGTTACTTTGTGCATTCATTAACCTCGTGCCGCCAAAAAACAAAAAGATGAGATCAGATAAACGCCCAGTGTGCAATGTATAAGCCATGTCTAAACTGCCCATGAGTACAATGTAATGTCCACTGAGCGTTTAGTTAAAAAAAATAAAGTTTCAAGTCTCGGGGGTGATTTTTGGCTTTCGAGCGCTAGAAAGTTTCACTCGTAAGTGTGTAAAATCGGTGAAACCATTTTTTGAAATACGAACGGTAGAATTGGACCACTCGTCTTTGAAATTTCTATCGCTCGTAATGTCAAAAATGCGGTTTCACCGATTTTGATCACTTTCAAGTCAATCTTTCTAGCGCTCAAAAGTCAAAAATCGCCACTTTGTACAATCTGATGTTCGTTCGGCGGCACGAGGATTAGGTTCTTATAATTTAGGGAATATTTTTGTGTATTTTACGCAAGGACTGCTGTTGAGAAAGGTCTCCTGACACGACCTCTTAAATATTTACTTAACAAAATTACCGTTGTTCTAAGAATCCTGAACTATTTAGACTTTCAAATGAGCTCATAAATACAAAGTTACATTAAACATTATTGTTAGCCAAGATTTAATGTATGGGTAAATTAAATCCATGGAATCCAGTTATGATTATTACTTAAAATACATGTTTTGATTTTTGTTTTATTCTTTTTTTGTTGCCTTTTTGTCAATTAGACGAAAAAGGCATTGGATATTAAGTTACAATAAAGGTTAGAAAGATGATACAATTTTACCTCAAAAGGTAAAAGAACCCTTATGTTATAGTTCGTCTGATCGTCTGTCAAGGCCCTTTTTTCGATACTACCTCGCGAGCAAAATAATTGCATCACTTTGCATTTTTCCATGTACACTCAATATCTTTGTAAATCTTTACTCGAATTTAAAAATTGTAGTACCAAATGAAAGCTGATAATGTAACGCAATAGAAAATGCGTTATTTCAATGTAATATCAAGTCCTAAGTCTGAAATATGCTCTAAATCCAGAAAATGGTGAAAAAACGCTTCTAAAAAGGAATAGGAAATCTAAGAATGATAGGCATTTTATTTATTAAAGGTATTTATTACAAAAAAAATATTATACATCAGTATTTGGTATTCCCTCCCCTAGCCCTCCTCACACAATCTAATCGATTTTTCATTGATTTTATCAAGGTTTTCACGTAATCTTGCGGGATGGCTTCCCACTCCTCTAACAAAACTTGCTTCAGCTCCTCCACATGAGACGGGGCAGGATTCCGCTGCCGAACTCTCCTTTTCAGGAAGTCCCACATGTGCTCGATGGGGTTTAGGTCTGGGCTCATCGCTGGCCAGTCCATGGTGTTGATGCCCACCTCGCGAAGGTAGGCTGTGGTGGCCCTTGCGGTATGACAAGGGGCATTATCCTGCATCAGGATAAACCCCTCATCAAACATACCCGCGTAAGGGACGACATGCTCCTCCAGGATTTCCGTGATGTACCTGGCAGCGTTCAAACCACCGCCACGGCCACCACCAGGCACGAAAACCAGCTCCGTTCGCCCATCGTAGGAAATGCCGCCCCAGAACATGACGGAACCCCCTCCATAGGCGACTCTTTCGGAGATGCAACATTGTGCAAATCGCTCTCCCGCTCTTCTGTATACTCGTCCTCTTCTATCGCAGCCGTTTAGGCACATCCTGCACTCGTCTGAGAAGAGGACTGGGGTCCACTGCTCAATTGTCCAGTTTTGATGATTTTGAGCAAACTGACGTCGTGCTTCACGGTGCCGAGGCAGCAATTTGGGCCCCGTCGCAGCCCTTTTTGGGGTCAGGTTGGCTGTCTTCAGTCTTCTCCTTACTGTCCACTCGCTGACTGCAACTCCTCTTACTTCTTCGAGCTGCTGTTGGACAGCAACAGCTGTCTGGTGACGATCTCGCAGAGTGGTTGTCACGATGAACCGATCGTCCCTCTCCGAAGTGCACCTTTTCCGGCCGGTTCTTGGCCTTGAAGTAAAGGCCCAGTCTGTCTGAATCTTCGGTAGACTCTACAAACTGTAGACTGTACCAAATTCAGCTCTTCAGCTACTGAACGCTGACTGCGACCCTCTCGCAGTAGGCGAATGATGACGGCGACTTGAACAGCTGGGGTGTCCATTTTTCCAGGTCTTCTCGATGGGATAATTTGCGGAGATGTGTACCGGTCGACTTCTGATAAGTGACTGATACCCCCCCCCCCCCCTCTAACCCTGTTTTATAGCCGTCTAAGGGAGCACAACTTGTGCATGCAGTAAGGAGTAATCGGCCACGAACCAGAAAAATTACCGTTATTTGTAAAATACTACATCGATTTCAAAGTTTCGTAACTTTTTAGAAAGCTTAAATATCAAGAGACTTAATTACATTTAAATATTTCAATAAGATAATACCGTTTACAAAGATATTGAGTGTACATGGAAAAATGCAAAGTGATGCAATTATTTTGCTCGCGAGTGTATTTTAATGTATATTTTTCATGTAAGTAAGTAGTTTGCCGTGTGTATTAAGATACATTTTTTATTTACAAATTAGTGATTATCCATATTGGTTCACCCCTCTTCTTTAAAGAGAATCCCTAAAATTACCCCGCTGTGTCCGCGTCACAGTATACCCCCAGCCTTAACTTTGCATATCAGCTCTGTAGGTCAAATTATGCTAACAATGCTGACTTTAGACGACCCTATTGTGACTACAATATACATTTTAAAGATATATTGATATGTTGTTTTTATGTGACTGTGTCTTGCCTAAATAAATAAAAAAGGCAGATTTTTTTCCTGTATAACCGATAATTGACCAATCAGTAGGTAAACCATGACTTGAGGTGGTAGGCATTTAAGAATCTGAACTATACTTACCATATTTACTAGGTACAAAGAATAATGCAAATGTTGTTAGTGTTAGAACAAACAGTATCCGTCCACATATAAAAATAGCACAAAATATATAAGATGCTCTAATAATTATAAACCAGGAAAACTACTTTATTTTGCTTTTATAAAGTTACCCGGGTAATCCTATACCATACGTGTACGTATCTTTATGTAAAGTGCGACAAAAAAGAGTAGAAGAATTCACACATTTTTGACGTAAAATGCTGAAACAAAGCTACTCTTTTGTTGCACTGTACATACTCGTATCTGCCACAGAAAGGACCTGGTTGGTTTGTTTTTAACTGTCTTTTCCGTTTCTTCACTACTGCTTTCAAGCTATTTTGTCTCTCTAACAGTACCTTTTAATTGCAGATAGCAAAAATGACGTCCAATTCGGTGACGTTAGAGAAATTGGACTTTCCTGCTTCTGGATCATATGCCTGCGAGATTGCCTTGGACACCCCGTTGTATTCTAAAGTTTCTAGAATTCAAGAGCTCAGTGTTTTTGGTACGTTTTTTCGATACACTGTTATTTTAGTACTTCGAAATAAGGAATAGGTATAGTGGACCAAGAAACTTCTTAACTACAGACAGTATGGCCCAATAGTGGTAAGCAGGTATAGAATTTTCTTGGTCAACTTAGTACTCATAATATATTACTTAAGAACGTAAATAAATAAATAAAAATGAGTTCTGTGAACAATTTATTCAATTCAGTTATTTTTGAAGTAACCCATGATGAGCTTGCCGTTAAGTTTTGTTAAACTTACGTAACTTAACCTAAGTAGCTTCTTATTTTGACCCTGAAACTTGCAGAAACTGTTCGAAATTAAGGCATTAAATATTGTATTCTCATACTAACTGGTCTAAAAGTTCTGTAACAATCTATGCAAGATATTTATTTTTTTACTTTATATTAATAAATAAAAAATATTTTTATATTTAATATTTAATTTTTAAAGTTTTCCAAATCCTAAGATTGAAACAGAACTTTTAATAAAGGGTGTTGCAGGATAGCCCGTCAAAAATCCCCCCTAAAGCTTTGAGGCTGGAACTATTATCAGATGATGCCCCGAGAAGAGAAAATACTTCATTCCAATTTTCAACCCTCTAATTTAACCCTAAGATGTTTTTATGTGTTTTCTCAAAAAGTATGAAACGAGCAATACCAATAAAAAATTATTTTGAATAAATATTGCTGTGATCAATTGAAACTTTTAAAGGGCTATTCTGCTACATCCTTTAGGATTTAATTATAAACTTTTATATTTACGATGCAATTCGAAAAGTCGTTTTTTTTTCATATATTACCATACTGTTTATTTAATTCCTTAGCAATTACGGAACCATGTGAAAGTACCGCAATAAATAAACGTAACTAATGCTCTCGTTATTTTTATATAGTTCCAGGAGCCATAAAATCTAATTGGTTGACTATTTTTATTAACATTATTTATTCATTTAATTAAAGTGTAAGTTTACAGCATAAAATAACACCAAAGCACTTACACGAAAAGTTAAATACATATGAATAGAAGAAGTACATGCTAAACAGAAAAGTCATCAAATTCAGAACATTCGAAATTATGGAACACAGAATATACTAAAATAATACACAATAGTTAATTATAATTGCTTAGCAATACGGCATAATTGAATTTAGTGATCAGCAAACAGGTCAGCCTCCTCGTGCTGAGTGAGCATTAGGTACAACAAAGATATTGCGCGCGCGGTAGGAGCGTGTCGGGCGTGGCACGTACGAGCGGACACACGCTGCAGCAGGCCCCGCCGGCGGTGCCACCGCCACTCCATCCAAATACAATTGGTTGTATTTATCCCCCGTCAAACAAACATTTCTTTAGCAAGGGGGCCTGTTTTTATTCATACAAAGTATGGTATATAGTGATCATATGCCTTGTTTCTGTGTTGAATTTTTAAATATTATTTTTTCACAGTCCGTCAAAAACATCGTCCAAGGGTAAAGCTTGAAAAAACGCGTTTTTCACCGAACGACTTCCTCGATGCGATATGCCACAGCGCCCCTGCATACCCCGCCCCGCACCTCACCTGGTTTATAAATAATGCCAAGGTAAACACTAATATCTCTCCAAAGTTTAAATAAGAAGATTTTTTTTAGCCGTTCCCGAATGCAGCCCAATGGGACCCTATTAATTATGAGTACGCTGTCCGTCCGTCCGTCCGTCTTAACTTTAAACAGCTATTTATTTTGAACAGTCATATATATTGGGTTGGTTTTTCTTCTGAATATGTTATTACGGTGGACCGACTCAACTCTTCCTCGCTAGACCACAAGGTTTGCATTTTCTTCTACTTTAAAAAACAAAAATAAGTAATTACATACTTTACCTATAAATGAAGAACCTACCTAACGTGAACAAAGCCATTCATCTCAATTTTAAGTGGATCGTGAAGGGCCGCAAAAATAACGTAGCTGTCTAGAAAAACCATACAAATTTAGCACCGGATAACGTTTCTCACGCCCCTAAATTAAGTCCAATTTTTACGATTTTTGAAAATTTTGTAGTTATTATAAAGACCCTAGGTCTGTACGTTGCTGTTTTTTGTTTTTTAACTATGTTTTGTCTAAGATTTTTTTCTTGGAAAGGTAATCGTACAGACATAGTTTTTCATAATATCTACAACATATTCAAAAATCGTAAAAATCTGACGACGTTTACGGGGAGAGAAACGTTTTCGCGTTTTGTATGGAGATTTCTAGCTTCACAATCCTCTTAACGGGTAAATCACTTAAGATACCGTGGCAAATATAAACTGCCGGAGAATATCCGAAGCAAAAATCCATCGTCATGAAAATCTTATTGCCCTTTTTCTAGGAAATATCCAAAGAGGCACAGATCTCTCAGTTCCGAGTGAATGAGTATAATGGTGTTACAGGAATATGCAATTTGTGCAGCTAATCTAGTTAGCTATAGTCCCTTTAAGCCGCTCAGCTATTCACAATATCACTGCAAGTCGAGATTGTTTGCACAAACTTTATTTGTTTCAAATTGTATTATTTTACAAAGTAAGTCACAGTATGCATTGCATGTTATGTCAAAGTACAAGAAATACTATTATGTCACTAATATTAGGAGTTCTTAATGGTTCCACTAATGGAGTCCCTAATCGTTACGTGTCCTAATACATCTTTGCTCGAAATTTAATTCCTAATTTAAATCCTAAATCTAGTTCCATCTGAGTTTTTAGTCTTGTAATAATATTAATCCTAACTTATTCTAACCGCAGGGTTTTTGTAAAACTTAAAAGACAACTTTTAAGTTTTACAAAAACCGGCTTAGAACAAATAATTATTAGGACAAACGATAAAATCATAAAAATAAGGTGGCGATAGGATCTCCGCTATATTTAACGTAGACCCACCTTGTGGGGACTCATTAGTTTGGTCTAGCAGATAAAGACTGAGCAAAAAGTACAGTCCACCACCAAAGCTCGTCCCAAAAATGAAACTTATTTTGCTTGGTGTGTAGGTCGACGAGAAGTTGACAATTCCCCACGGGACGGCGCCCAGCAAGGCGCACCACCACGGGATGCCGTTGTCGACCACCAGCTCCTCGCTGCACTTCCCGCTGCCAGCGCTGGGGCCCCCACGCAACCAAACCGTCGACATCACCTGCTTCAGCACCATACCCAGCTACGCTACCTTCGGCAATGGATACGCGGATGCACAGAACACCACTATCGCTGGTGAGCTGACCTTTAATTAGCTCAAATTGTTATAATTGTCTTATCTTATCTTATCTAACTAATATTACAAATTAGAAAGTTTGTTACTCAATCACGCCAGAAGTGTGAATGTCTGAACAAATCTGGATGAAATTTGGTACAGAGATAGATTATAGTCTGGAATACGACGCTTAGGCTACTTTTTTATCCTGAAAGATTAGACATATTGTCTAATCCATGACCAGAGCCTCTATTCTAGGCGGTAAATACAAATCGTATTTGACCTGTTCTTCTTCTTCTTTTTTTGCCCCGCCGCGGCTTCAACAGCTACTACCGCGGATATGGCGTTTCCACGAAGTGATTTCGCCAGTGTCAAGTATATATAATTATAAATCAATTTAGCAATGAAATACAATCCAATCTTCTCTTGGAAGATTGGGGGCAGCGTTGTACGGTGATATGTAGGACAGAGGTCAAGGTAGTTTTAACCTCTGTACCACTGCGAGTCCACTTAAAACGAGAAGTAAGATGCCAGATACATGAAATTAGTCCAAGTCTTCTATCACTGTGCAACATAAAGGCATAAAAAGGATAAATCACTCAAAGAAAAGAACTTTGAACACGTAAATAGACAAAAATACAAAACTAAAACTAATTACACATCCGCCATCTTTTAAAGTTGCAAATGGCCCCTATTTAACCTGTCATGGTATGATTTTTAACTCGGCCGCCATTACTGTCAATTAAATAAGAGTTATTAAAATCGTGACAATAGTATAACAAGTCAAAAAGGATAATGGGTTTTACCATATTTAATAGAGGCCCATTCCCTTTACCTTTCAATAAAAAGAGTCCAACGGAAAATTAAACTTTTTTTTTTGTTTTTTTTTTCGTACTCAGAAATATCTATTTTGTACTCGTCGATTAAAATCTGTGTATTAAGATTTCATAGAGAATACTGCAACTTCACTCTTTTCATCGTTGACACTTCCGAATCAACCGAAATAACCATTTCGATACGCTCAAGACAACTGAAAAAATTTTGAAAATAGAACTTCGTATTTCAATAATATGTGTCCTTGTTTAAGGAGACTCGATCCGATACAAAATTGCCAATCTATGGCGTTTCGGAACGTAGCAGCGTCGCGTCATCTGTCAAAAATCTATTTAAACCTGCTTCTGTA
Organism: Acleris sparsana; assembly: GCA_923062465.1. Taxonomy (NCBI): domain Eukaryota; kingdom Metazoa; phylum Arthropoda; class Insecta; order Lepidoptera; family Tortricidae; genus Acleris; species Acleris sparsana. Next base: position 4,599,539 of record OV281292.1, read on the forward strand.
TCCAGGGCATAAAAAAATTAAAAAAACTACGGTTTGTGATTGGCTAGTTTTTAGCCAACAGAACAGCACAGTAGGACAATTACGGACGCCGTGGTTTGATACAAATGTCGATGTGGTGGTGATTGTATTAATGACTTAAATTATTAATTTTAATGAACTCGTACAAAAAGTATTGTTCACAATAGTGTCATAATCAAGCTTTTTAATCTCGTACCTTACTTAGGCCACTCAGCAAGCTTCGTGGCTAACACGGTACTCGACTAAAAAGCTCTCTATTATAACACGATTATGAAAATAACTATATTGGTTTGGGATAACAATAAATGCGGTACGAGTGATACATAAACCCTCCAGATATCGCAAGAGCATTATGATCCGATAAAGCATTAGAAGATATCAATGTCCAGACGGATCAACCGCATATGGCAAGACAAACCTATTCTGTAATAAGTTCTCTATCCACGCTCTTAAGATCGAAGTTTCTTTTTTAACGCAATATCGACGGCCGACTGGATTGCAATAAAACGGGGATCTGAAATGTCGTGGAATATTGTACTAGGCACTTATTAACTTTTTATAGCGATCTCATTTCTTCTACTACTGTTTATCGAAATATTTTTGACCATAAATTCTGTTAAGTTAAAGGTAATATAAACCTTCCGGATTTATTTATACGATCAACTAAGGCTGCGTTTTATAAAAATCCGTTAGATCGAATTTCGATCAAAAATTACAAAACGAAGTTACTAAAATTTGAGGGCTTTTATAAAACCAGGCCTTAATTATTGTAACTGTTTGATTATATTTAGAATGGTGTTGGTATAACATCTTATCTATACATATAAAACTCTTCCGTGACTGCTTGAATGATTGACACGGTGTACTGCCTCTTGGCCGAAATACGTTTGGTTGAATGTATCGTTTCGCACCTTTTTCATTTGGCAACCCACTTTTCGTCGGCTTAGTGCAAGAAGTCATTAAAGGCATAAAGTTACTAAGTACAGGTACAAACACAGGCGGATTCGCCACGACTTACTCTTTCTAACGCACTGACCCATTTCTTTTTACGTTAAGTAATTTCGATGTTGCAGCAATGACATTAAGTCATTAATTTCAATTTTTGCTTTATTGATTTGACGGAAATGGTTTATGACCATTAGTTACTTTAATCAAAACATCTTTTTTTATTTTTACACATTTTATTACGTTTGAATATTCACTAATGTTACTTATTAACTTTAAAAAATAAAATAATATGAATATCGCTCTGAAAGTATTTGAGCTAGAATTCATTATATGCATATAGTTACTTTTATCAAACAGTAAAACGAAAAAAAATGTTATTATAACGCTTTAATGATTTTTAACAAAATAAGCATTGGATGCATATTACTACTTTTACTTAAGTATAAAATAAGTAAAGTACATTATACAGCTTAAAAAAAATAGGGAACAGCATTAATGGCAGCCAGAATGATTTTTTAAAGTAATCAATGATAGTTATCGATTTTAGTTGTGTCCAAAGATACGTAATTCAAGTGATTAAATTATGGTTAATGACTTTTGACAAATAAGTTGTTTCAATTTGAACACCTTTAGTGAAATTATTCTTGCTCTGATAAGTTCATATTTCAACTCTTTTATGCCTACCTACGAGTACGTCTTGCTCTCGCGGTAACCCGCCACTCGTTCGGTCATCGTGATCGAAGTCATACCGTTGCAGCTGCGACCAGGGATGGACGTTATGCGAGATGGTAGTGACTTCTTACAAAATGAAGCGAAATAATATTAACATTAAGGCAGGACGAGGATCTTTGATGCTAGAAAAGATTCTAAATAAAGCGAATGAAGAGCGTTTGTACCTATTGTCATTAAATTATAATAAGATACGTTCAAATTGCTTATGCTGTTAAGTTATAGTGTAGGTAAGTAAGTACTTAGTTAAGTATTTCATTTGCAAAAGACTGATTTTACACGATGGGCGAGATTTTGTATAGGTACCTAGGTTTTGTTTTGAGCATCACCTGAGGCGAATAGTGTTTATTTATATCTCATAATAAAGATCACAAATGCGGATTTAATTACTTAAAAAAAAAGTCCTCTAAATGTCGTCCCCCTACACGTGCACATTCATCAAAACGGAGCCTCGCGTTTTGTACCACTCGCAGCATATTCTGCGTAATGTTGTTGATTTCGATAGCAATTTTTTTTTGGAAATCACCTATATTTAGACCGTGGGTTGTTATTAAAAGCTCTGGTTTTGAGATACCCCCATCCATAGGGGTCAAATCGGGCAATCTCAGCGGCCACGGATTTCTCCAAAGTGGTTTATCAATTTTCGAGGGAAATGTTCGCGAAGCACGTTCATCGACACTGTGGCCATGTGTGGTGTAGCACCATCCTGCTGAAGCCAGGCGTGTGATGAATAGGACGGATGTACAAGCAATTTAGGCAAAAATTAATCAGATATCATTTTCCTATAGTTTTCACTACCTATTTACATTTTACTGCTAGGCATTTTCAAAAAAATAACCCCCAATAATTCTATTCAAGGATGAGGTAGACCAAACAGTAACTGTTAGACAATGCAAAGGTCTTTGATGTTTTAACCGTAGATTAGACGATCGCGGGCCCCAGTAGCGACAATTTTGCTTTACTACATGCTTGTTGACATGAGTACTCATGTGAAAATGGGCCTTGTCACTACAAAAATTGCAATTTATGGTACGAAATCTGTGCAACATTGTGTCACAAAAAACTTTGTGTTTGGTTAAATCACTTTCATTAATTTCTTGAACCAGTTGAATCCTATAGAGATGAAACTTCAATTATTTTTTCAATATTTCATGCACTGAGAACTTTAGGAGTCTTAAAGAGAGCTGCTCTCTTCCGCACTGAAAGTCGTGGATTTTCCTGTAAACTCCGTTGCACACTCAATATATGTTCCGGCGTCCGTGTGTGCTGGGGCCTGATCTCGGTATATTATGAGCCGAAGAAGTTTCTCGGAACCTTTGCACCCATGACCGAATAAATTTTACACTCGGCCCGTCTCTTAACGAAATTATATAGCGTGCAAACGCTTCAACTGCATAAGAATGACGGCGTTCTGACCATTGAAACAAGATTAAATAAAATTCGCAATATTGAACCGTGTGGGATTACACGGTTCAATATTGCGAATTTTATTATAGCAAATGTCAAAACCCATTTTTTTAAATTATAAAATGACTTTTTGAAAATATAAAAAATCTGCCACCGGCCACCCTATATAAAATGTCAAAACCCATTTTTTTAAATTATAAAATGACTTTTTGAAAATATAAAAAATCTGCCACCGGCCACCCTGTATAAAATGTATTTTACTTTTGATCTTAATGGGTGACAATCAGAATGCTGATTTGAAAGTACAGTCTTTGTCGGATATTAAAAATGGCTTAGAGTCACCTAGACACATTCAAGCACAGAAAGATACGCCGCCAGTCCTTCTTACGAATATTAAGGAAGTAGAACAGTTTACGGTCTGCTAAAAATGTGCAATGAAAAAATAATACCCTCGGAACTTCACCACTGGTACCGGAACTTGCCAGCCAAAGAGTGTCGTGATTATGTCCCTGAAGAAATGTCTTCTAACTCAGAAGACGTAGAGTAAAAAAGATGGACGTCAAGGGTTTTTTTTTACTCTTTTTCGTACCTACTGTATTAGTTCAATCAAAAGCTGATGTCTTTATTTAAATTTTTAGAAGTTTTCACGTTTTATCTATACTAATAGTGCTTGCTGTTGTCTGGAATTATTATAATATTAAGTTCGTCTATCAACAATGAATATTTCATTATTATTTTAGTTTGAAGTTAAAAATAACGTCATTACGAGAATTTTGTGTTATTTTTGTGGTCTTGCAGACTTTATAATCTGTGAAGTAGAATTAAATAAATCTGTTTATTCGTTGTTGATTAATAAGTAATATTTATAATGCTTCTAAGTTAATAATTACGACCGATTAAACCAATTTTGTTATAGAAAACTATTTTTCCCGATTTATTTGTAATGAAAATAAAAAATAACTAATTGTAAGTTCCCTTAAGAGCGAGAAAGACCAAAAGTCACTAACTACATATTTAGGCTTTTAAAAAAGTTATTTGACTTTATTGTACAAAGTTTTTAATTGGATTTAATAGTAAATACATTTAGCTAACCATTGATGTTTAATTTTTAAATCTAGAACCGAATCTATTACAATTATGGTCATTTGACTGTGTCAAAACTTTGAACCCGTTTTTCTCCGACTTGACTTTTTGTTAGTTAATGACTTCTTGCACTAAGCCGACGTTTTATTTCTGTAACTGTAAATATTTTAGGATTTTTTTCTGTACCTTCGTGTAGACCCTATAGGTTAGGTTAGTTTTTATAAAAATCATAAAATATTTACAGTTACAGAAATAAACGTGGGTTGCCAAATGAAACGGTTGCGAAACGATACAGTCAACCAAACGTTGTTCGGTGAAACGGCAGAGAACCGATTGACATACAACGTACGTACAGCCTAAACCTAGGGTATTTTTCAGAGGGAATATTCTTTGTACCCCAGAGGTTCTCGCGTGGAGTTTATTTGCGTCATCGAATTAAAAATGAGGAGATCCACGCGAGAACCAAAGTCACCGACATAGCACTAAATGGAGTGATAGACGTGCTAGTATGTACGCCGTACTTATGGCTCGGCGACCTTAGTCGCCCGTGTGTCACCCTGTGTACGCGAGGTTCAAAAGGTAAACACGGGCGATAAAGGTCCTCGAGCTTTCAGTACGCGTATTTACTCGCCCGTCTATCTGGGACTTAAGGATTGTTAGACTTAAGCGGCAGTGGGAGGGGCACATCGCTCGCAGAACAGAATGCCGATGGGGTCGAAGACTTCTCAAAGGGCGTCCGAGTACCGGAAGACGCAGCGTGGATAGGCACACGAAGTGGGCCCACGAAGTGGCTAAGGTTGCGGGAAATTGATATATATAAGCGGCGCAGGACTGATACCTGTGGCAAACCGGCTGAAATGATAATGACTCCAGAAGAGGTGCGCTAAGAAGGATTTTTTTGAAAGTTTTCTTGCAACGGGTTAAAGAGTAGGAGTATCAGATAGCTAATTCTACCTGTAGAAAGTCACGGGCGTCCTCTAATATTTTATAATAATTATTAATAACTGTGAATAATTGCTAATATTGTTGCAGTGAACATTTTCCGGTTCGAGCCTGCGCCCACGCAGCTGCCCGTGATGATCGCGAGCGCCGAGAGCGAATCGAGCCGACCACGAGCCGCCCATCTACTGACCGCATTTATGTACTTGCTGTACCGTAACGTTTAACTATCCGTCACTACAAGTATATCATAGTTTAGACGTATTATCGTAGAAACTGAATGTTTTATTGAATAATGATAAATTGTTCGTTTCAAGGGACTCACTTCATTGTTTGGACAAATAAATGAGTTCAACAGATCTGTCAAGACCAATGGAAACGGTGACTTTGTATTGCATTACCATATAAGGTGACCCGTTTTCATGGGTCCTGAGTGTATTGTTGTTCATTTTAGGTAATAATGCCTATATTATTCAAATCAGATTGAGCTTACCACATCAGCTATCAATTTATCAACCGGCGTCAAATATATTAACTACATCCAGAGATCGAATCGTTTTTGAAATTTTATCAAGTGCAACAAGCTTCTTCGACTCTTTTGTATAGATACCTAGTTGAAATTTTCACTTATGTATGCAATCATGAGACTGAATTAGGAAGTTAGGAATTAACAAATTACCTAACTAACCCTATCCCTACCCTATACCATGGTAGTCCCTGAGAACATTACCCTTGCCTACCTATTAGAGTTAAAGTATTATGGCTAAGCCGTTTAAGTAATAAATAGTTAATTAACAATCAAATAATCAAAACGGAAGTAACCTTAAATCTCTAGCTATTTTATTCCAATTTAATAAAATGTATAACACCGTTCAACATTTAGGTATGTGGTTAAGGACTCAATGAAACAAGAATTAACCATAGTGATTGTATGTTTTTATTACACAATAGAAAAAAGTTATCGTTTCCTCAATTGGATCTTTCATAAGAACAATGTTTTATACACAAATGCGGCACTAAGAAATGTATAATTTCAAGCTTCTCATTCCGAAAATTCGTTAATAATCTTAAAATGAGTGAAAGGGGTAATGAAATGATCGTTTAAATTAAATAAATCTCCTAGGTGATGTCCAAAGTAAAATATTGCAATGGATGGAGTATCAGATTAAATTCGCTTTTTATTTTTATCAAGGTAATGATTGCATTTCAGAAAATAAACTATTTTGTTACTATAATAGTAACACTTAATCAATATTATCATATGAAACTAAATAATATGAAACTTAATGATGTATTTAGAATCGGTTTTTGTACCTCGGATAAATATTTCGATAATTTACGGTTAATTTTGGATTTCGCCACAAAAATACAGCTATCAACTTGATAAAAAATGCTATGAAGAGTAAAATACTTATTTTAATAAGTATTATAATTGATTGAAAAGAAAACATGATAGGTGAAAGAAGTCTGAGAAACGGTGTTGTGATATTTAATGCAAAAACCACTCGCTCCTTTATCACTCACCCTCTGGATGAATTCTGTTTGAATTGCTTCTCTTCACTGACTTGCTTTTTCGTACAGCTGTAACATTACTCGTGTAACATTAATATTTTAGTGTTGTATTGGTGTTGGCTGTTACTGTCTAATGTGTCGTATATTGGTCGTATATGTAAAATTGGGATTGTTACTGCAACATAATTTTAATTTAAATCATATCAGCTTAGTTATTTAAGAATCATGTAGGAGCAATTTAAATGTGTAACAGAAACATATCATGGCTAGGAGTGAGTATTTGTATTATATTTATACGTGTTGTGATGTGGAATTTCGAGGAGTACAGTTGCTATAATTACGGTTTTTAGAGCAAATAATTGATGTACTAGGTCCTAGAGATACAGAACACCGAACTATAGCGAGATTGGCCATCTACGTCACTTGGGAATGTTGATGCCTTTACGGGTTGGGGTGGGCTCTGTGTGCCACTTCGACCATTGCTGATCTTTTGTGGCAGCCCATTGTTTAGAGCTCACCGCAAAGGCCCGTTGCGTCCAGGATTTTTCAGATGCTTTGGACAGTGAGGAGTTGTATCTCTTGTGGGTCAATGTCGCCCTAGGTTGATGCTTATGATGCCTCTGACTAAAGCATCTGCCTAAATATATGAAACTGGTCAGGCTCAGGCGTTTTAAAATAACACCGAGCGGAGTTAGTCGATCACGTGAATACTTTAGGTATTGAGATAATTCTGCTCGCTTGTCTTCTGTATCATAAACAACTGTAAATTACGGTAAAACTACAAAGTAATATTATTTTATGAATCAGCTTGAAATAAAAAATTGAAATTAAATTTCTTTCGTCTACATTTAGTTACATCATTCAAAGTAAATAATAGCTTTATGGTTCCGTACAAAGAAACGGGACCCTTATATCGCATATTTTGATTGCTTGATTTGAGACCTTGTTCTCTGTTTAATGCTTCATTCATGTTACCCTGCGGCTGAAAACGGTCTGTGACGAAATTGGGTTGACAGACTGTACTGTACATTTTACCTTTTTAAGGTAATTAACGTTTTCTTTTCTTTGTGAATTTTTGTTCAATTTAATTAAGTTGCCATATTATTTGGCTTCGTAAATAGTATTTTTCTCGTGTCAAATAATTAGTACACTTGGTACTTAACTCCAAATTATAATCTTAAATTTTTAGTGTGATACCTTCCGCTAGCTCAGTTTTCTGTATCACCAAGAGAACCTAGAACATGATTGTGGCTGAAGTAACCGAAATTTTGGAAATGGCGTTAATGGCTCATTTACATAGGCCTAGTAAAAGCATGCCAGTGGAAGTACTCGCGTCGTTACAAGAGCTCTCGCGTCAAACATGAAAACCAACTCATCAATGTCCTTCTACTAGCTTGCTTTTGCTGGACCAATGTAAATCAACCATAAAAGATCTGACGGCCGCACTCAAGTCAGTAAATGACGATTAAGTCGTTCCTTAATGACTAATGATGAATTTTCATACAAAAGTTTGAAAAAGGAACGAGTTCATTGTCTTTAAAATACGGCGGTAAGTGTACTTTATCTGTGTCAGTAACTCAAACCGAAATGAACGTAATGCGTCGTGTAAAGAAAGTTGAACAAGAATGTTGGAAGTAGACAAGATCCTATCAAGTCATTGATATAAGATGGCTCCATTGTAGTGTTGGTATATAATGTATGTGTAGGAAGTACTCAATTGATATTCAAATAGTTTAACACCTTTTCTGAGGTATGTTGTACGAAAATTGAAATGAAAAAATGTATTCTATTATATATTTTTTGTAGTTAAATTAAATTTATGACGGTCGTACGAATCGATTTTATTTTATTTTTCGAGTTCTGGACCTTATATTTATTATTAAATCCATAAGTCCATAATTTACTTTTAAGAAACTTTCATATTAAAAGTTGTTATTTTTTTAAAGTAAAACCAATGTTCTTTGAGACCTTTTTCTAAGTAAAAAGATGAAAGTATGTGTTCTAATACGACGTAGTAACAAAACGCTAATTACGTTTTTTATGTTGACAATGTTCTGCAAAGATTGTTTTTTTCTAATATATCGCAATTTATGACGTTATCTACAGAGTAATTTTAGTAAAATTTACTATTTTAACATCACCGGTTCGTTCACTCCATTTTACCCGCCTAGCGTGAAGCACAATGCACTTTCGAACACCGTTTGGCGGGCTATGCTCTCGTTTGTTGTCAAAATAGATTTTCATAATATCCTCTTTATTTAAGTTTATTTTGTTGTAGAATAATTGCGTTTATAAAACAATCGTTTTAGTGCACCATTCCCAAAGCGTAATTAATGATTTTGATGTCACCCTTCATCGATTTTTTTCTTCGGTCTAGTATTTTCCTCGGTGATGTATTCGTAAGGTGAAAAGTTATGTTTCGCACGGCTGCAAAATAACTTGCGTCCCGCTCAGGATCCTTCGCTTGCTCGGGGTCCAAAATCAGCACTCGCGCCAAATAACAGCTTTGCAGCCTTGCATAACAAACATCTTCTTTTTTACCTTGTCACAATGATATTTTATATTTAGATACGTTATATGTTATATACGCGCAAAAGCGTTCCTGAAATTGGATTGGAAGCCAAAATGTCAAACTGATCTTACTACCAATCAGTTGCGCCGCGGCCGCTGACACGCATGCGTCAACTGCAATGAAATTTGAAACAACTATATACCTACCTATGTCTTTCTAACAACAGCGTTCGCTACGGATTACCGTCTTTGTCTGTAGGAATATGGCACCTTAGCTGGCCGCTCTACACGATGCCCCATCATGGGCCAACGTAGGGACAGAGTTTTGCGTAAGAGTGAGATACAAGAATATGTTGCTCGCTCTAGGGCGTAAATGTGTCTCTTAACTCTAAACGTGTAGCTCTAAAGGGCCAGTGATCGGCTCGGGTTTTGAATTACACTCAGGAGCAAAAATACCGGGTCAGAGTGCGATTTTCATACAAACAAGACTATTTCGAAGACTTAGTTCCTCGCCAGGGGTTGTTTTGAGTGAGTTTTAATGGTGGATACTGCGAGGTTCAATAGAGGAGATCAAAAGTTCTTAAGATACCTAACTGATCGCAGAATCAGTTAACACCACAGCGGGAGAGTTTGGGTCAACACTTGGATTTCCTTACATTTTATTGCCATTTGAGATGTTTTTCTGAACACGCACTATTCCGGCGTTAGCCGCAGATTCATTCAGTTAGGTATCCTAGGCACTCTGGAAGTCCTGTATCGATGCTCGGGGTATTCACCATCAGATTTCACTAAAAGCATTCCCTGGCGAGGAACTAAGGCTTCGATATACCCTCTTTAGTATGAAAAACGCACTCTGATCCGTTATTTTTGCTCCTGAGTGTAGTTTAGTATGATCAGCAAAACGAATCTTAATATAAAATATCATTGCTCATAAATGAAGCACTGTACCCTGTCATAAATGTTATTTTAAATCTCATTGAACATTGGGCGACACCTGCGCATGGGCAATCTGCGCACAAAGTTATGTAATAATTTAGTACTATACTGTATTTCTATATTGATGAAGTAATTCATGCAGGCTATCGATGTCTTCCTTATTGCTATACTCTTTTTATAAATTTTAAGTAAATTGTAAGTTAGATTAGTTGTATAATAGCATCATTGTATAACTATTACAGATGTAAAATGTATGCATTTATAATATAATCAAAAAGAAGCTTTTTTGTGTGACTGCTATATTAAGAATATACCTGTCAATTACACGTAAGGTATTTAAGCCTTAATGTTTTTATTCACGTTTTAATGCACATTAACATAAATGTATTTATGTTATAATTTTGAATACAAATTGATGGATAAAAAGGGTTAAGAGACTTTTTTGCGCTATTTGATAATTGGAATTTCTAGCATATTTTATTCAGTTGGATTCCCTTTACAAAGGTTGCATTCTTAACTCGGTTTTGAAAAAATACGTTGTTATATAAAAATATTATGACGTTATCAAATTATAAAAATAAAAGTATAAAAAGTACAAGAGCTCGTTAAAGTAAGATATGCCGGAAACCCTCAAAAAATCTATTAAACATAATTTTAAAATGGCATGTTAAAAACTAAAGAAAGCGGCGTCAGTAGGTAATAAATAAGTTTACGTCATTATTATTTTCGACACGTACTTTTGTTGCCGACTGTATTTTTTTTCCACATTCCTCACCTACTCGTCAAGACGATTCTAACGGACTTTAACACGGCGGGTTTGTCATGTGTAACTCAGGAGTTCCTATGGCCACCACCATCATTAGTCTCCATCACTAATTAATGTCTAAGTTACATTTTTTTTTACGCCGCAAGATCAAGATTGCAGTCTTGAGATTGTGCAGGCAGTGCAGTCTTGGAAATGTCTACATATTAGGAGTCTGAATATGGTCTGAACCCACCCGCATTTTTTTTTTCACAATTTCTTGTCTGTAGATAGGTTCAAAAAATAAGACTCGTTTCGTGTAATATATTGCGTATAGTGACCCACGTGGACAAAAATCCGGGATACATTTTTTTTATATTTGACGCGTTTCTCAAAGCGGAATGCCCACGAGTATAAAAATTACTACTTACCAATTTAAATTCGTTTAATCTATAAATTCATTCGTGCGTCCTACCTGTGATGACGTACGGAGCCGAGACGTGGACACTGACTGTGGGGCTAGTCCATAAGCTTAAAGTAGCTCAACGTGCTATGGAAAGAGCTATGCTCGGAGTCTCTCTGAAAGACAAAATTCGGAACGAAGTGATTCGTCAGAGAACCAAGGTGACCGACATAGCTCTGAAAGTTAGTAGGTTGAAGTGGAAATGGGCTGGTCACGTATGTCGCAGAACGGATAACCGCTGGAGTAAGCGTGTTTTGGAGTGGAGACCGCGTCTTGGCAAACGTAGCGTGGGACGCCCTCTAGCCAGATGGCGGGACGATTTGCATAAGAGAGCCGGCAGCGACTGGATGCATAAAGCATTAGACCGGGCTCTGTGGCGTTCCTTGGGAGAGGCCTATGTCCAGCAGTGGACTGCAGCGGGCTGATGATGATGATGATAAATTCAAACGTTTGAACATTTTCCATGGAAAATGCAGTGGTTTTGTCAACCTATACATAGTGTGTTTGTATATAAACACTTTATTGTACAATATACAAAAATAGAATACAACAGGATAGTTTACGTTTCGTTGTTTATAAGTAACAACTTGGGCCAGCTGGAGCTTCTAATTTAAATGTAAAGGAAAAAAGTTACTTCAAAAACAATTCAATGCTTAAACTTTTTAGCGTTTCAATTGAAATTTTATTTAAATTAAATCAGTACTATTTCAATAAGCTTATAACCAAACTTAATTTGACGAATATTTCCGACGTAGCCAGCTCAAAATCGTCAAAATTATCGCCCGTAATCCATGCTGTTTTGCTCGTAACAAAGCTTCTAGCTTATAATTAAAGACAGCACAAATTACGGGCCAATTAATTTCAGTTTTTTCCGCTTGGTTCGTGTCTGTCACTTCAGTTCAAATACTGCAAGTCAATTTTGGACTGAAATTTGGAATACAGATTGCACTACGGGGCATAAAGACAATCAACAGAATCGATTAGAGAGAAGTCGTGTAGCCCCGAGAGCATTCATTTCGGAGATAGGAGTCCTTGCTCCACTTTGGTCAAATCTATTATTATTATTTTTTTGTTTTTTTTATGACATAGAGAAGGCAAACGAGCACACAGGCCACCTGATGGTAAGCGGAAACTGTGACCCATAGACATTCGCATTCACAAGACTACAAGACTAAGACTGCAAATGCGTTGCCAACCCTGAGGACTAAGATGGAATGCCTCTATGCTAGTCATTACACCGGCTGGCTTATCCCCAAACCGGAACACAACAGTGCGAACACTGCTGTTTGGCGGTAGGTAGCCAGGCAGGATTTGGCCAGGCCTTAGGGTGGTTTCAGACTTTTACGATCGTTTTGACATGCGCGCTAGATTTCAAATTATATTATTCAATAAGCCGAACGCGCGTATACGCGCTCATTCTAGTGTGTCCGCTTGAATTTTGTGTCAGATTTTCGTGGCTCGCGCGTCAACGTCCATACAAGCGCGCCTACGCTCGTACGAGAGACGCGTGTGGCGCGCGTTTATGAGCGTACAAAAATGAACCTTTTAGCGCTGAAAAAACGGTAGCCTGAAACCTGTCGTCTAGTCGTACATTACGTATGCAATGGGCATTCCTCTTTGGCTCTAAGTTAAGCTCAGAATAGAATGTGAATCTCTGAATCGATGAATATGGAGGGTTACGTACTTTTTATCAAATACTTTATGTGGTGGATGAGTGATGGAATAGTGGATTTCTAGGTATACAGTGTGTAAATGGTATACGGGCGTTCCTTTTAACTGTGGTTAGTATAACCCCTACTGAGCACATTTAGGCAGCTTTCGTTAAAATTAAATTTCAAAAAAATAACCAAACAAAATAATTTAACACGTAATGTATAACGAAAAATGCAATTAATTAAACATTACGTACTTACCTGACAGATGGACTTCGATGTAGATTGCGGGTCGATAGTATGTTCAAAAATCAATAACGGTGTATACGTATACGTTAGCGTAATCAAAATAATTCTTTCTGTTAATGATTAGTAGAGTCTTAATCTATGTCCAGTTTTAATAAACGCCCGTATACCATACACACTGATCTAACCTACTAATGCTTAGAAAAATTCCAAACGCAAGACAAACACGAGAAACACGACAGAATATAGTCAGTAGGTATTTCTAATGACGTGAATAATTAAACAAATTTTATTGTTTCTCATTGGCTATCGGATCTGGATTCCGGTGTCCGTATTGAAAATAATTATATGACAAACGCGAAGTGACAGAGTGTTTATCAGGATAGAGCATTAATCTTTCTTGGTATAGTCCGCTAATTGTATTTCTTAGCTATTCATTGAACTAAAGTGTGTCGAAACCAACACGAAACTAATGTTAACGATCATACATATGTCAATAAGTAGTTGAGTAGGTAAAAATGTGTGTGTTTTTAAATGGGTTTTTGACTGACGTCTTGAAATGTTAGTAGTCGTACCTATATGCTGAAGAGATGAAGAGACTAATCGCGTGGTAAATACTCATTTTTAGCTAATCAGCTAATTAAACCGATGTAGCTAATTAAGGACAATGCCCGGAGATGTGTATATGTGCTGGTATTTATCTATACCCAGCAACATGTGGACTTAGCTTCGCGGTTACCTTCGTTTTATTTATAAGTTGTACATTTTACTGTGTTTTGTTGTAATAATTAATTTAGTTAAATTATTTTTATGCCTAACTACAAAATGTATTAGGCTCTTATTGCCTATATCCTTATTTCAATATTTTAAACTTAAATTAACTGTTTTAAAACATGAATGAGTTAAAACTAGCTTAAAGCCTGAAGTAAGAAGATAAATTCCAACTGTATCAAATGTAGTTTCGGATTATTTTAAGTATTAAAATACGGATACGGAAGTATTGAAACGAAAGAAACCACAGAAAGAAACGCACATTTTAATTAATTAAACACGCGTAATTATCATTCTGTGTTGTGCGCTTACTCTCAATTATCTGTACGAGTAGTAGGTAAAGACGAGTTTATGTATTCCAATGCATTTGTTTACCTTTGGCCTGTACTGTGTTGCATCGAAGACTCCGTTTAGCGAATAGAGACTAAATGTTTATTTATGTGTTTTATTATTATGTAGGTATACAATTTGTATAAAAAATGTCTAAGTATTTACAAAATGTGGAATTTTATCTCTTTATAAATATAAATGTGTAACGCGTTCGATTTACACATGAACATCATTGTTTTATTGAAATGTATCCTTTACACCTGTGCAATACATTTTACGCTACCTCTTAAAGGGAATACAATGACACGTCTATCAAAAACAAGCCTTAAAACCAAGCCACCATTTTTATTTCATGTGTACACGGAAAGAGTGCAAAAATATACCTAGCCATTTACACCGTCATTTTATTATATATCTACATATTTTACCCATATTAAACCAAAAAAAAACAATATCCTACCTCACCCAATTTGCTCAGTAATAGAAAATGCTGAAACTTTTTCATCGTAACATTTAAAAAGTTATTTAAAGCTTCAAACTCGAGCTTCTAACTGCTCATTATTTCCAACAATCATTTGTCTAGGAAAACGAGTGAATGCTTTTAACTATTAAAACGATGCGGTATTAACTAATTACTGGAATCCGACCCAATTCCAAAATTGCCTCGGAAGCAAAGTTCGGGAATCCGCTTCCCGCTCAATACGCTGAAACTTTAGGTATAGACATCGATTATTAATTCCAGTTTTATCTCCGCCACTTAGGGACGGTCCGCGTCGTGCGCGACCGCAAACTAAAAATCGCGGGTGTTTGCGAAACTGCTTAAAATTTAAAGTGGCAAATCCATCAATTAAACATAGCTATTAAATATCTACTGCCCGTCTTTCTGTCTGTCTATCACCAGGCTGTTTCATGAACCGTGACAGCTATAATAGACAGTTGAATTTTTTACGGATGATGTATGTACTTCTGCTGTCGCGATAACAACAATTACCAACAATAACAGAATTAAATAAATAGTTAAGGGGGCTCCCATACAAGAAACGTGATTTTTTTGCCGTCTTTTGCTCGATAATAATAACGGGAACAGGTAACCACTTGAAATATTCACAGAAAGATTTAATTGTATATTCACTTTCTAATGTTGTATACATAAATAGTAGTACGGAACCCTTCATGCGCGAGTCCGACTCGCACTTGGCCGGTTTATACTAAATTATTTTCTTATAGGAAATACAATTAACACAATACAATTAAGGACATTATTATTTGCGTCGGGAAGTGACGACCCCACCGCCCGTCGTGTGGTAACTGCTCACGGCGCAGTCAGTCAACCGACGAACGGCGGTCAAACCGTTCCGAGATGGGCGGAAGCCAAATGCCAGACACAGGACGGGCTGCAGCGTCCTGTGATATACTTCCGCCCCACTGCGATCCCCAACACGCTCGCCAAGCGTGGGGATTATGGCACTAACCCCCCCTTATGGTGTACACCAAAAAACCACGGCCCCTAGTCCCCGGCGGCTCCGCTAGCCCGGCCCAAGGTAGCGGGTTCGGTAACGGCGGAGCAGGGGGTGCTAAGAATCTCCGGCAGAGATCTGGCTACCACCACCAAACGAATCTGGCCCTGGTGACACACAACTGCCGCACGCTCAGGACTGACGAGAAGATCCTAGAACTGGAAGAATGTTTGGACAAGTTACGATGGGATATCTTAGGGTTATCTGAAGTCCGAAGACAGGGAGAGGACTCGATGATCCTGAAGTCCGGTAACTTGTTCTACTACCGGGAAGGTGACGCCCTGTCACAGGGTGGTGTCGGGTTTATCGTCCGTAAGTCGCTCGTCAACAACGTGGAGTCGATCGGGAGTGTGTCGACAAGGGTGGCGTACCTGATACTCAGAATTACCAAACGGTATTCGCTGAAGGTCATCCAGGTTTACGCCCCCACTTCGACGCATTCTGACGATGAGGTGGAGGCAATGTACGAGGACATCTCGAAAGCCATCCAGACCTCTAAAACGCACTACACGGTGGTGATGGGCGACTTCAACGCGAAGTTGGGCATGAGAGAAGGTAATGAGCTGAGAGTGGGACACTTTGGTGTTGGCAGGCGAAATCCCAGGGGCCAGCGGTTGGCTGAATTCTTGGAGAGGGAAGGACTCTTTATGATGAATTCCTTCTTCAGGAAGAAGCCACATCGCAAATGGACCTGGATTAGCCCGGACGGGTCGACAAAAAATGAGATAGACTTCATCTTGTCTACCAAACGCCACATATTCAATGATGTCTCTGTGATCAATAGGCTAAAGACTGGCAGTGATCACCGAATCGTAAGAGGCACATTGAATATCAACACAAGGCTTGAAAGGTCACGACTGATGAAGTCTACGCTCCGTCCAACCCCAGTCCAATGCCAAAACCCCGAAACCTTCCAGCTCGAACTCCAAAATCGCTTCGAATGCCTAGCAGAATGCGAGTCTACGGACGATCTGAACAACGGGTTTGTACAGGCTGTCCAAGCTGCTGGGTCGAAGTTCTTTAAGACCCGCAGCCAGAAAAGAACCCAAAAACTCTCAGACCACACTCTTAAGATCATGGACGAACGGAATGAAATGCGGCTGCAGTCTTCAGTGGACATGCAGAAGTACAGGGGGCTTAACAGACAAGTCTCTAAGTCATTACGGACAGACCTGCGCACCTTTAATACTTCGCGTATTAAAGATGCTATCGAGCGAAACAAGGGCTCTAAGGTGTTCGCTAGGGATTTGTCTGTTGGGCAGACCCAGTTGATGAAACTGAAGACCGAAAATGGCACCGTAATTTCGTCCAAGGCCGAGATTTTGAGTGAGGTTGAGAAGTTCTACGGACAGCTGTACAAATCAACTCGACCCGTTGAAAGTTTGGCTACAGATCCCAGAGCCAAACTCACCCGACATTACACCGAAGACATCCCGGACGTCAGCCTGTACGAGATCAGAATGGCCCTGAAGCAACTGAAGAACAATAAGGCGCCAGGGGACGACGGAGTTACGGCTGAGCTTCTGAGAGCGGGTGGAATGCCGATACTTAAAGTCCTCCAGAAGCTCTTTAACTCTGTTATTCTCGAAGGCGGTGTTCCAGAGGCGTGGACCAGAAGTGTGGTGGTCTTGTTCTTTAAGAAAGGCGATAAAACCTTATTGAAGAACTACAGACCCATCTCACTTCTGAGCCACGCTTATAAGTTGTTTTCAAGGGTCATTACAAATCGACTCTCACGCAGGTTCGACGACTTCCAGCCTCCTGAACAAGCCGGTTTCCGGAAAGGCTTTAGTACCATAGACCACATTCACACGCTGCGCCAGATTATACAGAAGACTGAAGAGTATAATCGGCCCTTATGTCTAGCGTTCGTGGACTATGAGAAGGCCTTCGATTCGGTCGAGACATGGGCGGTGCTCGAGTCCCTACAGCGGTGACACATCGACTATCGATATATCGAAGTGCTGAAGTGTTTGTACAAAAATGCCACTATGTCAGTCCGGCTCCAGAACCAGAGCTCGAAACCGATTCAGTTGCAGAAAGGTGTGAGACAGGGAGATGTCATATCTCCGAAACTGTTCACCGCTGCACTGGAAGATGTCTTCAAGCTTCTGGACTGGGAAGGACTTGGCATCAACATCAACGGCGAGTACATCACTCACCTTCGATTCGCGGACGACATCGTGGTCATGGCAGAATCGCTAGAAGACTTGAGTAAGATGCTCGGAGACCTCGATAGAGTTTCCCAACGGGTGGGCCTGAAAATGAACTTGGACAAGACGAAAGTCATGTCCAATGTTCGCGTTTTGCCAATACCGGTTCACGTGGGGAATTCTCAACTTGAAGTTGTTGATCAGTACGTATACCTGGGACAAACTGTCCAACTAGGTAAATCCAACTTCAAGAAAGAGGTCGATCGCCGAATCCAACTCGGATGGGCAGCGTTCAGAAAGTTAAAGCGGATCTTCTCGTCCAAAATACCGCAGAGCCTTAAGTCGAAAGTCTTCGACCAGTGTGTGTTGCCAGTGATGACTTATGGATCAGAGACTTGGCCGCTGAATGTGGGCCTCATAAATAAGCTCAGGGTCACTCAGCGTGCAATGGAAAGAGCTATGCTCGGAGTTTCTTTGCGCGATATGATCCGTAATACGGTAATACGCCAGAGAACCAAGGTAACCGACATAGCTCAGAGAGTTAGCATGCTGAAGTGGCAATGGGCAGGCCACATAGCTCGGAGAACTGATAACCGTTGGGGAAGAAAAGTTCTCGAGTGGCGGCCCCGCACCGGTGGACGGAGTGTTGGACGGCCTCCCACCCGGTGGTCTGACGACCTGGTTAGGATCGCGGGGAGCCGCTGGATGCAAGCGGCTCAAGACCGTGACTTGTGGCGCTCTTTGGGGGAGGCCTTTGTCCAGCAGTGGACGCCCCCGGGCTGATGATGATGATGATGAATTAAGGACATAAACAACGGGCGGAAAAATCCGTACACGGTTTAACTGCCAACGACGTACAACTATTACTACTATTGCGCATGCGGAGCGTCAGAGCAGGGAAGCCGCTTTCATAATGCGCATGCAGTAGTGTGGGTTTTCACAAACACGGGTGAGTATTTATTTGTAACACATTAACTGCCAAGAACCCTACAGGTGAGTCCATTTTGTATGAAAATCAGAGCTCTTGGCAGTGAATGTGTGTTATTAAGGGTCTCTGAGGGTCCTGCCAAGATGCATTACGCTGACTAGCGTTTCTATTCGTTCCGTTTTTAAACCAATCGCGTCACTCGTACTATCGAACCAACGGAACCCTGACCCACCATGGAACCTTGTCACAATGATTGACGTACGATTGTCGTATAGCTTCGTATGACAGTCCTAACGTCAATCACTGTGACAAGGTTCTATGGTGGGTCAGGGTTCCGTTGGTTCGATGGTACATCACGTGACTTTTAGTATCACGTCATCTACCAGTGTAACGTTATCTACTATAAATAAATGTACTGTATCGTCTCGTGTAATGTAACAAACATAAATAAATATCGTATTTATATACTTCTATCTTTGAACAATATCAATAAACGATCTTTAACCCGCAGAAGGACTCAAAACAGATTAAAAATTAGCCAAGTACGAATCGGACACTACAATATTAAGATCGAGCAAAATTTGCCAAAAATCCCTTTTTTTTTTATTATGGTGAAAGTGAACTAGCAGACCTGATGATAAAAAGGATTTGTGACCCATAGACATTTTGCATTCTCAAGACTTCAATCTAAAGACTGCAATCATAAGACCGCAAATCCGTTGCCAACCCTGAGGACTAATAATAATCTAGAAAGTTCCCCGGTTGTCTTATCCCTACACCGGAATACAATAATGTGAATACTGCTGCTTGGCGGTAGGTTAAAGGATAAGATGGTCCGGGATTTACTGTCAGAACGTACAAATGGAAAATCTACAACTCAAAATTATACGTCAAATCAGACTAATGCCCATTTGAAATACATCAGGAAAATTGTCCATTCTGAATATCATCGAAAATGGAAACATGTCCCGTGGTAAAATTGACAAATTCGATATAGGCCGGAAGATATAATGACCATTATTTTGTATTTTGTAGACTTAGAAAATTATAATCTGTATATACGTTCCACCTGAAATATAATTGCATTGTGATATAATTGGTCATAATTTGTAAATTGAAATTACATTTTGGTCTTAATTCATACACACATTCACTTTATGCTTATTGAATTTAGCTCCTTATTTGTAATGGAGAAAATTTAATTCGGACCTAATATACAATGGAAATAAATTTAGTTATAAATATTTCCCAGCACAGTAATTTTTTACAAATTTCGCTTTGGAGTGTGTATTTTTGGCACAAATTCAAAATGGTCAATGCAAGTGGGCGATTTTCCATTTTGTACTTCATCAGTAAACACAATAAATCAATCCGATACGCAGAGACCTTGGTCAAAGTCCTCTAAAACGTTTCTTGTACCTTTCTTGTTGTCCTTTTAATTGGATTTTAATTATTTGCATAGAAAAAACTGCCTACCTATTACGGGTTCATGAGATAAAACCCGCTAACAGACAAACGGATATGGGCAGCGGAGGCATAGGGTCCCATTGGCACCATTTAGGTACGGAACCCTAATAAAAAGCTGCCTTACTAAACAGCCTACTTATCGTGTCTTATTGGGAAAGATTGTGTTTATCTTGGTTTCTCAATCAGCTTTTAGTATTAACCTCTTGCTAAGCTAAATTTAATAGTGAGGTAAAAAACTTATCCGACAAAGTATGATGTACCTATGTACGTTGATTTATTTACTACAATGTGTTCCAACTCTTACCTATATAGGTAATACAACCACATCAGGCATATAAATGTCGTGTTTATCGACGTAGAAAAGCGTGGATAAAACATCTGTCACTTACTGACCAATATGTAAGTGCGAGAGTGACGGCATAAACGCGACCATATTACGGGCCCAGGCCCTCTATTCTT
The DNA here is from genome assembly GCA_923062465.1 of Acleris sparsana. Lineage (NCBI taxonomy): Eukaryota > Metazoa > Arthropoda > Insecta > Lepidoptera > Tortricidae > Acleris > Acleris sparsana. The sequence goes on from OV281292.1 coordinate 4,620,350, forward strand.
CACGATAAAACAATATTGGTTTTGACGTGCTACTAGTACTTAGTAAATAAGAGCTATCAATAACGTTAACAACACAATAACATGTCAAATACAATAAGGTTTTACCGAGTTCAATAGAAAAGAGGCTCTACGACGTTACACATTTCCTTTGACGTTTGTTTAATTCGGCCGCCTTTACTGTCAAGGAAATAAGAGGTATCAAAACGTTGATAGGACAACGGGTCAAAAGCAATATTGTCTCACTAGCTTTTGCCCGCGACTTCGTCCGCGTGGCGTGTTATAAAAGAGAGATCTTTGTGTGTGTGGGAGAAAGGTTAAAAAATGCTTAATTTTATTATTTTTAAATGAGGTTATTTTATAAGGAGCCTCTAACTCGCTTCCCGTTCCCAGGGGAATTTTTAACTTTGCATTCACTAAAGTATGTGCATGTCAAATTTCAAGCATCTAACTTATGCAGTTTAGATTTTTACATACAAAAGTTTTTTCCCAATAACTCCCGTTCCCGTGGGAATTTTGCAATATCGCGTTGCAAGTAAGCTTTACGTTTATTAGGGTACCTGCATGCCAAATTGCAATCATCTATCTTACGCGGTTTAGATTTTTACATACAAAAGTTTTTTCAAAATAACTCCCGTTCCCGTGGGAATTTTGCAATATCGCGTTGCAAGTAAGCTTTACGTTTATTAGGGTATCTGCATGCCAAATTTCAATCATCTATCTTGCGCGGTTTAGATTTTTACATACAAAAGTTTTTTCCCAATAACTTCCGTTCCCGTGGAAATTTTGCAATATTGCGTTGCAAGTAAGCTTTACGTTCATTAGGGTACCTGCATGCCAAATTTCAATCATCTATCTTACGCGGTTTATATCTTTACATACAAAAGTTTTTTCCCAATAACTCCCGTTCTCGTGGGAATTTTGCAATATCGCGTTGCAAGTAAGCTTTACGTTCATAAGGGTACTTGTATGCCAAATTTTAATTATCTATCTTACGCGGTTAAGATTTTTCATACAAAAGGTTTTTCCCGCTAATTCCCGTTTCCGTGGGAATTTCGGGAATTCCTTTCTTAGTGCACCTCTACGGTACGTTTAGCCGTTTAGGCTGTGCGTTGATATGTCAGTCAGTCAGTTTCTCCTTTTATATATTCAGATTGCCTTTGACGTGTTATCGGATTGTCAATGTTACGATAGCCGGACAGTAATGGCGACCGAGTTAAAAAAAATACGATAACAAAATAAAACTCAATTTATGATTTTACGCAGTTGTTCAGGCTCTGCTTGTCTACAGAAACACGTCAAGTTTACGTAACGACGCTTTGAAGCATTAACTCCGATGACGTGACTTAAGTTAAACTCAATAAAGTGCCAAACTAAAGTTGTTTCCCGTATCGTTACAAGTTGGACCCTCGACCCTCGGAGATCGTCCCGGAAGATTCCGAGTGATATAAACGCTCGTATTTCGTTCGGGATTTGCTCTCTAGGATAACCCTGTGGATCAGTCAAGCGCACTCGGGAGCCTAAATTGCCCCCTTTGTTTTTATTCCAGCGCGCGTCTTGGGGAAAATCTTGTTACTGCCGGCGTTATGAACTTGTTTGTATTCACTGCGAACGCGCCGCTATGGTCTTCGGATATGGATATTGCACGCTGCCTCCAGATGAATCAAAGATGTAGACGCGGTAGTTTTTGAATTCTTATTCGGAATGGGCAACAGGTTACCGGTTATGTTTTGTTACAAAGGAAATTACGGGAAAATATTTCGTTTCTGCGTCCAGCGTTTTTTACTAGTGTTATATGGTTAGTCTATTGTTTAACTGTAGGTAATTCAGAGGAATCCATATACAGGATTTATCGTTGATTTGGTCGTGTGGAGTCAGGTCAGGATAATGTAGGTAGTGACGTACTTTTACTTATCTATGTTATGTTTAGTTTTGCCGATACTAAATAGGTAAGTAAATACTCAGGCAGTTATATAACCGAACACGACTTTCAGTACTTACACTTAAAAACAATAAAGCCATTTAAGAAAAAAACTCATGTCTACAGATGTAGTGGTTAATTGTTTTCCTTCGTATTTTACGAAATACGCGTAAAATACGCGTTCGTACGCGTCTTGCTATTTCAGTCGGTCACAGTACAAAAAGTACTGCGGTTGACTGAAATAGCATGACACCTTCGTACGTTTCCGTGAAAATACGAAGGAAAGCAATTATGCACTACACCTGTACAATATTTTTAAAGAAATTGTACCAAGCGCAATTTCATTTAGCAGGTTATCTCACTGATGCGGATCCGCAAGCCGCTCAGGATCCACATCCAATGTGAAAACTGCTTTAGGCACTATCAGCCAAATGGAACCCTGACCCACCATAGTTTGGTGTCACACTGACAATATAAAATAATTTGTTTGACACTTCTTCCAACTTCTATGGTGAGTCAGGGTTCCATTAGGGTGATAGTACATCTCTATTTATATGGGTACCTATCTACCGGCACGCTAGGCTTGTATATAGGACGTATATTTACAGCAATCACAATTTAATAAACCAAATTGTTTTTTATTTCAAAATAAGTTGTCGTTGAGGAGATTGTATCCAGCATCATATCTAAATTTATTTTGTATTTCGGCCGTCGGATATAACAATAAGAACAGAACACACAATAAACCACATATTTTCAGCGTGTATTATTGGGACACGAAGGGCAGCCAAATAGCGAGCTGACCGTCAGTTCTAATTAACTGAATTCGGGGACATCCGCCCACATAAACCAAACTAATCTCTATATTTATAGAGTAGACGTTAGCAATTAAGGTAAAAATAACAATTATACTCTTGTAATATATTAGCAACCCGCCCTCGGTTCGCTTTGGTTTATGTAACACTAGTATACATATAATACTTATTAACTTATTATGCATAAAAACCTTCCTCTTGAATCACTCTATCAATTGCGGAAAACTGCATTAAAATCAGTTGAGTAGATTAAATTAAAAGATCTAATCGAACAGACAGCGGAAGGGACTTCATTTTATACTATATAAAAAGATAATTGTACAGTGCGACACAAATGAGTAGAAATTAAATAAAATGGAACTAAAAAAAAATCATACTAACTTTTGGCCGTGTTTAAGTATTTTACGTCAAAATTGTGACAGTTACGTAGAAAGTGGCGCCGTCATTAAATTTCTACTCTTTTGTATTGCACTGTTTTTAAAAAGTTAATTTTAGTATGGAGTGCGAGACTATTATTGAGTACCAACATACAGCAATAATGACTTCTGTTAGTTTGGCCAAATCAAAGTGCAAAAATTACCAAACGTGTTTTATCTGTGGTTCATTATCACTTATAATTAATATTCCTTACCCTTCTTTGCTAATTTTCTACTGGATTGCAACCGGCAAAGTGCTTTGAACATTGTTGTTTTGCCTTCCATTGTTATTTGGTTACAGATGCATCAAGTAACGATTTCAAAGGCTTAATCTGCGAGAATTCGGGTTGTGGGTGTGGTAAGCGGAGGCCTTAGAAACGTAGTGACACTGCGCAGTGGGACTGTAAGTTTCAATTGTATTAAATTGAGAAGAAAGCGTTATTGGTCGGCCTGAATCTATTTGATTGCGCGACACTATCTTTAAGGAAACAACGGTTTTGAGTGCAAGTTTGGACAGTCGGAAGCAGATCGAAGTGAACTTTAAACTCGTAATTAACTATTTTATGTACTCCAAAATGTATTTTAGTATGTGTTATATTTTGTTATTAAATTAATAATTGTAGGGTGTTATTTAAATTTGTAAATGGTTATCTGGACATCAATAATTGGATAGATTTTAAGTTGAGTTATGACACTTATGACCTAACCTAAATTTGCATGTCGTTTTATCGACTGAATGCCTGATCTACCTTGTAATCTGATACCTATGTATCGCATTCTAGCAAATAAACATTCATTGGGCTTCTAAACGGGCCATGTTTTGCTGCAATTTGTGGCCGGCAACTAGTGCTATCTTATTCTTACTTCGTATGTTAGAGCAAGATGCGTATAGTTGCCGGCCACACATTGCCGTGAAAATGTTGCTCGTTTAGAAGCCCCCTTACATTTTCGTTTATGTAAGCACCGTCAATTGATAATATTATTTGATTTATTTAGTAAGGAATAATTATTAACCAGTGCGAAACGAACAAATGCTGAGTAGGGAAGGTTTTGCAACAAATTATCTATGTCTAGTTCCTTTTGTATACCTAATGTAACTTTTTATTGTTGCCAATAAATGTGTTGATGTTGTTTGCTTGTTCTTTTCTGCGGTATAAATTTGTTAAAATATTGTAGATAGGTACTACGTATTTAGGGACTGAACGAAAACGAGTTACATAATTAAATTTAGAGTTAATCAAAGAGAAATTATACCTACTGACTTTTAAATAAGTACTTGAAATTCACCCTTACACGATTGCGTAAAATATTCAGCACAACAAACCAAACCTAAGTTACCACTAGACAAGTTGCTTTCTGCTAACTCGTACCTACATACAACTGGAAACACAAATCACACCATATGAATAGAAATGACGTAAGCTATCGCGTGTACCTTCGTCACTTCCAATGCAATTCAGGCCCTACTGAACAAGTTAGAAGATAAAAATGTTGCAACATTTTTGGAAAATATAATGTTGCCAACGGAATAATATTACATACGAACCGGTTCAGTTAAAATCTAGTTATTTATAGAAGTGATCTGTTAATACACTGCTAAAAATCTACATTATAATTTTACCTATATAAAAGTTTGGAAAAACCACAGTTTTTAATAAAAGATCAAGTGATAATCTCGACCGCTCGGTGGCTCGGGGGTTGCACCCGGTGAAGAGGCCCGACCGCGCCGGCGGCGAAAATTACGATGCTGAAAAAGCGGGAGCCTTTCACGCTGTTTTATCAGCCTAGATATATTTGTATGTATGTATGTACCTTTGTGGCGCTCTAGAAATTAAACGTGGGGTCTCAATCTTGTGAGTGTCACTAAAGATATGACAGTAAGTAATTAAAATTCAATATGCCGGCAACTGATAACCGTTGGGGAAGAAAAGTTCCCGAGTGGCGGCCCCGCACCGGTGGACGGAGTGTTGGACGGCCTCCCACCCGGTGGTCTGACGACCTGGTTAGGATCGCGGGGAGCCGCTGGATGCAAGCGGCTCAAGACCGTGACTTGTGGCGCTCTTTGGGGGAGGCCTTTGTCCAGCAGTGGACGCCCCCGGGCTGATGATGATGATGATGATGATGCCGGCAAAGAGACTGGCCGGATTGTAGAAAAAAAAAAAAAATCTTACAAGCGGCATCATTTAATACGTATTTAAAAATCATCTTTAGGTTGCTTTCATAATTTTCCATTTTGAATGATAATTTAGGATTTATAATGAATTAAAGCTGGTTAGCGAGTTGGGTTTTCTAAAGCTTGTTTTTTGTCCCCGTTTACACATTGCTAAATATTATGTGCACTATAATTAAACCTATCAATGAAATATTGGATAAAGCACAGTTTTTAATAAAAGATACAGTTGCTTGTGGTAATCTCGCTCGCGGGCTCAACCCGGTGAAGAGGCCCGACCGCGCCGGCGGCGAAAATTACGATGCTGTAAAAAGTGGGAGCCTCAAGGCTCTCACGCCCTGTTTTATCCCGTTTATTATGAGAAACCTTGTTACCCAGAAGTTACGAACTTGTTTACATTCGAGCTGGGATTGTCGGCAGGGAACCAACAGGTGAGCTTTGTATTTGATAGTTCACCCAACGTATTCGTATGCCGTAGAACTCAATACTCAATATGTTTATTGCATTCAACAATGATAGTTTCACTGTGTTAGGTTACATTAAGTTAGTATAGTGATAGCTATAACTTAATTGTTGGGAAGGACTTATAAAGCATAAAACACTTGGATTACTAGAAACATTACTAGAAGCTAGCGGTCCCGGGTTCGAATCCCGGTATGGGCAAATATTTGTGTGATGAGTATTTGTTTCTGAGTCTTGGATGTTTTCTGTGTATTTAAGTATTTATTTCTCTCATCATCATCATCATCATGTCAGCCGAAAGACGTCCACTGCTGGACGGCCTCCCCCAAGGCTCTCCACTCAGACCGGTCTTGTGCTTTTCGCATCCACCGCGCTCCCGCGATCCTGACGAGGTCGTCACTCCATCTTGTTGGAGGCCTACAGCTCGACTTCCGGTCCGCGGACCACTCCAGAACCTTCTGACCCCATCGGCCATCAGTCCTGCGAGCAATGTGCCCCGCCCACTGCCACTTCAGTTTAGCTATTCTTCGGGCTATGTCGGTAACCTTAGTTCTACTGCGGATATCATCATTAAATTTCTGATTCTATCACGCAGAGAAACCCCGAGCATAGCCCTCTCCATAGCCCTCTGAGTGACTTTGAGCTTCCTTATGAGGCCCATTGTTAGCGCCCACGTCTCAGCTCCGTAAGTCATCACTGGCAACACACGCAACATTTATTTCTCTAAACTATAAGTATCGTTTTATATCGTTGTACCTATAGTACCAGGCCTAGAGCTTATTTTGGAATTAGATCAATTTGTGTGAGATCGTTCCTTGATATTATTTATTTATTATTATTATGAGTACCTAAATATACCTTTTAGGGTTCCGTACCTACCCAAAGGGTCTGTCTATACGTCTGTCTGTCTGTCAGCGGAATGTATTTTATGAACCGTTATAGGTCGACCGTAAATTTATTTACAGAGTGTGTATTTATTCAAATAAAGGGGACGTGTTTTGCTTGACATCAACAATTACTGTATCTTTGAAATCGTAATAAGTCGGACACTATACAGTTTTGAAGAATATGTATTACTATGGCCGTCGCCGCTGTTACATCAAACATTAAAGGGTCCCGATGCAAAAAACTTTAGGCATTTTTAGTTGCTTGATCTTAATTATTAATACAGTGCAGCGGTGGTACAGAACCCTTCGTGTGCGAGTCCAACTCGCACTTGACCAGTTTTTGTATACCTTCTCGTACATACAAAGAACAATTAAGGTTTCATAGTTAAGTAAAGTCGGAAGAAACTTTATTTACTAGTAAATTATCTAGATTATTAAGGACGTTAAACCTATCCGTACTTTAGACACATAATTAAAGCTGAATGTGTAAAATATACTTCAGTAGAATACAATCCTGGGTGAGACACCCTGCCGACGTAGGTATTTACTGAGTGACATCTAAGCCACATTCGCTATGCAGTGCAATTAGTGAGCGCCAGTAATTCTATTGTATTTACAATTTACATTCTGAAAGGGGGGGTGGGGGGGGGTGGGGGGTGATTAATAAAGTCACCATCACTCAGAACATCTTCATTATCCAATCTTGTCACCAGTTACCTACTCGTTACTACGAGTGTGTGTGGTCGCGCTGTAATTAATACTGTACTACATATCATAATAGGGCACAATATACTATGTAGTTTAATTTTTAGGGTGCCGTGCCCGAGGGCAGCCTTTTAATATGCCTCCGCTGTCCGTCCGTCCATCTTAAACAGCTGTATCTTTTGAACCGTAATAGAAAACGTTTTTTTTAATGTGTGTCCTTACGGCGGTTTCAGTAACCGGCCAAGTGCGAGTCGGACTCTCGCATGAAGGGTTCCGTACCGTAAAATGGCGAAAAAATCACGTTTGTTGTATGGGAGCCGCCTTAAATATTTAACTTATTCGGTTTTTAGTATTTCTTGTTATAGCGGCAAAAGAAATACATATTATGTGACCAATTCAACTATCTAGCTATCACGGTTCATGAGATACAGCCTGGCGACATACAGACGGACAGCGGAGTCTTAGTAACCCTAAAAATTAAAGAAAATTAAATAATAAAGGGGTCCCTTGGACTATGTCAAAGTGACACTGCAAATACAATCATAAGAAGTCTCTTACGTTTTGATTGATCACGTCACTTTGGCATAGTCCAAAGTGGTATAGGAATTAAATTCCTTTAGTGTACAAATCCTGAAAAAAAAAAAACACTCAAGTGTGCGTTGGGCTCACGCTGATTCGATTCAAATAGGAATATAATAATACCTACTGTAAGACGGCACGGAACCCTCGGTTTTTCTAAACAATCCAGTAATTAAAGGGCGCAATGGAATCGACTTCAAAGCGGAACAATTGTTTTAATTTTGTATGCTGACAAGCATTCGATTTACCAAAAGGAAGGCGATCGCGATTGCGAGTGCGTTATACAATACCCCCTCTGTTCCGATTAGTCCAAGTTGGTCAAAGTAGAACGTTTAGATTGTACGGACCGTGGTACCAAGACTAAGGCTTTTCTTTATTCAAATCAGCTTAAACTGGTCAAGTTTCACTGTTTCTAGTCCTAATCTCTTTTATCTACGGCTTATCAGGTAATAAATCTCCAAAAAACACGCAATCGCTATCACGGAAGTAAAGCCTGGGTCAAAATGGCTACCGTCACGGCAATATAAACATTTTGTGGAATACTACAAATAGTTTAGTCCGTAATAGGTAAGGAATGAGCTAATTAGTAACAATTCTCGTATCAAAGCTAATAAGTTCAACGTTCTACTACATTTCCAATTTTCACTAGGCCTAGCCATCTGTATTGTCTTCAATGCCGAACAAGCACTGGTCAACCATCCCTCAAGCCTTCAGTCCTTATAAAGTGAATGTGCGCGCGTGTCTCGACTTAAGTGCATTTCCCCGTATCCTGCCTTATGACCAAATCATCATTTGACAAACTATATAATTTTAAAAACTTACATTTCGCAGAAAAGTTTTTGTGCTAAAACCTTATATTACAAAGGTGGTTCTCTGCCTTTTGGCCGAAATACGTTTGGTCGAATGTATCGTTTCCCAACCGTTTCATTTGCCAACCCACTTTTATTTCTGTAACTGTAAGTAGTTCAGGATTTTTATAAAAACTAACCTAACCTAACCTATAGGGTCTACGCGAAGGTACAGAAATAAATCCTGAAATATTATCAGTTACAACAATAAGAGTGGGTTGGCAAATGAAACAGTTGGGAAACGATACATTCGACCAAACGTATTTCGGCCAAAAGGCAGGATACCTACAAAGGTTACATGGGCTTATAAAATATGTTACGTTAGGTTAGACTTTTGACCACATGAAATTGTAAATTAATGCGGCGGGAAGTATCTCTTTGCGAAATGAAAGTTTGTCAAATAATGATTTGGTAAAACATTAGCGAACGTATTTCCCACAGCTCAAACAAGATCGTAATAACCTAAAGAAGCCTTCAGGGTTCAATTATAATTGTCCTGTATAATCAACGATGTTTTGTAGAGAGCTCTACACGTATAACATAGCTGGCGTAGGTACTGGTTATATTGATTATGCCGAGTGAGACTCCCACGTGTTCCGTCCGTGGGAGTTACTCAGTATGGCTTCAGGGCATTTCTCAGAGCACAAGGAAAAGGAAAATCAAATACACCAAAATAAATTTAGCTCGTGTAAATTTAATCGTTTGATTTAAGTACCTTACTTATTTCTTACGTGTTATTTGTTCGTGGGTGTCACGTATTCCTCAATTATAAACGTAACGACAAAATTGAGTTAAAAAAATGATGAAGAGTGTGTTAAGATATTAATGTTATTTGTAAGAGTAGGTATACCATTAACAAACAATACTTATCAATATAGCGTCCATTGTGCGCAATTTAGTAATGTAATCTGACAACATTCGGCGATAATCTTATTGTGTAAACTCTGAAGAAGTACTATTCTTTCACTACCAAAGTTTACCGCTTCATAATTTCAGCCAAAAAAACGTTACCAGCTGGGTCTGCTAGACATAACCCTTCTCCAAGGTTTGCCAGAACAACCGGTCCTGCGTCGCTTGAATCCTTCAGTCTCCCGCAACTTTAGCTACGTCGTTGGTCCACCTTGTTGGAGGCCTACCCATGCTGCGTCTGCCATGGTCTGCATTTCAAGCCATGGGAGGTACTGCCTCTACCGTGCATGTATATTAAGCAGATTGCTTTATTTGCTAGAAAAAACCCTAGTTTGCTGGCTACTCATGCTGAAGTTTTCACAAGATCCACTAGATACAAGGATAAACTGTACTTGCCTCGGTCGAAATGAAATATATTAAAAGTTAATTCTTACTTTACAATCATCTAACAATTGTAATACAGAAATGTCCCTTGAATAAATAAGACCATTTAATCACAAGGTGGCTATTGGAAAACGATTTGTATTATAACATTGCATGCCTAATTAAGGTAGAACATAAGCACTTCCTGATCCACGAAGATCTGTATAATTACTATGTTCTGGCAATAAATGTCTTGGTCTTTGTTTTTGTCTTTGCCGGTGCGCGGACGCCACTAGAGAAGTCTTCGAACCCGTCGGCCATCTGTTCTGCGAGCGATGTGAGAGGTTAGTGTTGAGCTATTGTAGAAGAATAACATAAGTAACAGGACTAGTAGGATGAAAATATAATACGATTAAATGAAATTGTAATGGCGCATGATAGGTAGATGACATAATGTGGGGTCAGCTGGTCTGATGATGGAACAGAAAAGTGGCCGAGGCCACTATGATGGCTTGTAAAGTGCCGAATTTGAATAATAAAAAAATATACGGCAGCGGAAAGTAGTATACATTACTACCAGTTTCTCAAGTCTTTTTTTTTATAAGACTCGAGTGTAAATATGCTGTCGGTTGCGTGTTAAAGCGGGAAAGCGATAGCCAGCTGAACGCTAAGCTGGGAATATTATACTGTAAATATGTTACTTAGTGCCAAATGTAGTTAAACATGTAACTAACCCAACCATGTTATTGTATGAAACTTTTTCGATCTATAATTTCTATTTGATAGCAGCTGTCACACAATTTATGAAATAACTATTTTGTTGGTATCGTTTGTGAAACCGATATCAACAAGGAAACAACTAACGCTGGAAAGTGGAAACATTTGACCGCGATTCTGACAAATAGCGGTTGCTTCGGTATTCTGAAACCCGATCGTACATCAGCCAGGATTTTAGATGAAAAATTCAGCAGGGTGCTTTTGCTGTATAGCAACTAAAGTGGCTCAGAGGTAGTATTCTTAAGTTGCATTTATCTATTGACGATATAGACCTCAGATCAAATAGGCTAATCATGTTAAAAATAATTCAAGAAAGTAATATGGTAGAGATGTTGATGATCTCTAAAATTTTAATTTTGAAGATTTGACACTTTAAAATAGCTTTTATAGGACGTCAGGCTATGCGCAGTGTAGGGTTAGGTGCTATTAGGTACTAAAAACCGAATGAAGTAACTACTTACTTTTTTTTTTCGTTTCGTTTGACCTTAATGGGTTTGGAGTAAAATTATATCCAAGGGGTCGCAAATATTTACTTTAGAGGAAAAAAGTAATTACAATGTAATATTAAACACCAGAGGACGCCCGCGACTTCGTACGCGTTTAAAACTCCCCACTACTCCCCCTTTTTCCTACAGTTGGGGGTCGATTTTCGGAAAATCCTATCTTAGTGCACCCCTAGGGTACAAAATGGGAATGCTCCCCCCCAAATTTTCAGACCGTTGTTTAATAATAACTGGGGGCCTAATATTGATGAGTTTATCGCGTGACGAAATGTGGATAAAACATCCGTCACTTTTAGACACGTGAATAAAGTACGAGAGTGACGGATGCTCATTTGATAAACGCAACCATAATGGGCCCGCTGCTGGAATCACTTTTAAGAAGAAGAAGAAGAAAAACAATTTATTCAATGAGAACGTACACAGACCTATAATAATAATGTTTTACAGCACAATTTTGATGGTTTCTTACACAAAGCTTCTTGCCCTATTGCTAGCCCTCCGCTGTCCGCCTGTCTGTCAGGATCTGTCATGATCAGTAACAGGTAGACAGTTGAAAATATGTTGAATATGTTCATTTCTATTGCCTTTACAACAACCAAAAGGTTTAATTAAATTAAATTTAAATAAAAGGGGACGCTTATAGAATGATGATCCGACACTCTTCGTGTTTATTGTGTATTTTGACTCGTTAACCCTTAATTTGACAAAAATTATAATTACGTAAATTCAAATCCTTTTTAATTTTGAATCAACACAAAAAAGAAAAAAAGAAACATTATGGTATGTTCGCTGTGACAGGGCAGGTTAAATATCGCGAGAGCAATCAAAATTCTCTTTAGATATCAAACAAAAGGACAAAGTGAGGCCTAATACTCAACATTTGATCTCCGTTTTGCGGACTCATACATTGACAGACTCATAAACTGCCGCAATTTGTTTGAAAATCGTTGGAAATTCTTTTCTTTTATTAATTTTTTGCTACAGAACTGCTAAAGTCATGCTTCGGCGGTAAATAAATCGTCGCTTCAGAGTTAGAATGAACAGTGGTGCTCACAAAAATCATCGCGAGCAATTTGCCAGCCCACAGGGGCAGTCGTGGGTAGACCAGTTAACCTTTCTCAAGTTCAAAGAAACAGGAGGAAGTCGATGTTGTTACAGTTACTTAATTTAAAATTCATAATTGGTAAGAAGACCATCGGACTTTGAAAGTGTAGAATTCGTTTTCCGTTATGTCCTCTTTACTTTCCGTCGGGCAGCCGGGTACCTAAGGAATAAATCCTCTCAAAGGCAATTTGGTATGGACCCTGTCCCCACCCTCCAGCAGTAACGGGATGCATGTCTATATGCTTATTAGGACCCAAAAAAAGACAAAATACTTATTTTAGTAGCAAAATCAATGGGATTTTTTTAATGAAAACAAGGGCAAATAAGGCAAATCATCCATATATGTGTTCATTTTCAAACAAATTCCATGCGATACGATTATGGTTTTCCAAGAAAATCCCATACATATGGTGATCGTCGCCATAGTAAAAATACATAATGTTGCCAAGATCTATAAACTGGCACATGTTTCATCTCTGTTGGTGGGTGGGGACCTTTTTGCCCACCGTCCTTTCAACTCTCTAACTAGGTCCACTTGTTTGTCAGTCAGTACCTAAGTCAGACAGACGCGGAAAAGTTCATTATGTATAAAGGAAGATATTATTATTATTTTTATATGGAAAGATAGAGAATGCCATTAGGCATTAAGTTCACCTTTTGTACTCAAAATTGTAATTTTGTGCAATAAAGATTAAATAAATAAGTAAAATAATATTTTGAAGATCCTCCGATTTTACAAAATTTGTCAATCTCTTCAATAAAGCTATAAAAGAGCAGAGTTGAAATTGCAAACAAAAGCCAAGTTTAATTTAAAATGAACTTTATTTTATATTTGGATTCTTGAACTTTTCTCCTGTCGTCTTTAGATGATAACTTGAAGGGTGTACTTTTTCCTCTACTACAGAAGGGTCATTTTTGAAGAGCACCTCGTTTTTACCTGAGAAATAAAATATCTGGTTTATAATAAAACTTTATGGAGCATCTGGTTTTTCTCGATGGTGCCTGCCAGCTTTTATCGGGCTTATTGAACAGGCTCAGTTCAAGCACCATCGATCGATCTACAGTTTTGTCCAGTGGTTTTGTTAGTGGATCATTTTTATTTAGTCCGAGAATATTCATGGGTATCCCTCGGAATCTCTAACAACGTTTGTCCTAACACATTGTTTGTCCGAATTTTCATTTGCCCTAATCTGGTTTACGGATGGGTCAGGCAACTTTTTAAGTTTTCCAATTATAGCTGCGATTCAGTTAGGTTAAGGTTGCATTATAACAACACTAAAAAAACGTTTTATGATTTAAGCGGAAATGGCTTTAGGATAAACGAAAATTCGATAAATGACGATTAGGGATTCCATAGGAGCCATGCTACATGTATGTGATGTATGGATAGAATCGAATAGCCCGATTTTGACAACCGAGGTGTCTCTCATTATTTATAAAAAAAAATTTTAGGGTAAAAAGTAAAAAGTGTGTTGAAAGTTTAAATGTAACTCGGTTTCTATTTCGTATCTTGACGTTTACTTTAAAAAAAACTGAAAAAATAATAATATTCGACCTTAAAGGTGAAACGGATTTAAGTTTTTATGGCAGTTAGGTATTTTTAATGCTTAAAGGGTGACTTGTGATCTTAGACTATCGGCTGTTAAATATGTATGGAAATTAAGTAATCTCAAAGTTACTAATTACAAAAAAAAAAACAGATTCAGTATTTTTTGAAAAGCTACTCCTGAGTGGGTTAAATGAGGGGATCGTATAATAAAATATAAAGTTCCAAATACATAATGGGTCATGATACATTTTTACGATCATTATAATATTATGTCTATTTTGTTCTATGAGTTCTATGACCCATTATCTATTTTGAAAAGCTTCCATTACTTAAAAATGCAAGCTCTTTTATTCTCACACAATTTATAATTTGAGAAGTATTTGCGAAACAACCAGCTCTTGCTGTCACATAAATATTTCACACAAAGTCGAAGCCCACAAATTGACGGTTATTCGCAAGATTCCCTCTTGAGCCTTTTATCTTTAGGTAGGACGTAAGACAAATACCGCTGTTTGGTTTGGGAAACCACTAGTACCCAAATATGAATTATTTGATCTTGAGGAGAAAGAAACGACTGCTTTCGATGACGAATTAGGCTTTAAAGTTACAAATAGCATGGTATTTGAAAATAATTTTATTTTAAACTAATTTCGGTTATGCTGCCGACTCCCTGCATATCAATACCAAACGAATGAGTTCCAACACGCTGAGTTTATTCGGTACGTTAAGTTTAGCGAAGACCCCGTCGCCTCATCCTCGACCATCATCAGCTGCATCAACGCCCTCGCAATCGCAATGGACTTGAAAGTGGATAAATTGTTTGCATTTTGTATGCAGACTATTCAAAATGATACAATGGTGATTGCGAGGGCGTTGAGCAATAAACCCTGGTCAGCTCTCAGAACACACACGACGACACGCTGGCCTAGTTGGTAGTGACCCTGCCTACGAAGCTAGCGTTCCTGGGTTCAAATCCCGGTAAGTGCAGTTTGTGTGATGAGCGCGAATATTTGTTCCTGTGTCATGGATGATTTCTATGTATTTAAGTATATATTTCTCTATATAAGTATTTATATCGGTGTCTAGTACCCATAGCACAAGCCTAGAGCTTAGTTTGGGACTAGGTCAATTGGTGTAACATTGTCCCCTGATATTTATTTATTTATTTATTTATAAATAATTTTGCATTGTCTTCAGGTTATGGGTAGCCTAAATTTTAGCCCAATCCATGAAAGGGGATGGGTTCAATATTTACTTGCAAGATTTTACCTAAAGTGCCATTAACATTGCAAGTTAATATAAGCTTGCAAATACAAAACTGCCCTTCTAAATAAAAAGTACGTATCTGCAATTTGATAGTCAAAGCAAATTCAACCCCCTGCTTTAAGAAATAAATACGCGGTTCTATGATACATGCGCCCTTCTAAGGTCAGAATATTTTTGATGATAAACTCATTATTAAAAACGAGTTAAACGAACCTAAACTCGACGGGTGTAACTATTCTGCCCTCCTACGGAATAAAAGCACATCTACTATAAACATTTTATTGCATTTTTAACCTTATTATCAACCGTTGAGAGTTTAATATGCTTCTATAAATAATTGCACTTGTGCTTTTTCTGTAGTAAGGCAGTATTACCCATTGAGTTTTTTCCGTCTCTATCATCGTTCCATCTTGATTGAGTCAACGTCAAAGACATGTTTACATTTTTGGACCTTATTTCAATGGAGTAAGATGAATAAATGTAAACAAATCTGTGACGTCGACTGTACCAAAGTATTGTTTTGTCATGCAAAATTGTATGTCACGACTTCCTAGATGTTAACATTTTTGATTATTGTCATCTTTACCTAGGCTACCCTACCTATAAAACAAAGTCTCTTCCTGCTGTCTGTCTCTCTGTGTGTACGCTATGGTCTTTCAAACTACGATTGTCATTAATAGAGTAATTTAAGACGAAGATTTATATGTGTAATAAATCCTGGATTATGTATGGGATTTACAGAAAACTCAAGTAAAGCGAGGGCGGGTCGCTAGTTAAGGAAAAATATAGAAAATCATTCATTTGAATGGACCATTTTGAATTTTAACCAAACCATAATGAACTTTGTCAATAAGTTATTTCCGTTGTAAAGTAATTAAGCCTAAATTAAACTTTGTTCATTATAAATTAGGAGCAAAACTAAATAGCACAAGTTAATGTTGATGTAATTAACTTTTCAAGACAGCGTACATAAAAAAAGATAAAGATAAAGATAAAAGATGTTTATTCAGTGAGTAGGCCGCACGGGCACTTTTACACGTCAAAAATCTACCAGCGCTTCGCAAGAGACCACTGCTGAGAAGAAACGCCGCAAGAAACTCAACAGTCAGTCTTTTTTTTTAAATACTTCTTATGATATTATACAATAAATAAAAGAAACTAAATTCGAAAGCTATCCAAGTAAATGCGGCAATTACAATGTCAAAAGGGTTGAAAAATGTCTTTAAATTCGCCCAACATGAAAACGTTGCAACTTTTACTGAGGTCATTGTTGGGCTGGTTTGGTTGGTCTAAGGTTGGGGAATCTCCAGTGTCACTGTAACGTGCTCTTTTCAGGACACCCTGTATTTAGGCATTCCGCCTTCGGCACTGTAAACGTGATGATTTGAGCATTTCCTCGAGCATTCGCTAGGGAATGCTTGCCTAACTGAGCGTTCCGATTGGTTGTTCGAAATCCGAACGCTCATTTCAGCGAGCCTTCTAGCAAATGTACTCAATTATATCTGTATACTGACGTCATAATCAACAATCTAGAGGTGTTTTTAATTATGTTTACAAACCTGATAGAAAAGTAATAAAGCTTTGACATTTAGAAAATTTAAATTACTTCCCGCGTAATACGATCCGCGGAACTGAATCCCTTTAAGCACAAAGGCTTTCAGCGCGGCTTAATTAACGAGTAACTGACTTGCCTATTACAATACAGACTGACTTAATTGAAAGGATTACATTCATTGAAAGTGTTAAAAACTTTAGTACCTCGAGCAATTACATCTGTCTCAAATAAATCCGCAAACTTCTGCCATAAATCAACGAACTCTGAAATTATTTTTTGAGTCAGCAATAAGTCACTGAGACGGTTTTTGTTTTAATTTAACAAGTGATTTGTCAAATGGGGCATGGCAATTCTCTGAGACGCTGTATTTAATCTAAATGAATACTAAAATAAAAAAGTGTGTGTGTGTTTGTTATGTGGGTCAATCAACTTTTTCTTGTTTTTGTGTGTCACCACTGATGAATTCGTTTTAACTCTCAAAATATAAGAAATACATTGATTCTGATATGTTAATTATTGAATTAGACTATTAAACGACAACCGGGTAAAATATAGAATAATACATTACGTAATTTTATAGAAAATTAATTGGTCTTCTAGGACACACATTTTCACTTCCATACAAAAACTTCGTGTCCCTATACGTATAATAAATGTTTAATTCCATCGTAGTGTAAAAAAATCGTTCACTGGCTTTTCATGTTATGAACTATTTAAATACTACACTGTATTTAGTAGCTTAAAACGTTAGGTCAATCTAAAAAAAAGTATGGTATTTTTAACAGTTGAGTTTAAAAACCGGCCAAGTGCGAGTCGGACTCGCGCACGTAGGGTTCCGTACAACTATACATCTAAATAAATGTTTTTCTTTATTCTTTATTATATTGGAGTTGATTGAATGAAAGGTAAAATGCGGTTTACGATTTATAACGTATTAAAAAAAAACTAATTATTAGATCTCGTTCAAACCAATTTTCGGTGGAAGTTTGCATGGTAATGTACATCATATATTATTTTTACATTTATCATTCCCTTATTTTAGAAGTTACGGGGGGGGGGACACACATTTTTCCACTTTGGAAGCGTCTCTCGCGCAAACTATTCAGTTTAGAAAAAAATTATAATAGAAACCTCAATATCATTTTTGAATACCTATCCATAGATACCCCACACGTATGAGTTTGATGAAAAAAAAATTTTTGAGTTTCAGTTCTAAGTATGGGGAACCCCAAAAATTTATTGTTTTTTTTCTATTTTTGTATGAAAATCTTAATGCGGTTCACCGAATACATCTACTTACCAAGTTTCCACAGTATAGCTCTTATAGTTACGGAATAAAGTGGCTGTGACATACGGACGGACAGACGGACAGACATGACGAATCTATAAGGGTTCCGTTTTTTGCCATTTGGCTACGGAACCCTAAAAAGTGTCCCTGTGAAAGTTAAAAATACTAAGTCTCCCAACTAACCATTCCAAAAGTAGGTAATAAATGGCGTGATGCCGCACGACCTTGGCTCGACCAATAGGCAGCCGATCTGAGTGTCACGTGACTCGGTCCGCCATTACTGCGGCATTTGTAGCATCGTTCATTTCGTCCGGAGATCTAACACTGGTAAGGTGTCTTTATTCCATTTCTCCTGACTCACTGCGATTTTTCGTAAGTTTTTTATGATTTTGGTTCAAACTAGAGCTAAATACATGGCACGGAGGTCTGATATCCTAAAGCAACACATTTAATTTTGTTTTTTCAATTATATTTTGCTTTTAACTGGTTCTTACATGAATGTCTCTTGGGTCACCAGTCTCCTGACTGACTTTTTCGGTGACCCAAGAGACGTCTTTGGTAAGCCATGAGACATTTACCTGTTTGTTAAATTAATCATTAACTGAATGCACTAAAAGCTATTCAATTATTATAATTTTCAGTTTGTCAATGTGTCGTAATCAGAAAGATATAAATAAAATGCCGTTTTCGTTCATGGTCTTTATATTTGTCGGTTATTATGCTTATTATGGTTATGGTATTTATTACTATAATTAGGTAAGTAGGTACCTATTTTGAATCAATTATACCTGTTAATGTGTTGTGTTAATTATACCTGAGAGTATTAAGAGTTAAGTCATGAAGATACTCTGTATGTTGATTTTTTTGTCTCTTTGTAAGGTCATTACAAGTCTGAACGAGATACTATTGTTGCATTTATTAAAAATAAGGATAACATTATCTAAGTTTTATTTTTTGTTGTTGTTGATTGATAAATTAAGAATTATCCTGTTACTTGCTGTGATTATAATTAAGAGCAAACACCTGTTTAGAAGTTTCTTAGTTTTTTTTTTCTTATAATATAATACTTTTTATTCTATGTTGTTGTTTTTATTGCATTCCCGATAAACCGTCTTTAAAAAAGAGGAGGATCTTAATTTGTCTGTATTATGATATGCATTAATAATGACTAAAATATCAAACACACACACTAAGCATGTAATCCACTCCAGTTTAAGTCTCTTGAGTTACAATTTTGTCTCTTGGGTGACCAACTTGTCCCTAAAAAAGTATGTAGTTTTTTTTTTAAATATCCAGGAGATTTATGATATTGGCTTTGCTTTTACATGAATTGTGTTTAAATGATAGAGGGAAGTAAGACTTAGGAAGTATGTGTTAGTTGGATTACTTGTTACTAATAATAAGAAAAGTTTTTGTACTGTTTTTGTCACCAGTGACTCAAGAGACATAATTAGTTGTTGTAACTTTGTACATATAACGTGTGTAACAATATTTTACATGTATAAGCGACATAAATGTGTCTATTTACACATTGCACTGATAACATCTTTTTTCGCATGATGAATTATTAAATTATTTCATGGTTACCCAGGGGACCACTTTTGTGCTCGAATTCTGTTTACCTATAGCCATATAAAACATATATTAATCATACAAGTCCGCGGCAACCGTCGAATTTGAAAAGTTTAATATTTGTACTACGATAAAAGCATATAGTAAAGTAGAAAAATCTAAATTTTTATTTTGATTTGTTCTTTTTCAAAAAACAAGGAAAAGTTGATTGACCCATGTTATTTGGAATGGAGGTAGGTTATACACTGGATTAATACGTAGGCTACTTTTTATCCCGGAAAAGTTAAAAGTTTTCGAGGGAATAACGATAATCGAATTATACGCGGACGAAGTCACGGGCAGACGCTAGCTTCAAATCTATACTTTTCCTCATCCTTGGGGTAAGTCGTGTGTTTTAATCATGCTTGGAGCCATGAAAAATCGACCTATTTTATAAGCAGATGCCTCATGTCTACTTTATGCCATCTATGTATATTTAGCAGCACGGACTGAATAATTCACAAGTTACTGCTTCATAGTAGCAAAACAAGTTTTAAATAGAGTATTCCTTCACATTAGTGTTATAGAAAATCAGTTCAAAATAAGTAAGAACCTCACTCTTCATATTATGGATAATTTTAAAGTAATTCTCGCGTTGCTCGAATTTGCAGAATTTTAAAAAACACTTTAAAACCATGCCGGGCAAAAACATGCCCGCCAAAAACCTGCCAAGGGCATATCCGTAGAAAGAAAACGAAGAAAATTGGATGAATCAACTTGGCTTTCAGAGGGACCACAGTGTAATGATAATAATTTAACGCGAATATTGTTCCACGAAGGGAATCTGGGGTTTTCGCATTATGCTCTGGGTGCTTGGTTCATTTAGATTTTTAAAGGACGTAATTTATGTTTATTATTTACAAGGATTTCCAATGACTATTTTTATTCTCTTGCATTTGTTGTTTTTTGCGCAAGGCAACATTGGTATTCGCCAGAATTATTCAACAAGATATTCCTGATTTTTTAGTAAAAGCTTGTAACTGTAGAAGGACGCGTAATGGATTTAAAAGGATTGGCTGTTTTTATCTAGCTATGGTAGTTTTATAATATGTTTTGGTTTAGCCTTCTGACAGAGATATCTGCTGATACATTTTAATAAATATATGGTAAATAAAGTGCAAAAGAGTATGTGCCCGACATAGGTAATATTTTAAGACCCTTCTACATCAAAAGGTAGGGTGTAGCAGCGGTGATCATTTCACATCAGGTGACCCGATCTAGCTTATTTTCCCCCTCTGGCATAAAAAAAGTACTGTAAAATTATTGAAATTTGATACCCAAAGAGTAATTAGGGTAATTAAAATATTAAGGTTCGTCGGCCTCCTGCTATTAATGAACCCCTCACATTTGCCCGATGAAAAATGAAAAAAGTTTTACTCCTCGGAAGCCTTTAATTAGCAAATTAGCGGGCTCCGAAGTAATTATGTTATCTGTTTTTCTTAGAAATTCGACTCCTCCTAACATTATAATAATTAAATGTAATTTTTCTTTTGGTAAAATCCGAAAATTTGTGTAAATAGATAATACAAGCTTTGGTCCAGAGCTTCAGAATTTATTAGCTAACGAAAAGGACAAACTTACATATTGTATACAGACTGTACGTCGGGGAGTGTAAGCTCCACGAGCTTACCGCCGTCTCCTTTCTGCCTTCGGACTTCCAGACGCACCGCGGGATACCATTCGTACCTGTTCGAAAATTAATCCTTCATAATTCGTACTACAGAAGAGTGGAATGCGCTTCCGGCGTTCGTATTTCCGACTGCAAAACCGACCTATTTAAAGCTAGGGTGAATAGGCATCTTCTACTTGAGTCCTCGGACGAAATCTTCGTCCTCCAAGAGTTAGTCAAGAGCAAACCAGGACCTCTATTCAACTCGGTTAAAGCATAATTTGCTTTTGACGTGTTATGGTATTGTTTTTAGCTCGGCCGCCATTACTGTCAAGTAAATAAGCGCTGTCAAAATGTTGGAAATACGGAAACACGTCAGAATCAACCAGGTTTTACCGTGTTGGATCTCATCTCACCACTTTAACAATGTGGACTACCGATCACCAACAACCAACCAACCACCGTCAACTTTTTCCTTTATATTCACGTGAATATTAAATGTCTGAAGTACCGTTTTCTGCGCTTCTGCCGCTTTGAGCACCCTTGTGTTTCGTAAGTTACTATAAATGTATCGTCCAATCTGTTCATCCACTCCGTCCCTGTATCGTGCTGCCAATAGACCTTACGTTTGCTATAGATTTTTTTCCCTTGTTTCGATTCACACTGTTACAAACGTGCAGACATTGTTTTCTCACCGTCGGTTATAGCGGTAATTATCTACATTTTCTTCCTTATCGATTCAAGAATTCTGTTCAACCAGAACCAAACTTCATAGCGCAATGAAATCAAGCCATAAAAACGAGCACGAAGCTAAACTTTACGTGAGCAATCCCATCATCATCATAAATCATAAAATTTATTATTTACAAATAACCTGTTGATGAATTGAAAATGCGAAGTGATACATTCGATAAAATGAGTGTCATAAGACAAGGGTAAACATTATATGACGCTATTCGGTTAGATAAAGGTACGCATCTCCTGGCACTTCATTAGGTTTACAAATGAAGTTCCAGGAAAGGATGCAGGCACCAGAATAGTAACTGCTTGTTGCGATTTTAAGTTAGAAGCAATTAAAATGTCTGTAGAAGACAAGACCGTCTGTAGAAGACAAGACCGCCTGTAAACACTAATCAAAGGGTTCCAATAACGCCTAGTACAACTGGAATATACCTACTTACAACACCGGCTGAAAAAAACACTAGAAGTTATACAGATCGAGATTGTTCGAATGGCATTCATTTTACAGTAGTTGAACACAATAATAATGATTAATTTCTAGTTTTTCGTTTATATATATTTTACGGCATAGAGAAGGCAAACGAGCACACAGGCCGCCTGATAGTAAGTGGAGACTGTGCCCCATAGACATTTGCATTCACAAGACTGAAAGCCTAATACTGCAAATGTGTTGCCAACCCTAAGGACTAAAATGGAATGCCTCTATGCTAGTCATTACACTGGTTGTCTTATCCCCAAACCGGAACACAACAATGCGAACACTGCTATTTGGCGGTAGGTTAATAGATAAGATGGTGGTAGCGATCCGGACGGACCCTGCACAAGGTCCTACCACCCGCATGATATACATATAGCGGGTCGTGAACAGATTCCCTCGCTGTTAATTCATCACATTATTAATTTACCTGACTGGTAAGTGACGGTAACTTAATCCACCGTGATAAAGGCACGCATAATACGGGCTCTGTCGTGGTTTTTTTTTTGATTCCCGAGGTCCCTGGTCAACCAATGTTCAAGAAGTATAAGCTACTTACAATGCCGAGCTTATACATTTTAGAGGTGTGCAAGTTTGCGAGAAGCAACATGAATTTATTCGAAAAAAAATGTTACAAAGTTAAACGTACGGTCACTCCCAAGGTTTTAACAGTCCCTAAATTTAAATTACAGCTGAATAAAAATAACTGCTTAAAAATGGCAATACAAATTAATAACGCTTTTTTACCCATGACATGGACAAATCTTGCAAACAATAAATTTTACCAACTATTAAATAAGTTTGTTTTAGATGAGCGTTTTTATTCATTGGATGTAAATCGTATTAATGAATTTAAAATGTAATATGACTACATTTATATTGAAGTTAAGTAGGTAATAATAATAATAGTGATAACATTTCAATTTAAACTATCAATTAAATGCATACCTTTTTGGTGAAACATGGACTAATTGACTGTTAACTTAAGATCTTGTTCAGTTAACCCTTAAATGATCTTGCTACGTTTCAATGGTTGTTTTTTTAAACTAAATACAGTAAGAAATTAAAGTTATTATTTTTTATTATTTTTAACTGCTCGCGTCTTGTTCTCGTCTCGTGAATAGTTGTTAATTCATAAGTGGGAAAGAAATAAACTAATTAATGTCACATGGTACTGAATCTAAGCGACAGATCGTTGAAATTAGAAGGGTGGGAATTTAATTGATGTGTCCTTTAAAACGGACAAAATCCGTTAAGGTTTAAACATTATTTCAAGCAACAATGATTTATTATTATTATTAACATTCTACATATTGGCGACATGTTCATTTTCGAGGAACTACAAAGTCGATCGGAAAGATTACTGAATTACTAAGTACTTATTACTCAACACCAGAAAACACAATTAGTGGAATATAATTAGTTCACAGACGAATAAAGATTTACGTTGATGACAGCTACTTGAAGCTGAAGCCTAAGGAGGATGGGCAGAAATGTATGAACACTGGCCTAGAAACCAATAACAATAAGCACTATATCATCGGATATGCTTTTTAATTCTACAACGATTTAGTGTAGTGGGAAACGTCAAAAAACTGAAACACCGCTGTCTTTGCACGGCGATAACTTTTATCACACAATGATTTCGAACTACCTGCCATAGAAATAGTTTTACAACTTAGAATTACCTATCCGGTGACATATCGCTTGTTGTTATCGCAAATTGGCCTATATGACCACATATAGGCCAATTTGCCCACCCTCCTTTAATACCGAAAATGTAGTTCAAGTGTGGCCTCCATCAACGGAAACAAAGCAAGTTCATTTCGGAGTACTACGACAAGTAAGTACTACTACTTTAATAAAATGTCTACCTGCCAGTTCAAAACGGTATCAGAACACGATCTCCGCTATCGATTCACGTGCGGAATAGGTAGCAAATGTAAATAAGTCTAGCCTTTTTTAACTTTGAGTTTGGTTAATCATAAAGTAATTTGGACTTCTTGGTTTGCTAACAAATACACCGTCGATACTCGTATCTCAATCTCATCTAGGTCTCCGTATAATTCAACGTTTACTTTAAACTTTGTAGGTAGGTATAGTTTTAATTAAAGGTCAATAAAGTTAACGTTTACTTTTAATTAAATAATTCAACTAGAAATTTCCAAATCATCGAACGTACTCCAAAAGTTGTGCTTTCCAAACTGTGTAAACATCCAAAAATACTGATTAAAACCAGTTAATTGCGCACACTGAAGGTTTAATTTTTGAGATAGTAAATAAGAGTACTTTTAATGATGTAACCGGCACCTCTACAACAGCCCTCTCCGACAACATGAGCAACATAGTTGTTGTTTCCAGCTGGCTGTTTGTGATTTACCTCCCCTCGGTTTCCATTTTGGAAAAGTTGTCTATGTTGGTACTACCAAGTAATACCAACATAGACAATAACAACATAGTTATTCAGTGAACTGCTGATTTTATCAAATGTTAGGAAAGTTGTCATGGACCCTCATATAGAACAAACTATACCTAGCTCATACATACAATGATAATAAAAACATAGAAAAATGTTTCAATATTTTTCTGCCTTATTTCGGTTTGACATAGTTTCCTCATTGACACTAAGTATAGTTATTATAGTATTCATCTTATTTGTAGAAATATTGAACACTTGATTTTTTAGTGCCACTAAACAAACTTATTTATACGTTTTAAAACAATTCATTAGGTAAGTATTATCAAATAATGAAAATTAATTTAAATATTGAAACCTATGACAATACCTCAACAAATATTTAAAAAAAAAAACTTTTTCGCGGTGCCAGCTAGACATCGGCAAGAATAGAAAAAAAAGTGACACTCCTTGGCCACATTTTTTAGCTGTAGCAATAGGTAGCTGCTGCAGCATCTCGGGATAATAACTGGGATATTGTAGCTTTTTGAGCAGTAAGTTACGCCATAGACAGTTTCAGGACATGGTGCGCATGAGCCGGCAGACCGGTAACTGGCACCCTCCCACAGAACACTAACTAAACTAAATAAACCAGTACAATATTTTCACTACATAATTTAACTTCAAACCCTACTTGTACATAGTATCACTAAAGAGTCAACTCAATTATTCAGCTTTATTGTAAAGACTTTAAAAAAAGGAAAGTCTGAAGTTTGAAAACCACTGAACTCGTGTCGTGTTAAGTTACAAGATGCTAATTCGGGGAGGAGATGGGGGGGCGCCGTGGTCAAAACAACACGAATTAGCATAAGGGACCGAATCGTATCCATGCTGAGCGAAGGAAATCACTGGCTCGTGATGGGGGCCTGTCTGCCAACAGCTTATCATAATAGTAAACTCATTTTACTTCAAGTTAGACTTCCGTAGTTGTAAGTCAAAATCAAGTCCTTCGTCAATTTAGAACAGGTCGTACTTTTATAATTTTAACCTAGTTTTAGGGTTCAGGAACCCTTTTAGTTCCGCCATGTCCGTCTGTCCGTCTGTCTGTGGTCTATCTCAGAGACTCTAAGTAGGACAAACCCGTAATTTGGCGTTGTTGTGTTATTACAGTTACGCCGACATTTTATCGACTTATATACGACTAAATCACAGGTATTTTTTTTTACATTATAACATCGACTGGGATATCATTGGATAGTGTTTAAAAGTTAAAAATCATTATGTAAATTTATCAATTTTTAGATTTGGTGGACCGTGTGGGTAATTGAACTCGACAAAGTGTAATTTTCGCTGGAATTACGTTTCCCATACCACAGCCAAAACTACAAGTAATAAAAATTCTAAAAATATTTTTAATGAAAGCCTATGTAACTAACGTAAAAGGAAGACTATCACGTTTTATGTCCGGTTCCTATATTCAAGCCGCGGATAGGTAAAGCTTACTTCAGATTAATACACTCAGGAGCAAAAATACCGGGTCAGAGCGCGTTTTTCATACAAACGAGACTATTTCGAAGCCTTGGTTCCTCGCCAGGGTTTGTTTTTAGTGAGTTTTAATGGTGGATACTGCGAGGTTCAATAGAGGAGGTCAAAAGTTTTTAAGATACCTACCTGATCGCACAACCAGTTAACACCACAGCGGGAGAGTTTGCGTCAGCACTTGGATTTCCTTACATTTTATTGCCATTTTAGATGTTTTTCTGAACGTGCACAATTCCGGCGTTAACCGCAGATTCATTCAGTTGGGTATCCTAGGCACTCTGGAAGTCCTGTATCGATACTTGGGGTATTCATCATAAGATTTCACTTAAAGCATTCCCTGGCGAGGAACCAAGGCTTCGAAATAGCCTCTTTAGTATGAAAAACGCACTCTGACCCGTTATTTTTGCTCCTGAGTATAAGTAGTTGACACATTTTGTAGTGTTAAATTACAAATTTTACCCGAAGTAAGCCTTATCTGTCCGCGGTTTGAATATAGGAGTCCGAGCTAAGTAGACTTAATTACTTTCCGAGATACAGGCGGCTAGTGATTATGAATATTGCAAAATCTTAAATGTAGTTTTTATCTTTCAAAATCACTTTACTGCCAGTAAGGTGGAGGACGGAAATTACAAAATAATAATAGTTCCGTTTGGCTACGGAACCCTATGATCGTCCGTTCAATATGTATTTTAATTATCTTGATTGCGTTGTAGCTTTCAGGTTTTGGTTTGTAAAAGAAATTTCTTTTTTGTAAGATTCAACAACAAAACAAGTTGGTATAAAAAGGCAAATAACGTCGCCCTCCCTGAGCCCTGACGAAAGTCCACAAACGAAGTT
The DNA here is from genome assembly GCA_923062465.1 of Acleris sparsana. Lineage (NCBI taxonomy): Eukaryota > Metazoa > Arthropoda > Insecta > Lepidoptera > Tortricidae > Acleris > Acleris sparsana. Next base: position 4,647,674 of record OV281292.1, read on the forward strand.
TTAAACTCAATTTGCATTTGCGATAGGAATAAAAAAATAGTCAATTGTGCACAAAGGCGGTGACAGGAATTCGGGGGAGAGGTAACGAGATGGCAAATATTTAATAACCCCGAATTGGAAGCAAGAATCTTTAGAAAGTGCTTCTTTCCTCAAGTAAGAGGTTCCCAGTTTATAATCTACTTAATTGAAGTATACTTGTACTGTTTTCATGATTTATTAAGAACTTACATTTTTATTTAAATATCATTATGTAGTACTGTAGTCGGTTGTTTCCACTGGAAAGGGTAAGCGTGAACACTCAAATACGTATTCAGTTTTGCAAAAATAATAAAAATGGTTCACGATCCCATATTTAACATTGTTTGCTTTTTTAAGTTACTAAGCTAACCCACTTTTACATTGAACCGAAAAAGATGTTCCAAATGCACGGTTTCTTAATACAACTACGATTTTAAAACACGCACAAAATGAAATACGGCGCATCGTAAGTCATGTTCTGTAGATTGCGCTGCTTCCTTTACCTCTCGTATATCGAGGCGCTTACGTAAATGAAAAACTCGCTTGCGAAGCGAAAGGCACTCTTTCAATAAAGACAAGGGAATACTTCACACAGCCTTTGCCTTGGCTTGCCTATTGGTGAAAGTTAGTTTGGACTAGAGCTTTTCAGGGTTTATGGTTAGATGGTATTACCCTAATAATATAATTTCGATTCGTCCATTATTTTAAACCATTGTTTTACAGTGTTTTAAACCAGATTTTAATGTGAATAGGTACTCACTGGAAGACGAGACCACGAATATCTTTATTAGAGTACCTTTGGCCTTAAAAGTACCTGCACACTTAGTGCTTGGTCACATTAACGTCTTGTTTGAACTGCTGCACTAATCTGTTAAAGGTGTTAAAGCGATAAGGTACAAAAGTATGCCGCTACTTATAATTCCGACTGTACATTGTCTCCTTATATAATAAAGCATAACTCGAACAAGAGTTACAAGTGTGAGTGTAAATAGGCATGTAGTTGAAGCAGGCTCCAACAAAGAGCTGAAGAGAAAAGTATAAGAAATATTTATAAGTCAGACAACAACATACTACCTGACACGGTTGACTGTTGAAGGCGTAAACACGCCTACGCCAACGCCTTAAATACGTGATTGAAACAAGCCTTAAATTAGTGTTTTGTCATCTTACATTTTAATATGATGACAAGACTTTTTTTTCGTATATCTATAGGAATGCATCGTTGAATATCGCATTTAAGAAATCCACATATCAAACAAACCGCTCTCGAAGTACCTGTAAACACCTCGTTTACTTCTTTTTTCGGTTACATTTTGTGAATAAAATAAGAGTTACTGTTAGCGTTTCGTTGTAACGCAGCCTTAGAGCGCGCACACATTTTCTTTGTGCCGCAGACAATGCGAACTCTTACAATAAGTACGTATTTCTGTACAGAATCATACAATTGCGGGCTCAGAGGAAACATCCGGCGAGCTCCGAGTCAATTTAAATCGCACTTGCTTGCTTCCGTCGCAAATTGTTTATTACTACGTTTTCCATAATTAACTGCCCATTTAAGCATTGGATTAGTAGATGAATAATATAGGAAACAATCTAACAGAAATTGAGAGTCTCAAAAAAGCTTTTAAAACTAGAGGGGTCGACCATTTCCCAGTTGGTATGACGACCTGAAAGGTCTACCATGCAGAAGGAAGACCTTATACTTACCAAAATTTATAAAACAACTTGAGGTCTATGCGAAAACAAAACTCTTTCCCGCCGTCTGAAGATTGAAAAAAAAAAGGAAAACCAAAAACAAATGAAACAATATAATAATAATAATAATAATAAATAACTTTATTTTCAGGCTACTAGGCCCATAGATAAATACCTTACTGACTAAAATACATATATTTATAAACTTAACAATATTCTAAATTATCTTGGCGACAAAACAGCATGGCTCTGTTGTGTCGCAGCGTTCGAAGTCACGCTCGCTGGCAGGCCGCCCCGGAACCGCCGGAACACGACATCTTTCGGCCAGAAGGCAGGCGACTCGACCGTCCCCAGCAGCGGCCGCGGCACTCGCACCACGAAAGAAGTGAAGTGCACATAGCGCCGCGATTGAAGCTGGAACACCCTCAGAGTGTAACCTGTCTTCTGACTGACGTAGCCCACCACGTCGCCCACCGACGTGGAGTAGTGCAGGCGCGACACGTAGAGCGCCGTGTTCGGTGTGGCAGCTTGCAGTCCTGACTTTGGGTCCAAACTAGCGGTGCCGCACTGACTCTTACAAGGCTTCCTACGAGCCTTACTCTTTTTCTGTACCAGCGTGAATCCCTCCTTATCCACGCAAATACTAGGGCGCTCGCTCAATGTTGGTAGAGCACCTTCCTTTTTAGACCGTTGTTGGAGTCCCACGGTCTTGCCAACGACATCAGCGTAGCCGCGCGTCTTCGGCTGCTTTTCTGAGGCGGGCTCCGAAACGCGCGGCGGGCGCGCGGCGGGCTGCGGCGCGCGCGGGGAGCGCGCGGGCGGCGGGGCGGCGCGAGCGACAATAGGTGCTGACGTGTCACGTCGCAGCGGCGTCGACCCGCAACCAGCCGACGACGGCGCATCAGCATGACTCAGTTCGGCGACACACAAATTTGACGCATCAGCAGACGGCCGAGTAACTGGGGCATTACGCAAACTGTTGACATCGTTGCGCAACTCGGCAATAACATTCTGCGATGCTTCAAACTTAAGCGTAACTTCTTCCAGACTTGTTTTAAGGGCCATGATATCCTTCAGCAGTCTGGTGACATCGACGTGATCGAACGTCACAGGAGGCAGCTTATGCAGCTGCTTCGCGACGAAAACAGGCACGTCGTCCGGGTCGGTCTCCTTTAACAGAACGATGATGTCCTGGACACTTTTCGCGCCTCCATCCCTGCGGCGGGACGGCATCTTATCGGTCTTGCCGAATGATTCGTAGAGCAGCGCCTTGCCACTGCAAATCTCCTCCTCCTTGAAGTTTGATTTGCAGATCTGCACGATGCTGACCTCGTCCATGGTGTCGATGGCGTGCTGAACAAACGCCAAAAGCTCATTCACTACGAGTCCTTGTGAACTCATAATAACACCAGCGAGCAACGGCAAAAGCCGCGCAATTCACGATTATTAATTAAAATAATAATTTTGACTGCGCAGTGACACACATCCGTTTACGTCCGCGCATCACTACGGATTCCACTGTTCCACGGATAACAATGGTTTATAAGATCTACGAGTACATATACAATATAAAACTCTTTTTAACCGACTTCAAAAAAAGGAGGAGGTTCTCAATTCGTCGGGTTTTTTTTTTTTATGTAGGTATGTTCCCCGATTACTCGTAGACCACTGGACCGATTTGAAAATGGGTGTACTTTCTAGTTGGTCCCATTGGCAACACGTCCGGATCTGATGAAATCAAGGGAACTCCTCAACTATTATAGGCACATGTATAGCGATTTCGGTATTTTTCACTGTAACTAGTGCATTTGAAAAGTACTATATGGTGAAGTGAAACTGATGATGAAGATCTCATATAGCCACCGGAACTCCCGGCTATTTGAAGGGTGGCGATAATACGTGGGTACTAAATAAGTTTTGAGATAATAAAAAAGTATCCAACATATAACCACAATTCATTTTACATTTTTTCGAAGTACTCTCCACGATGCTTTATACAAACTTCCATTCGTCTAAACCAACTCTGGAAACACTTTTGCCAGTCTTGATCTGAGAGGTCAGAAATGGCTACTTCGTAGGCAGCGACGGCTTCATCGGCACTCGAAAAAAACTTTCCTTTAATTTTTTCTTTGACAGTTGGGAACAAAAATAAATCACAAGGAGCTAAGTCAGGGCTGTAGGGTGGGTGAGCTAGGATTTTAATACCAGATTCCTCAAGAAACGCCTTCGTTCTGAGGGACGTATGTGAAGAAGCGTTATCGTGATGCAGCATGATTCCTCGAAGCCCGGCCGTTGGTCTACGCTCTCGCAAAGCTTGGATAACTTTCGGCAAAGCTAGTATTGTGTACCATTCCGAGTTAACTGACCTATAATTTTCCTGTGTGTTCACACTCCCCGAACTAAGGCCCAGGATCTTCTCGATGTCCTTGTATGTAATTCGTGGGTCTTCCCGTACCAAAGTTTCAGTAGTCCACACATTTTCTGCAGTTACTGCTGTTTGCGTCCGCTTCTTTGATCGTCTTCGAGGTTAGTTTTGCCCCTTTTAAATTCACTAAACCACACTATTTTATTTTACAGAAGTAACACATTTAAGACAAATGAGAGTGGTTTGAATTTAGTATGTCAGGAACTCCTAGAGGTTCTTAAATGTAAAGCTATTTCTTAGTTTAACCGTATCCTAGGGACGCACTAAGAAATTATTTACGTAAATTGACCGGTAATATAATTATTTTTTTTTTCCTAAAAGCCACGTGGTCATCCCATAAATTTTGAGTGATGGAAAAGAAAAATGCTAGTAGCGTTTACATCTTGACTACGGCTCCTGAATATATTTTTAGTTTAAAGAAGTAACAAATAAGTATATTTAAATATGTCTATGAATATTTTTTTCATTGTAAAGAGCATCATATGTACAGATATAATACTCTGATGTAAACTCCAATCATAGTTATATATAGAGAATAGAACTCTGCATTGCTAGTTTTATAAGCCTTTTTAATCCAGCAAGACACCCCCACCACACTTTAAAACATCGGGTATTTTAAGAGAAGATTTAAACTTTTAGACAATATGGAAATAAGTCAATTTGAGATTCAGCTCAATTAAAAATAAAAACGTTGTGGAATTCGGTCGTAATAAAACCTACTAATAATAAGCTAAAGTTAACCCCGACGTCAAAATACCATTCCGACTGCCTAGTGGCGCCCTCAAAAACATTTAACACTGTAAAGTAAAGTTATATATATTATTGTTCAACAAATAAAATTTAAGACCTGTAAAATAATGAAGCCAAACTTAGTAAATAAAAAATAAGCCTCCCACTAACGGCCTCAGGGGGCGAGAAGACAACTTCTGAACTTCGGCAATACTGTCTCGACGGCATCACGAGCCGACGCTACTCAGTGGCGTTTCCAACCTATTTTCAACTCTATTTCTATAAAACTGGTGTTGGTAAGATCAGCTTAACTGGTTAACTTTTTTAATAAAAATTACGAGTGGTAACGTTTTGTTTGTTGTCAATCCCCATCGCTTTTGTGTTTAAAGAACATTATTTTTCTCTAAACAAATTTATAAAGAGAAAACCTAGACGGCTAAAAGTTATGGTTTTGAGTGAACAATGATTAATAATAACACTGTCTAAGTAAGCAAACATAAGTTGGATAAAAGGTGAGATGAGCTTAAAATAGAATATTTAAAAAGGTGGGCATGCAATTAATAAATAACGTTTATAGTTAACGATTGATATTTACTAGCTACGTTAACAAAGGGCATAGGTACAGTACCCGTTTGTAAAAAAAATGCATTTTATAAATAAATAAATAAATAATAATAAAATTTGTTTATTAAAAAGAAACACAAGTTACAGGCGATACAATTCGCTGGTGGTCCCACACTAGGCGATGCCTGTCACCTGGTGACCAGATTCGACATTAAATATCAAGAACACTGAGAGAACCAAAAATTTAAAAAATCATTATTAAAATTACTATTAATATTAGACATTTTAAATTTTAATTTCCACAGAGAATACTAAAATATTGTATAAATTAAACTATAGGAGTATATGTCAGAGTGAGTGTGAGTGCGGGCGTGTGTGGGTATTTGATATATGATGTATGTGCAAGACCGATCGATGATATATGATGTAGGATCGCGGGACCGCGGTGGATGCGAAAAGCACAAGACCGGTCTGAGTGGAAAGCCTTGGGGGAGGCCTATGTCCAGCAGTGGACGTCTTTCGGCTGACATGATGATGATGATGATGTATGTGCAAGGCTACAAATCAAACCCAACATCTTTAGGTCTTTAGGTCTTTAGGCCTTCAGATTTTTTTTCTGTCTCGTTATAGTTAAGAGACCTGAGCCAGCCAATAACTTTTGATTTAGCTTCGCGAGGGGAGTCCTCCGAAAGACTGCATGATTTCACAACCGCGTTATAAACAAAACAATGTAGAAAATTTGGCAACCATCGTGCGAAAGTGGTTTTTGTAATAGCGATTGGGATTTTCAAAAGTCGTTTGCGAATTAGTTCTGGTTATTGTTTTTTATTTCGGGTATGGATGCATACGTCGCTTACAGAAAGCAAAACTATGATAGATGGGAGGACTGATAAGACATTCCTTTGTTCCTATGCAGACAGTGCCATGGCCGGACTTAGATTAGACTTTTGACCGTGGGACAGAAACGAGGGGTTTTACGTTCTGTCGTATTGTTTATCAGTCTGCGTTTGTTATTAATAAATGAATGGTAATGAAGGTTTTTAATTTGTTATTCAATTTAGTCAAACCAGGGTTTCTACGCCAGGTTTAATGGAACGGTTGGAACGGTCTGACCTGGCCCTGTATTCTACTCGCGAAAGCCATATTGTATTGTCAACGTTATAACAGCTCTTATATACTTCATCTAGTAATGGCGGGCGAGTTAAAAGCAATATGTTAACATGTCAAAGGTAATATGATTTTACCTAGTCGCAATAGAGGCCCAGGCGTATGTACAGCCCCAACGAAAATGCTAAGCACTTAAGTGCGTTGTCATAGGAAATTTAAAACAGAACATCAAATGACACACATGAAAATAACAATGACATTCACAGTGACAAGGTTCTAAGTGTGCTCAACATATTTATTGGGTGACGGTGCCTGTGGTATATTAATCCGACGTGGTTTTACCTATTTTATACGTGTAACTTTTGCATCGGCTCCTTAGATGGTGCAGTTCGCAAGTATGTGATCGAGACTGAAAGAGGTTAGCGAGCACTTTTAAAGATTACACTGCGTTAAACCTTTCACCATCCAATCCATTCAAGAGACAGACACAGACTTTTAATTGTCCAGTTACAAAAAATGTTAAATAACATTAAGACAATATTTTTTTATTTCAAAATAATGATGAGTCATTAATTAGTTGATTTTTAATTAATTATTTAATCAGAACGAATTGCTTGTGAATTGGAATGCTCTTTAAAATGAAGGCGGTCTATTTTCATCAGAGAGATGATTGTTTACACCCGACGAGCCTTCAAACTCCAGAATCAGACATCAATTAGTGATTCTCTTCTGAATAAATTATCTAATGTCTTTGATTTCAAATCGGTGCCCAATAGATAATATTTTAAGTGTATTTATTACTAGACATATTTTAATTAGAAAACTTACGACCTTTATTTGAACAGTATTACCTATGAATTATCGAATTTGACTAAATACCAATCCAAAAGTATTTGGCAATTTGTATTACTAGTCACTAATTAATTAATAATATTACACTTTAGGTCATTAGCTAAGACCTTGTTTTATACGAATTTAATTAAAATATTCAGTCTTGTAACTATGAACGAAGATTTTTTTCACAAATCATTATAAAATCAAAGCTACTGTTTGAATATAGATCAATTTTCCATATTTGTAAACCTTGGTTAACGATACGTTTAAGTAACTACAATTGCCCTATAACGTTTTTTATTGGTCTTCGAAATCGATAAGTTCCATTTGTGGGCCTATTAATTGGGAATAACGCAAGTTTTCCCAATTATGTGGCCACCATTGTATATACGAGAGTGTTATAATCGAAACGAGGGTTTCTATGTTAAATGTCTGAACCGAATGGCACTTAAAAAACCTATTTTGAAGTTCTTGAAAAGTCATAAAAGGGACTCCATTTTCACGAATGAATACGCAATTTCCGTGATGTACTGAGTTTATTTTCCAGAAAATGGTTGCAAATTCCGCGAGTTTTGTTTGTTTCAAAGCTCTGGCAAAGTCAGAATCACTCAGGTATAAACCCCAAACGGAATATACCAAAGTCCAACAGAAATGTTGGTCTTGTAACCAAGATCCTATTCCATAAAACCAAGTACCTATCAACTTTTATTATGGGACCAACATCCAAATAGCGAAAAAACGATTTTCATGAAATTTAGTTTATAGGAGGTTTTGGGGGCGATAAATCGATCCAGCTATGTTTCATTTTTAGAAAACTTACATACCAAAAAAAAACCCAGGTTCTATTATTACTTATAATATGTAAAAGAATAATTCGTGCCTCAGGTGACCATAGGGCTGGCTATTTCCTCGGAAAACGGCTAGCAAATAGCTATCTAACGTGGAAATGCCGCCAGCGGTTTACCATTGAATTGCCGACAGACTTTTAATCGAATATTATTTCAAAGACAACGTTTCAAGTATTTTCATTTCATCGACAAGTCATTGCGTCGTGGACTCGATACTAGGTAATTTGAACCGAGGTCTTTTAATTAGTAGTTCACATATTTCAATAAAATTCATGTCATGACTAATCATTTCGTGTCTTTTTAATTTGTATTTTTTTACTTGTAATAATATTTATTCCGCTTAAAATTATTTGAATTGGTAATATTTTGCTATCAAAACTAAACGCAATCACTCACTCTGCGCGATTATAGCTATGTTCCTAATTTATACATATAATGTTATGATAATAATAATAAAAGTTATTGTAATAATAGTAATGTGTCATGTTTTTGTGTTCTTGGGGGTCGCAGTTCTAACCTAACCTAACCCACTTCTGTCAACAGTTCGTTTTCTTGGGGGTCGCAGTTCTAACCTAACCTAACCCACTTCTGTCAACAGTTCGTTTTCTTGGGGGTCGCAGTTCTAACCTAACCTAACCCACTTCTGTCAACAGTTCGTTTTCTTGGGGGTCGCAGTCCTAACTTAACCTAACCTACTTTGATACACCAATAAATCTTGATTTTATTATATATATTTATATGTCACACTACATAATTTGAAAAATGTATAAATGTGCAATAGGACATATAAAATTGTATTAAAGTAATACGTCGAAGAAATGAATTGCAATGTTTTGTAGTTGTACCAATTAAGATAATTTGAAACAAATCTGCGATTAAGTAGTATTCGTTGATTAGTATTTCCACGTAGTAAGATAAATTTAAATAAATAGTAGTTGAAATAAGATAACGCCAAACAATATTACTAGTACTAAAGTTTCGATGAATCGTTGTCGATGAAATAATATTCGATGAAAAGGTTGTCGACAAAACAAGGGTACACCGCCGCCAGCATTATGAGCACCATTCCCGGTGGCAGTGGCCTAGGGGTCATTTGTACATATTATAGTTACTTATAAAATAGGTTTTTTTTTGTATTTAGTTTTTGCTGTATATTGTTTGTCTTAATAAATTTTCACCCCTCTGAGAGTTCACGTGCTACGATAAAAATATTAATTTTGAAAGAATGACAAATTAAAGCATTCGGCTTCATGCATGCATTCGGAAATTTGGGTTCGTGTAAAATACGGTAAATAACTAACATTTTCCCTCATACAATGTACAGACATGTTTTGTATTTTACAAACTCTATTAAATTAATTAAGCTGAGCACAGCTCAAACTTACTTAGTTGGAACCTGAGAAAGCATCCCAGCGGAGTACATTCGAATACCAGACGAGATTAACTTCTTATTGAGATTCACGAACAGCAACCAGAGAGATTCAATTTATGTTAGGGGTAAACCTTGAACAACTTATGACTTGTTGACTATAAACATTTACTATGAAATATCATTATACAAGTTTATCATTTATCAGCCAAGCATGTCTTGACTTGTGTCTTGTATACAGTCATGTCCAGAAATGAGTTAATGAGAACAGGTAAAAGGACATGTTTTATGACGGATAGATTGAGTTTATGTTCGGGGTAAACCTTGAACAACTGTTGACTTATTGACTATAAACATTAACTTTGAAATAGTATTAAACGAATTAACCTTTTTCTGCCAAGCATGTCTTGACTTGTGTCTTGTATACAGTCATGTCCAGAAATGAGTTAATGAGAACAGGTAAAAAGGACATGTTTTATGACAGATAGATTGAGTTTATGTTAGGGGTAAACCTTGAACAACTGTTGACTTATTGACTATAAACATTTACTTTGAAATAGTATTAAACGAATTAACATTTCATCTGCCAAGCATGTCTTGACGTGTGTCTTATACAGGGTTATTGGTAAGTCGACCTATTCCCGTTAGGAGGTGATAGGGGTGACTATTTGCGATAATTTTGACCCCCATATGCATTATGCAAAAGTGAACCATTTTTGAGTTATCGCGTTTATTAGTTTTTTTTTAAATTAGTCGGAAATTCAACTTGAAAAATTTATTACAAAAAAAGTATCAATTTAAATCTTTTTTTTTCTTCTGATTTACAAAACCGATTAAACACTGGTTATTTCTCAATATTAACACAATAATTATCGGTCCAAATTTAAAAAAGCGAGACGGAAAACGAATTTTTTTCAATATTTTTTGCGATAGCTTTCCACTAAAATGCCTTAAAAACAAAAAAAAACGTTATGAAACTTGGCTTGCAGATTATTTTAAAAACTTAACTGTTTTCTTAGCTCTCCAAAAACGTATAACAAGTAGAAAATTATTTAAAAAAAACCTGAAAAAATAATCATCACAAAGGAAGCGGGCGGAAACAAAAGTCACAAATGCAACTTCAAAAATTAAAATTAAAAAACATACCAAATTTAAATCATACATTTTTTATTTGCTTTTGTACAAGATGAATTTGTTGTTCCTATGCAAAATTAAAAAAAATATTATCTGTACACGTTTGAGAATGCGAGGCCGAAAACTAAAAAATACATGTTTTTTTTATCAAACTCCAACATAAATTACACGAAAACAGAAAATTTTACCATTACATTTGGCGTGCAGATTACACATAAAACATTGACGTTTTTCCAGCTTTCTAACGAGCTATTAAAACTAAAATGAGTTTTGTTAAGGATTGCTGGAAAAAATTGATAACAAAGGAAGCAACAAGGAAGTCACGTCCGAACAAAACTTAAAATTAAACTACTTAAATCTATCAAAACTAACTGTTATACTCGTAAACGCAAATAACAACATTAACTAATGTAAAAAGTTACAAAATTAAAACTAATGAACAATTAAAATTGAAATAATCAGGATTTTTATAGTTTATTTTCAAAACCTACCTGGCTACCTCCACTTCTTATTCTCACATAAGTTAATGTTGTTATTTGTGTTTACGAGTATAACAGTTAGTTTTCATTGATTTAGTTAGTTAATTTTAAGTTATGTTCGGACGTGACTTCCTTGTTGCTTCCTTTGTTATCAATTTTTTCCAGCAATCCTTAACAAAACTCATTTTAGTTTTAATAGCTCGTTAGAAAGCTGGAAAAACGTCAATGTTTTATGTGTAATCTGCACGCCAAATGTATTGGTAAATTTTTCTGTTTTCGTGTAATTTATGTTGGAGTTTGATAAAAAAACATGTATTTTTTAGTTTTCGGCCTCGCATTCTCAAACGTGTATAGATAATATTTTTTTTAATTTTGCATAGGAACAACAAATTCATCTTGTACAAAAGCGAATAAAATATGTATGATTTAAATTTGGTACTATGTTTTTTAATTTAAATTTTTGAAGTTGCATTTGTGACTTTTGTTTCCGCCCGCTTCCTTTGTGATGATTATTTTTCAGTTTTTTTTTAAATAATTTTCCACTTGTTATGCGTTTTTGGAGAGCTAAGAAAACAGTTAAGTTTTTAAAATAATCTGCAAGCCAAGTTTCATAACGTTTTTTTTTGTTTTTAAGGCATTTTAGTGGAAAGCGATTGCAAAAAATATTGAAAAAAATTCGTTTTCCGTCTCGCTTTTTTAAATTTGGACCGAAAATTATTGTTTTAATATTGAAAAATAACCAGTGTTTAATCGGTTTTGTAAATCAGAAGAAAAAAAAAGATTTTAATTGATACTTTTTTCGTAATAAATTTTTCAAGTTGAATTTCCGACTAATTTAAAAAAAAACTAATAAACGCGATAACTCAAAAATGGTTCACTTTTGCATAATGCATATGGGGGTCAAACTTATTGCAAATAGTCACCCCTATCACCTCCTAACGGGAATAGGTCGACTTACCAATAACCCTGTAGACAATCATGTTAAGAATGGAGTTAATGAAAACAAATACTACTAGATAGAACCAAGTGTTTTTTTTTTCATACAAATGTAGCTCCGGGCGACCGCGTTTCTCACCCCCTGACTAAAACCAGTCCGATTTTTACTTTTTTAAACATGTTTTAGTTATGATGAAAAAGTAGTCGTTTTGCTTTTCGTTTTTGGTTTTTGTTTTTGTTACTATTTAAGAAATGTTAAAGGAAAACGTGCAGACTAAGTTTCATAATAATCAATAATAAAAAAAGTAAAGGTTAGATCAGGTTTCAGGGGAAATAAACGTTATCGTTTCAGGTTCACATTAATCATCTTAATCCATTAGATTCATGAATGTTTCAGAAGAAAATAATCCAAAATTAAAAAAGAGTTAAACAAATTTGAAAACAACACATTTTTTTTAATTAAAAGTCAATGGCTCACCATAAACTTAGTTCCACTGGCTATTGTCACAACTCAAGTTATATCAAGCGACACCAATACTTTGAAGACCTAAAATTTAAGAGTTATAACCTATTTTTCGATCATTTAATATTTTAAGCCGATGCCCACACAACGATTTTAATACACACACGTACTGTATTTGCCTTTAATTGGACAAGCCTTTGCTTCTAATTAAAAACTACACAATTGTTATCCCAAGCTATAGTCATAGAGTTCAATAAATACTCGTAGGTATGACAAAAATTTGAAAAAACAAACTGAATTAACATATAATGATGTCGTTTAACACAAAAAAATATCGGGAACTAGAAGGAAGGATCGAGAGAGCAGAAATACTTATTTTTCAAGTGTGTTGATTAAAGAAAACACAGTGTTACAACTTGACTAGTGCCACTTGTGAAAGAATACAAGAGGGACAGACACTTGTCTTATTGTGGTTTCACAATTTCCACATAAATAAATAGGTAAGTCTGTCTGTATTCCTTTTTTTTGTTATACGAAAAAGAAAGACAGACCTATAAGCGAGGCATGTTACTTGTGTAATAAAGAGTTTACATCTTGATATTAAATTGATCTTCTATTTTATTAATGGCGGTTCTTAATATCGCCAATGTCAAGTGAGTCGATGGCCGATGGGGTCAGAAGGTTTTGGAGTAGCGTCCGCGGACCGGAGACGAGCTGTAGGTAGGCCTCCCACAAGATGGAGTGACGACCTCATCAGGATCGCGGGAGTGTGGTGGATGCGAAAAGCACAAGATCAGCCTATGTCCAGCAGTGGACGTCTTTCGACTGACATTATTGATTGATTGAAGTGAGTCGAATATGATGGGTAAATAAAATAAACCAAACGTAATATCCCGTCATGTTTCAAACTTCCATATTCCGTCTCTGACGGTTTTCGAATGGCGTTAAATTAATCAGTCCTGCCTATGCACGCGCACGCCGCTGCGTATACAATATGCAACCCGGTAAGCCCAAGCGACAGTTCAAACAAATTCAAATTTTATTCAAATCCTTTTACGGAAAGTATTTTCCTACTGCAGTTTTAGATGCTTTACATAAATGATAATGTGCTCTCTATGGACACTAGCAATGTTTTGACCATTCGTTCCATATATCATTCCTGTTTAAAAACGTTCATATTTCGTGACATGATGTAACTCGCTTCTGTTACGATTACTATTTGCGTGAGTAGAGAGGAGTTTAATTAAGCAGACCTCTTAATTAATACCAAAAGACTCGCTCACATAACCAATATTAATTACCAATCAAGTAAATATACTTTAAATCTATTCATACAATCAACTATATCCTCTTTTAATTTTATTTTAAGATTAGTACTACGAGTACTTAATATTTTATTAACTTAATATACACTCAGGAGCAAAAAGAACGGGTCAGAGTGCGTTTTTCATACTAAAGAGGCTATTTCGAAGCCTTGATTCCTCGCCAGGGAATGATTTTAGTGAAAGCTGATGATGAATACCCCGAGCATCGATACAGGACTCCCACAGTGCCTAGGATACCCAACTGAATGAATCTGCGGTTAACGCCGGAATTGTGCATGTTCAGAAACACATCTAAAATGGCAATAAAATGTAAGGGAATCCAAGTGCTGACCCAAACTCTTCCGCTATGGTGTTAACTGATTGTGCGATCAGTTAGGTATCTTAAGAACTTTTGACCTCCTCTATTGAACCTCGGAGTTTCCACCATTAAACCTCACTCAAAACAACCCCTGGCGAGGAACCAAGGCTTCGAAATAGTCTCATTTGTATGAAAAACGCACTCTGACCCGGTATTTCTGCTCCTGAGTGTATTACTTTTCTTTGGTTAGGGGAAGATGGGGTGGCCTCGTACACTTTTTACTTTAAGAATTGTTAAAAAAAAACTAACTGCTATTTCAAAATGAGATGAATGCTACTTTATCATCCACTTATTTGGCTATAATAATTGTATATTTCAGTTTGGATACAAAGCAACTGTGCCAAGATATAATAGCTTTCCCAAAAAATGAGAATTGTACGAATGCACCCCATACGTAGGGTGGCTTCGTACACTATTAGTTTTTCCCAGGATTTATTAGGTTTTTTAGCTATTTCACCTGTTTCAGTCACCTTTTAGGCATATCTTACTGATCTGGTTTTGTGATTATAATTATTCTTGATATACATTTTTTTAACTTTCATGGGGTGCATTCGTACAGTATATAATTACATACATTTTGACTGTACGAAGGTACCCCAACCAAAACGAACCGAAAAAAAACTAAATAAAAAATAACTGTTAAAGTAATCCCAAAACTATTGTTTACATATTAATCTCAAGCATCTAATTACAAACTATACATATATAAAAAATCTAATACGAGTAAAACTTATTAGAGACAGACACATTCAAAGGAGAACCAAAAATTACTTTCGGGTCGCGAAAACACATATTAATTATTTGTGGCGAAAGCTGCTGCCGCACTGCCATCGCTTTTTGAGGGTAGCCTACGCATATGAGCGGCAGTCACGCATACAAATATGAACGCTTCAGCATGTTGCATAGTCGAGATATGACCACTGTACGAATGCTCCCTTTGTACGAAGCCACCCCATCTTCCCCTATGTGTCAAAGAGAACCTATCTTGTATCATATTAATATTATAAGCGCGAAAGTTAATGTGTTAGTTTATTCCTTTTTCACCCTGCAACGGCTCAACGGATTAGGTTGAACATTGGAATGGAGATAGCTTATACCCTGTATATGTATGTGACACAGTTCCTTTTTATTCCGAAAATTAAAAGTTCCCGAGATAATAATGATAATTGAAAGCTACGCGGACGAAGTCGCGGGCAAAAGCTAGTATGTATTTCAGCACGTTTATACTACTGTTTTCAATCCACAAAGTCCCTTCCTTACCGAATGTTACATACTAACATTAATTGATTTATTCATTTATCAAAGTACATTTGTAATTGACAGCTAAGTGCCAAAACATTACAAACTTAATCATTATTAATAACCCAGCCGTCCATCTTACAAGTACAATAAGTAACATCAAGGAATTTAAATGTTTATCAACCATAGAACCTTGTCATAATAACAGCGTCAAGTGACGACATAGAAATTATACAGGAATAAATCGTCGGTTTTATGCGACAACGTTCTATAGTGGTTTATCGATTAAAGTACGTGAGCGTACCATGCAACGCCCTTCTACCGTATTACCGAAGGCTAACTGCAATGTAGTAGTCGAAGCATTCTATACTGTATTAGTATACACATTCAATTCAAAATTCTAATGCCATTACGATGCATGTATTACGATGTATTACGACAGCATTTCTGCTCCCCTAGCCAAAATAGTTATTTTCATAATCGTGTTATAATAGAGAGCTTTTTAGTCGAGTACCGTGTTTAGGCCACGAAGCTTGCTGAGTGGCCTAAGTAAGGTACGAGAGTTCATGAAAATTAATAATTTAAGTCATTAATACAATCACCACCACATCGACATTTGTATCAAACCACGGCGTCCGTAATTGTTGCAGTACTGTGCTGTTCTGTTGGCTAAAAACTAGCCAATCACAAACCGTAGTTTTTTTAGTTTTTTTATGCCCTGGATACAGAAGCAGGTTTAAATAGATTTTTGACAGATGACGCGACTGCTACGTTCCGAAACGCCATAGATTGGCAATTTTGTATCGGATCGAGTCTCCTTAAACAAGGACACATATTATTGAAATACGAAGTTCTATTTTCAAATTGTTTTCAGTTGTCTTGAGCGTATCGAAATGGTTATTTCGGTTGTTTCGGAAGTGTCAACGCTGAAAAGAGTGACGTTGCTGTATTCTCTATGAAATCTTAATGCACAGATTTTAATCGACGAGTACAAAAACAGTATTTCAAAATTCAGTAATCAAAGCAGTTTCAATTCTATTCTGTTTGTGATGAGGTTGGTATTGCTCCAGGAGTTTTGTCTGAGATACTGCCTACTGGCTTCGGAGGGCAGATTTTGAGTGACGAGATCACGAGATGCGCCTCCGTGTATTGAAAACACTTATTTACTACATTACACAGCTTAGCCTTCTTAGCGGCCAAAAAAAAATATGGTCGAGTAACGTGTTATGTTTGTGCTTGAAACCTATGTCTGTGTCTGTGTGTGGGATCCTTATGAGCTATCGACAAAAATTTAATCGAATGAGTCTTTTCACCGAATTTCATTTCGTCGAAAGCTAATTTCTACTGAACCATTATAGTTTTCAGGTTATCTTAACCATTCGTTACGTAGGTTAGGTTAGGTTAGACTAGAGACCACGAAAAAAAAAAAGCACTATTGAAATACCTGTCGATGAAATTAAAATTCGGCGAAGTGAAACGTTCTATGAAATGAGTTTCGCTATTTCAAGTGTGTTTATGAGTGTCTCAGTTTGTCTATCATCTTCCACGGCCTAAACAATTTGAAAGCGGTACTTTCTTCAATGATTATTATGCAATTTTGCAACCAGTAGCTATTAGCTCAGTTTCATAGAAATCTAGGTCAATAAAGAGTGATCAGAGGCCAGAGACAAGTTGCATTCGGCGTTCGTTATCGTTATTCAAAATTTATATGATTGGCGTAAGCTGTCAATGGCTCCACTACTCTATCGGAAATTATTGTTGATGGTCTGATCGTCTATAATCGGCGCGATGGTCGTGCAAGCGTCCACACTATCACCCGTAGTAGTTTGTCGAACGGCAAGCGTACAAGATTCCCTTTTGTCCCGTCTACACGTTGGCCCTTCATGGGCGAGTGTAAGAGACACATTTACACCCCAGAGCGAGCAACATATTCGTGTATCTCGCTCTTACGCCTTACTCCCGTCCCTACGTTGCCCCATGATAGGCCATCGTTTAGAGCAGCCATTTTATGCGTACCCGAAAACCCAACAAATCACGAGTCGCAGGCGATCATCCATAGTGTAGAGTGGCTAAAACATTTTGTCAGCTTTCGAAAATCGTTTACGTTAGCGTTAATCATGTCTAACCTCACTGCTCAGAGGGCCCTAACAAGATGCACTACGCTAACTAGCGTTTCTATAACCAATCGCGTCTGGTTTGGTCGCGCGTTTGGTTTAAAGTTAAACGAAACGAATAGAAACGCTACTTAGCGTAGTGCATTGGCAGGGCCCTCTTCACTGCTAGCACAAATTGCCCGCGACTTGTTTGTCGCTCGGATCTCCCTTTCTATCTAGTCAGTAAAGATAGAGACGCACTGTGCTACAACCGAGAAAGTACAGCTTGCGACCCGTGCGTGCTGTGACCCTGGACAAGATGCATTGCGACTACATTATCGTCATCGAAAATGTATAGGATTGACGTAAGCTGCTGCTGTGCTGCCAGATGGTCGCGTCGAGCGCTTATGTAAATTCCATTTAGTCCATTTTCGACAGCCGTTTACGCTAGCGTTAAGCATCTAGGGTCACTGAAACGAGTTGGTGTGTTCCTGCAGAGGTTATTAATCAAAGTTATTAGTTAAAGTGTCCCTCAGAATCCCTAATAACGTTCGTCCTAACGCTTTCTTTGTGTGAAATTGATTGTCCTAAACCAGTTTTCAGCTGAGAAAGACAACTTTTTAAATTTTCCAAAAATGTGATTAGGTTAGGAAATGGTTGTATTATAACGAAACTAAAGAGTTTTGAAATTCAGGCGGGAATAGCTTTAGGATAAACGAAAATTCGGACAAACCATGCATTAGGACAAATGACGATTAGGGATTCCAATATAGACCCTATTAATATTATTATCCCTATTAGTATTATTATGTCTTTACCAATCACGGGACTATGGGAGTCCCGGACCTTTTGTAAATTTATGAGACACCAACCGGCGATTGTCCCTGAGTTCAAACTAAAGAAGTATGCTCCCACGGACAACCACCGGTTAGTGTAAGACTATTTAAGAAGGATGGGAATATTAATAATAGGTTCTATGAATTAACTGATATGGATTGGTGAACTAGGCTATTGATGAAACTACGGCGCCTGCCTGGCCAATGCTAATTACTTTGGTTGAAATGACAGGCGGTGACTCGCCAACTCAACGAAATGGACCTCCCGAAGTAGTCACATATGTAAAGCAGCAGGGAGGCAACAGTTCCAGAGGGGCTAAGGGTGGAGAGCTGCTTCTGGACTTTAAACGACCATAAGGTGCCCACTCACCACTTATGCAACACATCCGCCCTTCGAGCATATAGCTCTTGCGACTCCACTCTGACCTCTGTCTGTCTGTCTGTCTGTTCCTCGTCATTGCACACCGCAGCCGGCCGGTGAAACCAAGCGTGAGGTGAGGAACAGGACCTACCCTCGAGAGCACTCAGGTCCTTGGTGTCGCCACTCACCAACAGCTCGCCACTAGCTACCCATCATCATCATCATTAATATTGGATAGTTCCCGCGTTTTGTATTAACTTCATTCTGTGGGTTACATTTTTTTATAAAACTTTGCTAAGCGAAGGGATATGAAAGTTTAAACATAGCTCGAAATCAAAAAACAACGTTAGGCTATGTTCAAATTAAAAACAAATTATTAAATTATTTTCAATTCATCTATTCCAGAACAAAAGGGGCGAAGCGTGGGCAAAGGTCAGAAGTCGGACCCACGTCACGTTAAGTGTAAAAAAAAAACTTATATGTTAATTTTGTATATTTTATGAGCTACTTAACAATAGCGGCCTTTACACGTACCTATAAAGTTCAGACCGCGGGAAACGCCACGCGCCGTTCCAATCTTCGTTCCGAACTGTACATTTTTTACTATTTTACTACTACAGTTTCATTTACACTTACGGTTCGGAACGAAGATTGGAACAGCGCGTGGCGTTTCCCGCGGTTCGAACTTTACGTGTGCAGGCCGCTAATGTGTGTGTTCACAGAATAATTGATTCTCTACACACATAATTTATTTAAATTTACATAATTTACAGATAAAATTACCTTAATTTAATTTTACAATGACACGTGTAGGGAAGAGTGACAGGGTGTTTACCCAATATAAACCAACTCAGCTTGCGTAAAACAATAGCTTTTGTGGCGATGTGGCGTAATAACACACTTAATTAAGTTAATTAACGCTCCACAAGTACTAGGCTAAAAAAGGAACTCTAAATAAAGTGATCTTAAATTTTAATATGCTTTCGCATTACCAGTGTTTTTGTTTAATTTTGAATTATCGTTTTTTTTTTAATTATATATTTATTTATTAAAAAGATGAAATTACAACTTATATAGGAACATATGTCCCACAAAACCATTTGCACAGTTTGACTGTGGGATCGAGCAGTCTCTACTCTCGTATTAAATCTATAATGAATCTAAACACAATAAAATATCCTAAACTACTATATGTTTTTAATAAGGTAACTATACAGCTTTCTACCAATCTTTGCTTTAATGGCTTCCTGCCTGATGTCAGAGGGCAGGCTGTTGAGTATATAGGGTAGGCGTTTCTGGAGACACCTATCGCCGTAGTAATTAAACACCCTCGGCACGACAAACTTTAAAATGAGAGTTTGCTGTACTTACGTCTGCAACTTTAGATGCTATGCTATGCTATGTTATATAAGTTTGTATTGTTCTGTTTGAGTTGTTTTGGGTTTTAAATTTGAAGTTGAAGCTAACTAAGGTGGGCGGTCTGTTTTGTACAAATTTGGCTTTGAATAAAGAAATTATTAATGACACCCTCTCACTGTTATAACCTCCGTTATTTTTTCCCAGCGCCTAGGTATGTACCGTATGTAGCAATAACAATATTTTCGTTGTTTTAGAGTTCCGTAGTTAAACTAAAATCTACAGTTTCGCCATGTCCGACCGTCTTTATGCTCTAGCTAGTGAATAAAGAGTTATCTTCTACGCCTAAGGCCCTAAGCCAGACACAGAACAGAACTCGATGGAAAATTAAGGGTTCGTTTTTACCATTTTAATACGGAACCCTAAAAAGTAAGTCCTGAGTCCTCGCAGCCTTCTTAAGGAATAAAATTGCAATAATCATTAAGATTCGGTTAAAGTAAAGTGGAACATGGCATTACGACCGAACGTGCTTTTAAAATAACAAAAGAAAAATCCCCAAGCACCGATTTAAATTTTAAACAATTCTACGTGAATTTTACCGCAACAAACATCATTAACTGTTCAGAAAGGATGTTACCTATTTCACAAATAACTATAGTCTTTAGTAAAAAAACACGAATACCTAGAATAAATTTAAAACCAATTCCACGACTGATTGCCCGCCAGCATTGCAAGCTGATCGTTTGGGCTTTAGGCCCCGTGGCCCGTAGACAGACGAACAGACAGACGAAAACTTTAGAAGCCATGCTTTGTCCTTATTTATTTATTTAAATACTTTATTGCACAAAAATAAAATAGTGTACAAAAGGCGAACTTAATGCTACAAGCATTCTCTACCAGTCAACCTTAAGGTGAAACAGAAATCAAAAAAGTAGGTAAAAGTAGGGTTATCTGTCATTGTCGCCTTTGAATTTGACAGATAAGGACAAAGCATGGTTTGCCTACCCCACGGTTATTCCACGTTTATAAGTAAGGGCATAAGAACAACAAATGGGTTTAGATAAGAATAACTAATGCCATCTATGGTAGCGTCACGAAAATGAAGACCTAACCGTGCCGTCCAACAAGCGACAATTTCGTGCATGTGAACAGTGCCCTCTCGTGGCGGTTTCCCGAATCAACTAGATGGTGACTCAGTACGTGCGTACTAGGTCGCGTTTCTTCGGATAGGTGTCGCTATTGTTAAATATTTATTAAATTTGCTGTACAAAGCTAGTCCTCCATTCTACTTATGTTACACCGTATCATACCGTTATTATATTATTAAAGATAATGTGTGTCGAAGACTTTGAAAAAAAAAACGGAACATTCAAATATTTTTGGGTAGGTATATTTTCACCCCTTATTTAACTGCGGACTCCACTCACAATTCGAAATTTTAAATATCTTGATGTAAATTATTACTTGTTTCTAGTTAAAATTGTTTCGTATTATTTAATCTATACTTATTGCATAGTGTTCAATGTTATAAGGAGAGAGTGTAATCTTGGAAACCACGGAACATTTTTACATAATATTTCCGGATGGACATCAGCATTTTTTTTAAACTGCGTATTATGTTCGCCTTTATTCGCGGTGAATAAAGTATCCATCACCCTCGCACTTATATACTGGTTGAAAAGTAACAGTTGTTTTATACATGTTTATCCACATCGATAATCAGGACGCTAGAGTTATAAATTTAACAAAAATAAAAATATCGAAAATATTATTTAAAAAACGTAAATAAATAAACCTACACCACATAATTCCGAAGAGTCATAATTTCGAATGGAATATTTTGATAGAAGACTATTTTTTAACATCGCTTATAAATCAAACCTAACCCAACCTATGTATAGTTATTAAATTATTAATTTAATTTAAAATAGCTTCAGCATAACATAGCTTTCGGGAAAACGAAAATTCAGAGAAATGAGTTTACGGAAAAATGTTATTCGGTATTTTAAGGTGTTTCCCTTGGTTGCATCATTATGCACCCTCTCGCGGCATTATCGTGCCGAGATGCTCGCTGGCCGCAGCGTTACCCCGATGCACCGCGTTATCATTCTTTGCAGACAAAATTAACCTGCCGATGGTTACCATGAAACATTAATTTTGAAAGTTCGGATGCACCATCCCTTTCATCCACCAATTGTCACCTCGGAATTCAAAATATCGGCACAGGGACGTCTTAGCCAGAGATCACCAGAAAAGCCGATTAATTGACACGCCTTTTAACCCCTAACAAAAAGGAGGAATGTTGTAAGTTAAACCTGTCTCTGTGTATCTGTGTATGTGCGTGTCTGTTTGTCTGTGTGTCTGTCTGTAGCATTTAGCTCTCAAAAGCATGGACCGGAATGGACGTAGTTTTTTTTAACGGAAATCGGTTACGCCGCGAGATTTCAACTCTGAAATAACGGTTCATGTTAATAACGTTTACTAGGTATAATAAACGTTAGCTATAATAACAAAATCAATATTTTTATTAGGAATAACGTTCAATTAATATAATATTCATTTTATATAATGATTATTTTCTAGGTATAACACTCACATTGGCTAATTTCAGTTCGTATAGCATACGAGTGCATAACATATAGCGATCATAATACGTTTTATCCTTTAGTATAAGGATTATAAGATATAATATCGTATGCTATACTCAATATATATACTTAAAGAAGCGGATAAAGGAAGGTCTTGCTTGTTATTTGTTTTAAGTAATCAGAAAATGCCACGAGCAAGACGAATCAGGGTAGAACCGACTCGGTTAGGTTAGGTACGAGGTAAATTTTTTTTTCCGCCCAGAATTATCAGAAAACTGCTGCCAGTAAAGTAAGTAAGGTAAGGTTGATTGTTAATTACGAAGGCCATATAAATAATGAAAATACAATTTCATTTCAAACAACATGCATATCATCATACAATACATACAATATTATAAGTGCATTATGTTTTTTGATGTAAGATCCATTGATTTATACGTTTAAATCTTAGGTGTTATGAATATTATACGTTTTAATAGATATATTAATTGGTATTTTATATTAATCACGTTATACTTTATAGAAATAGATGTTTTGAAATTATATCTTTCGTTCATTATATCCAGTGAACGTTATACTAAACATGTTTATACAAAGTGAGCGTATATATTGTGAGTGTTATATAATCAGTTCTTATATCTCGTATTACTTACCCCTGAAATAAGGGGTCGTGATTATTAATGTTGAATATATATTTACTTTTTATTGTACAAGAATAAAAAAGTAATATAACAACAAAAAGTACAAATCGAATTTATCCCTTTAAGGCATTTCTTCCAGATAACCTTTGTTGAAAAAAGGTAAATGGTTAAATGATTACCCTAAATCTATTCTAATTATATCGGCAACAAACTTCTTATTTTCGAACGAACAAAGAGGTTGAAAATTTCGATGGAGAGAGCAGCAAATAATGTATAAGGCTTAAAGTTTGCAAGTGCTCGGTGGCGTCAAGGCAAAAAAAATACTTCATATAAATTATATATAACATAAAAGCGTATTTTTTTTTTGGTACTTAAATCTGTAACAAAATCCTTGTAAAAAAATATTTTACCCGACAGCCGAAGGAGGGGGTAATGTTTTTGACCTGTAAGTAGGTATATTTAATATCTAAGGAAGCGGGTCACTTTGTATAGAATTTCCATAGGAAGCGACGCGTTTTTATTGCCGTTTATGTATGGTTCTTTGTTCCCTTGTAAGACATTTTTTTTTTAAATTAATTATACAGGGTGTCCGGTAAATAGTGGACTTCCTTACAGGACTGGATAGCTCAGCTCAGGACTGGCCAAAATATGATGAATCATGTTTAGTAAAAGTCGCACCAAAAACGAGATATCTCAACTTTTCAAAATTTTGGAAATGCGGTACTCTGGTCCACCATTTTCGATGCCGTGGCCACATTTATTAGTATTTTTCAGTTTTGTTTGCTGTGAAAGATTGCTGATTAAATTTGCTATAAGACTTTATCAACGGAATTAATAAAAGTTTAGCAGTTTTTTTAATTTTTCAAATCAAATTTAAAGTTTAGGAATCTGAGTTTAACTGGCGGCAAGTTTAACATCGCACGGTGTAAAAAAAATGTAGCAAGACTTGTAGTGCTGCTTTCCTAAAAATTGGCCTGCTTAATGGAGATTTTATAATGATATAACAATTGAGTTTATTGATTACAACAGCGAAGTTATCATTAAGTTTGTCCAACAAAGACTGAATTTTATCAAACTAGCGAATTTAATAAACGACTTTTACTTCCGTTTAAAATGAGGTTAACTGATTTTAAATGTTTTAAAAGATAGTTCACCTGAGTGTAAAATGCTACAACTTTACGATAAAAGGTAATACTACGACTATTAGGTCGATAAAAAATGTCACATCATCAACATAGAACTAACATAGACTGTGGAAATGGAACTTAGGATTACAATTATTATGGCAGAAATTAGTTTCTGTTGCATTTAACATTCACGTAAATTGTCTATTAAAACATTTCAAATCAGTCGACATGATTTTAAACGGAAACAAAAGTCGTTTATTAAATTCGCTAGTTTGATAAAATTCAGTCTTTGTTGGACAAACTTAATAATAACTTCGCTGTTGTAATCAATAAACTCAATTGTTATATCATTTTAAAATCTCCATTAACCAGGCCAATTTTTAGGAAAGCAGCACTACAATTCTTGCTACATTTTTTTTACACCGTGCGATATTAAACTTGCCGCAAGTTAAACTCAGATTCCTAAACTTTAAATTTGATTTGAAAAATTAAAAATACTGCTAAACTTTTATTAATTCCGTTGATAAGGTCTTATAGCAAATTTAATCAGCAATCTTTCACAGCAAACGAAACTGAAAAATACTAATAAATGTGGCCACGGCATCGAAAATGGTGGACCAGGGTACCGCATTTCCAAAATTTTGAAAAGTTGAGATATCTCGTTTTTGGTGCGACTTTTACTAAACATGATTCGTCATATTTTGGCCAGTCCTGAGCTGAGCTATCCAGCCCTGTAAGGAAGTCCACTATTTACCGGACACCCTGTATACTGAACTGAATTTTTTCAGCCTACCTATTCGCCATATATTACTAAGCATATTAAAGGACGATGGGTAAAAATGTCCCTCCCCCACCAACAGTGATGAAACATGTGCCAGTTTATAGATCTTGGCAATATGATGTATTTTTTCTATGGCGACGATCACCATATGTATGGGGTTTTCTTGAAAAATCATAATCTTATCGTATGGAACTATGGAATTTGTTTGAAAATGAACACGTATGTAGATGATTTGCCTTGCCTGGCCCTTTGTTTTCATTAAAAAAATCCCATTGATTTTGCTACGAAGATAAGTATTTTGTCTTTTATTGGGTCCTAATGAACATATAGACCTGCAGCCCGTTACTGTTGGAGGGGGGGGACGGGGTCCATAAAAAATTGCCCATCACCCTTTGATATAAAATGCTTTTTATCGAATAAACAGCCCGGTGTAAATCGTGTCCTATTCGGATCTAATATTATTAGACTTGTGTTGTTAACAAGCTATACGTAGCGATTATTTTTCGTCTCGGACATCTTTAATCGCGTTACAGTGTGCGATGTGATCGTATCGGCGTCGTGTCGTCGTGAACAGGCGCCTCGCACCCTCGACTGCGTAGAAGCTCTATGCGCACGCCCCGAGCTATCGATCTCGGCCCTCCGGCCGAACACCCATTTGCCCGGTGATAACTAATTGGTGAGTACATTCCTAAAATATCGCACGTCAGGTGTGAACCATTCAGTATTTCATTCGATATTCAAACTGTTCAGTAAATCAAGACTAAGTGCATGTACCTTGCAGTGGCGCTGATCATTGTTATTGCAAGTCTGGTCAAACTGCACGTAAGTTGGTTTTTATTATTCTCACACGTAACATTTTAAAGAAATATGACGTGCATAACGCTCCAATAATGCCTTTAGCTGATTATATTCTTCATTGTGCCTGTTTTTTTACAATTACCGCAATTGACAGGTTGCAACTAGTGTTTTTCAGTATTTTAAGTGGTTTAAATGTATTATAAATTCATCAAATTAAACGTATAAAATCAATAACGTCTTGAAGTGCTAAACCTGCTCGTATATTGACCAATTGGTCATGCAATGTACGGTGGCCACCCACGTCATGAAGACTAATTTCAGCGCGCAACAAGTCCCGAAAAGGTGCCACCCCCGTTCCCCTCAAGATTGGAACGGGGGTGGCTTCTAGAAGGATGCTTTTAATGTCAAGGTCAAATTACACCCACGTCTTCGGATTACGCTTCTTACCGTTCAATTCAGTGATGTGATGACGCACTCAATTCTTATACAGCTAACTTACTCGCACTTGACGTCAATTTTTAAAACGATACATTATAGAACTACAAGTGGAAGTCATTCAAACATACTAAACTGGCTTAACGTAAACGTGCTTTGGAAAGTATTTATGATTAAAATTGGTAAAACTACAAGGAGTATTTTAAAACCATTATTAAAACAACTAGAATAGAACAAGGTACCATAAAACGCTGGTTTGTGTAAAAAAAATTAGTATCATAACCAGGAATCAAAATGTTTGGATATGGTTTGGATGCATAATTATCTTGCTACGCATTTGCAGTCTTAGGCTTGCAGTCTTGTGAATGAGAATGTCTATGGGTCACAGTTTCCACTTACCATCAGGCGGCCTGTGTGCTCATTTGTCTTCGCTATGCCATAAAAAAAAACAAACAATAATAAAAAATAACCAAGACAAACCTAAGGACACCACTCTCTTCAAAATCGTTCGTAGTAATGCACAGAGTTGCTTGATGAATACCAGATAGAGTGACCTTCGTCTCATGAGTATGCTGAGAAAATTGGTGCAGACAAGAATCGGAGTAGAGACCGTGTCAAATGCTTTAAAAAGGTGTATTTAAACGCCTACCGCATTTTTCCCCTGATCTGACCGCGTCATCAGTAAACTTTCTGTACGACAGCCATATTGGGCGTTAGAGAATAATTTGTCTTTTTCTAAAAATGCTAGTAATCAGCGCATGAGGTTTTTAATATGTAATCGTTTGATTTCTAATGCAGCGTCAAGTAATCCATGATTTATTTGATCTATATTCAACGTCTTTACGAACGATTGGGGCCCGATGGTAGACTATTAATATCACATAGCTTCATGGTACTTGATACATATCACAGAAACTTTTATGTGCATCAAGTATCATGAAGCTTATCCATATGTTTTGGAATTCACGAAACTGTTGACATACTGATAGTCTATCGGGCCCTATTAAGTGTGTGAGGGTACAGCCGGCCTTATAAGTAGTTGCGCAGTTTAGTACCTTGTCGTTTTAACGCCTTTCTCAGATAAGCTTTTGTTTATGGCATAGATAAGGCAAACGAGCACACTGGCCACCTGATGGTAAGTGGAAACTGTGACCCATATACATTCGCATTCACAAGACTGCAAGCCTAAGACTGCAAATGCGTTGCCAACCCTGAGGACTAAGATGGAATAACTATGCTAGTCATTACACCGGCTGTCTTATCCCCAAACCGGAACTTAAGAATGCGAACAAAGCTGTTTGGTGTTAGGTTAATGGATAAGATGGTGGTAGCGATCCGGACGGACCCTGCACAAGGTCCTACCACCCGCAAAAGTGGAACAGTTCCAACAAGATGTTAAAGTGTCAAAGCACTAAACCGTGCAGCTACTTACAGGGTGACCCAAAATCACGTTGACAAATCGGTTTACAGTTATATTGTTTCTAATGAATATAATTTAAATTGAGATTAATAAAAGTAAAATGGTTTTTATTTTCGAGCATAAATTCTATTTATAGAATATTGATTTTTTATTATTATCACGGATGCAGAGATACAAATGCTTCGTAAAAATGTTCTACAAATGTCTGCACTTCCTCTACTAATATTTTTCCCCACTTTCGCGTAAGCGAAGACTTTAGCTCATCAACACTTTTATGACGCTTAGCGCAGGTCGTTGCCAAAATAGTCCATAAACTAATCCATTGAATTAAGATCAGGCGACTATGGTGGCCATTCTTTTGAGCTGATATAACCTGGTAAACGGTCTCTGCACCACTGTTGAACACTTAAGGCTCTATGAGCTGGCATGGGGTCCAATTGGAATATCCATGGCTAATTAACGAAGTGCTGTTGACTTCAAAGATGCAAAACAGTTTCAATAATGACTTGTCAAGTACATTACAAATCATGCAGACTCATTTCCCTGCTTATTGAGATTAGTCTCTTCATCAACTTGAATAATCAGATCTCCTTTTTCCTTACGAAGATATATTCTGCCTCAATATTCTGTCTCAAGGGCCCATAAAAACACCCTTCTCAATTTAAGGGTCAATTATTCAGATAAATTGACTTCACTTTTCAGCTTTTCCTCTTCGGCCAAGTTTTCAACTTATTTTTTAAAAGGTGAAAAATACTTGTGAGAAGGCCGACGTGAATTTGACCATGATACCTAAATTAAATTTCAAAAATGTTACACAGATGTAACATTCAGTACCTAAAAATGTAGAAAATATTTTAGTTACTGCCACGCGCATGTCTACTTTGGGTACGCCCTCAACCTATATTGTGGTCATAGTAGGTAATAGCTGACATATATCGTAACTCCGCTTTTATCTATAAAATCAATACAGGTGCTAGGGCAGCCCGGATGCACCCTGACCTGCGCGTTGCATCCCGCCGCTGCACCCGCGCAGTATCGCTGTGATATCAAAGTAGTCAACACTTCTCTTCATCAAACGAGTCAAATCTCCCCTTTTAAATTAAGATGGAATATAAATGAAAAGCAACAAGTAATTGTCACAAGTTTTAAAGTGTTAGTCGAAGTGCTTCTATGTATTTAGCGGTAGCTTTGATCATTATCGTGGCCAGCCTCATTAGACTAAACGTGAGTATATCTCTACTTTAACATGCATATGTGTATGCATATACGCTTGACCTGCTATTTTTTCTTTTTCTGCTTCTAATAATTATTGACTGAATTTTGTTCAGTTTATTATGTCAGTACAAACCACCGTGCAACAGATGAACGATCACAGATCACAGACGACAGACGCGACGGGTCGTTTTCTTTCTGTCTGTGTTTCTTTTTTCTGATACACTTTAACGGAAAAGCGTGTCTTTTTTTACTTGTTGCATTGTTGTGTCTTTGCCTTTGTTTTTTCGCCTTCTTTTTTTTCTTTAATACTATACAAAACGGGTCAAAGTCATTCTGACTTGAGCACCGAGGGTTCTGTACGTACGTCTTATTCAAATCCTACCTTTCTGCCCTAGCCTGTTGCTTCTTGATCTCGTTATATGTATTTTAACGGGACATGAGGTGTTGTCTATAAAATATAGCGAACATTATCAAGCGCGCGTATATTTATATACTTGTTTAAGTTTATTGCGTCTCAAATGTGATTTGTAATCAATAACGAGTGACGGTCATCTGCGGGCGCGGGGCGGTGCATTCGGGCCTGCGCACTGCACCTCTGAATATATCGACATGCGTCTATTAATAGACCAGGTGCAGGGCCCGGAGTTTCAACATTCATCATGTTTCTATAAGGTGTGAAAACCAAACGGGTCAATTGCGAGTCGGACTCGCGCACTGAGGATTCCGTATTTAAGATAATATAGTTGGGAACGCAAATGAAAATGCTCAATTAGCTAAGAACTTTATTTTCGGTACAATAAATTTTAAAACAGATTCTTTAAAAAAATGCAAATGTTTCCAAAGGGTTTATAAATCTATTCGGCATATTTTTTAATGTCCGAAACGTATTAGGCATAACAATGTTTCGCATAATTTATTTACTCTGAATCAAATTTTATTTCGCATAAATCTATATTATCCGTATGGATGTTTAAGCGAATAAATAGTATTTAGCATATTGACATCGCAGAATTTCATTATGCATAATGTTGTTTAGCATATTTGTATTTATATTTTGATAGCCCGAAATCCTCTCCATATAATTAGGTCATGAGAACAGGAACTTTGAATTTATTTGATTTTAAAATATATTTAAATTTAAGTTTGCCTGTGTACATCCTTTTTTATCACCATGACTCGTGTATACATATTTCGCAGCCAGCGTGTATATAAACACCCTTTTTCCTGGGGATTTCTCTCTCTTAGCTACGTGTTTTGATTTTTAATGGCATTTAATGGGGATTCAAATATCTAATTAGGTATTAAACTCTTTTTTAATTATTTTTGGAATCCTAACCGTCTAAAAGCAGTAAAACACATCGTCACTTCAACATTGAAAATACAATTCGTAAAGGTTAACTAGTATACATACAAACAACATACACATATAAGCAGAAACGATTACGAATCGATCACTCCCGGACCTTACCACCGTGCTACGTGACCGAAATGAACAATCGCACAACCACGTATGAACTATATAAACAGACAACGAACTTTACCATCGACGCCGCAATTGGTGACATCATTTGCGGGTCATTTGTTTTAATATGTATTAAAGGTACAACTGGTATTAAAATATTAGATGCTACTTACCCGGAATTACACGACGCGCACGCACACGTGGATTTATAAATGCGCTGTGTCAGTTGGTGCAGCACTACCAGCTTCTTAGTAGCTTTCGGCTAGCTATTGTTATCACACTTGCACTCGGTACATTTGTCCTGCCCATTTGTACACTGATAGTATATTTGTCGCTCGTGTTTCGTAGAAAAACGAAGATTTCCGATCGCTATTAAGAAACTTGTAGTACTGTAAGTACAGGGTGGAAAAAACGAACGCCCCACGGACGGCAACTACCTTATATGTTGGAAATAGCAAGTTCTACGCAAATCGGAGTTACTTTTATTTTTATAACGTAACGTACTTACGTAGAACTTGCTATTTCCAATATTTAAGAATAAAGCCGTGTAGCGGGATTGGGATTGCTCATATTTTTACAAGTACTCTAATTCGAAATCCATTTCGAAAATTAAGGTATTAAAGCTGTTCTGCGTTATTAAGTTTTTGAAATATTTATCTATTTCGGATATTTGGACAAAAGTATATTTAACCTTTGTTTGACTTTTGTTTTCGGCTTGAAACACTCCTAGCTGTATCTTACGGGTGAGGCGAACACCGCTTGAAATAGTATGTTTTAATGCACTTTTACAATCACTCTTTATCATTAGATATCATTAAATTGTTGTTACTTACTAGTAAATGCCATTCCAAATTTAAAATAATCATGTCATTCATAAAAGTTTGCTAAATAAATATAACTATTAAAACAAAACTATTGGATCAAATACAAAATTAACGAATTTGGTCTCTTAAAATCACCTTTTGATTTAAAAAGTAAAAACCGTGACTTGTTTTTTTTTTTGGTCTATGACAATTGTCTGATTTGCGCAAGGGTCAAATGGTAGATAATGCATTTATGCTCAAATATGTATTTTTGTGCAATAAAGAATAAACAAATAAAATATATAAAAAGCCGGCGGTGACACGCCTAGGACAATTTTATAGATCCGCGTGGATGACATGTGTGAGTTGTGCGTGCGTAGCGTTCGCCGCAGTGGATCACCATGAGTAACAATTACCCTATTCACTTGCGAGTCGAATGCTCTTTCCCTTGCACTCAATAAGAATACTGCGAGGTCTGTGAGTGACAGAGCATTCGACTTGCTAGCGAGTACGTTAATTGTAACGGTAAGGGTACCGTCCGTCGTCAATGTAACTTACACGTACGACGGATTTGACGGTTTGGTTTGGTGGACAAAAATTAACCCCGATCCACCATTATATCCGTGTCACAGTGACAGTTGTTAATCGAATCGTAAGAAGTGTCCAACAAATTGTTTTATGATGTCACTGTGACACGGTTCTATGATTAGGATCGCTGGATTTTTTAGGGCTATACACCGTGGGCCCGAATAACCCGACCAATTTTAACAATCGATACTTGAGCCTATTTGTAGAATATAATGGGTATAATATGTAGTCCAATAACGCATAATTTCCGAGATTTTTATTATTTAAAAATCAATTCCATAGTTAATTAAATTTGAACTCTGTCACCTTAACCTAAAGCATTATTTACTAAGAAAGATAAAAATAAATAAATAAATATCAGGGGACAATGTCACACCAATTGACCTAGTCCCAAACTAAGCTCTAGGCTTGTACTATGGGTACTAGACAACGATATAAATACTTATATAGAGAAATATATACTTAAATACATAGAAAACATCCATGACTCAGGAACAAATATTCGCGCTCATCACACAAACATCTGCACTTACCGGGATTTGAACCCAGGACCGCAAGCTTCGTAGGCAGGGTCACTACCAACTAGGCCAGCGCGTCGTCGTCGTCAGATTCATGTTGTAAGTAGCAATATCATCCACATACAACATAAATTAATTAATCAATTTCTTATTAAATAATGCTTTAGGTTAAGGTGACAGAGTTCAAATTAAATTAACTATGGAATTGTTTTTTAAATAATGAAAATCTCGGAAATTATGCGTTATTGGACTACATATTATACCCATTATATTCTACAAATAGGCTCTAGTATCGATTGTTAAAATTGGTCGGGTTATTCGGGCCCACGGTGTATATAGCTGTGTTGCTCAAAAAGTATTTGAATTACAAATTAACAAATACAACTACAAAATGTGATTTCAATTAACAGGTTTACAATTTAATTACGAAATTAAATTATTCAGTAAAACAATTATTATATTTGTAAGCGATTACTTTTTAGGATCATCCATCATTTTTATTTAGTGGAACAAAATTTGAAGATTTAAATTATTACATTAAAAATAAGAGTGTGAAATTATTTTTAGGCGTTCTTACTTCAAATTATTTACGAAATCAATTCTCATCTCGAACATTTAGTCGGATAATTTGTGTGATTTTGGTACATTAATTAATCATAGTTTTGCGTAAGAAAGTCTTTCTACAAGGTCTGGCCTAATCATAACGTCGGGATATCGGCCCGACATCGAGATATAATATATTCATGATTATTAAACACCACCTCTAGACACCTAATGTAATGGCAAATTGTAATTACAACTTTATGTAATTACAATTACAAGGAATTACAAGTAATTGTGATTACATGTTATTAAATTAATAATTAAATTACAAAAGTAATTGATTACGGCCAACACCGGCCAATAAAACCTAATATATTGCTCCAATGTGACGTAAGCATGCAGCGTGCAAATAGTTACTTTGCAGTTTTTTAATTATATTTACAATATTAATGGCCTTGATACCTACTAAATGGCTTTTTAATACAAATTAAAATTCTCGCGAAGCCTCGTCTCGCCTCACCTGTGTTGAAATGTCGAGCAATGCTTATAAATAAATATACGAGAACTTGTTAAATATATCTTTACTGCAATAAAATTTGGACAAAAAATTGAAATTACGTTGCAACACATAACAACCAAGACAGAATAAAAACAATTCAAATTTAAACATGACATACAGTGTGTCAAAAAAGTCATGAAATTAAAGAGTGGCAACACTGTTAGTGTCGTCCCTTTTTTCTTAGATTTAATGAAAGGGATCACACTACAGTGTTGCCAGTTCTTAATTTAAAGACATTTTTAAATATTACTCGTACAAAATAGTTCCAGTAGGTTGTTTAACTACCTCGCCAGTGGAAAAGCAGCCAGGAGCTCATAATGATGATTGATAACTCTTTAGTGGCTTATCCTTTTTTTGTTATAAAACTTTAAGAACCACTTTCTAAATACAACCTTCGGAAAATATATATCCGCATAAAAATTCGTTAATCTTCGAAGCCTAGAGACGAGTATGGGAATACAGTATTGATTGGTCTTCCGCCTTTATCAAAAATAAAACACTCCTCAATCTTTTGTGGGTTTCAATAAACTAAAATGCAATAAAGTCTCGACGTAGGTACTTAATACCTAAAGATATCTGCATCTGCGCGGGGTCATCCCCGTCAGTGGGTTTCGTTTCATCGATAAATATATAGAAATAAAGTTACGTTTCACTATCTAGGCGCCCCCGCACTTAAACTGGTTGCTTTGGACTTATTAGTGATGTTATCGGCATTTATCGATTTATTTTGAAAGTCTTGAATAATTTTATTCCTTAATAGTAAAAGTTCGTCATATAAATGCAGAATATTATGAAACACATTACATCCCTACTAGAAGTAATATAAATATTTATCATTAGGTATCCGTTTGTCTTCATTAAGCCTTGGCTGATCAGTAAAAGCAATGGGCCAGAAATTTACAATTTAGTACACCGTGATAACAATGCAGTTGCCATAATTAGCTACATTTCAGTGATGGGGAGGCATTTAAAGGAGAAGAAGTAGAGATCCAGTAACTATACCAAAATTTTCTCTTGGAATATGTATTTGTAGGTATACATTACTAACTGGGTTTCTTGAAAGTCCGAATCGCACTTACTAATGCACCTGGTGTTGCGCATCTTCACGCATAAAAACGAAATGTGCTCCATTAAAAAAACTCTAACGTCAAATTGAGAACC
Organism: Acleris sparsana; assembly: GCA_923062465.1. NCBI lineage: Eukaryota > Metazoa > Arthropoda > Insecta > Lepidoptera > Tortricidae > Acleris > Acleris sparsana. The sequence goes on from OV281292.1 coordinate 4,682,482, forward strand.
TCACACGAGCTCGATTTAGAGCTAAATACTTTTAACAACTCAACTTTTATCCAACGATATAATGGCGACTTTTACTTTAGATCTGCTATCTCTTAAATAGCATGACCAATTTTAAAGTTAAAAAATACCCCTCTTTTTGTATCGGGGGTCAAAAGTTATAGCTATCGATAATTTGGGCATCGATATCGGCAGCCGCGTGGCCGATGCGCAGACAGCGCCCGCCCACGGCCCGGCGCGCGCGCAGGTGCCCGACGCCGCTTGCATATCTAATAAACGGGAACGAGCCAAGCTTTTTTAAATCATTTAACATCTATTTAGCTCATTATCTTTTTTCAATGTTTATTGTTTAATACATAGTAATGGGCTTATGTTTATTAATGATGGTTTTATTGTGTTTTAATCGTTTGTTTGCTAAATTGTTAAAGGGCTCGGCAATGTTGACATTCTTTTCTTGCAAGTACTTAAAGAAAGAGTTTTTTAAATTCACATTAAAAGTAATATTAAAATGATGCGGCAAAAACACATCCGACAAATGTATAGTGATATTGGCAATAAAAACTTGATAGCGTAGCGTACGCCCTGTAGAAAGCTTTAATGGGCGCTAGTGAATGAACTGTAATATTATTATACATAATACAATTCATTCACTACCGCCCATACTTAGCCTATGTTAATGTTGAACGTAAGGCTGTCAATATGTTTTCGATTTGAATAAGCTTTAGTTTCCTGGGACTTTTCTAAAACAGTGGGGATATGTCAAGAATTCTTCTCGAATCAGGGATCCGTTTGCAATAAATAACGTTTAAATCGGTCATTTTTGTTAGTCAACTATGATAACTCCAGGTTTTCGGATATCCAGTTCAGTTCAGTTTAGACCCAAGTCCATTTCGAACCGAACTATTGAAAATAAAGTAAATGTGATTGACGTGAGCTGGGACGGTCGTGTCAAACGCATGTTGGTAGTGACCCTGCCTTCGAAGCTAGCGGTCCAGGCCCAGGGTACAAATCCCCATAAAGGCAGGTATTTGTTCCAGAGTTTCGGATGTCTTCTATGTATTTAAGTATTTACTTCTCTATATACCTAAGCATTCATATCTTTGTCTAGTACCCATTGTACAACCCTAGACTTAGTTTGGGACTAGGTCAATTGGTATGAGATTATCCGTCCCTAATTATATATATTTATATGCTATGTCTAATTCCACACAATTGGACAGTTTTCGAAGGTCTTTATCCAGGCCCGCCAAACTACTATGGACGAAGTCGGGGTAAAAGTTACATAGGAGTTAAACGACATAAAGAAAACTGTTAAAATTAATGTAACAGAGCCTACTACGTAATTAATTTGAGGTTAGCCTTACAACCTGATTGGTACTTACAAATTGCCTGGCAGTTATTTATAGAACATTCGGACCGACTCACAAACCGGTACTTACTCACTTTGCACTAGCTAGAGATGCGTTTCTAGTTTTGATAGCCGAGATGACACTACGTTTCCGTAAGTATTATAAATTATAACTAAATACTTTTTTTTCACAAGCTGAAAACTACGCTGTTTATGTGTCGTATTGGTCTATACCATAACGACCTAACATTTTAATTTAAATTGACGTATTTCACAGTGACATAACATTAATTAATACGCTAATAAAAATTCGCTAATCCATACGTAAATGACCTTTACATTTTTTACATTTTAACTTTTGGATCTAACACATCTACTCGCTTCGCTCGTCGTCGTAGCTAAATTGACCTGATTTTACTTGTAAAACATTTATACGCGTCAATTATGTAACTTGAAATAACCTAACTATTTATACTTACCTAATAAAATGCATTTTACTATTATATGCAAATATTTAATAATGCAAAGTTTAGGAGTTCAATTAAGTGGCAATAAAAACAGACCTCAAAGGACGCCGATGAACAAAACAGTTGATAAGATCTTAATCGCCAACACCCACTTGCGGCAGTACAATAGGGACTTGGCTGTTTTTAAACACGTAAAAACATCATACAATGATGTTATGTCATGTTAACTCGTCTCGTCGTGTTTTACGTCGTGTCCCACCCGTATGTATTTCAAACATGCAGCAATGAACGAAGTAGATAATTATACGTTTTACTTTACATTAAAACCAAATATGACTAAATTTTTCTAATTATGAGGATTGTGAGACTATATTTCCACACAAAATGCAATACCGTTTCTCTCCTCATAAACCTACTCTGATTATTACGAATTTTGAATATGATATTGATATTATTAAAACCTTTCTTGAACAGAAACCAATTAAAATAAAACAAAGACGAAAACGTACCAACAAATCTAATTTTTCATAGTAACTACAGCATAAATAAAAAAATAAAAATACAATATATATATCAGGGGACAATGTCACACCAATTGACATAATCCTAAACTAAGCTCTAGACTTGTTCTATGTATGGGTCCTAAATGATATAATACTTATATAGAGAAATATTCATGCTCATCACACAAATATCTGTGTTACCGAAATTTGAACCCAGGACCTCTAGCTTCGTAGGCAAGGTCACTACCAACCAGTGGCGAAGCGTCACGTAAATAAATAGACAAGCCGGAGCAAAAAAAGGTGTATGGCGTGTGTCGGTTTTACGTTTTGTTTGTATACCTACTCTATGCATAGGAATTTTTGGTAAAGCCGTAAATAATCGGCTTGTACGAACGCCTCGCGACTGCTACCAACTAGGCCAGAATCCTTGCAATCGGATTTGTTTTAGGGGGTGAGAAACGTGATCGCCCGGACCTAAATTTGTACAGATTTTTTGACAGCAACGCGATTGAAGCCTTACCACATCATCATCATCATCATTATCAGCCGCAAGACGTCCACTGCTGGACAAAGGCCTTCCCCAAGGTTTTCCACAACGATCGGTCCTCTGCTGCTGTCATCCAGCGGTTTCCCGCGACCTTTATCAGATCGTCAGTCCACCTTGTGGAAGGTCTGCCAACACTTCGTCTCCCGGTTCGCGTTTACCACATGCATGATCCTCTCAAATAGCTCCTCCACTCCACATTTTACTTCGTGTTCGGTGACTAATAACATTTAATTCTAAATCAGTGCAGAAAAAAAGTTAAGACTGATTTGTATTATAATCGTCTTGCCTGGTAACCGATGACTAATTTATGTTTTTGATGAACTTCAAGCATTTAATTGTGATTGATGCGCCGCGGGCGTCGCGAAGGCGCGGCGCGCGCGCCGATCGCTAAGCCGGTGACATAATAACAATTAAACGTTAACCAGTCTTTATTTATCGGAATGACACACCCTTTAAATATGAATTTAACATTGTTTTATAATAGTGCACTTCTTCTTCTTCAAATTCCTCTCCACTACTGGAGGTTGGCAGTCAGCTCTGCATACAACTTCCTATCTCTCGCCAAACGGAACAGCTGTTCAACCGTGGCGACCCCTGTCCAGGTCTTTATGTTCCCGAGCCATGACATCATGAATAGTGCACTAAAGAGAAAAAAATAATAATTAAGTAATAATATAATAATAAATAGTAAGTAGGCCGCACGGGCACGTTAAAAATCTACCAGCACTGTCAACTAACCAATGTAATCAAAACTAAGCAATGTAAACTTAACATTTCAATATAATTTTCATCACACTTGCTCGTAAATGGTGTTATTCCATGCCTGTATACAGAAGGACAATGGCCTAAATTGTTCCCGCGGGAATTATGGCGAGTTTGTCATCCCTAGGGAGTAATGACTTTCTTTTTAAAATTTGCAACTCTTTCGTACATCATTTCTGACTAAGGAGGTTTAATTTTCAGCTAAAAATTAAATCGGTTTCCAATTTCATCTTTAAAAATTAGCTATAGACTAACTTACATTACACAAAACTATATACGCTTCATTAAACTTCATTATTTTTATACCTATTTCAAGTTTATATCAACATTTATCATTAATTTTAGTAATTATACATTTTTATCAAATTGGCTAAATCTGGCTCGAATCCAGGTCGAAACTAAACGCAGTTATTATCTGTGGTAGAGGTAAAAAAAAAAATATCGTTTCCATTTACGTTCCCGTTCGTCAAAAGTTATTTCTTTATATTTTGCAGAGTTAAAGTGTTTTCTCTTTGTTTTTTTTCCTCGCAAATGTGATGAAAACCATTGTGTGTATCACAGGCAGTAAGGGGATTACTAACTCGAGTCATTAAAAGCCCTCCGCCTTCGGCGTCGGGCTTCTAACACTCTCGTTAGTAATTCCCTTCATACTACCCTTGATGCACAATGTACTATTACGTATATACTGGAAAGGACTTTAGTAGTTTTGAAGGCCCAAGGCCTCTTTTGTAGGTACCTTCTGGGTAAAACTGTTTTGCCTTTTTCATGTTATTTGATTGTCAAGTAAATAAGAGCCATGTTAACGTTGACACTACGATAAAATGACAAAAGCAATATGGTTTTACCCAGTAGAATACCCTGGTAATGAAGGCGTATTGTACAAATTGGTAGAGTTCAATACAATATCTTGAGAAATATTCCTGCATACATAAACTCACGCCTTCATTCCCAGAGTGGGGTAGGCAGAGATAAAGAATTTACCAATAACTCTGAACTTGTTGATAATTCACAGCAGTTTTTGCACAAATAGGCTAAGATATTTACCAATGTGAGATCCCTAACAGTACAGTTACAAGCCTTTGTTCCCTTAATCACCTCTTACGGCATCCACGGGAAGACGTGGAGTGACACTATTCTAACCTGTCAACCACACGGGGACAATATAATTATTATTTAAAATATATTTATTTATTTAAGTCACACCATGGATTTAACCGGTTTATATGATTTTGAAATAAATAAAAAATCATTATTGTTTTCATGTATGAAATAACATTTCATTCTAATTTATTTCAACGTTTGTTCACAGATTCGACATGGGACCTCAAGAAAGTCTGCTTCTGCTTTTGGTAACAAGCATCGTCGGGGCAATGGGGTTTATCCACCATGGTTCTACTGGGGAAAAGGTTTGTATCCTTCAAGAAACTTCCCTCTATTAATGTTTAAGATAAATATTCATCAGCATCATCATCATTTCCTCCTGTAATCCTCAATTTTCGGCCATTACCGGTTAGAAGTAGACCGGTGAAAACAAGCTAGAATAAGTGCACTGAATTTTACAATTTTATAGTGTCACGAAATTTGACATAATTTCGACATAAACATTTTAACTGCCATCTAAACCAATAGAGGCTCTGACCTAAAACATACTCCAGTAAAATTTACATATTGCGCAGGGGCCTATGTTAACCGAGGCTTTACTTCGTGAAGTGGTTGAGCGCATGGGCAAGGAGTTCAACGATGAACCATCTGGCTACCTGGACTTCCCCTCCCACCACCTGAGCCTGATGGCACGCGCGACTAAGGACCTTGAGAACGAGCAACTGGACTACGACTCCCTCATGGACGGCAACCCCAATCCTAGTCTTCGTGACCAAGAGTTTTTGCAACACAGGTAATAAACATTATAGGTACTGCATAGTAAATCAAAGGTAACTTTTGCTGGAAATCTCGTGCTCTTTTCTATTGAAAACAAAAAAAGTGGCTTTACCAACTTAAATTATCGTTCATTAATATCGATAACTTATGACCACCTCACTAGGCGACGCCTGTCTCGTGGGGTCAGAACAATGTCACCAATTTCAAATGCCCGGTGCTTACGCTGGTTGAGATAGCTAATACGAGTACCAGGTTTTAGAATATTATTTCGTTAAAAACAAAAACAACACGCTCGTATCTCTTTAGCTCCCTCTGGGGTCGTCAAGACATTACCGGAGGCGCTGGAGAAGGCAATCAACGGCTGCAGCCTATGGGCTTGGTTCCGAATAGGCAGATGGTGAAGACCGATGCCGTCCTCCCGGCCTACTGCAACCCACCTAACCCTTGCCCCGTTGGGTACACTGGTAAGCTACCAATATCTTAAATAAATAAAAATAGAAACTGACTGAATGACTGACTAACATTATTATTATTTATTTATTAAAAAACAAACAACATAGTACAATAATATATCATGCCCTGCAAAACTGTTGGAACAGTTTGACTGCAGGATTGTGTCCATTAATTAAATCTGTTTTACCTTACAGTATGTCTAAATCTAAATTGTCTAATATGGAAGTGACTCTAATAAACAATTCTCATACATATCAAGGCACAGCCCAAACCGCTGGGTTTAGAGATTCCAAATTTGGCGCGTAGGTTCTTTATGAATTCTAGGGGTGTACTAAGAAGGGATTTTTGGAAATTCATCTCCCAAGGGATTCAAATAGGGGGAGTAGCGGAAAACAGTTATATGCATACTAAGTCACGGGCGTTTCTAGTAAAGGAATAAAACCAGTAGAAACAATTACTCTGTTTTAATTTTCCGGGCGTGCAGCTATGAGCTATACTTACCATAACTCGCTTATCGCGTTTCTATTTTTGCGTTGAGTTTGTTTTCCTAAGATTATGACCCAACACCAATAGTTGAGAAAACATTAGTTTTACCATAACTTAAACAAAACCTTACAAAATTAAACTTTCCTTATTGCTGGTAACATTCAACGTGATTATGATCTCAATATTTAAGTTTTAATGTACCTTACGTGCCATACACCTGTTCATGTAAAACACACGGTCGTGTTTCACGACACGACACACCCTGACTCTTTACTGTACATTCTCCCATCGCTGTTTAATCAATCAATATTTATTGGGTTTCGGGCGTGGAGATTGACTTAAGTTGTTTCGCAGAAGAGCAAGGCTGCCTGATCGAGTTCGAGAACACAGCGGCATTCAGCCGCGAGTACCAGTTGGAGCAGCGCTGCATGTGCGACGGAGAGCACATGTTCGACTGCCAAGCCGAGACGGACATGGAGCTCGCCTTCCACGCCAAGGACCGCGTGGCCAAGAACTACAACATCGATGTAAGTTCTTAGTGTTCCCGTTGTTTCCCTTTTTTTTAAAGAGAAGGGTTGGCAAACGACCATATAGGTTACCTGGTGGAAAGTAAGCACCACCGCTCTTAAACACATAATTACTGATGGTCATAATTTTTATATCTCTGGAACCGTAAACTTTCAGAATTTTTAAATATCTAAATGTGTATAGGTTAGGTTAGGTAGGTTTGATTTATAATAACATTATAACTTGCGATAAGTATGACCTAAACCACATTATAACTAAAAATAATAATGGTCCTCCTTTCTTTCTTTCTCTTTCTTTCTTAACGTCCTAACTTATATCAAAAAAAGCTGTAAATTGTCCTTCTTTCTCTATAAAATGCAAGATTTGCATAGAAATGGCTGTAGGACCGGATATAAGCTTAAATCACTACATTTCCATAGCACCTGGTGAAATAAGGATAGACAATTATATCCTAAAGGAGTACCGCCTGAGGGCTTGTTCTCAACATTATCTTTTTGAAAATAATATTTTGACTAATGGATACTATAACCAGATTGAATTTCTGAAACTTACCCAATGATTTTTCCACCTTTGTCTCCTTTTTTAACTTGCTGTCAGAGTGACAGCACTAGTTGACGGATATTTTAATAAAATATAAAGTTAAACATTATTTCAATAACCAATTATTTTCAGGTAGACAATCCATTTTTGACGGGCGAGCGCTTGCCGATTGCAGCCAAGAAGGGTTTCGACGTTAACTCTTACTAACTAAACTATTGAATAATAAAAACACTGTCTATAATCTTACTCCGGGTCTTCAAAAGCATCCGTTAATTTCACCGTAAGATTAAAAAAAAATCGCGTTATTTCCTCCGGATATTTTTATTTTAAAATTTCCATGTTTTGAAAATATTTTCTCTGCTATTTGGAATTATATTACACATGTACACGGGTTGAAACGGCGGATTGCTACTAGTTTAACCTTATAAGCTACGTAATCATGATCGTCTAAAAGACGAAATTAGTTGTATGTAGAATAAGGGTGTACTTATACCTCACTTGGCGTACTTATTTCTCAAGTCCTTATTTCGATACTCATAAATTTATTGGCTAAAAGTTTATACGTGTGACAGTATCTGTCTTTGTATATTTAACAAAAAAATACCTATGGTTCATTTATATGGAAAAACCATATATCTAGTCTGATATTGGCAAAACTAAAACGTTTTTTAAATAAAACATATTTTTTATGTATAAACCTACACGAACACACCTCCACGTCTGGTAATCCCCGAGTGGGGAAGGCAGATTTACAGAATTACCTACAACTTTAAAAAGTTGTTGATAATTTTCACTAACCACATTTTGCACAAATAGTTTAAGATGTTTACCAGCATATTAGTGACAGGGTGCAAGCCCATCGCCTAACAGTACTACAAGCCTATATTCCCTTAGTCGCCTGTTATGACATGCTGAACAACACACAATCTGTATTTACGATTTCGGCGAAATGAAAAAAAAAAAAACTTAGAACTCGCAATTCCATCACAGTATTTTCAGCAATGCCTATAAACTTTTTGCCAATACATCGTTATGCTTATGTTTTAGACATTATGCGGTTATAGCTTAAGTCACGTATTGTTTGCGCTTTTAAGGTTGATGGGTAAAAATATATAATATAATAATACAAATTATGGATCTTAATTTTAATCTCCATACACTGCAACCTCATAGGATAAGATTCGTAGGTACCAAAAGCCATAGATAAGGATTGGTCTTTGTCTTCATATTTATCAGGTTTGTAACATACTCAAAAATCCGAGGAAAAATGCGCGATAGCGAGATCGCCATGGTATTGTTACGTAAAGGAAGATCTTACACACTGTATATTTGTTACTGCTGAAAATTGAATATTTATTTCCTATGCCACTAAAGACTATGTCAAAGTGATAATTATTGTAAATAAAATCATTTTCATTTATAACTTTGACTTTGATAAGTAACTTTGACGTTGTCAGTAGTGGCCTCATTTTATAAAGGTTAAGTTATTTTTCAATCAATGGAATATTTTAACGGAGGCGTTTATCTGGAACAGCTTCTATGTATATAAATACAGTGTGTTTCAGATATATGCCTGTCCATTCACATAATTTCAAAATTCATGTCAAAAATCAACCATGGTAATAATTTTAGCATTGATTCTTTAAGTCTTTAATTCCTTTTTAATTAAGTAACTATGTATATAGATAAGCCCACTATTAATAATTATGATCTATAACTTATAGTTTGAACATATAATTTTAGACGTCGAGCCGAAACTACGTCTTCCCTAAAATTTGAGTAATATATAATTAAAGAGTTATAGAGAGCGAAATAGGATAAATATTAGTTATTTAAAATAATATAAAACGAAGGTTACCTCAACCATAGAATAGATGACGTTATCAATATTAAAAAAAAATACTTGTTTTTTATTCTTTACGAAACGTATTTCAGTTTAAGAGGCTACATTAGTATGATAAAGTCGTTAGTGTCTGTCTGTGTGTGATCTTTGGATATATTCAACTTGGCTATATTTTCTTGAGACTGTTAAACGTGAAAACATGATTAGGATCAAAATTCTTGATAGTTTTATTTTTCAGACATGACACTTTTTTCGCTGAATTATTTTGGTTGAATATTCGAAACCGTTCGAACTATAAAGATGTTTTTTGATTAAATAGTGGAGTACTTATAATTAATAAATTGGTAAAACATTTTTTTAATAAATGTTTTAGTATAAAAGTACACAGCAATTATGTATTTGAATTTGATGTTGCAATCAAGGTGCGTGCAAACTATCTCCATCTCACGTTCTTTGCGCAGAAGCACATAAAGCCATCCCTTTTCATTATTGTGTGGGCGTGGCAGCCTATGTGGCCTCTTAATTTTAATAATTTAAAACTGTACATAGTAAAATGTTTTTATGATTTAATATTATTTTTTAAATTTCACTTATGATTAATAGGTTTTTAAAACGTTTACGATAACGTTTATAAGATGCCCAATTTACCTCAAGATCAGGCTTGACAGAAGTGTTATTCTCTCATAGGTACGTACTTACTTATGAGAGAATAACACTATCTATAATCTTAATAAAATATAGTTAATTTCAGTTGGTACATACTTATGTACCAATTGAAATTAGCTATATTTTATTAAGATTACAAATAATTCTGGTTAAAAGTTAGAAATAGGATTTACTGTTAATAAATACAAATGGAAAATCGACAACTCAAAGTCGTAGGTGAAGTCAAAAAACGCCATAACTTAAAATTCAAACAGGGCTTAATTAATTGACAAAAAAAATATTGGTTGTAAATACTTTCAAGAATAATTTTACATTTTGATAAAATACACTCTTGATGATATTTTTTGGCCCAAATTCAAAATGGACTTTTTTCCATTTGTACTTAATGACAGTAAATTAGAAATAGTAGTATGTAGATTTACAACCATAAAATTTAAGATGTACATTAAAAGTCACGAGTGGATCTAGTCAAAGAATAGTGAGTAAATAATTAGTGCAGATTATTTTTGTAAAAAAATCAAAATGGGATACGACTTACAAGATACATTAATAATTATTTTCTTGAAAGGAAACTAAATACTTGTGCGTTTACTTATTTAAATTTTAAAAAATTGGGTTATACGTTAGTTGACTTTAGTTTTTAAATTGAAATCGAAATAATAATGAACGCACACTAATACCATAATTATTAAGTTTATCATCGGAACAATTTAAATAATTTATTTTCACTCGTTAAATCTATTTACTACATTTTAAATTACATATTAAGAGTAATGAGTGTAATGAGTTATTCATATATGGATAAAACATTATATTTTTTACGGTTCTAGTACAATAAAGTGTTAACATACATACATACATACATAACTAATTAATAAGATATTCAGAGTCACCTAGTCCTATCTTAGTCGTATCTTAATAAAAAATCCAAAAAAAGAGTGCTTCAAAGAGATTTATTAACTATATATTATATAATATTAATATTAATGATAGAACTATAATAATAAGTTTCAAATGGTGTGAGCACCCGAGCCAAGATACTCATTTTTTTAAATACCTTAATAACCAATTTACCTAAATTACCAAAAGTGATTTAAGTAAAAAAGAACATTTAAAAAAAAAACTAGTAACTCTTGTTGGTGGAGTAATTTGCCACTTTCATCTTTTCTTTTATTTTATCCGGATTTTTCGCCTCCTGAAAGAGAATGAACATTTTTTTTTTACGTTTATCACAAAGTTATTTACTAAATTTTGTATGTAACAAAGTGTGCACTATTGTGAGTTTGGTGTAATCGTGTTGCCTTCAATTCCCAACTCCATGCGTGATTACTTGTCATTCCTAAAGTGCCTATGAACTTCGCAGATGCAGTCATAGGAAGTCACGGTTTTAAAATTCCTTAATTATGTCGGAATGTGGTTCCAGCATTTTATACTAGAATAGCGAAGGTGCCACGAAATCTTTAATTTTTTTTTCAAGAAAGGTCTCTACATCTATTATTAGGTATTTAATTATTATTATGGCACACAAAGTGGGTTAACTCTTACAGTATATTTCTAATCATTAGAGCAGCTGCTTGCCGCTGCTAATTTTCGACTTTTCCTGTTTTTTCTTGCATACAAACCATGTCCTGGCAATAACGAACACAATCAAAAACGAGTTATCCATTTTGGTGCAGTCGTTCGGAAGTTATGTGCGTAACTGCGTACACATTAACACAAATCTTTTTAAACAGTAGGTCAGCAAGGAATTAACCCTGCAGAGATCGGTTGCCCATAAAACTACTAAAACAACAGTATTTACTTTCGGATTTATCAGTTAATTTATTTCTGTTTAGGTATCTTTGTTTTATTTCCAACTAATATATTCGTATTCTTATCTTAAATTGACTAATGACCGAACCCTAAATGCAAACAGTGGACAGAAAAGCTTACTCCGGATTAAAATTTGACGTATTTTGTACGTCAAATTTTAACCGTAAGCCTCGTTCTATTCGAGGTTTGAATATAGGCTTCGGCCGTTATACAGCTAACCGCGATACCTCTTTAGAAGCGTACATACTTAAGCTAGCATTCGTGTCTACTTATTATTTATTTTAAATATAAACCAACATTAAATGTAACGTTCTCTTACTGTACCTAGTTCTACAGTACCGATCATTGCGCAGTGGATTAGCTAATATTGTCTTGCCAGTCATATCCTTATGACGAGCTTCGCTATTTACAGCTTTTTTAAATTATATTTTAAATTATACCTTTATTTTAAACTTAAGTAGTAATGAAATTACTAAATGCATGGCATTTTATTTTAAGGAAAATGTAAAATTTGAATTTTGTATCTCAGTAATAATTGTATTTTAATGCATAACTTAAACATGTACATTAAAGCAATGCAAACATAGTACCAAATTGTCAATATACTTTCAGACATGTAAAAATGAGCGCTGAATTAGATATTTAATTATAATAATTAGGCATTAAGCTAATTATAAAAAAAAATGTACATTATACTTTATCACGCTGCTGACATCTCCAACTCATAGTTAAGTGAATTAGCATAGCTACGAAGGGGTTTCATAATATATATATTATATTGTAATATTGTCTAACCGATGAGGATTGGCACTAAAGTAGTAGGTAGTTTGGTGTACCTAGACACCTGCTTATTGTATATACCTCTACATGAAATGAAAAAAAAACGTTTATCGGCTGTTCGTCATTATTTGTAAAGTAGGTAGGTTAGCAGTTATTTTTTATCAATTCGAAGCATTGTATCAGTCTCCAAGAAAACGTACAAAAGTCAAGTATTTTAGGTTTTTAAATTATTATCAAGCTGGACATAGATCTGAATGAATCGTATTTGCTTAGTATCTCTAATTTGAAGCTGACTAGTTAATAAATAAGTTTATACTATAGGAAAAGGCAAAACTATTCATATGTCAAAAAACTTTTAAAGTAGGTACAGTTTAATTACCGGACTATGTACCAATTACCTATATTCGGTCATAATACCCACGACCATTTTGTAAATTCATCAGCAGTGGTGACACACACAAGCCTCAAATACATCGCTAATGTACGGTTTTGAACTGGATGAACAATAAAAAAACCGGTCAAGTGAAAATCCAACTCGCACACCGAGGGTTCGGTATTTAAGTCTGTAATTAATATTTTACGCATCAGAACTATTTACCAATTTGAGTGTTCCTTTAATTCAATAACGAAAATGACTATAGTTTGCGCCATCTATCGTTAAGTACCTAAAGTTTCAGCTGCATACAACTTTGATGATACACTATTGATGAACTTCTATTACTCTATTATATTTTTAATAAACTTCATAGATAAAGGGGGGTCATCTCTTGTACATTTTGGTCAAAATCAGAAACGAAAATTTAAAAAAAAAAGGTTTTCAAACATGCAAATTAAACCCTTACATATAACATCCCATTTGCTATAATAGTTCTTTCAGTTTTAAACCCCCAAGACCCAATTCCAAACTACAATTTTATTAAACGTTTTTATTTATTTTTCTATGTGTAAGATGCGCGTAAGCAAGTTAAACACATATTATGCCAAATTTCTATATTATAGGTTTAGTATTTGCTGTAAAAAACTGCTATGACACACACACGAACAGACACCGAAGTCTCACAATACGTAGTTACTTTTTAACATTTGGTACGGAACCTTAGGAACAGTATTATTTGAATATTTTGCCTTTTTCTAAACAGTAAATTGAGTAATATAACCATTTTTATTGTATTATAATAGTATTATATAATAAGTAGTCATAATTTGTACATTGTAAGCCATCGACGGCGCCACGACACATAGCAGCATATACCAAAGACAAATTTTATTTGCGAGGGTTGAACGAAAGAAAGTATATCTCTTATAATATTACCTTTACCCTGAGTCACATGTAGCTTAGGATATGGAGTAAAATAACAAACCAATATAAACCAAAGATATGCACATAAGGCTGAAATTCCACAGCGACACACGCTTCAAACACACTTGTGCAAGAGTTCGCTTGGTATGTATGTAGAGACTCCCACTGCGGCATAAGCACTAACTGAATTCAGTGACACACGCCTAGAACATTGATCCACGTGACTGTGTAGCGTGTGCGTGCGCAGCGTGCGTAGGTAGCGTGCGTCAGAGTGTACGAGTAATTCTGGCTTAATAGTTCTGCTATTAGGTACATTTGTGATGCTACCAACCAACCTGCGTTTTGAACCAACAAATATACACCAAATGCATGTAAACGATAAAGAAGAGCCTCAGTTATTAGGAAACCCAATTTCCCAAATCTCTTGCGCAGTTATCGTAGGTCAACTGTGAACATCGCTATCTACCATGATCGCAAACCACCAAACCAAGTAAACAAAAAAAAACCTTTCCAACCGAAGATAAAAGTATTGAAAAAGACGTCGAATTGAATTATTACTCGTAACTCTTCAAACGCTCATAATAATTATGATGACTTATGGGGCCGTAAGTAAAAAAAAAAGGAAGAATAAATTGCCTTCTACGGGTTAGTGCAGTCCTTCCGCCTCAGGTCTTAGGCATATTTCAACCAAGTTTGCTACGCGTCCTTATTCCACTTTAGGTAACGCTGCGGTAAATGGATTTTGAACAGTAGCACAAAGGCGCCCGTGACCCGCATAAGTTTAAATATGGAACCGAGTTCTCCCAAAGACCTGACAGGTCGAGTTCTTACCCCAAAACCTCCTATTCCGTTATTTGTATCGAATATTTCATGAACAAGCGTTGATAAAAGTCCATAAGCACCGATTGAGTGCGAAACCGGTTCGGTATACGAGTATGAATAATACTATAGCCACAGCAAATTGGTTTACACTATTTCCCCAGATGCGGGACGAAAATACCCTTAACTTAGTGTAATTGTATCTATGGCCCACGCACCCACACGATTGTTCAAACTTAGACGCCTAAAACAATTACAGACCAAGTTAGCATCATGCTTTATTAAGAGAAGTAGCTTTGTTGCGCCGTATATATATTTTATGTACACCTTATTTATTAAGAATTAATTAATCCTTATAATAACTTTGTTGTAGAGGTTTCGCACGATAACGAAAGGAATATAAGGTGGGCTTATGGCTTTGAAGGATTATCTCTTATTATCCTTATTAATTTATGAAATTAATATTGTATACTCACGAAATTAATGTTTGATGTTCACTTACCTGTACTCATATAATATATACCTATTATGTTTAATAAGTTGCGAAACGACCCCTAGAAAATAAGAGCTGTACTTTTTTGTATATGATATCTTTCATCCCTCGTTTTCGTACTAAGATTAATATTAATTATTATAATAACTAAAATTAAGAATTTTAATAAACCGTATCAGCGATTAAAAATAACTTATTAAAAAAATCAAAAATAAGAAAGTGTAGTTTTCAGGCAGATTGTTTTCTTCTAGGTTGCTTCTAATATGAATAGTCGCTTTATACTCGTTTTGTGGTTTTTAGTTACAAGAGTGAGTAAAATCAGTATACAATTAGAATAGGGTAAGTATTTTTTCAAGTTAAATATATTTGTGTAAATATTTTGGCCGACACGATCACGATTCCATAATAACTTAGGGGTAGTTCAAAGGCATCGTTTTAAATACGTGCTTTGGATAAATTAGATAGATTTCGTTCGTTAGATAGATTTGTGTAAATATTATCGACCGGCACGTTACCTATACCTTGTTAACTTCGTTATTTCGAATGCATCTATATAAATACGCGATATAGTCAAACTAAGTAAGTAAAAGAGACATATATAACTAGAAAAGTATTTTGTTTTGTTAAATATATTTGTATAAATATTATTGACCGACCCGTTAAATATACCTAGTTAACAACTGAAATTCAAGTGCGACTTTTAAAAAACGCTTTATATATAATTTAAGTGAGTAAAATAAGCATATAATTAAAAAAATATAATTATTTTATTTAGTTCAATATAATTGTGTCAATATTTTTGTTTTTAACTACATCAGTTAACGTCGGTAATACTCTTGGCTTCAAATCTTAAATAAATAGATTATTTATGTAAAAAAACATATTAATTAACAAAAGTATAAGTATATTGTTTCGTTAAATATAATTGTGTAAATATTTCGACCGACACATCTACATCATTTACATCTAGAAAAACGTTGGTAAAATGCCTAGTTTCTAAAACTCTGATTATATTAAATTAAGTAAGTAAAATAAGCATATATAATTAGAAAAGTATAAGTATTTTGTTTCGTTAAATATAATTATGTAAATATTTTTGACTGACACGATAACTACTTACGTCTAGCCAACGTCGGCAATGCGCCTTGTTTCAAATTGCATCATAATTAAACTAAGTACAAAAAGCATACATAATGAAGAAACTATAAGTATTTTGTTTCGTTAAATATAATTATGTAAATCTTTTTGACTGAGACGATAACTACTTACGTCTAGCCAACGTCGGCAATGCGCCTTGTTTCAAATTGCATCATAATTAAATTAAGTAAGTACAAAAAGCATACATAATTAAAAAACTATAAGTATTTTGTTTCGTTAAATATAATTGTGTAAATGTTTTTGACCGACACGCTAACTACGTCAGTTAACGTCGGTAATTCGCCTGATTTCAAATCCAAAATAAATAAATTAAGTAAGTAAAATAAGCATTGATAGGTAGAAAGTACTTTTGTGTATTTTAATCGTTTTGTGTATTTTAATCCTTTTTTTACCTTTTGTTACAATTTCAACTAAGGTTGAAATTGTAACAAAAGGTAAAAAAAGGCTGTGCCTGAAAAAGGGTTAAAATATTCTAGCTAATCAGGGAATTCGTTTAAAATCGATTGCAATTTATACCGAAGAGACGGAAAAAAACCAATACACAAGAAAGCGCGCTAGTAAAAACATTGTCTTTTATTTTATTATTTAAACAGCATTGTCTGAAAAAAATGGCTTGCGTACAAATCTTGCAGGGATGGTGATTTTTTATTGATTTGTTACTTACCTGTAAAAATATGGAAAATATAAAAAACAACGACAGACCAGGAAATATTGGAGTTCAAATTGTGGCAAAATGAGGTTGCAGTGTAATGAGAATATTGAAATTGATGTTTTTGTGAAAATAAATCATAATATTGTCGGTGTACATTTTTTTTTGTACCTTTATCAACTGATTATCGGCCTCATACCTATATTCATTATTAATATTAATATTTTGACATAAATAGACCCAAAAAATATTACGACCAAAGTGGTGCCCGGGGGGCCAGGATGGGTTATGTCCGACTTGTACGGACTAAAACCTCCGAGGCGTTGCCCCAATAGCGAATGCTCTTTGGGCACGCCTTCCGGCGGAGGCCCCTCGCCTCCTCCACTGAGGGCACCCTGGAACATAGCAGGGACTTTTTACTGCAGGTGGTAGATCTATCACCCGCAGGCCTCGGTGGCATGCGGTTGACATAAGCCAACCGCCGCTGACCCCGTCGCCCGTGGTGCATTGGCAGCGCTACGGGGTCAACCTGACGCTGTCGCTGTCATTAATATGTCGCTGAAGGTCGCCACCGCCATCACAGGTTTAACCTAACCTGACCTACGTAACCCATAAACCGTAATGTTAAACATAACCTAAAACCCACCGCCAAGCAGCAGTGTCCGGTAATTGCTGTGGTCCGCTGTGGGGATAAGACAACCGTTGAAATTACTAGCATAGAGGCATTCCATCTTAGTCCTCAGAGTTGGCAGCGCATTTGAGATCTTAGGATTGTAGTCTTGAGATTTCAAATGTCTATGAGTCTCAGATCCCACTTACCATCAGGTGGTCTGAGTGGTCGCGAGCCTTCTCAATGCCATAAAAAAAAACAATACGGTTTTAGCAGAAATTACCTTTCGATGGTATGATATATTCTATGAAATGAGTGTCGGTGATTCAAGAGGATCCCATAGTTAACTAGAGCAGCAGGGGTCGGCAATCTGCGGCTCTTTGGGTGTGAAGCTGCGGCTCTTTAGTTCCTTGCTTTATTAATGCAAGTACTATTTATTGTTGGGAAGAAAATAACTCTTTAAAAACTTAGAAAGTATATAAATTCTAATTTTTGACTCTTCCGACTCAAAACAACGGATTTAATTTAAACCATAATATGTTGATGATCAAACTTTTACTCTATGGTGCTGTAAAACTAGACCACTATGTAATATAATTGGCATGGTAAAATTACACAACTATGGTCCTGGACAGACCAATTTTACCTATCCCATTATTCTAAAAATATGATAGCTTTAGCTAAAGCTACAGCTTAGAGCAATCAGTTTTAGGATTTTTAGGCCAAACAGTACATATACCCAGCAATAATAGCAGTAAGGTATCATATTTTAGAATAATGTAATGAGGAAAATTGGACTATTGCCGCAGGCTAGGACCATAGTTGTGTAATTTTACGATGCCTATTATTTTATCGAAACACCTTTCATCGCAGAATTTTAATTTCATCGAAAGGCATTTCTCGCTGCATGGGTTAACTATTTTTTGGTAGGCACAAGTCTAACCTAACATAACCTACGTGATTAATGTTTAAATTATGCAGAAAAAATCACAGTTTCAGCAGGAAGCAGCGTTCAATGAAATGACACATTCGATGAAGTGAAATTCGGCAAATGATGGGTTACCATGACACTAACAAGGAAAGGTACCCGACTGTCCGGCTCCGATTTTGTTGATTTTGATATATTTTATAGAGTAGTCAAAATAACAAACATGTATTTTTTTTATCTGCCTAAACTCAACCTGTTGGGATAAATTTTCATCCAAAATACTACAAACTGACTAAACCCTCTAAATTCTATAGTTTTTTTTTAATATTGCTAGTTTCTTGAAAAATAATGAGCACGTGTTTTGTTATACCGGCTAAATCTCAAATTTAAAAAAATACCAAAGAAAGTGTATCTTCGATGTTTCATGTTCTTAAACATTTTATTACAATCAAACGAGTAGGAAACTAGCAATTTAAAGAAAAAACTCTATAGAAATTATAGGGTTTAGTCAATTTTCAGTACTTTGGAGGTCAATTTCTCCCAACGTTGGTTGAGTTTGGGCAGCATAAAAAAATACTATAATAAGTGTCTGTTATTTTAGAACATCAACAGGATCGGAGCCGGACAGTCGAGTACCGTTCCTTGTAAGTATTACCAAAACGATCGTTTGTGTTTACTCCTTCAGGCTGTCCGAATCTGGATGAAATTTGGAATAAAGATAGCTAACCTTCACTTAACACATTGATTGGATACCTGAAAAAAAAACTGATTCCGTATAACGTTCAACAGGAACGAAGAGATGGGCACAAGAAAAAAAACGCATATACCTATTGTGTATTTCATAAAGCTACTTTATTTGATCAACATTTTGTTTCATGTTTTTGTACTTTCGCTTATTATGATATGGATATAATAAAGTAGTTTTTATTTTACATTTTAAACAAGAAGTTGTAAAAACTACAATGATGGTATATTTATATATATATACATAAAACACTTTAATAACACCATTTCACTTTACATAACTGCATGATATTTAGTACACCTTATGTCGTTTTCAATAAATATAACATACACTTAAGTCAATGTCTTAGTATTCCTCTGGTGTCTAATACATTTTCTTCAAGAATCGAAAACGTACAGACACATAATTGGCAAGATTAATTAAAATCACGTCTATACACAAGTATCAATAACCATACACACACACATATCATTTGTAATATAGGGCTAGTTGCACTATACATATGCAACACAAATGAATCAATTATTTTTTTGTTATAAAATAGCACACACCTTAAAAAATACGACAGTTAAATAAAAAAAAGAACAAGAAACGAATGTCGGCCTTTTGTATTTAAATGCCATTTTTTGGTTAAAAAATATATTCCGCATTTTTTTGGCGTACGCATTGATGTGTGTAGTTTGAAAAAACATGAAGCTAAAAAATTTTTTTTTAAATCATACTTGTAACACCTGATTTAGTACAATGTAAATAATTATAGGTATGTGTATTGTGAAAATGTGATGTTTACACTTTTCCTTATAGGTACATAAATGCACCGTTATTTTGAGAGCAACCAGAGATCAAATTCACTTTATTAAACCATTTGAGTGCCTACTACATGTCTATAATAAGCGTATTTCGTTTTGCAACTAGATTAGTATCTACTTAATATTAGTTAAATAAATAAATATTACTACGCAGACTAACTGTGCGTATTAAACACAATTGCGTGCAGAAAACCTAAATGTTATGACTAATATCACACTTGACATTATTAATTATTCTGCATTTTGATTACGGGCCACACATTCCATGAGTTATGAGTGGTGCGCATTTATTGGTATGCCTTGCCAATACGATTCTAACATCACTGGAACGCGAGACCGCACTGGCTCTGCTGCACAACACGACGATATCCACTAATTGATCCTGGTGCGGATAATCAAAAACTTTCGCCTGACGATTGCATTCAGCCCCTATTAAATAACAACACAAATACCTACTGTTTCAATATAGAGGCGTCACATGACGTCATTTCTATTGACGTATGAGAGCACGCGATATGAAACTATTAACTCACCAGTTGGATCGAAATGGTTAAGTTAGGAGGATTCTTGTCAGAGAAAAGGGTAACAATTCGTGAGGTTTGGTCTGGTACGAGCTGTCGCAGCCCTCGGGGCCGGCCAGGGGTGGGGCGCGCGGGCGCCGGACCGTTTGGACGACGGTTGCACCGCCTCGGCATCGGAGGTCCCTCGCAAGTTTCGTCAGTTCACTCCGACGGGTAAGCACTTGCACTGTTTAATTTTCTGCAGCCGTTTCCGCTTGACGGGCGGATTTTGGCCCGGACACCGCAACGTCACTGTGATCCAAGTGAACTTCTTCGGCTTACAGAACGAGCAGGACTTGAACGCTGGCGACGGGCGCTCGTCGTTCCCGTCGCGGCGTCGCGGCCCTTTAGGGATGTAGAACGAATTGCACTGGCCATAGCAGAAATTATTGACGATGGTCGTGGGCAGACACCCCTGTTCCCTAATTTTTTGCACCAAAGGTTCCGTTTTACACCAGTCCTGTTTAAGGTAATCCTTTTTTGTAACAATGAGGGCATTTTTTGAGGATCTGAGAATTTTGCGATAGTCGACGCCTGATGGTACAACTGTACTGTCCTCTTGATCGGGCACTGTCACGATGGTGTCGGCGCTGCCGTCGCCAAGCTCGTTCCGCTGCAGGTAGGCGGGCGCGGCGGCTTGCTCGGCGCGGCGGCGCGCCGCCACCATCCGCTCCACCTGCTCGGTGTCGATGATGTCGAGGATCGAGTCGGTCGGCGTGAACGGCCGGCGGCCGGCGACGCCGGCGCCGGAACACCCCCCGCAAGCCGCCAGCAGCGCCGCGGCAGTAAGCCAAATGTGGGATTTTGATAAGTTCTCCATCTGTAACAAAATATTATTTGATCAATTCAAGTGGTTATTGACGTTATGGTTTCGACCGAGGTCATTGACGTAAGGCTACGTTGGTTTTAAAATAGATTTTGTTCGGATGGAAAGGAAATCGTAGGCGAGACTCACGTTGCATCGAGCGTTAGGAGCGAACATCGTAGGCAGAGCGTTGGAGCGGGGTCGGCGCGTGCGGTCGGCGAGCGTAGTGCGGCGGCGGCGAGCGAGCGGCGCGAGATGCGTGTGCGCTGAGCCGGCCGGCGGAGCGGTAATGAGGCGCTCAATGGACCGCCGTCGCCGCCGCTCAATGGACGAGATGACTCACGCACTCCGCCATAGAACCGTTACTACGAAATACTCACAGACCCAACACCTGTCTGTGAACATATGTTCATTTCGGATTACAGACGTAACGAAATACTTCTTTTAATCTCTCCATTAACAAAACACTCCTTCATCAACAATAAAGAAGATTCTACCAACCTAACAGTAATAAACACACCGTGCGTAAAATTAAAATTAATTTCATTTTTAATATTACGTATAAAAATCAATTTACCAAGTTAAATTTAGTATCCAACTCCTGTAGGACATTCAGGAAATAGAAATACCTTTAAATTTTTTTTTTTTTTTTTATGACACAGAGAAGGCAAACGAGCACACAGGCCACCTGATGGTAAGCGGAAACTGTGACCCATAGACATTCGCATTCACAAGACTACTAGACTTAGACTGCAAATGCGTTGCCAACCCTGAGGACTAAGATGGAATGCCTCTATGCTAGTCAATACACCGGCTGTCTTATCCCCAAACCGGAACACAACAGTGCGAACACTGCTGTTTGGCGGTAGGTTAATGGATAAGATGGTGGTAGCCATCCGGACGGACTCTGCACAGAGTCCTACCACCCGCAGAATATTCTGATTTAAAGTGATAAACCAAAATACGGTTCAAAAGATACTTTGCCGGGTCAAAATATTAATAAGTACCTCACGAATGTTATCAGGGCGTAGGCATTAATATGTAAACGATTGTATTGAATGATCTTTGTCCCGGCGAAGGCGGAGAGATTTTCTCACCTCGGCGGCGCCAAGCAAAGTCGGTGATGCGCGGCGGAGGCGCGACCCAGGCGCCGGTGCAGATGCGCCCGGGCTAGCACGCGGCCGCGGCGGCTCTCGGCGCGTCCGGCGCTTACTATCCAAAAGTACTAGTCAAACACAATCAATGTAGATCCTCTAAAAAGGCATTGGTTTAGCTGATTGGCTTGTTTCATTAGGTCTAAAGGAAAAAATTCATTTGAACAGAGTATAGATAACATCGTGCGGACCTAGCACACGGACGAGTCAAGTAGACCTAATTTAATAACTTACCTGTTCACGAGTTTGGACTTTGAATTATATGTCAAAGACGTGGTCAGTCGTGGTGAGTGCTATTTGTCATAATCAAAATGATACCTACCATATTTTACTAGCCCGTATTAAATTTAGTCTGCCTTCAATAGTCTTTGGTCTACATTCAATAAAGGACGAGGAAATCAATCGATCGATTATATTAAAACAATATAGTAATTTAGTGTAACAACAATGACACCTTATTTTGTTAGTGAAATTCGTAATCTAAGGTGTTCGTAACATTGAACGAAAATAAACTAAGGCTAGAACAATATGACACTGGTAGGGTTGGGGAAATGCAGTTCGCCACAGTGGCCGCAATGCGACATATGGGCACAGTCTACTCTCAACATGCGCAGGATGGTGTTAGCCGGGGTGTCGCTACGCTTGCGCCTTCGAGCCACACGGGAGTAGGCATTCGGAACATTTCCCCTCTGTCAAAGTACAAGACCAAGCGGGCATGCATGTCATAAAGGTAGTTGCCACTCGGATTGTCAACTAGACAGAGTCCAGTCGCGAGAGTGAACGTTACCTACAGTTTCCCAACATTGAGTCCGGTCGTCCGTAAAAAAATCTGATCTGTTGAGCAACAAATCAGACTTCTCGCCGTTCAGCCCTATCGTGTAAACGTGTGAAGTGTGAACTCGTTCGTACATAAAAATTGCTTGAGGTGTGCAAGTTTTGTCGGTGTATTATTCCATTCTTAGGGTTCCGTAGTCAAATTAATTTATGTATTAGTGTCAGCATTACAGTTTTGTTTTGGTATGTTGGTGCGCAGAGCTGCATTTGTGTGTTTTTCACCCCGAAAGAAATGACAGAACTATTTGAGTGTAATATTCATAGCTGAGGCGACTCCCTTCCTCTAAGAAAGCCGTTTTGCTCGATAGCTTGCGCTTGCCGTGTGTAACTAGTCCACTGTGTCTAAACCCTGCACTACAGAAGCAAGACAGCCCCATTATCAACAACGTGCTAGGCTAGAAACACGCCACACGCGCAATAACTGTTCATGTAATGGAAGGAATGGAGTGGCCCGAGAGCAAGAACTAGTCATGGAATGGACGGAATGGAGTAGCATGCGCGTAGCCACTAGGCTTGGAATTAACGGAATGGAGTAGCATGCGCGTAGCCACTAGGCTTGGAATTAACGGAATGGAGTAGCATGAGCGCAACTTAGGCGTGAATGGAATGCAACAACTAAGCGTGGAAATGGCGAAATGGAAAAACTTGGTCCAGAAGTGCGTGTGTTACGAATATAGATCCATAGCCCCAGTAACATCCCGCGTAGCATGGACTACCCAGCAGTGGGCTAATGTGGGCCGGCAACCGTGCTAGCCCTATTGATCAATACGTTTCCGCCCATTGCTTCCCACAATGCCCATAGACGTGCAACCGGAGCCTTCTCAGAAATGTAGGCGCTACGTGGGCGCGCGTTTCAATTATATTTTTAACAAAGTATCGTTAAAATCGTAATTGAAGACTTATACAATTATCAGATGAATTTATTACTGTTTTAAGAAACGAGTACATTTTGCATTCAATGTTATCACACCCTGCGTCCGCACACGGTATTTTAAAGCCTCTTACACAAAAATGGTAATTCTTCTTTTAGGTTTTGACTTTGTTATAAAAATGTTTAAATTTATGTAAATGCCAGGTATAGATCGAGCTAAATTTTAAAAGTAGACTTAACTTTAGGCTGTAAGAACTAAGAGACTTTTTAGGAGCTGTCGCAATGCAGATCGCAGGTACTCTGTGTTTGAACTTATTGACAGAAAACAATTATTTCGATTTACATTTATATAATCACTTGTTTTATTGGTATGTATAAGTCATGCAGTCAGCCTAGATGTGACGCTCATGTCACTCCATCCCCTCTATTCTGCGCTAAGGTGTTGCACTCATGCTATTCCATTCCGTCCAGTCCATGACTAGTTGTTGCTCTCAGGCCACTCCAAACTTATAAAAACAATATTAATTTCTACATTATGCAAAGTGCACCTAAAAAATATTAAAAGCAATACCATAACAGGTTAAAGAGGATATGGTTTTACTGCTTAGAATATGTATAAGCCCACGTTTTTTGGTTGCGTGTACGGAAAAACTAGACGGTGTCCGGCCTTAAGGCGGTTTTAAAATTTGACTTTTTCTTCATTTGTCATGTGTGATATGTATATATTTATGTAAACTCTGTATTGTACAAAACACAGAGATTTAATTACAATATCATAATAAAGAAAACTGCAATGATTCAATAAATTTTATCATAACAATTGAATAAGATATAATGTCAAATGCAAAATTAAGGGTGTTCGGCCATTTTACCCAAATGTCCAAGCAAGACTGGCTAGCCTGTCCGGCTTTTTGATTTTATGACTTGGCAACCCTAAGCCTGGCCTGACCTATGGCCGCGCCTAGTACTTTTCTATGCATGGAAACTGGTAGTGGTGTTACGCTCCTATCTAAGGGCGAGATGACGAGTTCGCATACGTGATAACTAGCCAGACCTAACAGACCACATAATTATGATAAAGGTAGTGTTCCTTGATCTGCTGGCCTATTCCCTAACTCTATCACAATCGCCTTCGGACTGTCAAAATGAAAACGATTCCGATTACAATTGTGCGTTAGACAATAAGCCCTCTCGATCTCAATAACCATTACGCCTATGTTTCTGATCTTTGGAAATATAAACTTGGCGATATTTCCTTGAGACTGTTAAACGGGAAAATACGATTAGAAACATACAAATTATGTTATTATTTGTTTTATTTATTTCTCATAACAAAAACAATGGAGTGCGGATTTTGTATTCAAATAATTTACGAAAAGCCTAATTCAATATTATGCTGGAATATATACAGCGTGGTTCTGCTGCTAGCTGTGAAAAATGTCAATCGTCTCAAATTCATAGCGCAAGTTTTAATCTCTGTATGGGGAGGAAGTGGGTCCAAAACGACATTTTTTTTACAACCTGGCCGTTTAACGTAGGAATTTCATTCACAGGCCGTTCATTCAGATGGTTTGCTTTGTTTGTAAAAAAAGTGAGACAGGCGGTCTACATAGCGGACACAAATGCGATTGTGTACGGGTTGTTTTTTTTAACGACCCTCCGGCACTGTAGGGAAAATCAAGTTTTATAAACTTATTTTTTATGCGATCACAATTAATATTTATGCACTTACGCTGGCTATGGTGGTTTTTATATTATCTTAAAATAAATTCGGATATATCTGTTGTTGTGGTAAAGCCGCGAATTTGGTTTTTAGACTTTCACTTTGAATTTCGAATATTTTTTATTACTTATTGAAAAATACTTACGCAAGTAATAGGTACAAGAAACATTTTAGACCCAAATTGTTAATGCTAGCTATTGATTAAAAAATTCAATAATGGAAAGGATGGTTGAAAGGATTCGCGGAAAATTCGCTCTTATCCAGTCTAAGGTAAGGTATTTACATACGTACGCAACAATTAAGTTAAATTTCCTCAAATAATATCGATAAACCAATTCTAAGCAGAAAAAGGCTTTTTCTAAATAATAAAGGAATAAGTAAAAATGTTTTTTGAATACAAACACACCCTATATGTATAGCTAAGCTTGTCTAATCGGAATATAATATCACAAATAAAGGCCAAGTCCCGATGGCATGCGGCGAAGAATGCCGACCTTCTCGGAATGGTACAATCATTCGGGTGCCCCGTTTGACACGTTTTATAAAGATTAACTTTTTGTACCTACCTCTTCGTCAATTAAGGTTGATTTCATGCCTAATCAGTTAAATAAAAATACTGGACAAGTGCGAGTCGGACTCGCGAAGGGTTCCGTACCATTATCTACACAACATTAGCAAAGACGGCAAAAAAATCAGGTTTGTTGTATGAGAGCCCCCTTAAATATTTATATTATTTTAATTTAATCATTAATTTTTTAAGTGAATATAGAATTAAATATGCTGTGAATATTTCAAGTGTCTACCTATTACCGTTATTAATATGAAGCAATAAACGGTAAAAAAATCACGTTTCTTGTATGGGAGCCCCCAATATTTAATTTATTCTGTTTTTAGTACCTTTTATTATAGCGGCAACAGAAATACATCTTTTGTAAAA
Organism: Acleris sparsana; assembly: GCA_923062465.1. NCBI lineage: Eukaryota > Metazoa > Arthropoda > Insecta > Lepidoptera > Tortricidae > Acleris > Acleris sparsana. The sequence goes on from OV281292.1 coordinate 4,709,487, forward strand.
AATACAATGGAGCTATAACGGTTCATGAGATACAGGCTGGTGACAGACAGACGGACAGCGGAGTCTTAGTAATAGGGTCCCGTTTTTACCCTTTGGGTACGGAACCCTAAAAAGACCTAAAGCCAAGTTTGTCCTTGGCCCGTCTTGTGATTTAGGCGAATTATGATCATGTCATGAACTTGATTTATTATTCCGCGACGCAAACAGATGGGTGTTGAAAAACTTTTTTAAATTCTGTAGTTGAAACACTATCTATAAATATGGAATTTCTAATTGTTCTTTTAACTATTTATTAGGTATAACTTAAATCGGCTGATTTTGTATTTATTAATTAATTCTAACCAATTGTATTATTAGGTACACTGATGTACTTATATACCTACCTACATTCTTGTTTGTATTTCACGCCAAAAACCTTGCATTTTTGTAGATTGCTGCAAAATAGCGAATCAATTATTGCCACGAATACAAATTGCAAATAATAACATACATTTTAAAGGAGGCCTTAGACTAAATGAACACTTAAATTCTCAGCAAAAAACTATAAATAAGCTCACTCTTTTATTCACATAGGCGCCATATTTGTCACAAAAAATACCCTTTCCAAGCAGGATTCGCATAAAGGTGTTCGCTTCGATGTTCACACGAGGGGGCAAAAAATGGAAGTAGTTTACGATACAATTGCACTTTATTATGATTTGATGAATGCCCGCTACCTCGCCGCGTAGGGTTGCCATATGGAAAAATTAAATGTCCTGATAAAAATCCTGACATTAGGTACCGTAAAAAAACCTGACATTTCTTTGAACAGAGATTTGGCGTAGCTCGATTGATTGAGATCACTTTAGCTATAATTTATCGTATTTTAAATGGTTTTCAAAGAAATACTATTGTTTTTGTTGATTACTTACTACTTTTATGTATCCTTTCATTCGTTAAAACTTTTTTTAATAAATATGTTTAAAAAGTATGGCAACCCTCGCCGCGCCGGCGACGCGCAGGCGCCGCTCCTATTGTAAACCGCCGTACGCCAGCTGACGTGGCCAGGTACCAGCGCCGCGAGAGTTCCGCGTTTATAATTTTTGCACACGGGTAGGTTCTTACAATTAGTACTAATTTATTTATTGGTAGAATAAATTTTACACGTAATATTTTTCATTCTCAATAATATTACATTCTTAATCATTTATATTACTTACAACACAATTAAAATATTAAAGTGTATTTTCATTAAATTAATATTGTCAAATCAAATCAAATCAAATCAAAATTAGTTTATTTGCTAGAATACAGTAATAAAATAAGGTGTTACAAAATAATGTTCCAGTGTATTCAGCCCGCATGCAAGCGTGCAAATTTTTTTTTTTTTTGTTTTTAAATCTACTTCACATGTCAAAAAATAATAATAATAATATATAATTCTAATAATACTATATTATAACACATTTACATTAAAATTTAAATAATCTTGAACACTATAAAAACATTTATCCATGAGCCATTTGGTCAATATGCGCTTGAAAAGGCTTCCTGTAAGTGACTTCATACTTTCTGGTAAGTGGCTATAAATTTTTATACACATGTTGTACACATTCCTACCATACATCGCCTTGTTACAAGGACTTGTCACTATAATTACATATTTATCATAATAACATTGTTTAGTTTAGTTGTTAATTTAACCTAAAATGTTTGTTTGTACTTGGCTCCAATCATGAAAACCTCTGATTCCAACAAAGTCAAGTTACTTTTTCTACATTTTAAAATCCATTGTTAAAATACATGTTGAATTTGAAAGCTAAACATTATATTTTTTTCTTTCTTCAATTATGTATATTTTTACTTGAACCTTGAGAAAAATATATTTCAATTAAATATTGTCAATGCACTATTAACGAGAAAAAATACAGCATTCGCGGCCCACGCAGCTACTATAAATTGAAAGATAGATGATAGATAGATGGCGTTTATTACACAAACGAACATTTTACAATCACACTATAAGACCCCGTGTAATGAAATATCGCGGCTGTCCTCTCTGGCACAATTGTGCGCGAACATTTCGATCGCTATTCTGAGCATTTCTATACCAAGCGCGTCTATTTTGTGGCACATGCAATCACTGCATGCTTACCTTTTTACCCGACTGCGCAAAAGCAACAGGATTATTATACAGAGTTAGAAGATTATATATAGGTAAAATGAAAGGTAGGTAACCTATCGATGTTTCGAAAAACTTGAGTCGGGCGGTGTTTCAAAGTAATTATGCTAACGTCGTCTATGTAGGCGTCCCGGTGGTACAGATTTTTTAGAAATTTCTCACTGTTATTTTGAAGTTTCCCATGACAAAAAAACGTAAAAACAAACAAATAAACATAAATTTAAACTTTAAAGTAATACTTTTTACACCGTCAAGCAAAACAGTTTAGACTTTCGCCCTTTTAAAAGGACCAGAGGGTCTTCTAAGGCACTCGCAATCGCAATCGACTTCAAAGCAGAACAATTGTTTTCATTTTATTTATTTATATAAATACTTTATTGCACAAAAATAAAATAGTGTACAAAAGGCGAACTTAATGCTACAAGCATTCTCTACCAGTCAACCTTAAGGTGAAACAGAAATCAAAAAAGTAGGTAGGTGCAATAAAAAGACAATACTTTCCCTTTACTTAATTAAATTTAGACAAGCCTTCGATTTTCAAAATAAAAATAATCACGATTGCGAGTACGTTAGGCAATAGCCCCTGAATCTCATCCCACCGAGATCAGTGGGAGAAGTGGGGGAAGAGGGATGTCTTCTGAAGGTGAAGGCGTGTCGGCATATGATGTTGGGTCATCCACATTCTCTTCCTCCTCGTCCAGGACGATAGAGATAGCGTTGTTGCAATTTCGCCCATGAAAAAAGGAACATAGGATGGTGCACACGCACTTGAGTCTTTATGCAAGTGCACGACCCCAAACAACCTCTTTTTGTATTTGTAAGACACCATTTTAATCAGGGTCTGAGGTTCGGGCTCGGCGCATATTGCCCATCTTTGACTTGCTGTATCTCCGCAACTCATGGACATAGTGTGCTCAGGTTACCCTCACATTAGAGACAATTTAGTTGTCTTTATTTAAGTATGTAGCAAAGATACTTGAAAAACGCTTCCTTAGGGTAGCTTTTTCGAAAAACTGACACAGGTGCCGCAGTATTTCGAGCATCATGGGGGTAGCACAGGGTTTTCAGGATTGTGGGTGTTGACTGCTCAAGGCACCTAAAAACATATAAAAAATCCTAGTAATCGTAGTCGTGGATTATGGGGTTATATTCGATTCGATTCATCGGAGTGACAAAAAAATTGAAGCCCAAATAAATGTAACATACCTACATTGTAATACTTTGATCTGCCACTTTGACAGGAAAATCCAAAAGTACGTTTTTTTCTTGAGCTGTAAAAACGCATACAATCAATCAATCTCAATAGTTTTAATATAGGTATGTTTAAACCATTAAGAAAGTAGTGTTATCTTTTCAATAATTCACGAATACGTACTAAGATATTAAATTATACCACTGTTTATTAATAAAAACTAAGAAGTGTAAAATAAGCTAAATTATTTATAAACACAAAAACCCGACTGCAGTAAAAATATCAACTGAAAAGCGAAAAACATGGTCCACCAGCTAGCTACCTATAGAAAATTGTAAGGCAATTACTTACGATACGCCACGCGATGATTTTTTGTTCGATACCTCGGTAACAAATAATACAATTTATACTATTATGTAAATATAACTTGATTATTGGAAAAAGTGTTCTAGACAAGCAATGAATTTCAAAACATTATTTTCGAAAAAACCTGGATCACCGTTTTAAATGATAGTAGTTTTTTTTATTTGTTAGCAATGTAGGTATCGTGTAAGAAATCATTCCATGGTGAAGCTTGTTTCCCGCTTTTCAGTTGGTATTTTTACATTCGGGTTTTTTATTATTGTACAGTATTTGCTCTGCCTACTTTAAAGGGTTATTCTCTTAATTAATTCGCTGACGCTTCGTCAACCAAGTTAAAGACACGTACAAACATGTATCGTTTAGAAACAGTTGGATGAACTCGGCTGTTTAAGTAAAATCCACGGTGATTCAGCTTTTTTAGCTATCAATGTTTTTAGCTGCTACAGGTTGTAGCGAATGGTTAGGGTAGGGTTATAGATTGTTACTTAGCCTTTTCCTCGTGGACAGATGGAAATATTCTCCTCTCATTGGAGATGGTTTGAATGCAACCCTATATCTCGCGCCTTCGCCGGTGAGTGAAGTGGAAATTTCATACAAATCACGGACTTGCTTTGGACTTGTGTCCAAAGTCCATTTCCGAAAAACATGTTTTTTTATAAAGCCGTCATTTTTTCCGTACAAAGTTGTACTAAAATCGTCTGTTTGAGAAGTACCTAACTCCCTTGTTTTTTTTTAAACAGACTAGCAATCTTAACATCTCGGTATTCTGTATTTATTAAACCTTTCAACAATGTCCCACATTATTATTGCAAATATTCTAATGAATAAAATAGTCATCCCATGTATGTACAAGGTTTACGTTTTGCAGTCAGAATAGTACCTCAGCTTTGGCGCCAGCAAAGTGCTGTGCACAATCAAGTAAAAAATTACAGAAAAACGTCCATAACTCCACACACTGGTAGTATGTATGATATTCTTTACCGTAACAACGATGAATTCACTAAACGCAACGTTGCGTCAAATTAACTGTCCGACAGATAACAATATACAGCACTCCCGGCTTCTTAATAGCTTTCGGCCAGCTATTGCTATCACACTTGCACGCGAACTGAAAGTATACTCTGTCAAGTGAATATTGTCGATCGCTATTAACTGGTTGCACCTAAAGTCTGTTCCTATTCAGAGTGCCGATGACAATAACAAATATACCTGACTGTAGTTTGTCTTTAAATAGAGGATGAAACAGTGATGAGAATAATGACACCTCTAATTAGAACATTAAAAAGGCTGAATCAAATTCCAATTCATATTCAAATGATTTATTTGTAAATATAACCTAATACAAAAAAATGTTACAAATTTAGTTAAATATCACTATATTTTGGCACTAGGCATACAAATATATGTCAGGTCATGATAGCATGCCCAAAATACAATTATAATAATTCGTACAAGTAATAGGACGGCACGAAGGAAACATTATAGGACTTATAGTTAGGAAGTGTCCGATAAATATTACGATAAAGAGTAGTATGCTTTTTTTTATCCTAAGAAATTAAACAGAGATTTTTTAAAGTTCATCATCGTCGTATTATATGCTGAGTGCGAAAGAGACGAAAACCTCTCTTAGGTAATTATCTAATTAATTAATCAAATGTATCAAAACATCACTACATTTTCATGTCAAAAATGATCTCTAAAAAAATGTATATGATAAACATCAGTCAGTCACATTGTATCAAGATTAAATAGATAAGAAAACTTGCCCCGAAAAAAACATTAGGATAATGATTAAGTGTATAAATCAATAAATAAATATGACCACGCTCAAACTTCAAAAGTACGCAAATATGGAGTAATAATTGTAAACTGATTTGTTTGTATGAGTGACGGAACGAAAACGTCCCGACTACACACACACACACTACAGTATTGTGGTTTGTTGTTCAAAGGACCAAACCATACAATATTGAAATAATCCAGTGTCTGAATAATATATACACACAGGATAATATAATATTATAATCGCTAAATATAATATTATTATGATTTAGCGACGAATCAAATGACAAGAGAATAAAACCACAGGTATACAATACAAGTGGCTTAAGCTATAAATCAAACCGAGGGCCTAACACCTGACAGTCCTGACATAAAACACTGTCCTACGCATATTATGATAATGATAAAAACACCAACCATTAAAAAAGAGGAATCCATGAGAACCCATATCTTTCATGAATAAGTCAAGCGTTTTAGAGAAAAATACAAGTGGTAGGTACATTTATAAAATCTTTCTATCTTCTCTCAATACTAAATACCTACAGACACTGGTAAAGAAATTTCTGTGAAAATTATCATTTTAGGACAAGCTTTCAATACTCAATACTCAATCGTTTATTGCTTTTCATAATGTGTATACAGATGCTACTTAAACTAACTTAATAGTTGTAGGATCGTTATGGACCGTGTAGGGCACAACAATATTTAGATGTGAGGGCAACTCTTAACATATTTAGTTTGTATTTCCTTATTACATAAGTACTTATATTATTCATATTTATGGCACATCGTTGCTGACTGTTCTTTTTTTTGCAAAATCTTTATCTGCTTATCAAGACCAAACCAGTCCGGAGATCGACGATAGCGGAGTTCCTGACGCCATCTTCAGAGTCCATCATCTGATTACCTCTTAGATACCATAAGATCGCATTGTCACCGGGTTTACGTAATGTCGTTCAATTTTCAGCCCATTCTATTGCATGGAACTGGTTCAAAATGGGCAGATAACTACATACTAACAATACGAACTGCAACTTCAATAAAAGGTAGTAAAAACGAAGTTTCGATTAACACAATTATCGTTCAAATGTATTTTAATAATTGTACGAATTTAATATTTCATAAAGTGTTCTAAACTTCGCTTATTATAGTTCCACTTAACCCCCATAGTTTAGTTTAGTTAGTTTATTTATTTGTCAATGTAATATTACAATATTAGTTGCATTGCATGTCAAATACGAAATTACATTGAGATCGTCAAAACATAAATATTAATAATCAAAGAATAGAAAACAATAATAATACATAAATTAAAACAATAAAAGTTAAACATCTAATAATTGTCATTCGTCCGATGTCAAAATATGTACAATGAGTAATAAATGTCAACAAAATAATAAATTTACATTTCCATTTTCATATATTCATCCACGGATAACGGATTATTCAATAAAAGGTTACTCAGCTGATGTTTAAATGCTGAAGTCGTGCTTCGTTTTACTCTTAAAATCTTGACTTTACTTGACTTGCGACCTTTCCCTGAATCACCAAGTTAACTCTGAGTTGATTGAGGCAGGGATTAGGAGGTTTCTACACAAAGCCAGCAAGTGTTAAAGGCCTCGGCAAATGCAAAACATTTATCTTAAATTAACGAGATAAAGCCCTATCAGTTACACTTAAATCTTGTCAGGTTTTTAAAATTCTTTGAAAACTAAAATTTAAAACGCCGCTAATACCAAATCCACGATGAACCGTACAGTATTTGCAATGTTGCCATACTTATTGTTAAGGGATTAAATTCAGATTCTTATTGTATTCCGAACCAAAACGGATGTAGGCGGCAGGCTGAAGTATTTTTTTGATCCCGTATACCATCACAAGAAGCACGTCCATAGGCGCCTTTTGATTAAAAAAAGCTAGCAGTTGCTTTAGTATAAATAAAACAGGTATTTATTGTAACGTTTTAAAGCGAAGAGGGTTTCAAACTATTCCCACGCTCCTATTGCTTATTTTTAAACCTTTCCTTTCAAGCACAACATATGCTTTTCCCTTCTTTTTAATTAGTTAAATAATTTCTAGAAATGTTATAAGAAAAAATATAGCAAAATCACGACAGAACAATTTCATACAGACGACGAAGGTCAACAAACTCTGGTAATATTCAACTTACACGTCGTCGGCTATAGTGTTAGTAAGGTGCAATACTGTGTAATTTAACTTCCTAGTTTCCTCCACGTTTTATGTAAGTATTATGTTAGTATTTATTTCAGAATTTCTCAAGAGCAATGCGATGAAACGGTTTCTAGAGAGCATTACCCAAATTACAATTTAGAATACGTTTCTAAAATGGTATTGCCCCCAGTTAAATTAAACTGACGTTAACGCATTTCCTGTAGCATCTCCTATTTTGAAGTAAGTATAAACAGTCCTTAAAATTAAACAGCGAGTGTCGCACATTGTGACCGAATGACGCAAAGACACTCTACCCCACGTACATGATAGCTCCATGACGTGTACGGTCGGCCTTATAAGCTGTACACTATAGTACCCTGTCCCTCTAACGCCTTTCACAGATTAGTGCAACAGTTCATATATAACGTTAAAGTGACAAAGCACTAAAGTATGCAGCTACTTTATAAGGCCGACCTTACGATAATGGTGTATTGTTGATATACTATCCATCTATCGCTTTAATTAACTTACGCAAGATCTTGTGGATGGTGAAATTATTCAGGTCCGACTAAATTTTATTTTATGTATGTAGTTATGTATAGGTCAGGAAATATGTTTTGGCCGTCTGTTATCTACGTTGCGATCTTTTTTTCTGCGTTAACACTTACCGAGCCTAACCTTAACGTTTCAACCCACGGTGCTGTTTGAAGAACGAAGGCATTTTAACAATTACCTTCCGTTTAATATTAACAAAAAGATCTTAGTGAAGATAACAGTCGGCCAATTCATATATCCTGAACTATAAAAATATTTGGTGAAATATGTCGCGAGATAAAGTTTCAGAAGTTAAGCCACTTCGAAAGTCGTTGAAAATGTGTCGTCCTGAAACTTTCCAACAAATCTTCTAAATTGGACCGCCCCAAAGGACAGATTCAAATGAAGGAAACGAGATCTCACTTGACGAGGGCCTGATCTAAAAAACCCACCTCTAAATGAAATACAGGGTCTGCCAGGGGTGCAATATAAAAATGTATTTGGTTGTATGAGTAATCCCATTACCTACGCAATAGCTCGGTTTATAAGCACTTCAGAAGCTAAAGTAAGCATTTAAACTGAAAATCTGTAGAATGTATTTTCTAAATCCCAAAAAGTTTGTAATTCTTGTGTATAGCAGTCGCGAGGCGTTCGTACAAGCCGATTATTTACGGCTTTACCAAAAATTCCTATGCATAGAGTAGGTATACAAACAAAACGTAAAACCGAAAATAACCCGGTATACTATAGCTTTACCTTGCATTACCATCTTCATAATACGATGCATAACCAAAACGCAATTTATTTACTAAGCCGAAATCTATCGCAGTACTCGCTCGCACATATTCACTTACCTACAAGAAAGAAACAATAACAATATATTCGTACACACGCGCAGTTACATTTCACTGCGCGCGAACTTACACCCACAAAATTATTACAAGTCCGGCCGGTCCGGCCATCCCTCTCCGCTGTACTTGAATTCAAACATTCAAACATTTTTCTAGCGCTTCGAACTCACACAACAGACACGGCAGCATGTGAAAACAATAAAAATCAGAGTGAGAGAACGCTCTGGTCCGCGCTAGGAGGCCGGCTTATTTCAAACAATTTTCAACTTTAAGTGTATAGCACGCGTCACTTTCTTTTCTCGAGGACGCCGTCGCCGCCACCTACGACCTTCAAACTTTAATAATATTTTGCATCCTTTTTTCATTACGCAATATTACGCGACGCCATTACTTTAGTTCGCGTCGTCGCGCAAAGATAGTGTAATTCTTGTGAAAGTTTTTTTGAATTACCTATTTATTTAGTGTTTTATGATTCAAGTAACTAGTGAAATTTAGCTCGCTAAGTGTTCGTTCTGTGTTCATGTGCTGTGTTTGTAGTTACCTACTGTTTGGATTATTTGTTTTTGTTCACGACGACGGAGGTTGGTGTTTCTATTCTATTTTTAATACGTTAGGTAGGTACCTATAGGTTTTACCCAAATCTAATTTAGGTTATATTCGTGGTTTTTCAATATTTTTGTCTGTCTGTAGGTACTCAAAATATGGCCGCATTGGTTCAAATTGAGTGTTGTCTTGTCTTACAGATTACCTACTTAATGAGCTAACAAGTTTTTCAAGGTTATCCTTTGAAAATAAAAAACATGTCATTAAGTTAGGACGCGCTCTCCCAGACCTAAAATTTGATTATAAGCGTAGAGAAGGATTCTTCAAACACTTCCATAGTGAATTATATGATAAATACAATTGGCTGACTGGCAGCTGCAAATTAAACAAATTGTTTTGCTATTCGTGTTTGCTGTTTTCTCTAGCAGTGTTTGGAATCGAACCGGTTTTGCAGATATCAACAATATATATAATTCAGCTAAGAAACATGTTCAAAGCGAGAAACATATACGGAGTTGTATATTATTACATAGTTTAGGTTTACTTGGATTGTTTGGCGCTTTATTCGTGTCATCATGGTTTTCTTAATAGGTACAGTAAGGCGGGTACGGACGGCGCATGCCGCGGGCTGTGGGTTTTCTTTATTCGGTTGATTTTGTTGCACGAATTTGTAAATATATGTTTAATTAAGTCTTTTTTTTTGTTTCTGTGTGCAGACCTGCAGTGCATGTATTTAATTTGGTATATTTTTGTTTTGTTTTTAACAAAGGACAACTTTTTATTTTGCATGATAGGTATTAGCAAGCTAATTTTTACTGTGTTTTGATTTCTAACGTAAATTAACTATATTGTCTGTGTGTTTAATGTGTGCGTACGCAACTAACGGCTTTTTTCAAAGCCACTTTTGTCATACTTGACATACACTGTTCATGTAATACCAGTGATGTCATGAATGGCGAAGGTGGTGAACACTAACTGCAAGGATCGCACGTAGAAACAGTTACCGCACTTACTTCAGCACTGCTTTTTGGGAACTAAAAGATGACATCTATTTTATTAAGGTAGGTAGGTATGGTTTTTTTAATAATGGAAGGGGCAAACACGTACACACGCCATACACCTTTTTTTGCTCCGGCTTGTCTATTTATTTACGTGACGCTTCGCCACTGGTGTATAGGTACATATACTTACTTTAGTTGACGGAAAAATAGGCCTGCTGTTTTAAATTTTAATCGTCAACCTGGGTTTTACGTATGAGGTACATAAATAAATCATACCAATAACATGACGTAATCACAATAATTGACATAGCCACATCACATCATATATTGTGGTTTCCCGTACATAATATTTCATTAACGTCGCGTCATACAAAATTAGGTTAAGTTTTCCTTTTTATGTCTGCGTGATAGAATCATAAATGATGGTATCCGCAGTAGAACTAAGGTTACCGACATAGCCCTAAGAATAGCTAAACTGAAGTGGCAGTGGTCGGGGCACATTGCTCGCAGAACTGATGGCCGATGGGGTCAGAAGGTTCTGGAGTGGCGTCCGCGGACCGGAAGACGAGCTGTAGGTAGGCCTCCAACAAGATGGAGTGAGGACCTCGTCAGGATCGCGGGACCGCGGTGGATGCGAAAAGCACAAGACCGGTCTGAGTAGAAAGCCTTGGGGGAGGCCTATGTCCAGCAGTGGACATCTTTCGGCTGACATGATTTCCTTTTTATGTCATACAAAATGAACCCGGTGCCGTTGCTGCCTGATGATTATGACGAAAAATGTTCTGATTATATTTCTTTTTAAATAATTATTTTAACCAACTAACATCCTCAGAATAATCTGTGGACTAAGTGAGTTGCATTGATTAAAAAAAGTATTAACTTAACGACTATAAAGCCGTCAATCTAAATAGAAAATATCGAGGGGGTTATAGTTTGACCGATATCGTTTGCGGGCCGGGAGGATTAGATCATTGATAGTATTTATCGCGCTAATAATCGCAGATTACCGTAAAACCGAAACTTCCGTGTGTCTATTCATTAAAATATTAGACTTAGCTGACGTTTTTCCGCAGGCCTTTAATACTTATGATGACTGGCACCGGATTATATAGACCCCGCGCACCAGAGTATAGTTATTATGTATACTGCATATTTGTGTTTCTATATTTAGAGAATAATGCGTTTCAGTTTAATGTACCTTAAGCGGGCACGACTCACCCTTCCCTGGTTTTATTATGTATTCCTTTTACAGCAATGATGAGCAATATAATAATAATAACATTAATAACGCTAGAACAAGAACAAAAAACACTAATTATATTATCTGGTAGAACATACAAAAATAATTCATAAGCTCTGAAAATTAAAACCGGCTACGTATTACGGTTTAAACTCGTCTACCTTTTCCTTGCTATAAAAAATATTATGATTGTGTTAAATGTTGTTATGTACTTCAAATGGCTAATTGGTATGCCTTTAGCATCCATACAAAGTAGGAAACTAGCATTTTCCTTGATTATTTAATTGAAAGCAACTTTACTCAATCAAGACTATAATTAATACTGAACTGATTTATTAAATAACTTATTAAGACGTAAATCAAACGATTGACAACAAACGGTTGTGCCATTTAGAGCCGTTAGATGTCACTATAGCGCGTTCAAGCGTAGAGGAGTCATAAAATCAGCATAATTAGCGCCTGCCGCCGTTTAAATTAATTCTTAAACAATTCCCAGTCAAACAACATTGAATTACATCTGTAATTTGTACGGCTCGCCGAGGCGTTAGCGCTCAAGCTGTCATTAAAGACGCGTTTTAATGTTTACCTGTCACAGTTTAGCATAACAAATAATAGACATATGACATTCTTCTACATATTAATGCATTAGATGGAATGTTACTCGGATGGTAGGTAAACAAATCTGGCGTGTATCCATTACTTTGTTGGTGCAATTTACATCGATAGATAGGTACTAGTAAACTCGTAAATCTATTAATCCTTATGAGCGATTAGTGCAGCGGCAGGGTTAAAATATACTTAGGTATCTACCGTCAAAACGATCCAAGATAATTTAGGCATTACAGACTATAATATAATATATTTACCCCTATTGCTATCGTATTGTGAACTTTATAATAGCTCTTATTAAGAGGATTATGAAGCGACGCTTTAAACCGCGTAGCTGCCCAAAAAAAACATGTTTTAGCTCCGGGTCATGCACCCCCCAAATCCAGTCCGATTTCCACGATTTATAAATCTGCTAACTTAATATGAAAAACTATTTTTTTTACTTTTTATTTTTTTACTATCGAAGAAATATTTTCTTCAAAACAAAAAGTAACTTACCTAGTTTTTTATAATTATCGACAACATGTTCAAAATATATGAAAATTCGAACTAGGTTTATGGGCAGAGAATTAAAGGTAATTTTCATCCACACTTGAGAGTAAGGAAGTCAAATCTTTAAAAAAATATAGTTACCATAGAGGCCAAGATGTATAGCATTAATTTTTCCTTGCTACTGCGTCGTACATTAATAATATTCTGCAGCATTTTACTCATTGAATCCCATCCAGAAGCTTGATAGACATTATTTGCGGCCAGTCCACGCTTGATCGTCGAATATAAACACGGTGAGTCATCAAGCCGAGCCAAACATTCGTCAATACGCGAACACAAAGCATCAATGCTGTTATCAACGTTTTGATAGCTCTTATTTACTTGACAGTAACTAGTGACAGGGGCTCTATTCAACACGGTCCAACCATATCGTGTTTGATGTTATCGTATTGTCAACGTTTTGATAGCTCTTATTTACTTGACAGTAACTAGTAACAGGGGCTCTATTGAACACGGTCCAAACCATATCGTGTTTGATGTTATCGTATTGTCAACGTTTTGATAGCTCTTATTTACTTGACAGTAACTAGTAACAGGGGCTCTATTGAACACGGTCCAAACCATATCGTGTTTGATGTTATCGTATTGTCAACGTTTTGATAGCTCTTATTTACTTGACAGTAACTAGTAACAGGGGCTCTATTGAACACGGTCCAAACCATATCGTGTTTGATGTTATCGTATTGTCAACGTTTTGATAGCTCTTATTTACTTGACAGTAACTAGTAACAGGGGCTCTATTGAACACGGTCCAAACCATATCGTGTTTGATGTTATCGTATTGTCTACGTTTTGATAGCTCTTATTTACTTGACAGTAACTAGTAACAGGGGCTCTATTCAACACGGTCCAACCATATCGTGTTTGATGTTATCGTATTGTCAACGTTTTGATAGCTCTTATTTACTTGACAGTAACTAGTGACAGGGCCTCTATTCAACACGGTCCAACCATATCGTGTTTGATGTTATCGTATTGTCTACGTTTTGATAGCTCTTATTTACTTGACAGTAACTAGTGACAGGGCCTCTATTCAACACGGTCCCACCATATCGTGTTTGATGTTATCGTATTGTCAACGTTTTGATAGCTCTTATTTACTTGACAGTAACTAGTAACAGGGGCTCTATTGAACACGGTCCAAACCATATCGTGTTTGATGTTATCGTATTGTCTACGTTTTGATAGCTCTTATTTACTTGACAGTAACTAGTAACAGGGGCTCTATTCAACACGGTCCAACCATATCGTGTTTGATGTTATCGTATTGTCAACGTTTTGATAGCTCTTATTTACTTGACAGTAACTAGTGACAGGGCCTCTATTCAACACGGTCCAACCATATCGTGTTTGATGTTATCGTATTGTCTACGTTTTGATAGCTCTTATTTACTTGACAGTAACTAGTGACAGGGCCTCTATTCAACACGGTCCCACCATATCGTGTTTGATGTTATCGTATTGTCAACGTTTTGATAGCTCTTATTTACTTGACAGTAACTAGTAACAGGGGCTCTATTGAACACGGTCCAAACCATATCGTGTTTGATGTTATCGTATTGTCAACGTTTTGATAGCTCTTATTTACTTGACAGTAACTAGTAACAGGGGCTCTATTGAACACGGTCCAAACCATATCGTGTTTGATGTTATCGTATTGTCAACGTTTTGATAGCTCTTATTTACTTGACAGTAACTAGTAACAGGGGCTCTATTCAACACGGTCCAACCATATCGTGTTTGATGTTATCGTATTGTCAACGTTTTGATAGCTCTTATTTACTTGACAGTAACTAGTGACAGGGCCTCTATTCAACACGGTCCAACCATATCGTGTTTGATGTTATCGTATTGTCTACGTTTTGATAGCTCTTATTTACTTGACAGTAACTAGTGACAGGGCCTCTATTCAACACGGTCCCACCATATCGTGTTTGATGTTATCGTATTGTCAACGTTTTGATAGCTCTTATTTACTTGACAGTAACTAGTAACAGGGGCTCTATTGAACACGGTCCAAACCATATCGTGTTTGATGTTATCGTATTGTCTACGTTTTGATAGCTCTTATTTACTTGACAGTAACTAGTAACAGGGGCTCTATTCAACACGGTCCAACCATATCGTGTTTGATGTTATCGTATTGTCAACGTTTTGATAGCTCTTATTTACTTGACAGTAACTAGTGACAGGGCCTCTATTCAACACGGTCCAACCATATCGTGTTTGATGTTATCGTATTGTCTACGTTTTGATAGCTCTTATTTACTTGACAGTAACTAGTGACAGGGCCTCTATTCAACACGGTCCCACCATATCGTGTTTGATGTTATCGTATTGTCAACGTTTTGATAGCTCTTATTTACTTGACAGTAACTAGTAACAGGGGCTCTATTGAACACGGTCCAAACCATATCGTGTTTGATGTTATCGTATTGTCAACGTTTTGATAGCTCTTATTTACTTGACAGTAACTAGTAACAGGGGCTCTATTGAACACGGTCCAAACCATATCGTGTTTGATGTTATCGTATTGTCAACGTTTTGATAGCTCTTATTTACTTGACAGTAACTAGTAACAGGGGCTCTATTGAACACGGTCCAAACCATATCGTGTTTGATGTTATCGTATTGTCAACGTTTTGATAGCTCTTATTTACTTGACAGTAACTAGTAACAGGGGCTCTATTGAACACGGTCCAACCATATCGTGTTTGATGTTATCGTATTGTCAACGTTTTGATAGCTCTTATTTACTTGACAGTAACTAGTAACAGGGGCTCTATTGAACACGGTCCAAACCATATCGTGTTTGATGTTATCGTATTGTCAACGTTTTGGTAGCTCTTATTTACTTGACAGTAACTGACTAGTAACAGGGGCTCTATTGAACACGGTCCAAACCATATCGTGTTTGATGTTATCGTATTGTCAACGTTTTGATAGCTCTTATTTACTTGACAGTAACTAGTAACAGGGGCTCTATTCAACACGGTCCAACCATATCGTGTTTGATGTTATCGTATTGTCAACGTTTTGATAGCTCTTATTTACTTGACAGTAACTAGTAACAGGGGCTCTATTGAACACGGTCCAACCATATCGTGTTTGATGTTATCGTATTGTCAACGTTTTGATAGCTCTTATTTACTTGACAGTAACTAGTAACAGGGGCTCTATTGAACACGGTCCAAACCATATCGTGTTTGATGTTATCGTATTGTCAACGTTTTGATAGCTCTTATTTACTTGACAGTAACTAGTAACAGGGGCTCTATTGAACACGGTCCAACCATATCGTGTTTGATGTTATCGTATTGTCAACGTTTTGATAGCTCTTATTTACTTGACAGTAACTAGTAACAGGGGCTCTATTGAACACGGTCCAACCATATCGTGTTTGATATTATCGTATTGTCAACGTTTTGATAGCTCTTATTTACTTGACAGTAACTAGTAACAGGGGCTCTATTGAACACGGTCCAACCATATCGTGTTTGATGTTATCGTATTGTCAACGTTTTGATAGCTCTTATTTACTTGACAGTAACTAGTAACAGGGGCTCTATTGAACACGGTCCAAACCATATCGTGTTTGATGTTATCGTATTGTCAACGTTTTGATAGCTCTTATTTACTTGACAGTAACTAGTAACAGGGGCTCTATTGAACACGGTCCAAACCATATCGTGTTTGATGTTATCGTATTGTCAACGTTTTGATAGCTCTTATTTACTTGACAGTAACTAGTAACAGGGGCTCTATTCAACACGGTCCAACCATATCGTGTTTGATGTTATCGTATTGTCAACGTTTTGATAGCTCTTATTTACTTGACAGTAACTAGTAACAGGGGCTCTATTGAACACGGTCCAACCATATCGTGTTTGATATTATCGTATTGTCAACGTTTTGATAGCTCTTATTTACTTGACAGTAACTAGTAACAGGGGCTCTATTCAACACGGTCCAACCATATCGTGTTTGATGTTATCGTATTGTCAACGTTTTGATAGCTCTTATTTTCATAACAGTAATGGCGGCCGAGTGAGAAACGATTCCGCAACAGGTCAAATACGATATTGTTTTTACCGTGTTGATAGACTCTGTCTTTTCTTCTTTGATTCTTCGTTGACACAATCAAATAGGAACTGTCAGCTACAATTATAATAAAATGCAACATTTTACTCACATCTGATACGGCTCCATTGCTAGAAGCATGTCAGATACGTTGAGCGGGATCGTGGTTAATGTTGTTATTGCCGGTCAACAGTTATCAAGCATTAAATCTCTAATGAAAATAAATAAATGTCAGGGGAAAATATCCAACAAATTGACCTTGTTCCAAACTAAGGTCTAGGCTTGTAAGGTACCTACTAGACAGATATTAACAAACTATTAGACAAATACACAACTAACACGATTTTAGTGGATATGTTGAGAGCATCTGTACTAAGTGGAGGGTAGAGTTACAAAGGTTTCTAAATAAATCTCAACCCCAGGTTCAGTGCTAGCACATTTTTTAGGTGAGAAGATCGTGGCGATTTTCTCGATGCAACATTTCTGTGGATGAAATCCCGAGGAAACTTATTGATAAAATTCAGCAAGCTACTCTTTCAATATTTTAGTCGATTTATTTCAACAATTGAAGTGATATAAAAATGCAGCATCTAATGTTAAGTGCCTACGTATACCATAGTCGTACCCGTACGAGTATATGTAATTTTTTTATGCTCTAGCGCGTAAACGCGACCAGCTCGAACGCCGATCGGGTTAACTATTTAAAACCGTAGTGTGAATAGGAATCAAAAGTGATATTGGCTTCAATAATATAATTAAAACGTAATGGTTTTGCCTTGATTCGAAGCCAATGATATTACTGTGGTCATTAGAAGAAAGGCTGTTTAAGGCGAACCTGAAAAATGTTCAAGTGACCGCTACGATTTATCCTTTTCATTCTGTCAATGAAAGATTCAGTCAGACGAAACGGAGCGAGGTTCCGATCGTTTTAATAACGTAGTAGTTGAAATCGAGTAATATAGGTTCAGACATGGACACTACGCAGACGTCAGAGAGCGTGTGTCAGTGAACAGTGAAATTTGGCAGGGCCGACCGGTGCGCCTGACGTTTATAGCCAATAACGCGCACACACTCAAAAACAAACTCTGTTGAGCTCAATTGTTGAATATTAGAGGGAAATTAGCAATAAAATAATAGATGAGTAAATAATAAATATCAGATGACAATCTCTCTAAAAATTGGCCAAGTTCCAAACTAAGCTCTAGACTTGTAATATAGGTACTAGACATCGATAAATATATTTATACCAGAGGACGCCCGCGACTTCGTTCGTACGCCTGAAATTAGTTTCCCGCTACCCCCCCTATTTCTTCGCGCTGGGGGTCGATTTTCGGAAAATACTGTCTTAGTGCACCTCTAGACCTCATAAGGAACCTACGTGCCATATTTGGAATCTTTAGACCCATCGGTTAGAGCTGTGCGTTGATATGTTGATCAGTCACTCAGTCAGTATAATATACTAGAGGACGCCTGCGTTTACTCCCCCTATTTTAACCCCTTAGGGGGTGAATCTCCAAAAATCCTTTCTTAGTGCTCACTAACATCATGAAAGGAACCCAAAATGTACCAAATTTCAAGTTTCTAAGTACAATAGTTTCGGCTGTGCGTTGATATATGTCAGTGAGTCAGGTTTGCCTTTTAGATAAGGAGAAATACATAGAAAACATCCAAGACTTAGAACAAATATTCATGCTCATTACACAAATATTTGCCCATACCGGGAATAGAAGCCACTGGACCCCAGCTTCATAAGCAGGTCACTACCAACAAGGCTAACGTATCGTCACGCGACTTAAATAATGAAGAATGCTAAACGGTTATGTCACTCTAAACGTCATTAGGTTGAATCTATCCAATAAAATGGTCGGACGGACGTGTGGAAAGATTTATTACTGTGTCCACGAACTCATCCGTACTTTAGTAGTGCAAATAACGAAATACGTTGTCACGTCACGAAATTCTATGCGTCATCATGTCTGGGGTTTTCCCTGTCCAACATATTCATGAACATCAAGTTACTCGAATTCAAAACGCCTTTTAGAGCTGTGACGCTAGACAAGTTGCTTTACGCTAACGTTAACGATTTTCGAAAACTGACAAATTGTACGTTGTTGTTGACGTCAGCTTACGTCAATCATATAAATTTTCGATAACGATAGCGAACGCCGAATGCATCTTGTCTATTCCCTTTAGTCTGTACTTTTATGCAGACTTTTTGCCTTGTCAAAAAAACGTAGATTAGGTGGTTTAACAGAAGTCTATTACGTATTCCACCTATTGCAAAAATGACGACGGCCCTTATTAGTTGCCTGAGGCAGCAGCAAAACGTGCAAAGAGACAGGACAGGTCCCGCGCAGCGCGTGCCTTGGGGCGTGGTGGGTGGACTGTGTAGATCGTATCGTAAACACAACGCGGAACACGTAAACCTAGATGGGATCAAGAACGCAGCTAAGTACTCGTATATCATAAGAAATATCCTCACTTTGTAGCGGACTTACCTAGGTTCCTATTCTTCAAGCTTCAAATGAAGCGCTACACTTTTTACTTTTTCATTGTACACTTACACATTATTTCTACACTTTAAAGTCTTCTGCTGCACAATCATTTCAGTTTTGTATATTTTGACGCGATCTTTGACAGACTGACTCTGACATTTCTTTCTTTTCCATGAGTCAAGACATAAAGTTTTCTTTCCAAAGTTTGATCTTAAAAGTCTTTTCGCTCACAAGGAATTATCTCGACAGTGTTTCTATAATTGACAAATTAAGAAAGGCACCATTGTCGTTCTGGAAACTATGTATAAAAGCGCATACTTCCCGCATTAATGGTCATTTTTACTCATGCTTCAAGAAGTGAACTAACTAAACTAAGTTGCTTTCTCCAAATCTAAAAAGTAAACAACAAAATTGTCCGTCATTCTCCAACTCGTAGTAGTTAACAGTCTAGGTCAGGCCTTCCGCCGGGGCTCCGTTTGGGCTGTTGTTTTACATGGACACCCAGGCCTCGTTCGTGTTGGAAGTAGCCCTGCCTTCTCCAGCTCTTATTACTTGGCAGTAGTGTTGTGCCGGCGGTAACTTACTCGTTACCAGTATAATACCATTTGGTAAAATACTCAGTAAATTACCAATGCTACCGGTAATATTACCAGAAGCGGACATAGAAATCATTTTTTTCTCTTTTGTATTCTTTATTAATTTTAGTTTATTAATTATAATTAAAAAGTTAATATACTCTTACTAACTATGAATTATTTCTGTAACTCATAGCATCTTCCGTCTATTTTACTCATTGCATTGTACCTTATCTGTTCGGCAATGTCATGAGTCAGTAGGTATAGTATGAGAGAGAGTAATATTCCCGGTAACATTGGTAA
Organism: Acleris sparsana; assembly: GCA_923062465.1. Classification (NCBI taxonomy): domain Eukaryota; kingdom Metazoa; phylum Arthropoda; class Insecta; order Lepidoptera; family Tortricidae; genus Acleris; species Acleris sparsana. Next base: position 4,729,940 of record OV281292.1, read on the forward strand.
AATACTCGGAAATATTGAGTATTTTATCAGTAACATTGGTAATATACTAAACTATTGAACCCATCTTATCATTATTAATTTAAAAGGGTCCGTCTGGTGCTAAAATTGTATAAACATGTATAAAAACATACAGTTATAAATACGAAATTTGAATTTTACCGTATATAACCGCTTTGTGGTAATGTTTCTGGTAGCGTTACTGGGAAAATACCCGCTTCGAGTAAGTTACTGGTAACGGCACATCACTACTTGACAGTAATGGCGGCCAAGTTTAAAACAACACGATGTCAAATGCAATAATTATGTTTTTTCCGAGTAGAGCCTCTTCGCGGACGAAATCGCGAGCAAGAGCTGGAAGTTTATAGAAGCCAGTTCGGAAATCTGTAGCTCTGCAAGAAAAGCGGTCTGACGTAACCCTGCATCGCGATATTGAACTCATTGATGCAGGATCGGCACGGGATGACTGATTGTGATTGGCTCGTAATGATTATCTGCCATGTCTGCGAGTCACCGTAGCGTTGAATAGATAACCGGCCACAGATAACGGCTATGAGATCATTTGTGCAGATTGATCTGTATGCTTTCTGTTATTGTAAACGAATCGAACGTTTAGTTTTATTTGTGTAACGAAATTCTGTTTTTAAACTGCAGTTCCAAATGTTTTTTCAAATGTCAAAAACTTGTACCTGTACTAACTGTAGTTTTTTTTTTGTTACTGTTCCGTCTCTCTCGTCTTATACTAGGTAGAGAGGGATTACTGACACAGGATGACGAAGTTGTCGCTAGCTAGTTGCTCTAACTGCTGCTGCGTTGCTGTGTTGGTGCCGGCCGAGAATAGCACCACCCCATCTCTTCCCGTGGGTGTCGTAAGAGGCGACTAAGGGATAAACTGGAGGATGGGCAGCAGCATCCTCCGCGGACTACATGGTATAACTGCGGTCGCCAACCCGCCTGCCAAGCGTGGCGACTACGGCATTTTTCCCCCCAATGGTATGAGTTTGAGTGGAAAGCCTTGGGGGAGGCCTTTCGGCTGACATGATGATGATGATGAGTTGCTCTAACTATAAAGTCATAAAGTAAAGTACATTTACGTCAGTGCATCTCTATATATTTTTATGAAACAACTCGAACTCGAACGTCAGAAGAAATCAATGATGACAAAACACTCATCTCTATCTAGCGGGAACCGTTGGGATTACAGTTGTCTTTATCACAGATGTCTTTTTTTTTAATGCAATACGTAAATACACGCCTTCATTCCCAGAGTGGGGAATTGCACAGCTACAGAATAACCTTACAAGAATGTACACCAGTTTTTTTTTGCAATTGCGTCATTATTCTGTTGGATGAGCGAATCTTACGATGGCTTAAAGTGACTGTAGATACATAAACCCAATGGTTGCAGTCCAGGGCGGCCGTCGCAGGTGCTACCACATAAATTGCTACTATTTATGTAGGTTGTTGCCTGTACCTCAATTAAGTAACGAATAAATTTAACAAACACGTCGCTCGGATAGTAATAAATTGTTGGAATGCAGTTAAGATTTGTAATTTCCAATCGATTGGAATTAAATCAATGACTTAATCCTTTGAATAATCAACACGTAGTTTATACCAAAATTTGACTAAAAATATATATTTAATGAAAAAAGAAAAACAATGGTATATTTTGTAGGTAAGTAGATACACGAGTTGGGCTATAAGGAAAGTCCGTTAGACTCACATTAGACCATAACTGTGAAAACAGTTTTGCGGGACGTTGTACCTAATACAATTAACTTTGTTAAAATGTAATAATAAATAAATAATAATAATAGTACATATGATAGTGAGAGAGAGAGAGGTACAGCCCTGCAGTCCTATTAAATCTAAGTTTATAACCGCAAAACTCTGAAATATGATTTTAGAGTTTAACGATTATAGATTCAAGTTTACAGATGTTTAAATTTATATAGTGTTTTTTTATGGCATAGAGAAGGCAAACGAGCACACAGGCCATCTGATGGTAAACGGAAACTGTGACCCATAGACATTCGCATTCTCAAGACTGCAAGCCTAAGATTGCAAATGCGTTGCCAACCCTGAGGACTAAGATGGAATGCCTATATGCAGTCATTACACCGGCGGCCTTATCCCCAAACCGCAACACGACAATCCCAACACTGCTGTTTGGCGGTAGGTTAATGGTTAAATGATGGTAGCGAACCGGAGGGACCCCGCAAAAGGTCCTACCACCCGCTAAAACGTGTGTAACGCTCGTGTTATGTCGACTGTTTAATAATAGTACATTACTGCACAGACCAGGAAGTAGGCCGTTGCGGGACGAGTAGAGTTAGCGTGGCCGAGATGCAGTCACGTCTTTACAGATAAAGTTATTGCTGTTAGTATTCACTAAGAGCGAATTTTACCAAAACACCAAGTTATCGATAAGTAACTCTTTACTTGATTGGGTTAGTCATATCATAAAAAACGCTTCTCTTATGAAAACCAACGTCTAATTACTGCAAAATAATGAATCACAGAATACCTACTTGAAACCTACATCAACAATAATATTTGTAAATAAAAACCGAATCTGTTTTTACGATTACATTGACGACGTTATCTAAATACGTAAACACCATGTGTTATACCAGTTTAGAATCAGTATTAGATACACTATTTTTAAACATATTGGCCACTCTGGTCTTCATACAATTTTTTTTCACCACAAGCAGTCAAAGTTGTTGCAAACTTTAAAGCAAAATGTGAAGTTATAAATTAAGATATGTTTAACAAGAAATTAGTGTCGCTACCATAATGCTCTAAGACACATCCGTTAGCATCACTAACTTTTTCTCTAACAATGCGAGGAAACACATCATCATCACTGGAACTCATTTTACTTTTGTATTTTCGCGAAACAAAAATAATACGTACTGTACTTAAACTTCCCTAAAAAAAAAGTATTCCCGATTCCCGCCTTAATTTTTTTAATTCTATACGCAGAATATTTAAAAAAAAGTAAAACTATTTGACACTTTGGTAAATACGCTGTAAACGCGATAAACGGCGTTTACCTTTTTAGTCTATGACATTTAAAAAGTAAATAAACATGGAAGAATTTTGAATTGTACGAGTCTTTGGCTGTTTGGAGTTAGTTATCATAGTCCAAATATGGTTTTAAAAAGTAAAAAACCGGGTACGTTATGAAATTTGTATATATTTTCGCGGCCGCTGGCGCTGGTAAATAATAACTTTATTTTTAAATTTTGCCTGGGCCTGGAACTCGGAACTTCGCGCTGATTTTACAACAGTAAGTTTAACATTTCCGAGCATGTGGGAGAAAACAATTATTTATGTAAAAAATTCCATGGAAGTATACCCCTCAGCGGAAATAATCATTCCAGGGCTTCTATTCAACACGGTAAAAACCATATCATTTTTGAGCTGTTATTGTATTGTGAACGTTTTGACAGCTCTTATTTACTTGACAATATTGGCGGCCGAGTTAAAACTGTACAGTCAAGAGCATAAATAAGTGATCATTTATGTACCTTGTCACTTTAACGTCATGTTTGAAATGTCAAACCAAATTGTGAAACGATTGAAAGCGACAAGGTACATAAATGATCACTTATTTATGCCGTTGACTGTACGATAACAGGTCAAATACGATAAGAATTTTGCCGCCTTTAATACAGGAGCAATGGAGAATATAGGAATGTTTATGGTGTCGAAATAATTGGTTTATAGTAATTACTAATTTGTACTTAATGAGTTATCGGTCACAAATAACTTAATCCGCTTTATCGTTTTTTGTTTGACTGACTTCCTGACTGACGCGAGGCTGACGTAATGTTCAATGGGTGGCCGTCACTCGAAAGAGGTGAATTGCTTTTTGTCCCGGAACAAAAAGTGTGCTCTCTTTTTAATTGGAACACGTCATTTATGGTGAAAAACTGTGACATGATGTCATTTACTGATTCGGACGGTATAGATTTGTTACCTACCTAAATTAAAAAAAGAATTACCTTACTACTCACATTCTGTGATAACTTTTTGTTGTGAAAGTAGGGAAATTGTCACGCGTTGTAATAAGGTATCTTGACCTTTGTTAACCTTTGCTTAGGTCAGCAGCATAAATAAGTGATCATTTATGTACCTTGTCACTTTAACGTCGTGTTTGAAATTTAATACAGAATTGTGAAACGATTAAAAGCGACAAGGTACATAAATGATCACTTATTTATGCTGTACCACATTTTGCCATTTTGAAATCAGGAATAATTCCAGAGTCTTCGCGTTTAAGTCGTGTAAGATTGTCCCCTATTATCTTTATAATAGTGGACAATCTAACATAAGAGGTGTTCCGAAATCTTAACTTTGTTAACAAAGAGCAGCTAAATGTTGAAAGTGAGTCAACCTGCTTGCAATGCCCTACCACCAAGTTTACTGTTGCATCGGCGAAACACCCAGCCTATGACCAATTGACCACCTTAGTTGATATTATCGCCTATGACTTCACCGAGCAAAAACTTACGGCGGCCCGATTTATTGAAGTCGCCTCGAGATGTAGAGCGATAGAGCAGTCACGCTCTCGCATATTTATAGTGGAAGGGTCCCGTGGTAAACAACACTAGGAGCGCAGTTGTTTTTCCGAAATTTGAGACTGCATCGATAGCCATCCCGAAATTTGAGCCTGCATGGCTAGCCATCCCGAAATTTGAGCCAGCATGGCTAGCCATCCCGAAATTTGAGCCAGCATGGCTAGCCATCCCGAAATTTGAGCCAGCATGGCTAGCCATCCCGAAATTTGAGCCAGCATGGCTAGCCATCCCGAAATTTGAGCCAGCATGGCTAGCCATCCCGAAATTTGAGCCAGCATGGCTAGCCATCCCGAAATTTGAGCCAGCATGGCTAGCCATCCCGAAATTTGAGACTGCATGTCTAGCCTTCCCGAAATTTGAGACTGCATGGCTAGCCATCCCGAAATTTGAGACTGCATAGTTATCTATGTTTGTTACTGATGAATTGATGCTCGTGAGAATTCATTTTTGAGTCTTGGATGTAGTATTTGTTGTTGTTCTGTATAATAAGCATAAAGCTTAGTTTGTGACTAGGCAATTAGTGTGAGATGGTACCATAACTATTTGTTTAAAGTTTTATTTGAATGTACCTATGGCAGAATATCATTTCTATTACTATTTACGATTACTTATTTTTTATTATGTTAAACATCTACTACTGGATCTGAAAATATGATTTAAAGAAAAATGTATCCAAGACAATGACTAAGGGAAATTCCTAGTTTCAGTCGAATGGTGATTAATAGGACGACAAGCAAGAGACGTTTCATTAAACCAGCTTATTTATCATCAAGAAGCGGTATTGTCTTGTTGATGTTATCACTGAGGCAATAATTCTTGCATTTAGCCCTATTATTAATGACCATTCAGCTGAAACTAGGAATTCCCCTTAGTGAAACCTTGGGGATATCTCATAAGTACTGTAGTTTCCTTATCTGGCGGCTTTACGGAAAGACTGAAAGAGCAAGCAAGCATAGAGGTAATAAACTCTTCTAAATGCTTTCGAGTAAAGGAAACTACACTCGCGGATGAATAATACGGGTCAGAGTGCGTTTTTCATACAAACGAGGCTATTTCGAAGCCTTGGTTCTTAAGATACCTAACTGATCGCACAATCAGTTCACACCACAGCGGGAGAGTTTGGGTCAGCACTTGGATTTCCTTACATTTTATTGTGATTTTAGATGTTTTTCTGAACATGCACTATTCCGGCGTTAACCGCAGATTCATTCAGTTGGGTATCCTAAGCACTCTGGAAGTCCTGTATCGATGCTCGAGGTATTCATCATCACATTTCACTAAAAGCATTCCCTGGCGAGGAACCAAGGCTTCGAAATAACCTCTTTAGTATGAAAAACGCACTCTGACCCGTTTTATTAGTCCGCGAGTGTATTGCAAAGTAACCTGCATACATCTGCGAAACATTCAACGTAGGTAATGTTGTACTATGAGTCCAACGGAACCCTGACTCACGATAAAACTGTGTCACAGTGACATTATGATTCAAGTCGTAAGAAGTGTCAAACAAATTGTTTTATAATGTCACTGTGACATCGTTGTATGGCGGGTCAGGGTTCCATTGGGCTGATACTACAATATTCCCAGATTCTTAATAATTTTCGGCTGGCTATTGCTATCACGCTTGCACTCGCAACTGACATACAACTTCGCTTTTTGTATTTAAAATAATAACGGAAATGTTTTTAGGTCCCACGTTTATATTCTCAGTAAGTACGTAAGTAGGCCTTGTAGGTACTATCGAACCAACGGAACCCTGACCCACCATAGAACCTTGTCACAGTGATTGACGTTAGGACTGTCATACGAAGCTATACGACAATCGTACGTCAATCATTGTGACAAGGTTCCATGGTGGGTCAGGGTTCCGTTGGTTCGATAGTACCTTCTCAAGCTTCCAAGACCACTGTTGGGAAGTCCGTCAGTCTTTATTTAATTTAAATATGTAACTAATTAAGTATAATTAGGTATCCCCAACCCACCCTGCACCCGCGCGGTGACTATTATGGCCCAGACGTTTATATTAATCATCTAAACAGGTATACAGACCTAATTTGCACCTATTAAAGTCAGTCGTGTATTACGTCTGCTTGTAAACAGGCCGTTATTAGCACGTGTTAGATAGCCACTAATTGGTAGATTTGAATCGAGTCAATAAAATAAATCAATAAACGTAATGCGCCGGCCGTCGTGTCCGGTTACCGCACGATCTCATTTTGGTGCCCGAGAAATTAACAAGTCAATCTGTTAAATCAGTGGCGCTAGTTACAAACAGAGAAATGACGTCAATTCGGAAGCATGCCTAGTCTTGTATGGGAGCATTACGTTAAATTAAAAATGCTCGGCCTAAACCCGAAACTTAGTCATTAATCATTTGTGCAAATGCAAAAGTTGTTTGTTGTCTAGGGGACACCGTTGCTATTTCTGCCCTCTATATCTCTCGAAATAGATTTATTTTAACATTTATAGCTTTATAGAATGCTAGACTAAGTAGTATCATTTGTAGTACTTAATATGCTCAAAAAATAACTGAGTGCTGAGTTTCTTGCGGCATTTGTTCTAAGCAGTGGTCTCCTCTTGGGAAGCGCTGGTAGATTCTTGACGTGTAAAGTGCCCGTGCGGCCTACTAACTAACTAAATGTCTTTTTGTATCTTTTTTTTTAGTAGAGACAATTTTGCTCAACCCGCCTCCCCATCTCCCAACCCATCCCAACTCTGCAACCTATGAACAAACCTGCTCAAGTTCAAACTTGTTACCATAATTTTACCAAATTAAATAAAGATTGGGTGAATAATACCTAATCAAGTTATCGTCGAAACAAACATTCAGATATACCTAGAAATGCCCATTGAGTTGACTCTTAGGACCACACTCCGTTCGGTCGGTCAGCTAATACGGAACCGCCTACCTCCTACTCCTAGTAACGTAGTATTTAAATCATATACTTGGGTTGCGCAACTATTCAAAAGGTTCAAACGACACTTCGATTACTAAAATAGACCAACTACATTTTCTAAGGTTTTCCGTTGAATTTCCATGGATCTCATGACCAAAGGGGCTATTGCCTAACGCACTCGTAATCACAATCGTTTTCATTTTGAAAAACGAAGGTGTGTCTGCATACAAAATGCAATCAATTGCTACACTTAGCCGGTTGCGATTGTGAGTGCGTAATGCTTTGATTATAAAAACATATACTAGGGATCCACATCACTTCGTAACAAAATATAATTTTAGCTTTTATCTCGCCGCTCTATCTTACTTTCAGAGAACGCACTAAATATTACTACCTCGTGGGCCCGTGACATGGTCATCATTCGTGAGTACCTATGTCATGAGACTCATGAGTCCTACATATGGCGCGCGGTTATTCGGTCCACTCTCAACGCAACCGCGGCAGTAAACACTCACAACTTCCCTGGCGCCGGCGCCGGCGCAATGTGTCTTTACGATCTTTTAACTTCCACCCAACTACTTTGTTATTGTTTCATTTTAATAAACATACTCATTAGAAATTAGTACTATTGCAGATAGCACCAGCACACAAGCGATTTCACCTTGATGATTGACAAGATGGTTTCATGTGATCTTGATTGCAAACAGTCGTTTAGATAATGTATGGGTAGTGTCAAGCATGCTACATGCTCAGGAGCAAAAATAACGGGTCAGAGTGCGTTTTTCATAATAAAGAGGCTATTTCGAAGCCTTGGTTCCTCGCCAGGGAATGCTTTTAGTGAAATCTGATGATGAATACCCCGAGCATCGAACCAGGACTTCCAGAATGCCTAGGATACCCAACTGATTGAATCTGCGTTTAACGCCGGAATTGTGCATGTTCAGAAAAACATCTAAAATGGCAATAAAATGTAAGGAAATCCAAGTGCTGACCCAAACTCTCCCGCTGTGGTGTTAACTGATTGTGCGATCAGTTAGGTATCTTAAGCACTTTTGAACTCCTCTATTGAACCTCGCAGTATCCACCATTAAAACTCACTCAAAACAACCCCTGGTGAGGAACCAAGGCTTCGAAATAGTCTCGTTTGTATGAAAAACGCACTCTGATCCGGTATTTTTGCTCCTGAATGTACATAAATAGATAGTACTTAATAAGCGACGTGTCTAAGTATTTTGTTGGAGTATTTTTTTAATACTCTGGAAATAAGAATGAATAATTGTTTTTTTAATTTTAGTATAGAGCACTCTTACGTGCGTAGTATTCCTCTAGGTTGTAGATTGTTTAATCACAGGCTCTTCGCGACTTTGCCCGGGTTGAACCGAGTTATTCTATAATAAAGTTCGCCTATGTACTATTAGCCCAATGGAACCCTGACCTACCATACGACGGTATCACAGTGACATCTAATCATTTATATCTATATATATAAAAATGAATTGCTGTTCGTTAGTCTCACTAAAACTCGAGAACGGCTGAACCGATTTGGCTGATTCCTTTTCGGTTGTATTCGTTATTGTTAGGGCAAGGTTTGTATGAAAGAAAAAAAAACCACCGGGAATGTCGGAAATTTGCAGCGGGCGAAGCCGCTGGCGGGTCACTAGTTTATAAATAAATTTGTTTGACACAATATACCTATGACTTGAATCATAACGTCTCTGTGACACAGTTCTATGGAGGGTCAGGATTCCATTGGGGTGAGAGTAAATGATCTATAGTGATGGAAAAATGTTTTTTAATTGTTTATAATTAAGAGTTTAATTACATACCTACTATTTGTATATGTGACTTCTAAGTGTGGTCGACCAAGAAATTATTTTATCAGTTTTGGACCTTCACGTGGTACAAATAGAGCCGAAAAGTGGTATAGGAGTGTCTTGGTCGACAATAGGCAGGTAGGTAGATACGCCCAAAATAAATAGCCTGTTTTATAAAATAAACAACAACAAATATATGCTACTATGGCTAAGCAAAATACAACGCATTTTTTCTGATATAGGTAATATCTACCAATGGTGTTTTTGGAACGAAATAGCAACATGTAAGAATGGGGGCTGTGGGGTGAATTGAACATGTTCCGGAGTGGCCTGAGAAGACAGGTTAAGTACGGTCACGAGCGTTAATCTGGGACCCATTTCAAGAAAAAAATGCATGCAGTCGTCAATGTCATTAGAGATGTCAAGTCACTTGTAACTTTTAGAAACTCAACCTTACTGTTGTAAAATGTCAGATTGACTTTGGACCTAAGGTGGGTACCAAATTTAATCTCGTGACTGTACCATCGCCCACACTGTTAACTGCCCATCGGTAGACCTTAGGCCTTTTGTAATAAGGTCCACCGATGTACGGTTAAGAGTGTCGCTGTTTGTACTAATGATTATTCTAAACGCATTTAAAACCTGTCGCCAAGCATCAGTGGCTATTATATTATAATATTAAATAGTATAAAGCAAAGTCGCCTTCCATGTCTGCACGTCTTTCTGTCGGTCTGTATATCCACTATTAGTGGATAGACCCTAACTAAACAACGCTACCTACAGATTTTGATGAGCTTTTCACCATCAGTTAGATATTTTTTCACAGAAGGTTTTCATGTATAGTAAATTCTGCTTTATTTGGTACGAGCGTTACAGAAATACACATAAACCTATAAATAAGGGCGGTAACTAGTGTCAAATAGGTATAATTATTCTAAATGAGTAGTAACGCTGATTGCGCATTAGATCATTGACTACTTCGATTATCGCATAAAATTAAATAACTTCCTATCACACCCTCTCTATATAACTACTTTTCGTATGCTCGTTTTTATCCCTTCAAAATTCGTTCGATTCCACATTTAGTCACGCCATCTAGTTGAATATTAATGAACTAGCGTAAATTATAGATAACTGATCTTACAGTATGAGCAGATAGATGGCGTAATATTTACCTCACTGGAGTTACTTTTGTAGCTTTTGGGCATTTGATGTTTGCTTGTAGCACCGAACACACGTATGATTTACCTTGTAACAGTACACTCACTCATAATAAACAAGTTGAACCGATGACAACGATTAACTAGTTATACTTACCTACAATATATCACAATGGTAACCACACAATGCGTAACGTTGGACAACGGAATCCAATTTTATTGTAGTTAAACGGTCTCTTTAGTAGGTTAGTTGGTTATTAAAAGTCGTTCCTAATAAAATCATCAATTGTAAAACCGGGCAGGGAATCCAATCCTGGCTGCCTAATTGACAATGCACGCACAAAATGTGTGTTACACGCTCTGACGGGACAACATAAACGCCTCGGTTAATATTAGGTGCGTCGAGTTGAAAAGTCATACACCTAAGATAAGACAATCACATATTGCTGGGCAGATTTAGGTACTGAGGGCTAGGATATAGCGTTGTAGTGTTATATAGGAAGAATAAAGTTTGGATATAAGAAAAATCTTCATTTTCTACGTTTTACGATGACGTGTATAATGTTCATAATGTTTTTTATACCGTTAAAGTAGCTGTATACTTTAGTGAGTAAATTAATATACCTGAAACTGTGATCATTTTGCACCCTTTGTGCAATCAAAGTTAAATTTATTGTGTAACTAAATAGACGTTACCATAATTTTGGCTCGAATCACATTTACAGTCCAAAGATTGCTCGCTCTCTCTCAAGCCCTAGCCCAAGATTGAGTAACATGTAGGTATACAGCAAGACACGATTAATATGGCGCTCGGATTGGGCAATAATTGACTCTTGATCAACAGCGTAAGAGCTTCGACGCACGCGATATTAAATGTGTCCTGCTATAACTTCCAGCGCATATGCGCCGGCGCCGCGACCCACGCGTCGTCGTGTCGTCACGTGTAGGTGCTGATTAACTACGTGAATGAGATCCCACCGGAAACACTTTGAAAAGAGGCCAAGTTCATTACCAAAAACAAAGTTGCATCTTATTAATAAAACAAACAAGATTTGTTAAATAAAATCTTTTAAGAATGATTGCACAAAAAAAAATCGGTAGCAGTTACGTTACAGTCAACTTAATTAGTAGGTGTACACTTTAGTACCTTGTCCATTGAATGTCATGTTTAGACTGCCATATATGAATTGTCACAGCGATTAAAGTGACAAAGTACTAAAGTGTAAACGTATGTATGAAATTGACTGTACCCTGCCTACGAACCTGGCGATCCTGGGTTCAAATCCCGTTAAGGGCAGAAATTTGTGTGATGAGCGCGACTTTTTGTTCCTGCGTTTGGGATGTTTTCTATTTAAGTATGTATTTCTCTATATAACTCGTAAGTTTTTCGTTGTCCAATACCCTTAGTAAGAGCTTAGTTTGGAACTCGAACTAGGTACCATTATGTACCATTATGTAATTTGAAAATCGAAGTTTGATTAATTCTCGAATGACCAGTGACAGGGATGGCTAACGTCTTCGAACCTCGATTTTCAAAGTAGGGCCTCTGCAAGCACGCACTGGCACTGGGCACGTGCGCCCGCACATTCAATGTAGAGTTGTACTGCAGTACGATAAATATAATGTAGAGATAAATCATAGTTAGTACCTTTTACAAAAAATATTTTATGATCTGTAAGTTTAATGGTAATATTTTTTTGTAAATTAAATGTCAACTTGCGATTGTCTCGAAATCGGCTCAAGAATAGGAGGCCTGCCTGATCAATAATGGCAGTTCCATTAGCAATCAATCAACGTATGCGCTGTATTGATTCCATGTGTCGGAGCCGCAGGCGCAGTTCGCACGGTGCTTTCTCTATTTTTACTCTGACCGCAAAATATCATCTCCCTCGGCTAGCGTCTCACCGCCGGACGGGCTAAGCTCAAAATGAACCATAGAAAACCTGTATTTTGGTGTAATAGCATATCGTGTTAGCAAGCTCAATAAAAAAAATGCTGTAATATGATGATAATATTATCTACTAGTATTTGCCCGCGACTCTGTCCTCGTATGTTTATCGCTAATCGGGGTAAAAAGTACCCATGACCTGTTTCGAGGTTCAAGGTATTATCCATATCAAAAAATTTCATCGAAATCGGTTCAACGGTTTTGCCTAACTAGCAGAAAAATCACTTTCTTTTTAAATATTATTATGAATATCTGTGGTATGGATATATCAACTTAACAAAGTATTGGCAGCTCTGTGGCACTAGACAAGATGCTTCTGCGAACGTTATATCGGTAGGTAGTTATCAAAATTATGTTAAATTGACGTAGACGCCGGACGGCAGCGTGGAGCCCTTGTCTATTCCATACATTATGTCTGTTTTCGAAAATCGTTTGCGTTATTGTTTGTATCTTGTCTAGGGGCCCTGGGTGAGTAGGACAACTTGTCGGAAACTTATTGATCGCTCAGTAAGTTTTTCTGTATAGTTGGGTCGCTCTAAGAGGTCGCTTTGACAGCCCGTTTGACATTTCACACCTACAATATTGACAGATGACAGACCTTGCGACCACTCTTGCTTGCGATTTTAGTAAGGGTTTCAAATTTCGAAATCACCATCATCCTCCTGCCCTCGTCCCACATTAAGTGGACCCCACTTCATAACATGTCTTCTTCTTCCACTCTCCTGTATCTGCTGTTAACTCAGTACTCACACCATTCATAAACATATCATTCTTCACACAGTCCATCCACACCTTTTTTGGTCTTCCTCTACCCCTATATCCATCAATATTAATTCTTATTACTCTTCTAGTTATGTGACCTTCGTTTGACCTTAATTTCGATATACGGTTGTGAAAAGGATCATTGTACTTGTACATTGATCGAATTTTCACTAATCCAAAAAAAAAAATTCTATGCACTTCCTTGAAACTTATTTTAAAATTAATCATTTACTAAAAGCAAGTTGCATGTTGCATAACCCCAACCCCGTCTGAAGGAACTGTATTAAATGGTTTGTGGTGTACAAGTAAGCATGACGCAGACGCATACACATGAAAATTGCATGGCTCTCATACGGGTCAGCCTTTTTCTTAAAAGCATTTGCCGTTAACGTAAAACTGTTACCATACATAGAATTGGAGAATAGCTCTGCAATGTCGCATGCAGCTAGTCGACATCTTGTCTCTCCCGTACTTATGCGGCAATTTTAACAAGTCAATCTTCTCAGTACGTACTGGAAGCGCAATGGAACCCGGACCCAATATAACTGTGTATATAAACGTCACTGTGACACAGTTCTATGGTGGGTCAGGATTCCGATGGGCTGATAGTACACTTGAATCTTTCAACCTACGCAACGGATTTTAATACGGTTTTCATAAATATATAGAGTGATTGTAGAGGAATGATTGTATGCATAAAAATCTGGGTTATGTCCGGTTGTTACAAGAAACTCACATACAACGAAGCGAAGCCAGCACGAGTCGCTAGCTTATTTCGGTGGTAGTGAAAAAGTCTCAGTAATCATGACCTGGGTCAAGAAGAGGTGACAATCCTCTAAGATGGTCTCGTTGTCAGTCTTTTATATTACCTGCGCCAGCAAATAACTCTTAACTTACACCATTTCCTAGTTTTCTAGCACGTAGGTGCCAATTCGTTGTAGCCTAATGAAGTAATTAAATATTTATTTATTTACTTACTCGTATGAAACGATGGCCACGTTAGCCGACACTATGGGGCCGACTGGGAAGCATTCTCTGACTTCTACTTTCACTTAGAGATCTAATTTTATTGCATAAAATTATTTCATGTGAGACTGATTCCCCGTACTTGCTAGGTAAAATTGGCCTTAGGGCTCCTCGTATTAATGCTCGAGGTAATACCAATCTATTTCATGTTCCCTTTACTCGTAACAAATATGCATCGAATTCATTTTTATGTAGAACTTTTAAAAACTATAATAGTACGTTTTCTCACTTAGATATACCTATTTAGTCTTTCCCTTCTTAGATTTAAGATAGCGTTGTCTAAACATTAAGTGTTGTCTGTTTTTAAATTAAATATTTGTACCTACTTGAATTTAATACTAAGTATAACATACAACACACATTTTTAACGTGTTACTCTGTATTGTATTAGTTAACTGTGGCAACTTCACTGGTCAATGTATTATGTAAGTTTTTCTGTAATATTTTTTCCTTATTTGTACCGTTTGTGCCCAAATAAACATTAAACATTAAACATTAAACATTCTACAGATGTCTTGTACACACAAAACTTTTTACGCTAATCTCTAGACTCTAGTGCACAATAATGAGAGTACCTAATGTTTTTCTGGTGTAGGTAGATATATAAAAGTACTACTCTTATTGTTATTCGTGCCCTTTTGAGCAAAAAACGGCGAATTTTGAAATGCGAGATAAAGTTGGATAGTTTTTTATCCAAATAGATTTAAAGGATTGATTTTAACATTTTTAACCTTCGTACTTAACTCAACTACTAATGCAAAGCAAGCACTTTTCCACCTATAAATTAAGTTCCAACTGCTCATATCCGCTTATACTCGAAACATTAATGCAGTAACAATTATCTACCTACCTGTCGGCGTAAACCCACGCTGTCACAAAATCGGCAGACTATGTGTCTTTGTCTTGCAATCATCACATATCGCTTAAAGGTGTGATAGGTGGTGGCAGTTCCTGTTTAACATACTCGTAAATATTCAATTAGGTATTCGTATTACGCATGCATTATGGTAAAGTTTTTTTGGCTGCAGTACGTACCCAACTGTGCACCTTGTTTTTGTTTAATCATTAACAAATGTTTACCTTTTTATTTAACTTTAAATACAAAGCAAGCTAACGCTTTTTATACTGTCGTCGATATAATATATTTTTTTATTACGTAAGTAATTGTTCTTTTTATCGTCATTACTTTTAATCAAATATTATTGGCCTATGTCATTCCCACAGCCTAGAAAAATTTAACAACACATCACTTTCCATAGTCAGTCTAGCCGTTTAGGCAATAGATCGGACATACAAACATACTTAGGTACATACATACGCCTTATACTAGCAGTCCCTCCCGAATAAAAAAAAACCGGTCAAGAGCGAGTCGGACTCGCTCACCGAGGGTTCCGTATTTAAGATAATACTCGTACCTATGCTTGGTAACCGCAAAATAAAATATTCATTTTGTTAGGAGCTTTATTTTTTATGCAAAAAGATCCGTTTTGAATACCCTAAATTTTAATACAGATTTTCAAATTTTTGTTGTTATTTGATAGCATTTGTAGTTGCTGAGAAAACTTGCTGTGACATACAGACAGACAGACAGACAACGAAGTCTTACCATAAGGGTTCCTTTTTTTCCCATTTTGGTACGGAACCCTAAAAAGTATCAGGTGAGTCACGAAAAATAGAAATTTATAACTATTATTATTTTATTCATCATTATTAAATAATTACGATATTGTGGCGCTTGCAGTGGAAAACTGGAGACCCTGTCATTCCGGCTCATAGACTCCTCCGGAGATCCTAGAGATGGTGCTTACCTCTCCCAAAGGATTGGGCTAGTTATCCAGAGAGGTAATGCAGCCCGTGCCATAGGGACCATGTCGCAAGCGGACCTGGGAACTGCTATAGGGGTGTTCTTTTTAAAGTGGTAATGATTATTTATATATTTAATATTTGAGTAGCTTAGTTTTATTTTAATTTAATACTTTTGGTTTTAATTTTTAATTGTATTATTGCTGAATTCATTGAATATGTCAATAAAATTATAATTTTGGTATATTATTTATTGGGATACATCTGTTTTTAACAATGTATTGAAATTTGAAAACCATTTCGACGAGGGCTTCTCGCCTCAATCTCTGTAAAAATATGATGGTTATAATGAATTAATTATTTTTTACGCTTATCTTGTCAACATTTTTTGTGGTTGGTTTTAGATAAAACGTATAAAAACTCTCCATTATTTTACCAAACAAATACAATTGAGATATCTAGCTAACAACTAGGTACGTTCAAAAGACAGAGCAGCAGTTGTCATGAAAAAAAAATTTGTTTAATTAATATGCGTGATAAAATGTTAATAAATTTGTGTGGTGAGGTTTCCCAAGAGGTTAAACACGACGGCACCAACGTTTACTTATAGTAAAACTCATGATTGGAACACGGGATACAATGTGGTTATGTTCAGTACATCTACTATAGAAACAAGGGTCATGCAGGAAGTGCTAATAAAATACTGAAATAATAAATAATATTTATTTAGTTAACCTCAATTGCACAAAAAAAAGTACAAATGGCGGACTTGATGACAGTGATCCTATAAGGGTTCTGTTTTTTCATTTTTTGTACGGAACCCTAAAAACATCTAAAAATTCTAAATAATAGCTACGCCATTTTTTAGTGGAAAGAACATACGAGTGAGTAAGCAAGGCTACCTTTTATCTTACTGAGATGTTTGGATGTTTTTTACCCAATCACGCTTCAACCACTGAACGGATCGGAATAAAACTTGGCACACATACCTATAGGTTTAGGGTGCGGCTCCACTGAGGCGGAGACGAGCGGAGCAGAGCGGAGCTGTGCCAATATTGACCAATAGAAGACGCGTGCGGTCACGTCGAGTTCGGTTAAGTAATATTGGTACAGCTCCGCCCCGCTCGGCTCCTCTCGTCTCCGCCTCAGTAGAGTAGAGCCGCACCCTAAGTCCTCGAATAGTACATTAGTTTTTACAACATAATCGAATAGTTCTAGTTAGTACATTCATAAGTCCCCGAGGGAATAACGATAATCGAGATCTACAAGAACGAAATCGCAAGCAGAAGCTATTTAATAAATTAATTTAAATAACAATAACAATGCTTGAAATAAGATGCTTATAAAAAGCTTAATAAAACCGTGTGATACACAAGTAAGAGCCCGAAGCACCTTCACACTGTACAGTCGCCATCAGATATATCGGAGCGGCCGAGGTACTCAAATATTTCTCAGCAGCAATAAATTTCAATAAATTCTTTACGGTAAATAAGGTCAATAACATCTGAACATCCAATTCGCCACAAATATATGAGCAGTGGTTTTTCAATAAAATCTGAACACACAGCGAGACAATAATATCTGAAAGCACAACTCGTCAAAGTTATCTGCACAGACAGGGTGATCATAAATATCTGCACATTTAGGGAAAATATACCTTAAATCACTTAGCATACAGTTTAAAATTCTTTAACGCACTTTGCTGGAATACATTTTCTACACAACCACCATTCGGTTTTATCAATGTCAAAACTAAAAAGAGTTTTCTGCTCGATGTAGGGTGTATACACTGCCTGAGATAGAGCGTGACGTCATCGTAATACTGATGGCGTCCTTATCCTACTCGTACTGTGCAAAACGTGCGATATGCAGATTTATATTTTGTATACCTACTTATTTTGTAAAAGGAAAATTCATTACATCTGTATGATTACATTTAAACTGTATGCCTAGTGCTTTAAGGTATATTTTCCTTAAATGTTCAGATATTTATGATCACCTGTCTGTGCAGATAACTTTGACGAGTTGTGCTTTCAGATATTATTGTCTAGTTGTGTGTTCAGATTTAATTGAAAAACCACAGCTCATATATTTGTGGCGAATTGGATGTTCAGATGTTATTGACCTTATTTACCGTAAATAATTTATTGAAATTTATTGCTGCTGAGAAATATTTGAGTACCTCGGCCGCTCCGATATATCTGATGGCGACTGTACTTATGTAAGTTCAATTATTCTTTTTTATGCTTATCAGTTCCAGCTTCAGTTGGAACACTATAAAATAAACGCGAAACACTCTTAAACAATACTTTGGGAATGTTTATTTTATGTGTCTAAGTTGGAAACCGCAGTCACAGCCTTCCAAATTAACGAAGAACCCCACGCACACTTTGGACCGATACCATTGCATTATTTGACAATGTTGACTGACATTGACAGTTCACATCATAGTTCCGCAAAGTTCGTGAGTGGTTGGTGTGTTGCTTATCTTATACTTCTTAAAATTCTAAAAACTGTACAAATTTAAACCAAAAAAATGTGGGACGACATGATTGAATATTTAAAAGATCCTTTACTAGTTATAAAAGTGCAAAACTTCTTTGGTGTTATTTACAAAAGCGGTTTACGAGAAAACGAAGTTGTCGAAGTCATTCATTCTGAGAGGCTCGACCGCGAGAAGCAGGAACATGATATTCGGCATCACAAGCGCGCACCAAGTAACATATCCAGCAGTTCGCAAACCTCGTGCGACACGGATACCTCCGCGGAGAGCAGCGAGGAGATTGAATGCCATATAAATAATAAGTTTTGGTACTGGGTGTTTGTGTTGGGAACGGCCCTGGGAGATGAGATTTTCTACGCCACATTCATCCCTTTTTGGTTCTGGAATATTGATGGAGCTGTTGGCAGGAGGGTTATACTCGTCTGGACTGTTGTTATGTATTTGGGTATGTACTTAATAAAAATAATATATTAAAGCATTCCGTTAAATGGCGCAGGGCAATTTATTGGAGGACATGGGTACAATAAATTGGCTTATGGGTCATACGCAGATTTAGGTGCGTCTTCTTTCCTGTGGACATATCTGAAGTTAATGCTATTAAGGCCCAATTTTCTAGCTGAACCCATATAGCGTCATAAACGGCGGCAGGTCTACTTTAGCCCTATCAGATAAAAACATATCTTATATGCACACAAGCCTTTTAACTATTGACCCCGTAAAGACAACTTTTGTTTTTTCAAGTGTGTATGACCCTTACATACTTTAATAGTTAGATAGATACTTGATCTTGAACTCTTGCTGTGGTGATAAGAGATGCTTTTAAAACGCTGAGGTTCTCTGAGTATTTTCTGCTACCACTGCTACCAGTAGTTCATTCTACCATGATTAGCCACTTGAGTTTACAAATAAATAGTAAAAAAATGTGAGAAACAATTCTCTTGTTAGGATACTATCAGAGCTGGTTCTCCTTTAACTATCAAAATCAGTTCATTAATTTGGCCGTCAGACCTTATAAGTTATTGGTTAGAATGGACTGGTTTTAAGCAACTCAACAACTAAATTAAAGCCGTAACACCTTCTTGTGTTGTGTAATTATGTTTAAAGCACTAAATAATTGTTTTTAGGGATTCATACCCCAAAAAGGCAAAAAACGTTATAGTGGGTCTGTCTCAAGACAATGTTTTCAGGAACGCATGGAAGTATCAAGTTGAAACTCTAATTAAATAATCAGGTTTGCAATAGTGCTTTCTTTTAAAATATAATTGTGACACCCACTAGAGAGTCGAAACCTAAACAGGGTACTTTCCGTTGACTTAGCGTCATGAAATTACGAAAGAAGCAATGTCTTATAGAACATGCTAAGGGAAAATTCCGAAAACCGTTAAACTGTGAATAGAAATTCTCGGTTTCGCGAGTGCGACTCCCACTTGGACTGTTTACTTTTTTCTTTATAACCCCATCTAAAGAAAGCCTTTAAAATTAATTTATGTCGATAAAAATTAATGTAATGAGCATTTGTTTCTGAGTATTTGTGTCTGAGTTTTTGATGTTTTGTGTGTAATATTAGTTGCAGTATTAATGTTTCTATTTAAATAAGTATTTTTATCCTTGTCAATTATCCATAGCACAAGCCTAGCGACCAATACCTTAGTTTGGTACTAGATCAATATGTGACATTTTTTCCTGAACTTTATTTATTTCGAATGTTATTTTAATATCAGTACTAACATTTTAACCTTTTACATGGCTCAAAAGTGAATATGTGCTTTTCATAGTTAGTTCTTGTCAGTTATTTTCATACGTCATTCAGTCAATGTATATTTCTTAACACTGCTGCCAGCAACCCTCTAGTTGGGTCTGTTTTGAATGGAAATCAAAGCACTTGGCATCAAATGTGTTCATATAATATGGCTTTTGAGGCATTCCTTTAAAATATATATAATTTTAATTAATCTCCCATATATCTCCCTTATCAGTGGCTTTAGTTTGTTAGTGATTTGATGATACATCTATTTACTGTGTGTATTACAATATGATTCATGCTAGTCAAATCTTATCACATGAGTTATGTTATGTGATAACATTTGACTGTTGTACGTTAATATGTGTTTCCTGTTGAGCTGGAGCTGAAGCTAACCTAATCTAACCTAACCTAGACATATTACTTCTTTTATTAAAATCAAATCAAATCGAATTTAATATTTTACATAAAAATTACGCTTTGTAGAAACCTGGCAAAATGATAAGTTTTATTCTATGTTGGTTCATCTTCGTCTGACACATATCTTGCAATGTGAACAGATAATAGCGTTCCCATTTAAAAATTGAGTTGATAAATATCAAACTCCACAATATGTCCTTGAAATTGGGTATACTAATATAAAACTTAATTTGTTCGAGTTAAGTTTTAAATTCGTGTACCAAATTTCAAGGACATTGCAGTTTGATATTCATCAACTCAATTGTAGATTACCAACTAAGTAAATATATTATAAAATGATCTTGTGGCCTTATGTTCATAAAAACTTTTCGTTAATTGGTTTCCTTCCATCCCTTCTTTCAGGACAAGGAGTCAAAGATATCATCCGATGGCCTCGACCAGGCTTCCCAGTCAAAAAACTCCAAACAAAGTGGGCCATAGAGTACGGCATGCCATCCACTCACGCGATGGTTGGCGTGTCTATACCATTCTCTGTGCTACTTTACACTATGGACAGGTAATTTCGCTTCCTCTTATGTTTAAAATGATTGATATTAGAGAGTGATAAGACCATATCTGTCTGTTCAGATACCTATCCCCATCTTAATAGCATCAAGGCAAAATGCTTGTCATCTCAGTCATAGAAGTTGTATAACTGAAATGAAAGCAGAAGGCAAACGTGCACACAAGTCACCTGTTAGTAATTGGGCTCTGCTCCTAGGGCAATAACCAATAAACGTGTGTAATCTCAAGACTAAGCACCGTATTAATAAACTCATCTTGACTCTGAGGCCTGTCTCAAGATATGTCAAAGTAAACGCCAAACAATACAACACTGTCATTTTTGACGCATTTCGAGACGAGCATTAGAGTTGAGATCAGTTTATTAATTCGGGCCTTATGGCCTTAGGGTCACAAGGCACGTCAGAAATGACAGTTTTCTATTGGTTGACGTTTACTGTGACGTATCTTGAGATGGGCATGTAAGCCAATATCAATTTATTAATACGGCTCTAAGGGTCTGATCTTGACTGAGATGTCCATCTATAGACTCGTCAAAGTAAACGTCAAGTCATGAAAAACCGTCACGACTGCATGAAAATCTCAGCCAAGGTGAGTTTATTAATTACGCTCTAAAATGCGTTGCCAACCCAGAGGCTGAAATAGAATGCCTCTGCTAACTATCACCATTTAGACCATTTGTGAAATAATGTTTGGGATATAATTTTATACGTTGATATTTCACTAATGCGAATCAGGGTTGGGCCGCTGGTAATTTAAATAAGGCCCGAATTTTCCAATCCCCAGATAAAAATTCTGCCCTCCTAAGCCAATAAGTGGTATCTCACATTTCATTGCCAAAGTAGATTGAATCATCTCCTGTTAGTAATGAGGTTGTGATTGCTACAGGAGTTTTATCTGAGATGCTGCTATTCGGCTTAGCAGGGCAGTACAGTTATCGCTATAAATCAGCCCTAAATGCGTGAACGCTGTAGATACGAGTACCCTGCGGCGTGGGGCGTGGCGCTGGCGATCGCGTGGTGCACGCTCATCTGCGTCAGCCGCGTCTATCTCGGCATGCACAGCGTACTGGTGCGTATTACTTACTATAGCAGGGCAGTTCGTTTTCTTCTACTAATGTACATTTAACACTTTAAAATAATGATACAAGTTTTTGGTGCCGACTATTTTTTACTACACAGCCATGATCTGCTTATCGAGACCAAACTAACGAAACCAAACACGGCAGATCTACGTTGAGTTCAGCTGAAATCCTTATGCCACCTTCTGACAGCATCATGAAATCAGTTCTGAGACACCATAATATTTCATTGTTATCGGGTTTACATTGTATTCCAAATTGTATCACATTCCGATAACCGTAACTGGTTCAAAACAGTCTCGCAAGATATGATTCAAACATAATATAAGTTCGACCGTAGACGTAAATTTATGATGCCGCCGTTTTCTATTCTCGCGCCGTCGGAGATTGAGGAGTGATTCCAATGTTTATGGCGGTTGATAGGTCTAAAACTTTTTAATTTTAATTAGAACTGGAGTGTTTATTTATTTACCTCTATCAGTGACACTTACAGTACAACTTCATATCATGTATATTTTTATTTTGTTTTTAAAGTACAATTTGCCCCTTCCCCAGGACATAGCAGCGGGTCTGCTAATGTCGTCAGGCTTGCTTGTGCTGCTGGTCCCGCTGGTGGACCGGCTGGACGGCTGGCTGCTCACGCATGCGCTCGCGCCGGCCGCCGTTCTGGCCGTATCCGTGCTCGTCATCGTTTACCACCCTAACGCTGACAAGTGGACACCCACTAGGTAAGGACTTCCATATTTATTTACGGATAGTAGATGGTTGGTAAAATTCACATATGCTATTGTGTATTTACTTGTACGGTCAGCTGCAAAATTGCATGGACACCTTAACTAACTGAAAAACTGGGAAGGCTTATTGCAAATGATGCATTAATACAAGTGTACTTTGCACATTTTCACTCCCTAATGTCGTATGGCACGCTCCTATGGGGAAACTCCACGGATGCCAATAGAGTGATGATCATGCAAAATCGTGCCTTACGCACGTTAGCTGGGGTGAAACGTAGGCACTCTTGCAGGGGCCTTTTCGTAACGTACCGCATATTGACACACTACTCTGTTTACATTTTCCAAATAATAATGTTTGTAAGAAATAATATTTCCTCCTTTGCACGCGTGAATATTCCTGGCAAGGAGCTCCGCCACACCGGGCGTTTGAGAACAGTTCCCCGTCGCATGGCACTTGCGGGTAAGAACCCGCGTGTCATCGGTCCCACGTACTACGAGCGTCTACCCGCCAGACTTAAAAATTTATAATCCGACGAAGCATTTAAACATCAGCTGAGAAACTTTTTATTGAATAATCCGTTATACTCCGTGGATGAATATATGAAAATGGAAATGTAAATTTATTATTTTGTTGACATTTATTACTCATTGTACATATTTTGACATCAGACGAATGACCATTATTAGATGTTTAACTTTTATTGTTTTAATTTATGAATTATTATTGTTTTCTATTCTTTGATTATTAATATTTATGTTTTGACGATCTCAATGTAATTTCTATAATAATAGTAATGCGGACGCCAATGGACGCTTGGTGCAATCTTGAAATTTTGCATACAAGTACAGTACTTGTATGCAAAATTTCAGGACTCGCAACTGACAGTATATGTCACTCGTATTTCATACAAAAACATAGATTGCCGAACTACACTAAGAAAATAGAAGCACTGTATGCACTAGAATAATGTGGTACACGTCAAGTTGGAAGGTATGATGAAGGAATTGAAATGAAGGGGATTCCGTTCGGCCAAAATATTTTTGGTCATATTAATCATTTCCAAAATTCAAAATTTCCAAAAAGTTGTTTCCCGTCACAGTTGATATTTTTAATGTACTCACAAGTGTAACTTAACCTAATAGACG
The DNA here is from genome assembly GCA_923062465.1 of Acleris sparsana. Taxonomy (NCBI): domain Eukaryota; kingdom Metazoa; phylum Arthropoda; class Insecta; order Lepidoptera; family Tortricidae; genus Acleris; species Acleris sparsana. The sequence continues at coordinate 4,754,122 of OV281292.1, forward strand.
TAGCAAGCGGTTTGGATGTCTTGGATATTAAACAAAAATAAATAAAAAGTTTTTTAAGGGGATGACTATTTGGAAAGTGTCACATTTGACCAAAACTATATAATCAACAAGTCTGTACGTAGTTTGACTCGTTTGAATTGGGTTTGATAAAGAGCTAATTAGCCTTAATACTAGTAAATACCTGCATTGACGACTCTCGAGAAAGTAAATCATATAATTTTAAGAAATGTTTAGAACTGTTAAATTTCGAAATCGTTACCTCAGAAATCGATTTCTGTATATACAGTTTTCGTGACTTACCGACCAAAGACGTGGCTTTTATTAAAATAAGTATTCCAACAAGGTCATAAAGTAAAACAAACCATAAATCAAAATAATTATCAGGTGTAATGGTTGTATAGTATCACGTTACGGGAATAACCAAAGATAAGTGTTTTATGGTGTAAGTAAGGAAATTATATTGGGTTTTTTTATGGTATAGAGAAGGCAAATGAGCACACAGGCCACCTGATGGTATGTAGAAACTGTAACCCATAGACATTCGCATTCACAAGATTGCAAACCTAAGACTGCAAATGCATTGCCAACCCCGAGGACTAAGATGGAATGCCTTTATGCAATAATGCGAACAATATTTAAAAATCGCCTTAAAAATATTCGCTAGGGATTGCCTTTCTAAACTTTTTAGCCCCATCCAATTGAAGTTTTTAAATTAGTTACCTAAATCTGTTAATGTGCCTAAAAATATACGCCAGAAGATAGCCGTGTCAATGTCCCGCATAGTATGCCGATGATTCAGCTATAATTGCCCACGGAAAAGACTGGATATCCGCTAAAAGTAATGCCGAAAATTCTCGTAACATAGTAATGAAATGGCTTGCTTGTACTTTGTTAACCCTTAATGTTCAGAAAACTACTTTCATCCGCTTCTCTCTACCAAATGCCCCGAAACCCACCAATTTGCTCTGACTCTCTTGTAGCTCACAATTGTTTCAATTCAGCTGCATGTTATTGTTCTACGTTAACACGAGTTTCAAGTTTCAAGTATCTTGGAGTATTGTCGATGAACGCTTGACCTGAAGACCCCAAATAGAAGCGCTAGTAAGCAGAGTTAGAAGACTTATTTATATTTTTAAGAACTTGCGACACTCCGCAACTTTAGCAATCATGCAAACTGTGTATAATGCTATCTGTCAATCTATTCTATCATACTGTATACCTGTATGGGGAGGTACTTATAAATATTTACTGCTAGGACTTGAGAAGACGCAGAGGGCAGTTCTTAAAGTCATGAATTTGAAGTATCGTGACTAGTCCACTGCTGCACTCTATAGTAAAGTTCTATTACTAACAGTGAGGAGATTGTACATACATCGAACTGTCTTGCGACGACACTCGACACTACCCTCGAATCCAAATGCTAGTAGCACTCCCTCACGTCGCAGGGTTGAAATTTGTCCTGTGTTATGTGCAGGACAATGTTTGCAGAACGCCAATATAGTGCGATGAGTTGTTGACTATATAATAGATTGAAAAATAGTATCACAATCTGTAATTTTTATAAAAACAAACTAAAATTCAAACGAATTCGTGGTTACAAAAGCTGAACTATGCAGAAACTGAAAATCTTGTGGCAGTTAAACCCAATTATGATCAAAATTATTTATGGAAGTGTCGAAAATATTTTACTGGATTATTTGTAAGTAATAAACTCTTTATTTACTTTAATTTACAAACTATGTAGAAAACTTTCGGGGAGGACGACTAACTCCCATAATACAAGTCTGTCTTAGTTTAGGAGTAGTTTTGCAATATAATTGTGACTATACGTAGACTATACGTTTCTTACTAAGCATAGTGTAGTTACTTTCTTTTATTTAATAAATATTCTTATTTTTATTCTTATAGACTTGAAATCTATAAAGTGAGCAGTATAATTTGGCTAACGATAAAACCTGTTGGAATTCTACCTGTCCTGCCTCGCGAAAACCTCAAAAATCACCTCGCTCTGGGAAAGTGTACGGTTTCCGAGCTTTTCATGCACACATTTATTCCAGGGGTTACTTAAGACTATATACTCCGCTTTACAACGTTGCGTCTTGTTGCCAGGGGCGACACGACGATGATAGTGAGCGTGTGCGCCGGCATCCTGGCGGGCTCCTGGACCAACTATCAGCTCGGGAACATGGCGGCCGCCACCGCGCCTCCGCCGTACAAGATCATCTGGCCCTCCATCGAAATGCTCGGCTGCACCATCCTCCGGACGGTACTGGGATTCTGCGGCGTACTGGCCACCAGAGCCTTTGGCAAGTCGTTCTCATACGCTTTCGTCTGCGCGCTCCTTGGCAAGGACAAGAACGAACTCAGGAACTCCGAAGACAGTCTAGACAACAAGAACAAAATCATTGTTGAGCTGTGCTACAAATACTTCACGTATGGCATGATCGGCTTTAACACGACCTTCGTATTTCCTAATGTATTCGATTTGCTTAAAATTAACAGGCCGACGTACTACACCGAGATTTGATCGTAGTGGGATCTGTTGTTTTGGTTCTCGTCACATTCAAATTTGTATGGACTAGGAATTTTATTTTATATTTTTCTTGTGTTTAATTATGTCGATCAGAGTAAGAATCAAATTAGGAATTAAGCATCACGATCTAACGTGGAAAAACAATATTCAAAGAAGAAATTAGGTATATACATCATCACATACATCCGTTGTAAATGAACCATAAGTACCATCAGCCACACGGTTAATTGACCATTTGTGAATCTTGTCACCTTACAATAAGGCTCACTATTAGTCAGTAAACAGTGATGCTGTTTGGACATTATTTAACTAAAATTTAGTTTGAAAGTATATCATAATTAATACGAGTATGTAGACATTTTAAAATCGTTTTATATTTTGATACTTGGTGTGACACGTATTTTTCATAGAGTATGTATAAGAAAATAATTACTATAACTAAGTAAATGACAACATGAAAACGATTTTAGTCTAAATATCCACGTCACTGTTTAGCTAATTTTCGATTTGGAAACCGTATACAGACGCAATTTCCGGATATGTTGAATTAGTTTGAAAAACCAGCAGGAGACATTTGATAATATAAGGTTCTCCATTCTAGGAATCACGTAATAATTTTAATAAAACATTTGTAATTGTCATAACTCGAAAGATACTTAATAGTTAACTACAACGCCTTTTGTGCCAATGTTTTGGGTAACTTAACATGAGGATCCACCATAAACGACATATTTTATAGAATCTGTTGTACAGTCACGTCTATAAGTATATGTACAGTCAGCGTCATATAGTTTGTAGCATCCAAAGTAGCCAATAGTTCGTTACACGCCCTTGTTACTACGGTAATAATGACGTGTAACGTACTATTTGGCTACTTTGGATGCTACCAACTATATGACGCTGACTGTACTAACACGAACGCTAATTTGTGACCCATTTCAAGAACAATATGCTTGAAGTCGTCAATGTAATTAGCGATGTCAAGTCATTTGTTTTATAGCGGTTTTATAAGAAGCTACTCCTTTCCGCACTTGTAGCACAAATAACAATCAAAGTATAATATATTTTTATTGCTGCTATTCTGCTTTTCTTTCGATACGAATAAGATGAATAATTATTTACTAAATAAGTTAACTCAAAAAATCATCTAAAGGGCTTGAGTAAAAATAAATATGCCAAATTTATTATTCATACATTATTCTGCTGTTTTACTATAATTGCATTTTCAATAATTGCATATGCAAATAATTTGATTGCAAAAAGTGAAATTAAAAATTACTTAATGCTTGGATTTGTTTATCATAATATCCACTGCAACTCCGTGATAAAACGGTGACATATAAAAATAGCATAGAGGCGATACTTGTACTAAATAATAGACGAGGCCCATATTTCCGCCTTTCCTCTTGTCGGGCCTAATAATCGAAAAATCGTTTCGAAATATTCCCTCCAAATTTCAAGTCCACAGGATTGTGTTGTACGTTGTTTGTCAGTCGTAAGAATTATATATTAATGTATAAATAGATCTATTGTAAAATACCTTAGTTCAATAGAAAACAAAAGTACCAATGAGGGCAAAACCACAGATTAAATAAGAGTTGAACTACTGAACAACACAATGTAAGTACACAATAAATAATGTATCCCTTAACGTTATTTTATCTATAATTCCAGATAAGTATTGTATTAATGTACTTTTAGATTAGAAAAACTATTATTTGAATCACTGGAAATTTACAAAGCCGCCTTACCTTGTGAACATCTCGTGTTGTGGTAGCGGGATTCACAGCTATAGGGAAAATTGTGCAGAATTCTCTAGTCGGGGAAAACGCTGTCATATGGAATGTTTGAAACTTAGCGCGAATTAAATAATTGCTCATTACGCACCAAGCAATTCTTGAAATCACGTCGCAGAATGATCGATGTTCACGCTTATTTTTAATTAGTAATAGAGTGAGATTTGCACAAATTATAATTAGCTATTAATTTAATAATTAATTTTATAATTGTTAATTATTTTTATTGAGTAACTTGTAAGTCATCACTCATCAGTGCCTTGCTACTTTTGGTAGCGCCTTCAATATAATTCCTTTATAATAGTTCCTGCATTTGATAGTGCACGCATTGTAAATATAAGGGGCACATTATTTTATTGAAACAGCTATCAACGAACGTATCATTACGCAGAATTTACATTCCATGGAAAGGGATTTCTCGCCGGAGGAGTTGTTTTTTTGGTAGTCACAGACCTCTTACCTAACTTAACCTGCAACAATAATGTTTTAAATAACCTGAAAACTTCATGGTTCACTCCAGCAACAAAATAGCATTCGATGAAATGATACCAGCGATAAAGTTAAATTCGGTAAAATAATGGGTTACCAAATATTATATATTTTGTAATGAAAAACGAATCGCACGCACAAAGTATACGCTGGCTGGCTGAATTATTATTATTATTAAAAGAAAACTCAAACGAGTCCAGTCTCGATGGGTCTAACTACTAATTGTCAAACCATTGAGATAGTTCTATGTTCCATGTGCACCATGTTTTTTATTCTCATAATAAATCAGCTCGATGGTACACTATAGCTAGAGAGAGTTAGTGAGCGTGTCTGTTACTCTGTCTGTACTAACTGTACGGTCAATATTACGTATTTTCATCATATTTTTTAAGGCAGTTAAACAAAGTAGATGTCAACGTCTACGAATCATGATAAAAGTGTGTTAAGCATGTTCAAACTAAATTAGGTTGCTGAAGTGTAGTCCGTCTAGCTATTATATACATCACAACAATCATATAATTTGATTCTCTCTCAAGAAATGCCCTCTACTGTATAGTGTACCGTCTAAATAAAAAAATGCGGTAATATAAATTACATTGTTTATGTATTCTGTACATTGTCGTGCAGTGCTTTAAGTCTTTGGAGTTGAACCAAACTGTGAATGTAATCAGTGCCTCGATTCTACTGGGTAAAATCGCGTAACGAACAAAATAGATAAGATGCAAAATACACTAGAGTTGTGCGCGCTCGTTCACTGAGCAGATCGCTCCAAACTAGTACAATCGCTCAAAGGTAATAATTCGGTCTTTTAGTTCTTTTAGTACACTAGTACATTAAAGAATCTCGTCTGTCGTATGGCGTATATTTATTATTATTATTATTATTTGTATGTCTTTACCAATCACGGGACTATGGGAGTCCCGGACCTTTGGAAGGCGTACATGGAGCCGAAGCCAACACGCAGAGGCCCTTTAGACAAGTTTAATTTAGTAAAGTTATGGGACACCAACCGGCGATTGTCCCTGAGTTCAAACTAAAGAAGTATGCTCCCACGGACAACCACCGGTCAGTGTAAAGACTATTTAAGAAGGATGGGAATACTAATAATAGGTTCTATGAATGAACTGATATGGATTGGTGAACTAGGCTATTGATGAAACTACGGCGCCCGCCTGGCCAATGCTAATTACTTTGGTTTAAATGGCAGGCGGTGACTCGCCAACTCAATGGAATGGACCTCCCGAAATAGCCACATATATATAGTAGCAGGGAGGCAACAGTTCCAGAGGGGCTAAGGGTGGAGAGGTGCTTCTGGACTTTAAACGACCATAAGGTGCCCACTCGCCACTTATGCAACACATCCACCCTTCGAGCATATAGCTCTTGCGACTCCACTCTGACCGGCCAATAAAGGCAAGCCAGAGGTGAGGGTCTGTTCCTCGTCATTGCACACCGCAGCCGGCCGGTGAAGGCAAGCGTGAGGTGAGGAACAGGACCTACCCTCGGGAGCACTCAGGTCCGTGGTGTCGCCACTCACCACAGCTCGCCACTAGCTGCCCTGCGGCCTTATTATTATTATTATTATTTATTATTAAATGATGTTAGATTAAAAGTTATTCCACCTTTTTTTATTTCAGCTGTTTACAAACGGCATGCATATATTTACTCGTAACATTTGAAATACACCATAAAATTATTACCTACATTAAATTAAATTATTCATAACAACAATAAAAACAAGGTACACGAAATTTAGAAGGGTCCGTTATAAAATACATACATATACAATAGATACCGTCACGCCTTCATCCCAGAGTGGGGTAGGCAGAACTACAGAATTACCAACAAGTCAACACACACAATTTACAACAACAAACAGGCCAAGATACCAGTGTATATTAGTAAAATAATATTAATGAAGTAAAATTGTCCAAATTGCAGATAATAAAGTTTATGTCGTGCCGTGGCTGTGATTCATAAAATCTTTACCTAATGCTATAAAAATAACTGATATATTTCCTAACATCTTATCGCACTGTCAACGTTACGATATCTCTTAGTAAATACGACTAATGGCGGCCGCGTTATAAACAATACGATAACACGTCAAAGGCAATATAGTTTTACCTTGGTTTTACCCAGTAGAATACAGGGCCAGGTCTCTTATACAGTTAACTGACCTTCGATTTATTAACAACCTTTTTGTTGACTTAGCTTTACGTAGACTGTTAAATTGGCAAATAAACGCGTTTGGCTGTGATTGCAACTAGAAACCTTTTTAATGTAGTAAATGGTATGATATAATAATAGGATCCTAGTGAAAAGCGGTACAAGTCGAGTTAACTCGTTATAAAAAATGGTATACGTACATGAACGGAGTATACTAGACCCTAGACCCTAAACCCTAAACCCTTTCCACTTGATCTCCAGAAGACTAGTACCCTTTTTCACAGGATCCCATTATTATGAATGTGTAATCGTGTGTTTATAGGTGCCATAGATAGCACGTTGCGTCACTAGCATATATTTTGTCGCGGCAGGCGCGAATATTTTGGTGAGTGACATTATTGATAAAGTTTATGTGGCAACACTAAACATAGTACGTTTAGTCTATGGATTTACTAGCGCCAGTTTGAAAGTCAGAGTGAATGCACCTGTACCTGTGTTCTTATGCTATCGGATCCCTTTCCTCTAAAGCTGAGTAGCCTGAGTATTTCTGATTATCCCTGATTATCACTGAGTGCCACTATGCATATGTGTAACCGTATTATTTTGTAGCACTTGGCGACTTCGGTGTTCTACGCATTAACCACCTAACCTTATTTTTACTATTCACACTGCCGGGCGCTAGTTCGTTTATAACTCCGATCGGGACCCAGGGACGGCTAGATCTGGGTTGCTTTGAAAATCATATAATCCAGGTTGGATATCTGGTAGTCCAAAAGGGACGACTGGGTCTGGCTTAATTCTAGAATCTTGGCGTACACTTGACCTAGTACTGTTTCATCAGCCTGGAGCTGTCCGGCTGCTCCCTCGCACCTTAGGGAGTTTGTGTGTGGTAACTATGTCACACTGTGATTGAGTATTTCCGCTCTAATTCCAATCTTGTTTGTTATAGATTGTAGACCAAGAAGTACAGCACCGAAGAGCGCCACTTGTTTAAAGTGATTCTCGGTAACCAGATGGGTGACCAGCGTTTCTCATTTGGGGTTTAATATACAGGGTGACAGGAAATTCGCCGTATTCCTTGAAAGGGGTTATTCTACAGCTCATTTGTAATGATTTAAGTTCAGTTAACCAGGGGTCAAAACTCATTGGTTTTCGAGTTATTCACGTTTTTAGTTTTTTTTTTAAATACACTCTTTTCGACCTAAAACTAGTAATTTTGTAAAAACTTCGTCATTTAGAAATAAAAAAAGTATTTTTTGAATAGCCAATGAACCACTGATTACGAAAAATAAAAAAAAATGGCGAAAAAATGCAAAAATTTGCAAATAAAAGGATTTGAAGTTAGAAGTTCTAGCAATTATTTTCCAAATTTTGTGACGTTATAAAGCATAGCTAAAAAAAAGTATCACACTTCGCGTACAAATTACAGAAATAATTTGCTTAATTCATAAGCTTTCTAAAAAGGTACAATTTATGACATTTTAATACAAAAAAAAAACCCATTAATAATAATAATATCAGAACAGCTAGAAGACTTTACTTAGCGTAGGTACTTGACTCTAATAGGTTTGTTTGTGTCGTTTTAGATTCTCCGAGGGCTTACTTTGTCTTCTGTTTCTTATCTTAACTTATCTTCTTGATGTAGAAGGCACAACAGATTGCCTTTGGTGACAAACAAAGGGTCATTAGTTTAATTAATTTAATTTGTTTGTGTCTCGAATTCGTGGGGTTTTTTGCCTTCAGTATCTGTCTTAAGTCTTAAGTGATACTTTGATAAGTGATTAAGCAAGGTCAGGATAAAATGAGGAAAAAAACAGTTTCACTATCAAATAAACTTTAATCTTAATAACTAAAATCAATTACATCACAAATTTTGCTCGAACTGTTTGCCCTGGTTTCGAATGCAAGCACGAAGCCTTTTTCGTACTTCGGTGATTGTTACTCGCCTCGAAAGCCCATCTTTCATTTTCTGTGCCGCCTCTAAAAATTTTGTCTTAACTCTTCTACGTTACGTATCGGTTTATCGTAGACCAACGCCTTCATGTGACCCCAGATGTAGAAGTCACATGGAGTTAAATCCGGGTTTCTGGCTGGCCAAGGGGTTGGGCTGCCTCGACCAATCTTCTTGGGTAGTTCTGATCCATCCACTGTCGTACGCCCTGGTAATAGTGAGCGGGGCAGCCATCGTGTTGGTAAATCATGTTCCTTCTTGTCGCAAGCGGCACATCTACAAGTAGCGTCGGTAGCTCATCCCTCAATTTTTTTTCATATGCGATGCCAGTCAATCGTGCTGGCAGAAAGAAAGGTCCGATCAAATTGTCGTGCACGATTCCCATCCACACGTTCAAAGAAAATCTTTGCTGGTGAGCAAGCAAGCTGGAGAGCTCGAAATTTGAAAGCAAAATTATTTAAAAATAGAACGTCGTAAGACATTAGCTGAATTTAAAAATGAGAACGATTTGAGATGCTCTAAATTTAAAAATGGAACGCACCTTAGGTTTTTAAAAAGAAAATTTATTTAAAAATAGGACACTAAGCCCATAGCTGAATTTAAAAAAGAGAACTGTGTTCTAAATTCATTTTACTACAACGATTCCCGTGTTTTTTGGTTGAAACGATGGAGCTTATAACCGCAAACATTTCTGCTATTATTGTTAAACGTAAAATTTTATAATAAAATTAATATTAAAATGAATATTAAAATGTCATAAATTGTACCTTTTTAGAAAGCTTTTGAATTAAGCAAATTATTCCTGTAATTTGTACGTGAAGTGTGATACTTTTTTTTTAAATTATGCATTAACATGTTATAAAATTTGGAAAATAATTACTTGAACTTCTAACTTCAAATCCTTTTATTTGCAAAATTTGGTTTTTTTTTTATTTTTCGTAATCAGTGGTTTATTGGCTATTCGACAAATCCTTTTTTTTATTTCTAAATGACAAAGTTTTTACAAAATTACTAGTTTAAGGTCGAAAGGCGGGTACTTAAAAAAAAATCTAAAAACGTGAATAACTCGAAAACCAATGAGTTTTGACCCCTGGTTGACTGGACTTAAATCATTACAAATGAGCTGTAGAATACCCCTTTTCAAGGAATACGGCGAATTTCCTGTCACCCTGTATATAGGAGGAGGAAGGAGGTAGCTGACTAAGAGAGAGTACATAACCCTTTAATATAAGCGAAGCAGATTATACGCAGTCACCGACCCACTAGAAAATGAATCCAGGTCACGGCCCTATAACTTCATAGGAAAAAAACTCACCTTACGCGCTGTCAAATCGATGACAAATTCCGGAGTTATATTACAGTTTAACCCATCTTTTGTCACTACACCAGCCCAGATCATAGACTACCGCCGTCGAAATAAATAAATCGGCGCCAAGTGGCTGTTGAGCTGTTAAGTCAGTTTCTAATTGTCATGTCATGTCACTTTTGTCATCATTTTGTTTCGAGTAAAGAAAGTGAAAAAACAGAAATGGTATTTTTATAATACTTTAAATTTAGGCTGCATTTCTGATGCTGTAAATAACCGATTTATTGGTATGTTTTTGGTGTATGACCTAAAATTTTCAATACTTACTTACTGTTGGTATTTTGTTGATAAATTACATTTTATTAGTAAGTACCTATACGGAATGTTTAATGGGCGCTCCATATTCGGGCACGAACGCGCGAAAATTATGCGCGAATGCGTGAAAGTTTAAATGTTGAAATTTAAGTTTAATTGAAGATGGCCAGCGGAACTCCTTAACGGTACCTACTTATTTAAGGGGTGTATATTTAAGCGACTAAAACGAAGAACATTTAATTGTTTAAATATGACTCCGTCCGTCCGTCCGTCTGTCCGTCCGTCCGTCCGTCCGTCTGTCCGTCCGTCCGTCCGTCCGTCCGTCCGTCTGTAAACGGGGTAAATATTGGCTGACATTTAATTGTATAGATATAATTAGTACTAAGTAGGTATGTATTTTAAGCAGCGGTGGAGTCGCACAAAGCCGCGCCTTAGTACAAAGTTATAAAATATGCACCTTCTTCATTACGATCAATCTGAAACGACCCGTGACGATTCATATTTCTATAGAAAATTGGACGCGACATTGCCACACATACAATCCGTCGTTCGATTTCCGTCTGAACCGACGCCGACGGATTGTAATGAGTAATGACGGATCTTATCGTATATAGCGCCCTTAAAGTGTACGTCAGTTTTAATAGGACGCTTCACTATGTGTGAAGAGGCGCTTTATTCTTCATATTTTTTATAGGATTTTATAGGTAGGAACCTACCTACCTATATATATATGTGTTTGCGACTGAGTTATAAAAATCATTTAGTTTTGTTGACTTTGTTGTCTACTGCGAGTGTAGCCACCGTTAACAACTTTGTTTCACCTTATTTTTTAACTTCTGGGTTTTTTCACTCATAAATAAAATAAATAATAAAATAAGTACCTAAAATTTGGAACGTCTGAATGTAATAAAATAAAAGGTAAGTAAATAAATAATTTAGTTTTTTTGGCTACAGCCAGTGCAGGAACGTTTTATAACTTTTTCGCGAAAGGGTCGCGACGTACAATTATTAAGCATAGCAACACTAAGGTGAGTGTCTTTTCCCGCCTATTCTGGTACACTATAAATTGAAGCGTAAATTTATTTCTTCTCCTGTAATGATTATAAAGTTTGGGAGGCTGAAAAAGAGGACCGAGGAGACGAGTGGAGAATCCGAGACATTTTAAACATAAGCTAAGTCGACCAATCTGAGGGAGTAATAATATTACGGTGTATGGCTGATGAGGGTGAGATGTTTGTACTTAATTAATAAACTTATGACCAACTTTTTACAAAACCGTCGTGGTGTGGTGGTTACCGGTCCTAGAGCCAATACCTAGTGGACTCACTGTTTCGGTTCTTAACATTGCTTTGGGTAGACACGGGAAACGTTTTGGTATGAAGTGATTTTCACTCTTCATGACTTGACTGTGAGCTCACACGACATTACTTATGATTAAAGGTAAGTGAATTCGACATAAGCGATAAATCCAGTGAGGCTAAGTTATGTTGACTGGAAACATGTACAAATTAGCTACAGACGTGAAGAAGAAGACGGTCAGCTGCCTTACTCCCTGAACGAGTACCTTCCAACCGTACGCAGCTTAGAGGCACCGTTTCCACAGAGGTTCACAACGGAGAGTCCTTCACCTTGAAAACTGCATGTTTGCAAGGCTAACAAATTTAATTGCCTTTCTTGCTTGCTTTAATCCCGTTTATAATCTACTTGTAGACTTTTGTCAGCCTTATGTAATATGGTGCCATTATCAGTGCAGTTTAATGTGCCTGAAAACTGCATGTTTGCAAGGCTAACAAATTTAATTGCCTTTCTTGCTTGCTTTAATCCCGTTTATAATCTACTTGTAGACTTTTGTCAGCCTTATGTAATATGGTGCCATTATCAGTGCAGTTTAATGTTCCTGAAAACTGCATGTTTGCAAGGCTAACAAATTTAATTGCCTTTCTTGCTTGCTTTAATTCCAGATATTTAAAGCATGTCTTTTTTATCGTGCTGTGTCCTCGGGTGCAGTTCCACGCGACGAGAGGCTACACTGCACAAATTTCCATCAGATCAAGTCAGATTACAGAAATGGTTGGAGTGCCTCCAAGAAAAAAATGATCAGACAATCGTCAGAGATAAAATTAAAAATTCCTTTGTATGCGGTAAACACTTCGAAATGAGGTTCTATTCATCCGATGCGCGGCTTGTGTGCAAAGCCCACCCAACTCTTTTTACCGCAAACGAAATTTCTAGCGGCGTAGCAGAATTAGATACAGGTGAATCAAATTATTCAAGTTTTTACAAGCTTTTATTAACCGACTTCCAAAAAGGAGGAGGTTCTATGTTCAGCTGCATTTTTAGGGTTAGAGAAAAAAATAAAAAAAAGGAGCCCATACAGGATCACTGGTGCGTCTGTCTGTCTGTCCGTCTGTCTCAGCCAATTTATTTCGAAACTACTTGACCGATTGAGTTGATATTTGAGCGACTAAAACGAAGAACATTTAATTGTTTAAATATGACTGACATTCCTGCGGCGTTGCTTGCGGCGAGCCTGAAATGTCTTATTTTCATATCAACTAAGAAATGGGATTAAATAACAGCTAATTATCATCACTAAAAAGTATGAAATTAAGTAGATCCTTTAAAAAACATAAACATCGCATTCAGAAACGAAAAATTAACTTCTTTTAATATGGTAGTTAATAAGTCTGCCCAACTGTAATCGGCTTTCGGTTAAAAATATTGTGAAGCCGACTTCAGTTGGGGTTTTTAGGGTTCCGTCTGTCTGTCTGTCTGTCCGTCTGTCCGTCTGTCTGTCTGTCCGTCTGTCCGTCTGTCCGTCTGTCCGTCCAGCCAGGCACACTCGGAGAGCAGTGTTTCTGAAAACGGTTTAGTCTTGGAGCGTCCCACCACTCCCACCACGCCGGAAAACGATGTAGACAAGAGTGACCGCGCTGTTTCGCCTGTTTCTCCGTATCGTGTTATGTAAGTAGTCCGTCAGAGTGTTGCCGCAGTTCGTTTTTCATAGCATGGAGCAACAAGCTTACATGCCAACTTATATGCCTACTTAGTTTACTGCTGTATTATCCATACAGTAATGTAAAGAACTGTTGCTTCTTTCTTTATTCGTGTCACCTTTTATTACTTAGACCTAATTATCAACTGTGTATGACTCACAACTCTATTCTTATATAATCTTTTTTTTTCAGTGCAATTCATCATTTTTTTTGTCTAGAATCTTATATAATTGTACCCACTCTGACATAACAGTGCCATTAAGAACACTTTTCGGCTGTTTGAATGTAGGTAGGTATCCATATACTATATATATCACACATATCTGTTTCTGTGTGACTTACCTACTATTGACCAAGTAGCTTAACAGATACATACATTTACATTATCCCAAAAGATCGACTATAGTTTTTGCTGCTAACGTATTTCCACAATAAATTCAGGTACAGCTGTGAAGAACAAAGGTTTAACTCTGAGACCTGTCATCGAAAACCTATACCTACCTACTTGCATGAAGTTGGTTCCGTTATTACCAGAGTTTTGCAGACATTCACGCTTGATACCTAGTTACATTTTATTACGCTTGAGCCAGATGAAAGTAAGAGCAAGAGTAATGATAATATTGTAAAAAAATAATTAATCTAAATAATTAATCTAAATTAATCTAATTACTATGAAATAATATTATGACAATATAGTTCTCGACATGAAATTGACTATATTTTATTTAAATAAAAATTGGTTTTTGGTTAAGAATCTAAAACTCTTATGAACGGGTTTCTAATATTGTATAATTTAAGACACAGCAGTTGCTTCGAGGCTGCTTCGGGAACTAGTGACCATAGTATTATATAGTTATATATTTTTTCTTTTATATCTACAGACGGTGCAAGACGACGTATTCGTAATAGAACGAGTACTTACAAACGTGAAGCGGATCAAGCTTATAAAACCTGGGCCACCAGGTATGTTTTGTAATAAAAAGTTTCATTATTTCACAGCATCATAAAAGGTAATAAATTAGCCTTATCAGTCCCTAAAAATAATCTAAATAGGCCTTAATACTGCTGAAGCTACATCTGCAGGATTTCGCGAGTATCCATGTTACTATGAATGAAAGATACGCCGTAACATTCACCCTATTCGGCCATAAAGTAAACAGTCGAATCCCGCAGATGTGGCCCAGGCTTAAAAAGACAACGGTACCAAGTTCGGTGTCATGCTTCTTGATATGGTAATTTTTGCAAGTTTTTTCTACCTATTATTATTATTATTAGCATGGCAAAAAAGATTTTGAATGACATTTCATTTTGGTTGGAATAAAATATTATTTTGCGGGTACAGTCAGCGTCATATAGTTTGTAGCATCCAAAGTAGCCAAATAGTTCGTTACACGCCCTTGTTACTACGGTAATAATGACGTGTAACGTACTATTTGGCTACTTTGGATGCTACCAACTATATGACGTTGACTGTACCAGAACTTTGGTTTAAAGATTGGATCATGTTGCCGATTTCACTCCGGATAGTGGTCTTATTTTATTAAAACTACTACTACTTTATATACCTAATTATATTTTGTTTCACTGGTGCAGTCACACATAGGTATTGTTATTTTCCTTTTATTTCTGAATTTTATTCGTGTCTTCTATTAGTGAAAACATGTATTTTATTTTATTTTATGGACCGCCCAAAGCTGGCCTAAAGGTGCGACCCCACCGCTGCTTAAAATACGGAGACAGTACGGAATCGCAGTAACGCATCGTATCGGTACCCTTTCAATGCATACCTGCCACACTGCTGCTGCTCAAAATACGCTGACTGAATCGCAGTGACGTGCTGTAAAATTAAATGTCAACGTTAAGTCGTGACGTTTACGGCGCACGACAGAACCATTCCGTACCGTCTCCGTATTTTAAGCAGCGGTGGAGTCGCACAGAGCCGCGCCTTAGTACAAAGTTATAAAATATGCACCTTCTTCATTAGGTCCAGCAACCGCATAATATATCTTCTAGAAGAGATATGCACCAGTTGTGGGATCTCCAGAGGCGCCTATAACAGACTACAGGAATGGTAGCCAACCAGGTCAAAGCAGATCCCAGAGTCCTCACTGCAAACTTCGCAAATTCTTAATTGTTCTAAAATATAGAGTTTTTTAATTGTAATATTGTTAAGAAATATACATAATTACATATTTGGATTGGTTTTATTTACACATCTGCGAGATTCGCGTTGGCGCCTTTACCCCGAATCACAAATAGATATAAGCTACGGCGTAAACAATATGGTATTCTAGAAGCGGCTCAATTATATTTGGAAAAACTACATTACTTTTAACGTATTATCGTATTGCCAACGTTTACTTGTTTAGGGTTCTTCCATCTATGTCAACTGGCTATCCCAACCGGTTGGGATACATGGCTTTTTTTCTACTCTTCCGAACATAGGTAAGGTACAGTTAATTCAGAACTCATTTATGTATGAACTCATATAACTGGGTTAAAGTAACGAAAACGCATATATGCGTTGGTGGCAGTCAATGCGTTAAAAGATAAAAAGTAAATAAAATGCGCTGTCTGAATAACTGTACAAGTTTTTGAAAAGTTGGGACGAGTGATTAAAAAAATGTATCCCAACTGGCCACTGGCTGGCCAGTTAGGATAGATGGAGCAACGGGCCCCTTGTTTAAGAAAAAAAAAAAAAACAATACGACAACATGTGAAAAGCAATATGGTTTTACCGAGTAGAATAGGTCAATAAATATATTTAGGCAGTATTGTCCATGGTTCTATGGTCGTAAGTATGGATTAAAAAACCAACCATCATTTAAAAAAAAAATGTGGCTGTATTATTCAGAAGTTCCTTTGCCTAAATTCGATCCACCAATCACTATTTGTAAAAAATATTGGACGTACTATTTACTAGTTCCAGTGCCGACATTCAGAATTTAAAAAAACAGCGAAATGTCGTGTGAGATAAGAATTATGTCAAAAAAGTACGCTGAGTAGATTTTGTTCGCGAGATGGCAGTCTGATACGTTAGTATCTCTTAGTAGTCTGTGATCCAGGTATGTATAATATGTAATTATATCACGGAGACACTATTAATGTAGCGGCCTATTTATCTACCTATACCTAGCCCCTTCCAACATGATGTGATGGAATTACTTCGCTCACAATGGCAATTGGACCTCATAATATTTACTTTCCCAGACATGTTGGAGGTATTGACAGTTTCCCGCTATATTTGCTGTACGTTATCTACATTAACCTTTTTCAAAATCCAAGAGCGGTAAATCGTCCACGCAATTTATAATTAAGAAGTTTGTATCTAAGAATTTCCATACGAAATGCGATAGTTTCTCTTCTCCTAAACCTAGCCCGATTCTTGTAGACCTAGACCTAGTTTTTCATAATACTACAACATATTGTAGGACGCCGACTCCAGTTGGACTGACCTACTTACCTACCATTTTATAAGAAGTTGTATTTTGCACTTTAGAAGGCGGGTTTTTGTTTTATTAAACTTAGTATTTTATACTTTTTGGTGATCCTATTTATGCTGTTATGTAGTCCCACTTCTCAATTAATGAGAAACTTAGAAAATTTCAAGCTCGCCGCAACCAACGCCGCGGGAAAGTCATAGACATGTTTAAACAATTAAATGTGCTTCGTCATAGTAGCTTAACTACCTTAATCGAAATATGTTATCGCCACCCTTCAAATAGGTACCGTTAAGGAGTTCCGGGTGGCCATCTGTGGTCTTCATCATCAGTTCCACTTCACCGTATAGTACTTTTCAAAAGCCAATGCACGAGTAACAATGATAAATACCGAAATCGCTATAGGTGTGCCTATGATATTTATCGCTTCTCGGCCTTTTGGCTAAGATCAAAGTGTAAAGTGTAAGTGTAGGAGTTCCCTTGATTTCTCCAAGATCCCACCATCAGATCCCGACATGACAATCGGACCAACTAGAAAATATACCCATTCAAACTACGAAAAAAAAACCAAATCGGTCTAGTGGAACATACTTAAAAATAAAGAGCCCGACGAATTGAGAACCGCTTCCCTTTTTTGAAGTCGCTTAATGAGAACCTCCTCCTTTTTTTGAAGTCGGTTAAAAAAGGAGGCGCGCACGGACATGGTACAATTACCTACCTGTTTTCGTGCTTAAGTGGTTCTTGAATGAGGAAACTTTGTAACGGCTGTGTGGCTTGTTTTTTTACTGGGTTTAACAACTGGAAGGATTGGGATATTTCCACCTTTTACCACCAATTTGTTACCATTGATAAAAACTGGGATTTAGCCGCACACATTTTTTTAACATTTTATATAAAATAAACAAGAATAAGAAAAACAACGCTTAATTCACATTTAGAATAAAATAAAACTTGAGACGATTGTTCGTTTATTTGAAAATCTACTTACAAAAAAAAACAAGTAAGAAACATATATCTACATAAACTATGTGATCCCTATAGGCATAAGTTCGCCACTGAACATGTCAATCTTAAGTTTATGTACGAACTTACTTGTAATTGGTTTTTGTGCAAATGATCAGTTGATCATTTTCCTGCAGTGAAGACCTGTCGAGACATTGAAAAATGGTTTTTCTATATTCTTGTATTTTGTATTGGTAAGTATTAAAATTGAAAAGAACGTCGTAGTAACTACTGGTAATAAAAAACCCAGCAGCTGTCACCAGTGATAACAAATTCGTGGTAACAATTGGGAATAACCCAAAGGGTTGGGGCATACAAAGCTTTGTATTTAAATTTGTTGAGTAGGTAGGTAATCATTCTACCTTTGACCTTGTGCATTTATACGAGTGGTTTTTACAGTAGTTACTATTGCGGAAACATTACAATTTCTTAAGTTTTTTTTTTATGTCTGAGCATGATCACTTAATCATACCTACTTGATAAAAAAATGGCAATTTTGTAAATTGTTTTCACAAAATAATACCATGTTATAGGTAATATATCATGTAAGGATTTAATTGTACCAAAAAAACAGCAGAATAGAAGTTGGTGAAATCAGTGGGTAGTCGTTTAAAGTCCAGAAGCACCTCTCCATCCTTAGCTCCTCTGGAACTATTGCCTCCCTGCTGCTATGTGCTGCTACTATACGCTGTTTTGCGTGGCGCATTCCATTGAGTTGGCGCGTCACCAGCTGCCATTTCAACCAAGTAATTAGCATTGGCCAGGGCGCCGTAGTTTCATTAATAGCCTAGTTCACCAATCCATCCCATCCTTCTTAAATATTCTTACACTAACCGGTGGTTGTCCGTGGGAGCATACTTCTATAGTTTGAACTCGGGGACAATCACCGGTTGGTCTCCCATCACTTTACTAAATTTAAACTTAAAAAATTATTAAAAATTTATACTGAGGGCCTCTGCTTGTTGGCTTCGGCTCCATGCAGGCCTTCCATAGTTCCGGGCTCCCATATCCCATAGGCCCGTGATTGGTAAAGACATACAAATAATAATAATATTAAATTGCGAATAAAAGCCTCACTTGACCAAGGGCAAGGATAGGAAAAACTCCTCTCATTTTGAAAACATAACCCTGTTCCGTACAGCAGAGACTTCCTTGATGTAAAATAAAAATATTACTAGGTATTTTATTTATTTATTATACAATCATGTATATGTATTCAGCGATAATGTAATGGGAAAACTCAAACAAATGGACAAACAGTAACCCAACTTCAACGATTAAATATGCCCCAATGATGTCCGTAGACTGTGAACGAACTTTTTTGACTCATAAATAGGTCCTAAATTCACGGCGTTATGGACTAACAAGTAAAAATATTTTTTTCAATGAAGTTATTTTTGATTGGCGAGAGTTTTTTTTCCCATTACCATTCCAGTGTTATTAATTAATAATAATGTCGCTGAAAACATATGAATTATGGTATAATAAATGTAAAATTCCTTCTCATATTTTTAATTAACATCATAAGTCTCTGCTGTACGGAACAGGGTTATGTTTTCAAAATGACGGGCGTTTTCCCGATCCTTGGTTATGGGTGACATGCCTTTCTGATATGTGCCCTGAAAATATAGTGTTTGTCGTATTATGGGTAAGAACGTGCTAGGTACTGGACCGAATTTCTTAATTATGTAGACTGAAAAATAAGGGTTCATATGACCGTCAAGTTGTAATGTGTAATGGGGTTCGTTCATTTGACTAAAAGTGCGTTTCGAAAACGTATACCTACTTTATAAACTTTTATTTCGCCAGAACTTGTGCATTATCATTATCATCATGTCAGCCGAAAGACGGACATATGCCTCCCCGAGGCTCTCTATTCAGACCGGTCATATGCTTTTCGCATCCACCGCGCTCCCGTGATCCTTAGAAGGTTGTCACTCCATCTTGTTGGAGGCCTCGTCTCCCCGTCCGCGGACGCCACTCCAGAACCTTCTGACCCCATCGGCCATCAGTCCTGCGAGCAATATGCCCCGCCCACTGCCACTTAAGTTTAGCTAATCTTCGGGCTATGTCGGTTACCTTAGTTGTACTGCAGATATCATTTCTGATTCTATCACGCAGAGAAACCCTGAGCATAGCCCTCAAAACTTGTGCGACCACAGTAAAATCTTTCGCATAGGAAAATTAAGTAAACCCCACCACTATTTCAGTTCAACCTATCAAGTCAAAGTCAATGTCCTGTTCTTAGATTGACAAACTTGTCCGTGTTTATACCGGCTTTATCTACTTACATAGTTCGGACCGTGGGAATCGCCTCGCGCCGTTGCATTCCTCGTTCCCCGTACACCATATTACACCATATGCAATCGGCGCACGGCAATGAACGATGTTAACCAGGGCCACAATTTATCACGGGAAAAACCATATCGTGTTTGAGCTGTTATCGTATTGGCACCGTTTTGATAGCTCTTATTTACTTGACAGTAAATGCGCCTGACGTCAAAACAATACCATAACAGATCAAAGACGATATGTTTTTTACCGTCGGGAATAGAGGCTCTGTATAAACTGCAGTAACTCTTAAAAACCGTTAAAATAGTTACTGCAGGCAGGCAGGAATCACTAATTTTCCTACGATCAGAATCGGAGCCACATTTGATCGCAGGAAGTGCAGGCGTTTAAAGTCAGTCCGAACATTACCATGTAAATGAAGCTTTATTAACGTGACTTTTGCAAGCGCTAGAATCGCACGACACGACAAGTCGTATCTACCAACATAGTCAGACTACACCGAGCCAAGTCGAAAACACGTATCACCGTTCGGTGTACACCAAGGCACCCTTAAAAAATATTTGTTTGTTGGGAGGAAAAAAAAAACAATTTTATTAATATATTCTTTATAACAGTATAAATACGAATAAATCTTTCTTTTTAACTACATAAGTACAGAATCAAAATGGATAAGGACACAGTCATGATAAACATTTACATAGGTATTTGTATTTATAAGCAGCCACCTTTTCGCGCAGGTACGTATCGTTCTCAAAGCAGTTCCGTGGAACATTTATTACCACTTTTCTTTTCTATCGCTCAAAATATACTCGTACAGAATGACAGTCGACCACGTGTTTTATCGAAACGTGCGAGAATGTCATCCCATACATTTTGGCTAGGGCCGTTAGAGCCAAGTAGTTTGGACATCGACAGTCGAGAGTCGAGCTGCTAATCTAGATACCAGCACACCCATTACCTTTCCTTTTGTTAATACAGGGTGAAATCTGTCATTTTCGTTGGTGATTTAGCCAACAGTACAATTTATACGTTTATATCTTATATCGTTAATGTCATATCTCGGTTAATGATGTACTTGGACTTAACAGTCATGCGCTGCTGCTCTCACGGGAAGTTTCAGTCACTTAGTGATTTGTATATTTTCTGCCTAGTAAGTTTATGTCATTAACGTTGAGTCGACTCCACGCACCTCCCTAGCCTGCATCCCTTGAATATTTTTCGACGCGAACGTGGCTAACAGAGCCGAACGATGGTTTTATGGATATTACTTAATTAACTACTTATTAACTTGGTAAGGACAAAGACAATCTTACAAGCCTTTTTTCTACCAGAGCGGCGCTGCGAAAGCAAGCAATTCGATTGGTGGGTTTATCCTCGGTCCCCCCCCCTAGCAAATTCGCACAGCTCTGGCAGAAGTTCAGCCTTAGTAGGTTTGGTATTGTTATTGTTTTTTTTAGAAAGATTCCACTGCGGTCTCTGTAAACTTGTCGCCCTATGTTATGCAAACTACTTAATAGTAGATTTCTTTATCAATGCCGTATAGTTTTTACGGGCCAGTCGAAATATACAGACTTCCTAAGAATACATTTCGCTGTCTAGGTATTCGCACTGCCGCAAAACAGTATCAACTGAATACACTTGCTGGATTGTTTTAAGTTCGTAGAAGTTGCATTAAAAATGAGTTTAAAATACAATTGTATTTTTAATTGATACCGTTTCGATTTATCAGGGCGGTATGTTACCTGGTGCGTTAAAACATTCCCTTAGCCAAGTTTGTTATAGCCACAAAGTACTTCAAGGATTTAAGATGATTTTTAAAGCTTGTTCTTCATGGCAAAATTCGCATAAAACTTATGGCCTTTTTAATCTTTTAAATCTAAATTGATTGCGATATTTGCGAAACAAACTGCAAATGTTTTTTGTCAGAAGCGAAGTCACAGTTTAAGATAAATCTCTTGATGTACTTTCGCTTATGAAGGATGCAAAGTTAGTGCACTTATGTTATTGTTGCAACGACCGCCAGCCAGGTTCCCTGATAGAGATAACCTGCCCTCTCACGTGACAACATCCACACAGGAAGTCTACAAAAGCTGCAAATGAGCCACGCTTATATTCCTCAATTAGCTCCGTACGACTCTGTTAGCCCTCGAGGGTGGAGGGCCAGTCCAGAGTCTTGGAACTATAAATACAGACATAGAAGTGCTAATTTAATACCACGAGCGGCTGTGAGCCAGAAATTAACTAATTCTGAACAGCCTTAACTTCTGCTTTCGAACGAAAGTGAGAGCAAGACAAAATACTTTTAAACAGACAACTTCACATTTATTACCGTATTTACAATAATTTACACTCATACAAACATATTATGAACACAGATACAGATAATGACTATGTATTGCGAGCAACACCATCACTGCCGCGAGTGACCGCCGCGACCGGCCGCGCGGCGGCGCCGGCGTCGGCAGTCTGCGCGTTAAACCCCAAGTATAACGGCACGCCGATAAATATACTCTTTTGATAAAATTCAAAGAACGGAAGACATAAACACCGCGAACTTTACTGTCTAATTCACAAAGGAATCATATTTTTTTCATATAAATAAGTGTAGGTAAACACTGCTTAGGGGCCTGTCGTGTGGGCGTTATCGCGTGGCGAGCTCGTGACCGTGGGTCCATACCCTGGGCCCGACGACGTACAACAATAACGTAAGTGAGGCCTGGGCCCCGGGGTCAGCGGAATTGCGTTACTAGGGCGCCGCGATAACGTTACACCACGTTGATCGATTGCGGACTCTTCATCGACCCGATTTTTTCAAACAGCTGCTCGCTATCACTGTCGTAATCCTGCGTACAAAAAAAAACAACTATAACATTCATATTACCAACTAACTAACAGAATTTACAAACAGGTACATGGGTTTTTAATAAGACTGATAGTAGGGAACAGGTTATTTTTTTGACCCGTTTCTACCTTTCACGCGTCCCAGTATCCATCGTTGGATACTATAATATTTGAATTTAGAATGGAACTCAAGAGTGGTTGGAAATAAAAACATGACTTTCCACGAATCGGGTGGAGAGAAAGCGATAGTTGTATGTTTAGACCGGCGTTCCATAATCTCAACCTACCCCATTGGGAGAGAGGCGTGAAGGTATGTATGCATGTATGTGTATGTTCCACGGCTTAATGAGGGAGAAGGGAACTCACCTCCTCGTCGGAGTCAGTGTCCGTGTCAGAGTCGTCATCGACCTTGTTGAAGGCGGCAGCGAGACGCGAGCGGCGCGCGAGGCGGCGCGGCGTGCGGCCTGCGTAGTCTCGCGGCGAGCTGTCCAGCCCCGGACAACGCAAGAGGAAGTCCACGAGCTTCTCATCATTGCGTCGCGCCGCGATGTGCAGCGGCGTCCAACCAGCCCGACCCTCCTGAAAATTGATTCATTATTATATTTATATACAACCCCTTAACTAAATAAAGAATAGCCCCTCTAATTGCTCTTATGTTGTCAGTATCGCAAGGTTTAATGACTGGATCTACTAAACTGCTAAACCTCGATTGTGCGGTGTGCTACGACCAAACCATTTACGATAGAACTTGTCACGTATGATATGACCGAAGTCCATGCGAACATCGTAACCCGTACCATGACTTACAATTACCCTACTCGCTAGCGAGTCGAATGCTCTATCGCTCCCCTCAGAGTATTATAATATAAAGTGCGAGGGACAAAGCATTCGACTTGCTAGCGAGTACGGTAATTGTAACGATCCTGAATATGTTTTAAAGCAGCTCGTTAAACTACACGGGCGAGGAAAACGTAGGAGCGACTACCTACTCCTTGAGAGTCTCTTACTAATCCATGAAACATTCTACTTGTCGAGACCCACACACTCTCCTTAAAAAGGATAAGTTCGCATTTGTACTACGTTTATTTCTGTAATTTGAACATTAAGTATAAACTTCCTTAATTCACATGGTATTCTAAAGATGCTAATGCGTACCATGTTGGAAGTTCAGTAAGAAGGACCAATCGGAACGCTCGAATGAATTTTCAAGTCTATCATCATCACCAACAAACTACTAATAAACTAGATTCCGCGGAGATCCTGTGACTACGTAAACGTATGCTAGCCGATCAGAACGTGGTAAAAAAATGTTAACAAACGCCATAATACGTAACTAAATGTCTTCTTTTTTTTATACAAACATTGAAAGGCCAGAAATTACAGCTGTTGACATTTTAAATGTGCTGAGTAATTAATAATTAAGTCTATTAATGCATAAATATTAATGACTAATTTGCCTTAGGAATTGTGGCGGTTTGGCGCCGCGCCGCGTTGGGTTTTCCTAATGGCATTTGATAGCAACGTTGCCTTGCCCTTGTTATTTACGACACCCCGAGTGAATTATCAACGCAAAATAGATAACTTTGCGAAAACTAGCTACTGCCCGCAACTTCTTCCGCCTTGAGCTCATATGAGTTTTCCCGAGGTTCAAGCTATCTTCATATCAAACTTCATCAAAATTGGTTTCGCGGTTAAGTGCCGATTTTCTGATTAGTATTTAACAGACCTAGTGGTCGAAATTCGAAAATCGAATCTAAAAGATTTGAATCAGATTTATCAATTAGTTACGATTATTAATCATAATTTTAGTTGACTACCTACTGATCCCAAAATCGGCTAAATAGAAGAGGTAGTTTGGATGGTATTTGTTCTATGATAAAGTTGATATGTGATGCGATTCTCGAACGCAAGTTTCGCTTACACAAGCTTTAAGTAAACTCGAAATTTTTGATTCTTTGCCATTGTAGGTATCAGCGATACCTAACATCAACTTAATGCACATTTAAGAAAAAAGAGTTGATTATCCTCTCGAATGATAAGCACGTATCATGTTGAGTGGTAAAAAAACCCAGCTCGAGGTGAGATATCACTTTATCAGCTGGTAATAACGGGTTTTCCATGTCGGGGAAACCTCCGCACCAATGACAAACAAACTTTTCACGTTCACTGTTTCAAGAAATACTATTGTTTAACCTCAACATATGTCATTCAATTTATTTTGAGACGGGATCTCCGCTCATTTTCCCGGGAGTTTGAACTCATTCGATAGGTCTTAAACATGGTCATAAACAACCAAAAAAAACTTCTAATTACGGAACACCAATTCTTGCCGGTATAGCGGCTCTATCTTAAATTAATTTGACCACTAGAATCCTACCTTGATGTTGACGTTGGCTCCATAATGCACGAGCGTTCTAAGGAGGTCCTCACTCCCTGCGTTGGCTGCCAGATGCACGCAAGCTTGACCTGAAACAGAACAAACACCATATGTAACTTTATTTCGTCCAAATGATATTTCCTTAGTTCAGGGGATCATTCTGTGGTATGATAATAATAATTGAGATAACAGTCCAAAATAACGAGAATAATAGCAACTCTGATAAACACGATGCTCGCAACAAATCATGTTCCTCGAAATGTAAGTACAATAAAAAAACACAAAAAATATTCTTGTTCCATAAGATAACCTACATAAAAGCATTTCGAACCAAATGACAAACTTTTTCAACGGGTCATTGGCTGAAATAATGGCCAATTACTCAGAAAACCATTGTAGTTGAGGCAAAAACATCGTTGTAAAAACAAATAAGGAAAAAACAGAACGTTTCGCTTTCCATACAGTTTGAAGTAAGTACCTAAAGTTAAAAGAGAACAGTGGATGCCAGGACACTATGCTGATCCTATGGCATATTACCTTAGACCTTATCGTTAGTAAGTAAGATGCGGATAAGAAGTATTACGTAGGTCAACGCTCATTCACTCCACTTATACCCCCGAATCTGCCGAGTCGAATGTGAGCGTTGGCCGATATCCAAGTTTATTTGCGACGCAGCAAAAATAGTTATCTATTTACTGCATAGGCACTGATCTAAACGGGTATTTAAGCTAAGAATTTCATTTTTCATTTTGAACTTGAATCGTAAACACTTACCTACCTACATTAGCTTATTGCTTATAAACATGATTATGGTAATGGTTACAGCTAATTTGTCCTAAGCTCGCCGCGGAAACTTTATATGTATGCTCAATTGTTTACCTATATTTGGGACCAAGCCGAAAGCATGACGCACACAGGTGACTGTCTAGGTTACGACGAGCTACATTATTATTTTAAGAAAACTGTTTATATACGTAGGTAACGTATTTCTGGAGTTATACCTACTTATTATTACCAAAACAGTTTCGCGTTTTTTACATTGGCTTGTTAATTTCTTTCTTCTTAATTCATGGTTTAGTAGGGCAAAATAGAAACAATATACTGTTTAGGCTATGTCGAAGAAAGACCTTGTACTTGTACTTGTACTTTTAAACTTACACGCGCCAGACACGATTGAATAAATGTAGACGTGACTGCGTGAGCGAACCGATGGCGCGATTTATACATAGATACAGGTATGTGTGGCGAGCGGAGCACGCGCAGGCGGCGGGGCAGCGGCAGGGGGGGGGGGGGGGGGGACTGCCGACGCAACAGATGGGGTTTTCCAAGCAATGTGGCGGCTCGGTAAAGGGGCGCTCGCGAGCGCACTTCTCGCCTTTACCTGGTCAAAGTTATTTTTACCGTTTCCGTATGAGATTTAATATTCATTCAGGTTTTCTAACTGTTGTTAATAATGAATAGATGCTGAGGATGGACCAATATTCCCACCTATTTGTTGACTCATCCGGTTAATAAGAACTGGGTAGCATTTCTATGGAAACTACGACTAAGTTGACTAAATCGTATCGTATGACGTCTATCAATGGTTACAATTATCATTATCATTGGTATTCAGGGAATTCTAGAACATAAGCAGCGGGTAATCCAGCATTATGACATCGCATCAGCAAATGAAGGGGAACCCAACAAGTAATTAGAGAAAGGATGGGTATATTCCTTTCTCTAATTCTCACCTTTATTCCAGTAATTTGACAAAGACATCGCAAAATGAAGATAGGGAAATGAAGCGGCGCTTTTTTAATGCGTTGGAAATATTATCCAAACGTCTTAAAAGTGCTACCACCGGTCACCTCTCATTCAATGAAACCCTCATTTGCAAGGTTATGCTGGAGGAATCCATAGTCTTGTGATCAGAGAAAACATTGCATAACCTATGTAATGGGCGGTTTAAAAAAAGTGTATATATAGATATGTAGTTAAGGACTAAAATTGAGACACGGTAGCTTTACTATTGCGTCACGAAAAATAGTCATACCGTACGCCAATTAGGGTATGCAATATCGAATGATTATTAATACCGGAACCGATTTAAATATTGAGCTTCAACTTCGGAATTCATCATTTTTCAATAGATTTTTCTTAAAGAAGAAATAATTTGCTAATTGAGGTTGCTGTCATCAATGCTGGGCTAAGTAAAGTTTACACATAGGATGAAATGGAAAGTAAGAAACCAGGGCCCGTATTGTGGTCACCTTTATCGCGGTGGATAAAGCATCCGTCACTCTCGCACTTACATACAGTTCAGAAAGTAACGGATGTTTTATCCACACCATAAACACGACCATAATACCCGGCCCCCAGACGTACGGGGTATTTGACATTGGAAAACCCGCACGAGACTGGGAAACCCAACGGTCGAGCGCCGAGCGGTGCAAAGGCAGATAACCAACAAATTGAAAGACGCTTTTGTGCTTTGTTTGCGCTACCTAAACAATATCTTAAACGGCAGTATCTTGAACCAAAAATCATAAGCCCTTTGTTTTAGTGTGGGGTTTTGATGGCATACCTATCTTGTTCCTGGCACAAGACTAAAAAAATATTTTAAAAAGTACCTTCTACGTAGGTACCAATATGGAAGATGCTCCAGAACGTATTATGATGAGGCTGCTATCTTAACTTGTATAAAAATAACCATCCAGTATAATCACAAGAATGATGCGGAACGCTATGACGTTATTATTATTTTTGTCCTCGACGCGGGCGATCCGAACAAGTAATCCTTGAAACGTAAACATTTCCATAGATTTCCTGAGTGTCGTAAACAACTTATTTATTATTAAATTAAATTATTCTTTTTAGCTTTATTTTTTATTTCATAATAGGTACCTAGTTCTACAAGTCTACCCACCTTATCTGATAAAAATCAAATCAGTATAAATTGGCATACTTAGTTTAAAAACGAACCGCTGATAACGCTTTTGAAATTGTGAACGCCTTTATCGGGATTTCCAGCGGCTTGGCTTAGCCTCCTTTACTTTGGTTTGTGGAATGTCCGCGACTAGGGCTTGCAATTCGAATATTCGAATATTCGAATAATTCGAATATTCGGATCATTCTGATATTCGAATAATGCGGTGCATAGTATTCGAATAATTCGAATATTTATGGTTATTTGGAAAGACGGATGTAATATCGCATCGGTAGTATCGGTACTAATCGGAAATTATCGGGAATGGTCGGCTATCTCTGTCTCACTCCCCCATCCCATTCACCCACCTCCCACCTACTCAGACCGCGTCGTGCGAATAGTCAGTTGGACTCACGTTCACGTCGGGTCGCGTCGCGTGTAATGTGATTTGATTTATGATCTCATGATTATTTTTGTTATTTTAATAACTTGGTTGATTATTTTTGTTTATTTGATTAGATTACCCTTTTAATTACTTAATTTTAATTTTGTTGTTGATCAGTCTATTTTATTTAATTGTTCTTATCGTTGCTATTTTTATCTTTAGTATTTTTAAGATAATTATTTAAATTCAAGTTATTTTGTTTTGATGATGTATGATTTGACGTTTTTTTTACTTATTTTAATCACTCCTTTGATTACTTTTGTTACTTTGTAAAGTTTTGCAGTTTAGTTTAAATGTAAGGTAGCAGAGAGAATTTTCAATCAGTAAACTTACGTGTTGATTACATTAATATTTTAATACATACATATATTTTATTATTTTATTTTCATATTGTTGTTGATTCTGTCTTTTTTTAATTGAAGTACAATTAAAAAAAGACAGAATCAACAACAATCTTTGTGCGATTGATACTAAATCGTTGTTGTTCGTATCTTCAGTTGTTTTTAACACAATAATATTTCAATTAAAGTTTTTTTTTTATTCATTCTATAAAGCCAAGGACGTATTATTATTTTAAAATGTTTATGTTGATTTTTTGAGCTTTCAGACTGATAATAAATGAAAATGAGCATCCAAGTCTGTTTTTCTTAATTTTTTTGGATTATTCGAATAGTATTCGAATAATTCGAATATGTTCAAATTAAAAGTCGAATATTCGAATATCTGTATCTATCGAATATTTGCAAGCCCTATCCGCGACCCGTTGTGCTTTGCGGTTGGTCGGGGTTTTTTTGCTTCGTATTATTTTCCTTGACGATTCAAAAATAGGTTTACCATTACCACTTTTCGAACTTTTAATTTAATAAATAACTGTATGCGCTTACACTTCTGGCTACAAAATGTCGTTGTGTAAGTAAATAAGAGCATAGGGTGTATTAAGTACTTAGGTATTTAGTAGTAGTTCGTTTATCTGGGAAAACCATTTGCAACCGCAACCTACTTTGCTTGCTCAGTTTGTGTGTACGTAACAGACTTTCAATGGGCGCTGTAACAATGGACGGGGTATCCCAACGATGTGTGGCAGCGCCGCGAGTTGCAAACAGCGGCGGAAGGTGCTTTCACTCGCCGAGCCGCGGCACAGTTCGTTACGCGATCGGTCACATCACGAGTTGGGAATACCCAAATTGCGCGAATCCTCGATACAACACACGATATGTGATTGCCGACCGGTCCGGTAACCACTAAGTCTGGCAGAAGCCCGACCCCTCAAATAAAACTTCTCCCGCGACCAAAATAATATCTTAGCTCATTAAGATTCCGCGACGGTCGATTTTTAGAACTATCTCGACAAGGTCAATCTTTTGGGAAAAACCGTTTATGTAAATAACGAGAATTTAAAACCGAGACTAAGCATTTTATTATTGTGAGCGGCCCGGGCATTGAATAACACTTAGGGAATCCCATATATTTCATTTTAAAAGAACATTGGTTGCGACACAGACTAATATATTTTTAATATAATTGAGTCGTTGGGAATTCCAAATTTGAACGATCGTTACGGTGGCTTCGTCGGTACTCTAGCCGGTGGTTTGGCCGCGGAGACGCGCTGCAAGGAGATTCTATAATGGCATTGACGTAAATAAGACCTTGGCGTACGTCACCGAGGCTCGGTGCGTTCACACGTAAACAATCTAATATGCTGGGCTGGCGTAGTATCGCCATCCTTATAGTAAACAGGTTTTGTGCACCAGTGACAATTCAATTCATAAGATAGATCCTAGAGTGCTTCCGTATTTTTTCAAAGACGAGCTTCGTGTGAACGTTTGCGTAGGTCCGGATGGAAATTTCATAAGGACAATGCCATCCTCTGTTCAAGGCGATCGGCATTATCCATATTTACGTACTTAACGGACTTTTTCTGTATGGTTATAGTCAGTGAGGTCATCACATAAAATACAAGTTTTTAGCACCTCTCTTCCAATAGTTCCAATTGCCGCATTAGATTACTAATGGGTACCTACTACGCATTCATGAAAGACCCAAAGGTGTACAAATGTTACAGCAGTGGTCCCGTATGTATTGCGATAAATGATGATTTATATATTTCAACTTAGATTTTATTTTTTCGATGCATAAGCGGAGAAACCAAGTCGGGTTTTTACTTAGTGAATCAAGCAGAGCTTGGCACCGTAGGTAGGTAGGTACTAGCTTATGGATGACAAATAAGTCGTGCTCTTATTAAAAATGATTTGACTCAAAATGGGTTTTAGTCTGTTTCCCAACTTGCATGTTACAATAAGCTAAGCTAAGTCTGTGCCAATAAAAACTGTCAAAGATGTAGCCACAACCAAACAAACCAAATTACCATTATTACTCGATAATTACGTTCTTTTAAAGATCAAGTGAGGTCTTAGCAATGATATAAACACTTGATCTTTACTTTCACATTCTAAACTTAATGTCAATTAAATAAGTATTAATTACACAATATTTTAAATAAAAACCGGCTTGATGAACATTTGAGGTTATGTTCAACCAGTACTAATTTGTTTACACCTTTGGCAATTTCAAGAGTATGTTGTGGTGAGAATTTTTCCAAAATTTTCAGCTTTTGACAAAGAGATAACCAGCAGATTTTTCTTTTTCATCTTATTTTAGGATCCCCATCAGTAGCACAAGTTGTATTTTCTCCCTCTATCATTACAGACTAGATAGTAAGGGAGATACAAGTGACAAACAGGTTGCATACAACTTGTGCTAGACCTCTAGGTCTTAGGGATCGACCATGAACTAAGCCTCTAGGTTCTCACTATAAGGAGTTAGCTAAAACTAAATTTAAACTCAACAGAGACTGCAAGGCTCCCCAATTTTCAAACAATATTTTTTGCAGTTCTTGGCACTGTATGGTTTAAAATTCATATATTTTTACTCAGATAAGAAATAGTTAATTCTCCTTGTCTTGATTGAACCAAGAGGACCTAGAAGTAAAAAAAGAGAGTACCAAATTCTACTACTACAAGCTTATTCCTAAGAAAAACATAGATGTATGTAAAATTAACTCACCATTATAATTTTTCTGATCGAAGATGGTGGATCGTAGCCTCTTTTGTCCCGATACAGGATCTACTAAGGCTACTATGCATTCTTTCTGTTCAGTGGAAACTGCTTTGTGTATGGGAGTTTCCCCAGTGTAGTCCCTGATGGATATAGAGGAACCAGCCTTGACCAGCATCTTGGCTACTACTGCATTCCTGCTCATAACGGCAAGGTGCAGTGCTGTGTGTCCATACTCGTTTCTGATATCCAACCATTTTTTGTCTGAACAAAGGTTAATGAGCATGCCGATAGTCTGTTTGCAACCGTGAACTGCTGCAATGTGAAGAGGTCTGTAAACAAAACAGATTGGTGTTGGTAAAAGAACTTTCAGATGATGCGCAGTTGGCAAGCATTGCTACTTTTAATGAAATGTCAAAGCAGTAACTTGTATAGACATTTACTTGAAGCTCTTTCATATTTTTATGTTATAATAGCCTATTGAATTTTTTTCCAAAATTATAAATCCTCAAATAATATTACTTTTTGCTTTATATTTTTTGCATTTAGTGGTAGGTATAAAATAATTAGTCTATATAACTGTCCAGTAACCTTGTTACTTCCTTATACATAAGGAAATGTTGCATTTCATGAAGCAATTGATTCATGGTAATTATAGCTAAATGCTCATCATCTGGACATCCCCAGGAATTCAATAAAAACAAACAACAGTCATCTATTTAAATATAAATATTGCAGGCGCCCCTAGCTTCACTCAGGGTGAAACAATGTGTTTCTTCAAATACAAAACAACACAAACCAAAATGTGATTGTGGTTATTTATTTAAGCAGCGAATTGTTGTCGCATTGTTACTTGTAATATACAGAGATACTTGTCCATCTGTATAGAAAGATATTTATCAATACTCCCTAAATCTCTAAATAAATAAGACTCATTAGGAAAACAAAGACTTTTTCTTTTAACTTGGAATCTACAGTTTTTAAATCAAATGGTACTTTTTATTTTAAGTAATGTATGCAGTTTATGCTGAAATAAAGAAACTTACAAGACTTGTAAGTTTCTTTATTTCATTCACTTAGTGAATGTAGTTGCAGACTTATAAAAAACTTGTTTATTAATTACAGAGTAAAATAATCATTTGACAACCTACTGAATGGAATACATAGCAATATAAACGAAGTATAGTATCAGCTTATCAGCCATACATTTAAAATAACAATGCTTTGACCTTTTGAGCCCACAGCCTACATAATGATAAACCAACTATCACATTCAAGTAAATAACATTCCAATAAGAAATACTGACAAAGAAATTCAACACTTCTAGTAGGTAGCGATATTAAGATTGATAGCAATAACCTAATAAACTTACGTGTCTCCATCGACATCCTGCGAGAATAGGAGGTCACGAAGCCGCTGTGCTTCGAGGACAGTCGTTAACGCGGGCGCGGGTCTCTCCTCAGGCTTCGTCGCAGGCTGAATGACGGGCGTTGAGTCTTCAATATCCTCACTGTCCAAGCTTCCAGATATCAAACACACGCCCTGATCTTCCTCCTCTTTCGAAGCACTAGTCACTATTACATGTGGACTTCTGTCACTATCTGTAGGTTCATCTAATTCGGAGGGCAGCGAGTCAATAGGTCCGGACAAAAAACCAGAATCTGAGCTGTACTCCACAGGCAGCTTCGTCGATTCAGTTTCCTTTTTGGCACTCATTTTGTTAAAAAGTAAAACGGCACTAAAGTCACTTAAGATAATTAACAAGTATTAGTCAGTTTAAAAGCTACGAAAGGCACGATAACATGTTTTAAATGTTAAATATAAAATCAATTACATTACACAACGCAACCGTTTAACGATAAACCAAAGCGATATATGAACGAACTAAATATAACTCCGCAGTAAAAACTTATAACTCAAGCCCCCACCCCACGAACAAGTGCACAGATAAATAATGGTACGTCATGGGTACGTCTATCGAGCAAGTGAGTGGAGTGAGTGGTTAGTTCATAAGGCTAGTAACATACATTTTGCTTATACGCGTTCCGTTCAGTTTATAGCGTGGTCGAATGCAGTGTTTTGCTGCTGTGCCCAAAAACCAGCTCTAGGATCTCCGGAGGTATCTACGAGCCGGGATGACAGGGCCTTCATAAAGCTTATCATACCTATCGGTTGACCCATAGTTTCCACTGCAAGCGCCACAAATTCGTAATCATTTAATAATGATGAATATTTGCGGCGCTTGAGGGTTAGGGTTGTGCCTGATCAGCTGCTGCACCGGCCTGATTACGGGTTGACTGGAAGTAGGAAAGGTATATTTAAGTATATATAAACTATATGCAGTCCTCTGATGTAGAAATGCACTTGTTAAGTTTATCAAAATACCTACTTAATTGAAAATCTAGCTAATAATAAATAAAATTAGTCATACATATATTTACTACTAACCTTCACGTTTGTAATCCCTGAGTGGGGTAGGCAGAGCTAGAGAATTAGACAAAGGCAAGCAATTAACCAAGCCTTTATTACCTATTAGCGTGAATGTTTTTTTTAACCTTTGCTGATGCTGTTCTTCTTTTCATGTTGAAAAATAAATCCTGGGTCTTAATTTACACCCTGATTTTATCGATTTGAAAGGCGGGCAACATTATCTGGACTTTTAGCCAACATTGCCCTTGATGAATTTCGATCCAAATATAACCCCTACACAATTAAAATGAGCAACAGGGAAATAATACCGTTTATTTCAATCGTTGAGTAGATATTACCTTCGCTTTCGCTTAAAAATTAGTGGGCAATGTTATCTAAGCATTTCTGCACATTTCGATACAAGTCACCAGTAGCGATTTCACGAACGTATTTGGATTAATTTAACTTATATTTTTCATTTTTGAGCTTTAGGTCAATATTAAAACTAACAAAATAAAACATGGTATTTTTAAAGTTTAGTAAATTATTATAGTAGGAATATTGAAAAAAATATTAATTAACTCCAAATAACTTCTTATAGGTCAATTGTACCTCTTCACTTCACTTATTCTCCATAATATAGGTAATTGAGAACAATCCAATTTTTAAAGATATGATGTATCTAATAGAAAAAAATACATAATGAAAAGTAACGAAAATAAAAAGTAACGGACAAAAAATTACATCATTTATTGGACTACAATCTATTTCGAAGAATAAGATTATTTTTCAGGATAATATAGTTTATTATAGTAACATGTCCCATTTTGGCATTAACTACTCACTAAAAGAATTATGAAATGTTACAACCCTGACGCTCTTTCGACTTCGGGCAAAGTTGTCGGTCACACGTTCAAAAATTAACGAATAATATTCCCCTGGAATGTTAAATCCTTATCTAAAATACTCTGCAAGGTGTATTTTATTCAATATAATTGGATACACTCACCTGCGTTTTCGCCATGATGAATAGTATAAGTACATGCACTTCTGACAAAGATTTGGCCCGAAAAAATACACATCACCTTCAGCGAGTCGCAACAAGCTACTAAGTGAACTTAATGACGAATGCCAACCGCAGTTTAGTGACGAATAAAGTTTATTTTCTAACATAGTAAATAATGTTGGCATAAGAAGATTTTTTCCACATTAGCGAATTTGTTTGAAAATGGCATTATAGGCAATGATACCCTAGGTGGCAGTGTTGGCGTATTTCATGGTGATCGTTTAGCTGGATATTCAGAACGAATTGATACTTTTGATCATAATAATACATTGCTTACAATACATTTTAATGTCATTCTAATCAAACATTTAACAAATGGCATTCTTCTCGTCGGCGTATCGACGAATAAATGCCCTAAAGGTATTTTAGTATATAAAGCCTATTATTTACTAACAAGAATTTTTCGACGACAAAGAAAGTTAAACCTCGGTCTGCTGTATCTACTAGGTACACTGCTTCTCAACATATATGTAGCAGTTTTACTTCAGATGGCTATTTATTCGAAAGTTAAGACGTTAATACTAGGCTTTAAATCCTAATATTATATTATATCTAAATGAGAAGCCGTTTTATGACAAAAATTACGTACAAATACTACCCATATACCGTACCTACCCGATGACTTAGACTTACCTAGTCGGTCCTTAAGTTCTGTCACAAAGGGTTAGTCAAATAAAACTATCTACAAAAAACTAACTAAAAAATAAAAGCTGAATAAATTTACATTTTTAAGAACTAATAAAATAATCATTCCACATAGTTTCCCCAATTTCCGATACGACCTTCTAACATTCACGGCCGAGTTAATACGCACGAGTTTATATCGTGCACGTGAATATATCACTTTTTAAAAACGCCTTATAGGTTAGTTTTTGTTAAATAAGAAACTTATTCGTTTAATATTGTGAAGTTTGGTCTGTTTCCGTATTGCTGCAAATTGATGTGAAATCGTAGAGTTTATTTAATAAGCCATGAAGATTGACCGGTGTATAAGCGGATCTTTAGTTACTTGGAAATACATTTGTATATGTCACGCAAATTTCGACTCAATACGAGAACTCTTACAAAAGTTGTAGCCATTATGGTCGTGCGTGTTTTACCCATGATTTCTTCTTTTCCAAAATAACGATAAGACGAATTGGATTAATAGACGAATTGGAGAGCCTTCTCTCATTATGGTTCGAATATGAATCGAATCAAGGAAGCGCTAAACACACGTCATTACGTCATTTTGAGAAACGAATCAACACGGTTTTTTTGTAGGTATGCCTTGCCCATTGCTTGCAGTCAAGTAATAAAGTATCCATATAAATATTACAAATTTCCACGTCTATTGTGTAGTACCTACCTACCTATTTATATGTGACCTTTTGTCAAGTAGGTAAATTTTCCTATGAAACCAGGGTGCGACTTCTTTTCAAGAGACAGTTTTTGCTTTATTAACCAGCTTTTTTATTCAATAGCTACAATTATGCTTCATTAAATTCTACAAATGACGCAAAGAATGAAACGTAATGGGTGAACATGGTGTTGTATGTGCCAGCCTTTATTTTTGTTCGGCTTTTTATACTCTGTCTACGAAAGGTCCGTTCCGTTCACTTCACGTTCCGTTTCGTTTTATTTTAGCCACAGATGTCGAATTGTCGAAAGTGAAACCGTACCCTACCTACCTTTGTTTGTTTGACAATTCACTAATGACAAGCGAGATAATACAATACAAAATATATTATTTACATCGAGCAATAAGTATTTACACTGTTATATTAGACCCATTAAAAATCTACTTCAACTTATTTAACCTTTGTTTGCTTTTCTGGATTCTTTCTTTTGTTTGATTTGGTGAAGTTCAAGTTTTATGTTACAATTATCAGTCGACGTAATTGTAGGTATTCCGTATTTCTCTTCAGTTGTTTGTTATATTAACTAAAATATATTCGAAGGTATCTATTTTTTCAGTGCCTAGGTGGTATGTGCATGATCGGTAGTGTTCATTATCAACGTGCAGTTTTCGTAGCAAAGTACCTATACGGCTGGCGGAAAAAGCAATTGAATACATGTTAATATTCAATATTATTTTTACTATAGGTATAATAAATACGTCAGGATTATTACCACTATTCCTTTTTGTGTTTCTGTTTTAAATATATGGCGGATGATATTTATCAAGTCATTAAAAGAAAACTAGTGTTTAACTGAATTGTTTAAATTAATCGAAATAATCCTCTATGGATTATTTAGATAATTCATATTTATTTTAATTAATTCATAAGTGTAGTCCTAATAAAGTGCATATAAAGTAACAGCATGGATTTAATACAATACCCAGAATTTAAATGATTGATGAAGGTATGCAATTTACATTTTGCAATGTAAATATTAATAGGAAAAAACAACAGCATACATACCCACATAAAGTCAAATTTTAGCTGCCAAAAAATATGCGATTCATATTCACTTTCCCAGCTAAAAAATATAAAAGTCAACTAAGGCAATATTAAAAAGACTTGTGTATTTATTTTTTTGCCGACTATTCTTTGACAATGATCACTAATGATTAGTATACTGCTTGGCCAAGTTTACATATTAAGTTTTTTTTAAATAATAACTAAATTAAGTTACAGAATCACCAAGAAAATGTTTGGTGAAAAAGTTATAGAACTTATAAAGGAAGCTGAAAGAAACTCCGAAACAATTGATCAATTTAATGTAAGTAATCCACTAGTAATAGTCCTCTTGTATGTATAATAATTAGTAGGTATTGTTAGGGTCCACATACATATCATCATGTACATGTATACCTATGATTACAACAACATCTGTAAAATTTATGTGGAATGCAATAAATGTATTGAGTATTTTACTTCTCTATTGATTTTTTGCAAAAAACTACATACAAAATAATCTTACTGCATATTAAGAAGTTATTCACATTTTCAGGATGAAAAGATTAGACAAATACTAGAAGAAATGCATGCACTATTCAAAATGAACATGAATGATGCGTAAGTATATATTTTTTATCTCTTAAAGTGGTCCAAAATAGTATAAATAGAAAAATAAAGTATATCAAATCATTCCTTCATAATAGTTTATTTTTGATCACTATAAATTATTTTCTTGTTTGTAAAAAAATTACTTGTTAAGTGGTGGTTTATTGGTCACCCAAAATGTATAGTTTATACCCAAATGATCTCATATCAAAACACAACTTATACTTTAACAAGGATTTAAAAACAGAAGTAGAATATTCTTTGCCAGTGACATGATCTGTCCAAAGCCTTTCTCATTTGATATCTTCATTACGTATATTATATAGGTAGCTCTAATCCCAGTTTGTTACTCCTTTATACTGCAACGGCTGGACGTAATTAATTATCCCGGAAAATTTAAAAGTTCCCGAGGGAAAAACGATAATTGGAATGTACACGGACAAAATCCCGAGCAGAAGCTAGTATTTTCATATGAATACATTTTAATAGTATAGGCGACCTGTAAAATGATTATTATTATAATATTAAACACTTTAGTTGTTTGGAACACCCTACTGGCCATTCTACACCATTTTATGGTATCAATAAGAGAATCAGTTCTATAATCATAGTCATATATGGTTTTATCATGATAGCAGCAGCTGAATGACATGCTCTAATGCTCTGTGGAGCTTGTGTAGATAATGTTTGTTTATTTATAAAAGGAATGTTCATTCACCCTCCTCCCCTTTTATTGAGTAACCTAAAACTTGAAAATTATTTGTTTATTCTTTTCTTTAGCAATGCTACAGCAGATAACAAATCCCTGTGGACTACAGTTCAAGTAAGGCATTCAGCCTTAGAGCGCAACAAACGCTGCCTTCTAGCATACTTATACAGCAGAATGAACAAGATAAAAACACTGCGCTGGGAATTTGGCTCAGTGCTGCCCCCTGATGTGCGAGAACTACTCTCTGATGAAGAATACCAGTGGTTCTCTAAGTATTCCACTAATCTTGCAACATACATGAGATCTTTAGGACAAGATATTGGGTATAGTGGCATTGATTTAACTGAAAACTTGAAGCCACCAAAGTCACTGTACATTGAAGTTCTTTGTATGGCAGATAGTGGAAAACTGGAACTTGAAGATGGAGATGTTATTACCTTAAAAAAGAACAGCAGGCATTTCTTGCCAACATCTGAGTGTCAAACATTAATAAGACAGGGTATTTTAAAGCAAATTTAGTAAGTGCAGTGTCATAGGAACTCATGAGGAATTAAGTAACTAATGATCATGTTAAACAAGTTTAGTTCTGTTAGCAATAGTAATTGATGTCAATTTTACTGTGAATTGAATAAGTTTGATTGAATAATAATGTTGACACGTCAATGTATTTTTATTAAATTCTTGAATTCATGCCATGCTCATGTTTTTTTTTTAAATCTCCGCTTCCTCCATGTTTCCCTGACCTGAGCAGTCCTTAAAATAAAATCCATGTGCTGCCCCGTCTGTACTGTTAATTATACGACGGTTAATGAATCAAAGATTTCCTTTTGCAGAGCTCATTCTGTCGATCCAAAAAATGATCTCTTTAATCATAGGCAAGTACTAAAAATAACCTAACAGGTAAACAGATTATGGTTAGGCATACATTGATGATTCTTGAATATATTGGCTTCAGCTTCTCGGGCGGGCATAAGAAAATATCTTATTTAGGTATCCAGTGCTGTGTAGGTACACTTATTGCATTTTTTGTGTACCTACAAATGCGACTAGCACCTTTGGAGTAAGCCTCATTCGGCATGTGGCATAACATTATACCACGTGGTCTGTGTATTATAGTGTTCTTGTAAAAATGCGAACACTGCTGCTTTGCTGTTGGTTAAAGGATAATATGGTGGTAGCGATTCAGACGAACACATGCACAAGACACTAACAGTTTAAGTATTATAATTTCAGCAGTTTGTTAGCTGAAAATCCAGAAGATGACCTTTCGTCTATGGCGTAATAGACACAAGCTATCAATTCGTGGCTCAAATTTCAGAGTACGAAAATAATCGACGCGATGAACGATAAGATATCTACTAGCCACGGGTAGCTCAGATTTATTATATGAAATCTAGTACCCTAATACACGGGAGAGGGATATCTAGATTAATAAGAAATAATAATAGTGGACTGTATACTTGTAGCGTTATTAATAGGTAGCTACCGAGCGTTAAATTTATCCAGAGAACTCCCAGGTCAGCGTTTTACCTAATAAGATACTGCAACTTTGGCAATAACTTAATTTTATGTGACATTAACGTGTTTTGCAGATAAATCGAGTTCGCTAACGGCGACATTTCATGCTTAGCTGTTCCTAAATTCTATTGAATCAAGTTTCTCGTAACTCGTGAATGGGGATAACTCTGTGCGGTCGGAATTGAAGATGGCACCTGGAAACATTGGGCACCTGGGAATACACTGCGACTAACCGCCTGAGTCAGCGTTTGCGGTGTTTAGTAACAGCT
Source organism: Acleris sparsana (assembly GCA_923062465.1). Lineage (NCBI taxonomy): Eukaryota > Metazoa > Arthropoda > Insecta > Lepidoptera > Tortricidae > Acleris > Acleris sparsana. Next base: position 4,794,998 of record OV281292.1, read on the forward strand.
TATATGTTTAACTTGGGTAATGCAATCCTTATACGCTATGACGATTGTTGGGATGCATGTCTTTATGTTCGTTAGAACCTAAAAAAACGAAATAGGTAAGTACCTATTTTAGGAGCAAAATCAATTTAGGAGCAAAATCGATAGCAGATTTTTAATTTAAAAAATATATATTTCATGAGCCAAGCAAGGCAGATCATCCATATATATATATGTGTTCATTTTCTAACAAATTCCATATGATACGATTATGATTTTCCAAGAAAACCTAACCTAACCTAACCATGCATATGGCGACCGGCGCCATAGTAAAAATACATCATGTTGCCAAGATATATAACCTGGCATATGATTCATCACTGTTGGTGGGTGGGGACAATTTTGCCCAGGAAACCGTACAGACGTTTTACATAATATCTGCGAACTAGGTTTAAGAATAAGAATAAGAATAAGATTCATTTATTGTCAGAAACTGTGTACATTAGGTCAAATAATAATAAAAGGTCCAACAGTTTGCCCCTTTCGGGAGTATCTATAATAGCAAGTAAACATATTATATTAAAACAGTCTTAACCAGGTATACATCTGAAATATTCATTTAAATTATAGAAAGTTAAGATTGCGCCGAGCGTACGCCGGATGTAGGTACATTGGCGCCATCATTACTATTATTGTTTTGTAATAAACTAAAGTATTTTCTTGAAATCAGACGATGCTTTTTTGTACCTACTACAAATCAGAAAACAACTTATAGGATATATCTATCACATAGTTTAATAACAATTGACTTTCGAGTTATCAACTTAACGAATAAAAGTGGCCGCCTTTTCCCGTTAAGCTGACTAAATAAAAAGTACCTATTATATAAATATAATAAGTTTAAACAACTAAAACCTGACTGCAAAAGTGTTAGGTATACATAAAATAGAAATTAAAACTCGACTGCAAAACAGTAGGTATCGGTAAAAAACGGAACTAAGTAAAGCCCCTCTTCCATGTAGTTATATTTATATTATAACACATGTCATCTTTAATGACCATTCGTCATTCAACGAGTATGTTTGAAATTTGACGTAAATTCCAAATTTCTTAGTTTGGTTTTAAAACCAATTTGTTCGACTTAAAAATTATCCACCCGAGCCGTGGGCGAGGAAATATCTTCGATAAAACTGCTTCTTTAATGTCCTTATACAACAAACACATGTGTCGCGACCAAAGGGGAGCAATTAAGGAAATAACTTCTACTTACCGTTGAGTGGCTGCGTAATCGAGTTATTGGCACATAAACAAAACCCAACAATAAATAAATAAATAGGTATTGTGGTTTAAACTCTGACTGGTGATTGAACGATTCTGAATCCAAATCAGAATCGTTCTATCAACTGGATTGCATTATAATCCATGGTATTAGTACTTAATATCGATACAATTTCATTTAAGTTCTAAGAAGTGACACTATATTTTGTCAATAAACTAAACTTTGCTGGTGCGTGGATACCCATAATACCGCGTGAATTAGTACCCAACTGTAGTAGAACCAAATGGTCTAAAACGGCGAACAATAATAGCGGCTTAAACAGGGACACAACGGTTATAGTAAACGTGAAACTATTGTAACCGAGACGGCATTGTTGACAAAATTAGTTGTAGTATTTTGTAGTTCTTGTTGTATCATATCAGACTGAACTTGTGCTACTACAGAAATAATCGAATTCTAACAACCAACAACATACAATAAATGTAGAATACCTACTCATTTCGAAAAAGACTAGTGAAAAGGGGAATAGGATTGGGACGTGTGAGTGGGACGCAGAAATGTTTCATCAAATAAGACTAAAATGATTATATCTAGTCATGACTCTGATTCAGTGGTGGCAGCACTTTTCTCCTAGCAATTTATACACCAGAAATTTCCTAGCATGCTCTGCGACGTGCGACGTTTTCCTTCAGAGAGCTTTCGTGATTTGAATATTATGCAGATAATCCCTGAAACTGTATAATTTAGCTAACACAACTGGATGTCCTGTGTTATTCTCAACAATAGAGTAAACTTTTCGAAATTGGAACTGTAAATGATTGAAACACTTTCAATCCACGACGTTCAGGACTTTTTTAGGAACGACAAACTTCCATCCCCATTGTATTCCTTAAAGGGGTAGAATTTAAATAAAAATTACTACGTAACTACATTGTTTGTTATATTACATCAGGGTAAAGAATATCGCTACTAAAATGTATTGGTTACCTGTCTTAACTCAGACATTTCGATGCCAACCGTTTCACCTGTCCGAATTTTCATAACTTAGATACAAAATTATTCTATGGCTTTCAGGCTCTATAGGTTAGCCAGAGGCCAGAGGGCGTGGGAAAACGTGTTCTGTTGTTGATTTAAAATCCACTTGGTATAACTTTTCTTTCAAATAAGTTTTTATTTAAGATTTTATATTTTGACTGACATGAATGTTACCTAATGCATGTTTCAGTTTTGTCAATTTGTGAATTAGACACAAAAGGCCTGTTATCACAAAATGGTTCTATGTGCTAATGTGTTATGATGCCATTAAAGCCAGCGCTGGTCTTCCTTGGAATCGGAACGTCTGTTACTAGTATTTATTGTATAAATAAATAAATATCAGGGCAAAATATCACAGAAATTTACCTAGTCCCAAACTAAGCTCTAGGCTTGTACTTTGGGCACAAGACAACGATGAACTTAGTTAAATAGAGCAATACAGCAGCAATACTCAAATACATAGAAAACAACCATGACTCTGGAACAAATACTCGCCCTCATCACACAAATATCTGCCCTTACCGGGATTTGAATCCGGGACCGCTAGCTTCGTAGGTATAGGTAGGGTCAATACCAACTGGGCTAACGTGTCATCATATCAACACGATGATTAGGTCGTTTCTTACTTGCTCGTTCTAAAGTCTTAAGTACTTTTCCACGGGCTAGGCGAAACGAGGCGAAGCGGCGCGAGAATTTTAATTTGTATTAAAACAACCATTTCCACTGAAGATGCGCGACGAGGGAATTGAAAATTTTCACGCGAATTTCAATCCTCGTCTCGCCGGTAGAAATACACCTCACCCCGGCGCGTTTAAAATGCTCGCGCGCAATTTTGCTTTCGTATCCCTACGCGTTCAAGCCTTATTTAAACAAGAGCAACTAAATAGATATGAAGATAAGACGTTTACAACACTTCGTTACTCTTCGTTTTGTCGTAGTCATCGCTAAGTCAGCCACCATACCTATTCCAGAAACTAATATTTTCTCGACGCTATAGGTAAGTATGTACTTATTTCAGCTACCTATTCGTAGTTTTCATTATGCTGCGGCCACAAAATGGAACAACCTGCCACCGCCGCCATTAAAAAACTTCCGCACGATTGAATCTTTTAAAACCAAATAAACATGATTTATTAAATGTACGCACAGTGCCATCATCTGTTTTTATTTATCTGTTAGTAAGTACCTAGATATGTATGTAATGCGCATTATTTTTATTAGTCATCTTATTTACTTATTAAATTACTACTTCTCATCTCAGCACTACATATAAACGCTCGAAAGTTGAAAATACTTCCACAGAAAACCACATATTATGCTGAATGGGACCCTTGTCAGTGACACATTCCATTAGCTTCATTATTACCTTAAGTTTTATATTATATCCTATTTGTTATGTAGGTATTAGTGGAGGTGTGTTGTGGATATATTTTTTCCATTATTTCTTTCATAACATTTAGATTAATTAGCTACCTTCAATACCTTTAATTAGTCGTTACCAATAGGTACTTGTTCATAGACTACTAGCGATTATTGTTTATCTCCATGGGTCAAATATACCCATTATTTCGATGTCTTGTGTAACATCTCATAATAACCTGTGTACGAACCATGGCCATAAAATTGAGCAACTCTATTAACCGGCCATCGAGCGGCTTTACGAGTGACGTGCCTAGTCGAAACTCGTAAACTTTTATGAGGGTATTATTCAGAATTCGCCTGGACGCAGCAGCCCGGGGGCGGCTGTAAAATTGGTATCTATCAAATAGTTACCAATGCTAGCAAACGATGGTCTTTAAGTACAGGGGATAAACCAACAAATACCGGGGATTTTCCTGGAAACTCTAATACATAAAGGGCTGACTTTATCACATCACTACTAAATACTCGTACTCAATACTCTTTACTAAGATAGTGAGGGACAGGAACAAATATTTAATCTGTGCTGAAAGTAGAACATAATGCAACGAAAAAACGCTTTATTGAACATCACAAAAAAATATGGAAAGTCTTAGACACATGCAATTTTTATACGGTAGGCAATAATCTTATCGCAATAAGCGACCACTTCTACACAACCTTAGAGAGGGAACGTATACCAACAAAAAATCAAACAGTACGCGGTGCAACAGAGATATTTAAAAAATGAAGAAAAAACTTTATTTATACAATAAATTACATATTTCAAAACCATTATCTTTTCAAAACTATAACAGACGTACTTATAAATAACCATACGGTCATTTAAATAATTACAATAAATGCATACAAATAAGTACATAAAATAATAACATAATATACCTACTTACTTACATATACAGGGAAGCTATGAAAGTCAGCCACAAGATAAAAACAATAGCTAGCAGTCTCAGAAAACACAAAAGTCAAATAAGGTAAATATATTTACGAAAGTGTTAACAGACGCTCATTAAGAGTTACTTAAAAATAAAAATAGATTTAGCGCGCCGAAAATCGAATTCCGTAGAAAGGAGCTCCACAGACGGATAACTTGAAAGGTAAAAGAGTTATTATGTAGGTACGTGCCTGAAACTGATCAACTATCACAAGTACCGCAAACCAACCAGGTAAAAAGTTAAGGTTAAACTAATATAAAACTCTAGCTTCTTTACGTTACATTTTTTTTATCGTCCCCTTTTTTTAATATTTTGGTGTACCTGCATAATCTGTCATCCACTTTCCCTGCTATTCTTAACCTGTGATTGTTCATACCTATAACATTATGTTATTTTTTGTAGAAATCTCGTCTGATAATCCAGTCCAAAAATCAAAATTTTCACCAACACTGAACATACTCGTCACCTGCGTTATGTTATCCACAACTCGACATTGGCAATACACCTTGCCATTAAAGCAGCCATTGCACATGGCAGCCATTAAAAAAAACTTTGACTTCTAACCTCAAAAACTTGTTGTGTTTGCGTGTGTAGTCTGTCTGCCCTAAATGGAATTTTCGTGTTTCTGCCCACCTCTTTCTTCCTTGTTTAAAACTTCCTGAACTTTCAGCGACGGCGGCCGAACTTTGATCAGTTTATTGATTACCTACCCTCGTTTTCGGCACATTCCAAACTGCTTATAATAAACGTAAACAGGGCCCTTTCACTTTAGTTAATAAACTGCTACAGAAACCCAGAAAGTTACCAGACGAGTTATTTTAAAGCTGGGCCTCCATTAGGGTAAATCCATATTGCCCTTGTTATTAACTCGGCCGTCATTACTGTCAAGTGTCAAGTAAATAAGCACTATTGTCACAATAACAATACTATAGCATGGTTTTGCCGAGTAGAGTTGTAGAGGTTATCGTATTGTCAACGTTACGCTCTTAGGTATTTAGTTGACAGTAATGGCCGCCGAGTTAAGAACAATAATATAACTCGTTATTGCAACATGGTTTTACCCTGTAGAATAGTGGCCCTATGGTAATGAGTCACTTTCTGAGTAAAAAAGAAAGGTCGTTATGCATCGAATAAATATAATCTATCTAATGGATACAAATTAACCTGCGCTGCGTGGAGCTCCTATTCCGCCTTGAGGAGGCGCAAAGCGTCTTTGAGGCAACTATATTACCTTTATTTAACTAAATAAATAGTAAATATCAAGGGACAATGTCACACCAATTGACCTAGTCCCAAACTAAGCTCTAGACTTGTACTATGGGTACTAGACAACGATATAAAATACTTTTATAGAAAAATATATACTTGAATACATAGAAAATATCTATGACTCAGAAACAAATATTCGAGGTCATCACTCAAATATCTGCCCTTAACGGGATTTGAATCCAGGACCGCTAGCTTTGTAGGCAGGGTCACTACCAACTAGGCCAGCGCGTCGTCATTAATACTATTATGTTAGGTAAATGTAATTAACCATTATTTAAAAAAGAAAGACATTTTAGGTACGGGCGGCAAAATGCTCCCCACGCGATCACTCACGTCACGTTTCACGGAAAGGCGCGACTACTCTAGGGTTAAATATCAACAATTAAAACATTAAAAGTTTGTTATTTTAAACGCTCGCCATTTTAGACATAGACAAGGCATAATTTTGAATGTTCGTTATTTTAATTTTCTATATTTTGAAAATCGCTGTTTTAATTTCATTTGAAAAAAAAATGATTTATATTTCGTTGCCTTGTGTAGACATTCATTTAATTGAATGACTATTATAATCATGTTGATATAAATTATATGAGATTACATTAAGTATATCATCTGACCATTTTTGTAAATGTGTGAGTTACTACATCGAGGAGTAAAGCGATTATAAATGGGACAACTAAACTTTTTCAATTAAATAATAATTAAATAAATTATTGTGTTTCGCGTCAGGCAATGACAAACAAAAGAAGAATGCCAATTGTCACTCTCGTCAGCCAGTGTTACAATGGTGTTCCCGACGTAAATGGAAGCGCTGTCTTCCCCAGCGCGGCCTTTTGCTCGACTCCGTGTCACATCCCTCATTATGCTTGGCCATCGTCAACAGCGGCGCCAGTATACAGCCATCTTGCACTGTGTCAGTCCCTACATAAACCGCTATCTGCAATTAAAACAAGATAAGAGTTAATATCTGTTATAACACATACATTACCTTCACGCGTGTCTCCCAATGGGGTAGGCAGGGACTATGGAACGCCAGTTGCACCGGTCTAAACATACAACTTTTGCTTCCTGTACATTAAACCTCTTCACGCACGTACTCCAGCCCATTGGAACCCTGACTCACTATAGAACTGTGTCACAGTGACGTAATGATTCATGTCGCAACAAGAAAATGTCAAACAAATTGTTTTTCATCACACTTTCACGTAAACAGTATCTAAACATACAGGTTAACTGGGCCGTAAGCCCCATATAAAACCCTCGACCTTTTTTTTTTCATGAATACCTAGGTCGGTAAGTATTTTTTTTTTAATTTATAGCGCAGCTCACCGTTCATGCAAGTTCAAGCAAGGAGTTTACACGAAACTGAAAAATTGTTTTAAAATGTTATATAAACAGTAATTTCATTGCAATCTCGCTACATGTTATAAATTTTTCATCACACTTTCACGTAAACAGTATCTAAACATACAGGTTAACTGGGCCGTAAGCCCCATATAAAACCCTCGACCTTTTTTTTTTCATGAAAACCTAGGTCGGTAAGTAATTTTTTTTTAATTTATAGCGCAGCACACCGTTCATGCAAGTTCAAGCAAGGAGTTTACACGAAATTGAAAAATTGTTTTAAAATGTTATCTAAACAGTAATTTCATTGCAATCTCGCTACATGTTATAAATTTTAATAAATAAGTTTTTTCTGCCCTATAATTTCATTTATTTACTCGCAAATATGATGAAAAACATTGTATGTTTCACGGGCGCGCGGTACGGGAATTACGAACCTCGACTCAGAAAGCCCTCAGTCTTCGACTTCGGGCTTCTACTAGAGCCTCGGTCGTAATTCCTTACTTACCGCCCTTAATACACAATGTACTATTACAATGTCACTGTGACACCGTTCTATGGTGGGTCAGGGTTCCAATGGGCTGATAGTTACGTCGGTTTCGGGTGCTTTCGATTTGGCCCTAATTCAGTAGGTATATTCCTTACTGACATCAGCCATTCTCGCTCGCCATGCCGCTTTCTTTCATTCATCCATTCTAAATGACCAAATCATCTTAGCATACTCTACTACTACTCCAGTAACTTTAGACATCATGACGTTGCGATTATTTGTTGACTTGTTTGTGATATTAGCCCAATGAGTAATCCAAGTTGGTGACCTCGAGCGCCGAACACATTAACTTCATCAAAAATAAAAAGCTGCGAAAATTTGAGACGTTTTCGGATTTTGGCGATTATTACCCCTAAAAAACTAGTTTATGTTTACCTTCAGGATGGCTTTAAAGTAGACTAAATAAAGTAAGATATTTTTCGGATTTTAAATTCTTGTTAGTTTTCGCTGTTGGGGGGACGCAACTCTAGCAATAACTACCTACTGTTCCGTACCTATTTCTAAGCCGCCCCCAAATCACTCAATATTATAGTGTAAAATAAAATAATTTGCTTTACACGTATTCAAGATTATATTCAACAACTTTGTCGACGTAATTTAAATGTATAACTATTTAAGTACCTTTGCCCGATTACAACTTTGTAGTACCAAGAGTCTCTGAGTTAAACCGATGGTTAGACGGACTGATAAAGTAATATAAGGGTCCCTAGTTTGACTTCTAAACCCAACGATAAAGTGATTTATTAACTTAAATTTGTTTTTCGCGTATACCTCCATGATATAATTCGTTAATCGTATATTAAAATACCGGCCACCCGGGTCCTCGCTTCGCATCGAATTATGTGAGTTTTCTGTTACTAAATCAGAACCTTCCGTGAAAAACTATCTAAAGATTGTGAAAACTGCGTGAAAAGATCAGCAGTTTTGGAGATAATAGCAAACATACAGACAGAGAGACGCGAGTTATGTTTCACTTTACCCGACATTTCAAAACGATTAGCCTGAATACCATTTGATTTGTATAACAACATTTCCCCACACAAAATCATGATTAGTCTTGGCAAAACCCACTCGTGTACTGACAAGAGAAATGCGCGCAGCTGCCCCCGGTTGTTAGGATTTCCCCGTAGCGTATTCAGCTAACAATGACTCCGACCTTCCTCATGGAACGTTACTCATGATGTGATAAAATAATCGATATTAACCTCTTTTGGGGTTTTTGCGGTTTATATGTGTTGCGGCATTAAAGCCGGGGCATCTTGACCCATGGAATTGGTAAGGTACATTTTGCCTTACACTTAATGAGGTTGCCATGGTATTTTCAGTGTCGTATTATGATGAAGTTGTGTTAGGGCAATTCCAAGTGTTTTCCAATTGTTACATTTTCTGTGTCGTGTAGTGATAGTTATTTAGTTTGGCCAGAATCTCCGCTACAAAGACTTACTTTAAAGACACCTAAACGCCTGTTATTGACCCGTCAGGTTTAGAGGAGCTCGCTCCAGAGATCTTCGTGGCATGCTACCTGATGTTTTGAGGAAAATCGGCTGAAAATGCTTCGATGTACTTCCACTTGTTCTCTTTAAAGTCGTCTAAAACAAAAGAAGGCAAGTTTTGTCATCTACATAGGATAATAGCTTAATATGACTCCTTTGAAAAACAAAAAGTACGAAGATGAAACTTTGACGATACTCTGATAAAATTCAAAGTTTCGCTAGTTCCTTAGTATTAAAGTTTAGTAGTACCCTCTCTAGTTTACTAGTTCCATAAAATAAACGTATTTAATTGGGTTAATTGGAATTGTTAATATTTTACAATTACTCTTATGCGAAAACCATTTCGAGGAATAGGCTTTAAAAGCCGTTCTGCATTATAAAGTTTATGAAAGAATTATCTATTTTGGATATTTCGACACAAGTATATTTAACCTTCGTTTGACTTTCGTTTTCGGCTTGAAGCCCTCCTAGGTGTATCTGACGGGTTAGGCGAAAGCCGGTTGAAATAGTATGTTTTAATACTCTATTACAATCACTTATTATCATTAGATGTCATTGGTTAGAATTTATTAGAAAATGCAAACCTAAATTTAAAATAATCACGTCATCCATAAAATGTCTGCTAAATAAATAAAGATATTATTAAAACAAAACTATTGGGTCAAATACAAAATTAATGAAATTGGTCTGTTAAAATTACTTATTCTTTCGAATTAGAATGTAAAAACCGTGAGTTATTTTTTTTGGTCTATCCCGATTCCTGGCGCTTAGTATTTTGAATCGCGAAGTACCTTTGTATGTAAACATTTCTTGATAGGTAGGTACTTATATATTTTTGTGTTTTCTCTAAAGCAGCTTGCTTGATCAAATGCATTTAAACCTTTTAAATAATAGGTCTTTCAATCTAAGATTAGATTAAGTTGATACTTAAAAAATAATTTTAATATTTTTATACATCCTCATGTTATTAGCGCGAAAGTTTGCATGTGAGTGTGTGTGTGCGTGTGGGCTAGTAGGCTTGTATGTTACTCCTTCACGCTGAAATGGTTAGACGGATTTGAATGAAATTTTGAATGGAGATAGCTTATAATCCTAATTGACACATAGGCTACCTTTTTATAGAAAAATAACCTGTTCCCGTTCCCTGTCAACATGGACGAAGATGTGAACAGAAGCTAGTACAAAATACAATCTTGAAAATATACAGTTAACCATGTCGTCTGTGACCTGTTATCGTATTGTCAACGTTTTGATAGCTCTTATTCACTTGACAGTAAAGGCGGCCGATTTAAAAACAATACCGTAACGAGCCAAAGACGATATGGTTTTACCGCCCAGAATAAAGACCGTAAAATCAACCAGGCCATTGTCTCAAACTTCACCAGACAAATGGATTAAGTATGACAGTCCGACCTTTGAATGACGCTCACGTAGTGCTCTGTCTGGCTCGACAGGTCACTGGCCGAATCCATTATAATGGAAGAAACTGTCTAGCAATCAACACATCTGAAGACAGTTTTTTTGGTCGATAGCTGCGTGATTTGTGATCACTGCAATAGCTCCCAGCTCAAAACTGACAAAATAATGGGTAGGTTAGGTTAGGTTAGTTATTTATTGACTAATAAAACTGAACATTAAACGGCAGAATATAATCCTCTTCAAAATATAGAATTAAAAACTGGTCATCATGAAACCTACTCAATGTTTGTTATAATCCAAATTATTCTGGTGTTGCTTATGCTATCTCATGACAAGACAGTAATGAGAACCTATTATTTTCCTGCAAGGAATATAATTAAATGTGCAACAAGAAAGCAAAGTTGGGTTTTGCTGCGAGTAGGTATTGATTTTGATCCCGAGTCAGTTAATATTCCCTATCGCTTTAGAGGCGCTTTATTTAAAAAGAGGTCAGCTTTCGACGCCTACGTATGTTTATAAATATAAGTTTTAGGCATTACACTTGGTACAATAACATGCACGCGAATAAAGATGTTTTACTCTTTAGTTACCTGTACCAAGTTCTATTTGAACTCTAGAATTTTGTCATGATTTTACTGCAAAATCGTCTGTCACTAGATATATACTTATATAGATTGTTAACCAAGAGATTGAAGGGTTCGTTTAGTTTTTACGAAATAAAATATAGCCTATGTTCATCCGGAATAATGTTCCTTTTATATATATAGTGAAATCATTCTTCGGAAAGTTTCCGCAGTTCCAGAGAGTAGGTCGGATAAAATACCAACTCACATACTCTCTTTATACCTAATAGTAAATATACCTACGATTGCTACGAGTCACCAATGGCAAAACCCTTCAAACCGCGGATAGATAGGCTTACTTTGTAAGGCAAAATGTCAATTTTTAAGCCCCTAGTAAGCCTTATATATCCGTGCTTTGAATATAGGGTTTGGCCGTAAGTATTTGACTAATCACGGATAGGACCTTGGACCTTGGACCTTGGACCTTGGCTCGTGGTAGGACATTGTGCAGGGTCCGTCCGGACCACCATCTTTTCCATTAACCTACCGCCAAACAGCAGTGTTCGCATTGTTGTGTTCCGGTTTGGGGATAAGACAGCCGGTGTAATTACTAGCATAGAGGCCTTCCATCTTAGTCCTCAGGGTTGGCAATGCATTTGCAGTCTTGTGAATGCGAATGTCTATGGGTCACAGTTTCCACTTACCAAATGCCATAAAAAAATTAAAAAAAAGGAAAATAATATTGATACTTTAAGTTCCGTTCAAATTTGCAGGAACGTTACTTACGTATATACATACATACCTACATTAAATCACGCCTGTTTCCCAGAGGGGTAGGCAGAGACGTTATTTATTCCATTTAGTTACTTACTTACTTTTTATCTGGAAAAATGTAAATACATTTAATAACGATTCACGTCATCGCAGTGTCGGCAAAATGACGCACGCGTAACAAACATACGGACAGATAAACACGGCTTAAGAGTTCCGTTTTTGCTATTTATTATCAACGGAACCCTTAAAATTAGTAAGCGGTTTATAAAGATGTTATGCAATTCTTGAATGTCAATTTTAATCTTGCCACAGTTTGCTGGTTGTTTATAATTTAATGATAATGATAAACAATAAACATTGTCAAATAACACTTTTAACGATTGGAAATTCCAGTTAAATGGTAGATAAAACTTATCTGATTTTGATAATGAGTTAAAAAGGTTAAATATGACAATAAGTTTATTGCGTAGTTAGTAGTCAATTTTCCAGAATTAGTAATAGGTAGCCAGAGACCTGCAAATTCGCTAAGTGAGAGTGAGAGTCGGACTTAAGAGGTATGATATTTAAAAAAATATAGATATATCGTTTTATTTACAGTGAAATATTTACTTTAATCAACTTTAATCAAAAATAATGTTTCTAAATTTCGCAATACAGAGTTTGGAGACGGAAAAGACATAGGTAGTAAGTAGGTACCTATATTTTGTATTTTTTCATCAACCTAGCTCAAAACCTATGCGGAATAAACAACGTAAAGCGTAATGGCCTAATGAGTCTTTTGGAAAGAAAATAAAAATAGATAATTTTCAATAATTGAGTAGGTACTTAGCAATATTTAAAACGGCGTCCTCGTGTTGTCCCGTTGTTTCCTGGTGTCTTCCTGGAAGGGGTTGAATTACGAAAATATCCAGTTTAGTGTAGCTCTAAGCCCCTAGGGTAATAATACCTAACTGTACTAAAACTATGGAGTAGGATATACTCCTGAGTCATGGATGTTTTCTATGTATTTAAGTATATATTTCTCTACATAAGTATTTATATTGTTGTAAGTAGGTACCCATAGTACGAGCCTAAAGCTTATTTGCGACTAGTTCAATTGGTGTGACATTGTCCCACTATTGTATTATTATGAATGTATTTTAATTTGCTTCGACGTTTCGACTGTGTTACAATTACAACAGCCGTGGTCACGAGAAGACTGAAGTGGAGGTGAAGGTGCGGGTTTTTCGATTGACCTACTTGACCTGCACTTGGGTGGGTCTTCTCGTGACCACGGCTGTTGCAACAGGGTCGAAATGTCGAGGTAAATTTTATTTAACTACGCGATTAAGTCCTGTTTTATAGTTTTAATATAATGTGAAAATCGTATAAGTTTAAAGCAAGGTACTTAATACTCGTAATTACATCTTTTTATTTATCGCTGATGTTGAAGTTTTAATTACCAGTTTAGTTCTCCCCAAAGAGACTGTTCGGCTAGAGTTAAAACACTAATACCTCCTGGATTAATACACAGGAACAAAAATAACGGGTCAGAGTGCGTTTTTCATACTAAAGAGGGTATTTCGAAGCCTTGGTTCCTCGCCAGGGAATGCTTTTAGTGAAATCTGATGATGAATACCTCGAGCATTGATACAAGACTTCGAGAGTGCCTAGGATACCCAACTGAATAAATCTGCGGTTAACGCCGGAATTGAGCATGTTCAGAAAAACATCTAAAATGGCAATAAAATGTAAAGAAATCCAAGTGCTGACCCAAACTCTCCCGCTGTGGTGTTAACTGATTGTGCGATCAGTTAGGAATCTTAAGAACTTTTGACCTCCTCTATTGAACCTTGCAGTATCCACCATTAAACTCACTCAAAACAACCCCAGGCGAGGCACGAAGGCTTCGAAATAGTCTCGTTTGTATGAAAAACGCACTCTGACCCGGTATTTTTGCTCCTGAGTGTAATTTCTTTTCAGTATATTTTCTAACAAAAAGTTCAACAATGTTTTGCTAATTTTAAACTGTTGATAATTTTAAATTGGGGTCCCACCAATTAAGAACGAATTCCATCTTAACGCAACGGGACTATTTTGTTGTTGTGATGTGATGAGTTAGTTGATGACGCACACAAGGATAAAATTGGAGCTAAACAAAAGGAGCATATTAGTACCTATACCTAATCTGTTTTTTTCAACGACTAAACATCTGCGGTTATGAAACTAATAATAATACCGGAAATACTTGAAGTTCTATTCGCGCATATCATTTATGAATAGATTTCGTCGTAGCAATATCATAATTAGCTCGTCGTTAATACCAACGTAACGGATTCAAGTGGTCCCAAAAGCGTGAAAATTGGGTTGTATTATTTTGTAGCCTCATCTGAAGTAAATATTTAGCTGTAGTACGTGTTATTTTTTGAGAACGGCTGGACCCGTCACTTCAAATTATTATGCCAATGCAAATTTTCGGATCAGTACCCTTACCATGAGTTACAATGAACGTACTTGCTAGCGAGTCGAAGCTCTATCCCTCGCAGACCTCGCAAGTATTCCTATAGAGTGCGAGGGACAGAGCATTCGACTGGCTACCGAGTACGGTGATTGTAACTCATGGTAAGGGTACAACACGGAGGTAGTGTATACACGGGCACCTATTTTATGGAAATACCTTTCAACGAACATATCATTATGCAGAATTTTCATTTCATGGAAAGGCATTTCTCGTCGCATGAGTATTTTTTTTTGTCACAAGTCTATCCTAACCTAACCTACTCGGTTTCAGTTTTCAGTTGAAATGGGCAAAGATGTGAACAAATCCAAACTACAATTTACCATTAGTTCTCAATAATGAATCACATAATTTTGAAGATCAAGTGAGGTTTTATAAACGATTTATACACTTTACTAGCTTTTGCCCGCGACTTCGTCCGCGTGGCGTGTTATAAAAGAGAGATCTTGGTGTGTGTGCGAGAAAGGTTAAAAAATGCTTAATTTTATTATTTTTAAATGAGGTTATTTTATAAGGAGCCTCTAACTCGCAGGGGAATTTTTAACTTTGCATTCACTAAAGTATATGCATGTCAAATTTCAAGCATCTAACTTATGCAGTTTAGATTTTTTCATACAATGTTTTTTTCCCGCTAACTTAATTTTTCAAAATACAGCCATAACTAAACTTTATATTTACTAAGGTATGCTTGCATGCTAGATTGAAAACATCTATCTTACGTGATTTAGATTTTTACATACAAAAGTTTTTTCCCAATAACTCCCGTTCCCGTGGGAATTTTGCAATATAGCGTTGCAAATAAGCTTTACGTTCATTAGGGTACCTGCATGCCAAATTTCAATCATCTATCTTACGCGGTTTAGATTTTTCATACAAAAGGATTTTCCCGCTAATTCCCGTTCCCGTGAAAATTTCGGGAATTCCTTTCTTCGTGCACCTGTAAGATACCTAAGCTACGTACTTTCCAAATTTCAAGTGCCTACGTTTAGCCGTTTAGGCTGTGCGTTGATATGTCAGTCAGTCAGTCAGTCAGTTTCTCCTTTTATATATCTAAAAAAAGATAATAGAAGATATAAAAGAGAGATCTTTGTGTGTGGGAGAAAGGTTAAAAAATGTTTTTTTTATTATTTTTAAATGAGGTTATAGTATAAGGAGCCTCTAACTCGCTTCCCGTTCCCAGGGGAATTTTTAACTTTGCATTCACTAAGGTATATTGCATGTCAAATTTCAAGCATCTAACTTATGCAGTTTAGATTTTTTCATACAAAAGTTTTTTCCCAATAACTCCCGTTCCCGTGGGAATTTTGCAATATCGCGTTGCAAGTAAGCTTTACGTTCATTAGGGTACCTGCATGCCAAATGTCAATCATCTATCTTACGTGGCTTAGATTTTTATATACAAAAGTTTTTTCCCAATAACTCCCGTTCCCGTGGGAATTTTGCAATATCGCGTTGCCAGTAAGCTTTACGTTTATTGGGGTACTTGCATGCCAAATTTCAATTATCTATCTTACGCGGTTTAGATTTTTACATACAAAAGTTTTTTCGCAATAACTCCTGTCCCCGTGGGAATTTTGCAATATCGCGTTGCAAGTAAGCTTTACGTTCATTAGGGTACCTGCATGCCAAATTTCAATCATCTATCTTACGCGGTTTAGATTTTTACATACAAAAGTTTTTTCCCAATAACTCCCGTTCCCATGGGAAGTTTGCAATATCGCGTTGCAAGTAAGCTTAACGTTCATTGGGGTACCTGCATGCCAAATTTCAATCATCTATCTTACGCGGTTTAGATTTTTACATACAAAAGTTTTTTCCCATTAACTCCCGTTCCCGTGGGAATTTTGCAATATCGCGTTGCAAGTAAGCTTTACGTTTATTAGGGTACCTGCATGCCAAATTTCAATCATCTATCTTACGCGGTTTAGATTTTTACATACAAAAGTTTTTTCCCAATAACTCCCGTTCCCGTGGGAATTTTGCAATATCGCGTTGCAAGTAAGCTTTACGTTCATTAGGGTACCTGTATGCCAAATTTCAATCATCTATCTTACGCGGTTTAGATTTTTACATACAAAAGTTTTTTCCCAATAACTCCCGTTCCCGTGGGAATTTTGCAATATCGCGTTGCAAGTAAGCTTTACGTTTATTAGGGTACCTGTATGCCAAATTTCAATCATCTATCTTACGCGGTTTAGATTTTTACATACAATTTTTTTTTCCCAATAACTACCGTTCCCGTGGGAATTTTGCAATATTGCGTTGCAAGTAAGCTTTTCGTTCATTAGGGTACTTGCATGCCAAATTTCAGTCATCTATTTTACGCGGTTTAGATTTTTACATACAAAAGTTTTTTCCCAATAACTCCCGTTCCCGTGAGAATTTTGCAATATCGCGTTGCAAGTAAGCTTTACGTTCATTAGGGTACTTGCATGCCAAATTTTAATCATCTATCTTACGCGGTTTAGATTTTTCATACAAAAGGATTTTCCCAATAACTCCCGTACCCGTGGGAATTTCGGGAATTCCTTTCTTAGTGCACCTCTACGGTATCTAAGCTTCGTTCCTTTCAAATTTCAAGTGCCTACGTTTAGCCGTTTAGGCTGTGCGTTGATATGTCAGTCAGTCAGTCAGTCAGTTTCTCCTTTTATATATTTAGATTATCACTTTCATATTAAATTTAAAAAAAATGAGGTTATATTATATGTTAAACGGTACTGACTTGGTAACGTTTGTATGTAGATACATGTATTTTTAACTCTTTGTGCCCTTGGGAATGCGCTGTTAAAATCCCCTGGGTATGTCCCGGGCACGGTGTATAAGCAGTTAGGTGATGCTCTTCACCAACTCGCTTTGCAACTCGATGGACGAATTATTAATTGACTAGTTTAAGTTGTCCCTTCAGATCATCTTATATATTTATTTATCTTTATTTATTTATTGTAAAATCTTCAAGTTATTATAACACGTATTATAGAAGTATGAAGTTAAGTAACACTTAATTGTATTGAGCTTGGGGTGACAATGGTCTCCAAATATCCCGATCTATAGAAGAACTTCTCCGAGGTATGAAAGATGTCCAGTTGGCTGTCGCTTTCCAGGATACTGTTGATGAGCTTTAAGGCTCGGTGAAGCGGAGAGAGGGTCAGAGAGCGCGTGCGCGCCGGCGGGATGGCGAACATTGAAGGGCGACGTAGCTGTATTTACTGCTTGTTCGGTATTGGTACCCGTCGTAGCAATAGACCTAGCAAATAAAACGCTTATTTGCTACTGGTAATACCACGTCGCTGCCCCAATATTATAGGGTTCTATGTTACATTGTCGGGGTACTTTAAATTAGACTTAGTGTCACTCTGACAAACTTCAAATTTCAAGTTGATAAAAGTGCAATATAGAACCTTATGATATTGGGGCAGCGACGTATCAGCTGAAAGAAATACCTGACCATGTATACATTTCTCCTAGTTTCGAGAGAAGTGTATTTCACCATTCCCAATATATGGATTGAAGGGTACAATATAGGGATAGTATCCATACATTTTTTAAATAGGAAACGAGTAAAAGATTTCTGGACTTTCTGGACCATTTCGAAGAATAGCGCCAACACTGTCTTGGAGATGATTGCTGACAGGCTAGATTGCCTCTATATACGCTATGCCACACATATCACGCACCAAAATATTGTAATTTAATTTAATAATGTGTGTAGATTAGTCCGCATTGGTTACCTACGTAATACAATACCTATTTATATCTCGCTAAATATAAGCGACGCTTCGTACGATACGAATATGACTTGTGAAGCTTCCCAGGATTTTCCTGGGCTTTGTGCCAACTGTTTTCCCACACCTCAATGGTTTTTCCCCTATTTCCTGAGTACATGTTGTGTAAAATTTAGGAAAAAAGCCCGGCAAATGTCAGTAACAGTTCCTGTGAGTAATAGATACGTTTCCGCTGTTAGTCACCCGGGTCACGAGTTACGACATCTATGAGCAGCATGGCGGGTTGACATTGATACGATTTACCATTATTTCAGTCCGAGAAAAGCCACTTGCCCTGACACAACTGCTTACAAGGAGGGAAGTTAAACTATTTATAAGGCGACCAAACGTGTACAGGGACCTATTTCAGGAGCACAATTACATTGTTGTAGTATTCTGTGGTTTTATTTCAGCGTAGAAGCGCTACAATCATAAATTAAATGATAGTGTATTTTTAAATTAGGTTCGCAGTGTGTCCAATTAGGATTGAGTTTTCTAATTTTAAATATCTGTCAACCTAAATTTAGAAACGTCGTCGTTCAATTCTACTCTAACAAGAAAAGAGTTTGACGTTTATATTATGTAAACAGATATTTAAAATTAGAAAACACAACCCGATTTGGCCCCAATGCTTGTTTTACAACATTAATGATCTAGTCAAGACTTGGCTAAGACTAATTGCTGTAATGGTTTTATGATAACATCATGTTACGGACTAACCCACACAAACTTAGTTTTGATTATATATATTTTAACAGAGTAATGTTCAGTGATGGATCATTTTATTTCATTTTAAGTTTTAAGTTTTAGTTAATCCAGAGGTTTTTTTTTCTTTTTACCTAAATTAGAATCTACTTAATATATTTTATTGTTAGCTAATGGGGAAAAAAGGGC
Source organism: Acleris sparsana (assembly GCA_923062465.1). Classification (NCBI taxonomy): domain Eukaryota; kingdom Metazoa; phylum Arthropoda; class Insecta; order Lepidoptera; family Tortricidae; genus Acleris; species Acleris sparsana. The sequence goes on from OV281292.1 coordinate 4,814,206, forward strand.
GTGGAACGTTTTTAATTCATTACGATTTCTTTAACGCGGTTCCTGTATCTATGTCTCAAAAACGTTCCGAATTTTTAAGTAGTAGAAACTATCGACAGGCCTTTTCTTTATACAGATGCAATTTCTAAAAATGATCCTCGTTTATCACTCTAACCAATAAGCAAAGACCGTGTTAAAATCAGTTGGGTAACTTGGGTAGTTTTGAAGAAGTAAGCGGAGAAATACTTGAAACGGTTTTATGAATTAAGTACATATACATAATATACATTACTTGTACATTATTTGGAAAGTTCTTGTGAGTAACTTTTAATCTTGAATATTATGATACATATTTATATTTCTCAAAAACGTTCCAGGCCGCTTGAATCCTTTTCGTCATGGTATAATATTAATAAGCATATAACTATAGGCACAATATAACAACAATCGCCATATATGCTTACACACACAAGGTCTCATGCTCATTGGTATAGATGACTCATTTTTGACAAAGTTGTGGAACGTTTTTAATAATCTGCGCATTTTATCCTTTAACCTTTCACCAAGCAGCAGTGTTTGCATCGTCGTGTTCTGGTGTGGGGATAAGACAACGGATGAAATTACTAGTTTAGAGACATTCCACCTTAGTTCTCATGGTTGGCAACGTATTTGCAGTCTTAGTACTACAGTCTTAAGAATGCGAATGTCCTAAGATGAATGAACTATGATGTTCCTTTATTTAATATAAGAATATCTTGGTTGAAGCATGTAAGTTATTTCTTAAGTTTTTTTATGGCAAGAAGGCAAACGAGCACACAAGCCACCCATAGTAGGCCTTAGACCCATAGAGGCCTTAGACCCATAGTAGGCCTTAGACCCATAGAGTCCTTGGACCCATAGAGGCTTTAAACCCATAGAGTCCTTGGACCCATAGAGGCGTTAGACCCATAGAGGCCTTAAACCCGTAGAGGCCTTAGACCCATAGTAGGCATTAGACCCATAGTAGGCCTTAGACCCATAGAGGCCTTAGACCTATAGTAGGCCTTAGACCCATAGAGGCCTTAGACCCATAGAGGCCTTAGACCCATAGTAGGCATTAGACCCATAGTAGGCCTTAGACCCATAGAGGCCTTAGACCTATAGTAGGCCTTAGACCCATAGTAGGCCTTAGACCCATAGAGGCCTTAGACCCATAGCGGATTTGAGGCCGTGACGGCCTGAAATGTTCAGGCGTGAAAGAACTTACGCTAACTGAGTAACTGACGCTAGGTTTAGCCTGGCAATAAAAATTGCAGACGTTGACTGCAACAGTAAAGCAAAAACAAATGTATGGAAATGACGTACGCGCTGCAGTCGCTCAACGCTATCTGTCATCACCTTACGTCAATTTTTTCGTCGATTTTCGAAAATTCGTTAGCGTGATGCATCTTGTCTACCCTACTACAGCATCAACATGGAAAGTCCATTGACATTGCACTTACCTAAATTCACGCGAAACTTCCCCGCGTTATAAACATAATGAATCAGTTTTATTTCCAGTAGTATAGAGTGTCAGGAATTTCCCGTTGTTTAACATTAAGTCCGTTTGGATTACCCGGCGAGGGCAAAGTAGGATAGTTGCGTTTATCGCGTGACTAAATGTAGATAAAACAACCGTCACTTTTTGACACGTAAGTACTATATAGTGACGGATGCTTTATCCATATTTTGTCACGAGATAAATGCAACTAAACTAGGCCCGCAGGAGTAACTCTAAAGCGTGACAATAAATCAGCTGCATCAAACCTCTCTGGAATAAACCTCCAATAAGCGAGGTTTTTGCTGGCCGCGTCGTTTTGTCAACGTCACGTGGGATTTAGCGCGAGTGCGAAGGCCGCACGCGTGGTCGCCGACGAATGTGTTTACACTTAAATTCTTAGAAGTGACGTTCAGATTTGAGAATTATTTTTCTTCATTTTGTTGTTCTGTGACGGATGTTTACAAACATTCAATTTTACAAACTAAGTAACTAGAGGAATAAGCCGAAGAAAATAAAAGAAGCCCTAGAAAAGAGGCTTAGAGAGTAAACGATTTTCGAAAATTGTGAAATGTATGGAATTGGCATAACGTGATACTGTAATACAGGTACAAAATGAACCTTAGCAAGTGAACCAGTAAGGTACATTTTGCAACTAATGGAGTTTGTTAGTTACGCGGTATTGCAGTATTACCGACGATAAGCGCTCGACGCGACCGTCCGGTCCAGTAGCTTAGTTCAATTCTACATACAGTTTCGATAGCGATAACATTACTGTCTTGCAATGCATCTTGTCTAGAGTCTCCGATCTACCCATCACAAGTTTAATTCAAAATACTACGATTAGAATAAATATTAAGTACCTATTGTTATTAGGCTGCATTAAACCAGCATCTTTAGCTCGAAGCCACCTAGACGAGTCTCAACCCTTACCATGTATAACAATTACCGTACTCGCTAGCGAGTTCAATGCTCTGTCCCTCGCACTCTATAAGAAAACTGTAATAAGTCAGTGTAGATAAGGTAGTGACCCTGTGGACCCGGGTTCGAATAACTGTAAGGGCAGATATTTTTGTGATGAACGCGAGTAGTTAGTCTTTTTTTACTTTAACAGGTAATTAAAAACATGTTGTATTATATATCATAGCTGTTATAAATTTCCATTCAGAGGGCGACGCCTAGTCGCACGCCACGCAAGCCTATTTTTACATTTATAGATTTTTAGTGGGTTTTTCTTTCAAAAGATAAAAGATAAAAGAAATTTATTCAGTAAGTAGGCCGCTCGAGCACTATTACACGTCAAGATACTACCAGCGCTTCCCAAGAGGAGACCACTGCTGAGAAGAAACGCCGCAAGAAACTCAGCAGTCAGTCATTTTTTAAACATATTCCATATTTCATATTACAATGGGATTTCATATTATTTATTTTCCTTATTGACGGCAGAATACCATATAACTTTGCAAAGAGCTGTCACGCTTTTAAGAGCACTTTATATGACTGAAATTGGATATTTAAAACATTTATTAGGTTAATTGGCCACATCAGGGCTCCTTTAAGGGTACACGTCAGTAATTGCGGAGAAGAAACTCCAGCAGAACGTAGTTTTTAGGGTTCCTGTCAAGAGAGGAACGCTTATCGTTTTACCATGTCTGCCTGTCCGTCTGATGTAATTTTACTAATGTATACATTTCAATTAAGCCGACTTATAGTAAAAAAAATATCTTGTTTTTTACGGTACCTGAGGTACCTCCCATATACATTATACAAAGGTATTTTATTTAAAGGTATTTTTTTACATTACTTATAACTAGACCCCGTTATCTTGTCGCACTGAAATTGTGTTTCAGTAGAGCGTGAATGTTTTTTTTATCGACCTTCTTGATATCGATAAAATAAAATAAAAATCGAATATTCGCCTTTTAAGTTACATATACATGAAAGGTAGCCTATGTGTTTATCCAAGGAATAAGCTGTCTGCATTCGAAATATCACCAAAATTCTGTTAGTTTTTGCGTGAAAGAGTTATAAACATCCGGCTACATACATACTCACAAACTTTCGCGTTTATAATATTTGTAGGATATATTTTTATACAAAAGTAATAGAACCTAGTTACTTCTCTTTGAAATTATCACTGACATTTAGATAGACGATAAAAAAAACATGCACGCTCTACTGAAAAGTAATGATAGTGCTACTACAAGATAACGGGCTCTACTTATAACATCGAATGAGGTATCATTGGATAGCTCTTACCATCATTATGTAGATGACATTATCATTAAGTATGTACATATAATATTTTTTTAAATCTAGTTATAGAATGAGGCATCATTCGATAGCTCTTAAAAACATACTTACATACATACATAGTTACATACATACATGACGTTATTATCAATTTTTACCTTCGGATGACCGTTTAAGAAATATTGGACTCGTTAAGTGTCAATTTCGTTAGAGTTGCGTGTGAGAAAGGCAAAACTGATAAAGATCTTGAATGAGAGCACACAACGAAAGAAAAATATCCCGACTATATGTATAGTCTTGATTGGTTCTTGAGATACAGGCGACTAAAATGTTTATAAGTAGGAATATTATCTACTAAACGTTTTTTTTAAGTCAATAGAAAATTCGTTCAAACTTGTGGTTTTTCGAGATTGTTTTTGTAATAACGGAGTCGGAACCTACACTGAGCATGGTCTCGCATGCCCTTGCACGGCTTTTACAATCACAAAATATAGTAATTTAGCTTAAAAGTAAGCTACATTACAAATTGGTGATAATCTGTACTTATAATTGTTAAAACTAACACAAAATGAAATTATTAAAAATATGACTAGGAGATCAAAACGACGACGCTATACGTCAAAAGTTATAACTAGAATTAATTATTTACTGAAAAACTAGTCCTTGAACGTGGACAGACGGAACCCACAAACCGCACCATTTCATGAGTTGGCGAAGATTAATCCTCTGCTCTCTGTTGTTAGTAATCAAGGATTACACATCTAAGATAGATTTTACTTGTGATACTACCACCGACCTACACTCAGGAGCAAAAATAACGGGTCAGAGTGCGTTTTTCATGCAAACGAGTCTATCTCGAAGCCTTGGGTCCTCGCCAGGGGTTGTTTTGAGTGAGGTTTAATGGTGGATACTCCGAGGTTCAATAGAGGAGGTCAAAAGTTCTCAAGATACCTAACTGATCGCACAAACAGTAAACACCACAGCGAAAGAGTTTGGGTCAGCACTTGGATTTCCTTAAATTGTATTACCATTTTAGATGTTTTTCTGAACATGCACAATTCCGGCGTGATCCGCAGATTCATTCAGTTGGGTATCCTAGGCACTCTGGAAGTCCTGTATCGATGCTCGGAGTATTCATCATTAGATGTCACTAAAAGCATTCCCTGGCGAGGAACCAAGGCTTTCAAATAGCCTCTTTAGTATGAAAAACGCACTCTGACCCGTTTTTTTTGCTCCTGAGTGTATTTCCTTACTTTCACCTTCGACGTACAAGTGTATAATTCGTCTATGCTTGCACCAATGTACTTCTAAACACAAATGTACTTTGACTTTATTATTTAAAACAACGTTTACTTATTCACAACAGTAACACAAATATAACATAAAAAATAAGGAAAAGATACGACTGATAGTGTAATTGATGCCAAACAGTCCTAATTTCGAATGTGTTGGCTGTGAAAGTGTGAAGCCAACGCTGTTGTTCCGTTGGGACCGCTCGGTGCATGTAGAGTTCCTTTCAACCGGACTTATAAAATATGCATGGTCATAATAATTAAACTCAAATTTTGGGTTTTAATAAATGTATGTACCTACGTGTTGTTTATAGTAACAATCCTGATAATCGACTGGGAAAATGAGATACTTAGATGTTTTTCAATGAAAGCGGACAAGTTCATCAACTTATACCTTTACATAATTGTGGCTTTGTATTGGTTATTGACCGTTGTTATATTCTGATTAACGTTAGTAATAACGCAATAATGACACAACATAATTCTATTATTCCTACCAAAAAAACCTAGGGAATTTGGTATGTAAACACAAACGGAAAAACATTTTTTATCGTTGGGAAAGTCCCTCGACGGAATTCGCAACATCAAACGTTTTATTATTACGTATTTTATTGGTAAGATAAGTTTGGGTATTTTTGTTATCTTTGCATAAGAAGAATTGATAAGAGCTGGTCGAGCCATAAATATCTTGCGATTCTGTAGCCGTCACTACAAACGATGAGTGTGCAATTTTGTTTATGCGGTTTCTCCTTAACATTTTCTTGGAGTAGTACTGTTAGTTGAACTTGGTCGGGTAATAATTATTTTCGTAACATCTAATTTTATTAAGTGTTTATTGGCTATAGTAGGCCGTGACGGCCATGATGAGTATTTTAGCTTATTAGGTACCAATTTTAGATTTTTTATAAGATATAAACGTGGCATTTTCTAAGTAGGTAAAGATTTAAGTCTCTTTTCACTTGTACCGCTTAACATGAACCGTTTCATATTATTTCCAGTAATAACGTAAACAGACTTTTTCCGACGTACTCAGAAAGGATGTCTTTCCTGTTAAGAAACGAAGACGTATTTTTTTTTGTTTTCTTCCTAGGAGAATATAGCTCGTCAGACAATCGTCTCAATAATGTACTATTTTTGTGGATGGTTCATTTAACACTTATAAGTGTGGTAGTAAAACATGAATAAGATTTTTTTTTCGGTTATTTATCGGCTAAAAAAACAGCTCTAAAAACACGTAGGCAGTGTTATATATTAAAAAAAGTTCAAAGGCCATGTTTGACCATAGGGTTCCAAAGCCGTTAGAATACATATTCTCTATTTAAAGTTATTCGGTGCTGTCGCGCGAGCTTAATATTTCACAAAAACGGATCCCTTAATCGAAATTTAGTTTTGGCAAACGACACTACACACCATGGGGTAGACGAGAAAAAAAGAAATATCTCCAAGTACTCTGTAGGGGAGGAACACAAATAAAATATTTTCTACATTTTATTTTACCACTTTGTCGGCGTGACTAATATGCATATTCATGCCAATTAACAGCTTTCTAGAACTAACACGCGTATTCACAAATGTTACAATGAGGTCTCACAGTGCTCATGAACGCACAGGGTGGTTCGAATGGTCTCACAAACAAAAGGTCGGTCAAAAAGGACCAATCACAAAGCTGTATTGAAAGCAGTGCGTTTACTCAATGAAGGATCCCTTAAGTATTATTTATTTGTGAATACGGGTGTTAGTTCTAGAAAGTTGTTAATTGGCATGAATATGCATATTAGTTACGCCGACAAAGTGGTAAAATAAAATGTAGAAAATATTTCATTTGTGTTCCTCCCCTACAGAGTACTTGGAGATGTTTCTTTTGACTCTGATCTGAAGACGGACGTACATGGCGAAACTATAAGGGTACCTAGTTTAACTACGGAACCCTAAAAATGACGTAATCACAATGACGTGAGATGAGACCGACGTGGAGCAAACGGCTACAATTTTCAATGTGTTAATAAAACTGTGAAATGGGTCCCGAGGTGACTACAGAAATAATTTGACCTACAAATTGCGAACAAAACAAAGTAATCTCGTTTCGTTCGTGTCAGGAACAACGCTTGGTTAACAACATAAGCACCCATAGCTGGGGGATATAATTGCTTCATTTTAATTTGGATGAATTTCTCTTATCCCTGGACCGCCTGTGTAAAGTTGGGGAAAACCTCAAGAGAAAAATAATGGGGATTAACGTGGACGGATCGGCGAGGGTGGGTAGTCAATCGTGCGTTACGAGTTTCTTACTTTACGGACAGCTTTTTCACATGATATTTTGACTCGACGTTTCAAGCTACGGTATTTTTAAATGCTCAAAATTTACTAAAGTTTGTCTGCTAGAAGGTTTTAAAATTTGTTATTTTAAGAGGCCACTGGATAAGGTTGAAGACGCATAGCGATCCCAGGTTGGATTCCCGGTATGCCCGAATATACTTGTGATGAGAGCGAGTATTTTCGCTGAGTCTTGGATGTTTGGTATGTATTTAAATATGTATTTCACTATATAAGTATGTTTATCGTGGTCTTGTACCCATAGTAGGTACAAGTCTAGTTTGGGCCTAGGTCAATTTGTAAGAGAGATGATTTATAAGATACAGTCGTTATGCTGTGTGTAAGTATTTATTAGTACAGATTTATCCTGTGTACAATGCCCATAGCGGATAATAGGTGTGCAGCATCAGGACTAGAGAGTCGAAACCTTTTTTTTTTTTAGGTATTTAAAAAAACCAACAACAAGATTTTTTTTTGTACGCTTGTGTTGATTGTTAGTATCGATATACCCTTCGACGCTCTCAAATACTCCTCGTATCCAACAATACCAAGCATTTCAAAACCCGTCAAGGTGTTTAGGAGATCGTAAAGAAACAGACTTGGATACATACCCACATCCTCACATGCGTACATTCATAATTATTATACATAGGTACTTATTTGATTCGAATTCGAAATTGAAATACCTAAATTTATACTTGCCAAAATATAACATTAAGTTATTGAACATCGCTTATCGTGGGAAGAGATCGAAATTTTGACATCGCAATTCAGTGATAAGACTTTTAATAGGATCCTTTATTTGATAATTTTTATTCAAGGTGAATTTAACTGGTGATTAGCCACCGATAAAAATAATTTTAATTGTTAATGTAATAACTTGATCGTAACTTAAATATTTCGGCTTTCATGTAAACACAGATCGCATTTATATTGGCGACCTTTGCTTCCTTTCGTTTTAGAAAGTGTCGATTTTTAGTAGAAAGTTTCACGTATTTTACGACAAGTTAAACAAAACCATAAGTAAGTAATAAGGTTTCTGAGAAGTTACACCAAAAGACAGTTTTCTTACGCCTAAAGACTATTCATAACTTTAACTTTTCTCAACTAGTAGAAGAAGCGCTTTGATGTCACCATTTGGCCTTTTTACGTTCGATCGTTCGGCAGAAGCCCTGCTGCCTAATTGAGAAAGCACGCGCTAAAATGTGTTTTGTACGCTCTGATGGGACTACTTAAACTCGCCGGTTCGCCGCGTTCACTCGTCCGACCGACCGAACGCCGTTTCTAAGAGAATAACACCCCGGCAGCAGTCAGGTAAAGGTAGCTTAATAAAGGATGAGTCAGTTTTTGTTTTATTCAGCGACTAAGTGGATTATTGGCTTTCTGCTTGTTTATGCAATCGCTTTGTAAAGTAAACCAGTTTGCAGCTCTATTTATGTTGCTACAATATATCCATCCATACTAATAGGTATTATAAATGTGAAAGTGGACGACAGTATTTAATTCGTTAACTACTGTATTGACATTAGGCATAAGAAATATAAATTATATTTTTATATGTATATGGATACCTATATAAAGGTTAAGCAGTGGACTCATGGAGATCAAGGGCAGAGGCATTTGCCCAGCAGAGGGACACTCATAGAGGTCAGTATTTATTTAAATGTTAAAGTAACTTTTTCCGGTGTGTTTGTTACGCTTCCACGGTTAAGCCGCTGAACCGATTTTGATACAAATTGGTAAGGAGATCGCTTAAACCCCGAGGAAGGACAAAGAACTCGCGGGCAACAGCTAGTAAGATAATTAATAGATAGTATGTAAGGTTCTGATGGAAACAATAATAACGATGAGCGTTTTATGAATTTTCTCTAACTAAACTGGAGCTCGATTAGTGCCCGGTTCCAATATTCAAGAAACGAATCGATTTCCTTACGCGCCGTAGCGTTATGACATTTGCTACGTACAAAATGTGTCAATTTTTTACGAGGCGTAAGGAAAACGATTCGTTTCTTGAATATTGGAACCGGCCATAAGTCGACTTGTGATCATAAAGAACCGAGTTAAAAACTCCAGCGGACGCCATGCACCAATAAGTCTTTCTAACTGCACATTTGAGCTGCTGAGTGTGGGTATATGCTGGAGAGAGTCTGAAGATGATGATACAGTATTTTTTTTGTGTTCTTGAGTCCGTCCGGGTATCTACCTGTCAGAATACCCAAATAGCAAAACGTCAGGATTATAAAAACATACGATTGTACTTACTAGGAGTACGTATTAAGACGTGAACGCTTATTACCTCAAAGGTAAAACTAACAATTCCAAATACTTAGTGTCAGTCAGTATACAGTCACACAATGTCTGGACCTTAGAATGTCTTTTACTTAATAGACATGAATGTTAAATGCCTCGGTAGCAAAACGTCTGGATCTTAGAATGCCATGCATAACTTATATTAACCGAAGCGAAGCGAGGACGTGGGTCGCTATTTCATTTTACATAAGAGCTATAAGAATTTATAGCACTCAGAACCTAGAGGACATGGAAACTGTAGACATTGCAGAAATGGAAACCTGTATAGGAATCTGTAGAAATGGGAACTTATAAGTCGATTGGGAACCTGTAGATATAGGACAAATCGGCCTGATAGCTGTCAAAAACTACTATCTACACTCAATTCAGTCTCAATTGAATACAGCCGACAGGGGTTCCCTTTCATAATATCGATTGTACGAAAATTACTTCGCATTACAGTTATCGCAGGAACATTTTTAGCTGAATCGTACTATCATATAATAGTATTCTTAGCATAACACTGTCATATTTGATTGTATTGATTTAGTAGAATTTTAAACAGTAGAACACTCATGTGGCCCTCTTCAATTTCGCAGAATTGTATGTATCTAGCAGAATATAACTTTCACTAAATTTAGTATGGCATAATATTAGTAATGAACTGCTACCAGTAAAGTAGGCTAGGTTAGGTTAGAAATGCCAAATGCGACAATTACCGGACCGAATTGCAATTGGTGGAGTACGATGAAAAATATTGAAGCTTTCTAAATAATTACTTCAACATAATTACAATCAAGGCTTAGTATAATATTATTCTGCTGTATCACTTTATGCCTACTAAATAGTAGGTATGATATAGAAATTATTCCATTACATGAAGAAATTTATGCGAAAAGCATTTTATTTAGCAGAATTAGCTAAATTATCATTCTGCCAAGGGTTACATATTAGTAGTAACATATTAGTGTACCGCGTTTACAGGGCTATTCCCTGTAGTCCGCAGTGCGAACTACTGGGAATAAAAATTCCCACTAGTCCGCACCTCCGGCAAGTGGTGCGAACTACTGGGATTTTTTTATTTTATTGGGATTCTTTATTTTTATTCCCAGTAGTTCGCACTGCGGACTACTGGGAAAAAAAATCCCAGTAGTTCGCAGTGCGAACTACGGGGTGCGGACTACAGGGAATAGCCCCGTTTACAATACTACTTGGGCCTTACGGTCCTTAATGGAAGTACGATCTGTATAAGGCATACGGTGGCCAATTGAATTATTTACGGTATTTACCCAAATTATACGAGTATATAGTACCTGTCTATTATTACGGACTTTTTTAATTTCCATAAAGGACAATGGGCAAATTTGTATGGGCACTGTCCCCCCCCACCAACAGTAACGGGATGCATGTCTATATGTTTATAAGGACCCAAAAAAAGACAAAATACTTATTTTAGTAGCAAAATCAATGGGATTTTTTTAATGAAAACAAGGGCCAAATAAGGCAAATCATCCATATATGTGTTCATTTTCAAACAAATTCCATACGATACGATTATGGTTTCCTAAGAAAACCCCATACATCTGGTGATCGTCTCCATAGTGAAAATACATAATGTTGCTGAGATGTATTAAATGAGACATGTTTCATTTCTGTTGGTGGGGGGGGGACATTTCTGCCCAAGGTCCTTTTCTATCAACTCATTCTGCGTTAATGGCACCCAATTAATTTGCTTTTCAGCTAATTAAATATTCTAACCATTGATGTAGATCATTTACATTTTAAGACTTTCTAATCCTGCTTTAATGTTATCAACCTGAACTTACTTGCTGCTAAGTGAATATACAACTTTCATGTCAAAAGGTCATCCTTATGGAGACAGCTCCGGACGGCATGACTTTGGTGCCATGGATGATGGGACGGGAGGTTGTGTGGAATGCCACCTGCGTGGACATGTTATCCCGTCACATCTTCATAGGATCACCAACCGTTTTGTTACTTTCGGGGTCGAGACCCTTGGTCCAAGAGGTTCAAGGCTTCAAGTGCTCACAAGATTTTTATGGAGTTTTCCAAATACTTGATCGAGGAAAGGAAAGGAAGGCAGCATACCTACATCGAGCTAGGAGGTTAAATAGGAAGAAACGCGATTGTGTAAAAGTAATGACTGTGAAGAATAACAAATGTGATCAAATTCAATTATGTGGAATTCATATTGTGAAGAATCGCGACTAGGATGAAACACGACTGTATAGAAATAATGCCTGTGACGAATAGCGAATGTGGGCAAATTCACATTGTGCAGAATTAGGAATAGAAAGAAACAAGATACTTAAACGTCGAATAAACATACGACGTATTATGTATCTTAAGATATATTTTCCATATCGTTAACTGTGTTTTCAGATGTAGCAAGATGAAGTATATAATTACCTTCGCCGTCTGTGATGTGCGATGGTCCGTTGGAATAAATTGTAACTCATCATAATCATTGTATTTTTACCTTGTGTGACGCGATTAAAGGGTCAAAGTGTATCCATGTACATTACATTACGTTGAACATTTAAATCACCATCAACCATGTTTCACCATTAATTCCATTCTGATTTAAGTACAAGCTTTTTAACCATCTCCAAATTTTGTTAGTACTAACATTCATTATTATTTTTTAAATAAATATTTCAACTATATTTTTCAACTGTGTCCATGTATAACTGTGTGTATGTATAGGGTTAATGTTCGTCTGTAATTTGATAATGTGATGTTAAGCGTGTACCTAAGCCTTTTCCGGGGGAATTAAATGACGCGGAATTTTCTAGTATATTCGTTTTGCAAACCTGAGCCTCTAGTGTATTACACACACAAAAACGTCTCGATCGCGTTTGCGTTTCTCCTATAAATAATATGGTCACACACGCGTTCGAGACGGTTCGCCGCGTGAACAGCATCTTATGAAATGTTTCAACAATTGCTGTTGTGGTGGATGTCCTCTCAAGAAAAGAGGCAATAGCACAGATGTCTCATCTTTATTTACCTTACAAAAAAAACTTATTTGAATATTAGTAAATATCGACAACACAGACAGTTGTGAACCCCATTTCCTGGAGCAGAAAGTACTAACGCTAACTGGATTATATATCTTAGAAATTTGTAAGTTCGTTCGAAATTATCCCGAATACTACAAGAAACGCGAAGACATAACCACATATCATCAGCTCCGACATAGAAAAAACTCATACTACCTTCTTCAAAACTTCAAATGCATTCTGATGCAACCTATGCCGTGTCCATAAAAGCATATAATAAACTGCCAAATAGAATAATAATCGAGAAAAAACACTATACATTCATAAAACTGTTAAAATAATTCCTTATTAATAAAAGCTATTATACACTAAGAGAATACACTTAAAGGATAACTACAATAAAAACATAAATTAAATTCCATTATATATATATATGTATATTCTACTATTTAACATAATATAAATATACAAAATAAGTTCCTTTTAAAAATAAACAAAAATACTAAATGTGCAATAAATAAGCAGATGATTTAAACAGATATAAATTTATTACAATACATACATAAAGTATAACATTGACCATTAAATACAATTCAAAAGGTTTAAGTAGTCACTTTTCAATAGGTACTGTGGGGGTCAATTTCTCCCAACAGGTTGAGTTTGGGCCGCTAAAAAATACGTGTCTGTTATTTTAAACTACTCTCTAACATATATCAAAATCAACAAAATCAGCAGCTCGGTTCGCATCGTTGTTGTATTGCAGTGTGGGGATAAGATAACCGGTGCAATTTACTAGCATAGAGGCATTCCATTTTAGTTCTCGCGGATGGCGAGGTTTGGAGGATTGCAGATTTTGAGATTGTTGTAAAAATTCAAATGCGTATGGGTCTCAAATCTCTTATGTACGTAACTACCATCAGATGAGAGCTTGTTTGCCTTTTCCAAGATAAAATCAAATAGTTTCTGAGATATTGAATATTAAACTTCGTATGCGGCGCTCGAAACCCGGCGGTGAGCGCTCACGGAGGATGACGTCATCGTTTAGCAGCGGCGTTCGCCCTTACATGACTGAGTAAGTTTACAGGGCTATAACTTTTTAACCCTAATAAGTAACCAATTGAAATTTTCACAGAATACGTCTTATTATAAACTCTATAGTTAAAAATCAAATTCCAAGAGGGGTCCCTAAGAGGGGACAAGAGGGTATACAAGAAACATGAAGAAGTACCATTTCTTTTAGCATTTTTATACGGTTTGTATTTTATTAATTTTTATGATGGCTTCTTATTGTTATGTTATTTTGAGTTTAAATTATAAATTAATTATCATATTATACGATTAAATAGAAATATCAAGTAAAACTGCTACAAATAAGTGACTAAACTGATTTTATCAACACGATGTTTTAAGCGGTGACCCATCCTGTTTTAGACTACGTCTTTAGTTTCTTAACTTTGGAAACTGAAGTACGGCTTATATTTTTATGACTGCTTTTTATTTTGATGTCACATTAAGCTTAAATTATAATCTAAACTTCATAGACAAATGTGTAAAGAACTCTCTTTCTGACGCGTTTAGGTAAAAAATAGTTAGTAGGTACACGATGTTTAAGCGGTGGTTGCTTAACTTTGGTAAGTAGGTACCTACCTATTCACATCACTCGCGATTAGAATAGGTAAGTACTTACCTACATACTACACTCGCTTAACTAGGCATTTCCAGTAGGTAGGTAGCAAGTAGATAGATTTTAATAAACAAGTAAGATCACTTAAAACTCCAATGTCCTGTCCTGTTACGGGTACGCTGTAGTACTACGAGATAACAAGACCGCGAAGCGGACCCCGTGAATCATAATATTGTTGAATACCTATACCTCCCTACGCTGCGGGTGTCTAGCGCTTGGATTTTAATTTTTGGGATGTTTCACTTTAGGCTGTCAGCATACTTTTTGCACCAATGTTTTGGTAGGTATTTCTATGTAGAATAGGTACGGTGAAAGCAAATAAGTGCTTGATTATTATCCTAATTTCATGTAATCAACTTTTTCGAGAAACATTACAAACAAAAAAAGCCGGTCAGCGACAGTAAGTTACTTTTGTTAAACTGTATGTAATACAAAACAATAGGTAACAATAACTACCATCATAACATCAAAACGAATTCGTAACAATATTACGAACTTCCAAAGTCAAGTAACGCAACCAAGCGTAGTCTTAAACAAAACGGGTGACAGCTTAAAACATCGTGTTGATAAAATTAGTTATTCCACATATTTCTAGCAGTTTTACTTGAGTTTTGTATTTAGTCGTAAACTTTAAAATTTAGACTACAATTTAAGATTAAAATAGCATCGAAAAAAGAAGCCATAGTAAAAATACAATCCGTCTAAAAATGCTTTTTTTTATGTTTCTTGTATGGGGATCCGTCTTGGGATTTGATTTATTGTACCATTTATAATTTTAAACTATAGAGTTTTTAATAAGACGTATTCTGAGAAAATTTCAAGAGGTTACTTATTACGGTTAAAAAGTTCTAGCCCTGTAAACTTACTCAGTCATATAAGGGCGAGCACCGGTGATAAACGATGACGTCACGCGAGCAAGATGGCGCCCGCGCCCATTTTAATATTATTGACCAAGATTTTAAACGTTCGTAGATACCAAACTATTGGGTCTATTCGAACGAAACAAAAAGATATATGTTTGTTTATTTATAAGCTTTACTCCTACAAAGTTTGAAGCGATTTGGCGTAAGTACTGACATTCTTCATTCAACAGTCAGTATTTTATTACGGTCTGCTCATGGCATGGCAATGTTAATATTTAAACTAGCATTATATAACAAAATGAATATAAAATAAAGATATCATACTCAACTAGAGCAGGAAATCGTGTCAAAAACTCATAATAACATAAGCAATTAAAAAAAAGATAACACTTATTTAATTGACAGTCATTTGGCAGTCAAGTTAAAAAGAATACGATAATATGCAATATGGTTTTACCCAGTAAAATAGAGGGACAGGAAAAAGATCATTTATTTATAGTGGAAGGATAAAAACAAGAATACCTACTTAAAATAATTTAAATCAGAGGTATTTTTTTACTATGCACTTGTAAAATACTCTACTAATCTACTTTATTTTTTAATACAACTATTCAGCATAGTAATGCACCATTTTTGAGCTTGTTTCCCCCAAAAACAATTACAAAGATGTCAGTAATCGACTTAAGAGGGTTGTTTTTGGAAACGTGCAAAATCATTAACCCTTACACCTCGGCATAAATAGAAGGGGAAAGTCTGCGTAAGGCACTTGAGAAGTTAAAGCTTTGAGCCCCTAAAATGTGTTTATTCTTCAGTAGAATTTTATACTACGTTAAAGTAGAGACTTCGTCAATTATTGACTGTGGAAATGTATTCATATAAAATGTAACTCCTGCCATTATTATGCGAAACGTGCCAATTAACACTCTTTGTTTGCCTTAGGTATAGGACTAAAGGGTAGATAACGCTAAAGTATGTATCAAGTTCTACGAAGGTTGATTATGTCTAACTATAGATTTTTTTAACGCTGTTCGTTGTTTTTAAAATTATCCTATTTGGTTTTCTCTTAACTGAACTTGTCACTTAATAAGTGTTTACGGCTAAGTATAGTTTTAAAGGTAGGTCACACCCTGACATCTGGTTTTAATTATTACTGTGTTTCACATAGGTGCACAATTTAATTTCCTTTGGTTTTTTTGTTGCCAACGACAGACAAACAGGCCCACCTGATGAAAGGTGGTCACTGCTGCCAATGGACATTTTACGAAATTCTTCGTAAAATCAATCAATTCATCATCAATCAATTTCTTCGAAACCGGCAACGCCGTTGAATGCGTTGCCGGTTTCGAAGAAATTGAATAACACATTTTTTTTAAAGCCCCATAATGTAGCGCATTGGGAAAATCGCAGCAGGAAGTTCATTACAAATTCTTATAGGACGGGGCAGGGAACCGGCGCGCATTACTTGAGCGCAGTAACTCAAGGAAATGGAAATGAACATCCGAATATAAATCCGAATTAAGTGCGATGGTAGAATAGAATAGAATAGTTTTTTTTATGCCATAGTGAAGGCCAACGAGCACACAGGCCACCTGATGGTAAGTGGAAACTGTGACCCATAGACATTCGCATTCACAAGACTGCAATCCTATGACTGCAAATGCGTTGCCAAGCCTGAGGACTAAGATGGAATGACTCTTTAGCGGTAGGTACGGTAGCGATCCGGACGTACCCTGCACAAGGTCCTACCACCCGCAAAATGTAATCAGGATCAGAATCATTTATTTTAGGCTATTGGCCGTAATATTGGTTAGTTACATGTTGCTTAAAATAGGTTAGAGACAATTTAAATATGACTACAGCAACACAAAACAAAAACCACGGTGCCAGAATTATTTGTTAATAGGTACTAACATCACTGGAGACCAGTGAAATCGAGTAGATAAGGATGGGGCAGTCATATCTACCCGCAATCATATCCAGAATTTCGTTGAAACTATTTCTGACGCGCCCCATATGTGAAGTGTTTTTTTTTTCTTACTACCTATGTCCTGAGAACTGTCTATGCACGCGTTAGCAAACATTACCTGAGGCACTACACCATCTCGGCAATCCCAACAACATTCTGAATGCGTTCGAATAAAATCCTTTGTTTCATGATTGTTTATTTTCGAGTTTGTTTTGAGTTTTAATATTGTATTTTTTATAATCCAATAAATAAAGTTATTGATCAATGGTTACAAAATGAGTCAAGACCCAAAATAGAAAACAATAAACAGCTTTTCAGGAATTAAATCAACTTTGTGATTTAGGGATTATCCCAAACACGCTCTAAATTTGATCGGGGAAAAAGGTTTCATTAGCCACTGCCACAGTGGGGAGGGAGGGGGGGCTGTCCATTTGGCGGAGTAGCCACTTTATTACCGCCTCACGTCTGACGGGCTACTACAAAACAGTCAATTTAAAGGCTTGCGAGATGTCGCAATGAACACTAGAAAATACATACATACGAGTACATACATACCGTCACGCCTTCATCCCAGAGCGGGGTAGGCAGAGCTACAGAATCACCAACAACTTGATGTTAATTCTATAACCACATTTTGCACAAACAGGCTAAGATGGTTACCAGTGTATATAAGTGACAGGTTGCAAGCCCATCGCCTAACAATACTACAAGCCTTTAGTCCCCTAGTCCCCTCTTACGACTTCCATAGCATGGAGTGGCACTATTCTTAGCCGGCAACCACACGGCACTCTAGAAAATAATATTTAAATATAAAATGCTTTGTCCTGAATGACTGTCTGACTGACGGATCAACGCACAGCCTAAACCGCTGGTCGTTGAGACCTAAAATTTGGAGGGTGTGTTCTTTATATGACGTAGGCATCCGATAAGAAAGGTGGCAAATTTTGTATGGGGAACGTGATTCCTTGGTCCAATCTACTTCAAATTTCGCTTAAACATCCTTTAACAGAATTGATGGAAGATGTGTTTCGTATTTTATTAAAATTCATCATTCGGGGGTGAAAAAGGGGTAGAAAGTTATTTTGGGGTGTTTTGTTTTGAATTCGATATCAATCCTTCTTAGTGGTTTTGATTTACATTACATTTTATTTCGATACATGTTTGAAAACTCAATCCGATTTTATTTGAATTTACATAAAAGTTTGGTGCAATGCGAATATTCAAACCACTGAGTCTGAAGATTCCAGTTTTGGTGCATAGGTTGCTTGTGAGGTCTAGGGGTGCAGTAAGACAGGACTTCCTCAAAATCGATCCCCAACGGGAAGAAGTAGGGGGAGAAGCGGGAAACTAATTATACGCGTACGACGTCGCGGGCGTCCTCTAGTCAATTATAAAATCTAAAATATGATAATACTATTTAACATAAGAATTTAAATGATACGTAAAATAATTAATATAAATCCGTTTCTATTCAAAAACTGTTTTCGGTCAAACGATTTAATGCGTAAAAAAAAAGCTATCCAACAGTGAACCTATATTTAGCCATAGGTTTAGGAGTAGGTGCTGGTAAGAAATCTGGAGCACAGTTTTTGCATAGCGATCCGTCACACGGGCGTGATTATTACCCGTGGAGGTATGGAGCGTACTCCATTACGCGTTTTGGCGGGAATCAATTCAATTTGCCATACACGCCTATATGCCAATTAATCATTTAGTGTTGGTGCAAGGTCCGTCCGGAACTACTTGATTTAGCAACAAGAACATCCGTACACATGCACGTAGATTTGCACTTATGACGAATGTTAATCAGGATTTAGATGACCGATTCATCAGCCTACCGATAGGGACGCAACTATCTGTTAGAAGAGAGATTCACGAATACGCTGTCTGTCTTTGACCAAATAGCTGCGTCCTTGTCAGTTGGCTGACGAAATTTGTCGTGTGGACTTTAGACGTATCTGTCAGTGGCATCGTAGCGTAAATGGATGACCAGCCCCCTATTTTACCAGCTTGACGATGATACGTGACAGGTGACAATTTGGTGTACATTGCAAAGTTAAGACGCTGATACATCACTGGGTTTCATATATAAGCTGCGCCATTGACACTGAAATGTCACCTATCAACTGTCATTGTCGGTACGTTGAAATAGGGGGCTGAAGGGCTATTCTGCCGTCCCATGACAGACCGCCGTATCCTGAGTTACAGTGTTTTGTGCTAACATCAATAATCGAGATTTTCGGATGCCTCTTTAATATATGCATGCCTAAAATTCAGTATTTTGTACTAAAAACATCATGATATGACACAGAGCAATGTACACTGTATCTCTTAGAGTTGAGAGTTGAGATTTGACAAAACACTGCAACTGGAAATACAGTGTTTTTCAAAACAAACGCCCGCTAACGCCCGTTAACGCCCGCTAACTGTAGATACCGTGTTTTGTCGTAACAACTCCACAAGGAGTGTACATAGGGTACATTTTTTTGGAAATTTTAATTATTCCACCAAACTTCGTCTAGTTAAGGAGTTTTGTATTGGTATCAACAACAAATTTAAAAAAAAACGCCTACGATAACGCAAGAAAAAACTTATTTTAAAATTATAGGTTTGTCAGTCCAACTGAAGTCGGCTTTTGGTTAAAAATATTGAGTCACCGACTTCAGTTGGATTGACAAACTTACCTACCATATTTTAAAAGAAGTGACTAACGCTATCTGTGCTCTTCATCATCGTTCCACTTCACCAAATGAAACTTACTGAATGCAAATGCCGGACTTGTTACTAAAAATAGTAAAATCGCTAATATGTATCGCTCCATCAAATTCAGATTTCGTAACCTGGGACGTATAATCAGTGAACATACATAAAGATCAACATAGAACCTCCTCCTTTTTTGAAGTCAGTTAAAATGAGCAAATAACGAAATATGTTGATTTGAAACCTTACCCGAAGTCAAAATCAACAGTAGGAGTAAGTGTCGTATAAATTCATCAGTAAATTTTGCAATTAAGCACCTGCCTGCCTAACCACCACAACAAACTACCCAACTTCCAACAATTCGGAGTCTGACCTAAAAGTAGGTACCAGTTCCTGTACAATGTTGGTTCGCAATTCATTACCTAACTCTAATCAAGTATTAAAACTTGTGACTCAAGATGACTAAAACACGGCTCTCTATGCCGCTTTCTTATACAGAATTAATCACAATACCATCTTCAGTAATATTAAGTCCAAAGGAATGCGAATTGCCATCAATACCTGTAGTAACAGACTTCAGTTTTATACTACCAACTCGTCATGGAACATACGTCTGATATGTCTGAGGTACATTCAGTAATTGCTACACATCCTATATTAATCCTATAAATAATCATACCTTAAATTATATCATATCGAAAACTCATAAAAACTGATTATTAATCAAGATTTTACGGCCAATTTTCAAAAAAAAAGGTGTTAGCGTTTTTATTGAAATACATTTTTTTTTACATACCTACAATGTTTTGTCATGATACGGCAGTATTGCCTAACGCTCTGGCAATTGTGATTGTTTTTATTTTGAAAATCGAAGGCTTGTCTGCCTACAAAATGAAAACTAATGTTCTGCTTTGAATTCGATTGTGATTATTGCTACGAGTGCGTTAGGCAATAGCCCCTCTGACTTTTATTTAGTTTAGTTTAATCCAGCTCCAGATAACCTAGCTTTAGTTTATCTGGAGCGGTTCTTAACCAGAGGGGCTATTGTCTAACGCACTCGCAATCATAATGGTTTTTATTTTGAAAACCGATGGCTTGTCTGCGTACAAAATAAAACAATTGTTTCACTTTGAAGCCGATTGTCATTGCGAGGGCGTTAGGCAATAGCGACGCAGGTTTGATCAAATCGCTTATGGCGAAAATCGGTTGGCTCGCAATTGTATTAATTGGTTTTTATGCATTTATAAAGTATTTTTAAATGATTTATGATTACTTACAAGCGGACGGACGGACGTAGATCGGATTCGCGATGTGTTGATTAAGGGCCAAAACCAAAGCACACGAACCCGACGTACGTGCATGAAGAGATTGATGAATGTAGAGGATGGGAAGTGTTAAATAAAAACCACTTGTCAAATAATGCAGGAAACTTTATTTAAGTTTCACAAGTTGAATTTTACATGCGCTGTTTCCAAGTATGGCGTTGGAAGAGAAAAAATTAGGTGTTGCCACCTCAAACTATGGTAAAAAATGTAGCCACATAAAAAGCTAAATTTTCCCATGATATTAATGGTAAAATTAAATTTATGTTTAAAATATTCTTAAACAGGAAGGTTATTTATTTGTACCGATGCACCTGGCGTTCCATAGTCTCTGCCTACCCCTTTGGGAGACAGACGTGAAGGTATGTATGTATGAATGTTCGTATGTTTGTAAGTTGTCCGTCAACATTTGTATGTCAATTTGAACCACTTCCCTTTACTGGAATGAGCTGTTTGGACCACGTATGTAAACCCGATGATTATGAAATATTATAGTATCTAAGAGCTGATCCAATGATGGAGACGGAAGGTGGCGATATAAGATTTCCGATAAGATTAATGAATGTGGAAGGAGCGAAAGAGATTTGTCAGGATCGTAGCAGGTGGAAAGAAGTGGTCTCTGCCTTCCCCTCTGGGAAACAGGCGTGATTTAATGTATGTACGATAAGCAGATATCAATATTGTAAAAAAAAAATGCAGACGGTTGTGGTGAGCGAATAAAGTTTTTACGAAGTCCACGTATAATTTTATCACAGAAACCATCGTGATGATATTGAGTTAAGCTCTGGACGCGAGTTTTATTAAATTTCAGAGCGACGATGGATAAAAAAAGAAAATTTATTCGATTACAAGGATATCCATTCCCAACGAACTCGGGTCGTTGTAAATCCAAATTACCCGCCAGTGGCACCTTATCTGATTTGTGGACAAAAAAGTTTATCGATTACTTATCATCGATGACCGTGAAGTAATAGTATTTTAATCGATTTAAAAAAGGAGGTTTCATGTTCGGCCGTTTGTATTTTTCCATCAATCATGGACCGATTTTGAAATTATTATTTTTGTTTGATAATTGTTACCAAGTCGGTATCTGATGAGGAAATTTAGAGACTTCATCAAATACTTATTATAAGTTTTACATATACATAAACTCATGCCCTCATTCTCAGAGTGGGGTAGGCAGAGCTACAGAATTAACAGCAACTAAAAATTTGTTGATAATTCTGTAACCTCATTTTGCACAATAAGGCTTACATTGCGGTTACAGTTGCGAGTGGTACGACCTTGTGCGGGGTCCGTCCGGATCGCTACCATCTTATCCATTAACTTACCGGGGATAAGACAGCTGGTGTAATGACTAGCATAGAGGCATTCCATCTTAGTCCTCAGGGTTGGCAACGCATTTGCAGTCTTGTGAATGCGAATGTCTATGGGTCACAGTTTGACGTGTAAAAGTGTCCGTGCGGCCTACTTACTGAATAAACATCTTTTATCTTTTTTATCTTCCACTTACCATCAGGTGGCCTGTGTGCTTATTTGCCTTCTCTATGCCAAAAAAAAACATATTGCGTTTTTTGTGTTTTCAGTAACAAGTCTAACATTTGTATTCAGATATTATCATTTGGTGAAGTGGAACTGAACTCCTCCGTGATACTTATTTCAAGGGTTTCTATGATAAAGCACATTTAAATGGTTTAAATATATGACTGTGACTTACCCGCATCGGGCAGGAAAGGTCCTATAGTTTCTCATTAATTTTGAGAAGTTGGCGTACATAACAGCATATTATGACATTTATGATCACTAGAAAATATAAAATATAATAACTAAATGTTTTAAAAACTTCAGTAGGACTGATCTAATAAGAATCTACCTCCTATTTTAAAATAAGTTATCTTTTGCGTATGTAAGGCGGGTTTTTGTTTTTTAAAACATTTATTTATAAAAGATGCTTCTGGCAAGATGTTACCTATTTCATATTCCTACTATTTTAACTAATGTGACTGGGCTGTTTAAAAAAAAGCGTACTGAGTTATGGACTAAATAAAGCTTGAGATATTATTGCAATACTAAAAAAAAAATTCATTAATACCTAACCTTTACTCACCACCTAAGGGTCTCCACTCTTAAATTTTATGATTTTGTTATAACTTTTGTTCTAACAAAATAAGAAATTTTAAATATCGTTTATTACCTATATTTTATATTCAATATGACATTTACCAACTAATTTTAGTAAATCCTAAGATGTACAAGTAAAACCTAGGATTTAACAATATTAGCCTTTTTTATGTCCGAAAATATAAAAATCAAACAAGTAAACCTTCTTCAACTGTGACGTACATGACATACATTCACAAATTTGAAACTGGCGGTTTTAAATTTGTGAATGGAGCGTTCAAATTTTATTCGAAAATTAAAAGATGAAATGGATTAACCGTTAATTTTGAGATAGGTGGTGGTTGTGACGTAGATACGGTCACGAACGATAATTTGCTACCCATTTAAAAGAAAATCTGCTTATAGATGTCAGTGTCATTAGAGATGCCAAGTCATTTGTAATTGATAGGAAACTCAACCTTATTGCAGTAGAATGTCAGATTGACTTTGGAACTAAGGTGGTTGACAAATATAATTCCTTGACTGTACTTTCCGTTTTATTTTACGTTTACTGTGATTTCGAGCTGTCGAATCTCAAATATCGATGTACAGGTTGATTACCAACAACACCGTTTGACGATAAGCATCCGATAGTTTTCGCTTCCAGGCGCTCGTTAGGCTCCCGTTCAGCGCCGCGCAGCATCGCTCATTTAACTTTGACGACGCATCAGCGCAGCCGAATTGAATTTGCGCACGGACGCCACACGATGCCGTGACATTTACTGCTCAAAATTCAACCTGCACACATTTAAGAGCTATGAATTTTATTGGTTTTATTCATACCGCATAGCGGAACCATATCTCTTCATTTACTTTATACCTAACTCTAGAGTCCCTTGCTATCTTCCTATAGTCTTTTTTATCTAGCTATTGCACGACGAAACAGATGTCAACTTTAATCCCTTGAACCGCTCAAATTTCGTGTGCTCCTCAATGATTACCATGATTAAATCTTTCTTCTGCAGGGTCATGTCCCTTCCAGACCAAAATCTTAAAACCGCCACTGTATATAAGAAGAAGAAGAAGAAGAAGAAAATCATTTATAGGTATAGGTTCCTCGGTTTCACGCCTCATAAACTGAGTAGTGCTGCAGTGTTTGCGTTGCGAAAGCTCAAACTGTGAGTCTGATAGATGACGCCCTGAATAAGTCTACTAAGCATACGTAAACTCGTTAATCTCGTACGGCACATTCCTATGGGGAAACTCTACGGCAGCTAGCGGAGTAATGCTCCTGCAAATATGTGCCGAACGCACATTGGTAGGGGCCAAAGCTGGAGACTCATGTCGCAGTATTTACACAACGCATCGCATTATGACCACACCCCGATGGTAGCAAATATGTACGAGTGCACTAGCACGTACTCGTACATATTCTTATCGACATCGTTAAATAACAATTTTAAATCATCAAATTTTATATACGTTTTAATAATTTGCATACCGCTTTTATTTATAGTTCCCAAATATTACTTAACAACCGATATCTGACATTAATTCTTGACTGGTGTCATTTTAAAATTACCTTGAATAACAATTCATTCAGTGCAATAATATTCCTTAGAACCTCATCATTTTGTCTTTTGGTTAAAAAAGCCTCTCAAGAAAAAATATCGTTTATCTTCATGGACAGCTGATCATTTAGATGTAGAAAATGAAGGTACAACTTGCTTTACGGGGGTACGTCATTTTTATCGACATCAATGGGTTATGAAATTCGGTGTTTTATTAGAGATAAAGTTGTCGAATGAAAAACGAGAAATGAAACGGTTTGGTGGCTCATCCATACCTTTAGAATTTATAAGAAATGCGTTGATATTTTGAAATGATGGTATAATTAAATATACTGCTATGTTATTGAGAATTAGGAGCTTTCTTATGCGGTAATATTTTCGTCAAGTTCTGGCCCACTTATTATTTTACGCGGTAAAAACGATATTCCGTTCCTTGGCTAAAACAGGGTATAGTTTGTGGCATTACAAACTATTTGAGTAGCTTAGTTTTATTTTAATTTAAATACTTTTTTTTTTCCTAGCCTGTATGAGTGTGCTGCGCAAAGGCCTCTCCCCTTGATCTCCATGAGTCCCTATTTGGTGCCTCTTCCGGCCAGTTGTTGAGGAATGCGTCCAAGTCGTCCCGCCATCTCCGTCTAGGCCTGCCCCGTTTACGCCGCCCATTTTGCGGCACCCACTTGGTGGCTACGCTAGCCCACCGGTCCGGGTGCATGCGGCAGACGTGACCGGCCCAATCCCACTTAAGCCTGGCGGATTTTTCTCCTAAGTCAGCTATGCGTTTAGTATTTTAGTTTTAATTGTATTATTGTTCAATTCTGTAGATGTTAATTTAGTTTTGTTATTCTATTCATGATGTGAAGAAAATAATAAAGTATTACCTAATCCATTGCTTTATGATTTTTTTCTTCATTATTTATTGTTTATTCTGACGGCTAAAATGTAATTTATAATAATCTTATCTAATCAAATCTACAATATTGTGGGTAAAAACCATATCGCCTTTAATGTCATATCGTATTGTCAACGTTTTGATAGCTTTTATTTACGATAGCTACGTTAAAAACAAGAGAAGTAACTCTAGGTTAATTCTGTGGTCGTGAAAGACTTCTATGTATTTTATAGTCAGAAGTCTTAATCGGTCTAAAGTACTTTTAACTGCAAAAAGTATTCAAAAATACTTTTAACTAAAGCAAGTGGTCAAAAGTATTTGTTAGAGACTGAAAAACAGTGCTTTAGACTATAAATTATAGGTTAAAAGTAGTTTTGAGCAAGTTAGGTTAGGTTAGATTAGGTTAGTACTTTTGACCACGGGCTTTAGTTAAAAGTACTTTGGACTTTTTTTGCATTTAATATAGTACTTTGACAAATTAAGTGTTTGAATGTAATATACAGTAGAACGACTGTACAAGGTCTTGAAAATTTCCAAAAAAATTGCGCACCAAGTAACGGTGTACGGATTGATCCTCATTTAGACGCCTGCGGGCGAAAGGGAGCCGGTCTTTTGTTAGAAAAGTTGCGAAAGTTTTTGTTGACGTACTACCACATATTTTGATTTCAATAATCATTGTAAATAATGAAATCATTATTTACGCTCTTACTTTGTTTTTTTAAAGCGAGTAACTAATTTATTTCATTTATACTAACGAAATACACTCAGGACCAAAAAGACCGGGTCAGAGTGCGTTTTTCATACTAAAGAGGCTATTTCGAAGCCTTGGTTCCTCGCCAGGGAATGCTTTTAGTGAAATCTGATGATAAATACCCCGAGCATCGATACAGGACTTCCAGAGTGCCTAGGATACCCAACTGAATGAATCTGCGGTTAACGCCGGAATTGTGCATGTTCAGAAAAACATCTAAAATGGCAATAAAATGTAAGGAAATCAAAGTGCTGACCCAAACTCTCCCGCTGTTTTGTTAACTGATTGTGTGATCAGTTAGGTATCTTAAGAACTTTTGACGTCCTCTATTGAACCTTGGATTATCCACCATTAAACCTCACTCAAAACAACCCCTGGCGAGGAACCAAGGCTTCGAAACAGTCTCTTTGAAATGAAAAACGCACTCTGCCCGGTATTTATGCTCCTGAGTGTAGTATTTGTCACAAATAAATATTCGCAAACACCATCCCAGATATATCACTCGTCAGTTCAGCTCGTAAACTAATGCCGTAATGAGTGTAAGTTGTTACAGTTGTTGGTAATTCTGTAGCTCTGCCTACCCCACTCTGGGATGAAGGCGTGAGGGTATGTATGTATGTATGTATGAGTGTAAGTATAAGTAATGAGTGTAATTGTAATGTATAAGTGTGAAGTTTGAACCTTATTAGTACGTAATTAAGACCAGTTAGATGTTAGAGCGAGCGGGTTCAACGGCTTTTTCACGCACCAGCTGTCGGAGTCTATTAAGTACTTGTAGCTCCTATTAACTTGTCGAGTAAGGCAGGCGACTCAAAAACAAAACGATTGCAATACTTAGGGTTAGAAATAAAGTAGAAATAGAGGTCTTGTTTTTAACCGACTTCAAAAAAAGGAGGAGGTTATACGTTCCACTGTATGTATTTTTTTTTTTTTTTTTGTGTATGTTCACCGATTACTCCGTCGATTGTGGTCCGATTTTGAAAATTCTTTTTTGATTTGATAGGGTATACTTCCGAGGTGGTCCCATTGCCACCAAATCGGAATCTGATGAGGGGATCAGTGAGAAATTGAGAGAACTCCTCAAATATTGTAGGCAAACATAAAGCGATTTTAGTATTTTTAGTAACAAGTCTAGCATTTGCATTCAGAAAGTATCATTTGGTGAAGTGGACCTGATGATGAAGACCACAGATGGCCACCGGAACTCTTCAACGGTACCTATTTCAAGGGTGGCGATAAGATATCTCTATTAAGATGGTTGAACGACTACTACGAAGTTTATTTACTTGTAGAAGTATGACTATGTATTTCCCGCGGCGTTGCTTGCGACGCGCTTGAAATAACTTAAAGTTTCATATCAACAAAGAAGTGGGACTACGTAACAGCGTATTCTCATAATAATATAAGACAGACGTACGCTATAACTACACAACTGGCGAAGGAGCTGGGTCTGAATGACAAAGTTAATAAGTACTTTGGGTAGGACCTTGGGCCTTAGGAGGATATGATCAGCACACGTGGCACACGTTATTAAAATTTTAGCACAATCCTCTTAAACGTTGCATTTCGCACAACGCTTTTTCATCATGTGGTTTCTTTAGCACTTTATTGGGCTCTAAGTCGCAAAGAGCAATACCATTAAGGGTCTTTACGCGACTTAGAGCAACATAAACTTGGCCTTTGGCAAACATTTTTTTACCCAAATCTATTACAGCTTTGTTTAAGGTAGTGCCCTGGAGTTTATGCACTGTAACCGCCCAACTGAGGATTAGCGGCAGCATCCTTCGTTCAACATCCCCGTATCCTTTAGTTGCCTGATAGGTTGTTGACACAGGCGCTATGGCGACTAACCCGTCTCTGTCTTTCACTTTTGTGCCAATAGTGACATCATCAAATTTAATAAAAACAGATTCAGGTAACTCGCCTGATTCTATTTGGTCACGGCGAAAGGCAGGCCATTTAAACTTGGACACAATCCCCATTGCCCCGTTGACCAGGCCTTCAGTAACAGAAATGTTGCGTCTTAACATGACTCTGGAGCCTATGCCAAGTTTCAAAACGTGCATCAAACCACCACAGTTATTTGCATCAGCAGGAATAACATTTGATGGTGGTCGTTTTCCATAGGTGAATATGACTGTAACTTTCCAGTGGCGTTGCTTGCGGCGAGCTCGAAATTTTCTATAGTTTCTCATTTATTGAAAAGTGGAACTACATAACAGCATAAATAGGATCACTAAAAAGTATTAAATAAAATAAATGTTTAAAAAAACAAAAAACCGCCTTCAAAAATGCAAAAAATAACTTCTTATAAAATGATAGGTAGGTCAGTCCAACTGAAGTCGGCGTCCCACAATATTTTAATGATAGGTACAAACAACCACACACTTAACTGCCCATTAAAGACCGAAGTTAGAAAATGTAGAAAGAGATGAATATAGATTTTACATAAGAGACAGTTTCTCTCTGTTCATCTTCAATAGTCACTCAGCTGTGTTGCTGTTTGTAAATCGGCTTTTGGTTTAAAATAATGTGGGACGCCGACTTCAGTTGGACTGACCTACCTATAGGTACCTATCATTTTATAAGAAGTTATTTTTTGCATTTTTGAAGGCGGTTTTTTGTTTTTTTAAACATTTTGTCCACAACTGTGCGTTTCACTCGGTCTATCGCCTACGGTATTTCCGGACCGTTACGACCTTCAAACATTCAAGAAAAGAGTGTACTCTCATTTGAAAGGCCGGCAACGCACCTGTGACTCCTCTGGTGCTGCAGGTGTCTAAGGGTGACGGTAATCGCTTTCCATCAGGCGATCCTATAACATAAAAAAAAGAAACTTCTAGAAACGAAATAAATAAAAAACACTTTTTTGCAATAGAAGGTCCTTATTAAACTGAAAAAAAGACCAAGACCTAAATAACATTATTAATTTTCTTCTTGCACCTTCAGTTCACAACGATTTTAGTTTATTAAAGTTGCGCTCGCTTGCAATCTAAAGGTCATCGCACACTAGTTCACACTACAACGCCCTAGCACCCAGCACCGCCTTAGCTTACGTAAGTGAAACCTTGAAATCCCATCAATTAAAATTTTGGAATCATGTGTTGTTAAGGAACATCTCCACTTGTTTCGAGTATTTAATAAAAAAATACCAAGGCTAGATCAAAACAAATCTGAGGTATACACAGTGATCGCCGCTAGAACTAGATATTATAACAAGAGTTTTTATGTAATGGCTGCAAAACGATTCAATCATCTACCAGACCAAAGAAATAGATGTTTTTTTAAGAGTGTATTCGATTATTATTACACTATGTTTAAATTCTAGTTCATAAGATATTGTAAGCCAAAACGGCAAATTATAGCTGTTCCTAGCAAGAACCT
Organism: Acleris sparsana; assembly: GCA_923062465.1. Lineage (NCBI taxonomy): Eukaryota > Metazoa > Arthropoda > Insecta > Lepidoptera > Tortricidae > Acleris > Acleris sparsana. The sequence goes on from OV281292.1 coordinate 4,844,101, forward strand.
ATGAAACCTTGTACATACCTATAATTAACAATAAGTGGCTTTGACTTTTACTTTCACTTTTAAAAGCGTGCTTTGATTTGTGTTAGTAAGAAACATTTTTAAAATACAGGGGCGCATGCATTGTGTCTTCCACTAAAACATGTATCGTGGACAAATCAAAGCTCACTTTTCTTTATTTCACTTTGAGCTGAGGCGGTGTTGAATGTGCTGATCTGGTGCTGAGGCGTTGTAATGTGGGATGACCTTTATAAAGAACCGGGGAAGCCGTCTCGTCGAGCTCTGTGCGAGCGAATTCTGAATTGTTTGCGCATTGATCGGACGCCATGTTGTACGGTACGCGCGGATGCCGGAAGGTGCCAGCTGAAGCGGAAATTCCACAAAATACTTGTAATATTTTTCAGGGCCCATGAAGCATTAAAAATATATAATTGAAAATTTAATTTCAGAATCAACCATTTCAATTCTTTAACGTACGAAATTTGATATGAAATACTTTTCATTCCTTTAAACAGATCGGTGAAGGTCGTTTCTAATTCTTATCTTGGACAATTTACAAAAAGGTGGAAAATGAACAGTTTTTGATATAATTATGTTCAAGGCCTTATTCTATACCTTAATAGGGTAAGGTCTTAATAAAAATCTAAGGTTTCAACCTTGGCCGTCCAAGGTTGGCGCGAGAAGCCATCTTGAATTGAAGGCGACAAAATTCTTATGATTAAATAACGCCTCAACGATTTATTCTTTATAGCAAAACAGTCTTTGAGAAATTTGATCAAGACATAATTACTCATATTGTTTGCAAGCGGGTCAAACAAATATATTAACAAAAGTAATTTAAGTTTATTTTGGTCTTGTTTGCACTTGAAAATAACACTAGGGAATCTGTTATGGGCTAAAAGTTGTTTTTTTAGTTTTCATTATACCTATCTAATAATATTCCTGATGGTCTTCTTAATAAATAAAATGAACTATATCTTTACAAATTCCGCATCCATTCGACCGCGAAGATGGAACGACGAAACCACTTCAAACATTTCACTGGACTTATTTTCATTTTCCACCTTTTGTAAAGCAACAAAACCAACAGCTAAAGACAATACTAGTTCATCATCATTTCAGCCATAGGTCGTCCACTGCTGAACATAGGCCTCTCCCAAAGATTTCCACCTCACCCGGTTGGAAGCGGCCTGCATCCAGTGGGTCCCCGCGGACTTGACCAAATCGTCCGTCCATCTCGCGGGGGGTCGCCCTACGCTGCGCTTGCCGGTACGTGGTCTCCACTCGAGAACTCTACTGCCCCAGCGGCCATCAGTCCTTCGAGCAATGTGGCCTGCCCATTGCCACTTCAGCTTGCTAACCCGATCTTGTTCATCAATTGAGATAAACCCCGTAACAAAATTGGTCTCAAATGACATCGTTGAAGGTTAATTTCGTTATTTATAAAGTATCAACAAAGGAAGTAATTTATATTTGTATCTAGTTAAGTACTATTTTTAAACTTAATGAGCTCTAGATAGTGATGACCCTCATGCCGCTGCTGCTTAAGTTGACTTATTATAAGACCACCCTTAAAGTTTTTACAAGATTATAAAAGTAATTTGCCTTGTTAAAATGGCTCAAGTCTTGCTAGTTTATTTTTATACCATATTCCGATAGTACAATAGGCTGAAATTATGAATAAATTATGTGAACCCCGATGATGATGCAATCTAATTGTATCTAATAACTGATCTGATGATGGAGTCGGAAGGTGGCGATAGGATCTCCGCTTCACTCAGCGTAGGCCCCCATGTTAGAAGCTCGTTAGTCTGGTCTTGATAAGTAGAAGATAACTTTGCAATAAAGTACAATCGACAACAGATGCCTGTCACAAAAATGCTTTTTATCTGGATTGCAGAAATATCTGGACAGTAAAAAAGAGTACCACTATCATAAAACGCTTGGCGTTTGGTGCTTAGTCTGACACTAGAAAACTGGCTTCCAATACTCAAGGATGACCATACAAAATTAAAATGTTTTATTACCTAATGAGTAATGAGTACCTATAGTGCCTACTGACACACTTGTGATTTATAAAAAAAAAAACTGGTTTGTGTTCCCCAAATGAAACTACTTAGTACGAAATGCCAAAAAGCAAACTTCAAGAATATTGTAAAACTAAACGGTTTTTAGTTCATTCGTTTTTGGCCGTACCATACAAAACAAAGGAAACGACTACAAACATTAAATGTATTAAAATACAAACAACTGTTTTTAAAGGCATTTTTAAGATCATTAAAAACATGTAGTCCCGCTTACCAATTAATTAACTATAGGACATTTCATGGTCACCGCAAGCAACGCCGCGGGAAAGTCATAGTGCATATATATAAACCGTTTTAATGTGAGTCGTCATTGTTGCTCAATTATCTTAATCAAGATATCTTATCACCACCTTTGAAATAGGTACCGTTGAGGAATTCCAGTGGCCAAATGTGGTCTTCGTCATCGCAGTTCCACTTCACCAAATGACACATGTTGAATGCATATAAATATTATACCTAGATACCGTCCAGATTGCTACCACCATTTTATTCTTTCTACTATCAAGCAGCAGTGTTCGCGTTGTGGTGTGCCGGTGTGATAAGACCCATTCCACTGTAATCCTCAGGATCTGGCAACAAATTTATAGTCCTATGATTTCAGTCTTGTGTTTGTAATCTTAAGAATGGAAATGTTTATGGGTCTTAGATCCCACTTACACACGGTGGCCTATACATAGGCTCTCGTTTGACATTTCCTTGCTTTGCTTTGCTTTCCATGCTCTAAAAATAAGTTCATTTTTATAAATACTGACTTACTATATTTAGTTAGTTACATAAAAACTTCCTTTTTATCGAAATTTTACCAAAGAAATACCTTCTTTTTAGCTTCTCGCGCAAACCTTCGTCCGAGTAGGATTAATTTATCTTCCTTGGTGCATTCCGTCGGGAGCGGAACATCTCTGAAGAACACAAAACATAACACACGATGGAGAGGCGAGGCTAAAACATACCAATACGTCCTTGTATACCATATTTTATCTTCATAAGCATCGTCATACCATCAACGTATGAAAATTCCTTACTTAAGTGGATACCTATGTTGTAAAATGCTAAATTGCCATCAAAACTCAAAACCTTGCGTATAGCAGTTTTTATCTATTGTTGTGTCAGCCAGTCTTTAGTCAGCTTGGATGGAGTATGTTGAGGTAATTATTATGTAAGGCATGGACAATGTCCTTTGACCACCGCCTTACACTTAAGACAGAAATATATATTTTGTGCATTTTAATAGGGGAGTAGGAAATAATAAATTGCCGGAGTGGCCTGACCAAAAAACAGAATAAAATGTTTTTTGGACCTCTCTAATGGAAGGATAGAATCGTAATAGTAGTTTATATGACTTGTGCATAAGGAGAGGTAAAGAGACGGAATGTTTTTTTATGATACGAGCCGAAAGGCGAGTTTCATAATAAGATCACACGAGTGTTTTAATGACTAATTATGTGTACAGTCGCATACAAAACTTTATCTAAATACATATCATACCTTTTCTACAATACCTATGTGAAAAACCTGTATTTCAATGGACCAGTATGCAACCACGTCGATAACTGATACTTTAATGTTAACATTATTAAACAACCCCAGTTACAAGTTTCTTAATATAGGCCATTTGCTAATCGTTTCTGAATAGATTGTAGGGAAATTATGATATGGATTTAGATAAAATTATAAAAAGTAAAATCGGCATAATGCGGCAAGATTCATCGAAGACAGCCCTAAAGCTAATTAAGTTGCACAGCTGCGCAAAAAGCAAGCACTAGGAAGAATTCTACGATACGGCTATCTTTTAGTTAGGTAGGTCTATTTGTCGATGACTCTTGTATCTTGGTTAGAATTACTCCAGAGAACCTAGCCGAGATGCAAACGCTACTAATGTTTTTCTCTTCTATCACTCAGTGAGAGAAAAGGAAAAAATAGCCCGTGTTGCTTGGAAAAATAAATAAACATGTTTGTGACAAAAATTGTAATGCCGTATTATGAAAAAAAAGACTCAAATAAGCTTAACAAATGTTTATGGATGTAATACACGGGGATTAGTCGATGAAAATAAAGCCTTTGTGTGACATTTTACTAATGTTATTAAATTTAAAACGTACTTTCGTCTGTTTTCCGCAGGTCGGGAAAGAGACAAGGGCGTTCTAGAAATGACTGTTACATTTTCTGAATGACGATAATGATCTAGTTAGTTTGGTGCACCTATTGACGGTACCTATACATATTCCACCAAACTACGCAAACAGTTTGTAGGCAAAATCTATAGCGTCTGAAAGGCAAAATGTCTTATAAATAAATAATGCTATGTCAATAGTAGTCATAAAAGTTGGAAAATTAAGTCGTTCGTACCGACTTCTAGCGAATTTTTGTGTTTATGAGACAAAGTTAATTGAAATTACAGTTAAATATGTTAGGAATCCAGTATTGTGTTAAAAAGATTGGGCATTTCAGTATTAGCATTTCAAAACAAAGTCGTTTAGTAATCTAGACGTTGTGGCAATAAGAATGAGGATAAAAATCATTCATTTGAACTTACTTTAACATAAATTTTGGCTATATCCGAAAAAGCCTAAAAGCCAGTTGATTGCTTTTCTTCAAAAAATTTACGATCACAAATAGATGAACTTGAAGAATGGCCGCATTTTTCTGCTCCGTGTATTAAAAGGACGGTTGTGCTAATTATGCCAGCTTTCAGTCATGCTTTTTTCGTCATATTTCTTTCTGTTACAGATTAAACGCTAATGAATTGTTACTCCTAAGGGATTTTCGTAATTAAGGCATTCATTACATCCCTTTCCTTTAGAATGGATTCAATTAGCAACCTGAATTACTTCCTTAGAAAGTACCTATTCATAAACGCGTTGGGTACCGTGAATTACAAATTAATATGATTGTAAGTACCGCTTTTAGGAGTATTTGCACTGTGTAAAATTAATATTTTGGGTAAAATGGGTAAAAAATTCGAAATTTCTTAATTATGTCTAATTATGTTTCGATATTGCACATACCTGTGTTGGTGCCAGCTGATAATAGCACCATAATAACGGGATAAACCGGAGGATGGGCAGCGTCCTCCGCGGACTACATGGTACAACTGCGGTCGTCAATCCGCCTGCCAAGCGTAGCGACTACGGAATTTTCCTCCCAACGGTTCTAGATCAAAAGCCAATTATGAATGTTCAACAACAGCCCAGACCCCTAGTCCCCGGCGGCCCCGCTATTCCTGGCTCCGGTAGCGGCCATGGTAACGGCAGGGCGGGGGTGCTTTAGGTAATCTCCGGCAGAGACCCGGCTACCAGAAACGACGACCTTTGGCCCTGGCAACATACACCTGCCGAACATTGCGGACCGACGATAAGTTGCTGGAACTGGAGGAGGAATTGAACAGAATACAATGGGGAATCATAGGGTTGCCGGAAGTCCGTAGAGAGGACATGATAACCCTGAAGTCCGGTAAGTTGCTCTATTTCCGGAGGGCGACCACCAGTGCCAGGGAGGTGTCGGGTTTATCGTCCACAAGTACTTGTCTCTAAATTAAAGTGGACGAATTAATCAACATATGAGCTTCGTTTTTTGCTACTCAAAAAGGCATCAAAAAGGACCCCGAAGTCACACACCAGCGGCACTTGCAGCATATCCTGGCCACTAAAAGTATTGTTACACCGATGGGTTAAGGCGTCTATATTTTTAATCATCGTTATTGGTGTTTTAGAAGCGTTTTCAGCAGGCTGAAATATCGTTTCAGTCCGTTTCAGAGTTAGCTCTATCACATATTAGAATATCAAAATTTCGACCTACTTGCCCATGTTTTCAGGCGGTTGAATCATGTTTTCAATCTGTTTCAAGCCAGCCTCTATCAGATTACGCCACAACCTGAAAACCCATTTTCAGGCGTTTTCAGGCCCTTTATGGGCCTTTGAAGTTAATTTCAGTATATAACAATTTTTCACTGAGAGTTTCACTTTCGCAGTTTTATTTAATTTCAGAATTATCGGACAAGGTCAAGAACAAGGGTGTTGGTTGAAGAAGGTCGCAACGCGAGAACATTAAAGCAATCAATAGTCTCGGTCGTCCTCGGCGGGTCAAAATACATCAATGATTTTAGAAGTCATTCTGGAATGGTCGGACACTGGGACTATAAAAGGCGTAACGATTGCGGTGGCAATTAATTCTTTACTTGGACTGCGAACAGAGCGAACAAAAGCGAACCGAGGGATCATCTACATAAGTATTCTAAGCTTATTATGCAATAATTGATTGTAACGGGTAACAATTAGTGCGTTATTAAAGTTTAATTAAAGCATTTCTATCAGTTTCCTACCCCCACGTACGTAACAGTATACTGGTAAGTCAGTGGAATATAAAAATCATATTTCTTTTAATGTCCATCTAAATATCCACGACATTGAGATATATTTGCCGCGCTCTTCAGCCCGCTTCACCGTTTATTATTTTTATCAACTTTAGATCGTCAGCAAAAAGCACTAAGGAATTCTGTACGATCGCACAGATCGTTTATCAAAATGTTAAAAAGTTCAAACCATGACTTATTCCCGATCGTGTTGGATATAATTCTGACACAAGGGGTCCATATTTCACGAACTGTTCTGTCCGACGAGTAACTTGAAAATAGTTTCAAAAGTCTCGGTGTAAATCCCATGATGCCTAATATTCGTAGCCTTACGTTATGTGCCCTATCGAACGCCCTCTGATTCTATCTAGGTAGATTATGTCTACTTGTCGTTTCCTATCTATTTCCCGCGACATAAAGTTGACAAGTGTTTTGTGGCTGCGGAACGTTTGGGAATAAAGGCATGCTGCATAGGTGTGAGGTGAGGCAAGCATTGGGGCAGGATGCACGATTGAAGGATGTAAAGGGGTACACCACATAAGTCCAGAATTAGAATAACACTTATAAATCATACCTAACTTAACCTACGTTAAGAAGTAAAATTATGTATTTAATCGAAAAGAGCTCCTTTCTTCATTACATAGGTACTTGTGCCTTGTTGAAAAATGAAAATATTTAAGGACCAATTAAATTTGTATAGTTATAGTAGGTGCCTATTAGAGTTCTACTAACTTTATTGAGAGAATAATCCTTTATTATTCGTAAGCTATTAACAAACGAATTCGTTCATTCGACATAACAACATTTTAGAACAATGTTCGTCACGTTCTTTGCTCTTTTACTTTTCTTTTTACCACTTAAACGCTTAGGTGGTAAATGAACAGAAGCTTGAAATAGGGAAAGGCGAGTGAATGCGATCGGGCCTTTGTGGCGATCCCTCACGAGTGCCCATCGGAAAGAGTGCTTTCTGTTCTCGCGACATAAGCCTCGGGGAGTTAGACGTGCCCGCCCTCGAGGTTATGTTGAGATAGGTACGGATTGCTTTTGTGGAAAAGATCAAATTTTGCAGACTACCCCGCAAAATAGCTAGAGTCTTAAAAGTATGCTTTGTCATTTTCTGTCAATCAATGTGATATTTGAGGTGACAGGGAGGGACGACGCTAATTTAACTAAAATAGGTTTATAGTGTGTTTTATGAATAAGGAGGTAAGATTTTCACTGGATGCACTGTAAATTCTTTGCATACCTACGTAACGAAGGAAATTTGATATAGTTGTAGGTAAAGGTGTCTTTAACAACGTACCTGATGGGTGAGGGTAAAGCTAACGGGTAGTTGGGGGTGTATAGGTCCCTTTTTAGTTTTTAGTAAATAACTCTTAAACGAGACTCTTAGGAGATGGCGAGATGACCTTGAGTCGTTTGTGCGGGATTGGCAGGAGTGCGCTCTGGATAGAGACGAATGGCGAAAACGAGGGGAGGCCTTTGCCCAGCAGTGGGACACAAAAACAGGCTAGGGAAAAAAAATAGCAAGAAAAATGTATACATAATTAATTTACATCAAATTCTGTGCAAGAAAGACTCAGCCTATATACATTTATTCGCTGGGATCAATGTTAAAATAAATAAATAAATATTCCTATTGAGCTATTAACTCATGGCAAGAACAGCTGATTCTTTGGATAATAAGAACAGATAATTATGGAAAAACAAACAGGAGAGAGAAGAAGAGTACCTACCAGAATCTAAAATGGTTTAAAAGCCGAATCTCTCGAAACTATTTTCGATTCAATCAGAAACCCAATTCGGATAATAAACACAAACAAAAACTTTTATTATAAACTAGCTGACTCGACCGACGCTGTCCTGTTTTTTTACCATGCAACTTTTCCAATATATTTTCCCTAAAAACCTTATTCGGTCATTACGAATATAAATAAATAGCCAAATCCATCCAGGCGTTCTCAAGGCGCCTACCAACAAACACTTTTTAATTTTTATCTACTTACTAGGTAGCTCCAAATCATTTTTGTACCACTATAGATTTAAAAAAAAAAGATGTGTATCTTTAAACCGCAGTGGACCGGTGCAAAAAATCATAACGTGTGATGCAGGCCTTTCATGTTCATACCCGAATACGTGCGGGGCCACGTGCCTTCGGGGTAATGCCAGACGTTTTTACACTAGCCAAGTAAAAATGTGTTATGCATTATTAAATTGCATATTATGCTACTTTATTTATAGCCTCTACAACCCTACATTTTTTCACGAGCATAGTGGTTATTTAATCTTTGTTTTACTCTGTATTTGGTGCACTGGTAATTCTACCCACTACAAGAATATACGTATTAAATAAAAAAACTAAAAAAAACTCAGGCTGCATTCCTAGTGGGAACATATGAAATCAAATATCCTAACCGCAACGAATGGATTATAATTAAAACGGTACATTTGAAATCGTTATACTCGAAAGATAATCGGATGGGGTTTTGTAACTATATAACTAAGTAAATAGCTTTAGGCTTAAACCATAATAAAGCTTTTAATGCGGAACTTCATCGCTTACACGTTTTGTTGCTACCCCTGTAATACTAACTCGCTAGTTAAAAAATAAATCAAATAAGGCCAAACACGAAGGCTCTACAAATCTATATCCATTAACTGGACTGGGCCGTGATTCTAGGAGGAAAAACCATATTGTCTTTGATCTGTCATCGTATTCTCATCGTTTCAATTTTGAGGCGATTTGGTTTTTACCGCCTAGAATAGAGGCCGATGAAATCATAATGTTGTTGCATTGTCGTCAATATAATAAATACTTATGCAAACGTAAGAAAAAACGGACTCCCTCGTTTAAACACTACACACATATATACTCTATACAAAATGAAGCTAATGTCATTGTTCAAACGAATATGATCGATTTAAAATCCAGTTCCACCGATGACATTTTCTGTAGTCGTCATGAGTTTATCTTCCCACGTTTGATTTTCTGCAAAACTTAACAATGCTATGTGAACGTGAAATGTGAACCACAACAAAGACTTTCTATTTCCGTTGCGGTTCAACGGAGCTGATGCCGTCGGCGAATCACGGCTGTGTATGACAAGCAGTACGTGATACCTTAAAGACAGATTCTATCCAGCACACGGATATAAAACAAGAAAACTGCTGGAACTGCTATTTGAGGTAGCCAAATGATCAACAAAAGGTAACCAAACCCGGGGTCACGAAATGATCCCAGCGGGACACCAGCGTTGGCTTCAAAATAATCGACATGCGGTGGGACCATTTCATATGGTCTTGCATTGGTGTTTTACTCGTATTGTATTCTGTTTGTTTGCATATATGTGAATATTGTTTTACTTTCTTTCTTTTCGATCTAAGAGTTTTATAGCACAAGTATTTTTTTCTTACCTTAGTACAATGCTTGAAATTGCTTCGCAATTTCCGAAAGCACTTCCTGACTGATCTGATCTTGTAATGTCTAATGTGGTATTGTCATCAACCTTAAAAATACTAATCCCTAACATATTTTGTTATATGTTAAGATGTCAAGAACCTAAATTTTTTTAGATGTATAGTAGGGGGTAAACTCTTAACTTATGATTTATGATGAAGATGAGGTATGAGTTTTTTACTAATTACGAAAGTACGTATTGTGTGTTATTTAATTTAACGTTTTAACGTTATTCGTAACTATTATGTTATGATGTAAAACAAGAGCAAAATTTCGATTGAATTTGAAAACGAGTGTATTCCTTCACGTAACATGGACAATGAAATTCTGATTCTTCCAGGGATCTCAAGGGACTTTATCGCTCGCGGTAAGGAGCATATACTTATCACCCACCTGTTCGTTTTGGCGCCCGCGGCTGACGTCACACGTAGATATTATGCCGACCCGTGTATCGCTTTATACATAAAGGTCTTGACAGTGAGTGGAAACCGGCATTTGGAAGCCCCCCGCATATTAAAAAGTAAAACTATTATAGCAAAGGGCTGGATATGATACAATATATGATATGGTTCTTTGCACATTTAAAATCCTTTTTTTACATTTTTATTCACTACTTTCGGATTTATGACTAAAAACGTACAAAAAAGTTTCTTCACCTAAATATTAACATAATTATATTGATATAAGCTTAAAGTATTTTACCCGCGATCGGGTGCGGGTGCCACCGAAAATTTGAAATAAAGTTCAATTGCATTCTGGCGATAAAAATGGTAAAATTTCCATATGAATCAAAACGATAATGATTGTTAACGAATGTAATTGAGCTATTTGACGACAGGTGGCGCAAGCAGAATTCATTTTGCATATGGGATGAAAATTGGGAAATAGTTCTGATGCGAACCATATTAAATACGGAACCCTTGGCCGGTTTTTGTATAATATGCAAACATAGACCATGCCCATTTTGTTATTCCAGGTTCAGTGAATGAATGTGAATGTGTGTGTGTGTGTGTGTGTGTGTGTGTGTGTGTGTGTGAATGTGTGTGTGGTTGGTATTTCAAGGAGTAAAGTACGTTTGGTAGTCTCACCTTGATCGGGGATTCGGGGAGGGATGAAGTAAACACTAGAACGGCTAGCACAAGTTGTCCGCGACTTGTTTGTCATTCAGATCTCCTTTTCTATCTAGGCTTTAACAAAAGCGACGTGATACAGACGCACTGAGCCACAAGCGAGAAAATTCAAGATATGTTATATATTGATTCATACAACTAGATAGGATCGTGCGGAAAAAAATTACACATATTTAGCCATGCAATAAAAGCGCCATCTCTCAGTTTTCTTACGAACTACATCGCATTAATTTCAGAACAACACAATTTGGGTTTGAGGTCTGCGCGGGAATGAGCACAACAGTGGTGTCGTGGAGACACAACTATCGTTTATAAACCATTGAGTTAAGTACTAGTAATTCGTTAAAGTGCTTTTATTATTGAATTTCAGGAAAACCTTTGTCTATCTGTCACGGTCTTACAAAATATTACAATTATATCATTGTTTTTATTTTACAACCCATTTTTTGTTTCGAGGTTAGCTCTATTCCATAGTCTTTTATAATATGAGGGAGGGGCGTTCAATAAATTCTCGGTATTCCCGGCACGGGAATGAAAACAAAAGAGTTTAGTTATGCAAAAAGGTTTTGTAATTGTTTATGTGCAATAAAAAGATTATATACATACGCCTGAGAGCTATTTATAGATTTAAAACATCGGTCAAATATTATTTTTAACTTCTCATAAAAATATTTTTTATCTTTGGTGTCAAAATGCTCCTGCACTGTTGCCTTCAACGCTTTAATGTCTGAAAATCGCGTTGAAAATACACCTGCCCTGCATGCATTTTGCTTATCAGAATTAAGCTGCTACTCGTAGGTATTTATTTTTAATCCAATTATGCAAGTGACTTTACATGACAACGCCGATGGCTTCAAGGCTTTCAAGATATTAATTCGGCTTTTTTTACTAAATATGCGAAAGTTTGTTTATTAAACCGATCGATGTGGATAAAAAAATACTCGCGCTCATCTAAAAGTGATTGGAGTAACATTAAAACTTGCAGAAGTTACTAACTTACTGTCTCTAACTTATGAGCTAGAATAAATTCGTAAAGTTAGACGTCTTATCTTGTTCAAATGGGCCCTTTGTGGTACCATTCGACCTTCCAATTTGTGCAAATACCTTTTGTTTTTTTTTATACCCTCCTTTGAGATGTTTTAATGTGCAGGTTTCCTTACGTTATTATTTGATTCACTAAAAAGAGAATAGGATAAAAGTACTTAATAGGTACACCACAAGTAACGTAAAAAAAAGTTGGTATGTGGCCACTGAGTTTTTCATGGGTTGAAACTAAGTTCGAACTCCGAACCATACGATCACGAATCGACACCCTACACCACCGGCGTGTCTTGCTCTAAAAAGGAAGTAAGAGTAAGACAGCACTACAATCAACTTAGTATAATCGGCACTAAAATCCATGATATTGGTACAATGTCGGTGTCAATTGAAGCTTGCGTATTTTGATCTAATTTAACTTGACTATTGATAAGTTCGTTTGATCGCTAATTATCACTTAACTTTACACGCCTACCTATCATTTGTAGCGCGCCTTAAGCACTCGGTTGTTTCATGCGATAAACGTTACGTTAAATGCGATGCGTTTGATGCACATACTTAGGTATATCATTTTACATAAGATAATCTAATTACTCGTACCAAACATTGTGTGCGGTGAACGCAGCGGTAATATCTGATGTAAAAATGTGCGTTACACGCATCGCGTTTAACGTAGCGTTTATCGCATGAAACAAGACCGCTTTAGAACGCAAGTATTACTGGCGTCTGCAAGGTGGCACGTGTTCGGGTTATTCCCACCTGTTACCACCAATTTATTACCACTGGTAACAGCTGGGTTTTTTTTTCCCGCCTGTTACCACTGGTAACTACTGGGAATAAATTTCCCAGCTGTTACTACTAACTACTGGGTTTTTTTTCCCAGTAGTTATCACCAAATATTATAGTGGTAACAAATGGGAAAAATATTCCCACTTGTTACCACCGAGTACTTTAGTGGTAACAGGTGGGAAAAAAATCCCAGTTGTTACCAGTGGTAACAAATTGGTGGTAACAGGTGGGAATAACCCACGTGTTCTTACGACGGTATTTTATCACCGTCCTAGCGTAGGCCTCTCGTAATGGGGTACCTATTACTTTATCAAATCACCTTTCAGCGTTTGTGTTAATACCATACACCGGATTGACGTGGGCAAAAATGAACCAGTGCTAGTGATTCGTTCAAATTAAATATAGACTAAGTTTATCAACCACTTTTTTCCGTGACATTATTATGGATCTTACATTTCCTTTATCTTCTATATCTGAATGAACAGCTTTCCATGAGGATAAACGATATTTTTTCTTTCGACGCATTTTTAACCGACTTAAAAAACAAAAAGGTTCTCAATTCATCGGAAAGCTTTAAGAATATTGTTGTATGAATTTGTTATTCAATGTAATTTCATTGGTTTTCAAATGTAAGTCCACAGTCAATGTCAGATACCGGTTGTTTATAGTTGCGATGAGTAAAAATAAAAGAGGTTTTATTTTATTACATTACTTATAATAATGATGATTAAAAACTGCTTTTTATCGGTACCAATATTGTCGATAAACTTAGTCGACATTTAATGAATCACTAGCACTGGTTCATTTTTGCTCCCGTCTATCCGGTGTATGATTCTAACGCAGAATTTTCATTTCATCGAAAGGGATTTCTCATGTTTTTTGGTAGTCACAACCATAAATCTAACCTTTTTTTTTGACCCGTGGGAAATTCCTGTGCATACCCGCCCCGACGGGGGTAACGACGGGTTATGTCCGACTTGCACTGACTGAGACCTCCGCGGCGTTGCACTAATCACTTTGGGAATGGGCTACGGAACCACTATAGCTCCAAAACGTAGCCCCCCAATAGCGGATGCCCTTTGGGCTCGCCTTCCGGAGGGGGTTTTTACTAAGCCCCAAATCTTCGCAAAGACCAAATTACGGACCAATTTGGCGGGAGCGACGGGGGGAGTGTAAACCGCTTCGCTTTGCTTCCACGCTATTGGTTTGTCAGTAAACAACATGCGCAAACTAGCCGCTCGGAGCTCTTTTTACGTGTGTCGACCTGTACGTAGTTTTTTCACGGGATTTATAATTTGATAATGTTATGAAATGAGACAAACGATTTATTTTTAAGGCACAATACACACATACACAATTTGAGGCGCTTAGCGACAGTTTAAATAACTTTAGTCCGTCACCCATCTCTTAATTTTAGGCAGTTGGTTACAAGTCAATCAATTACTAAATCACATCGACTTCTTTTGCCAAGGTTTTTCACCTAACTTGCGTATCTACGTAATGGTAACACAATAAATAAAACGACAGAAAAGATAACAAGGACCCACAATTGTCCTCGTAAGAGTTGCCGAGGCGTCTGACGTCAAGGGGCCGCAAACTTTCGCCTCAATTCTTCAAAGTTCTTCGCGTGCAAATATTGTTCTTGTGTGTTACACCGACAAGTACTTACATAAATATTGAATTTATTGAATGGGTCTAATATTTCCCGCTTGTAAGGATTCCAGCTCATGAATTATGTTTGAGAAATAACGATTGAATGTGAGCAGGCAACCGCGAAGTGGCTGTCGCCGCGATATCTCCCTCGCATTACATATTCCGATTTCAAGAGATTATTTTGATCAGCTAATCGAGAGGAAACCATAATAGCCTGCGTAGGCTTCCCTTCAGGGGTTTGCGTACGTTTGACGAGGGACACGAGTTATGAGATGTTGCTCAATGTTAGAACTACCTATATTTAATATCTTTAGAACTCGGTTAATCGACAGCGATGAAACTTTGGTGAGTGTACGCCCGCGGAGGTTTCGGGCAGGATAAAATAGAATAGATTAGAATAGAAAAGAAATAAATTTATTGATAAAATTTGACACAATGCATTTAACACGAAAATAAAACAAAAATATACAGTATAACAAAGTTTCGAGTATCAAATAGTGTCAAATTGGCATTTATCTTAGCATGATGACGTGGCGTGGCAAACCACGACCCACGACGCTGTTTTTCAGTGACCCTATTTGAATGAGTTCACGAAAACTAGTGTATCTACAACAGTGTTTTTTAAACAAACATTAAAATCAAAACAAAACAAATTAAAAATACGCAACTAAGAAAAATATATAAATATAGAAAATTTAATGGCAACACTTGTGCAGGTCAACAAAGTAACTGTTAAATTACACCAAATGAGGGCCAGAGTGATTATGTTCTGTGACATGCTCCCACTAACAAATTTAAAAATTATAATATAATACAATTATAGTATTCACGCGGATGAAGTCGCACTGGTCGGCTACTTACGCTGAAGTAAAAGATAAAAGTTAAAGATACATTTATTAAACAAAAGTAGGTAGGGTGACGGCACCAATAATGGACACTTTAAGCTGAAGGCACCAATAAAGACTTAAGGACGGTTAACTTCTTATTCACAGATCATATGTCATAAATTAATGGTCTCACAAAAAAAATGAATAACCCTTATCTTCTGAAATATAAGAATCAAGTGTCCATCATTGGTCCTTGTTCATTACTGGTCCCATCACCCTACATACAAAAAAATGCAAAAATCATTAAAACAGACAGACATAAAACTGTACATACTTACATATATTAAAAAAGGGCCCCTCTCATCATTGTGTTGCGGCAAGCCGTGACGCTGGTATTCTGAGGAACCCTGAGTGAGAGTGAGTGAAGTGACGCCCGAACTTGTTTCCCATTTGACTATTAATAAAGAAGCTTTTACATTCCTAGGCCTAAGTACCCTCTCGTTCCAGTGCAATCAGTCTCAATAAAAGCCACTAGTCCGCGACGCACTGCGGACAGGGAAAAAGGACCCGCGTTAAATGATGATGACTGATTCAGATGGATGAGGCGGGCACGAGTTATGGTACCTAGGTACCTTAAGCCAGGGATACACTATGGGACAAATATCCTTCGACACGTGTCGCCAACGAGGTCGGGTAATGTGGCGCGTCGTTGCCGGTCTTCGTTTGACGTGTCTGGTAACATCACGCAACACGTGTAGCCAACGAGATCATAAGTCGCACGATGTCGCCAGATATGTCAGGCGAAGTTTTGCAAAGTCACACCACTTCACCTGACGTGGCTGTCGCGCGTCGTTGCCGGTCTTCATTCGACGTGTCTGGTAACATCGCGCAACACGTGTAGCCAACGGCGTCATAAGTCGCACGATGTCGCCAGATATGTCAGGCGAAGTTTCGCGAAATCACACGACTTCACCTGGCGTCACTACGGACATAAGTCGCACGATGTCGCCAGATATGTCAGGCGAAGTTTTGCAAGTCACACCATTTCACCTGACGTCGCTAAGGACATGAGTCGCGCAATGTCGCCGAATATGACAGGCGAAATCGGCCGGGCTCGCTTGACATGTCGCCGACACATATCGTGAGGCATTTATCCCCTAGTGTATTCCTGGCTTTACTCATGATGAGATTATTGCGCTTGAGGTTGTATCCGCTAAAAACTACTGGTAGGTGTTTGACGCACCGTTGAAACTGGTACAGTACTTCTTTAATTATATTAAAATAGAAAGAGGCAGACCTGGCTGAAGGGTATTGCATTTATATTTGAACGGGTCTGTAATACAGTCTGTATTCGATCCAACATAACGATATGACACAAGTAGTTTTAATATATAATATTAAATTAGAAAACCGTTCACGTGCGAGTGTGGGCCTCGCGCACCGAGGGTTCAGTATAAACTGGTAGATATGTTAATAGTTTGTCCATCACGGGAATGGAGGCTCAAAGATTTTTCCCGCTTTTCTGCGTTTAATAAGTAATTATAATATAAACTATGACTAACTATGGTTAGGAGCAGCTCATACAAAAATTCAGGTAATTGTACAGCTACAATTACCAAATTAATTAGGTATCCATTGCTCTAAAGAAAATAGAAACTGGGGCAATATTAATTTGCTATTAGAAGGCGGTTGTCTCCATACGTCGACATAGATCGCACTCAGCTTACCAACACTCAAAATAAATGTTGTATTAGCAAATTATTATTTTTGAGATGTATCCAGGTACGACGGTCTTTACGATTGTTTCCTTCACGTGTCTTGTGCTTTAAGACAACGCTATATGTTCTGATTCCCGTTAGGCTTGATATAAATATACAGCATATTTATCTTTTGATTGTATTGACGTAGAAGTTTGATTTTTTTACAGCATCAAGCTTCATGCGTTCGTAAGAATAAGGGTCTTGACAGACAGACTGACAGCGAAGTGATCATATACAAGGGTTCCTTTTTTCCTTTTGTGTAGGAAAACTTTTTCCTTTTGAGGTTCATAAAAATAGAATACGCTGCGTAGACGACGTTACATCTAACGTCGATAAAAGTGTGCTACCTGCCTCATGTCCTTGGTAGATTTAATTTTCTTCCGTTTAGGGTCCATTCACAGAGACCCGGCTCGGAGAGGAGAGCAGATTTTTATCTCGTTGGAAACAGAGGTTTGAGTCATTGTATAAGGTTTATTTTTGCATGTGCACTTCCTCTGTTATCACGATAAAGAGAAAAGAAGGTTGTATTTATTAGATAGGCTTGATCCTTATCATTGATCCTATCGGGTGATTAATAGGATGGAAAATGATTACTTTTTGCATTTTTAGTTGGTTCGATTACCGGTTGAGATAAGCTGGAAGAAGCTGTGTATGCAGTTAAGTATTCTTATTTCTAAAAATATAACAGTGTTGCCCTTGAGTAAATTTTAATGTTATCTTTCCTACATATGCATACAGCTTGCATTTAATTCAACTTTTACAACAGCCCGAAATGCGCTTTTAAATGGTAGAATATGTTGGTAACGACGAAGATAATGCCGGTGCTGAATCCATGGGATTATTGATACCTCGCTGGAAGCTTGCCAACCGTCTCTATCTTTGGTATCGAACATGACATTGTGAGGGACACCTCAACAATTAAAGAGCTCCCACAATTTTAAACACACTTTTTTTTATAAACCTAGTAGGTTTTGATCCGATTGTTGAAAAATTTCATCAATATACATCTTGTAGTTATACAAAAACGGATGGACGGACTTGACGAAACTATAAGGGTTCATAAAGGTTCTACCTTATGATATTAAACCAACAGTCCTAGTTATAGTAAACCAACTTTCAGATCTTCCCTTGAACATAACACAAAGATCAAATATACTCGTGCACGGCCTTCCTTATCTCATTACAATTTCCATATAACTTTTTTCCCGTTCATACTCCATGCGAGCTCCATCCGTTTATCCCTATTAAGTTCCGCACTCTGCCTCAATAGACTGCTGCAATATGAATATCTGTCGATATCAGAACAATATCCCGGATTGAGGAAAACATTGTACTCGTCGCTTACGAGTATTGTTTCTGAGGGTTCTACCGTCCAAATACTGGATATGCACACTGCAAGTTTCATCTATACCCAAATATTCAAACTAAGCCTAATATGGGCAAGCTGTTGAAGCTACCTTTTTTCAGAGTTTTACTCATATCTCGAATATCTCTACGAATATCATAATGATTATGTAATCATAATGATATTCGTACAGATATTCGAGATACGAGCAAAAATTTGAAAATAGGTACTTTCAACCCCCCCTTACACCCTGAGTACACCCCCCACTCTTGAGGACATTTAGTTCGTTCATCTGGATACCGCAAGGTTTAACTGTACCAATTTTCAAAACTACACAAATTATTTCCCTGGTTTTATTGATTTTCTTGAATTAGGTACTACTTGCATTGTGTGTATTATTGTCCACGATGCGGGGAAACTGATGGGTGGGTGGATGGGTACTGCTGAGTACCTATTTTATGGAAACATCTTTCAACGAACGTACCATCAAGCAGTTTTTTTTTCATCGAAAGGCATTTACGCCGCATGAGTTAATTATTTTGGGTAGTCACAAGTCTACCCTAAACTAACCCACGAGTTAATGTTATCCTGTATAGTAGAGGTTCGGAATAGGAGATCAAATTTAATACGTTTTATAATATATGGCGGATAGGTAGGCTGAAAAAATTAAGTTCAGTATATAATTACTCAATTTTTTTTTAATTTTTTTTTATAAATTGCAACTGCTTGTTTAATAAGTAGATAAATTACATACCAATCGTAAGTGTAAAGCCTATAATAGAATATGTAAAGGTTAAGTTGACTATTTTTTTCCCGTCATATACCTAACAAATGCTTTTTTTATTTCTAAATGACGAAGTTTTTACAAAATTACTAGTTTAAGGTCAAAAACTCGAAAACCAATGAGTTTTGACCCCTGGTTGACTGGACTTAAATCATTACAAATGAGCTGTAGAATAACCCCTTTCAAGGAATACGGCGAATTTCCTGTCACCCTGTATATAGGTACATAATAACACTCAAATGATTTTTCCACATTTCGACGGGAAAATAAATAAAGTTCGTAGTTACGTGAAATAATTAAATTCTTTGAAAAACCCAACTACAGTAAAAATATCAACTGAAAAGCTGATTCTTTATTTCTATTACGGTCTGGTTTTTTATTTCTTAAAATAAATTGGTTTTTCAGAATTCCCCGTTTAATGAGAATTATTTTAGGTTCCGTCGGCAGTGTACGCGCTGAGAACTTAACTAACTGGGTTACCGCGAGTTTGTCTACGTGTCTGTATCTCTCGCGATCGTAAGTTCGTTACGTTTGTTTGCACACGTGACGTAACTGTTAAACGCGGGAAATACGAGGCTGCCATTAGCCCCGACGTTATTCGAATATAAATTAAGTTGTAATCCGAGCGATTTTTATTTGGTTTTAAAGTGCCGTTTCCCGACAAACTTAAGGATAATCTGTGGTTGTTTTAAACCCGCTACAAACTCGAGGCTCCAATATTTATGGTAGTGCTCTGAAGGTATCTATGACCTGAGGCCCTAGACGAGATGATTACTTCTATCGTAAACGATTTTCGTAAAGTGTGAAAGTGACACAAGCGTTTGGCGCCATCTTGCGGCAGCTTACGTCAATCCTATAGATTTGCGATAAACTATTACGATCTCGCAATGCATCTTGTCTAGGGGCCAATGTCATCCTATTGTCAACGTTTTGATAGCTCTTAATTTAACTAACTACTGGACAGTAATGGCGGCCGAGACATACAATACCATAACACGTCAAAAGCTATATTGTATCGTAGAATAGACGCCCGAGGCGTAGTGGTACAGAGAATGATTATGTTGTATTTACTTAATAGAAATAAGATAAAAACAAGAATAAAAATTGGGAAAGAAAGGCTTTGGTTACCGAGCACTTCTATTTGCTCTCTCTGTGTGTACCTTTTGTAAATTACAATGTAGACATTATTCAATATTATTTTTTACCCGTGACCCGTTTTTTAAATACCAGTCATGTCGGCAATGGATAACCAAAGTACATAAATCAATTGTTTTAATTACCGCCATCTAGTGACAAGTTGGGGCAAGACAACCCTTTACGAAAGCATTGAGAGACAGCGTCTCCAGGAGTCCAGCGTCCGACAGAGTTACTTAAATACTAAATCTGACAGCGCAATCATCGATCGCCGCTTCCCCAGACAGTTTTTTACTATAAATATGCACATTTCTAACTTTATTTCAATGGGATTCGATTCCCAGGGATAACACCCGCCTGGACGGCGATCTCTCTATTGATTATATAGTCTTCGTAAACGTACAGACCTGGTTATTCATAACATTGAACAACATATCTAAAAATCGTACAATTCCGAATAGGTTTAAGGGAAGAACGTTATCGCATTTTGGAGGGTATTTTTTTTAGACTCACCATCCTCCTCGGACAACCAGTGAAATTCCTAGCAATAGGCAATCCATCTCAGCACCTTAGGGTTGGCAACGCATAGGCATGAATGTGTGTACACTCTTAACTGTAGAAAAAAAAAAGAAACAAAACAAGAGCAATATAACAAAAAAAACATGTACAAAGGCGAACTTATCCCTTTAAGGAACTTGTCATCATAAGATCACATATGTCTATCGGCTTCTGAGACCTTTGGTGACATGTGAAAAAATACAATGCTCACGATACGGCCACCTTACTGTTAAGTAAAGATAAGATACGAGTATAATAATAATCTGATAATGATATCGTCATCACGCATCTCCTTTACAGACCACATCCCATTTATTGATAAAGATATGGATAGACAAAGTAGAATATCGTCACTCGGACTGAACATGCCTTTCGTCATCCTCCAACTCCGAACCATCGATTAATCTGCCGTGCGTGAAATATGAGATTTTCGAGTTAGCGACGTATTTAACTGTACCCGACCCGGGCGGGCTTGAGTGAGTAATATTCTTGCCTACGTTGACTTCTAAGTATACGCGTAATAAAATGCAGGGCTACATTTGTTCTACGAAGCGGTACCAAATCAGCCAAGTAACGTTGGTACGTCTGAAAACAAATTTATTCGGTCTACACTCTCCGTCCGTCTTCTCATCCTAACTCTAAAGAGCTGTATTGTTCGAACCCTAAAACCTAAAGTAACACCCGTATTCACAAACAATACTTAACGGATCCTTTACTGTGAGACCTCATAGTGACGTTTGTGAATACGAGTGTAAGGCTTATATTTACAAATAGGGTAAAGGCACCAGTTGTCAGCCAGATACCAGTAGTCAACCTCATATGAATGCGAAGAGTGGAAAATATATCTTTCGTACTCTTCCCACTCATACAAAGTATAGGCAGAGGCCGACAGCAGGTCTCTGGCTGACCACTGGTGACTTTACCCTACCTTACAGGGCAATAAACATATAAGTTTGTAATTTATAGCTATCGATTACGTAGCTTTAAAAGTAGCGAAAATAAGATCGGTGGTCCCAACAGCGATAAGTTTTATTGGAGGTGACTTTTTATAATTTCCTTTTGTGCAGCGTTTTTGTTTCTGTTTTTCTCTGTTCATATAAACTTTGTTTACCTCAAATAATGATTGAAGTTTGAATATTAACCACGCAATGCTTTCAGTTTAAATAGGCAGCCATTGAAGTGTAGAAATATAATCACGATCAAAGCATATAGAAGCTTGGTTACCCGCAGGGCTCGTATACTGTTGTAGAAAGTTCTGTGAGGCGGAACGTTGTTTGCTGTACAACGAAAATCTATTACAATACACTTAACTACCTAGGTGCCCTTCGGCCCGCGATTCGACCACGTTAAACATCCTGGGGAAATTGTGATTTTTTCGAGGTAAAACGATAGCTTATATCATCTCCACTTCAACGCTGCGATGAAGCCGCGGACAGAAGCTAGTTCATCATAAAACAATGAGGTATATAGCGTATTACCTATTGGTAGATTTTGGTAGGTCAAGCGTTCAACGCATTTCTGTGATCATCTTTATCTGTCATAGTCAGAGGGTCAAACTATTCCGTTACAGGATGAATAAAGTTAAATGACTAGTAAGGTTGAAATTTGGTCCGGAGCATAAATTCTTATTAAGCTTTTTGAGTTCCTGGATACTGACGTTGAGGTGGAAATAATCGAGTAATATTATCATAACAAAAAAATATGCTGTTGCTGCGATCCGTATTCTGATTGCGATTAAGCTGTATTTAACTTTGAGAATTATCCCGCTTTTTATTTTATATTATTTGTTTATTGGTCCTAGTTAATACCTAAACACCTGCTAAATAAGAGCAACCTGTGTGCAAAATTACGTCATTTTGACGTCATCGGCCCCAAAAGTATTGGGTATGACCGGGCTACACAAAAACTGAAGTTTAGTGGTAGCAAAAAACCGCGACGGTTTTATTTAACCGTCATCATCACGTAATTTCTTTAGCTGCCGATAAAAGACGTATTGTGGGCCATTGGAGGGCTAAACTAGCACGTCTCGAGTCTGATTTATACCCCCGCTCGATCCTGCTCTTATTCCGGGAGGAAGCCCGCTCGATTTGTCAAAAGACGCGGCGAAAGTAAAGGGCTCAAGCGGAAACTATTTCTGACGTCACTTTGTCGGCGTTGTACACGCTTTGAACTGGATTTTTTAATATGGCATCATTGGCATCCTTAGCCATCATTACAGATACGATAAAATAATTGTAAGAAAGTGCAAACTCTACGTTTTGCATTTCTATCACTCAAAATGTATGGGATGACACTATCGTGCGTAGCGGTAAACCACTCTCATCCCATATATTTCGAGTGATCGAAAGGAAAATAGTTTGTAGCGGTTGCATCTTGGCTTCGGCCTCGGTAGCTACCGGACAGTGCTACGAACATTAATGGAGGTATCTCCCTAACATCTTTAACTCTCGGCTAAACCTTTTTTGAACCACTACGCAACAAGAGTGGTGTTGTCAGTTTGACGCCTATGTCTCTGTGTCTGTATGTGGCATGGAAATTTCTACCGGAAGGACCTATACGGACGCGTTTTTTTTAATGCTACCTTCCTTAAACTTAGGTCGTTTAAGAGTTATCAACTCTAGAAAGCAGGGTCGCCTTAACATCCCGGATTTTTGATCGTGATGATTGCGAGGTTAGATTGGTCAGGACTCAGGACTTTTTCATCAGAGAAAGGAATGTTACTTATAGAAACGCATAGTTTAAGCATAATTAGGACCTTGAAGGACAACACCCGCAGTCGCCCGTCGCCCATGCGTGCGATTTCCCTGACCCTTTTTATTGTTGTTGATAGCCTATCACATCGACGGCATACATCAACCAGCTCTATGGCCTCAGTTAGGCCAGTACGCAAAATAA
The DNA here is from genome assembly GCA_923062465.1 of Acleris sparsana. Lineage (NCBI taxonomy): Eukaryota > Metazoa > Arthropoda > Insecta > Lepidoptera > Tortricidae > Acleris > Acleris sparsana. Next base: position 4,867,903 of record OV281292.1, read on the forward strand.
CTAAAGCGATTCGATAAAGGCCGTATATCGCGCTCAGCCGTTATGGTTTGACATCTACTCGTATTATTTATCGGACTGTTGTCGTAGACTGATGTTAAATAATACTCGTATTTATCGCTATTCCTTTGTCGTAGAGTTTTGACGTAATCGGTGGCGATGCATCAAATACTAAAAACATGTCTTATTTTACCGTCTCTTTGTTCATCCGCCTGTCAATAATATAATAATTATAGAAGAAGTATAGAATAATTATTGTATTTAATATATGTACATATAGATTTATCATCCTTACTAATATTATTATCTAATGCTAAAGTGTTTGTTTCTATGTTTGTTCCACTTTCACGGTTGAACGCGTCAGCTGATCATGTAGAATTTCGAACAGAGCTTTTGGAAAGCCTCTTCTAAACAGATGGCCCAAATATTCTTAGTAAAATATATCTTAGGTATAATTTACTTCTTTTTTAATGAATCTTGCATTACTATTACGAGTATATAATAGTTATAGACAATTAAAAGTTGTAACAAATGTGTGGTTTAAAAATTGTAATAACGCTCATTGGGATGCAACAGCAAAGCCGAAAGGGGTGCAGATCCCTCCTAAAATAGGTCCTTATAATTTGGATAACACATCCGTCACTTTCTGACACATATGTAAGTATGAGAGTGACGGATGCTTTATCCACATTTCGTCACGCGCGCGATAAACGCAACCGCATGTCAAAAACCGCTAAGGTGATAAATACCTGTATATCAGCGCATTATCGGAACGGATTTAGTACGATGACCGATACCGAACGCTAGCGCAAACAATAATTCAAAGACAATGGCGTTCCAAATTTGATGTTATTTTAATAAGAAATCCTTATTACGGCCATTAATAAGGCAGACGCTTAATAAAAGTGAGATCCAGATTGGACTTGATTTAATTTGGGGGGTTCCTTTGTTAAGTTGAGCCGGATCCGGACGGGCGTTGACGGTGCTCGGAAACGTTTTTAAGACGTACTTTGTATTCTTGTTAAGCTAAATTGGGCTGAAACCCGTCGCAGGGAGACGAGTGAAGCCTCTCTAATATACCCGCGACGTGTTTTTTCAAATAGACTCTTATACTTAGTAGTTGTTATATACTAGACATCAATACCAACGTGCAGAGCCTATTCTTCGATTAAAGTATATTGTTTCATTTGTTTCAACTCGGCCGTCATTACTGTCAGGTAAAATATCAAAGACGATATGGTTTTTACCGCCTATATTACTCTGTCCCTTTCTCTCAGCCCCACAGGACTGAGAGAAAGGGACAGAGTTATGTAGCATCTATAGCACTGTCGTTTACACTCGCCGTAAAATGAACTGCATAGCTATGTCATAATAACCCCCTTGCTCGTAAAACATATAGTTCCACCTTGTGGTATATTTTGTTTTTATAGATTTTACTCAAATAATCACTAAGTAAAACTATATGTTACTAAGGTATATTAATTATAATTGATAATATATGGCTCTTTTTTTTTGTAATGTCATTTCGGCCGTATCTTAAACGATACCTATGGTTTTGGAAAAAATGGAGGCCCTGTCATTCTCAAGCCGTCTCAGTGAAACCTATCTGTTTTCAAAATACAATTTGTCTGGCCCAGGCACTTACCGGGCAAATAATAATAAATCGACACATTAATAATTCCAGCACTGACGAGGTACAAGGTTCTCAGGTGGATCGCGGAAACGCCGTCATTGTCCATGCATTAATTATCAATTTTACGTCACATAATAATAAATATTAGTAACTTTAGCTCCTTACGTCGTGATTAAAACATAATTATTATAGAGTTCCCGAAACCGGCTTAGGAGGAGAATGATGAATGTAGAGGAAGCGAAAGTTGTATATATTATATAGTATAGCGGTGCACCTGGCGTTCCATAGCCTCTGCCTAACCCATTGGGAGGTAGGCGTGAAAGTATATTATGTATTTAGGTTTCTACTATAGAGTTTAAACTAACAAAACCAAGTGGAAATTGCAGTGTATTTAATATGGTTTAAAAGACATAGATTTGTTTTTGCAATTTAATAGTATAAGATGGTAATAAATAATTGTAATTGAACAATCATCTGAATTCTATTGCTGACTACCTAGGTACCTAACTATAACTAACTATATAGGTAAGTGACTGGTGACATTATACATTGTGAAGTTAACAAGTTTCTACATCAATAACGGGATTCATATAAGCCGCGATGTACACTAATGTCACTTGTCACGTATGATTATCAGGATGGTGAAAGAGGGGGATGATTTGCAATGTGACGCTCGCAATCTCTGTCGGTAGGCAATAATAAATCATTATATTATAATTTACTAAATATATTGCTTCGGCCCGAGCGGGTATCTCGTCACAAAAAAAGCCTTTTTTTTAGATCTGCCATCTAAATATAATCATGAAATAATTTCGCGGTTATACCTAATAGTTCTCCAGCGATACACGACACACACTGTGGTAATGGCGTGAGTTATCGATATGAAGATAACTGTAGATCGTTTCACTCGGAGTGCCGGTATCGGTACACGAGAGTAATTAACAAATTGCTTGATAAAGGGCCGACTAGTTACACCGAAACTCGAAATATGCTGACACAACGTTAAGACGATTATGAAGCTAAAAAAGACAATATAAAATGCGATAAGTGGCGACAACGCTTCCTCCAGTTAATTCGATTTTTAAAATTGAAATTACAAGAATGGCACTGGGTCAATTATTAACATAGGTAGGTATATCGATGACAATATAAAAATGCGGTCGGGTTTTTAATGCTAGCTATTCATTTAAATTTATAGATGTTATGGAAAACTAGGTGTGTACGTTTTCCTTTCCAAGAGAATAATTCTCGAAAAAAAAACGGAAATTTACTGACCACGATTGTTTTCATCTTGAAAATCGACTGTTTTTAGCTAGCAATACAAAATGAAAACTATTGTTCCGCTTTGAAGTCGATTGCGATTGCGAGTGCCATAGACAATTGCCCTCTAGTCATAACGTGTCCCAACCCCTAAATCAAGTCCGATTATCACGATTGTTGTATCATTATGAAGTCTAGGTTTGTGAATTTCCGTTTTATTTCGAGAATTATTCTCTTGGAAAGGAAAACGTACAAAACTAGTTTTCTATAACATCTATAAGATATTTTATAAAGGGTGATGAGCAATTTTGTATGGACCCCGTCCCCCCCTCCAACAGTAACGGGCTGCAGGTCTATATGTTCATTAGGACCGAATAAAAGACAAAATACTTATCTTCGTAGCAAAATCAATGGGAATTTTTTAATGAAAACAAAGGGCCAGGCAAGGCAAACATACGTGTTCATTTTCAAGCAAATTCCATAGTTCCATACGATAAGATTATGATTTTTCAAGAAAACCCTATAAACCTATCACCATGATCGTCGCCATAGAAAAAATTCGTCATATTGCCAAGATCTATAAACTGGCACATGTTTCATCACTGTTGGTGGGTGGGGACATTTTTACCCCTTTAGCTAAATTATTATGGAAAGTTTTAGCCAGCTACGCGATTTAAGCGTCGGTTGACAATCTTGCTAGCAACGTTGCTCAAGAGGATTGCGTAGGCGGTATCTCAGATAAATCTCTTTTGGAAATATCAACCTCATTACTAAATGAATAGAATTAAAACTGCTTTGGTTATTGGATTTGAGATAGCGCCTATTGGCTTAGCAGGGCAGAGTGACGCTTCTATTGCGTTTCTACCTCGTCTTTTACGCCACGTTAGGTCATGTCTAAAAGAACGACATAACGAGTTTATCTCTGTCCCACTTATGCATTAAGAATGACTATGCACGAGACGAGAACAAGATGCGAGTGTTTAAAAAAAACCTTTTAATCACATGAAAATTTACAAGATATTTTAATTTTCTGACCTTAATTTATTACTGTAGTCATAGTTTTTTTTAAAGAGATCATTTATGGGTTAGATCCTTAAGTTAGATCATTTTACTTGAAGGAAACATAATTTTATTTTTAAAAAGAAACAAAACTGCATTCTAAGATTTTCTAAAATTTGCTTGTCTCACTTGGAATGGAATCAAACCAGCTACAAATAAAAAAAATAAACACTATTGTATTCCACTAATTGATAGGATTATTCTTCAGGATAAAATATCTCAAATAAACATTTCGTCCTAGAAATAAAAAATGTCCTGAAATCTAAAATTAATGAAAACGAGTGTTTATTTAATAATATTTATTTAAGATAGATCTCCTCCAACGCCCATCTTTTTTGGCCCGCGACTTATTTGTCGCTCGGATAACCTATTCTAACTAGTCTGTTACGATGGAGACGCACTGAGCGACAACCGAGAAAATAAAAAATGTGCTAGATATACAGGAAAAATTTCGCGCGGACGTTTGGAAATGTAAAATTTCCCCCCACGCATGAATTAGATACAAAGTCGGGTCTCGAACTTTGTAGGTACCATGAACGGGGGGGATTTAACAACGAGGTTTTATAGTCTTTAATGTGAAGTAAAAAGGAATATAAAGAAAAATTATCTATATTTAAAAAAATGCGGTGTTTTTTTTAATGATATATCTGACCTTGACTTTAGTTGGTTTAACAGTCTTAATTCTTTTTTTTTTTTATTGCTCGGAGAAGGCAAACGAGTACACAGGCCACCTGATGGTTAGTGGAAACTGTGACCCATAGACATTCGCATTCACAAGACTGCAAGCACAACACAACAATGCGAACACTGCTGTTTGGCGGTAGGTTAATGGATAAGACGGTGATAGCGATCCGGACGGACCCTGCACAAGGTCCTACCACCCGCAATATAAAATATAAAAGAGATCTAACTGGCATCAAAAAAAGTCCAACCGTATTATTTTTTCACGAACTAAACTTTTATTACCTAATTCATAACAACAAACTTATTTTATTCAAGGGAGCTATTTATTTTGTCAAATTCAAATGTCATAAACAATGACGGATAAAGACAAAAAATATTTTTAGCACATGTTAGCGATTTGCGCGTGATTATTAAAAGAGTTAATCTATGACGAATCCGTAATTTGTGGTTGATGGTAGACGACGGTACGTTGTACAAAGCACAACCTAAGTGTCATTAATAATTGAAATAAATAAAACAGCTGGTTCCATCGCAGTGCTAGTGACTAAATAATATTTTTAATAGCCTAATAAAAGACATTTATTGCTCGCAAGTAAATTGGTGTACTAAAATTAAGAAAAAACTCCAAATAAAAAGTGCAGACCTTAAAAACTACCCACGCGTAAACATAAATAATAAACAATGTTAAAGTGTTCGGCTTGTGCAAAATTCATGACGCGCAACGATGGTGTTGCGTGTCAAGAATGTAGCTGCCAATATCACCGCGGTTGCGTCGGGATTCCTGCGGCGGCAGCGGTCCCCCGGGATTGGAGGTGTCCGGCGTGCAAGCGGGGCCAGCCGATGGACAACAAGGCCGACACGCCGGTCAAGGGGCTTCTCGCTCCGGCCGCCGTCGCCCTGTCCGCCGCCGCGAAGCCCGCTGCAGTCGCGGTGACCGTGGAGCCGGCGCGCGCCGACGCGCGGCTCGCTCCGGCGGCTTCGCCTAGCGGTGAACCCGAGGACGGACAGTCGGCGCTCGGTCGCGAGATCCGGCTGTTTAGAGAGGAGCTGCGAGTGGTCCGGCAGGAATTCAGGGAGTTCCGTCAGGAGTTCCTTGACATAAGGACGAGCCTGGCTGATGTCAGCGGTAGGCTCGAAAAGTTGGACACCCGAGTTGATGCCATCGAGAGCCAGGTAGCAGCAAGCGCAGTGTCGGCGGCGCATAGGGTTATGGAGGAGGCCATCGCGACCCTCCAGATGGAGCTGCACGATCGCGATCAAGAACTACTCTCCAACGACGTGCAAATTTCCAACGTCCCGGAGGAGCCAGGTGAGAGCGCTGTCGGCCTGGCAACCCGCGTTTGTGCCAAGCTGGGCGTACAGCTCGACGAACGCGACGTGATAGCCGTCCACCGCGCAGGCCGAGCGCGCGAGGCAGGCCGGCCGCGGCCGCTCGTGCTGCGCCTAGCGTGGCGCGCCGTGCGCGACGAGGTGCTCCAGGGCGCGCGCGTGCGCCGCGGCGCCACCACGGCGGAGCTGGGCCTGGCCGCCGCGCCGCAGCGCTTCTATATCAACGAGCGACTCACGGCCGCCAACCGGCAGCTGTTCCAGCGGGCCCGCGAGGCCGCGCGCGCCGCCTCCTGGCGCTTCGTCTGGACCCGCGACGGCAAGGTCTTCGCCCGGCAAGCCGACGGGCAGCCAAGTCATCGTTTGCGTCGCTTAGTTGACCTCCATATTTTTGGGCCTGTTGCGGCCGCCCAGGCTCGCCTTTAGTTGTTATTGTTTTGTTTTTTTATCTTGTGGAGTCCTAAAAAAGAGTAATTATTGTTTATTGTATTGTGTCCTTACTATTGTTAAATGTTTATCTGCACTTATTATGTGTAAAATTTACCTTGTTTTTGTGGCCTTCTTGTTTGAATTATATTGCTTTTGGTGTGTACGACCGACTTATTTTACTTGGCGACTTTAACATAAACTGTTCCGACAAAAATGACTGTAAATTTAAATGTCTGACACAATTTTTGGCAACTGTAAGCTTGACTCAACATGTACGCGACCCGACTCATTTCACGAGCCACAGTGAAACGACAATTGACCTTGTGTGCACCGACGCTCGCGTTGTGACTGTGGACGTGAAGCATATCCCGGACCTCGGGGCGCATGCTTTCGTCACAGTCGAGCTTGACATTAAAAAACGGAAACCGACGCCGACAACAATTACATACCGGCCATTAAAAGACATAAATTTTTGTGCCTTTTACCACGACCTAGACGCGATTGACTGGGACCAAATACTTGACCTGGACGATATTAACGACATGGTGCGGCGCTTTAATGACCTTTTACTTGGACTTTTTGACAGACATGCACCTGAGAAGACGATAGTGGTGAAGGAGGCCCCCAAGCCATGGCTGACAAGCAACGTAAGGCTTATGATGCGTCTTAGGAATGAAGCTCATGCTAAGTACAAGCAAACAAAGTCTGGCGCACATAAGCAATACTACCTTGACTTGAAACACCTGGTGATCGCAGCCATACACAGCGAGCGGCGGGCCTTCTTCGATCACCACATAAACAACACGACTGACCCAAAGACTCTTTGGAAAAACTTAAAGCGTTCCGTTATTACCGACTCTGACTCACAGCCCGACCTACCGACGCATTTTAACGACCCTGACTTGATTAACCGGCATTTTCTGAATGTACCTGGAAAATCAGACGTCACAATTTCGGACTTAACTTTATACGAATTTAGTAGACACGGTGACACGACTTTTACGCTCATGCCCACGACTTCGGCAGCTGTCACTAAAATCATAACCTCTATTAAAACGACTGCTAAAGGACTTGACTCAATTTCAATTGACATGCTGCATTTGACTCTTTCGAAGACTGCTGACATCCTGACACACATAATTAACAAGAGCATACTGACTATGACTTTCCCGACAGCCTGGAAGATTGCTAAAGTGACCCCTTTAGCCAAGAAGCCGAACCCAGCCGAAATGTCTGACCTCCGTCCTATCAGCATCCTTCCTTGCTCATCAAAGATAATAGAGAGGGTAATTTGCAATCAGCTGTCGGAATACCTAGAGAGAAACAGCATCCTACCTGAACTACAGTCGGGCTTTCGCAAGGGTCGATCGACTGCTACTGCGCTGCTCGATGTAGTCGATAATTTATTACAGGCTCGGGATGCTGGTCAAAGTACTATTTTAGTACTATTGGATTTCTCTAGGGCTTTCGATTGCATTAGCGTGCCCTTACTATTATCGAAGATGTCATTTTACGGGTTTGATGTCGCAGCGGTCAAGTGGTTTGACAGTTATCTGTCAGGCCGAGCGCAGACGGTCGAGTTACTCACAGTGCCAGGTCGTGCTATGCTGTCCTCTCCTGGTCTTGTGACCAGAGGAGTGCCGCAGGGTTCGATCCTGGGTCCTCTGCTCTTTATACTCTATAGCAGTGATATTATTTCCAGTATAAAGAGCAGTAAGTACCACCTCTACGCCGATGACTTACAACTTTACGCTTCCAGCGCACCCTCAGATACAGTCACCGCCGTAGAGAACATCAATGCTGACCTAGATCGGGTTGCGTCTTGGTCGGGTAGGAACTGCCTCGTACTCAATCCCAAGAAGTCCAAATATTTAGTGTTTGGATCGAGACATCAAACCCGTAAAACTCTGGATAGCCTGGCGACCGGGGATGTAGCTATCATGGGCGAACCAATAGAGCGGGTGGTCGAAGCAAGTAACCTTGGCCTACTTATGGACAGTGAGCTGCGCTTTGAGAGCCACGTAGCTAGAGTCGTTAGCAACTGCTTTTACCGCCTCAAAATCCTTTATAATATTCGTGATTACCTCAGTGTTGATCTGCGTGTCCACCTGTGTGAATCACTTATATTATCAAGGTTAAACTATTGCGATGTCGTTTATGATGGTTGCATACTTGGTCGATCCAAGAGGCTAATACAACGAGTTCAAAACGCATGTGCTCGTTTTTGTTTCAGAGTCCCTCCCCGCTCCCACATCACTCCGTATTTGAACGCCGCTAACTTGCTAAACATGTCTGCGCGGAGGCGCATGCACCTGGCGACCCTTATGTTCGGTGTAGTGCAGCATGAGACCCCGTCGTACCTCTTTAAAAAGGTCCAGTGGACGAGTAGTGTGCGCCGGTTTAAATGTAGGGCGATTGTGCCGCTGCACCGAACCGCGGCTTTTCGCGGTAGTTTCAAGTTCGCGGCGTCCAAGTGCTGGAATGATCTCCCTCCTCCCATCCAAGGAGCGCTTAGCAGGTACACCTTTAAGCGTAAGCTTAAGGGTTGTTTGTTGACGCTCCAAAAATCCTAATTTCCTATCCAGCATTAAGTATCTTCTTTTCCTTTTTATTTGTCTTTTTATTTGTAGTTTTATTTTATGAACGGTCTATGCTGTATACTAGCTAAGTAGGTCTTTTACTATTTAATATATGTTTATGTAATGTTTTATGTCCCTCATTATATCTTTTTATAAGGTCTCACTATAAGTATTTGTTTAATAGTATATACGTTTCATTTATTTATTAGTTTGTATAGCGTTCCGTCTGTCTGTCACACTCGGTGCTGGCTGAAAATCAGCGCTGCAGGTGTTTAGCACCTCAGCATCATGCTGAGCCAGTATCCGATTCACTGCCACGAAGACACACCACCACTTTGTTTTAGTTTTAGTTTACTGTTTTTACTTTTTTTTCTGTGTTTTGTTGTGGTTAGTGAATACATGTATTTTTCTTTTTTCTTTCTTTCTAATTTCCGCGTGGCGGCTGCTTTAATGACCCAGTGGGTTCCACTAGCTGTGATTTAAGTTTAGTGTATTTACATTTACCCACCTACGTCCAATTTATTTGTGGAAACGAGAAAATCCAAGCGCAACTGCTCATTCAAATTTAATGACGCCTACTTCGAATACAACAACAACTTTTCCCGCTCATTGAAAACGCCTCCACGTTCGATTCTTAATAGCACGAAAAGCTTAAAATTTAAATTCTATAAAATGGCCTCCTTATTCTATCCAGAAATATTCCCTTTGTCCAGAAATATTATAATAAAGGAATTATCAGTGATTTATGCAAATGAACCCGTTACGTCGCCGCACCTGATATAAAATTTAAATTACAAATGGCGTTCAATTAATCAGGACCCTTTTATTTTCACTGGTTTTATGTATCAACGGAGCTTGGCCACAGCGTACCAGAGAACACTTCTTAAAGCCCCGTAATAGTGGAAATTGACATTTGTTCTTGCTTGTTCCAAATGTTTTTGTCGAGCAATGTTTATGTTAAAAATAAAAGCATTGATGAATAAACAAATCACTCACACACATACATAAGTAAAAAATGGCAATAGAGAAATTATGACGTTGTTGTTTCAATTAAAGATCAGAGAGAAGAAATTAAAATAACACGTTTTGATTTGAGGCTAAATAGTTAAGGGTCCCTGAAACGGTAATTTGCAAATGACAATGTTTACGTTAATTTGCAAATGACAATGTTTACGTTAAGTACGTGATTGGTGCAAAATATTGTTTACTTAGATAATTGAAGCCATTGTCATTTATACTACGGTATTGACCGCGAAAGAAGAAAAAATGTATTGACTGCCAATGACGCGCCGTGCATTGACGGTCAATGATAATTATGATTACAAATGACAATTGTTTTCTTATTTCATTGCGCCCTCAAATACGTCGGACGTGCCTGAGCAGCTGAGCTCCAACGAACGACTGAATCATGCGCGATTAACAGGCCTTCAATTAAAGCTTCAAATGCCTGTCAATTGAAACGATCAATCACGTAAACATTGTCATTCGCAAATTACCGTTTCGGGGACCCTTAAGTTGTCGTTATGTAATATCCGTCCGTTCTCTCGCACGGTTGCTGGCTTGGCTGGTTCTTTATAGGTATATTACTGTACGGAAAAGTAGAAAAAATCATTTTTAAGAATTGCCTTCGAATTTGAATACTTACATTAGTAATGTAGCATTTGATTCAGTAATAGGTATTTATGGGACCTTATTATTTTTAATTGCATTGTATGGATGACCTTACCGATTTATATTTAAAGTTGGCTCTCTACTTGCAATAGGCAAGAGTAAGAAGGAGAAAGGGCTAAACTTATCTGTCAAATATGCTTTACCTGTCGGTTATGAAACAGGCGGTAAGAATAAAAAAAGATCAATCACAACTCACTAAGGTATTGATGTGTCTGTTTCCCATTGACTTTATCACCCGAGCAGGCGTGACTGAGCCACGAACAAATGCCATTAACAAGTTTTTTACGTTTACGCGCCCATACCGTGGCCGTAAACTGGCATCCCGGTTATGGCAGAACGCGATTACTCACCGGTTGGAGGAATCACTCATAAACCCCTTTATCTCATTTTATCAGTATGTGACAAATAGCAAATTCAAACATAGTGGGGGTATGTAAACTCTTTATTACACAAAAAATCGTCAAGTGCGAGTCCGACTAGCGCACCGAGGGTTCCGTACCGCCGCATAGTAGGTATTAATATATTCCAAATTGAATTGGAATCGAAACAGCGTGAGCCCAACTCGTACTTGACCATTTTTAGGGGTCCGTACCCAAAGGGTCAAAACGGGACCCTATTACTAAGATTCCGCTGTCCGTCTGTCCGTCACCAGGCTGTATCTCATGAGCCGTGATAGCTAGACCATTGAAATTTTCACAGAAGATATATTTCTGTTTCCGCTATAACAAAAAATACTAAAAACAGAATAAATTAAATAGCTAATCATTTTGGGGTGCTCTCATACAAAAACGTGATTTTTCTTTTGCTAATGTTGTATATAATGGTCAGAAAACTTCGTGCGCGAGTCCGACTCGAACTTGGCGGTTTTTTTTTAGTATATGCTGTGTTTTTTCAGTGTTTGTAGGTACTAATTATAACACCTAATACGCTTGATTGGTGCCGGCGGTGGGCACCGTCTCGCGCAGAACCTCGTCGCTCCGGTCGCACTCTGGCGCAGATTCTAAAATCTCATTGCTAATAGAGTAGCGCAAGAGTGGCTTGCAGGCCGCTGTTGGCTGTTGGTTGGCTGTGTGTTGTGAATGCATTTTGTGAGGTGAAGGATGCTAGGCATTCGAGTGTCCCAATATATTTTTTAATTTTTTCTTGTCAACATATTTATAAATACTTAAATAAATATTACGCTATTTGATCTTAAAAGTAAATTTATAATTTTTCAAGAACTTTTCATAATTCAAAATAGGTTTGCGTTTGAGCTCAGTCTCACCGGATGCTATATAAGATACGACGAGGTCGAGGGTGGTAGTGGTACACGCTTACACAGATAAAAGCCTCTTCACTCTCTCCCTGAAAACACCAAGCTTAACTACTCGTATAGGATTCTGGTATTACAGACTTCGCAAAATTCCCAGAATGCATCAGTATTTTCAACGGTCTTTTGTCTGGTTTGGACTTTATGTTGGATGTTATCTTTTATTATTTAATATTGCAATGTTTTTATGAAATGACATAAATATCTATATTATTGTTTATTACTTTATTGAATGAAGGCCAAAAACGAATCAGGCCTGAAGCCATCATTGTGTTGTTGTCTGTTGACGTAGAAGAACTTGAGCTAATTAACGTTGCAGGCAGTTTAATAAAACCGCATAGTGCGGAGAAAATACTAGTCGAATAATATTTAGTACCGGTTTGGGTATCACCATCGTATTGAGATTGCTAAAGTCATGAATTTTATACAAGCGATTTCGTTAAAGTTATCATTATGACTAAGCTTTATAAAAAAAGCTTAAATCTCATAACATTTTTTAAATTAATGTATTAAACTAATTAGATGAATGAATGCGGTAATGACTCCGCTGCTGCCACCGACGCCTGACGGGTTTATAACTTACAATGGTTTTTCAGTTACTTTCTGAATTTTAAATACTTATTTTAAAGTCCCAATTCCCCAATAAATAATTCCAATATAGGTTCTACTCATATTCAGCTATGACTCCATATCAAACATAACACAAATATTACTCACTGTTTTAATAAGCTGTCTATTTAAACAACCTATTCGAAATCGTGACAATTATTTGAATCGCATGCTTGTATTCCAAAAAACAATGATTAATTTCACACTTTTAACGTTTCCGTTACAAACTGAGCTAGATTTGATTTAAATCTCCAATCACTCATATAAATACAAAAGCTATCACATTGGTACCGGGAATATTTCGGTATCGATGATACCGCAGCCGCGCTGGATGATTGATCAAAGGGCGGGGCAACAAAAACCCACGGTATCTGGCCTGTGTTTTTGCACAAACTGCTACTTAGCTCTTTTGTTAGCCGAGGGTGATAAAACCTGGTAAGACAAATACCCGGAGTTTTGGTGTTACGCAACTTTGTACGCCAACACAAAAATAATAATATGATATTTTATTTTCTTGTAAGTAGGTATGTCATAAGGTCATAACAGATTTAAAATATACGATAAAATAATTATAATTTTATTAACCTGTTAAAAAAATGGCATTGTTGTTTCTATTGTGCCATACTAAATTAATGACTAAATTTGTACTTAAGTAATTATTCTTTGCACCAAACAAAACTAACATAGACTACATTTTTATAAAAAATACAACATTTAAACAAATTGAAATGGAGTTAAAACTCTTGGTCCTAATACAAGGGCGTTTCTCGCAAAAGAAATGTGGTGAATTAAACCTAAAATAACACTATCTTCTCGACTTCTTCCCAAGTTCAACCATAAACAGACTAACGTTTTACGTGAGCGCGTTTCAGAATCCCGACAAAATCCCTTCTAGCTTATCTACGACAAGTTTCAGGAATAAAACCAAACCCAATTATTTATTCAGCAACGCGTCTGCGCCAGAGTACGGGACCACGGCAAGATTCACGACCCACTAAATGATGGCTGAGATTCTGTTGCGAACAAAAAGATTTGCTTGGGACAAATATTTGTCTAAGCCACACTAATACGGTAAGATAGCAGGACACACACAAGCTTTCCCTTGAAAAGAAATCCCCGTACTTGTATTATTTGTAATTGTGAACGAAGTTATGTTAGCAAAGCGTACCTTACATAACGAATCTCAAGACAGTTCCCTGACAATACCGCAGGGCGTGCGTGCGCCCTTTGGTTTTTCTTTGATATCTACAAAGGGCGCTTTTCGGATCCAGATGTATTAAAGAGTCCGTCGAATCGCATATCAAGTGGTATTTGAGTTTTTACAGGATTTAAAAAATATGTAATACGCGACTGCGTTAGTAGAATACTGATTTTGACTTTTTCGGCATCAGCATTGAGAAAAAGAGGTGGAACTTAAAAATAAGCACTTTCTGCTTCATTTGAAGTTCCACCTCCTCTTCTCAATGCTGAAGTCTCAGTCATGATTATTATCTTCAACACGAACATGCAATGAACAATCCCTAAAAGCCCTTTGCTTAAGTAGGCATGAAACAAACGTGAAGCTATAGTCTATGACACTTAATAAAGATCAATGCAATGACAACTTTTTCAAAGGGTGATGGGCAATTTTGTATGGACCCCGTCCCCCCCCTCCAACAGTAACGGGCTGCAGGTCTATATGTTCATTAGGACCCAATAAAAGACAAAATACTTATCTTCGTAGCAAAATCAATGGGAATTTTTTAATGAAAACAAAGGGCCAGGCAAGCCAAATCATCTACATACGTGTTCATTTTCAAACAAATTCCATAGTTCCATACGATAAGATTATGATTTTTCAAGAAAACCCCATACATATGGTGATCGTCGCCATAGAAAAAATACATCATATTGCCAAGATCTATAAACTGGCACATGTTTCATCACTGTTGGTGGGTGAGGACATTTTTACCCATCGTCCTTTGTCAAGCCGATTCGTCTACGAGATCACAAAGAAATAAACAATGATATCACACCCATTAAATTAAACTGGGTGTTCAAGAACGTGACGTAAATATTAAGAGATAAGAAAGCCCTTTCCTTACCGGTTAGAATAAAGTTTAAACTTTTCAACGTGTTAATTAGTTTAGGGGTTATTAGGTTTTTAATGATTTTGGCGAAGAACGCTACCCTGCGGTAAACCTTTGACTAATTTGGTTTAAATAGCTTCAATTTAGAAATGAAAAATTTCATATCCAGTGATTAATTTTTAATTTAGCTATTATGGCAGGGATTAACCATAATAACCGTTGTTTTGATTAGCTATTTTTTTGACTCGGTTTGGCCTTTGTGGAGCGTCGTAGTCGTAGGACTGATCACAAACAACTAAGCTAACTTCTTCTAATGTTATTTGTAAAGTTTAGTTATGTCAAATTGGATAATAAAGGCGCTACACAAAGATAAATGAAAATTGGAAATAGCTTTATGTTCAACGATACGAGTACAATTCTCATTTGTCCGCATAACCATCATACGTACCTGGTAGCACTAATTCAAATCAAGCATTACATTGTTCCCCTATTTCAAATGAGCCGTATTGCTAAAACAACGTTTGTTGTCAATTTACAAGTGCACTGGCGTGAAATCATCTGATAACGACGTGTATTTATTAATGAATGTTGGAACCGGTAGCTGGTATGAAATAACTTACACATGTAATTATAATTGACAAAACAAATCTCATTACTCTTTAACTTAACAAAGTTTAAATTCAGGCTTTTTTAGGTTGAAACTGTTTCAACAGCAGTTTGGCATGTAGATGTCATCGAACTCCTACTTGGTAGCGATAGCCCTAGATTATGTATGGTACTGCTTTTTTATCTAGCACTAATAGTGTCATCTTATCTGTATAGGTCATTGTAGTTTTAAAATATGCACATATCAGTATCATGGGCCGTGGAGCAAAATATCTGTTGTCATGTAAATTGTAAGCCATTTTATTTAATTTTGATAAAATTTTGAAAATAAGCAGTATGTTTGATCTGTATATTGATGTTATTGAATAAATGCAATATTACTTCTGTCTGACTCGCAGCTAGGCTGCGAGAATGGTTTTCCAATCAGGGACGTATTAGCGTGGTTCGGTATGGTAGACTAACCGCATGTTTCCAAGGGATAGATGTATGAAATTAGACCGCAGCCCACTAATTACCATCCTAATTAGGTTGGGATATTATTTATGTGAATCACATATATTAGGCACGGTATAAATGAGAGATATTCAGCCAATTAAAATAAACGGCGACGTGAGATATACATGAACATGATTATACACATAGACTTGCTTTAACTAATTACAGCTTATAACACTTAACGTAGTGTAATAAACTCCGATGCATAACTATAAACTTAATCTAGTTGGTAGTAAATATGTTTAAATATGGCCAAGTAATCATAATAGGGACTAAAGAGCCTACATTAGAAACTATGAAGTACACCGAGTTCTTTTGTGATGATAAACTGAGATTAATGATTTATGAAAAAATTGAAAATTATGAGCAAATTAGGTTAGTCGGAGGTCCAAGGCTCACTCCCCTAAGCCGAGTTGTTCGACTGAGTTTCCTCATGGATTGTGCACCTCGACCTGGGGTCGAACCTTTTACGTTCGATCTTATAGACAAAAGCCATGCTGCAAAATTGAAAATGCACGCGCTAAAATGTGTTTTGTTCGCTCTGACGGGACTACTTAAACTCGCCGCTGCGACATTCACTCGTTTGTTCGTCCGATCGTGGTTTTGAAAGAATCACATCCCGGGACTGAACAGTGCCCCAGATCAATTCTGCTTCTAAGGTGATTGTAGACGAATAATTGTCTCTAAGTCATGGTAGTTCAGTTAGTAACCGAAAGAAATTGACAAAGAGGGATCACCAAAGGAGAGTAGGTTGTTTTTGATTTGACTCTTCGTATTGTCATACTGATCTTATTTAATAAACTAATCCAAAATAGGCAAATCTAAAGTATTGTCAAAGCATGTCGGGGAAAGATAACGAAGTTCGTGAATTATGAAAGTTTTATATTTGGGTAAGAGAACTCATTTAAATAATATTTCTATTCTGCAGTTTTAGCCATATGCCAATTTGATTTAATTGCCGCGTATCTTTATTTCGAACCATTGGTAAGTAAGTTTTCAGGTAATATGGAGAACATTTTAATGAGTTTGGAGAAATCCGTGGGGACAAGAAATTATTAATGAGAAACATTTAAGAACTCGATAAAGGCATGCTGCAAATAGCTTTAGGACTCCGAAATAAAAATAATAATTGGCATGTATGTTATAAGATCCACTGAATGGCAACTTGATTTCGAAGAGAAGTCATAGTACTTATATCACACGTAAATAATACTTTTCTAGATTTCCTAATTATTTGAGCAAATAAAAATTTGAATCAAGACTGTAAATTAAAAATTATTAAAAATTAATTTAACTCAATTTAAAATTATTTCAATGTATTTAGAATTTACAGAATAAATCTATAGAATATTTTTCTCCTGATGAACTAGAACTTGAATCTAAGTGTTTTTAATATTGTAGTTTTAGACCAAATTGACTGACCTTCTAAATTGGTTTTTACTTTATTAGGTTGTTCGTGGATCAATGTGTTACCCTTAACTAACTCTGAAAAACCGAGTTTATATTCTTCTAAAAACCCCCAAACAAATCTTGAAGTCTGACCTCACATTCGTTAAACTCGTGAACCTTATCTAGCTAATCTATAGGTCTGAGATGGCGTCTCATGTGTGCCTGCCGCCCTAAGCCATGTGTAAGTATGAAAGCCTCGGCCGAAGCATGAAATGAGACTTTCACGGGAATACTGCCCTCCTAAGCAGAATTGAAAATTCAGTAATAAAAACAGTTTTAATTCTATTCTGTTTGTAATGAGATTGATATTCCTACAGGAGTTTTGTCTGGGATACTGCCTATTGGCTTCGGAGGGTAAAATAAGAAATGTAAGGGTCATAACGGACTGGCTTCATTGATTACCTACCAGGTAATGGTTGGTCTGTCATCATCCTGAAAAGGATGAGACCCATTTAGAGAGAATCAGGAGAAACCAGATGCAATCAAGACCTGAATCCGACTTGGACAGCTCAATAAATAGGCTTAACACTGAGGATTTTGACGAAATTTGCTTGGAGCTCATGCTGTTAAACGATAATCTCTGACGATTTTTATTTTCCGAAAAGCATTATTTTTAAAATCGGTTATTTTTAGCGCTAATTCATTAATATAATAGAAAAACTAACAAAATAAAAGCAAGGCTAAGCCACCCCAAAATTTCAGTGATATATTTATCGTCCCAGCGCTGGTGTCCCGTTGTTTCACAGACAGAAAACTTACAGAATTTTGTTTCACAGAAAATGTTTCATATAGTATTTGGTCCTTGTATTTTTGCTTCAAATATTTATTTTTAAAAACTATTTACTTGAATGAAACATATTCCACAGAATATCCATTCAATTATTTTTTTAATTCCATTTTTTAATTTATCAAAATAAATTAAACAATATAATCATTTTTTACGAATATTGTTTGGTCAGTGTATTAATTCATAGTATTTTATTTCAACGAAAATAGTGTTTATAAAGTCGAGGGAAACTAAATATTCTGTGAATAATTTTTGTGAAACAAAATTCTACGAAATTACTGTCTGCAAAGTGAGGGTACACCAATTATAAAAAAATCAACAACATAATACATATTATACGTAAAATGAACTTACTGTCTTTAAAATAAGGGTACAATAATAATGGGTTATTCCCACCTGTTACCACCAAGTTGTTACCAGTGGTAACAGCTGGTATTTTTTTTCCCACCTGTTACCACTAAAGTACTTGGTGGTAACTACTGGGATTTCGTTTCCCAGTACCATCAATTAGTTTAGTAGTAACAGCTGGGAATAAATGTATTCCAATCAATTAAATATAAATTATTATTATTATAAATACACCTATACACCTTGTTTTTTTTGATTTACGATAACTTTAAGGGAACGTTCTTTAGGTCAAACAAAGTTAATTTCCCGAAGACAGACAAATGATAAATCTAACGGTTTTAAAGATATTTAAATTTAATCAGTTAATCACGTTAAACTAGTGTAAAAGAATCTGAATTGATAACAACAATTTTCTTTTAATACTTGTACACTTACACTTGTAAAGAGTGTGTGAGTAAAGAGTTTCCAATTGTTAGGTTTGTATACGCGTCAATCTAAAGTGACAATCTTGTACCTGTCAAGTGTTATCTTTACTTGTGTGTGTATGTCACACCAACATAGACGTATTTGACACTGATTATTAGTTAACTATAAAGGCCCTTTTAGAATGACCAAAGATAAAAGATTTCATTATTTTGCTCTATACTGAAAAACATTTTTTTATGCAATATTTAATAATCTAATCTACCAATTAGTTTCTATGGATATACCTAGTAATATGCCGAAGTTATCGTAAATCAAAAAAAACACGGTGTATATTGGGTCAATTTTCACTTTATGATTATTATTTTTTTTTATGCCATAGATAAGGCAAACGAGCACACAGGCCACCTGATGCTAAGCGGAAACTGTGACCCATAGACATTCGCATTCACAAGACTACTAGACTTAGACTGCAAATGCGTTGCCAACCCTGAGGACTAAGATGGAATGCCTCTATGCTAGTCATTACACCGGCTGTCTTATCCCCAAACCGGAACACAACAGTGCGAACACTGCTGTTTGGCGGTAGGTTAATGGATAAGATGGTGGTAGCGATCCGGACGGACTCTGCACAGAGTCCTACCACCCGCAAAATGTGGGCCGTAATATGTGGGACTGGAATTAAAAATGGAATTAGTAATTTGTATTCAAAGTCTTTAACTATACAAGTAGTCATCCTGATCGAGTCTCATTCAAGCATCGGTTGTATACCCCAAAAACCAACGTTTTGAATTTAATCCAGAATCATTCCAACGTTCAAATAATTCAAAACTTATGAATTTGCTTTTTCTAGTCCTTTATTTCAGCCAAAATTTATACATTAAAGGTATTACTCCTTCACTCAAAACCTAGATATTACGGCCGCGTTACATTATCTCTAATTGAAATTCTAGCTTTCTGGCTTATTCAAAGTCACAACAGTCACAATGTATTAAATACTACTTTGTTTCATTTGGCAGTAAAGACCGCCGTAGGCTCAATGGTAAAAGGAATCGTTGAAATGATAATCAAAATATAATTATTGTCTCGCTATTGAGTTGATCCATTAAAGATTCAGAAGGGAGTCAGTCAGTTCTTACCCGTGTTAATTATTTACCCACTGTGGGTCGAGCTATTATAAATTATAAATCATAGTCAACATATATTTTAAAGGAAAGCATGTAGCCCTAAGAGGGCTACCGGTGACATTTTGTACCTAGGCCTGTATAATAAAATAAGTCTTAAAAACATATCATGAAGATATTTTCAAAAGTTGTGCTTATTTTGACGTCTTGGGTTTTTAAAATTAAAGAAATTTCGTATGAAACTTAACCTTGTGGAAAGTAGAAACGTACGTACTTTAACAAAAAACTTGCGATCTATAGAGATAGAAACTAAAAATAAATAATAGATCCTTGCTGTTTTAATTAATTACGACTTGACTTCAGTTTCCTGTTCAAAGCCTTTATTTTCCCTCCGCCTCCGGGCACGAATCCATAAAGGAACCATTAGCAACGCCTACTCTACTTAATTTTGCAATTATCTGCGATGAAAATGTTTTTTTTTTGCTAAATCCAGCTACAGAATTCCTGACTTGATTCTTACTGATGCTTGACATCAGTTTTTATCTTCGTAATCAATCAAATGCATTTTACCAATAGAAAACAGACCGCTTAAGTTTGCTTATATAGGAGTAGGTATACATACAATATAAAATCCTCCTGTCCTGGCATATGGTAAGTGCCTGAATGTTTTATCTGTATACCTATACAAAATACTTATATTTAATTAAATTATGAACAATTATTTAAATAATAATAGTTATTTGGATATGATTGTTTAATTATAATAAATGTTTTTCTTATTAAATAAATTGAATCATTTTTTATTAGACTGTGTGCGTATTGTTTTCTGTACATGATTAATTTCTGTAAATGACTTGATTGTTTGATTGATTGACTGGCGTCAGCGAGTAAGCTTCAAATGGAGCATGTCTGCAAATCTTTCCAATCTTTTAAGTGTAACATCAGTAATGACAGAAAACCCCGCTCATCTACAACTAAGTATATACCTAGTTACTGTTACAATACAACATGGTGCGGAATTGAAGTACCTAGTTTACGTGACTGTTGCGTAATGACAGGCATTACAACAAGAGTGTGGTTTATGAAACGAGCCACACGAGTGTTGTAATGATAATTACGCAGAGTCGCGTACAGTACTTTATCTACACACATATTATAAGTACCTACTCTAAAATGGGTTCAAAAGCCGAAAGGCAGATGACCAGCATTACCTGTGGTAGTAGGTGACAGCGATGACAGCTGTAACGTCAACTGTAAGATCCAAATTTGGAACACCTTCCAAAATTAACAGCTGTCATCGCTGTCACCTACTACCACAGGTAATGCTGGTCATTGCCTACGGGTTTTGAACGCGTAGTAGAGGACGTATAATATGTGTGTAGATAAGTATAGTTTTCTCATACATCCTCGAAAATACTTTTATTATCTTCAATAAATCAACTTTTATAATGGCCTTGTCTTCGACTCAGCCGCGCTAACTCGTACTCTTCCAGCAACCGCTTCTTTTACACATTATTTAATTAAAACTTTCCTATTACATCGATATGGCATAAATGTTTAATCTCCAAACGTCCTGTTTAGTTTTTTATTAGAATAGGAGTTACCAAAGAGGTATGGCGAGCGAGAATGAGTGGAGATGTCGGTAGGGGACGCCCTAGTCACACATACAGCGATCACTGATCGGATATGCGAGGTACTGAATAAGGGTCAAATTAAAAGCACCCCAAGTTGACTTACGTGCATGGAATGATTGATGAATGTATAAGAAGCGAAATTTGTATCTGTAGACCGGTGCACCTGGCGTTCCATAGTCTCTGCCTACCTCATTGGGAGACAGGCGTGAAGGTACCTATGTAGTACCTATGTTTTTTTTTTAAATAGTAATAAGAATTTCTAAATAGTTTTTTTGGATTTATAGCGAATAAAAATATGAAACGTTGTCAATTGTTTACTTAAGTTTATTCATTTATCTCGTGTTAATTGATGCGTTTATCACGATAGCATGATGTCTTTAATTTCACTAGTTAAACGATCGTTATTTCCGGGTATTCCCGGTCGTTGAAATAAATGCTATCATTTGTTCAGTTATGTTTGGTCCGCCTGTCTCTCGGTCCGTTAGTTAGAAGACGGGGGCCCTCGATCACCTGTCCGGTAAAATACAGCCGATCGTTGTAATAAATAACGTACCTAATTAAACCATCCTTGTATAATACAGAGAGTAGAGGAGTTCCTGGTAACACCTTTGAGATATCAGTGTGAACTCTTTTATAATAATATGAAAATTATATTAGAAGTAGTATGTATATTATTTTGAGATGTAGGTTCTCGAGATTATAGATTATATTTATTGCTCAATGTTACATCATAAATTGTACAGCATGCCAATTTATTATGAATTACATTGAGGTCGTCAGAATTACAAATAATTATATAAAAGTATAAAACAATTAACAAAAAAATTAAATTATAACAAAGAAGTAATGTAATGAAAAACAATTATGTAAGCAGTTTTTCCGTAAGGATTGTCGTAGCAAACATTATGACAAGAGTAAAAAACAACACAGCAAAGCAAAAATTACATTTAAAATAACTTCCAAATAATAATAGACAAGTAAAACCAATTTACCAATATATCAACATCTATATCCTCATTTACTTAGTAAATATATTAGCATTTCTAATAAAAGATTACTCAGCCGGCACCAAAATGTTTCATTTATTTATTTATTTATTTATTAAGGTTTGCCAACAGGTAAGATACTATAGAACTTATAAACTATTAAGACATTTCGTTTACATCGATTGAGTATCCACCCAATTACAGGCAAACTCAACATGCATTACAATTTAACGCTTATTATCTAGAAGTTAAACAATCTAGTAGCTACTGTTATTTACTAAACATTTAATATAGTAAGCTAATTTGAAACATGAAATACAATACAAAATTCGTAATAAGTATAAAATGAAGAAACGATTTTGCAATCAGCACCTACATTAGAAGTTAACCTTGAGTTTGTATAAATATGTTTTAAACTTATTTATTGACATGTTTAATATATCAACCCATGGTTCATCACATGGTTCGCTTTTCAGTTCAGCGGGTAGTTAGCTGTTGGTGGCGACGTGACGTTGGCGCACGGTTTCCACCTGCAAGCTCTCAGTGAGGTTTTAGCTAGAAGGTGTTCGATAGTGTTTGATACTGACCTATACGAACTCTCTCGAGTGGCGTCAAGTAACTGAGGCGGCCGCTTCAACACGGAATTAACTGGAACTGCCGGAGCAGGTTTATTTACAGCGAGTCCCTACTCACGCGAACTAACTTTACACTGATGTATTAGTATGTACCGGCCGAGATTCTAGACGGTAAAAACCATATCGTCTCTGATTTGTTATCGTGTTGTCAACGTTTTGATAGCTCTTACTTACTTGATAGTAATGGCAGCCGAATTAAAAACAATCCCATATCAGGTTAAGGACGATATGGTTTTTCCCGCCTAGAATAGAGGCCCATTCCAGATGGCGTACTAAACGTGGCGGTCTGGAACATTCCCCCTAGATACGAGTGCATTGAGATTTTTTCTATCCCAGTAGGTTACATTAATACACAAGATTAAAAACAATGTACGGTCGGCCAAAGTTTCTGTGAGATCTAGTTATCGCTAAGGTTGACATTTGTCACTGTCACAATGTTATTGCAAGGGAAAATCGAACTTGTTGTATCATGAAGTACAAATGAACTTCAACCGTAAGTTGGTAAACCACATTTTTGGCCGACTTTACAGTAAAACCACAGTAGATAGTACTCGGCTCTCTGTCGGTTAACACTTAACAAATATACAGAAAGATAAGAAAGATGTGATACAAAGTAAAGTATTTTTACACTCCTATGAAAAGGTATCCTGGATAAGGTTTATTATAGAACAAGAAATAAATATTCCTATTACTTGCATTTATTTAAACCCAGTTGTAGGTGTACTACTGGGACAAAAATATAATTCGTTTCATCACTGGCACTGACAGTGAAACTGGAGTGATGGACCTATTTTTCATTTTTCATATTTTGGCTCTATCGTTAACAATGTGAAAGGGCTTTCTTATCCCATAATATTTACGTTACGTTTTATTTACATTAACACCCTGTTTGTTTACAAGCGGCAACTAAGTTTGATTATAGGTAATAGTGCTTACTCAAACCAACAAGGTATTAAAATCGGCCAAGAGCAGGTTCGGTTCACGCAAAGTCAAACTAGGAACCTAGGTAATAATTATTACCTCATATACTAGTCTTATTCCTAGTGAATTCATTCCTTTGTTTCGGCGCTAAATGCCAACAATCGGCAAGATACAAGAATGACACAAACACAAAATGAAGGGTCCACGGAAAGAACATGTCTAGTCACTTTTTTTTGAAAATGAGATTTTAATGCCAAAATGTAGAGCAAGTAATAAACTATTACTTACATCCTCTGTTACAACTGTATTATTATATTAACATGACTTTTTTTTTACTTTTATAAAACCTATACACGGAAAAAACATGTTATGTCACACAAAACAAAACCATACATTAGAGAAAATTTTCTTTTAGGTAGTATATCACGTTACAAATTGAGAACGAATGAACGGTAGTATTAATTCCAAGCTCAACTTATGTGACTTTTGAGTTTTTGCATTTTTTCGTAATACTATCCTTATCGACTTAATATTTAGTAAGGTTGCATATTATGCATGTTATAACTAATTAATATTCAAAGTTACCAGATTCCAATACTTTTTGCTTCTGACTTTGCATATTTATTTCCTGTAGTTAAGTGACGACGCATGTTTCTTCCGTGTTCAATTGGGGTTTGGTTCGGTTTTTGGGTATTAACAATAACTAGCCGTCACTTTTAACTGATGTTATATTTATTTATCTAAAGATAAGTAACTTTAACATACAATTGATTTATAAACAAGTGGATAAATATATTTGTTGATTAATTACATTGTTCCAAACTTTAAAAACGCGATAACTCAGAATGTCACTAAAGTGACTAGACATGTTCTTTCCATGGACCCTTCAAATGCAAGTAACATTTTGAAAGTTAGGAAGCCGCTGGAATAAATCATAATAATATGCGTAAACGCGTATTTATACATTTCAAATAAATAATGTTGTAATTTTAAGTATTTAATCTAACCCGAATGTTTTTAAAAGTCCTGCCAAGTTTCCACTTCATAAAATGAGTGTAACATTATCAAACCATAAATCAAAAACTTTTGGAAAAATAAATTGGACTGTTTGAACCAAGCCCAGCTGGCGGGACGGAATGAATTAAAAACGTCATTTATACAGGCGAAGTTTCCTTGTTGTGACTTCGAATCATTATTGTAATGGCTGATAATCAAATATTCATGAACGGAGCTAGAATTTACTTTATTTTTATGCATAATTTATGTTTCAATTTACTTCGGATGAGATGATGGGTAAGAAAGTAGGAAAAGAAAATAATAATTTCGCTGTCCAAATAACAGAAGAGTTTTTGACGCATTAATTGATCGGTTGAATATCCTATACAGTGTTAGCATAATGGCTCCTAGGTTTTTGCTAACTATGAATAATCAGCAGTGATCGCAACAGGAACAGGGACACAGAAAAGGGTGTGTTCAGTTCAATTCTCTAAATAATGGTAATAAAATAATGCCACTTGGTGCTAATAAAAATAAACTTCCAAAATATTCAGCAGTTATTTAAAATAACGTTTTTAAAACGTTTCGAACAGTTCTTTATACACCATTTTGTTTGAGACGAAAACAAAACGGGAACGTTTTCAAAATTAGTTTAATCCACAGGACGCGCCACGTGCGGCGAAAAGCATGAAATTATTCGTTATATTCGTACCGAAGTACCCCAGAAAATGGAAAGATGGTTAAAAACGTTTTATTAAACAAAAACGTTAAAAAAATTGATCCTGATCAAGAACTGATCCACAACGTTCCGTTCGAACGAAATCGTTTCTTAGGTATTAAAGACTCCATTTCGAAAAACATATTGATATCCGAGCCCTGGTTCGAGCGATCTTTTTAACGATATTTGGTTACATAATGGTTTTTGCAAGTGAGCCCCTACCGACTGAAATGAAAAACATTTCGCGTCAAAATTAACGTACATACTTGCACAGCGTTTTTGGTAAATGTAATACGGGCGCGTATCAAATCTGCTCTAAATAAGT
Source organism: Acleris sparsana (assembly GCA_923062465.1). Classification (NCBI taxonomy): domain Eukaryota; kingdom Metazoa; phylum Arthropoda; class Insecta; order Lepidoptera; family Tortricidae; genus Acleris; species Acleris sparsana. The sequence continues at coordinate 4,893,975 of OV281292.1, forward strand.
GGATTAGTATGGCGACCCTCGTCAGGGCCTAATATCCTTGAGTAAAGCGGAGACCATAGGGTGAATCCGCAACAAACTTGGTTTAAAAAATTGACGATTATCGTGCTCGCCGTGCACTTAAAAGCAAGAATAGTTGCGTATTGATTAATAATGCCGGGTCCGTTTATTTGACCAAAAGTACTTTTGATCAAACTTTCATTTCGCAGATATGTATTTTTGCTTTAACTATTTATATATTATACTTATAGGTTACATGGGCTCATTTAAACAGTTAGGTTAGGTTAGGTTAGGTTAGGTTAAAAATCTGACTACAAAATAAAATGCGGCGGGAAGGACCTGTTCGCGAAATGAAAGTTTGTAAAATAATATAGTTAGCCAAATGATGATTTATTGAAACATTAATGAAAACAGTAATTCAAACTAGGACAGTATTAAGCAAATACTTACTTTTAAAAACGCTACAAGCATTTTTGTTTGAGATTTGAACATTATTTTTATTTAGCTTTGTGGTCCGTGATTGAAAGAACGACTCTAGGGTACCAAATGTAAAATTTCAACCAAAGTGGGTTTACGTTATACAGCCTCGTTCAACAGGGTTACGTAGTTAACATGGGAGCTATATAGTTTCAGGTTATCCGTCTGTTCGCCTGTCCGTCCATCCGCGGTTTAACCTAGAGATTCTTGGCGCGTATTACAAAGCTGTAGTAGTAAAATAAAATTTAAAAAAAGCGTACCTCACATGCACGTAGTGTATTAGCAATTATTTTTTTACTCGTTTATTTCAGGTTTGGGTTGACATTACTAGCTCTTCAAAAATAGAGAGGATATATCAAGAACATTCTTCTATTCAGGGATCCATAAATCGCTACTTTTTGTTGGATACTACCCCCTCTACCAGCTAAACCGTTGTTTTTGGATACGGGAAAAAAACACAATGTAGTGCATATACCTATAATAAAGTTAATAGGAAAACTATCGTAAATAATTGTTAATATTGGTTCTTGAATTAAGCGATTAAAATGTTCATATTTCTACCGCAAATCTTTGTAGTAACATCGGTGGAACCCTAAGCTGAACACGTTAAGTATTTTTCTAAAATAATCATACGCAAGTAGATCTTAAGCAAGTAAAAGAACCGGCCGTATAATGATATTTATAACCTATCTGGCACTTTTTTGAAAATAAGTAATAACCGGACGCCTCCCCTCACCGTGCGAGTAGGTAGCCACGAATAGTCGATCACTAACATTTCCACGAATATTCCATATAATACGGTTTTTGTTAAAAAAATATTTTGCTTACATTTTTATCGAGGTATTTATTAGAGCATGTTTTCATAAATAGGCTTACAAATTCAGCATATTATTGGTAGAGGTTACAGAATTGCTATGTGACATAAAAGCTTGTGGATTTTTTTTGGGTCCCGTACGGCCCAATGAAAAATAAAAAATAATAATGGAACTACTCGTTTATCTGTTTGTCAGTCCACCTGTTAATGCTCATTAGTCCAAATCGACTAGTCCGATTAGAGATTACAGAAAACATACAAGAAATGTTCAAAAGGAAGCTCCAAGCGAGTTTAACTGGACTTATCTGGTCTTTTAGAAGTAACTAGTCAAACATCAATCAAGATATTTTCAAAATTAGATGCGTTTCGGTGTGTCGAAGGAGATATACGAGTATAAGTACTTACAATATTGACTCACGAGTGCCTACTATGTATTTCTTTGTTTATTGTTTGTTAAGAAACAATTGATGGTATACTCTTAGGGTAACAATGATATTAGAAATACAATTTGACCTACAGTTTCCTTAATTAATCTTCACATTACTCTAAGTAGACAATAGACATAGCCAAATAATATCCGAATAAGGTTCTAGGTATTACATGAAAAAAATAGAGTACCTACCTACTCGTACGTAAACATGCACACTAATACTATAACACAAGTAAGTATTGTTTGAAAGCGTGTTTTAGATTCCTTTATGTACAGTTAAACATATCTATATCGACAAGTTTTGGATTATCTGCGGGTGGTAGGACCTTGTGCAGGGTCCGTCCGGATCGCTACCACCATCTTATCCATTAACCTACCAAATATCAGTGTTCGGCGTGTTCGCATTGTTGTGTTCCGGTTTGGGGATAAGACAGCCAGTGTAATGACTAGCATAGAGGCATTCCATCTTAGTCCTCAGGGTTGGCAACGCATTTGCAGTTTTAGGCTTGCAGTCTTGTGAATGCGAATGTCTATGGGTCACAGTTTCCACTTACCATCAGGTGACCTAAGTGCTGGTTTGCCTTCTCTATGCCGTAAAAAAAAACTTTGTATATAAAACAGGCAAACCTTAATCACTGACTTAGATAAGGGGTTAAAATAGAGTAGCGGAAAACTTATTTTACGCGTACGAAGTCGCGGCCGTCCTCTAGTCATCGAATAACCTACACGCCTCACATAATTACATCCCATCTTCCTGAAACTTACACTAATAAATCTCTGAAAGTTAATGAGCTTGCTCATCGCTACTCAGCAGAAAATAAACGGAAATGTAATTCATTAACAGCCGAAACATTCTTAGTGGGATCTCTTAAAAGCATCATTGCGTTAATCTGGAGTGAATTGTAACCGAGACGAGGTTAACCGGCGTGAAGGATGGCGGCATTAGCCGAGATTAGAGCCTCGCGACGGCATGTCCGTTCAGACAAGCATCTGTAAAACTCGCAAAGGGCTTGACGGGGTGGAGCTCAAGTCGGCGCTATGCATTATAACATTCTAAAACATAACATAACGTAACATTACATATATAAGGTGCTAACAAATTAGTCACGGATATTTTTACAGCTGATAGTACTCGGTTCTCGGAGTACATTTAAGTATGAAACATCATAGGTTTTCTTATGTTTTTTTGGAGAAAACTAGGAAACAAATTTGCTACGTTAAAACACCCTGTTAATAAGATAATTAAATGAGACCTCTTTAGACATTCTAGAACCTCTTTAAACTATCATTCAAAAGGCCTCTTAAAAGTTGATAATTAAAATACTTGAATGTCAATGCCATGACGTGAAATGACAGTGTTTAACATCTTGACAAGTGCATAATAGGGTGATTATTTTAAACATTAATTATAATTATTATTTTTGTTCGGTAAATTAAAACAAAATGATATACATAGGTTCCTTAATTACAGTTAAAAGTTAATTGATTTAATGTAATCTATTATCTCTTAAAATATCCGTGAGTAATTTGTTAGCACCTTATAGAATATAAAGTTTGGATGTTTGGATGTTTGTTACTCAATCACGCTTCAACCACTGAACGGATAGAGATGAAACTTGGCGCATATACAGGTTAGATCCTGGAATAGGTCACATCTGTACTCTTATCAAGCATCATTGTGTTGATCGGGAGTTCATTGTAACCGAGACGAGGTAGGCTAAGGATGGCGGCATTAGCCGAGATAAGAGCATGTTCGTTCAGATAAGCATCTGTAAAACTCGCAAAGGGCTTGATGAGGTTGAGCGTCGGCGCAATGCATTATTACCATAATACTTTATAACATATAGCTTCTGCCCGCGATTTCGTCCGCGTAGATTTCGATTATAGCTATTCCTTTGGAAATTTTAAATTATTCCGCTATGAAAAATAGCTTATATGTAAATCCAGGGTATATGCTAAATTATATCAGTCCAGCCGTTTCAGCGTGAAGGAGTTACAAATTAACATACACACACAAACTTTCACTTTTATAATATCCTACGCCATCCTATGTTGAAACTTTTGTCTAGGATATAAGCAATCTCCATTGCAAATATCATCCAAACCCGTCCAGCATTGAGATAATGGGATAAGCAGCCTAGGGGTTGGAATATTATGTGATTCTTATTAACCTAAATTTGACACATGTTCATTCATGCGTGAGTGAGATGGGAATACGTTATTAATTGAAGATGCATCGAGTTTAGGTTAATAAGTACTACGTTAGTGAACTGTTTTTCGTCATTTGCCTTTATAATACGCATTCTTCAAATATTGATTTAAAGAAATTATATTTTTCATATCATTTGTTCCACTTGAATGTGTTATTTCACTTCTCTGTCTCTCCCTTTGAGGTCCAATTTTGTCAATGAAAATAAAATCATTTTATATTTTTTCCATTTAAAAATTAGGATGAAGTTCTTTCTCCCAGTAAGATATTACTTTTGGTTATTGCGTTAAAAAATATGTCCCCGTTCACGAACGCAAGTTTTGGCTCTGCGACTCAAATCACTGTAATGGGTATAAGTAATAGAATATATAACAACAAAAAATACATCACTCATAAGATACTAATCCATTTCGTATAATTTGATTTGATATAACATACCATATTGTGTTTATATACTTAATAAAAAAAGGTTTTTATTATTATTATTTTTATTTTTTTTATGGCATAGAGAAGGCAACTGAGCACACAGGCCACCTGATGGTAAGTGGAAACTGTGACCCATAGACATTAGCATAAGACTGCAAATGCGTTGCCGACCCTGAGGACTAAGATGGAATGCCTCTATGCTAGTCATTACACCGGCTGTCTTATCCCCAAACCGGAACACAACAATGCGAACACTGCTGTTTGGCGGTAGGTTAATGGATAAGATGGTGGTAGCGATCCGGACGGACCCTGCACAGGGTCCTACCACCCGCAAATTAAGTACATATACACAAATATAGTATGTTATTTAATCAAAAAACACAGTAACTATGATTTGGCACTATTCCAAACAGATCTTACCAAACTTAAACTAAAAAGTAGATTTAAATAGGTCAGAGGAGACTCTAAAGTAGGCCATAATACATTCGAAATGTTATGTATTTATATTATAGGTCGTAATTTTTGCTACTTTTTTAATAGAATCTAATGATTTCATAACTGCTGTTAAGACCACGGTAAAAGACTTTCAATTCCAATGGCGCTTTGGTACATAAAAAACTCTTTTCTTCATTAACTCTTTGTTATGCTCGTTATGAACAAAGACGCCGATTGGAAATCTCGGGACTTTATTTTAGTGCCTATTATTCTAAGCCGTGCATTTTATTAACACAGCTCTTTAATGCTAAGCTAAGTAGTAGACAAAGCACATCCGTTTAGTTTACCTACAAAGTATTGGAATGCGGTCATTAACCCTTGTCGAAAGTAAATATGTTGTAAATAGTTCCCTACGAATGTATTGTAATGCCTTCGTTTGCACAAAATAATGATAAAAAGTAAATGATACCAACAATCTCAAAAAATTAAATTACTGGACCTCTGACAATGCAAAATCAAATGAAATAAAAAAATGTGTCGCCGGCGACCCGCCTGCGAGACGGTGATTATCTCATTCATACGTATTGCGCGTGGTGACATACGCCTGCTGCAGCTGCCGTGTTTGAACAAAAGCAGAACCAGGGACGCTTCTTTTTTTTGCTGGTTTAAAAAATAACTTAACTATTGAATTGTATGTTAATTGTAGAAGGATATATTACTTACTTTACACTTTGTATTTGACGCGGTTGGCCTAGTCGGTAGTAACCCTGCCTTCGAAGCTGATTGCGGTTTCGATGCCGGTATGGGTATTTTTTTGTGTTGAGAATTGTATTATGTTTCTGAGTCTTGGATGTTTTCGTATATTTTAGGTATTTAAGTATTTATTTCTCTAGCCAAGAGCTTATTTTGAACTCAAGCCTGACCAAGCCAATTCGTGTGATATTGGCATATTTTTATTCAAGATTTTACATAGAGATTTGAATAATAGTCATATTTTAGACTCAGTTGTAAGGCATTGAGAGGTTTCAAAAAGTGCACGCTCCAGCAGTATTCATGGTCACAAAAAGGTAGATCATTTGCATGCTGCAACTAGACATACCTCTGAACACACGAATTTCAGTTTTTAAATATGTATTTCAACCATAATATAGAATACTTTACAGAATTTAAAATTATGTGTTTTAATGTTTACTTGAATTGCCCTTTTATTACGGAGCCTTTCAAAAGTGTAAATTAAAACAAAAAACGGTTGTATAAGATGAACCGTTTTTTCATTACGTCCATTTATTTCTGGCTTTTGAATAATTAAGTGGAAATTATTTGGTACAATAATAATAAATTAAAATTACCTACCGAGTGATCGTCTGCCCTTCGAGACGTTATTATACGAGGTAAATGCTACAGTAGGTCAACTTGATAAAATATTTTTAGAAAATGTAGACGTCTTTGTTGTTAATATATTATAAGGGTAACTTTTATTGTTGTACAATAAAGAGTATACATACATAAGATAAGATAAGATAAGATAATCATTTATTTGCGTTAAACATAGATACCTCTCTTGACTGGTTGTATTGAGATTTTTGTGTCTTATAGTTTATTTCTTCATTTTTATTTTCATTTTCATTCTTTCATTCAAGCAGTAACAGACGAACTAGTGCGATTTTTTGTTCCAATAGAGAAAGTATGTCCAGGGTTTAATTAAATATAACTATGTAGTGTAGTCTATGCTAGTGTGAAGTATTTATGAAATGTCTAAACGTTTCATTAATGCATTAATAAATAACCCTATTTGTTGTTGCGTAATAGGGAATATACATGGATTTTTAAAATGCCATTTCTCAACAAAATATGAAAAATAAAATATTTTGTTGATTTGATCACCAAAAGTGAAATTTAAATTTAAATCGGTGAAGAAATACGCTTGATACAGGCAATTTAAACTGCTAATTGAACAGCGATTAGACACAGAGATCTGATATGCACTGTGACGTCATGTCACGTCGGCCACATAAACTCCATATTAAAATCTTTTTTGCTAGAGACATAGGACCAAATCTTTGTTACCTTATATCTTGGTTTTTAGCTATTCAAAAACTGATTTTCCTCAGCTGTTAATTTATTGCATGAATCAGCTTTTATTGAAGTAAAAATACTCATGAATATTCCCTATTGACTTACGGTCCTGGAATATTTGTTTAAATTTGAAACAACTGCTACGTATTTTGCTTCTGACTTTCACTTGCGCAATAGTAGATTGTACAACAAGTGCATAAAACGAGCCATTTTACCCAAGATGTGCATATAGCCACACGAGCCGGAACGGCGAGTGTGGATAGTCACGTCGAGGGTAAAATAGGTTTTATGCTCGAAGTTTACACTCTGCTTTTCACTTCGATTGCAAGGAAATAAAACAAGAAGCACATACTGAGATAGATTTTCTTCGATTTAGGCGGCAATATCTTCTCAATTACATCTTTCGCACTTCTTTCCATTAAAGTCTCAGGCGAAATCATTATTTGATCGTCACTATCACTACTCGAGGACATTGTTTAACTACTTATTGAATTTTCAAACGCGACACAACAAAATTTTCTAGTTTCTAGTTTTGTTTAACGAAAAATTTGCTTCGCGCCTCACAATTTTTCATAAACCTTTTTTTTATTTTTGACTATGTGACGTTTGACTATGGATGGTCTGTGCCTTAATGCCAAGTTATTATAAATATTTGCGTTGTATTTTTTTACCGTAAATGCACGCCATAGGTATTATTCGTAAATTTGTATTTAGATAGTTATACAAATGTCGTAATTAAATTAAGATGTAACCAAAATCTCATAAAAATATAACAATTAAATGAAGGTGTATTGTGTGAAGGCTGTAAGGCCTGATTGCCTTAGTCCTAAAAGAAGAAATTACTTTATGCACTAGCGCATAAAATGCGATTTTATGCAGCTTAATACCCAGCATAAAGAAGGACTTTACGAGCATGAGAAGTGAAAAAGTTGTTTTTGCCTGCTGAGCTGTGTTCCTTGTTGCTGAGTCCGGGACTGCACGTAATAACAATACGTTTGCACGATTTATGGCTCTTTTATTACGGTTTCGCGAGATCATCAAATTGGACGCTCTTAGCTCTTTGTATTGAAATAGAGCATGCCCAGGAGGCCGAGGTTAGCTTATTAGTTTATTAAGTCTAAGAAGTGTAGTGAAGGCTATCTGATATATAAATATCCTTACTTATATTAAAAACGCGAAAGTTTGTATGTATGGAGGTATGGATGTTTGTTACTCTTTCACGCTGCAACAGCTGGACGGATTTGGACTGGACATAGCTTATACCCTGGATTAACATGCTACGTTTTACCCCGGAAAATTTAAAAGTTTCCAAGAGAATAACGATAAACAAGAAAATATGATAAATGAAACTATTGGGAAACGATACAATTTGGCAAACATATTTCGGGGAAACAAAGTTCACCCCAGGTAGACATGGCTAGCTGGGTGGGTAGTGTGTTTTTATTTCTGTTTACATCACCTGTAATACTTTCAGTTTGTCTTCCTTAATGGGTGCGTACACAAAAGTTACTAAATAAACACACTTTTAGTTTTCTATATACGACCTAGATGGCGCTAGCTCTGATTTAAAACTATGTCGAATTTTTGCCTCCACACTTAACGGCTTAACCAGCGATTTATTACTGTATGACAAAAAATCCGCATTTATGTTTTTTTTGTGCCCAATTCTCTAGTTAATTGAAGGTATATTAAGATCATCATATAAAAAAAAACATGAACACTCTTATCTGTCATAATTATCGAGATTTATTTTATTCATGATAAGATTGATAAGTTACTACGTTAACATGTATTTTTCAAGTGACTTATTTCAAATCGTTGTTTTTATATGCCTGTCTAAGATTAAGATTCCTTCAGTATCCAGTAGAAGAGTCAAAAATTTCCACCGATTCTTTTTTCAAAATTTCTTTCTCATTCCTTTTTCTTCATTAAGGACGGGATGCCATTTTCATCCCGCTATTTAGATATGCAAATACTTACTTTCTGAACACGAAAGATGAAGAGAATTTGTCCGTTTGACTTGATAAGTCTAAAGTAATTTGAACCCCTGTATTTTAAAAGGATCCTTAGCAAAGTATTTTAAATAAGGAGATGGCTATTGGTTTTAATTTGGCAATGTATGAGTTACCTAAGGTAGAAATCGGTTTACCAGGCCCTCCAGGGCCGACGGGGCGGCAAAAAGGCCTGTTATGGTATTGTCAAACTTTTTGATAGTTCTTATTTACTTGACAGTAAGGGTGGTCGAGTTAAAAACCATACCATAACAGGTCTAAAACGATATGGTTTTTGCCGCCTAGGACAGAGGCACAGGTCGCTTAAGGGTAACTATGGACAAACAGAAAGATAAAAGGTTTAAAATACATAAATCCCTTTTTTTTGGGTCGGGAGCTACAAAATATATACGAGCAAACATTTTAACGAGGTTAATATGCATGTTAATATAAGTGGAATTTCTTTTTTTTCATACAAATAATTCACCTCGCAATGTTTCAGGAATAACCCAATTGACCTGCAATTAACAGATAATTAAATCTTCGTTTACATTATACACTGCTCCTGGATGGGACCTTTTAAAAATAATTGCGCTCTATTGATTAGAGTTATTATCGAAATTCCACATTTACATGACTTTTACAGCCATAACCTACGTCTAGTTTAAATGTTTGCTCATATTCCATTTACACACTATGTATTTGCTTAGTAAAATATCTACTTACTAAAGAAAAAACCACATCCAAATGATAATAATAGAATCAGTTTGCAAGTTGTAAGACATTTTCCTGAATATTTAAAATAAAATATATAAAAAGTTACTATGAACAGTCCTAAATGAGACAGGGCAAATGCGAGTCAGGAGGCCCTGCCAAGATGCAGTATGCTAACTAGCGTTTCTATTCGTTTCATTTTTAAACCAATCAGGTCACTGGTAGATGACGTGATACGAAAAGTCACGTGATCAACCAGTGACGCGATTGGTTTAAAAACGAAACGATAAGAAACGTTAGATCGTAAACCATCTTGGCAGGGTTTCCTGACTCGCGTACCCAGAGTTCCCTACCGCTGAATATTAGGTATACTGCTAAATTCCGATTTGAATTTGATTTGGAATTAAATCAGCGCTAGCCCAACGGACATTTTACCATGTTTTAGTATTTTTTGGTTTTTGTTCAGGGTTTGTAACTACTATAACGATACCAAAATTGGACGCTTTTATATTTAACCGTTTAAACTATGAGCTCCTTTTGCGTACGGAACCCTAAAAACAAAAACAGCCCAAAATCATTCATATCAAATATTCTTAGTAATAGGACAGTTTCAATTCGAAAAATGTCATGTCGGCATACAATTCTAGTGACAATGGAACCCTAAAAAACGTACATCAGAGGTGTATTTTTAAAATTGTATACTCTTTTAAAGTTTTTCAGAAGGCTCGAGCCTGGTAGACCGAACCGTTGTAAGCCCTTGTCTTTTTGTCCTAGGCGTCAGCAGGCAGGCGGCGGGCGACGACACACGGCCACTGCGTCGGGCTGGTACGGTGCAGAAACAACCGATGCAAGGAATCACAAAGCAGCTGAAGTAAAATGAATAGGGAATATTCATGTCTCTTTTCATAGCTTCAATAAATATACTTTTTAGTGATCTTATTCAGCTTAGGTACGTACGCAAGCGCGGAGGTCATAATCATATTTAAACAACTAAATGTTTTTCGTTGTAGACGCTCAACAACAATCTTAATCGAGACATCTTATCGCCACCTTGAAACAGGTATCTTTGGGGAGTTTCGGTGGCCATGTGTGGTTTTCATCATCAGGTCCACTTCACCAAATTGTGCTTTCTGAATGCAAATGCTCGACTTGTTACTATAATTTGCTATAAAGTTCAAAATTCAAAATATTTGTTCAGTAAATTGGCCACATGAGGGCTCTTTTACACGTCGGTAATATAGAGTGAATCTACTAGCGCTTCGGACAAGATCATCATTGCGGAGAAGAAGTGCTGCAAGAAACTCCAGCAGAAGCTCATTTTTTCCCATAATAAAAAACAATAATACTTAAAAGTAACATTACAAGGTAATAAAGTAATAAATAATTAATTTAAAACTAACACCAATTGATTGTCTACAATATTTGAGGCATTCCCTCAATTCCTCACTGATCCCCTCATCAGATTCAGATTTGGTGACAATGGGACCACCTCGGAAGTATACTCTATCAAAACAAAAAAAATACCGACGTCGGTTAAATATACCGACGAATTGAGAACGTCCTCCTTTTTTTAAGTCGGTTAAAAACCACGATGTATGAGGTAATTTCTACTAAGAGTGGGTCGAATGCTACCTTAGATTCTGTATTTTTAGTAGTTATAAGCATTTGTTTAGTCACCTGTAACTCAAAACGTATGATGTATTTCTAGTGACCGTTAATGTTTCCCTCTTACATATTAAATAATATGTGCTTGTCATTATGTGATTTTTGATACATATTGGTAGTTTTCGATGATGCTTTTAGAGTTCAATATTTCTTAAACGGTCTCCCGGTCGGTAAGTTTAATGTTGACACTTATTAAATGGATTTAAAAGAGCCATTCAATTCAATCATGCTCATGCCTTACTAGATAAAAATATATTTCACAAAGGTATAAACAGGCTTACTGGTTTAGGCTTCACAGGCGGAAGATACCTTGGAAAATATATGTTCCTTATTTCATTCTTGTCTAAATGCGCGGGATAGATATCTAACTATACCTGTACCAGATTATAGCTTTGTGACTTTAACAGTTTTGACATCCAGACAGAAGCACATTGCGGAACTATAAGGGTTTGTTAGATTACGGAACCCCAAAAAAGAGGTTAAACAATTGTTGTGCGAGTTGGTCTGTCGTAACCGTGTGTAGTCCAGGCTCTGCTATCTCGGTCGCGCGTGAAAAACGCGACGTGATTTATGTCCGGACGCGGTTACCTCGGATAAGTTATTGCGCTCACATCGGGATGCACACGTTGCGGCGCAGTGCGTGATTCGACAAATCGAGAACTGGCTAGTTGAATGGTTTTTTATGTTATGGAGAAGTTTAACGAACGCACACATCACCTCTGCAATAGCATGCCAGGAGTACCTACATTGACGAGTCGTTTTTCACGATTGTCGCGAGAGTTATGGTGTCGACGCAATGTATTCTCAGCCCAATGGAATCGTGACCCACTATAGAACGGTGTTACAGTGACATTATAAATCAATTCGTTTGACACTTCTTACGAGTTTAATCATAATAATCATGTTACTGTGACACAGTTCTATGGTGGGTCATGGATCCAATGAGCAGATAGTACTTCTACTGGCATGCTTTTGCTGGACTAATGTAAATCAGCCATTAAGCCCATGGGTAATTTAAATTTTACGAAAATGTGATTCCAAACCGGTCTAAAATGAAATTGTTCCATTAATACACTGTTAATATATTATGATATGATATGATATGATATGATATTTAATCTAGGTAATATGATAAACACTCAGTGCCATTGAAATTGTCAGCTTAATTACACCAGTAGCATAAATTATAAAACTGCAAAATATTTTATACTGATTCATACGACATAGATATAAGATACCTGCGTTAAAAAACGTGTTTGGATAAGTAATTAAGTAGTACATTTCGTAGAATACAATTTGGATAATACTATTGTAGTCCTAGAGTTCCGCCCCTTATTTCCATAATACTGACAATGACAGATGACAGGTGAAATTTCAGTGTACCGGGCGTAGCTGATATGAATCCCACTGATGTGATAGCTCGTTAACTTTGCGAACATAGCGAGTATAGCGAATTGTCACCTTCACGTATCGTTGTCAAGATAGTGAACTTCTGGTATCACAAAATTTAGTTCATAAATTTAACGCGTTAGGGCATAATTAAAATGTCTGAAGCAAAGTATTGTAAGTGGCTGCCACAGCATGTGAGGAGGCGGGAAGCGACGTTGCCCTTCGTCTTTATTCGGACGAGTCCGTGAGCCGCTTTTAAAACGCCATTTGAGGGATCATCTAGCATTCAATTGCCGGAATTCTAAATTAATGGGCAAATATGGCTTCTGTTGGGGTCATTGGTACGGAAAGGTTCAATACGATACTTTACTGGATGTTTGCTGTACAAATGGCGATTTAGTGCGTAAATACAGCAGCTTTCACGTTTTTTGAGCGCAAAACTATTACTCATAATTCTCATAAACTCTTTGACGACGCGCTGGCCTAGTCGGTAGTGATACTGCCTACGAAGCTAGCGGTCCTGGGCTCTGCACTGGTGTGATGAGCACACATGTTTGTTCCTGACTCTTGGATGTTTTCTATGTATTTAAGTATATATTTCTCTATGGAAATATTTATATCATTGTCTAGTACAGGCCTAAAGTTTAGTTTGGGACTAGGTCAATTGGTGTGACATTTTCCCCTGTAATTATTCATTTATTACTAATTAAAAGCGATATTTAAAAAAAACTCAATCCGTTGTTTAAAAAACATTACCATTTAAGCATAATATTTTATTTTTAAATAAATATTTTATTGGCAAAAATAAGGGGATTAATGATTACACTTCACTTCATTAACTTTGTACATACATACCAAAAAGACTAATATGCTCACGTATCCCTCACGTATACAAATTAGAATAAAAACCTAAAAAAACCAATATCCTGACCCATTGAAAACCTCCTCCTTTTTTTGGCCGGTTAAGAAAATAATTCTATAACAGCATAATAACAACTTGTACTTTATTGTAGGCTGACAAAAAATACTTTGGAAGAAAGTACATTTTATAACAAATGCGGCATCTCCCCCCTTGGCTGTTGTAATTAAAGAGGGTTAGAAAAGTTTTATTTCTGATAACAAAAGTGTGCTTAAAACAGCGTGATAAATATATCAAACAAATAAAGAGTCTTAACGAGCGAACTTTTATCTCAAAAAAGTTGAAATGTTATTCACGTGACAAATTAGAAGGAAAGTATCTGGCGGAGGTGCAAAAGTTAGAGACATTGAGAAGAATTTGACAACATACAGATTAGCAACGTGCGCGGCTGCGGTGCAGTGGGCCTATTATGGTCGCGATCAACTTTGTGGATAAAACATCCGTCACTTACGACCATAATAAGCTCACAGGTCTTATTAAACGAGTAAACTATATTGTCTACCGAGTGAGTGTTGTTCAGTGTGTGATGATAAGCACAGCAGCATCACTGTTGACTGACCAATAGTAAGCATTATTGTAAGGTGACAAGATTTACAAATGCTCAGTTATATGTGTTGCTAATGGTGTCCTTTTTCAGAAAACTGTCCCCAACGCCATGTACCTATAATAAATTCATAATTGGACCTACCAATATTTATAAAACAACCAAGTAAAGCCACCACCGGAATACAAGCCTTAAAATTGAAAAAAAAAAACCAATGTTTTTCATCGGTTCAATCACAGACAGGGTTCTACCACATAACCCACCTTTTTCGAGTCGGGGATTTAAAGTTTTAAATCTGTTACGTAAAGATATGTAGACAATTTATTGTTGCATAGCTTAACCTTCACTTGGCACGATATTCACATAAATAAACTGTGAATATATTTGTGTATTTAACAGAACAATGTTCTGTATGTCCTCTGTTAAGTTGAGAAGAAAACCGTGAGTTAATGTGATTCGAAGTTTGTCTGTACTCCATTATAAGTAGTAAGACAACCTTAGTCAAATTTGCTAAACGTAATCTATTTAGTTTCTTCTTTTTAATAGTTAGAGTATAGTCCACCAAATATCTCCCTACCACTTTTCGACTGAATATTTTTTGGGACATTATGGTCCAAAAGTGGTCAAGCAATCTTACAAAACCAAAGCTTGCGCAGCGCAGTCGCAGGTTATGTTGTACCTTTAGTACAACTACCTTATACCATTACTAACTAGGTACAGATGTAGTGAATAATCCTTTCCCGTTGTTTTTTTGTCGGATAAGTTCTTATTTATCTTGCTTTTTCAGTCGGGGTTTCAGCAGCTTCAGTATCCACCAATAGATGGATACTGAAGCTAATTGAGAAAGCAAGATAAATACGATCTTATCCGACAAAAAAACGATGGGAAAGGATTATTCACTACATCTGTATATAAATACGGCGTAGTTATATTCCTATGCGTTATCATCATCATCATCATCATTTCAGCCATAGGTCGTCCACTGCTGAGCATAGGCCTCTCCCAAAGATTTCCACCTCACCCGGTTGGAAGCGGCCTGCATCCAGCGGGTCCCCGCGGACTTGACCAAATCCTCCGTTCATCTCGCGGGGGGTCGCCCTACGCTGCGCTTGCCTATGCGTTATGCCAATCTTTATTATAATGTGGCTTTTTATTAAAGAGGCTCGTAATGAGAAAGGTGTAAAATAGCGGTAAAGTTAAAAAAAAGGTTTTTAAGTACTAATAGGCTTGGTAGAGTGTTGTACTAAATTGTACATTTTAAAGAAAAATCTGAAAAAATATAACTTTTCACACCACATGCTCGAAATTGCCCAATTATATATCATGCAAACCTCAGTTAAAGCCAGTCATTATGACCATCGGCTAACCAGCGGGTTATAATAAGATTGCGTACAATATTATAACCCGGCGGATATAATATCGTATATGCAAAACAAAGAAAATGAAAGAAAAGCCGTGAGTGTTGCAAAACGCTGCAGTATTTGCAGGAAGTTGAAGTTGAAAGATTATAGCTTGAATAAAAATGTCGAGTGACGAAAGCGAACGTGATTTGAGATTTGAAGTTGTTTCTAATAAGTAGTCTTGCTTTTTATTTTCTCGCAAAAGGTGGAAAAAGTAGAGTATTCTTCTTTGGGATAAAGCTGTTTTTGTCTTGGGCGAGCTTGAATCCCTCGCTGCACCCAGGACTCCGTTTTAATTCCTTTGCTTTGCTCAAGAATTAACTCGTAACACCCTCGCTCCGCTCGGCAGTTAAACCTGCAGTCCCTCGTTTGATCAATGGATTAAATATCGCGCCCGTGACATAAAAAAGTGCTTTATCCCCTCGGTGTATAATCTACTATTGTTGCCTAGATCAGTAATACACAAAACGTAACTTTCAAGGCACGGAAATTATTGTTTTCAAAAAAAATATCAGTATGCCAAAAAACAGCTCCTTCAAAGACATGTCGCGAACGTAGACAAGATTGGTGTCTGTCTTAATTTTCAAATCACAGTTCAAATATTAGGCAACTACACACATCAAAAAAGTCTTTGGGATACTCAGTATCCCTATATTGAAATGTTCTAGACTGTCTAGGGATAAAAAATATCCCTCGGCACTTTTGAAGTGTGTATTTGGTAAGGGCGTCATATACCTAAAGCTTGATTTTTAATTCCATAGAATTCTGACGTTTCTCGGTCTTGATTAATTGATTGATGATTCTGATCATTGTTATTAAAAATCTTTGGACTTTCTTTTTAACTTTAAATTTTCTTTGTTACAAATCCATGTTATGTATTTTATGTACTTAAATCATGTTAAATACATTTGAAAATCCTAAAAAGTCAGTATGTGACAGCTGTCAGAATTCTACGGAATTAAAAATCAAGGTTTAGTAAACGATTTTACTTGAATATGTTGCAAAGGGCTATGGGTCTTAGATCCTACTTGGAGTTTCTTGCGGCGCTTCTTCTCCGCAATGATGGTCTTGTCCGCAGCGCTAGTATATTAACTACATATTACCGACGTGTAAAAGAGCCCTTATGTGGCCAAATTGCTGAATAAATATTTCCAATTTTGAATTTACTTATTATCAGGTATGGAAGGTACTTACGAGTATTATAGGTTTTGGCCATCTTTACACCTTTTTTGGCCACTAAATTTTAACTAAATATGTCAAGGATTATGAAATTACACAAATATGTTATATTTTTATCTTAAAATTAATCTTCAGTCTTAACTAATTATATTTAAGTACAATATTTTTAATACTCATTTTGACATAAAGTGGCCAAAATTTGAACAGTGGCCTCAGAGGGTACTTTTACCCTATCAAGCGGCTTGAACTCGTTTGCCTTCTAAATAAAATGCAATGCTGCTCGGCCCTTACAAACTTAATAGCCGAGAACTTAGACACTGGAAAACGCTGTCTAGGTGTCTTTTTTGACCTTGCAAAGGCCTTCGAGACAGTTTCAGTTAGCTTCCTGCTTAGAAAATTGCAGGCACTGGGTGTTCGAGGGCCTGCTTACGACTGGTTCGCAACTTATCTGACCGAGAGAAAACAGGTTGTGAAAATTGGAGAGTCACTCAGCTATCTACTACGGTGTGCCGCAGGGCAGTATTTTCGGACCCTCGCTTTTCATTATTTATATGAACGATCTCCTTCAGCTGCCCATCCTAAAGAAAAAGGACTGTCGATGGTATCGGACTGGCTTGACAGCAATCTCCTAACTTTAAATGTGGATAAGAGCAGTTACGTAGCTTTTTCAAAAACTATAGTTTCAAGTGCCCCTGCCACCCATAATCTCGGTTTACATAGCTGCAAATTTGTCAATCCGAGCTGCTCCTGTGGCACTATAAAGCGAGCCGCTTCGGTAAAATACTTGGGTCTCATGGTGGACGAACATTTCTCCTTCAAAGAGCATATAAGTTCCCTCTCAAAGAAAGTTAGGAAAGTGATCTACATCGTAAAACGGCTTCGAGACTGCTCGCCCCCGGAGGTACTGCGCGTGGTTTATTATGTATACGCTGTGCCAATCTGTCGTACAATATTGTATCGCAGTGTGGGGCAGCGCCGGTAAGATGACTTTACTCGAGTTAGAACGCGCTCAACGTGCAGTCATCAAGATGATGCTCAAAAAGCCCTTCCGCTTCCCAACAGATACTCTCTACAAGGAATTAGGCTTCCTTAGGGTTAGGCAGTTATTTTTCCTCAATGCGGCTGTAAGAGTTCACAGAGATATTGCCAAGTCACCCCTAAAAGATAGCATTATGAGTAGACGAGTATATAGGGTACCAGTTCCGTCGGTTAGATCGGTCTATGCCAAACGTTTTGCATTTTTTGTTCAACCGTTTATCTATAATGTTATCTGCAAAGCCTGCGATCTTATCTGCACTACCCACAAAGTCAAGGAATTTGTAAAAAAGTGGTTGACCACACTTTCATATACCGAAACGGAGGACTTTCTGCGCGGCTGTGCTTAGGGGCTTCTCATACAAGTACATAAGTGGTATTTCTTCTAGCTCACACACACACACACACACACACACATAAAAATTATTTGTTAAATTTGTATTCATTACTTTGTTTTATCTTACTTTACATGTCCGTGTGAACTCTTTTGTGATTGTGGTTTCTCTGTGTGTTTCTCTGTGATTTGTCTGTGTGTGTATTGTGAAGTCAACCGACTCCATGGGTTTCAAGGTACATGCTCAGCCTAGTTTGGAATCCACCGGATACTGCTTTATTTGTAACTATGTGACATGTGTAAATAAAAAATATTATTATAATTATTAATAAATACATTAAAAAAATATTTCTTAGACTCTCAATGTTAAGCAGAAGTGTGGAGTGCCGCATGCGAGTAAGTAAATTAATAAATACGTTGGATCTTACTAGACCCAGATTTAACATCATTAATTTGTACGTAAAAAGAAACGTAAAACTGTAGTATTACATTAAATACTCTTTTAGACGTAAACTTCCAAGTTAATTTCATTACACCCTTACAGAACTCCCAATTTGAACGTTCAGACTTTTTAAGTTCAAATCAAATGCAAATTATTTAGTCATTTATTTGACTTGATAAATGTGTGTAAAAACAAATAGGTAAGTATTCAATTATTTTTTCTCTTCTTGAATGCGGCCCTTAACATTATCAGTTTGAGCAAGCAAGTTCGTTTCCGTGCTCCGCTGCCGAACTGTCAAGATCAAGAGCCAGTTGTTGAAGATAACCTACCTGCGGGATTAGACAAGTTGCCATCAAATACGAACGCTAGCGTTTGGTGATCAACTGTCACTTATAAAAATGTATGGAATTGACATAAATCACGTGATATATCACTCGTTAGAACTGACACGCTGTAATGTGATCACTATCACTCGCGCTAATCGAAAAGTGATAGTTTTGACGTTTTGTCCGTCTTTACGCGGTACTATTTTGACAGGCAAATTCAACACGAGCACTATCACGATATAAACGTCAGTATCTAAGGCCGGTATCTAAGGGCCACTTGGCTAGCATTTTCATTTCTGACAACGCAAAGCGATAGGTGATCACCAAACGCCCCACTGGGCCTTAAAATACTTCCATAGGTTAACCGGCAGTTTGACGAGCTCCACTTGAACTAAAGTACTTACTTAAGTACTCAGAACTGAAATAATTCCGTCTTAATTGGCTTCGTTCTTGACCCGATTTAGTTTTCAGGCACCCGGTGAACCTCGGAAGAAAAATGGTCCCGTTTCGGTTAATCGGACTTTTTGTTTGAGTCGTAAGGGACCAATAGGTAAGTTCTAGGAAAGTAGGTCAGACCATTTATAAAATAAACACTTGGTTTTATTTCTAATACCTTCTAAAAAGCCTTTTCAATACAGGTAAGTATTTAATAAACCTAGTTAACGCCTTCGAAATATTGCTAGTAGTTTAATTTCTGATGAAGTTCATTTTCTTTTTCTATTAGCCTTCTATTTTATTTTCGTGTTGCTGTACAGGATGTCCCAGAACTTGGCGTAAATATTGAAGGATAAGAAGGAAGAGGATAGGGAGGAAGGATATGAAAGCTTATTCTTTATGTCCTGGTCCGGTCTCAGGACCGCAGTACAGTCAGCTGTAGTTTCAGCTTTCCATTGTGTTAATGAAATTGTGTTATAGAAATAGAAATTGAAGTTATTACTGTTTTAATTATACTGGTGAAAAAACGCTACCTTGCCGAACACATTGGTCTCCCTCAGCTAAAAATAGCAAAAATCTGTGATTTCAACACTAAATATCTTATCCTCAATAATCAAGTAGGTAATGTATTTTTCCAAAATATCAACGCATTTGAAATAATTCCATACCTTCTAAACCACTACCACATTTCTCGTTTGTCATTCATGTCTTTCTTCGTACTGAAAGAAATTTGCGATGCACTAGGTGACATCTTGTCTCAAAAGTTGGCGCAGTTAATCAAGACTTCGGAAATCATGCAACAAATACTACCTATTATGGGCAAAAAAATAATTAACTTGTCTTCCAAGCGACCTAATTTCACCAAAATTTCGATCCTATCCCAAAATGCTTTGAGTTTCGGTAATATAACTAATAAATATAAATTGACGTTCATCATCATCATCATCATGTCAGCCGAAAGACGTCCACTGCTGGACATAGGCCTCCTCCAAGGCTTTCCACTCAGACCGGTCTTGTGCTTTTCGCATCCAGCGCGGTCCCGCGATCCTGACGAGGTCGTCACTCCGTCAATGTTGGAGGCCTATCATAGCTACAGCTCATCTTCCGGTCCGCGGACGCCACTCCAGAACCTTATGACCCCATCGGCCATCAGTCCAGCGAGAAATGTGCCCCGCCCACTGCCACTTCAGTTTAGCTATTCTTTGGGCTATGTCGGTATGACTTACGGATCTGAGACGTGGGCGCTAACAATGGGCCTCAAGCTCAAAGTCACTCAGAGGGCTATGAAGAGGGCTATGCTCGGGGTTTCTCTGCGTGATAGAATCAGAAATGATGATATCCGCAGTAGAACTAAGGTTAGGTACCGACATAGCCCAAAATTGACGTTGTTTGATGCAATTTGACCAATATATTATGAAAAATTGCAATAAACGATCCAAACTGGAATTCTTTGGGTATCTCAGGTTGGGATAAACAAAAACACACAGTGTTATAAAATGGCTAAATTGGGATAGACCAAAAAAAAACTCACGATATTTACATTCTAATTCGAAAGAATAGGTAGTTTTAAGATACTTGTTTCATTAATTTTGTATTTGGCTCAATAGGTTTGTTTTAATATCTGTATTTATTAACAGACATTTTATGGATGATATGGCTATTTTTAATTTTGGATGGCATTTTCTAGTCAATTAAAACAATTAAAAGATATCTAATGATAAAAAGTGATTGTAATAGTGTATTAAAACATACTATTTCAAGCACTGTTGGCCTAACCCGTAAGATACATCTAGGAGGGCTTCAAGCCGAAAACGAAAAAGTCAAACTAAGGTTAAATATACTTTTGTTGAGATATCTGAAATAGATAAATATTTCAAAAACTTAATAATGCCGAACGGTTTTAAAACCCTAATTCCTTTAAACGTTTTTCGAATTAGAGTAATTGTAAAAATATGAACAATCCAAATTATAGCATTTTTTCGTGACCAGTTTTTTTCCTTATTTATTTAATAAATTACCTAGATGGGATGATAATTACAAAACTAAAATTACATTTTTAAATCTTATTCTATTTTAAAACTAAAACGCTATATCTTCTTAACTAATTAACATATCAAAACGTTAAAAGGTCGTTCATATCCCTTAATTATATACGTCATGTTCTGGGACACCCTGTATTTGCCAGAAATATGCTTGAACATAAATGTAATTATACAGTCGAACGATACCGTACCATTTTAACTTCAGACGGGCAAAGTATGTTAAAATCTACGTATTTATTTCGTCTGCATAAAGTAATTTTCAGCGTTGATATTATAAGTCTGGTTTCTGCGAATTTAAGAGTCGTTTTTAATAACATTCAGAGTTAAGACTATATTTTCTGCTCTCATAAAATTAATTAGGACAATCTTTTGTGACTAATTTGAGGGGTAAATACACCAAATATCGCATTGGATCGAAGTATTTCCAACAGGACCCCACCACCGATATGATAAGATTCTGACTAAATGGTAAAGGCCACAAGGTACGTATTATAATCGAAATAAAACACAGTGTGGGCTATTAGCGGGCAACACAATTTTTATGTTAACGCTATTAACGGGCGACACAGTAGGTATTTAATTGATACCTCTTGTACTTTAACAAATGTATGAGATTATACTCTGTATAAAAATTAAAAATCTTCTAAATCTTTCAAATACAGGCAATTTAACAGTTCAGAGGGGTTATTATGACATAGCTATGCAGTTCAGTTTACGCTGAGAGAAAAGGACAGATGTATATAAGTGCTATAGTTCTGTCCTTTATGCTCGCCGTAAAATGCACTGCATAGTTACGTCAAAATAACCCCCCCGTTTGTTCTAGTTGAGTGTCGAATCTCGAATGAAGACAGCCTTTTGCGAACTGCGTTGACGATTGAACAGGAAAGACACGGTGGAATTTAATCGGTGAACAGGAACCCATTTTTCTAATTCAGTAATCGATGGCGGTCACGTTTATGTAGTACTTAAGTGGAACCAAGTTTTTTTTTATCATAACTAATTTTTAAGTTGAAATTAAATTTTAATTAAAATTTATTGTCACCCTACTAATGGTTTGGCATGATAACAAATCGTAACGTAGATAACAAATGGCGGCAATCATTTATTGACGTCTGATGTGTCTAGTTTCCCGCCAAAGCCAGCAAGCACTTGACGTATGTACACTTACGAGTAACTTCCCTTCAATAAAAGTAGGGTGTCCATTTATTCAGTTAGTGTACATTTTACCGAAGTTAATTAAGTGTGATTAATTAGATTGTGAGCTATAGGTATTGCACGAGATCTCACGTATTGGTTTCTATGTAGATTGATAATTAAGATTTTTGGATTCCTGATCACCGATTAAATTCCGCCGTGTATGCCATTTCTAGGTTACTAGACAAGTTACATTTATATAATTATGACGTTTTTACCAAACAGTAGAAAAAAAGAAACAAAACGATGTCATACATAACAAGTAAATACGGTATTAAATGTCATGTGCGAAATTACACACATCAAAAATGTTCAAGGAATAAAAATCCTCATAAAATAATTAAAAAAAAAAAGATCCTGAAACATTTTGGTCATTATAAAGGTGGTTTTTACCAGGGTTCCGTAGTCCGTCGGTCCGTCCGCAGTCTAGCTCAGAGACTATAAGTACTAGAAACCTGTAATTTGGCATGAATATACATATTAGTCACACCAACAGGTGGTAAAATAAAAACTTGAAAAAATCTTTTTTTAGGGTAGTTACCTCCCTTCTCGTAACGCGGGGATGTATTTTTTTTCGTCTACCCTATAGTCTGGCTGGGGTGTGGTTGGACAGGTCTTTTAAAAATATTGAGGGTTAGTAAAACATTTTTTTTATTAAGGGGTCCGTTTATGAAATATTAAGCTTTAAATCGCTCATTTTTGTTAGAGTCAAGTGTCGACCCCCCCCCCCCCATCCCCTACAGCCAAAACTGCACATAATAAAAATGTAAAACATATCTTAAGTGAAAGCACATATACTGAATTTAATAGGAACACTATCACGACTGAGTAGAATTCATTGGTTGAGTTACAAACGGTTTAAATGTTTATACCTACCGGAAACATATTTGCGGTGTTTTTCGACTTACCGCGACCTATATCGATGCATGAGGATAACAGTTTTCCAACGGCAAAGTTAAGTTTGTTGCGAGGTCTAATTTGATTTTAGGAACGGCTTCGGATCGGAGCCCTACACTGAGCATGTTCCGACATGCTCTTGCCCGGTTTTATTATCTTGACGTTAGTTACCTAGCATATTTTTTGATTTACGTAAGACTTAACCCGGCTAAGTATAATAAGAAATCTAAAAAGGAGATTTTGCAAGGGCGTAGATTTAATTTTAGATCTACATCCGCAAAAACGGAGAATTTATTTTTTAAAAACAATTAGTAAAATGTATTTGATTCATTCAGCATTCAGGATTTGGAATTAAAATGTAATAGACTAATCAGAACGTGGTTTTTTGTGTCCCCAACTCAAGCGGTCTTTGGCGATAACATTGAAAGTGTAGTGGTTCGTCGGCCTTATTTTATTTCACTGTTAGTCGAGTGATCAAATGGTACATAAAATATAAGGCGCACCTGAGTGAGTCTGAAGTAGACGTTAGTGAATGGTGATTTGTTAAGATTACCTGCAGTCCCAAACGCCGGCCGCCTGACAGTCCAAAATCAAAAACAATAGAGCGCTACAAATTAAACCATTCAAGACTGCCGGCAGTATTCGTACGGCCGGTTTGAAAACAGTCATCAGTACCCTTACCGTGAGTAGTCGGATTTTTTCGGCAAAATGCGCCGCTAAAACACATCTTGTATAAAAACTCTTTAAGTTGACGGTATTTCGAATTATTGATATCTTAAATCTGCAAAGTTGCTAAAATATGTGACAGACGAATAGACGAGTCGCACAAAGGGTTTCTTCATTGCTGAGTTGGTAGAAAACCCCTGGTTGATATATATATTTTTATGGCATAGAGTAGGCAAACGAACACACAGGCCACCTGATGGTAAGTGGAAACTGTGACCCATAGACATTCGCATTCACTCTTGTGCAGTCTTCTGCAAGCCTAAGACTGGAAATGCGTTACCAACCCTGAGGACTAAGATGGAATGCTTCTATGCTAGTCATTACACCGGCTGTCTCATCCCCAAACCGGAACGCAACAATGCGAACACTACTGTTTGGCGGTAGGTTAATGGATAAGATGGTGGTAGCGATCCGGACGGACCCTACACAAGGTCCTACCACCCGCTATGCTGTGAGCCGTGTGTTTATGCTGTGAGATAGTTTTTAAGTATGAAACATTATATGACTCGGTTTTTTTTCTTTTTTATTATACCGGCAAGATACGGAGAATACATCCCATACCTTAAATTAATATTGTATCTTTAGTGTGTTTTATAGGGTGGGCATTAAAATAACAATAATTAAAAATACACATTTATTTCAATTTCATGCATGTCTACAGTTTTGTTTGACTAAGAAGTAACAGTATCATCGTGCTGGGGCAACTATAACTCGTACTGTCCGTCCTATGTAAGAACCTCACTCTATACTAAACAATTACAAAACTTCATTAACAAGAAGTTGGTATCAGTGGTTGCCAGTTGGGATCTAGACTAACTTCGAAAAGCTTCATAAATTATGATATAAAGGCCGAAAAAAACATCGACATAACATTTTGAAGCGTCACATGAAGTGACACCTACAGTAGGTTCGGTTATTAAAAAGCTAAGTCGACAGATTATTCTTATACAATTTTCTATGATCATAATTCAGTGGTCCGAGTGAAAAGGGTACAAGTGGACTTAACGCGTAATAAAAAAGGGTATATTATACATGAACTGAGTATACTAGATTTAATTATTTTTTCACTTGATCTTCGGAAGACTTATACCCTTTTTCACTAGGACGCCAAAATTTAGCAGAAAGGGTCACCCGTCATTTCAAATTTAACTTCATAGATTGTATCATTACGTCGAATTTCATTTCATTGGACGCTTTTTTTAGGATATTCTAAAGATTAATTACGTAAATAGGTTAGGTTAAGATAGACTCGTTACTGCCATAAAAAAACTCGATGAAATGAAATGTCTGCGTGGTGATACGATTGTTCAAATTACTGCTAATTTTATTCTGTCTAATAGACCCTTTAATTGGCCTCAAATTATTGATACCCCCATTCTCTCCAGTGTTGGCAGAGTTTTTGAGATATGACATGCGCTTTTAAACGACAATACTCAAAATTAAAATAAACAAGTAAATCAAAAAAAAACCGAGATTGGTGTCTCACTTTTACACTTGCAAGTTAAATAATTTTATAGGCAACATGTCGTGACCGAAAAATGCAAAACTGCCCAATGTATTAATATTCTGATCAGTTGCCAAAGTTCATGTTACTAACTGTTCGCTTATTTTCTATGACACTTCCCCTAATCAACTAGCTCTTTAAATTTTCATTTTCATAAGGATATTATAAAAACAAACAAAATAACCATAGAACCAAATGATGAGAAATACATTGCTCGTATTTGACGCAATCATTGCTTGCGGTACCTTTTGGCGGGAATTCGGTACGTTTACATTTTTTTATTTGACAGTTGAAAGTTTTTATTACTTAGAGGAAATAAAATTTTAGAGAGCCAGTAGGTTTACATTAAGGGAGATACCCTGATATCGATTTAATACTTATTATTATTCAATAAAAATCACTACATAATTCCATTTGGAAAATGTTCATAGTAAAACCTACTATTTACATAATATGTACAAGTTCTACTCTACTCGTATGAGATACTGGCTTAATTTGTTAAAAACATTGAGTGGTTGAAGTGTGACATTAAATATACTTACATTAAAAACAGTTCGTCCAGTTTTCTTAATTTACATGTTTCATGTAAGGACGATCTCAAAATGAGCAATTGTAAGTTTTGCCAGATTGTGCGTCTTTAACAAGCAAAAACCGGCAGAGCACTTGACTCAAACAAATTTGAATTTAACTCCTACTGTTTTAGTGTCCGGATTTCAATGTAGGCGGAATATTCCCACGTAAAGAAAATTCATTGCGGCAATTCATTCCCTGCTTTTAGGCCGTTTGAGTTACCATGAAATGCTTATAGCCTACCGCGGCAAGGCAATTTCGTATGCATACGGGTACGAGCACTTTAATGGAAACACCGCTAAATGGGGTTGTAGGGAATACACATCGTATTTAAATAAGATAATTGCCAAGATGGGCTGGAGTTACCAACAATGTCTCAAACACCAATTCCCTTTTTTTTTTAAAGAATAGTACAAAAAAAGCTGCTTATTTTTTTTGTGTTAGATCTTGTTGTTTTATTTATTTTCATTTTTTTTTTGATAATTGGGTCGTGTATTCCGTGGACGACCGCACATCTAACAGATGAGTTAATTAATAACTTATGATATGCGGAGGAATGAGCCTTTACGTAAATAAACCAGAAGAAAAATAAGGTTTCAAAAAGTGAATTCTTCAAAACAAAAATACTTTATGATTCCGTAATAAACTTTTTTTGAAATCGGCTTATTCAATGGTTAAGGTAGTGTTAAAACATTAAAAAAAATACACACTCAATTAGTGTCCCAAAATATTATCTTGTCAAGCTCAAATAAATCAAAATCTTCATTCATATAAACATAGGTCATAAATTGGATGTTGTAGACAATCAAATTTAGTGCACTAGGTTTTACCATCAGGCATACAAATAGCTACAAACCGCGACATTGTTTCTTCCTTCCAAGAAGTTGTACACTGTAACCGAAACACAAATCGATGGTATTTGCTGATTATTCAAAAACCATTTACTGAAGTAGTGGGGTAGTTAATGATTACAAAACTTGTTAAAGTCAGGCTTTCAAAAGTTTTCTTAAATTTTATGTTAGGTACTAACTGCAGGACAAACTGTTGCATTGCGTAAACTACACGTAACGTCAGTGGCATACAGAATATAATACTATTTCGATCAACAAATGTAATCATGGCTAGATGTAAAACAATCATAGTCAAAGCAATTTCTGACATTCTGTGTAAAAGCTACCGGCAGAACCCACTCAAATTTTGAAACACTAGTTTAAAATTCAGTCGCTTTTATCACTTCGTGAGCAAGCATGCCCTGTTCACGAGTTGTCTTGTCGTCGTCGTCACATGTCATTAGCGTCGCCAACGTAACCCTCGTCGGGGCTCTCTGAGCAGATATCGGTAGCGCATTTTGCGTTGGAGACCTGTGGAAGGGGCTTGATCATGTTCTCCGTTCCCTCTCCTTGAAGTCGGTCCGACGTTTGCGTATCCACGCATCGAGTTTCTACTTGGTACCCTCGGCCAGTACCCTCTACAATCCCTATCGGTACCATTACTGCACAGGTCCCCTTGGGATTCACCCAGGAGGAGCATGGCTCTACTGGCGCACAACATGGTGGCTCTGATTTATACCCCTCTGGAGGTGACGGTACAAATTCTTCATTATAATACACCGTCCCGTTTCCTACAAAAGCAATCTGACGGTTTCTAGGCACCGGGTATCCTTCCAACGTTCGTCTTACGTTTACCCCGTTAAAAACCTCTGAATTTGCACAGATTGACGTATTAAATTCTGTATCCTTAGCGAATTTGCACACAAGTTTTTGACTTTTCGACCTGTTATGGGGCAAAGTTTGGTAAAATGGTCCTGTCACAGCATAATTGGGCATAATAGGAGGGCGACAGGGATGCTTTGGTAGGCCGTAGTCATAAGGGTAGCCTTCGCTATCCAAAAAACAACCAGGGTTCAGGTGAACATCGGCTGCGTGTTGGTACATGTTGCTGATCCTGTTTGGTGGTATGACACCGCTGACCGCTACCTGCTGGTCCTGCCATGTGACCTGTCGCGGGGGAATAGAGGCAGAAAACGTTGTTTCTTCGTCGAACCTGTCAATTTCCGCGGCCTGCGTTTTGTATACGGATAACGCGGTGTTCTCGTTCTGCGTATTGTTTTCTACGGTCTCCGCATCGCTAATTAGGTCAGGATTTCTGTCGACGAAGTTTTTGATATTGTTGGATGGATAAACTTCGGTTGGCTCGTAATTACGATCTTGCACCATGTAATGCAGTGAATGGCGTGAGTGCGCATTCACGATCACCGATCCATTGTTTTTAGGTTGTAAACCGTTATTCCGGGTCGCTGGAAGCAGTTGGTTACATAAGGCCACGTCCTTCCCGCTTTCTTTTTTCTTACGGCTTCTACTAGTATCTGTTTTAAATTTCAGTAGAAAAACTGCTATTATCGCTATCAGTAGGACAATAATAAGAAACACTACTGTTATAATTACAACTAAGTGCCTTTGAGGAAACGTTACCACTATTACTACAGGTTCCTCTTTGACAATTATTTTCACCGTGTAATTAGCCTGCGCCCGCCCCGCTGGGTTCTCTGCTACGCATGAGTAAGTACCGTTGTGCTCATTACCTACGTTATATATAAATAACTCGACATTTTTGTCTGTTTCACCGCTTTCCACATAATACACATTACGAAGTTCTAAAGGCTGGTTGGAGGAATTATGAATAATTAATCCTTGATATAACCATGATACGTTTGCCTTCGGAAAAGCTTTAACAAAGCATTCAAGGGTTACGTTACTGCTTTCGTTGGTCTCTATATACACAGTAGCTGGAGTCACTTTTGGTAAACAAGCCAATTCAGCGTCGGCTATGGTAGGGATAGCGCGTTTTTGCAGTCGCTCGGGGAGCGAGCAAATTGGCTCAACTGCGTGTGGCATGTTGAAATTTAACAACCAACCATGTAAATCCTTCAAATGGCAGTCGCAATTCCAATTATTATTCTGCAGGTCAATTCCCCGCAATGTATCAGGGAAAATGTTTTCACCTTTAATATTCGACAGTCTATTTCCATCCAGTCGCAACCATTCCAAGTGATTTAATCCTGAAAACGCTTCGTTCTCTATGGTTTCTATTTTACAATCACTCAATTCTAACGTGCTCAAGTATGATAGTCTTTGGAAACAATGCGTTTTGATACTCGTAATAGGATTGTTGTTTAATGAAAGGCGCATTAAAGATGGAAAGTAGACAAAGTTAGTAGAGGGCACGACTGTTAGGTAATTGCTCGAGAGGTCTAGCTCGACGAGATTTGCGAGCCCCTTGAACGCATGATTATCGATCTTTTGTAATCTGCATCGTGACAGATAGATTTTTTGCAAGTCCAGTAATCCGAGTTTGTGGAAATTTTCCTTTTGAAGGACTTGAAGGTCGTTTCCGGAGAATTCGAGCACCTGTGTCTCAGAGTCTAGTAGGTTGGGGATGGATTTAAGCTCTTTCTCGGCGCACTCGACGTAACGTTTTCCGTTCTTCCACTTGCAAATGCACTGCGCGGGGCAGGCGATGGCGGGGACGAGGAAGCAGGTGGTGCAAAGCACCAGCAGTCGCAGGTCAAGGTGCAGCCACATTTTTAGGCCTGCGCTGCCCCAGTGAGACTTCCAACCATTACCTAAAACAATAAAAAAAATGTTATTAAAATTTGGTCAACCAGAGTAGTATTACAGCGATTCTTTTGTCTTGTGCCTCTTTTCAAATAAGGGATCATTAAATTTACGCTTGAAATACATTAAGTCATCGTCGTACAAATTTTGCTAACGTAACCGTTATAAAAACGTTCTAATAAAATTGATATTTTCTTCTTTCACGTCTGTTTTTAATGTAATTGTCATGGTGTTTAAAAGTGTTTTCAATTGAAATATTACTAACACCTAATTGCTTTGTGAATTAAATTTAATCGTTGAAGTAGGCTGAAGTTTGAATTTTAAACGACCATATTAAAATTTAAAATAAGTTAATGTAGGTACTTTAATTAAAAGAAACCGTCTGACAGTGATGAGGGTAAGCAACATTTGGTATTTATTTTGATTCAAATTGTAGGTCGCGACGGTTTTGTCGTCAAATGCTGGTAATTTCTGTGTTTCTGTGACTTTTCCTACATATTTTACTTGGGAAAGTACCGGGCTCATGCATTATTTAGAACTGATGCATTATTAATGCGCATCGACCGCCCCGAGCGAGATTTTGTCTACACTTATTTGTAAACCTTGTTTGAAAATATTTTGTTTGTCGGGCAGTAGATTTATTTGATAAGTAGAGCGTTAGAAACTGTGTACTTTTTGAAGCGCGTCTCATAAAATATAACAACATTATATAATAATAAAACATAATCTCAAAAGGTATAATGCTTGATTAGTATACAATTTACGTTATATAATATGAAATGGTATAACAGTCATAAGGCATACCTAATAAGTTTCTATATATCATACATAAGGTACATATGAATTATAAGGTCACAAAAATGGTAAAAGGCAATAAGCAAGCGAGA
Source organism: Acleris sparsana (assembly GCA_923062465.1). NCBI lineage: Eukaryota > Metazoa > Arthropoda > Insecta > Lepidoptera > Tortricidae > Acleris > Acleris sparsana. The sequence goes on from OV281292.1 coordinate 4,924,646, forward strand.
ACGAGCGAGTAAGATGGACCGTTGCAGAAGCAACTCGAATTATGTTGGGTAAAGACGCGTAGCTCGCGCCTTAGTCTTTGGTGTTAGGTCTTTGTGTAGCAGTCGAGAAAAACGTAGAGATCAGGAGATTTAAGAAAAAAAAAAGTTATTTCGGTATTTAAGCATTATGATACAAAGTCGTGTTGAGATCTAGACGTCGTAACAGGGTTTTATTAAATTAAATCTTAATGAAACCTACTCGCAGTACTCAAGGATAGAATTCAATACGACTTTAGTTCGAACATATTATGAATTTATCAATTAAGTAAAATAAACTGATAGTAACTGCAATGTTGTAGTCGAAGCATTCTATACTCTAACGGTAATTAAATTAAACTTAAAAATGCTTATACTACACTCAGGAGCAAAACAAAACGGGTCAGAGTGCGTTTTTCATACTAAAGAGGCTATTTCGAAGCCTTGGTTTCTCGACAGGGAATGCTTTTAGTGAATTCTGATGATGAATACCTTGGGTATCGATACAGGACTTCCAGAGTGCCTAGGATACCCAACTGAATGAATCTGCGGTTAACGCCGGAATTGTGCATGTTCAGAAAAATATCTAAATTGGCAATAAAATGTAAGGAAATCCAAATGCTGACCCAAACTCTCCCGCTGTGGTGTTAACTGATTGTGCGATCAGTTAGGTATCTTAAGATCTTTTGACCTCCTCTATTGAACCTCGGAGTATCCACCATTAAACCTCACTCGAAACAACCCCTGGCGAGGAACCAAGGCTTCGAAATAGTCTCGTTTGTATGAAAAACGCACTCTGACCCGGTATCTTTGCTCCTGCGTGTATTATTACGCAGTTAGCCGCCTTCTTTGGTATTACGAATATACTTACGAATTGATAGATTCATTGGAATGAAAATCAGTTTCGTACCATCGTTCCGGGTGCTATTACTGGACCGATGAATCAACGTTAATTAAGATCGATTATCGGACCTCTCTAATGAATACAGCGGCCGTTGCTTTCAAATATTTGGTTAAAACTGCGCAACTACGGTCTTAATTGTATCCTGTCTACATATTAATGTACGGTCACGGATTTGGAATGATACACCACTATAGAAGCTTGTCGCATATAACCTACGATTAATTCCCAAGTAATTTCTATCTCGACACTTGAGGCTGTCATTATGACAGGGTTCCATAGTGGCGTAACAATTAAAGTCCGTGTCCGTTCCACAACATTTTGTATTTTTAAATATAGTAAGCACGCACAGCGACTTTTATGGTAGCATTAGGACGCTTTCGTAGAACGGGGCTGCGAACTTAATACTATGATTCAGTATCATAACAACTCATACAAGCTGCAATAAGGCATGGTACAAACGATTAATCGCATGCATAATAAATATGTGATTTTTGTTTCAATTGGATATTAGGTATTAATTGACAAAGCCTATACAAAACTTTGGGCACAAAAATATCTGACACACTCGTTTTGGTTATTTTTATTTATTTGGGTCAATCAACTATTTTGTGTACACTATTTTTTTCAAGCTTGTAAGGGTTTTAAGTACCTATAAAGAAATACTTAAAAATGTTGCGCGTTTTATTACACAGATAAACAGTGAATTCTATGACCCGGTAGATATATTTACTAAACAATTAAAATGTTTTCTTTCACTGGTAACTTAGTGGACCATGTTGTCCCCAGTTTTGTATGACAATAGTTACCAGTATTTTTGGCGAAAATGTTGTTCTAAATTGGATAGCTTATTTACACTTGCACTGACAATTAATCTATTGATTAAAAAATAATATAGTTTATACCGGGCTTTGGTTTAACAGTGATGTATAATAAAACCATTCTTAAATGTACAAAGTATAGTTGATTTACCCATTTACCAATAATCTAGAAATTTTACAGAATTGCACATCTAAAAATATAAGTTACGACGATTATTACAAATACAAATTAAAAAAAGTTTCTCAATCTCTAAATAATAATATTTAATAAATATGTTTCGCTAGAGAGATCAATTCAAAACTTTAAAAGTTGCATGAAATAGTAAGTTAATTTTTGTTTTCCTTTACATGCAGCAAATGTAAAGCGCTTATTGACTAATCAAAACGAGTCAAACTGAAATTAGATATGAGCCCAACCTTAAAATAAGTTATTTTCTCACATTTGTAATATTAGTGTGATAAAAGTATTAAAGGTGACACATTTTTTTTGCCAAAAACGTGAAAACTTCTATTGGAATAAAACGAACAAAAGCTCCAAACGTGCCAACTCACATCCGACAAAGAAACTTTTCACAATGGAATTCACATTAGCTTAGTAGTTCGCGAATGTAAATAGCCGGGCAATTTGGCGCCGCATACAGAACGGCACATTAACAGAAGTATAAAAATTATATTAATCATTACTGCGGTTTCGTGTATGGAGATCCTTTTAACTTAATGGTTTTGGACTTATTATTTAGTTTCGACAAATAAGTTTTATTTTCGAGCCAAAGTTTATTTATAAGTATATAAGTTTCGAGTTGTGTATCGTGTTATTAAAATAAGTTTATATTGTTTAAATCATTTGTGATTATTATTAAAGCTTAAAGTGGCTCTTTATCAGATTATCTCTTTGCCAACGGTCGATTTTGGAGATCTATAATTTTAAATCACATACTAAAACGCATAATTCTATTAAGCATAGCAGGTACGTTTCATAGTTAGCAAATATTAATTTTAGAGCCTGGTGGCCTATAATAACTATAATAATAATAAAAATATTTAAAGGAAGCATTGTACCTTTTATACCGACACTTTAATAAATTGTGCACTTAAAATTTAATAATATACTCATAGTAAAAAAAAACAGCTTAGTAATTACTTTAACAACATTGGAATATTAATAAGTAATATTGAACTACATTGTTATTTAAACAGGTTTATTACTATAAATTATGAATGAATGAATGAATGAATGAATAAATGGGGATATATAATGCTTCGTACATCCGTGTACGCACATCCAGCAATTAACTCATTACTTAGAGTGCATTGCAGCCTTAGTTACAAGTGTAAGTCTTTATTACCTTGTAAATAAGGACGATACAATTTGCACGCGCACTCAATTGAAAACAGTGATTTTTATTATGAGCTTTTATTTATCTTTACTTCTAAGTATGTGACTAAGTATTTTGTATTCATCTCACGAAGTTCCGTTCACATCGAGAATCTACATAGGTAGGTACCTATAGTAAGCACCGTCAATAGGAGTGGTTGGTCAAATCGTCGTGGATTTAAAGTTTAATGAAGTTTGTATCTATTTATAGTACGTGTCATAAAAGTGTTATTAAAAACAATTTCTAAACCAGTTTCCGTTAGAATGGGCTGGTTTGAAAAAACGCCTTCAAAGCCTGGAGTTCAAAATTATGGCTAAATGAAGCTTTATGTGGAGATAACACTATGTACAAAGTTTCATCCCTCTCCTACCCCCAAGGGGGCTACACCACAAGATTAACTCTAAAAACGTTTAATCGTCTTTCTCCAAATCCATAATGTATAGACGGAATCCATATTTTGCACAAATACTGTGGTGACTAGGTAACTATATAAGAAAATCCCTAATTATTTCCTGGGTTAAAAAAATGTTTTCAAAGGCGATATAAAGATAAAGATAAAGAGATAAAGAGACATTAATTCGCAACAAAACAAAACCACATTACATAGATACAAAAAGTTCAAGACACAGAGAAATTGTTGCGAAACGGTCCCAACTCAGCATTCACTAGCCGTAAAGCCAGCACTGGTCCTCCGTTGGAACCGCTTGGTGAAGAGACGGAAAGTGATACACTTAACACAAAACAACGCTAAAAGAAAAATATCCTGGATCAAATAAAATCATTTCTCAAACGACCATAAAATTTATACCCTGGTAAAGTTGGCAACACAAAGCAAAAAGAAAAAAAAGAAAAATATAACTATACTTAGTCTATGGAAATACAGATGCAAACCCTATGACATCATTAATAACGGTATCCGAGAGCTGAATTAATTAAGAAGTCGGAAGGTGGCCACAGGATCTTAAATGTACTTAATAAAGACCCACTGATTTTGAACTTATTATTGGTCTTGATAAGCTTCTGCTAGGGGGGCTGTTCTTTTTATAGTGGTGTTTATGTTTAATTTTTAATATTTGAGTAGCTTAGTTTTATTTTATTTTATTTTAAATAAGTTTAGTTTTAACTTTAACTTTTAAATGTTAACTTAAGTATTTTAAGAGAAAATAAATGTAAACATACATACATACATACATAAAATCACGCCTGTTTCCCAGAGGGGTAGGCAGAGACGACTTCTTTCCACCTGCTACGATCCTGACAAATGTCTTTCGCTTCTTCCACATTCATACATCGAGTCATGCACGCACGTCGGTTTCGGCTACTTAAGATTCGGCCCTTTTCCAGTATTTCTCCGATTTGATTCGAAAAAGTACGCCTAGGGCGGCCTCTTCCAACCCTTCCACTCACTTTCGCTCTGTATATCTCTTTCGTCAATCTTCTTTCATCCATCCTTTCCAAATGACCGAACCATCGAAGCATGCCCTTTTCAATCTTCAATTTTAAATGTAAACAAAAGGTTAAATATGTATATATTCATATGTAGCTTCTGCTTATTACAGAGCAAAAAACTGAAGTTAGCAAAAAAAAAAGTTTTTATGAGACATATTTTATACTGCAAAGTACCTACAGATGTCGGCCTCCCCTCTACTGGGGAACACCGTATTGCTTGTGACATATTGTCATATTGTAAACGTTACTATATGTCTTATTAAGGCCAACCTTAAACAATACAACAACATGTCAAAGGCAAGCAAGGCAACATTGTCTTTCCGAGTATAATAAATAAAGGCCCAGTGCGGAGCGGCAGAGGCAAGAACTTAGTTAAGAGCCCCGCCCCACCCTCAACCCCTTTTTTCTAAGTAAAAAAAAGATACTGTTTTACGTACTATACCTAGAATATTCAATCCCAAAACCAATATTCAAGACAAATCTTAATCTTAAATTCATTATAGTTATGAGTATAATACCTAGTACCTTTCTTCTATCGTGTCATGTTTCTTTATATTGAAAGATGTCTTGAAAAGAATGCCAATCATCAATAACATTAGGTACTTCACTTGGTATATATTTATAAAAAAATATACAAAATATCGTCTCATCATTACTACAATAAATTACTTTACACAATATCATGAAATATTTGAAATATACTCGAATATTGTACCTAATCAAAATATTACATCGGAGACATTTTTTGCTAAAATGAATTCCATCTTTTCAGCGATGCGGGATGAAAGAAGACGAAAGAAGCATCGAACAAGACTAAATTTTCCGGTCCCTAAAATTGACAGAAATTATTGAGGACAAATTATTTTACAATAATTGGACATTATTATGTACGTGCTCTTTTATTTAAATAGAACTTTAATCTTATACCATTAAAATATAAGAACTCACATTTATCGCATAAAATAATTCTGGAAAAATTGAAGATTTAGAAATTGCGTGCTTGCTTGATTTAGTTTACTCTGTACCTTTTTAATTTGTTGCACTTAAATCTGTTAAAATTATGGAATTGACAAAAGCGCCACACGCGACCGTCCGCCTAAGCTAGTGATTTTATTGATTTCTGTGGTCACTTACGTTTGCAGAACACATCTTGTCTAGGTTCGGTGGTCAATTGTGATAAACGAACTTTCGAAAGCAATAAATGTAATATATACCTAGGTATACTCTAATATGTATACCGATATAGGTACCTTATTTTTTGGCATGATAGAGGCATGTACAGATGTTTTGAAATATTGGGATCGTGTATGTATTTATGACTTTGAGTGTACCCACACTCTCTGTTTTGCAGACACACATAAATCTTGCACAAAACGTAGGTACTGTGGGGGTTGTAAGATCTCCACGTTTCCCCGGGTTCTAATAGATAAAACAGATAGCTGACATGGACAGAACATTAGAGAACCTAGTAAGATTTTGATAAATAAGCAACCGCCAATTTTCTAGAATAAATGCCATAACTTTCCTTCACGTTTTTATTATAAAAAACGCCCTCCACCGCACAATACCTCCTGTACAATTATTCTTCTATTGTTGTAAATTGTTTTTGGACTTATCAGGCTTAAATTCATATAAATTCACCAACAAGCGGCTTTGTTTACTGTTTTTGATATACGATGGTTTCTGGTTTGTGACATTAAAGTGTACCCGTTGCCAGTATAAGAAATACCACTGAAACTCCGAGACATGGCGAGGTTTTTATGTACTTAACTAGTCAGGCTAGGAATATACGATACAATTTTATTTATAACACAAACAAACGGCAATATTTCTAATTTAAGCGGACACATCTGCCTAAGCAAGTGTACGTGTGTAACCCTTACTGAGACGTGGGCCTCGTAAGAAAGCTTAAGGTCACTTAAAGGATTTTTTTTGCACATTCTTCGCGGAACATATGGTTGACGGGGTCGAAGACTTCTCAAGTTGCGTCCGCAAGCCAGAAGACGCAGCGTGGGTAGGCCTCCAAGAAGTTGGAGAGACGACAGGGCTAAGGTTGCGGGAAATCGATGGATGCGAGCGGCGCAGTACCTAGCGGTCCTTGTGGCAAACCTTGGATAAGGCCTGTGTACAGCAGTGGACGTCTTTCGGCTGATGACCGATACTAATTCCGATATTATTGGTAAATGTTTTATATCTTATGTGAAAGGTTGATTTTTTGAGAAAATGCTCAAAGCAAAAAATCGTTTTCGTAAGTAATTGAGTGCGTACCTACAGTCAACCGTGGCAACTGTCACTGTGAATACGTACAAGAAAGTCCGTCGTATTTAACATAGAGCGTCAGGTAAAGTTTTTAAGTCAGAAAATACGCTTTATACATAGAGCTTGGTTGAAATTGACATGGAATTCAAACTACACTGTACGAGTATAATGAGCTATGGTTTAAGTAGACGCAAGATTTAGGGCTATAATCACAGTTATTATCTCTAACATAATTACTTGGGTCCAAATCGGACGAGTAATAAAAACACTCTTAGGCAAAAACGCAAACCGCAGTGCGGTCTCGCACGCGGTTATACGGTTTTAGCAAAGTTGAATACGCATGCGGGTGACCGTAGTGCGTGCTTAGCCTAAGCCACGCTTCTTCATTTTAACTAAACTATAATACTAAGTTACGTAATTTCGTAACTCAAACTAATCTAAAATTAATTAATTAGCTGCGCAAATCTGATCCATTTGATGTGATCAATCTCTTGATTAGGAAATTCAATTACTTACCTAATGCTTAATGAAGTGACTTACTAGCTCGTATGTTGCACTATCGGTCTTCGACCCCCGAGTATTGACGAGGGAAACAACTGTAAAATATTAATTAGATACCTAGCCTGGTACACATGTGTCTTTGGGATTTGAACCGAGATAACACAGCAAGCTTGTTTTTTCTTTTGCATTCATTCGCGACTGCGTTATTTTATAGTCGTAATGTGCATGTAAAACGGTTTAGCAAAATCAGCACGTTGGGAAAATACATTTTATATCTTACTAGCCTTTGCGCGCGACTTCGTCCGCGTAGATGATGTCTTTTAACGCTATCCCAGATTAATATCTATCTCTGTGTCAAACGAGGGTGGGCTAATTGGCCTATATGGTCAATGAGGCCAAGCGATATGTCACCGGATAGGTAATTCTATATTGCAAAACTATTACTATGACATGTAGTTCAAAATCTTTGTGTGAAAAAAGTTATCGCCATGCAAAGACAGCGGTAAAGTAATTATGCTAACGTCGTCTATGTAGGCGTACCGAATTTCCAGATATTTTTAATATATCTCACAGAAATCTATGTAGAATTAAAAAGGATATCCGATGATATAGTGCTTATTGTTATTGGTTTCTGGGCCAGTGTTCATACATTTCTACTCATTCTCCTTTTTATCCTGATCCGTTCCGCTTTTCTGGCTTCCATACATTCTTAATTTTAGTTAGATAATAACAATCATTAAATTACATGCCCAGCACTTAAGTTTATTTCCATTATAAACTTTGTGTTCTTCACATATAACGATAAAGCAGTTATCTCCCCAAGGCACGTATAACATAAGTACGAAATATCTAACGATGATCAGCCAATGGAAGATTGTTTTGTAAGTAAAGTTCAGTTGACGAGCTTGGCCACATTTACGGCCGCACCAAGAATCAGTTAATGATTTGACGATCCGTTCCTTAGTGCCCATTTTATGATGCACAAGTTTAAAAAAGGAACAAGTTAGTGGTTTCTACAATGTCTCTTACTGTGAGTATGGTGCTTCCTTAGCTAATGGCTCTAGTAAAGGTCAAGTTATCGTGAATGATTTGGTTTGGACGATGGTTTGGTCAAAGCAAATACGATCGACCCGAAAGTTGTAATTTCGTTTTGTTGACGGCGAAAGAATGATCTTGGTCGCAGTCACAAAACAAGGCATATGGTACGAGAAACACCGGGTGATATTTTAACCTAATCCTGAGAAGTAATTAAAATACATTAAATAATAAAATGGCTATTTGACTACCTATATTGGACCGCAAAACTAAGTATCACAAGTGAGATACTTAGCTTCGCGGTCCAGTGTATTATGAATCTTTTTTACGTAAAAGATATTGTTTAATAAGTGAATCGTAGCAGTTGTCGTGAAACTCCTCCGTTTTGAACCTCTATAGATGTCACTTGTCTATGTCTACCTATTGCCAATTAAATATTCATTGTCTCACTCATATATGGCACTCCCGAGCGAGTGTACCTACATAAAGCTGAGTGCTATTTATTTGCATATAATTAGAAATAATTTATGTTGCCTGGCTCTCTCTGTATTTCGGTATATTGGTAGCATTCGAGACAAGGGACTGTTACCGTAGATTCTGAGTCACGGGCTGCTACTTATACGGTTCCATACTTAGTTATTTATTCTGCAAATTTGCCGCTAGAACCTAGAGTTCTTTAAACGTAAATACCAGCGAAAAATTACGAAATGATGCGACACAGCTACCTAAAACTAATTAACTATGTTCAAGAAATGGCTTGTTCGGGCCGTGTGGATTGCAGATTTGAATGGGACTAAGTACCTATAGTCGACCAAGAAACTCCTTTACCACTTTTCGACTCTATTTGTATGAAATTAAGGTCCGAAAGTGGTGGACTTTCTTGATAGACTATGTACATAAGTCGTGGTTTTCGTTCTCGGGATTCGCGCAGAAGAGTAGATTTTTAATTACTTTTGACAAATTTTATGAGCACTAAGTTAATTTTTAGTATATTAAGTGTATGATTTTGTGCAATATATTAAATAAATAAAAACTCTCTCTAGACTTTGAAAGAGTCAACAGTTAGAAGAACACATTCATTCATTAAGTCACGCCTTCATTCCCAGAATGGGGTAGGGAGAACTACAGAATAACCACATTAAAGAAAAAAATGCATAGAGGGCTACCTGACCAGCACAGCACAAATAGGTCAGTGTTGTTCTTGGCGATTGGGAATTCTCGGGTATTTGTTTATTTATACAGGTTGTCCCAGATCTTAACGTAAATGTTAACGGATAAGAAAGCCTTTTCCTTTGCGGATCAGAATATATGTTTTACTTTTCAATCTGTTACTTAGTTAAGGACCGTTTATTGCAATGTTGTGTACTTAACTGTGTAAAGTATGTTATTATGCTTTGTTAGAAACAACTGCATCTGTTGGGGTGGTCTTCATAACTTTATAGGAAAGTTGTGCACCCCGCGAACTTCACTCGCAAAAAAATAACTATAATTATGTTTTACTTTTTTATAAAAGTTGACTAAACTGTATTACTAATTTATATAATTTTTCCTTAAAAAAATACCAATTCATCAGTTGACATAATATTAACAAACCCTAACAAAGTGCTATAAAATGCAATCGGAAATTGATTCTAACTTTTTTGGCTGATTTACATTAGTTCAGCAAGACATGCCAGTAGGAGGACATTGCGTCGTTGAATTCGTCAATGTTCTGTGTAAATCTACTGACCAATGTAAATCGGCCCGTTTTGGATTGCACGAGAACCAAGCCGACTCCGCTATTGGACACGGCCACGGAGCCCACTCTTCTAAAGTTTTTGCATGGCATCGGTACTGCGTGGGAGCGTGGCTTGTAAGTCACGTGCAACCCGCAAACCTGCCGTGGCTCCCACGTGACCCACGCGGCCTATATAGCTCAACGTGCGCCCGTGGAAATCGTACAATAAAAGCGGTGAGTCTTGCGCTAGTTCCGGTTTTTTCTTATGTTGTATGTGATGAAGTGGTCACTAATCCCCTTGTATTACGGCAATCGAGACTAAAATGGTCTTACTTTCTTTCAAAGGACGTGTCATTAATAACTTTTGACGTAGGTAACACAGGTTCATCGTAGTAAAAAAAAAAAACAAGGATTGTCAAGTGTTTGACAATGATCCGGAGGGTTGTTTAACGTGACATAACCACTTCATAATATCTGGACCTCAGAGCCAACTGGTCGGATGTCCATTTTTGACACTTTTCAGAACAAGCAAAAGTAACTTTAAAACGTTTAACACCGACTAACTGTATTAAAGTAAAGAAAACTAGTAAATTAATATTGAAGGAGCATATAATTGCAAATATTATCTGATATACAAGTTCTTTCTTACGCTATCAATAACATTGCAATTCAAATTTTATTATGAAAAGGGTGTGACATCCGACCTAAAATTGACAAGTCAAATGCTATGCTGTGGTCGGATATTAACATCCGATATTTTGGCTCTAAGAAAATTTGTCAGCACGCAATAAGTTTAGGACTTATGTGTAAAACAGACTATATGGCCCGAAATGAAATGGAAATATATTCAATCTTATGTGAACATCAGACATTTTGGTCCGGGGATATTTGATCATACATATCAAATTCAATCCTAAGTTAACATCAGACATTTTGGTCCTGGGTTATTTGTCCACTAGGTACATACAAAATATTGTACAACCGACTTCAAAATGAAACATTAAAATTCATTATTTTTGAGATCATTTAATTTCAGAAGAAATGAAGATACAATTTTATTAATAATGAGAGAACAGTGAGAAAGTTTTCACTTAAAGTTCAACTACTTATAAAACAACTACTACTACTTAGTTTTTTTTTCAAGAAGTAGTTACGCCACGCCGCAAAATAAAAATAAAATTAATAGAATAATGAAGCACGCTCAGTCTGTATCATCCATCGGTTCCATCTCGGGAACTTCGCTTGCCGTGTTGTCGTGAGGCAAGTTTTTATAGAATTCGTGAAATTCTCTCGGTATCCATTGTAAAAGTGTCATAATATCTTTGTACTTGGCACTCGATATCGGTTTTTCGGTATTTCGTATATTTGGTAAACGTTCAGTGTATTTTTTAGGGTTTTTGATGTTTCTGTTTAAGTTAACTTGTTTGAAGGTCTCTTCATCAAAAGATGTTTTATAAAATAGAGACCCTGGAGCTTCCCTCCGAATCTGCCACCATACCGTTTCCGATATTTACTGACCTCAATCATGTGGTGAAGCGATTTCCATCGTCTTGAGTTTTTTCTTTTTCCTCTCAATCATGGCATGGATATGGTCACACTCCATGTGAGTGTGACCTTTCATCAGAATCTTATGGTTGATGCATTTAATGTGGGGATATTGTGCATAATCCACATGTAGGCCATATCCATATGGAGTGTGACCATATCCATGCCATGATTGAGAGGAAAAAGAAAAAACTCAAGACGATGGAAATCGCTTCACCACATGATTGAGGTCAGTTTGTAAAAACTTGCTCGGGTAAAAATCCATTCCATGTACAGGAGATAACTTTGGATGATATGAAAAATTTCACAGTTTTGACTGGCAAAATGGGTCCCTTAGTACAACGCAAGAGGAATACTTCAGGAGACAATTTTAAAATATCGGAAACGGTATGGTGGCAGATTCGGAGGGAAGCTCCAGGGTCTCTATTTTATAAAACATCTTTTGATGAAGAGACCTTCAAACAAATTAACTTAAACAGAAACATCAAAAACCCTAAAAAATACACTGAACGTTTACCAAATATACGAAATACCGAAAAACCGATATCGAGTGCCAAGTACAAAGATATTATGACACTTTTACAATGGATACAGAGAGAATTTCACGAATTCATTATCAGCCTCAACTGGTAGTGAAGGTCGTCTATGGTTCGTTTGAAAAATATCATCTGAAACAACAATAAAGTCATTCTGTTTATTTCAATACTTAACTCTAAAAATCAAAACGAATGCACAAAACAAAACTTGTAGTAGTAGGTCGTAGGTTAGGTTAGAACATAACCATTAAACACACCTTGATTTCTTTTATTTTCGGTCTTTCGTAACTCCTGAAAAATTCTATTGACATGAGGATTCATGTCGTATCTACAATCCCACTCAATAACCGCACTTGCACTTTTTGACAAATTAATAAATCCGCGAAACAAATGAATGAATTTCCACCTCCGCGGTCTGGACGCCAACTCGGCAAACCGGTTTATACATGTCATTCGCCGCCGGCGCCGGCCGGCCGCGACCGGTCAATCGTAAGATTTCGGTAATCGTCGGTCGTATGTTTGCTATCTGTCTCTTTCCATCGCCCATTAAAATTTATCGCTATCTCTTTTTATTGTAGATATTGTTGGTTTTTTCCGAACCAAAAGGTCTGATATAAACATCCGACGCTCCGTTCTAAGAAAAATATAAAACCAATATGTCTTATGTGAACATCAGACCTTCTTTTAAAGCCATACATTAAGATTACTAGAGGCAAAACATTACATTTAAACATCAGATGTTTTTCTTCTAAGGTACTCTGAACATCCGACCTTTTTTAGTAAATCTAACTTCGTTAATAAAGGAGCTAGCGATATAACGGTTAGATGGCCTGAAAAAGGACAAAAAATTGAGTATGATTCTAAAAAAAAGTGATTTTGGTAAAAAATGGACATCCGACCAGTTGGCTCTGATGTCCAGATATAGGTACAGCACTGAAATAAAAACAAAACAACCTCATTCAATGCAAGGCAAAATATACCATTCCATGGGCTATCAACAGTTCGCCAAAGTACAACATGTTGAAGGTGCCTTTCAGCACTTAAAGATGTTTAATGCATTCTCGTATAAATCGGTACTCTAAGGAAGTAATTATATATTCGGGGCAGTCAGAGCCCCTTTACGATATTAAGCGAGAGTAAGGACTACCCGTTTAAATAAATGACAAATTACTGCTTTATGAAGTCATTATTTTACAATACCGTTCATTCGGAAATTAATAACGGGAACATAATTAATTGTACTCAGTCGTAACCAAGGGTCGGAGGAGTGCGAACCACTCGACACAATTTCAACTCATATATCATGGTAACGCCCCCGAATTGTATCGGTAATAATAGGTTATTCAAATGTATTGATGTAATATTGGGGGAATGATTCATATTGATCAATTAGATTTATGGGATCCCGGGCCTTTCTATTTAGAGATGAAATATGCTCCCTATATTTTGCACTAGTTTCTCTCCGTGACTTCGACCACGTAGAATTAGTAATTTGCTATCCCACGAGAAGAATTTTTCATATTGAGATAAAAGCTGATGTCCAGAGCATTAGCTACCTACATTCCATAGTTCATTTAAATCCGTCAAGCCGTTTCAGTGTGAAGGAGCAACAAACATAAATTGGTCCATTAATAATATGACTTTACAATGTTTATGCCGAGTGGGAGGATGTCATGGGATTCGGTCTTGTGTGATGATTCGTGTATAAGTCGTTGGCTTGACTAAACTGCAAGTAATCCGTGTTCATAGACACGAATCTCCGCGCGATTCTAATGCAGATAATTATTTCTGGGCCAAACCGGACAAACTCACTTCGGTCAAGAAATAACCCGTTTCTGCATAAATGGTCGTCACTGCCCACAGTTTTTTTTCATGGCATACAGGAGGTAAATGAGCACACAGGCCACCTGATGGTAAGTGGAAACTGTGACCCATAGATATTCGCATTCACAAGACTGCAAGCCTAAGACTGCAAATGCGTTACCGGCCCTGAGGACTAAGATGGAATGCCTCTATGCTAGTCATTACACCGGCTGTCTTATCCCCAAACCGGAACACAACAATGCGAACACAGCTGTTTGGTAGGTTAATGGATAAGATGGTGGTAGCGATCCGGACGGACCCTGCACAAGGTCCTACAAGAGTAAACATGAAAATACTTTAATTATTAACTATTTTATAATAAGTTAAAAAACATTAATTACAATAATAACAATTCCGACATTTGATTAAAAGGTATGCTTATTGAAACACTTAAGGCGACCCAGCTCAGGGGCAGAAACTTAACGTCGTAAATTTGCTACAAAGCGAAATGTTTGTTCCAAATGTTTGCTCCAAATGTTTGTGGCACATGTTAAGATTATAAATCATTTGATATTAACTTGAAAGCTAATTTACGCAAGGCCGAGCAGAATTTGATAAAGTGCGCAGCTAATAATAATAATATAATAATGCAAAGTTTCGATCATATTAATTCAAAATTATATGTAATCCTATTGAATTTCTTGTTCTTTAACGTGCAGACATCTTTGATCAAATTTTAACAAAATCCTCCCTGAAACCATCCGATACAAATTTTAATACTAGGTACTTTCAATAAGTTTAAATTTTATCCTAGCGGTGAAAAGGCAGCGTGCAAGTGAGTAAACTTAATAAACTAATTTATTTACCTCCTGCACATCAGTCGCTGGAAGTTTTTGATTAAAAACGTAATTTGAAAATAGATAAAGTCAGAATTTTAAATAGGTCAGTTAAAATACAGCTATCCGTTATGTCAGGTCAGTTACATAATCTTAGTCTTGTATGATTATTTTACTTATGAAAAGACTGCGATTTTAGTCATAATAATTATAAAAACCTGCAACGAGGACTCCATTGTCACTGATGCCCGAGGCGCATTCCATAGTTGCATGTTTTATTGTTGCAATTTTTTTAAGGTTGGAATTTTTTTCATAATATTCTTTTTACCTGTAGAAGTTTAACCGTTCAGTATGAAAGGCAACATTTAAAAAAAATGATTTATGTTATAGGTATTCAATTAAGATTTATCTTTTATACTACTTATTAATTCAATAACTAGATTCATTGATTAGCGTGAAAAGAAAATTGACCGTAGAATCGATTTGTTTTTTATTCTTCCCGTTTCTTGAGTGTATACAGGATGTCCCAGAAGTTGATGTACCTAAATAGTAAAACATAAAAGAGGCCCCTTTTGTACCAGCCTAGAATATAATTTTAACTTACCTAGTCGGTTCATAAGTTCTGTCACTGAGATTTATTACAATTTAAAAAATAAATAGAAGAGTTTCATAAACCTGTAGTACATCAATCAAAACCTTATTTTATATAGAATAAAAAGAAGTGTAATTGATATTCTTTACTATTGCAATCATTTGATGAACGAGCTTTAAGCATTCCATTCGGGGCCAGAAATCATGGGTCAAAACACGCACGACCACGATACTGATAATGGCTATAACTTTCGTAAAAGTCCTCGTATTGAGTCGAAATTTGCGTGACATATTGATCAGACTTTTACCTTTAAAATCTGATGCAAATATTTTTCCAAGCAAATAAGATCCGCTTGTACACCGGTCAATCTTCACGACTCATTAAATCGACCCTACGATTTCACATCAATTTGCAGCAATACGAAAACAAACCAAACATCGAGCTTCATAAGCTGGTTTTTGAGGGTCGTTAAGAAAATAATGCTGATCTCTAAACATAGCCACAAATGAGAGGCTTCACAATATTAAACAAAAAATATTGTTACTTAACAAAAACTAACCTTTAAAGCGTTTTCAATAAGTGTTATTTCCAGAAAACTGGTGCGTATTTTAATCGGTTTCGGCCGTGAATTTTAGAAGATCGTATCGGAAATTGCGGAAACTATGTGGAATGATTATTAACCAGCTGATTGTGGAGCTCAGCGGCACATATGTTGGCTGTCACGTAGATGGTGTATGTTTTAATAATATAAGCTACGCAGACGACATGGTGCTTCTGGGACCCACAATCGGTGGTTTGCGTAAACTGGTGGCGATTTGTGAGGCGTTTGCCAAGGAGCATGGGCTGAAGTACAACTCAAAAAAAAGTGAGCTTCGGGTATTTAAAGGCAAAAATAAGCCACCGGCTTCTGTTCCTTCAGTCTATCTCAATGGAGAGCCCTTGCAGAGAGCCACTCAGTTTAGATACCTAGGGCATGTCGTAAATGAAGATTTGAAGGATGATAGCGATATAGAAAGGGAACGCAGGGCATTGGCTGTAAGAGGGAACATGTTGGCTCGTAGATTTGCTGGTAGTACACTTGAAGTCAAAATCACACTTTTTAAGGCATTCTGCCAAACTTTTTACACCAGCAGTCTTTGGACTAAATACACCCAAAAATCTTACAATACCCTGCGGATATTGTATAATAATTTGTTCCGGACGATGGTGGGGCTGCCTCGTTACTGCAGTGCGTCAGGCATGTTTGCTGACGCACACACCGACGACTTTTATGCGCTTATGCGCAAGAAAGTCGCCTCGCTGATATGCAGAGTGAGAGCAAGCTCCAACAGTCTCCTACGGGTGGTCGCGGAGAGGCAGGACAGCGCGGTGCTAGGCAGGTTCAATACGCTGCACGCAGTTCCTGCGTCTCGGTGACAGCCAAATTTTATATTTTAGATTACATAGCTCTGTACTAATATAGTTCTTAAGTTACCTTTGTTACTAACACTCTATGGACCTAAAGTTGTCTGAAAATAAAAACATTTTTTATTTTTTTTTAATTTATTAATTCTTAAAAATGTATTTTTATTAAGCTTTTAACTTTTATATATTTTGAAATTAAAAAATAAACAAATGTTAATTTTATTTCACTAAACCTACAGAACTTAAGGACCGACTAAGTACTAATAACTTCGTTTAGGAGTTAATAAGCTTTAAATGACGCTAAGTACGCTATCTTACTCTGAAACTTAATATTGAGTCCTTAATAACGTAACTAGCAATATACTAAATTACATCAATATTACAAAATATCAACAAATTTGAAATAACTCCATATTTTTTATGCCACTTTAACTTTTTGAACAAAAAGGTTCTTGTCCAAGATATCACGTTGTTTCAAAAGTTGGCACGGTTAATTAATCAAGATTTTAAAAGCAGGTGTTCTTTTCCAGTAGGTATCATTAAAACCCTTTTAACCTAAAATAACACATTACAAAGTTAAAGATATAGTCTGCACCGATATAAAGGGGGCTATCGCATCATATTTACATAAAGTTCTGGGACACCATGTATTGTTTCATGTTTGAAAACAAGGTCGTACACTTACAAATCCAACTTCAACGCTGAACCTTCACCCAAAGCTTAATTAAACTTGTGGATCTTGTAATTATAAGACGCTTAACTTTATAATGGAATACTTTGAAAGTCAACATCTTGACAATGCCCTACGAGTATTCCTTTGAAGCGAGCCTCGGCGCCCGTGGTCCGACAGATCGCCTGAAGTGCAAATTCAAGGCTCGAGATTAGCAAGTAAAATCGGCGGCGGCGCCCAGGACTAACAGTGGCGTCGTGTTATGTAACAACGGTTTGTCTGTGACATTTATGAGATGCTCCTATATATTTTATACACCCTGTATATTTGGAAAATCATTGAAACGAGGCCTTATTTATTAAATTCGCAGAGAAATTACCTGCCAGTTCAGTTAGCCCATCACTATTTTTCATATAAAGAGCCTGGATAGAGCTAAAATTTATCTGTCAGACACTTTTTTCTGGAGATAGATAAATACGCCCTAAGTTCCAAAGGCTGTTGATATGAATGTCATAGACAGAATTAAATTTCCCAAAAAAAGGTAAGAGGTTTCGGAGGATTTTTTAAGAGGTTTCCAAGTGCTTTTATGACAATCATAAAAGCACTTGGAAACGTCTTAAAAAATGACATTCTGACATTGTAACCCAAACTATGAATGATAGTGCCGTTACTAATATTATTCTGAAAAACTACATTTTCTGGGACTGTTCGCATAAAAAAAAAAGCTTTTAACTCGTTTTGTTCATGTTAAAAGTCTATGTGATTTTTTACTTTGAAGGAACTCTTTTTTATTCCCTCAAGGAAAATTCTCTGAATAAACTATTTGGTTATTCGATGCTGTATTCATAAGTGTTTCTTTAAGAGTTTCTAGAATAATTTTCTGCATAGCTTTGATAATATCAGGACTTTATAATGTCCTAGATTTTTAAATGTATTCGAACCTTAGTCGACAACTGCGGGCCTAGAATGGTGGGTCTATATCGCGTGTCAAATGTGGATAAAGCCTCCGTCACTCTCGTACTTATCTACGTATCAGAAGGTGACGGATGCCTTATCGATACATTGTCACGCGTTAAACGCAGCCATGTTAGGCCTCCTGATGAACCGATGAAGTTATTTAAGTAAAGTTTTTGGAAGAGATGGAAATTATATTTGTTTTCGATAATCGTCATCCTAAAGATCAAGGAACTGCAGCTCTTTTATTTTTATTTCCTCTTATAATTTTGGTTTTTTTTTTTAGTAATGAAGTTGATATTTGTAATCTTTAATGACCGACAAGCTTTTTGCCTTCGTACTTAATGAAAAAGAAAACGAAACTGTCACTTCTATATCTGTCATTGTCAAGTCAAATCAAAGTAAACAAACGATTCAATTCAACGGCTCTTTTTTGTTTGCTGTGATCAGTGTTTTTACAAATATTTTTTGCGGCCTCAGAACGAACTCCGGACTTTCGTTGCCGCTTTGCTCTACGATCTTTGAACAATATTTGGACTTCAACTTTCGATTTCGATTTGACTTGACAATGTCAGATATATAAGTGACAGTGGGTTTTTCTTTTTCACTATGTACGAAGGCCACAAGCTTGTCGGTCATTAAAGTTTACAAATGTCAATTTCATAGCAAAAAAAATATTTTTAAAAAACTAGAGGAAATAAAAATAAAAGAGCCGCAGTTCCTTGATCTTCAGGTTGACATCTATCCAAAAAAAAAAACATATTTTCCAAAAAACTTTACTTAGCTTATTCCATGCCTGCTACATGCGACATATTTATTTCTAAGAAAACAAGAATATTTCTAACAAAATATCTAACATTCTTATATTAAAACATGTCTAAAAACTAGTTATATTCGGATATTGCTATTCTGCTGCAAATAAACTCGTATGTACCCTTCTGAAAGAAAAGCATTAATGAATTACAAATATTGCCATATAATTTATAAGGGCAACACTTCGCTGCCCCAATACTATAGGGTTCTATGTTACATTGTCGGGGTACTTCAATTTTGACCTAGTGTCACTCTGACAAACTTCAAATTTCAAGTTGATAAAAGTGCAACAAAGAACCCTATAATATTGGGGCAGAGACTTGTAACTAGTACCTACCGCAATGCGTGGAATGGAACGAACAAGCTTAGGGCGGATTCGACCAAACTTGAATTAATACGCAAATAACTATTCTGGGGATATATCTATTCCACAATTTTATTCTCGAGTATGCCAATGGTCATTTTTCCTCGCAACCTAAGGTATAGCTATACGTGGAATTCGATACTAAGCTCGAATAAGCAGAGTCAATGATGAACGAATGTATTACCCGGCAAAACATATTTCTGTTCAACCGAACGATGTCAAAGCTTCATTATCTCATTAAAAAATAAGTATTGCCTGCTCTTCCATCCAAACCGTGGTTTTTTATTAACAGTGAATGTTCAAAATTAATTACTTCCACCATTAATCGATTTCTGCTGTTTAACTAGCAAAATTGATAATAAGAGACAGCTCGATTTGTGATTGTGGTCTGGCCGAAGGTACTGTCAGACCAATGGAACCCTAATCCACCACGGAACGTGTCACAGTGACGTTATGATTCAAGTTGTAAGAAGTCTCAAACAATAGTACATTATGATACAAGTGTGCTAAGTTGACCATTGCATACAAGGCGCTATTGTGTGCGCACGAGCGAAAGCGAGTGCGCCACAAGAAAGCCGCGTATATTATGGTCACAGGCACACGTGTTACATACGACGTTTTTCAACACACTTGCGAAAAAAAAACAAGACTATTCATTTAGTCAAATATTAATTAATTATTAAAACAGTTGGTAAAATTACAATTTGCCGCATAAAAACTGTTTGTTGCTAAGAAAAAAAAAGGTATAACCCGACTAAATTATATCGCTTCTTCTTCGTACTTACAACTTGGTACTAGGCTACAAATGTAAATTGTTTGGGTTAATAAACTAAAGGCACTTGTGCGTAATATACTGAAAAAGCACGCGTGTTTAATATCTAGATTTATGAGCCAAAAATCGGTGGAATAAAAAAGTCGTTTTGAGCAAGTGTGTTGAAAAAACTTTTATAATGTCACCCTGACACCGTTACATGGTGGGTGAGGGTTTTTTTTTTGGATTACCCTAAAATGTCTGTTCCTTTACCCCTCGTATGCTTAGATACGGATCCAGCCTATGAACTGCGTAGGCACGGATCCGTTGCAATGCCCTGCGTGCCTACCCGCATTTTATTTCTTACATAGCATCGTAGGTTTTAAATCGATGGCAGGTTAAGCCAATAAACTATTGAAATTAACAAAAATACGCTCCTTACATAAAAGTATGCAGTATATGACCGCCATTTCTCTGGGTTTGATGTCACGTGAACGCGACGTCGCACTGAACCGTCAAGTTCTGAAACGGCTCCCGCATTCGAGGGGTTTGTCACGTCATGTAATCTCCTTCCCCGTTCTATTAGCCGTCCAATTAATGTCCACTCTCTACTGACATTGGTATTACGTCGTATTGTTAAAAAATACAAAACTTTCTTGGCGAAAGTAATATTAAACTGTAATAAAATATTTATTTACACAGTTTTCAAAACAATTAACTATAATTATTCATATAATATTCTAGCTGGTATCCCACCAAACACCTTTAATACACCAAATAAGACTAAAACGCCAAATGGCACTATCCAACCTCAACATTGTTGGGGCTATTATTTTCCCAGAATTGATTTTTATTGAATCTGGTTTGACAGCACTGATATCACAAAACAAGATGAGGAGGCTATTAGATTATTTTTGGAAATACTCTGTTATTCCACGCGAAACAGTGGGAAAATAGGTTCACTATTCTTAGAATTATTATTGGTAAAACGTAACACTCGATGAACTGGCGTTTTATTCTAAGCGCCTAGTTCACCAATCAATTTAATAAACGCTTAAGTCTTAATCAGCTGTTAGTCACTACATTTGACAACCGTTAAACCGCTAACCGTCCGTTTATTAACTGTTGGTGAACTCGGCCCTAAGAATAATATTTACTCTCGTTTAGTGGAATCCGCCCTTAGCTAGATTGTAAACATTATTTTCTTGTGACATTTTTTTTTTTTTTTAATATTTTTTTATTCGTTTGATAACGCTTTTCCAATGCTCGCACAAAAAAACATCATCCAATTCAACCGTGTACTGTTTCCAAACTACTCCCTGTAGAGGGCTCTCGGAAATCCAACGACAAAAAATCCATCTCTACCCCACTAACTACGCGATTATGCGGGAAAGGGGGCTGAGGGGAGGGAGGGGTTTATCGCGCGCATTTAAACGGAACGGAGATTTATGTCGCAAAAGAAGTGTTACAGGTCACGTGTGCTGGCGGGAGTTTGTTTCTTTGTCTTTGTCCTTGTGCAAACAATGGCACATTTAGCTTATCTCGACTAATGACAGGTGTAAGATAACTAAATGAAAAGCAAGGTTTAAAAACCCGACCGCATTTTTATATTGTCGTCGACATACCTACCTAAGTATGTTAATAAAATTAAAATTTTAAATTTTAACACTAGGTATCCTATGTCACCCGGGTAGGTGAAAGGATTCTAACGTTACTATACATCTCCATCCGCGCCTCGGCACCTCTTTTTTTCGGCAGTGATTTGTTAGATGACTTTCCCAAACGCATTTTTTCTTTGAAGATAATTTTCTTTCGCGTTTTTTCCCGAACGTAATATTACCAGTCGCCTTTTTCCCGGCAGTTTATTTTCACATTCGTGTTTTTCCCTTGGGACCTTTATCTGGTCGCTTCTTTTCCTAGCATCATATTTTCACTGCCGTGTTTTTCCGCGGAGCTCCTATTTCTGGATTATTTGGCCCGCCGGGCCTAATAACGATGAGATACCTACATAACGATGTAATTACTTTTGAGAAAACGTGAGACTGGGATATAATTCGATCGGGAAAAAATGCGACTCGGAAAAAAGTCGCACGAGAACAAAAGGGATGGTAATAATATCGACTGGGGGTAAAATTTAGAATGGGAGAAAATGCGAAAAGAAATATCTAACAAGTTATCTAACAAGTCTTCATTTCTAGGTAATATGGAACTATTCCAGCATAATCATCCCGTACGTGTGATTATTTTATACTATCATTATTACTTCAACTTCAGCTATAATCCCTGTGTTTTCTCCCTACGACTTGTCAAAAGCCGCCCCCGAAATTCCGGGCCCTTATAGTAGGAGATGCGAATAGGACACGATTTGCACTGGGCTGTTTATTCGATAAAAAGTATTTTATATCCAATTTAATATGCTAAGTAGTTAGATGGCGAATAAATTCAGTCGTGTGTATATTTAATAAAAAAATAAAAAAATACTTTGTATAAAAAAAGAAGGAATTCCTTGTTTATTAGACAAATTACATACCAATCGAAAGTATGAAACCTATAGAATATGCACACGTTAGGTTGACTATTTTTTCTCGTCAAACTATTGGGTAGGCAGGTATAAACAGGTAAGTCGGTACTAATAATTTGCACCAAATCTAACGTTTACATAATTATTCTATAGGCTAAATACATTCGATTAGCATGTAATTTGTCTAAAAACAAACATTTTTTAATAATATAAGTACTGCACTGAAATTTATTAGCCTACCTATTCGCCACATATTATTTAGCGTATTATATTTAATATAAAATACTTTTTATCGAATAAATACCCCGGTGCAAATCGTCTTCTACTTATTCGGATCTTAGCCTATAATGTATAAAATACATTTTTTTCTGTGGTCGAAAGGAGCAGCATTTTTGTATGGGAGTTGGACCAAGTGCTGACTATATAGACTGCACACCAAAGCGCATCAAGATCTATGCAAGGAGTCATAAAACAAATCTTTTGTTGAGAACAAAATCATCAATCAAATCAATTTATTAGTACATTATTTACTAAATTGTCGTCATTTTCCTTGATAATATTTCAGTCGAAGGATAGAGCAGGGCGCTTAACACGGTTTTGGTGTCTAAAAACCCAACTAGGCACATAAGGGTAGTAGGACCTTGTTCAGGGTCCGTCCGGATCGCTACCACCATATCTATTAACCTACCGCCAAACAGCAGTGTTCGCATTGTTGTGTTCCGGTTTGGGGATAAGACAGCCGGTGTAATGACTAGCATAGAGGCATTCCATCTTAGTCCTCAGGGTTGGCAACGCATTTGCAGTCTCAGGCTTGCAGTCTTGTGAATGCGAATGTCTATGGGTCACAGTTTCCACTTACCATCAGGTGATCTGTGAGCTCGTTTGCCTTCTCTATAGGGTCCATTTGATAACCGCTCACAGAAATAGCTTAAAAATCCAAAAATTTAAAGTATAACCAAAACACACATCTTTTGTTTTTTCCTCGAAACATCTTTGAAAAAAATAATTGTTTCTATGGAATCCCCTTGAAATATCGACAACCATTTCATCGGATGTGTTATTTCACCGAAACTTTCTATGGTATATTATTTTTTCTTCTTGAGTAACTGCTAATAATGATATCGTTAACGTAATCAAAATATCACCAATAGCATAACCGAAGCGTGAAAACTGTACCTGCTTTAATGAGCGTTACCATGGTAATAAAAATATTACCATGGTTACGTTCGTGAATAAATACAGTGAGTGTTTGGTGATCAACTGACATTTCAATTTATATACCTATATTATACTTGTCGAAAACTGTTTTCAGAACAATAAAATACCACAAATGGAGGCCATTTGCAACGTCAAAAGATGGCGGATGTGTAATGTGTTTTAGTTTTTATTTTTGTATATTTAGGTGTACAAAGATTTTTTTTGTTAGTGATTTGTACTTTTAATGCCCTTGCACAGTGATAGAAGACTTGGACTTATTTCGTGTATCCTGGCATCTTACTTCTCGTTTCAAGTGGACTCGCAGTGTTACAGAGGTTAAAACAATCTTGGCCTCTGTCCTACATATCACCGTACAACGTTGCCACCAATCTTCCTAGAGAAGATTGGATTGTGTTTGTTGTGTTGTGTTGTTTGTACTATATTGATTTATACTCATAATATACTTGACACTGGCGAAATCACTTTATAGTGGAAACGCCATATTCCCGCAGTAGTAGCTGTTCAAGTCGCCGCGGGGCAAAGAAAAAAAAACCACAAATATTGAATTAATTACCATAGGAGGAGCTTAAAAGAGAATAATTAGTAGACTATAAATAACATTAATTAGCCTGGCTGTATTGCTGCAATTTTGCAATAAGGCGGCACCAGAAATGGCTTTTGGCGAATAAAATGTACATTCCAATTATTATAGTTTATGCTTCAATTATAATCTCCTAAATATTTAATCGATACGCTGAACTAAAGTATAATTTTTAATAATCATAAAAAAGGTAATTATATCAACTATAGGCTGCATGACGTAGGACACCATAGCTTTTCGCTGTAGTCTCTGTCAATTTAAAAACCGCCAGGAAGAACTAAACTAATTACGTCAAACTTTGTAGTTTCCTTTTAAGCTTGTAGAAAAAGTTAGCCTGCAACGGTACATAATTAGCTCTTATGAAGCTTCATTATGTGCGAGTTTCATAAATAACCATTATAGGTGTGTATAGTATTTTATAACAGTAGCTTTTTTTTAATTATTTACCAATAAATAAAAGTAATTAAAAAAAAATAAACTCCGTACATATTTAAAATCGCTGACGTTCTCTGCACATCATTACTTCATACATACTTTGACCGATTATTCTATCATTAAGAGAATTTCTTTCTGAAGATCCTGCTTTATTTAAAACGTTCTGCTTTATTTACGCATGTTACAAAAAGTCATAAACTGAAGCAAAGTAAGAGCGAGTCGCTAGTTCCATAACTGGAACAAATTTTCGTAGGAAGGCGAAAGGCTTTTCGTTACTTTTGCCTATGATTACATGTTAAAGTCCCTTCCATCTGTTTCCCGTTGTCATTTCCGCCCCAGTCCCAAGACACCCGCTGCATCCTTCGTCAAGGCGTGATGATTTATAGACACACGCTACGCTCACTACGGTTATTTATGTGTGCATTGAACCGCGGGTCTCCGACGATTAATGTCACGTTTACTTTGGGATTCCGCATTTATTTGCGAATAATTAAGGTAAGTTTATACATTTTATAGAGTAGGCGTTTTTAATGAGAATCCCATATTATATTGTAGAGCGCCAACCTTTCTGTTCCTTTTCCACTAGACAATTTTAAGACCGGTTCAAAATTCCTCTTGATCCACTCTGGGTGCTCGTTTTTTTTTTTTTTAATAATTTCATGTAATAAACGTTATAACAAATGAATTAATATAACCAGTAGGGCTAGATAAGTTGCCATCAAATACAAACGCTAGCGTTTGGTGATCACTATCGCTTTGCGTTGTCATAGAAAAATGTATGGAATTGCCATAATTCACGTGATATATCACTCGACATGCGTTGTCAAAAATGAAAAATGTCAGTTGTAACGAGTGACATATCACGCAACTTACGTCAACTCCATGACAACGCAAAGCGACAGTGATCACCAATCGCTAGCGTTTGTATTCCATGGCAACTTGTCAAGCCCCGCTGGCCTTATATGTAATGAGTAACAGATATTTTGTTGTTAAACGTGTTGTGTGTCGATGGATTACAATTGCCTTAAAAGGGTCTCGTTTAAATCTAAATACTTTGGTATTGGCACGAATCTTGAACTTGATAAAAGCTATCTATTCTTCGAATTACCTTTATTTGTGCATATGTGCTACATCACCTGTATTATGTGTAATTTATTTATTTAGTTACATTTCGATTATTACATTTAAAAAACTACAAGACATCTTCGTAGATACTTTAACGAACTTAGTACATACTTCAAGCCAGAAGAAATATTTGAAATTACGCTAAAATGAAAACAAGAACCTAATTTTTTTTATCCTAAATGACAAAATAGATGACCTCCATTTTGTTTTCTTTGTTAGTACTATATCGATAAAGCTTTTTACCTTCTTCTTCTTCTAATTAAAAAATAAAAGAGCCATATCATTTAGTCGGACCTAAAATAACGCCAGGCGATTGCAAAAGTATTTATCAATAAATCGACAGAATTAATTTGTGGTTCATTGAAATTTTAACAGAGCTATGTTTGTAGGTATGTATTTAAATATCATTAAAGAATTACTGAAACTGAAAGACGTACCTTTTTCGCTTTTTCTCTGTGTCCCTTACTGTATAAGTTTCCACGGTGCATCAAATACCTACTCAAAAATGCTTAACAGCTCTCCTGCTAAATATATGTGCATCGGACTCATAGGATTAAAACAGGTTAAAGATGGAGGTTTGTGATATTTCGCTTATGCCCGTGACTTTTTTTGTGAAAATCTGTAAACATACATACAATGACGCCTCTTTCCCGTAGGGGTAGGCAGAGACCACTTCCTTCCACTTGCTTCGATCCAAACAAACTTCCTTCGTATCCTCCACACCCATAAGTCTTATACACTTGCGTCGGTTTAGGTTCTCCTGACCTGGCCCATTCTTAATACGTTCCTGATCTGATCGTGGAACGTTCGCCTTGGCCGCCCTCTTCCAACATTTAAATACACTGATTCTAAATCTGTATAAACTGTGAAATGTTTAATATTTGTTTATCTCTGTTTGTTTGTATCTGTTTTGCTTTTATGTATCAATATTATTGTTGTTGTTATACATTACTGTCAAGTAAAAAGTCGAGCTGTCATAACATCAACAATATGATTACGACATAACAACATAATGGACTGAATGAAAGTGAAATAGTGGCCGTAAAGGAAGAGTTTTTAATAAATAATAAACGAAAATAATCTTCCCAGATCTTAGGTTGACGGCAGATTTGTAAAGAATGACAAATAAATGAAATACGTAAAAATGCTCGCTCTGATTGATGCGGGCAAGGCGCCGTCGTCGGGCGTTTTATTTTACGTTGGCCCAGCTAGGCCGTGCAGTGTCAAACCCATTTGGAATTGATAATTCAGTGTAAAGTGATTTGGCTTTGAATATAAATTCACAGTTTTGTTTGGAAGGTTGGTGTAGCTTCTTAGTAATAACTTAAAGGTTTTTATTTAGAGTTAGTTGTTCTTGAACGTTCGAAACAATTTTTGTCTTATCTGTGTTTATTTTAGAATCCATGTTTAGTACCTATCTCTTTTCGCGTCTTTATAGTCGTAGTACACACAAGAGCTAGATTATACGACTATGTAAGCTAAATATATATTTAAAATTTATTTATTTATTTATATTATATTTATTTTTTATTAATTATTTTATTTATTTTGATTTTCTGTAAAATCGTCCGCAGAAACTCTATGTTAGACCGTTGTGTTCAACTCAGATGCAAGACGCCACGTTTAAGCTAAAACAGCTTGAATTATACCGTGGCTATTGAAGCACTAACGCATATCTACCCAATGCTTGTAGTGTTTTACCATTTAGTGTGACAGAACTAACGTTAAGAACCTTTAAAACCAGTCTTTTACCAGGGTTATCATTCTCTTAAGCGAATTTTAGATGTCTTGAATACCTATTGGTAGGTACGTAAAGGTTTAGGTACCCGTCATTTAGTCCGTTTTGTTTCGTCTCGTCGATACCGACTATATTAAAAATACACGTACGGGTATTTAAATATTATCCCACCCTGATGAGCGGAGTCAGACTGACAGAGAGCCATATAACAGATTAATAATTCGTTTTCAAATTGAGCAGCAAGATGTTAAAGATAATTAACTACCAGTTTATGCATGCTCAGCCGTTATTTCGTCATCGTTCGATGCTATGTGGTTCTATAAAAGTTTAGAAGCCATACTATAGGTAGGTTTATAATCTTGTATAAGCTAACCTCCTGGATGTCTTCGGTAATCGGATAGCCAGGCTAAGGATGTTCTCATTTCTCACCGTTGCCGTCAGCAGTTTTTTTGAATTATGAGCCCGACTGTTCCAAATAGATGTACAATTTTGAAATGTGTTTGGTTTTTATTCTGCATGATTTAGACATCTCCACTTCCGTATTTCCGTTTATTGATGAGAGAGTTCATAAAGTTAGCCAGCCCCTGGGGAATCTCATTGTACAAAGTTATAAGTATGAATTGCCTTTAATTAAGCTAATCCCAAAAGGGCGTTCAAGTTCTACATGATCACGGTATACTTATATAAGGTCTTGAAGTTATCTACATGGCTTAACATAATTATGTTCGCATACATAACCTTAGTATCAGCATTGAAGGGTGCCCAATGGAGCGTGAACCTGTTTACTTTCAACTAAAACTATTTGGCGTGTCTCTGAGTAAGTATAGGATTATCCACGATATCGATCGTCTGACTATTACTGTCGATCTTCACAACACGTTCACGACGAATTTGTGGACAATCAATCTGACACCAAACTTGAATTTATCCCCAAAATTATCACAATTCCTTATTGCCTTACTTCATTAATGGAGATATAATGAATTTCTAAAATATCGTAACTAAATGAAAGAAAATAAAATGATGAATGTTAAATAGTTATTCTTTTGGCAGTAGTAACTGGCCGGCCTGTAAAGGCAATAAAAAAGACTGTATCTTATCTTATCTTGTTTGTGGGCTCGTTACTGCCTTATTTACCACTTCGATCCTATGGGAACTTTTGTGTAATTACCCCTCTTTTAGTGCTTAATCCAATGCAGCCTCCATCCCTCCCAAAAAGCGAATAGTGGAGTGCAATGGCTGTGCCTTGAAATCATTTGATTCTGGGTAGCCACAATCGAGGATTTTCATTCTTACTCCGGCGAGGGCATCACATACGCAAAATAATTTCATTGTTTCCACCTCTTCGCCGCACAATCTACAACCTGTGTTGTCATAAAGGCCCATCTTCGCGAGGAGATGTTTAACCCCGAAGTGCCCAGTAAACACTCCGATGATAAATCGGAGTTCAAAACACTGTCAGAACAAATTGCCAATACTTAGCAGTTTAAAACTGAACACAGTGTTCACAGGGGGTACTAGTTCCGACACTAATGTTTGGCAGTGAATGTTGGGTATGGCAGAAGAATCATGAAAGAACAGTTAATGCAGTAGAAATTACACTCGCACTTGCATCTTACAGTATTGTTGTCACTCGCTTTTCATAGAAAAACGAAAATTGACGATCGCTATTAAGGAACTAGTGCTGTAATTTGCTAAGTCTACGTCAATATCGGTCCCTCAGTTTGCTACAAAGAAGAAGAAAAAAACTATATAATGTTTTAATAGGGTCACCTACGAGTAAATAACGTTAGGAGTAGTCAGTCTAAACCGATACACGTGTATGAAGAGATATGAGTCGGGAGGAAGCGCGGGAAGTTTGTCTGGATCGTAGCGAGTAGAAGGAAGTGGTCTCTTCGTACCCCTACAGAAAAAAGGCATGATTGCATGTATGTATGTACATATGTTATTGTTTCTTTGTAAAAACCTCCTTAAATTTAAGATCTATGTTTTGTCAAGATAATAAATGTAATATTATTAAAATGCAATCCACAATAGCGATGGTAAATCAATGACGGACAAGTTATTTCTCACGATTTTTCCCGGCGGTTTTCGGTTTTGCAAATCGGTTTGGCAGACTTTTTACCGCGTCGGTCTATCGGGTAGGTGACCTACCACGGCTCCTTTTTCCTTCCAACTGTCCTACGACAATAAGCTTTCCAAGATCGCTTGCATATGGCCACATGACCGAAGCGGTGAAGCATGCAAATAGTCGATAGACTGGTCTTTATGCAGTTTGTTCAAGATGAACCCAACATTCTTCACCAGCACCACATCTCAAAAGCGTCAATCCAGGTTC
Source organism: Acleris sparsana (assembly GCA_923062465.1). Taxonomy (NCBI): domain Eukaryota; kingdom Metazoa; phylum Arthropoda; class Insecta; order Lepidoptera; family Tortricidae; genus Acleris; species Acleris sparsana. Next base: position 4,954,943 of record OV281292.1, read on the forward strand.
GTTCGATCTGAAACGTAAGTGAAAGTAGAGATTTCTTGTTTTCTTTCCAATTCCTCTGTTTATATCTCTAGCCGCTTCACAGCTGATTTAGCTTTCTAGGTTCTTCTTATGACCTCTTTATCACCGTCACCATCCTCAGTTATCATCGACCCTAGGTAAACGATACTCCTATATGGTATCGAGGTCTGCTAACTCTCCTGTTCTCTATAAAGTACCAGCCCGAGGTCTACAAACATCAGCTTGGTTTTATTCCGGTTTATTTGGAGCTCATACTCAGCACTCACTGATTGTACCCTTTGCAGAAGTTCAGCCAGTTCCTTTTCATTTGTGCCAATAATGGTTGTGTCATTCGCAAAGCGTAAATTATTGATCAGGTGGCCGCCAATCCTTATAGCTCCGGTCCAAGTTTCTAAAACGAACTTTAAAAGAATTTAATGTCGTCAATTGTTTCACTTTAGAACTTTTGTGTTAGAAACTTATTTATCTCTATTCTAGGAATTGTAGAGCAACTGGCAAATACTTCTTTACGTTGGTTTTATGAGGTGTTTTCAAGCAGTTATGACGTTAAAGATCTTCAAAGAAAGAGTTTCAATTGGCATTAATGTAAAACGGATAGTCTACAACTTTTCCGGAGATCTCGGTGTTTGCCTTCGATTAGGTGACTCGTATCGTATGCATGTTTACCTACCTCTCGTATGGGTATAAAATAAATAAATACAAGATTAACTTCGTTTGTAGTGATCAAAATCACCCATTATCAGTATTCTGAATTTACGTTTTAATGAAGTCAAGATTAGCATAAGTCTTGCGGGTTTGTTATAAAAACTTATAAGATTACCTTAACTTAACCTATACCTACTAGAGGTTTTATTAACGAGTTTTTCAAAACGATTCTAGAAAAGAAACATGTGTATCGTATGAAAATTTAGATTTTAATATCTATTAATTTATTAATAAATTTATATGTATAAAATTGTATTTAGTTTTGCATTATGACATGCTTGTCTTTTCGTGGAGTGACGACCTCGTCAGGATCGCGGGACCGCGGTGGATGAAAAGCACAAGACCGGTCTGAGTGGAAAGCCTTGGGGGAGGCCTATGTCCAGCAGTGGACGTCTTTCGGCTGACATGATGATGATGATGATGATGTCTTTTCGTGCCACTAATCAGCAATAGTACTACAAAACGTAACGAACGTAAGGAAACGTCACGTTAAATCCTCAAGTAATGGAGAAAGGATCAAAAAAATGGAAACCACTTGTAAATTATCTAGTTTTTATCTTTTTTATCTTGATAACTGTAAGCAAACGCTGAGCGCGATCCTTTGCCACATATTCTCTTTTTTGTTCTGTGTTAGCTTTATTTTTTATTTCATATTATACGCTACGTCTATTACTTAAACTAAGAGCTGCATGTTTTTTTTGTACTATTATTTGTGTCGCAATAAATGTATTTCTATTATATTCTATTTCTATTCTAAGACTAGACCTACATTAGGTTGTCTAGATAGACCAAAGGTTCGTCTACATACAGGTTGTTTTTGACCTCTAAATAGGTACCTACAGAGGGGTTATTATATCATAAGTATGCAATTAATTTTACGTTGAGTGTAAAAGACTGAGCTATAGCAGTTATATAGCTCTGTCCTTTCCTCTCAGCGTAAACAGAACTGCATTGTTATGTCATAACAATCCCCCAGGACACCCTCCCTGTATTCGTATACACCATTTTATATGAAGTTTACATAGTAATATTAACAACAGAAAATCGGTTTCACCCATCTTGCTTTGATATTAATATCGTTATTACATCGTTAACGTTGTCGTCGCTCTTACATCGTTAAAGTAGTGGAATCAAGGTCCAGTACTATGTCTTTGTTATCCACCGGTTCCTACAAGGTTTTTACAGAAACTCAAAAGTGCTTGTTAAAACTTAATTAACATAAAACCCCTATGCTGATACAAGACTTTACATAAAATTAAAACCGAGCACGTCGCCCGCAATTTGAGGGCGGCGCTGCAGGAACTATTTTAAAGCCAACTCTTTGCTTTGTTCATTTACAGCGTTAGCTTAGCAGTACCTACATGATAACGGGTCGATTAAAAATGTAAAATCAGGTTCACTTAGAACTTTAATTTAAACGTGAAACGTTTTATTGAACGAAGCGGATTTTTTATAGTTATCTTCGTTAATGTATCAAATAGTTTAATTCAGGAATTCTTTCGGATAAATGTTCATAATTTTTACAAGGTTTTAGCATGTAGTTTCACATGACTTCACAAGGCGTTGCTTGCGGCACGTTCTCTTGTTTTGTCAACAAACATTTCATAGCCATGCCGTGTGGTTGCCGGCTTAGAATAGTGCCACTCTATGTCTTCCTTTCGAAGTCGCAAGAGGCGACTATGGGATTAAAAGGTTGTAGTATTGTTAGGCGATGGGCTTGCAACCTATCACTAATATACACTGGTAAGCATCTCAGCCTGTTTGTTCAAAATGTAGTTACAGATTTAACAAGAAGTTATTAGAGCTGCCTATCCCACTCTGGGATGAAGGCGTGACGGTATGAGTATGTATGTGTACATTACCGTACTCGCGAGCGAGTCGAATGCTCCGTCCCGCGCTCTATAACAATACTGCGAGGTCTGCGAGAGACAGACCATTCGACTCGCTATCGAGTACGGTAATTGCTCATGGCAGGGGTTCAGTTCACAGAATTTTCATATCATCAACAGGCCTCAATAGGCGCAGGGGTTGCTTTTGTGAGTCACAAGACTAACGTAACCTACGTAACTATTATAAACCAATACGGCTTCACCAGAAAGCTATCGACAAAGTGAAATTTGGTGAAACGATACATTTGATGAAATGCGTGTCGGTGAAACATGTCCCATTGCTTCACCGACACTGATTCCATTTCATTGCAGCAAGCTTGAATCTTAATATAGTAGGTATCCTTGCGATTATTTCAAAATTCTCTAAAAACTAATACACACTCGATATACGCTGGTTTTCACGTGGGATGTAGTTTTCTAAGAGAATATAATACAATGGTTTTATTTCAAAAACAAGAATACAAACTCGTACGTAATTGAAAATAAAATGATTGTTTACTGTCCTTTTTAAACGCATACTCCCGAAAAGCAATATTGCCAATCGAGTAGACCGAGTAACTGGTTTTCCTGTTTGATTTTAACTTGTATGTAGGACTGAAGCGGGTTCGCCCCATCCCGGCACAACAGTCAATTTAAATCCGACCGTTTTTCATGGCTCGGTTCGCTCGCAACACACGATTTTATTCACGGAATCAAATGCGGTAATTACTTAAATTTCGAATTGACTGCACAGTTGTGTTTTAATTGTGAACTGCTACAGAATCATGAAAGTTACTTTCATATACAGGGTGTTAGGTATATAGTGGATAATCCTTGAACTACGGATAGAGGGCACTTAGGACGTTATGAAAAAGCTAAAATAGGTTTAGTAAAAGTCGCACGGTTTTCGAGATTTTTGGACATATTTGTTTTTTTCGAAAATTGACACCCTTACTCGAATTTTTGGTCATGGTTAGTGTACGAAGATATTTTTTTTTATTTTTTCTTTTTACCTTAATAATGTTTAATAGTGGCGCTATCAAATAAACATTACCAGTATGGCGTCACTACCGTGATTTAAAAAAAAAAAACGCAAACTTGAATTTTGCATCATCGATCGAACATTTACCAAACTTTGAGCTGTTGCAGTGAAAAAAAATAGTCTACCACAAGGTAGCCCATTATCTTAAAAACATGCCCATTTAATAGAGATTTTAAAAACACTAAATATTGTTTTATTTAAATATTAGAATAAAAAAATTACTTCAGTTTTCCGCAATTGAGTCGATTATTTCATATTAAATTTGTGCTCTAGAATTCCAGATAGAATACCTAATGATGACAAACTTTTCTTTGCTAATATAAGAATACTGGCCACTAATTTTGTGAAGCATTTTATTTAAAATGATTTACGTTCTGGGCAAAGCATTACAACCTTTTTGTTTCAATAACAACGATACTGGCCACTAAAATTTTAAATGCCATTTATTCGAAATTTAAAACATTCGATCGCTTTTTGTTTTCTCAGCATTTTATGTCAAACTTTGGTGTCACTGCATAATGTGAATTGATCGTTGACGTATTTTTTTTTAATTTACGATGTCAAGAACACAATACACACAGCGTGAATATGCTCAAATGCATTTAATTTATGGTGAGTGTCAAGGCAGGCCCTGACAGACGCCATCCAGACTACCGGATTTTGAATAGAGTACATAATGCGTTCACTGAAGGCAGAATTCTTGGTCAGTGTGTAGGTGGAACAAGTGAAGGAAGACTCAAACGAGGAGATGAAGATAATATTTTGGACCTAGTTGGGGCAGATCCTTCTCTATCCGTGCGTGATGCCAAATGATGATTAGGTAAAACATTAGTGAACCCATGAGAAGACTTACCTTAAATTGGTACTGAGATCTATCCTCTCTCATTAAGTGAGGATTATGTAACTGCCAACTGTGCAGATGTAGATTCATGTAGCCATCTTGTCAGTCAAATTTAATATGAAGTAATCGACTCAATTGCGGAAAACTGAAGTTATTTTTTTATTCTAATATTTAAATAAAACAATATTTAGTGTTTTTAAAATTTCTATTAAATGGGCATGTTTTTAAGCTAATGGACTACCTTGTGGTAGTGTATTTTTTTTTCACTGCAACAGCTCAAAGTTTGGTAAATGTTCGATCGATGATGCAAAATTCAAGTTTGCGTTTTTTTTTTTTAAATCACGGTAGTGACGCCATACTGGTAATGTTTATTTGATAGCGCCACTATTAAACATTATTAAGGTAAAAAGAAAAAATAAAAAAAATATCTTCGTACACTAACCATGACCAAAAATTCGAGTAAGGGTGTCAATTTTCGAAAAAAACAAATATGTCCAAAAATCTCGAAAACCGTGCGACTTTTACTAAACCTATTTTAGCTTTTTCATAACGTCCTAAGTGCCCTCTATCCGTAGTTTAAGGATTATCCACTATATACCTAACACCCTGTATATACACGAAGGTATTCGATAAATTCATTAGCTTGTTGGAAAAAATCGCATAGGTGTTTTTTTATTGCATGGAAAATTCAGAGCATATTAGATAGATAAAAACTCCCGATTTCCCTCAGAACTGATAATTTAAAATGTAATTTATGATAATATATACTTAACGCCGATGTTTTGGGAAAGGGATGTTTAGGTAATTTTTAATTTGGCCATTATACTCGTTGGCAACAATAGTACATTATTGCCTAGGCCCGGAAATTAGGGAATTGCCTGCCAAAATCCCCTCAGGCTATCCCCGTTTTCTCAAACAATGCGAGGAAATGATACGAATACATAATTAAAAGTATTTGATAAAAACTTTTGACAAAACCAGAGAGAATCTTCATTGAGTTTTTTTATATACTACGATTATTTAGATAGTTCACGCACATTGGACAACCACCGCCCGATACCGCCGCCGCAGGCCCCCGCTGCCCAACACTGCACCCACCACCACATTTTTTTATTTGGAACAGAGCATTTTAAAATAAAATATCACATCGGAGAGGAATGGGTTTTCATACCTCTATTGAAGAGGCTATTGAGCGAAACAAGGGCTCTAAAGTGTTTAAAAACGATTTGTCTATTGGGCAGAGCCAGCTGATGAGGCTGAAGACCGATGACGGCAGGATCATATCGTCTAAACCTGAGCTTTCGGGAGAGATAGAGAAGTTCTACGGACAGCTGTACACGACAACACGCCCACCTGTCAGCAACCTAGCAGAAGACCCAAGAGCTAGGTTGTCCCGACACTACACTGAAGATATCCCGGACGTTAGCCTGTACGAGATTAGAGTGGCTCTAAAACAGCTTAAGAACAGCAAGGCACTGGGTGATGACGGAATTACGGCTGAGCTTCTGAAAGCAGGTGGATCACCGGTTTTAAAAGCTCTTCAGAAGCTATTTGATTCCGTCATAGCCCAGGGTAAAACGCCGCAAGCATGGCACGCGGGCGTGGTGGTTCTTTTCTTCAAAAAGGGTGATAATACCCAGCTGAAGAATTATAGACCCATCACGCTCCTGAGTCATGTTTATAAGCTGTTCTCTAGAGTCATTACGAATCGTCTCGCTCGCAGGTTTGACGACTTTCAGCCTACCGAACAAGCCGGTTTCCGAAAAGGCTTTAGCACCATAGACCTTATCCACACGCTGCGGCAGGTTATACAGAAGACCGAGGAGTATAATCAGCCACTATGCTTAGCGTTTGTGGACTATGAGAAGGCCTTCGATTCGATCGAAACATGGGCTGTGCTGCAGGCTCTTCAGCGGTGCCAAATCGACTATCGGTACATCGAGGTGTTAAAGTGTTTGTATAGAAACGCCACTATGTCAGTTCGCCTTCAGGACCAGAACTCGAAGCCTATCCAATTGCAGCGAGGAGTAAGACAGGGAGATGTAATATCTCCGAAACTGTTTACTGCTGCATTGGAAGACGCTTTCAAGCTTCTGGACTGGGGGGGTTTTGGCATCAGCATAAATGGCGAATACATCACTCACCTTCGATTCGCCGACGATATTGTCATCATGGCTGAGACCCTGGAGGACCTTGGTACAATGCTCGATGGCCTCAGTAGAGTCTCTCAACAAGTGGGTCTTAAAATGAACATGGACAAGACGAAAATCATGTCTAATGTCCATGTCGTACCCACTCCTGTCAAAGTTGGTGACTCTACTCTCGAAGTTGTTGACGACTATGTATACCTAGGACAAAAAATCCAGTTAGGTAAGTCCAACTTCGAAAAAGAGGTCAATCGTCGAATCGAACTCGGATGGGCAGCGTTCGGTAAGCTACGCACTATCTTCTCGTCCCAAATACCACAGTGCCTCAAGACAAAAGTCTTTGATCAGTGTGTGTTGCCAGTGATGTCGTATGGATCCGAGACATGGTCGCTTACAATGGGCCTCATAAGAAGGCTCAAGGTCACTCAAAGGGCGATGGAAAGAGCTATGCTGGGTGTCTCTTTGCGAGATCGAATCAGCAATGAGGAGATTCGCAGGAGAACTAAAGTAACCGATATAGCTCACCGGATTGCAAACCTTAAGTGGCAGTGGGCGGGGCACATTGCTCGTAGAACTGATGGCCGTTGGAGCGGAAAGGTTCTAGAGTGGCGACCGCGAACCGGGACACGAAGTGTTGGCAGACCTTCCACAAGGTGGACTGACGATCTGATAAAGGTCGCGGGAAACCGCTGGATGACAGCAGCAGAGGACCGATCGTTGTGGAAAACCTTGGGGAAGGCCTTTGTGCAGCAGTGGACGTCTTGCGGCTGATAATGATGATGATGATGATGACCTCTATTTAAGTCCTAGGAAGAAAATGGGGCTCTTTACATCTTCGTTTTTTAAAAGAAAAGCAATCCTTTCCGAGCATGTTTGTGAAAAATACATTGTGATCTTACAAACGGTCAAATTCTAACCAAGTGTCTATGCCTTCCAGGTATATAAAAAGCTCCACTTGCTTTATCTTCTTAAATATGATATAATTTTCATATTAAAAATAAGTCAAACTGTCTATAAATTGGTACCTATTTTTTCTCCTTGGGTGAAACCGATAGATGCAAGCGGCGCAGGACCGGTCCTGGAGGAAAATCCTAATGAAGGCTAAGACTACTGCCCAGCAGTGGACTTCTCTCAGCTGAACCGATAGATGCAAGCGGCGCAGGACCGGTCCTGGAGGAAAATCCTAATGAAGGCTAAGACTACTGCCCAGCAGTGGACTTCTCTCAGCTGAAGCAGTGATGAAAAATCTTCTCGTCAGTTTTGTTATGATTTCTTTTTACTTTACAGATGGAGATAGTGTCGTTAAGTGATGTCTCCTTATTAGAATCTGCAATCTGCGGGTTCTAGAAATTGTGCCACTTTTTTATTGCGTTCAATTGGCAAACAGCAAACAGCCCACGAAAGTAATGGTAGTCCATATACATAATAAACTCCAGAGGCCCTAGCCTAGTTGCAAACGCTACTCGTTAGTAGCGTTTGCAACGTTTTGCTTTTCTATCACTCAAAATGTATGGGATGACATGACATTCTCGTGCGTTGCGATAAACCACGCGGAAACGGTCATCCCATACATTTCGAGAGATAGAATAGAAAAATTTTAGGGGCTTTTGCGCCTTAACTATGGCCCTTGGAGCGGTGCTAACGTATGTGTAGCCAGCCATGAAAAAAATCCATTCTGTTTTTTGTTCCGTCTAAAAGATTCTTCGGAAGTTGCAACAGATCGAGAATTGTTCTTTAAAGAGAACACAACTAGTACTGATCTTCATCGCTAGCAAACTGAACCTGGGTTGGCAATAATGTTTTATTTTGTCTGTATCGTCAAAATAAGTATTTTTTTAGGTAGACACTTAAGGTAAGGTAATGTAGACCAGACGGTTTAATAATTAGCATTATTCATTCAAGTTCATCCGAGATATTTCAGTTTTTAATTAAAGTGTGCTCACAGCTTTATAAACATTTCCTAATATAAATAACCAGCAAACATTTAGGCGACCCTTTAAACATTCTACACCGATGACAGTGACGGATAGTTACCGATGAATGGATCGATGATGTAGGCTTAGCAACATAGTAACATGTAGCCCCTTGCATCTCACTGGATGCCACTTTGAATGAGAACATGAAATTTTCAAAACTAACATTTAAATATTACGTAACGCAGCTAAGCACCTCTTAAACAACTCGTTCTTGAACTCGACGCACCAATATTAACTGACGAGATGAAGACGTTATCCCAACAGAGGGCTTATTATGACATAGCTATGCAGTACATCATACGAACCTGAGGTATTGCTCTATGCTAGTTTTAGTGTATTTTTTACTGAACAGTACAGCGTGTTGGTATTAACTGTAAGGCTGTAAAATATTGTTTGTAATAAATAAATAAATGAATAAATGATTAGAAGGTCTAGGCAACAATTACTATAGTTCCCCACGAAGGCCCAATAGACACGCCCTAAGATAAAGTGTGTGTGCCCGATACACGACAGTTATGCTATTAGGGTTTTTTTAATATACCACAAAGATTTTACCATATACACCAAGAAAAGCATGTAAAACGTAATCGGAACATATTTTTACATAATTATTTGCATGCGTCGCTAATAAAACCAAATAAAATAAGAATAATTACCCCTTATTCAACGGAGGGGAAGTGGCAGTTATTTTCAAGAGTCAAATGCACTTCCGGCGTATGTATTTCCGAGTTCCGAGTGCATGGAATCTGAACCTATAAAGTTAGGTTTAATAGGAATCTAACGGGTGTGAGCTCACTTGACCGTCGACAAAATACACTCCAAACAAACTCCAAGGGCAAGAATTATTTAAGAGCAAACAATATTAATTTAAAAAAAGTTTTGTTCGAAAATGTGTTGGATAACTTATTATCAAAGCTTTTTATTAGAGGCAACAAAACATCAAAAAATAAAAATGGGCGATTTATTTTTCAGTGTAAGTTATAGCTCCTAACGCTGTCTCAAATCGAAAAATATTGGAGGCCTATACTTATTCTTCTAACTTATACATACATAGTACGTATTTATACAGAAATTATTTCAGTGTAAGGAAATTTTCATACAAATAAAAAGTGATTTTCAGGTTTCGGTGAAAATACCTAACTTCTCATAACAAATATTTGTTGGCATATTGTCCATCTGTAATCTATAATACCTTATTATTCATATCTCACTACCTACTCTGAATTATTCGGCCGTTTCTCGGGCTACATAATCGGCGTCAAAATCCACAATCAAAATTTTTGAGGAATTCTTTGAAGAACGTGGGCTGTGTAATCAATTCTGTTTTATGTACGGGTGGTACGGGTGTTACAGAGAACTCACATAAACCGAAGCGAAGCGAGGGCGGGTCGCTAGTTATGAACTAACTTCACCTGCAAACTAGTATCTTCCTAATATTATAAATCTTGAGAGAGGAGTCTTGGATGTTTGGATGTTTGTTACTCAATCACGCTTAAACCGCTAAACGGATCGGGATGAAACTTGGCACACATATAGGCGAGTTCCTGAAATAAGACAGAGGATAGTTTTTATCCCGAAAACAAATTAATCGTTAAAATCTGTGAATTTGTTCACAAGGTAGCGCCACTTTGTAAGGACGAGTAACAAAGTTAAATAGGTGAAATCTCCGCTACCTACATGCGGTTCATTTTACGGCGTGCGTAAAGGACAGAGCTATAGCAGTTATATAGCTCTGTCTTTTTCTCTCAGCGTAAACTAAACTGCAAAGCTAGATCATAATAACCCCCTGTTCACGTTTGTCATCCTTTCAGTTTGTATTAATTAATGTGTGCGTACAAGTTACTGATGAAACACACTTTTAGTTCTCCATGTACGAATTGGAATTTTTGCCTTGGTGTGGTCCAAGTCACTGGGTGGTTAAGCGATTTTCCCCAAGGTACAGCGCAATTATAAGCTTTATTTCGTACTCGGTACGGTTAGGACAAACAATTACTCATCCTGGTAAGATTAAATTCTGAAGTCCACGTTAGCGAAGTCGCGGGCAGAAGCTAGTATGTAATAACATGACAGTACGATATGTTCAAGATTACCAGTCCTACTGCGAGTCAGTGTCTCGTGATCTTCTGTAGTTTGGCGCTGGCTAGGTGCCAAGGTCCGTGCGCATCGTAACCTGATTGTGCGATCTAGGTTAGAATATGGAGTATGCACCATTCGTGCTTTCGTGGGAATCCTATTTAAGTTTTTTTTTAAATATTCAATGGTCAATCCGTTAGTGAGTCGCGTTGGAGCATTTATGAGTTAGGTAGACTTTCATGGGTCTCGGCTGATGTGGACACAGCTTCAATAAAAGATAATTCATATAAAACACCGGAGAGAAAAACATTTTTGAATACCTATCAAATTAAGCAAGATATAAACCAGATTAATTTTGTCAAAACAGATGGCCGCCCGATGTTACATGATCAAATTCAAAGTCAAAGATCTTTATTCTTCAATTTAGGCATAATATAATGCACCTATGAATGTCAAAATACATTACGTACCACTGGTTTAAAAAATATAACCTTTGCCCCGAAAAGAACCAACCGGCGTAAGAAACACGGCATGGTATAATATTTTTTTTTTAAATAATTGAAGCATACATAAATTTACGATTTGATGCCACAGTGCATATTGGATCTGTCTGTCTTCTTCTTCTTCTTCTTGTTCAGCCCATAGCCACCCAATGCTGAGTGTAGGCATCCGGCATTGCTCGCCACTCATCTCAGTCCAGTGCTCTTCTCATCCAGCACCTTCCCGCCACCTTGACCAGGTCGTCGGTCCACCTCATTCCTTGTCTGCCAACGTTCCTCCGCCCGGTTCTGGGTCTCCACTCGACAACAGCCTTACCCCATCTTCCATCACCCCTGCGGCATATGTGTCTGTCTGTCTAGACGCTGTCTAATAATCAGTTTAAAATGCTTGTATCATCCGTCTTTCTAGGCTGATTTAAATTTAATATCACTTTAGGGAGTCTTATCGAACAAGGTTTAGTGGCGAAAAACCTGTCATAGCTTTTTTTACTCATATATAAATGCAGCAGTGGTTTTTCTTACACAGAAATTGATAATCTTTCAGATGAGCTTCGGTTTTTTGATGAGAACGATGATACTAGATACTTATATGCTGCTGCCACTGATTAGCCCGATCAGGGGAGCTTGCAGCACTGCATTGTCGTATGTTTTACCCCTCCCGTGTCCCGAAGATTGCTATAGCGAAATAGGCAACAACCCTCTGCAGTCTACCGTAGCATAGCAAAGCATCTTAAAAATCAATAGCAACATATTTTATCATAAAAATCGAAAACTGTTCTCTTGCAAAACTCAGATGACTAGATTTTTGTCTGATTGATTATCGTTTTCAGGACCACCGATTTAAATTAAAAATCTTTCAGTTTGGGATTAAATTGACGTTTTATTCGCCATTATTTTTTATGGTATAAATGGGTGTATGGTGGCTCTGTCCCGGACCATACAGAAGCACATAACCCTATATAGTGCTTGCCATAATATCTAAACACTGCTTAAAACATGCGTAGCTCAATTATTTTGTCTGGCCGTCTATAAGCCGTCATCGTCAAAATGATCTAGATATTCTAGTTGTCTTATATTCCAGATACCACCACCACCAGGCTCTCTCACCAGCCGGCAGGCAGGCTATCTAGGTGGTTAAACAATATGCAAAGGAATTAGATTTCAAAAAAGATTTTAAAAAAAATATCACATAAGCCAATATGACGTGACCTATACATATAAATGTCAATAACTGAAATTCAACAAATTACAAAAATATTTTTTCGTCCAAATTCAATTCAATCCTTACAAATACAGTAAAGTGTATTTTTTTTAATTCGCCAGTTACAGGGAGTTACGTTTTCGATCCATTTTATTTGACCGCGAGTGTATTTCGTACATAATGTAACAAATTAACAAAACTGTAAGTAGTCATTTTACATTTTACCTTTATTCCAAAAACGGTTTTATTTTATTTTATTAAAATGGAATTATCAGGAAAATTAAACCGATTACTTAGTTGCCTACATAGCTACATGAACAAAGCAGTCCCATTATATCCAACGATTGAATTCATAATGGGACTAGTGAAACATTTAGGTATTGTTCAATAAGTATAAGTACAAACAGAGAAAAACAATTCAGTGATCAGATTTCCAAGGCACTCTGCAAATTAAATTTGATGCGTATTCAGCTTTTGTAATTCTACTGAAATGTTTTTAAATCTCTTAAAAGAATATCCCTTTATATCCCTACTACTATGACTGATATTGCCATTTAGTAAAATATTGCATCCTCTGTTGAAATATTAAGTCTGTTTCATAAATTTCCAAAAAACCTATACTTGTTTTGTAGGCATTTTACATTAATTATTTTCATAAACTCTGAATCTTTGTAATGATGTTAAATATTTGACTTTTGTAAAGTACCTAACGAACAGATTTAATTATGTTTCGGTATAATCGATACCCGGGATTAAACTGGGCTTTGCTAGCTCTCTCTAACATACTCGGAGATATTTGTTACTCATAAATAAAATCATTATAATAATATTTTTTTACCGTTATGTATTTTGAACTTTACGAGTAGGTACCTATATAAAATATATAAATCATGATACGATCCCGTTACAAGCAAGTCATAAATTAACCCTCTTTCTGACGCAGTAGGGTAAAAACTAAAATGACACGTACCTAACCGTGCACAATAGAATTTGCACATCAAGCACAGTCGGACAAAAATGTGGTCTACCACCCTACGGTTGAAGTTCATTTGCCCGTCATGATACAACAAGTTCGATTTTCCCTTGCAATAATGTTGTGACAGTGACAAGTGTCAACCTTAGCGACAATTAATAATTGGTTACCCCGAAAATCAGCGTCACGGCATTTACATGTCTGACACTATGCTGCACTGGCACCCAATTAGGTAGGTGCATTATAAAATAGTTTTAGTTTTTGTGCTAAATTATTTTCTTACCTGTAGTTCATTTTATTATTATTGTTTTGCATCTTGCACCAAATAAACGATTAGATTTCATTTGATTTGAATTAGATCTTACAGAAAGTTTTGTCAAAACTGGTAGACCAATTTCTTGGCCGACCGTACATCTTCAATATAGGTATAGTTATTTTTAATCACGTATGTATCTCCACTATACCAAACAATAATAACACTCATATTTTCTTTGGATTGTATGCTTTATATTAATACCAAGCGTGTAAGTTATGTCGTAAATGCCTTGACTACGATCTCTAGAAAGCTCGTCATAGTAGTTAAGGCAAAATATGTTTTAATTTGAAACATCAGCAAAGCAAATATTTGCCTCGCCTTCTCTTTGACTTCATAAAGATCGGCTTAGCAATAACTCAAGTTATCGTCTAACAAAGATACAAACGCCCACGAGGTGACTCCGAGACTTCACTACGTTCGGTCGATTATTACACACCTCGGCAGTGTTAATGGTTGTTGCATTACAGTTAAAACAACAAGATGTTTTACCCGACTGTCCAAGGAATGAGGTAATGTTTTTGCGCTGTAAGGTAGAGTCTTGTAATTGCAACTGTCTTAAATTACTTCCTGGGTTGATATTGTATTTCTTAGCTATATTCTTCTTTACTTAGAAGATCAATATCACACCTGTCGTTGTTCCAAGCAGTGACCCTAGGGGGAGTTATTGAGTTCCAATTACCAGATAGTTGCAATTACAAGACGAGCCTATGTATGCATTAGGCTGTTTTTTTATTAAAATAATTTTTGGAGCTTGTCGATCAATGTGCCTCTGTCGTTATAGTTTCGGCAGAGGTACATTACCTTGCAGTTCAAACAGGACAAAGTCAGTGACAGAGAACTAAAGCGTGCAGTATAAGGCCGATCATACATGATATCTGCTTGGGTTCGACCTCGATACCTTACGGTTATGAGTCCTGACGGAGCTGCACCGCTGATAACAGTAGTCATTGGTTTCGTATGATGTACTGTTTAAACTCTATTTAAAGGAAATATATAAGAAGGAAGACGAGCTGTAGGTAGTCCTCCAACAAGATGGTGTGACGACCTCGTCAGGATCGCGGGACCGCGGTGGATGCGAAGAGCACAAGACCGGTCTGAGTGGAAAGCCTTGGGGGAGGCCTATGTCCAGCAGTGGACGTCTTTCGGCTGACATGATGATGATGATGATAAGGAGTTCCTAGCAGTAATTCATCATGTCTTATGGGGGACACTTTTGGTAGGGCTATCTTTAGTTATATATTATAGATGATAGATCTTTGTTTTGACATAGTGTATTTTGTACATGACGTAGTCTTTTGATATTTGGGAAAGGTTAGTTTTGGCATAAAACCGTATTAATATACATTGTATTATTTAACACTGTTTTGCTACTGCATACAACTCACGCTGTAGAAAAAAACTCAGAAAAGGTTTTTAAAATGTATCATTTGGAAAATTATTATTGTAAGCATACAAAACCAAACTTTTAAAAATAATATACTTAATTTTACACAATAAACGAAAGTTAATAAATGGGTGTATAAAATTTCAGGTTTTAAATCGTTAATGTAAAACGAAGGTGTCGACGATTGAAAGTTAAACGCCAATCGTATTAACCATAATTTATTTTGCATTCAAATTATTTTGAATGCGCACAATTTATATAGTACCTGCGGTACAAACCTCACATAATGTTTAAACCTACACAGGTTAAAACATTTGTCGGTCTGTAGACGAAGTATAGTTTGAAATACCTCGTGGTATCTCAAGTAAGGAAGTAAGTAGTTTGATCATTGCATATTTAATATAAAATTGCTGAATGAATCTAAAAGCTATGGCAAAAACAAAAAGACTGTGAGAGTAGGTATGAAGTACCGGTGTTAATTGTACACCAAGTTTCGTTTGAAGTCAACCTGCTATCACTGCTACGAATGGCCAACACAAACACAGATGACCTTAAACCTTAGTTCATAATAATTAAATACTGCAATAAGGAATTAACAATCAACAAAATACTTACGTATAAAACATCCCAACACATTCACATCCACTCACTGACACGTTTTTACCACGCACATACAAATGCAAATTCTTGATATGAACTCATATTTTCCCTAGAAAACTGATTAATTGAACTTTGAAAATTCCTTCTGAACGTCGTGCGGTCCTGGGAGGTGAGTTTTGACTGAGACGGGGAGGTGCGCGGGGAGCGCGGCGAATGGCGCCGCGCAGGCGGGCGAATTTACCCCCGTTCACCCTCTATCGGAACTTTATTTTTTCTGTTATCCGATCGCCACTTGGATCTTTGCTGATTCAGGGTGTACTTAAAAACTAGAAAAGTGCAATTAGTAGTCTGATATACGGACACTCAGTTGATTGCATGTTGCACTTTAGGTTACTATTATTAATATGATAGTGTACAAACCTTAGCTGTTTAGTTTGTTACTATTCCTTCTGGAATAAAATCTTATTGTTTTGATTGACGGTTTGACAGTAGGTAAGTGTTTTTTTACTTATAGGCATTTGGAATTTTATAATAATGCACTGATTTATAAGAAAAGATGATTTAATTTCACTTATTATTTTATGTTATCTATGTTTAATTCGGTGGTTTTTTTTTTTTACAAACAATATAAAAATCACAAGGGATTTAAAAAAAAATGCCAACACAGAAAATAATATTGAATTGATTGCAAGAGAAAGGTTAACCATCGTTTAAATGATTTTTAAAGGAAGTATCGTGATTAAACCATTTTCTATTTAATGGAAATTGCAATACTTCAATTTAAAATAAGTAGATTTTTAATTCCCAATTATTGTTTTTATGATTTTTATACTACATTAATCAAGATTGCTAAATTAATACAAAAGTAATCTAAAAATAAAATAACTCTATGTTTTTGTTTTTTACGTTACAGTAAATTAGTTTTACATAACAGCTTTCCGACCGCGACTTCGTCTACGGAGAATCGAAACTTTCATTGAGAAGTAAGTAGGTACAGATTCAAGCAGCATATTTTTGCAAATCAGTACGGAATAGGTTTTATATTTTATGAGCGGGTCTACAGAGACAACAATTTTATTGTATCCAACGTTTAAAACCACCGAAATGTCATACAGAATTAGACTGCCATGCCCTACTTTTCACCCTTTTGGGGTTGATTTAAGCGAGACGTTAAGTATAAGTTTTTTTCAAGTTATAATTTAGCTATCTAATAATCAAATCCCACCTCTGAATTAAGCCATTTAGGAGTATTTTAGAACACCAAAGTTACTGGCCTATTGCCCAACGCACTCGCAATCGCAGTCGACTTCAAAGCCGAACAATTGTTATCATTTTGTATGCAGACAAGCCTTCGATTTTCAAAATGAAAACGATTGCGATTACGAGTACGTTAGGCCCCTCTGTTATTTAACGATACCGATTTTCATGATATTACTTACTTTGCATACAAATTATATCTACAATTATTCTAAGATCACAAGTTTCATGTTTCAGTTTCAGGCCAAAAATGGCCACAACTGGACACAGACCAACTCCAAGATTTGCCACAAGGATCGGTTCTCCGCTTACATCCATCGGTTTCCAGCATTTCTCGCTGCGCCTTCCGGTAGTTCCGGTACGAGACTACTCGAGAATTCTTTGACCCCATCGAATATTTTGTTTGCGAGCGATGAGTCCTGCCCACTACCACTCAAGTCTGTCAATTCTAATGGCTGTGTCCTGTGTCTGACTTTGGCTCTCGTGTGGATGTCCTCATTCTTTGAGTGACCTTGAACTTTCTTATAAAGTACCAGTGATGAAATGAAATAATGTATTCAGTAAATTGGTTACATCTCGGTCTTTTTCACGTCGGTTACAAGGAGTGACTGTAACAGCGCTGAGGAGAAGACCATGAGTTCAGAGAAGAAGGCTCTAAGAAACTAGCAAAAGGTCATTTTGTTTAAACCATAAAGTACAATCATACGGGCAGCAACTACGGTCTTCAACCTGCATGCCAACCGTGGCCACAACAAAACTGGGAACGATTTTTGAAATGGATTATGCTAGCCTGACAGGGTACAGCGGAACTCCCTGACTTCAAATATAAATATAAAACTCCGATTTCTCCAAATATAAAATTCCGATTTAAATGATCAATATTTCTGAAAGTACTAAAAATCGCTGAACATACAAGGGGGTGTTTTTGGTAGCCCTAGTGATGTTTAATTATTTTAATTTTTCGTACTAATTAACCTGAAAATCCGTCCATATTGGTCGAAAATTTTGTTGCTGTCACCAAGTCTTCAGGTAGGTGGGTAATGTGGTTAAATCATAATAAAAAAACAACAAATTTCCTTATTTTGCTCGAGAAATCTCGCGTTCGGAGAACTGATACGGTAGGCGAGGAGAAGGAACAACTTCCAGCTGATAAGTACCGTATCGCAAAGCGCCGGGTCAATGCGAGGGCACATCACAGTCGATAGCTCCACTTACCGTCGGCAACCGTGGAAGGTATAACTATACAGTACACACATCAATAACTAGAAACATATCTTAATTTTGATGTTTGATAAGGGTTATTCATTTATTTTGAGACAGACAATCTATAACCTTGATGAATTAAGAGTTAAGAGTTAAGTGTGCATTATTGGTGCCTTCAGCTAAGTCTCCAACATTGGTCCCGTCAACCTAATAAAATAAACATTTATCTCGACGTTTCAACTGTTACAATAGCCGTGGTCACGAAAAGACTGAAGTGAAAGGTGTTCGTCTGCGTGTCGTGCGAGTTTTACAACCTAATCGCACTTGGTATTGTTTTTCTTTATTCTAATTGTTTTCTTGTTTTTTTTTTGTATTCCTCCAAACGAGGAAGTGTGTCTTCGGATAAATCGGCGGATATTATTAGTTTTAAATGTCGTTATGATAATATTCGGAACAAAGAAAAACAAGATCATCACTTTTTATCAAGTTCTTGGACAACCTGTGTAACTGGCAAGGCATCTTCCACGTGCAGAGTTCGTCGAAACCGCTAGACATTCTCACTGAATTTACTCGATTCAAATACACAACGCCGTGCCAAAAACTCCATTCGAGCAGATTAAAATAAACCTAAACATCACTTTGTAATTAAAAGTCATCACCCTCACGGCTCAATCATGTACAATGTAAAGCGTGTTCAATCCACGACCTACCCCCACTACTTTGTTTTTCATAATCATTCACGAGATCTTGCAACGTCAATTTAAGTGGCGCTGACGCCCTACTTTAAAAATCGAAGTTCGAAGTTACGTTAGCTCCATTCCTGTCATACTTCATTCGAGATTAAATCGAAAGAAAGGGATATAGCTATCCAAACTTCGAACGTTGATTTTGAAAGTAGGGCTGGAGGTGGGCGCGTCGTCCTGATTTAATAACACTGCCAGTTATTTTAAAACGAATGCGACCTTTAGTAATGAATATTACCTCTTTGATGATGAAGTTAAAAATAAACATGAGATTCTGAGCATTATTTTTTGAAAATAAACAATTTAGGTAACAAAGGAATTCTGATAATGATCTACTTATTTTCCGAGACACTTGACAAACATTTGGATTCGAAAATTGTAAAGTTTTTCAGAGCCTCGGGGGCTTTTGTCGTAAGCTTTGGGTTGATTTCATTTTTGTCATGGTTTTAATTAAAAATGTAATATTCTCGTTGAATTGTTTGATTGTTATCAAAGTAAATCAACTTGAAATAACTTTATAAATGTCTATAGAATCTTACCATATTTTTTTTAAGATTTTTAAAAAGCTACGTTAAGGTACTACTCAGTTTGTTTGTAGTGTGTGTGTCATGGACAGAGAGTAGTAGAGGAACTATAGGGACAATGGCTTGATATTTTATTTATTTATTTATATACTTAAAAAATAGGGGCTTTGAAGCTTGATCATGGCCGCCCCGTTAGAGAAAACTATCAAAACATACAAATAAATACGATTCAGAAAGCCGACCATAAAAAACCCAATTGAATAAACAATTTACTTTCGTGTCAGTCCCACGGCATAGTAACGTTTGATTGGTGAATTTCTCAATCGAAACCCGTCCTATACATCCAACACCGCTACCGCCGCTGTCACTGAGTCTTGTAATCCAATTCGGATGAATAGATTGACTTAAGACTGCACCGAGCGACTAGTGGCGCCCTAGGTGCTATTATTGTGTTTGACAATACTTAAATTAAAGTATGGTCTTACTATTGAAGAGTGGTTTTTTGATTTACAAATAAATACACAATTTAAGTAGGTATATGGTTTTGTCATATTTTATTAAAAATAAACTACGGAAAAAACTAGCCGCCTTTTTCTATTAAGTTAACTACACGAAGCTTAAAGGTTATTATACTATGTCATATATGCTATATATTGTGTATTAATTTGTACAAAGAACAATCTTCGATGTCCAGATAATCATCATCATCATCATCATCATCAGCCCGGGGGCGTCCACTGCTGGACAAAGGCCTCCCCCAAAGAGCGCCACAAGTCACGGTCTTGAGCCGCTTGCATCCAGCGGCTCCCCGCGATCCTAACCAGGTCGTCAGACCACCGGGTGGGAGGCCGTCCAACACTCCGTCCACCGGTGCGGGGCCGCCACTCGAGAACTTTTCTTCCCCAACGGTTATCAGTTCTCCGAGCCAGATAATACTTTAGTTTATTGAATAACATAATAATAATAGTGAGGGCACCAGAGGACGCTCGGTGCGGTCTTAAAATCGACATGTACCGATTTTTTTTTGTACCGAAATTGTCGTCCATAAAGCTAACAGCACCAGATCGTAACCTTACCAGGAGTTACAATTACCATACTCGCTAGGGAGTCAAATGCTCTGTCCGTCGTACTCAACAAGAATATTGAGAGGTCTGCGAGGAATAGAGCATTCGACTCTCTAGCGAGTACGGTAATTGTAGGTCATAGTAACGGTACAGGCGGTTTTATTTCTTCAACTAAGGGGTGATTGTAACTATTCATTCATACTAACACGTACTCTGATTTTGATATAAGTAAGAAAAATTACACATACCCAGTCGAAATAGCCCAGAAAAATACATTTAAATTCTTTATATATTTCAATATGTACCTGTTTCGTGATTTGCAATCAAAAATGTTAGCTTTAAAGTTTATAATAATGGCAAATGAAAACATTTTCAGTATATGCATCTTCCCTCAACAGCAATGTGGTGAGGTGGGCCATTACGCAAATGTGTGCCGCTTGGATTGAACAGGTCGAGCTCTCTGATTGCACGCGTCAGCACCGTTAAACCTGAATCACAAGCGAATATATGACTCACTGCCGCTATTCTTAATCCTATGCACTGGGCTCATTCCATCCGTTTGTAAATTTTGATGAAAATACAAACACCCAAATATTGGAACACCCTCATTTTTTTTATGGCCTAGGGAAGGCAAACGAGCTCACAGGCCACCTGATGGTAAGTGGAGACTGTGACCCATAGACATTCGCATTCACAAGACTGCAAGCCTAAGATTGCAAATGCTTTGCAAACCCTGAGGACTAAGATGGAATGCTATGCTAATCATTACACCGGCTGTCTTATCCCCAAACCGGAAAACAACAATGCGAACTCATACATTTAATAAAAGATAAAAGATAAAAGATGTTTATTCAGTAAGTAGGCCGCACGGGCACTTTTACGCGTCAAAATCTACCAGCGCTTCGCAAGCGACCACTGCTGAGAAGAAACGCCGCAAGAAACTCAACAGTCAGTCGTTTTTTTAAATACTACTTATGATATTATACAATTATAAAGCTTAACCTAGCATGATATAAAACAATGAATTTAACATAAAATAAAAATAAAATTAGAAAACAAAAAACCTTCAAGCGTAGCTTGAGCAGGAAAATGTGTCAAAACTAAGAATTTTCATAGGGAGTAAAATAAGTAGTAGCAATAAAATAAAATAAAAATATATAATTAAAATATACATATATACCTATATATACTTTCCTATGACAGTGCACGACAACCACCACATAGGTACAAAGTTTCGATACATTCTCCTACAGAAACCGTGCCCCTAGACAATATACAATATTTACATATTTTTTATGCCTATTTTATTATTAAGTTATTTAGGTGTTTAGTTAAGTTTAGGCCAAGCATTTTTATCTGTTAGATAGTCCTCGACCCTATAGTAAGCTTTAGACATCAACGACTTTTTCAAGTAACTTTTAAGTACTGGAAATGGTAACTTTAAAACTGAGTCTGGTAATTTATTATAGAAAAGAATGCATTGACCTACAAATGATTTATAAACCTTACGAACACGAAATTTTTAATAGCAATTTTATTTTTATTTCTTGTATTCAAATTATGTATATCACAATTCTAGATTCTAGAGTGGCGACCGCGAACCGGGAGACGAAGTGTTGGCAGACCTTCCACAAGGTGGACTGACGATCTGATAAAGGTCGCGGGAAACCGCTGGATGACAGAAGCAGAGGACCGATCGTTGTGGAAAACCTTGGGGAAGGCCTTTGTCCAGCAGTGGACGTCTTGCGGCTGATAATGATGATGATGATGATATCACAATTCTTAACAAAAGAGTCTTGATTGTTAATGACATAAATAATATTCTCATAAATAAATTGTGACGCTACTGTCAAGATGGTGTCCTGCCGTTTGACCAAAAGTCATTTGGCAAAATTACACTTGACAAACAACGTTTTGCAAAAAAATGTTTCGCCAATTGATCATTTTACTAGTTGTCATTTTAAAAATGGCTCACTTATTCAAATGATCAACAGTTAAATTTACATTTTATAAGTAATTATTTGACAAAATGAACATTTAGCAACGGAGTTATCAGACAAAATTTTAAATGCAACGAGCAAGACGAATCTGGGCAGAACTGACTCGGATAGGTTAGGTTAGAAGGCCAAGGCGGGAGCTTTGCTCCCGCCTTGGCCTTCGAGGTTATTTTTTTCTGCCCAGAAATAGGTAAACTACAGGAAATAATATTTGGTGAAATGGAAAACTGTCAATTGACATTTTATTATTTAACACATTTACCAAGTGTAGTGTTTGCTAATTGATCATTTGCTAATTGAGTTTTTGCAAAATGATACTTTTGTCAAATGTCACGTTTGCCAAATGATTATTTGGTGAAACGTTGTTTGTCAAATGATCATTTGTCAATATTTTTTTGGTCAAACATTAGTGAACCGTCAAGATACTAATTTCTTTAAATACTAATCTTAAGGAATCACGGGAGTTAAGGTTATATATAGAACGAATGGCTCTTTTTTGTAACACGAATATAGTCTGTATGTCAGCAGCTTTTCCCCGAACCAGAATACCGTACGACATAACTGCAACGTCAATGAAAGGCCGAGGTCTGTCGCTAACTAGTTGCATTTATTAAATCAAGAAACTACCCTCACATATCGTCATACCCTACATTTCTTCCCCCTTAACGTAATTGATAACAGTAATAGTAATCTTAATCTAAATCTTATTTATTACCAAATTTCACAAGATTCCTGTGTTTACCCTCCACCTTATTCTTAAGTAGGTATACTAGTTGAATCCTAAAAGATTCTTAATAATTATTAACTAATTATTCCCTTTTTAATATATCTACCCGTTCACCTAACATTTACATTTACTATGCGATTTGATATTGAAACCCTCAAATTGTACTCAGTTAAAAACAATACCCGAACCAAAAAATAAAAACATAATAAATAAAACAAAGCAAGAATAAATGGACTTTATTCCATCCCACGAACACGTAACTCCCTGCGATAAGCGCGCTTGGACCGCTCGCTGCTGTCCTCGGGCGGAGACGCCGGGCTGCGGGCCTGCGCTCGCGCGGCGTCCGCGCCCTGCTCCCGCTCGTCTCCGTCCGAGGCGGACCCAAACTCGCTCGACCGATCCTCACGATCTGAGTCTCCCTCCTTATCAACTACCTTCTCTAAGTTTTTGTTTGTTGTTATAGGATCAGCTAATTCGTTATTGGGATCGCAATTATTCTGATCTACAATTACCCCGGGACTGACTAATGAAAATCTTGACCTTCGAACTGGCAAAATTTGGTCGGTATGTCTCCGGCAGATGTTACCCGAATCCAGATTTATTTTATAAGAAACCGGTCCAGTTCTCGCTACTACGTTTCCCGGAGTCCATTTGTCCCCGCGTGCGGAATAGTCCCTTGCTAGCACGGGGTCCCCCACAGCGAACTCGCGCTCCCCGCCTCCGGCCGCCGCCACCTGCCGGTCCTGCGCGGCGCGCACCACGGCCGCGGTGGCGGGGCGCAGCGCGTCGAGCCGCCCGCGCAGGCGCCGCCCGAGCAGCGCCACCGCCGGCGCGACCCCCGTCGTTGCGTGATCGCAGTTCCTGTATTGGAATAGGAACTTATTCAACGCCGTCATTAAGTCGCGTCCCTCATGTAACGCCCTTTTTAAAGCCTTTTTAACTGACTTAACGGAATTCTCTGCCGCGCCATTGCCCTGGGGTCTGTAAGGGGAGGTCGTGGTATGTTTAATACCATTTTGTAAACAATACTTGTTAAAATCCACACTTTGAAATGGGGGACCGTTGTCAGTTACGAGTTGAAGGGGGAGCCCGAATTTTGAAAAAACTGACCTTAAAAATTTAATGGTGTCTTTCGCCGACGTACTACGGATTTCATCGGCCTCCAACCACTTCGAGTGGGCGTCAATTAGTATTACATAATATTTGCCATTTAATTGTGCGAAGTCCGCGTGGAGACGCTGCCAGGGCGCTGCGGGAAACTCCCAGGCGTGCAGCGCCGCGCGCGGCGGCGCGTCGCGCACGCTGCGGCACGCCGCGCACTCGCCGCCGACGCCCTCGATGTCTTTATCGATGGACGGCCAATAAACATAGCTACGCGCGATAGATTTCATTTTCCCCACTCCCAAATGTCCCTCGTGAATCTCTTTTAATATACTTTTATGAAATATTTGTGGAATAACTATTCTGTATCGATATAAAATACACCCATGTTCCGTATTTAATTCCGATCTTCGGCTATGGAATGCCTTCAGCTGATCATCTTCGCACGATTGAGGCCAACCAATCATAATATAACCTAACACTTTACTAAGTATAACATCCCTTTTCGTTTCTAAGGCGATGTCCTTGAAACTCACGGGTAAGGCGTCGTCTGTAAAACACAAATAGTGATTCTCTGTCGGGTGCGACCTACCTATCTCGCCCTCTAATGGCAAGCGCGACAGGGCGTCTGCCCGCGCATTGTTTTTAGAGCTAACATACTCTATTATAAAATCGTATGCCGCCAGTTTAGCGGCCCATCTCTGCAGCCTACTCGCCGCCGTTTGAGGTATTCCCCCTTTTGGTCCAAAAATATATGTTAGTGGCTTATGATCGGTTTTAAGCGTAAATTGCCGTCCAAACAAATACTGATGATGCTTTTGAACTCCATAATATATAGCTAACGCCTCTTTATCTAGTTGACTGTAATTCTTTTCAGCCTGTGTCAGGGTTCTTGAAGCGCAGCTAATCGGTAATTCCGTGCCATCCGCATATTTATGGGCCAACATTGCCCCGATCCCGTAGGCGCTGCTGTCGACCGACAGGACCAGCGGCAGCTCGGGGTCGTAATGAGTCAGAACCTTGTCGCTACTCAACATACCTTTGATCTCATTAAACGCTCGCTCACACTGGGCGTCCCAGTTCCATGTTACGTCTTGTTTTAACAATGTGTACAGAGGATGCAATAAAGTGCTTAAATTTGGTAAAAACTTGCCATAGTAATTTACTAACCCCAAAAATGCCTTTAACTGAGTAACATTACATGGTTGAGGGGCATTAGAAATTGCAGTTATTTTGGTGTGATCGGGGTGTAAGCCGTTACGATCTATGATAAATCCCAGGTATGCTACACTATCTTGTAAAAATTTACATTTTTCAATTTTTACGGTTAAACCCATATCTGCCAATCTCTTTATTACAGCGCGCAGATTTTTTTCATGAGTCTCCCGGTCCTTACCCGTTACACAAATGTCGTCTAAAAATACTACGGTATTTGGAAGGCCGCGGAGAGTCTCTTCCATAATTTTCTGAAACTTTTCAGGAACACAACTAAGCCCGTAAGGTGTGCGTTTAAAAACATAAGTTCCCATATGGGTGGAGATCGCAGTGGCCTTCTGGGAGTCCTCATCAAGGGGTACCTGCATGTATGCTCTAGTAAGATCTATTTTTGAATATTCTCGCCCCCCACTTAAAACAGCGAACAATTCGTCAATACGGGTGAGGGGATAATAATCTCTCTTGAGTTTCGGATTTATTGTAGTTTTATAATCCCCGCAAATTCTAATATCCCCAGACGATTTGATCACCGGTACTATTGGGGTACCGTAATCCGACTGGTCTACCGGGTAAATAGAACCCTCCCGTTCCATCCGCAAAATTTCCTTTTCTACCGCTGGGCGCAGCGCAAGAGGAACTGGTCGGGCCCGCACGTACACCGGTTCCCTGTCCGCGAGTTGTAAGTGAATCGACCTCTTACATGTGCCTAACCCGTCTTTAAACACTTGCGGAAAATCTCGTTTTAAGTTATCGATGAATTGATTTTTGCTAGATTGGTCGTCGTCGACATCAATATTATTCACTGTCAATATATTAATATTGAAGCGACGAATCCACGATCTCCCTAACAATGGCCGACTGCCATTCTTAATTACATACATTTGTAAATCTCGTTCAATAATATTACTTATAGAGGCATTTACCCTAATGTAACCGATAGGTTCTATCGACGAGCCTGAATACGAACATAACTTAATATTATCATTCAACAATGGATAATTGTGAAAGAAGGACAAATAGTCGGTTTCATTAATTGCTGATATTTTACTTCCCGTGTCTATTTCACATGAAAGCACAATATTGTCAATCTTTACGTCTACAAAATAAGGTTTATCGCCAGACGCCACTGCTTGTATTTGAAAAAAATCACTATCAGAGTCGTCTTCTATAAAGAAATGCCTTCTATTAGTAGGTCTATTGTCCGGTACCCTACACATATTTTTAAGATGTCCTTTACGCTGACACTTGTCACAGTTATATTGTTTAAAACGGCACTTATCTGGTCGGTGTGATTTACCGCATCGCCAACAAGCCGCCGCTCCGTTTGGCGCCGCTGCAGCCGCCGCGGGCGCGCCGGGTCGCGCTCCCCGCACGGCATGCAGGCCCTCGCCGGCTGCGCCGGGCCGCGCTCCTCGCACGGCATGCAGGCCCTCGCCGGCCACTCCGCCGCCGCCGCTGAGCAGGCCCGCGGTGCTCGCCCCCGAGCTCGCGCGCATGCCACTACTGGCACTAGTCGCGCTTGCCTCGGCATGCTTCTCCGCCGCTTCCAGAGCCAGAGCTAGCTCAACCGCCTTTTTATAAGTAATATCGCTTTCGGCAAATAATCGTGATCTCATGTCGTCACTGACCAATCCCGACACGAATTGATCTCGAAGATTCTCTTCCAGCTGTCCACCGGTAAATCCACAAGTTGCCGCTAGATGTTTTAGACTTGGTAGGTAATCTGATAACGATTCTCCGTTGCGTTGTCTTCGAAGTCTAAAAACATGTCTTTCCGCAATCACAGATCGCTTTGGTTCGAGATGGTTGGTCACCACTTGTACCAATTCGTCAAACGTCTTGTCTTCCGGATTAATCGGTGCACATAGATCGCACATTAGGTTATACGTGGGTTCACCGACTAAGGTAATTAACGTTGCGACTTTTAACTCCGCTTTGATATCATTCAATAATATAAATTGCTTAACACGTCTTATGTAGCCTGACCACTGTTTTGAATGTAAATCAAACGGTTCCACTTTTCCAATTGGCATTTTGCACATAAAATGGGCACTAGCACACAAAGTAACGGTTAAATCCCATCCTCGTCGCCAATGCAACGTCAATGAAAGGCCGAGGTCTGTCGCTAACTAGTTGCATTTATTAAATCAAGAAACTACCCTCACATATCGTCATACCCTACAATAACGTTTTTATCTATAGTTATCTCTATAAGAAAAGCAACTTATCTACCATTTCCAAACGCTCATCATTTAGAAATAAACTGGATTCTACTGGTCTAACATTAGGCAAAGCGAACCTAACACATTTAGTTTTTTTAGCATATCAAGACAGTTTCATAGTTCAACAATAATTATTGTGTGCTCTGCACAATGACAACTGCGTAAGTGATGACCACGGAGGCGGTAGACAACAGCAGCGTGGTGTCCAGGTTAAAGAAACCAGCGGCGTGCAGCCGCAGCGGTCTGCTGACGACCAGTCTTTGGAGCGACATAAGGGACGACCGCACATCGTCACCTAGAAAAATAATTTATATTTATTGTCATAGATATAGTATAAAGATTCATTATTTTGTAAAATGACACTTTAAGTGTTTCTGCTGATAAATAAAATAGGGCTAAAGCATGACGGACCATGCTCAATGTATGATACACGCCGTTACTGCGAAGTCTAGCTTAAAAAAAATTAGGCAATATTCATGACTTTTTTTAAAAGTTCCAATATAAGCTGATTCATATGACTAGCAGTTGAGAAAATCATTTTTTGAATAGCTATAAAAATAACCATATATCTTGGTTATTTTACTTAGCCTACAAAGATTTCCTATCTCTTTCTAGCAAAAAACAGAATTTAACATGCTAGTATCATCCGTATTTCTTGACCGATGTTGATTTTAATTTCACTTTTGGTGATCTGGTTTACGGTATTTTCGTATTTCGTAAATCCATGCATAGTGATGTGCCGCTGATAATTTTCGAAAATCCCGGAATGCTGCACCGGAAATATTGCCGGCAACATTTGAAAGTTTCCGGTAATATTGCCAACGCCTTTTTAGGGTTCCCACTGCGAGCTATATTACCGGCAATATTCCCAGGCTCGGCACATCACTAATGCATGAATATTCCCTATTCCGACAGCCACAAATATCAGTTCTTATTCACTCATCGGTAAGAGCTACAGTGACAGCAACAACATAATTACAATATTGAAGAAAAAGTGGTGGTAAAAAATATAAGTCAAAGTTTATTCAGTGTGGAAGCGAAAAAACCGCCCTTACTCGTATTAGGTTCTTATTAGTATTGCGCCTGCTACTTACTGATCTTTTTATTGACGAGAACTCGATCGATGGCACAAGTAACCCCGGCGCATTGCTGGTAGCAGGTTTCGCAATGATAGACGAGGGTAGCAAGTACTGCTGTGCAGTTGAAAAACCGCAGGGCGCAAGTAACGGCCGGCAATAACGTCGTAAGGCGCAACTGTTTTTTGAAAAAAGAATTATGTTAAGACAATATTTAACTCAAATTACGTAATGATTAAACACTACTTTTCTAGTACCGTTTCATTTCATATCATTTATTACATTTATGTGTTACATTGCAGTGGTGTTACAATTATTACAATAGTCCAACATAAACTCTGCAAGGGCACAGCAATTTACAAGTTAATTAATTTTATCTACGCACATATCGTAAGTCCTCTTTTATGCGTTCAAAACCCGTAGGAAATGACCAGCATTATTGCAACTAATTTTACTATGAAAAGTTTCTTGTCTGTGGTAGTAGGTAAAATTTGTACTGTAATGGTTATAACAGTATAGATTTTGGTAAGGTTATGAGTTTCAAATTTGGAACATGTTCCAAAATTAACACAATTTAAATAGGTCCAATTCTAGGATCAATTGGAACGTCAACTCGTTATATTTTTTAGTACAATATCGTAGGATATTTGAATTTCGAACGACATGAGAATAGGGACTTTATTAGTAGGTATGTCTATCATATGATTTAAAAAAAAAACCATTCATATTCGTGACACATGACAGGTTTCTTTTGCCGCCATTTTTGTTGTCATTTCGTCGTATCTTTGTTGAGTTTATTGTGCCACTTATGAAAATTCTGCTTATCCAAGTAGACAACAATTGATTAAAATTGATTAAATTTAACATCGTTTGGTGAAATTGGTAGGTACTTAGATATGTTACAGGTAGCGCTGGTAGCAATGCAGGTCATTTGCCTTTCGGCTTCTGAACCCATCTTAGAGTACTTATAATATGTGTGTAGATAAAGTATTGTACGCGACTCTGCGTAATTGGCATTACAACACTCGTGTCATCTATTATGAAACTCGCCTTGCGGCTCGTTTCATAAACCACACTCATGTTGTAATGCCTGTCATTACGCAACCGTCACGTAAACTACTATAAACAAACTTAAGCTATGTACTTATCACTAATACTTAAAATCTAAAATGCATGCAACGTGTAAAAGCTATTAGCTATTAGAAAATCCTTTAATTTTTTATAAAATATGTTGTCTTCTTCCATTAGTCTAATAGTCAGTGGTATTCTATTATATATTTTTACCGCCATGTGCTGAGGCCCTGAACTAACCATTTTCATGCTAGTAAATGTGCTTAAAAGCTTGTTCCTTTGTCTTAAGTCTCTTGATCGGTCAAATAGATTAGGGTTCTTTCTAATAAATTTACAAATTTCAAATATTTAAATGGATGTCAATGTTATAATGTGTTTTTTGGTGCGTGTGATTAAAGCGTTATATAGATAATATGACCACCAAATGAAAATCATTTATAGGCCAGACGTAAAAGTTACAACAAAAAAAGGTTTGTTAGCTAGAATTCGTTTTCCGCTACTCCCCCTATTTTAACCCCTTAGGTGATACATTTCCAAAATTGCCTTCTTAATGCACCCCTAGACCTTATAAGGAACGTTCGTGTCAAATTTGGAATCTCTAGACCCAGCGGTTAGGGCTGTGCGTTGACGACTCGCTGGCCTAGTTGGTAGTGACCCTACCTACGAAGCTAGCGGTCCTGGGTTCAAATCCCGGTAAGGGCAGATATTTGTGTGATGAGCGCGAATATTTGTTCCTGAGTCATGGATGTTTTCTATGTATTTAAGTATACATTTCTCTATATAAGTATTTATATCGTTGCCTAGTACCCATAGTACAAGCCTAGAGCTTAGTTTGGGACCAGATAAATTGGCGTAACACTGTCCCTGATATGTCAGTCATTCACTCAGTCAGTTTCTTTTTTTATACATTTAGATATTAAACAATGAATCCCTAAAAGAATATAAAATTGATACTACTAGTTCGAATACTCAGCAGAACTGGGTATGTACCTGATTAATGCAGGCCCCGCGCTCTTAGCGTAGCACCCAGAACTGCAGCTGTTGCAGTTTTAAACAAATTCGTATTCTAAGTTTTTTGTGTGAACTTACGTAAAACAACATTTTCGTCGCAAATGTTGGTTTAAAGAAAATTGTTACACAAGCTGGAAAGTAGGCAATAGATATAATATAGTTACTGGTGCGAATATGTAAGGCGTTGTGCTTTTTAAGACCAGTGCGAGGAATTTAAACCATAAATGTTTACAATATATAGATAAATTAGTCGCAATATCCCGCAAAGAATTTCAATCTAGATGGAAATGCCAACTACTTGATATAAACTAGTATTTGTTTAGAGTTATCTCTCATCTAACTTCATCTCGAACCGCTTGAGTTCTCACCAAGTGTGTAATTATTACATACCTAATTTAAATCCAGTTGATACACATAGTTCTGTGATACTAATTATTGTAAAATATGTTCTACTAGCTGTAAAGGGGCGTAAATAACTTAAAACAAGTATAAAGTTGTAAAACAACCTTTTTTAACGTAAAAATAGAAAAGCATTCCTGAGTATAAATTAAAGTAGCAACACTGAAACATCTTTATTACACCTAATATATCTTGGAAATTGTATCCAATCTCCTGCAACAGGGTTCAGCCGCAAAAGCGAAACCGACTGACAAACACACTTTTTAAATTATAATATTAGTGCAAGGGATACGAATATGAATTAATAGTTAATTTAATCATAATAATAATTATTTGATATACTACCGTCGATGATATAACCATTTTGTAGAGAATATTGACGAATGATATCATTTCCATAATTGTGTATAAACAATGAAGTAAAATCTAAAACAAATGAAAAAAACTTTAATGAAACAATAAACTTCTGCGTCAATGTTAAAATATATTTAATTAATGAATACTTGTAAGTACCAAGGCTTCGTTAAGAACCTACTTTACTTACCCTGACTCCAAAGAATGAATTCAGAAATCTCGTTTGGTCAATCAACAATAAATAGTAGCTATCCAGTCTTTTCACGTCACAACTTAATTTAGAAACAGGTGGAATTACTTTTATATTTGTTTTAAGTTCCCTTTTGTCCCATGCGTTTCTCACAGGTTTTACACAGTTTTCTGAATCATCGGCGTAGCATTCGAAATCTTCTATTTGGTCAATTATGCTTTTTAGTCGATATCTTAAATGCAAAATTTGCGAATTTATGTCTAACACGGTAAGTAAGCGTATTAGAAACAAAAAATATGCAGGTATGTAAGTAGAGGGAGATTTCCAGCCAAAATGCAAACTCCATGCACCAAATTCCCCCGCAGAAGCGACCAACCACGCCGGCAAAAAAAAAAACAGTAAGGATAAAACTTTTAGTTTTATTACTTTGTGATATCTCATGTTGAGGATGGTGTCAATATAATCGTAAATGGTAAAGTAAGCACACAATTTACTACTGAACTTGTATACGAAAATTAAATCGACTATATACAATGTGTGGCCCAAAACCGGGGCGAAAAATTAAAACGTAGATTCTACTCCTCAAACTACGCAACGTTTGTTTGACGACTTTGAAAAAAAACTTGCGGTTTGAATTTTATTACATTATAAAGTTAATTCGAACACGCAATGTACTATGAAATTGGTTATGTCTGTAGAGTGACTAGACTGACAGGCGATGTCAATTAGACGGAGTTTTAAGTACATTGATTATACTATTTACTTTGTTTGAAAAATGAACAATCTAAAAACTTTATGATTTTAAAAAGTTGCTAAACAAAAGTTGTCTAGTTTGAGGAGTAGAATCTACGTTTTAATTTTTCGCCCCGGTTTTGGGCCACACATTGTATAGAATGTAACTTAAGAACAAGTCCACTGTATCTGTAACGAGAACAGATATGTTTAGTTTCAAATGTGGTTTAGAGAAGTAATGTATATATATATTAACTGACGATAAACCACTAAATATAACAAGCATGAAGGCTAATTTAATGAACGGCCACGGTTTCACAACTAAATGAGTTTTAAATTGTATATTATGCAAGGTAAAAATATTCAGAAAAAATATTAACGCGGTCAGAGTACTATACGACTCCATTTTTGTGTAGTCTCTTCGTTGACCAAATATAGAGTGGCGTGTTCAGTTGCGCATTGCACTTAACAAATTAAACTAAGTACTTCCTACTAATAAATGAAATTAAACATCGTCAAGTCAATAAGTACCTACCTTATTTCTTTAGGCTTCTTGTTCTTAAAGTCTGTTGGGATTTTATTGATGTAAGCTCAGAAACGAGCCTTAATTTAATAAAGACTCTTTAAACACTAGAAGGAAACAAACCTAAAGTTAAGGAGGTAGTTTTAGCTTCATCATTGTACTCGTAGATTAGTATGTGTGGTAATGTTTTTGACGCGTATGTACGTTTGTGTATGTGATCCCTTGTTACCTCGTAGAGTTTTAACGGTTGGCCCGATTTCAACAAACGAGGGTGTCGTTAAATTCGTTTTATTGTTGGTTGAAATGTTGGTTTGAAAATAATATAAAAATCATATGCTTTGAATTTTAATACAATATACCCTTACGAGTATAGATATTGTACAATTCTACATAGGTACTTAAGAAGGGAATAAAATCAAAATTTGCAGACCGTTTTTAACCCCCGACGAAAAAAAGGGTGTTTCAAGTTTGACGTGTGTATGTGTGTGTCCGTGGCGTAATATCTCGCAAAGGGGTGGACTGATTTGGATGCGGTTTTTATTTAAAGTTATTTTAATCCATATGGTTCTTAATGCGATATCAGGTCTCACAGAAGGGATCCCCTTGCCCTTAGATCGTGATTTTTTATTTAATACTTTTTAGCTGGATTTTTAGGGTTTCGTAGTCAACAAGACCCTTATAATTTCGGCATACACTCAATTTTTTCCCGAGATACAGGCAACTAAAGTGTTTTTACCTTTCAAAAATCATCCAAGACAAGCACCAAATAAATTTAAACAGAAAAAAATAGAATAATATACAACATGCCCTTGCCCGGGATCAGTTAGACTTTTCAAACGCTAAATGTCGTATGTGGTCATCAATATATAATTAATGAATATGGCCTTTCCACTGTACCAAATTAATTGCATGCAGTATCAAATTAATTTAAATCATAATTGAACTTGCCACGTAATATATTAAGTTTACGGAGGCGTGTAAGCCTGACTGTGTGTACAATATGAAATAATTGAATTAAGTGGTGGCAAACGCGCTAACACTACGCACCAATTGGAAATTACATGTTACTCGTACAGTCAACGTCTTAAATAAGTGATCATCTATGTACCTTGTCACTTTAACGTCATGTTTGAAATGTCATACAAAATTGTGAAACGAACGAAAGCGACAAGGTACATAAATGATCACTTATTTATGACGTTGACTGTACCACGCACACAATTATTATCGCTATGTTTTTAGTAATTTATCTATTATGTATGTACATTCAATTGGAACACTATTGCCTTTAAAAAAATGTGTTATCGTTACGAAAATAGAGCTCTTTGTTGCTTAATCGTACTTTTACTTTCTTTAATTTATAAACGTACCATCTTTTGTTTCAACCCCGGAAGAAGTTTTTTTTCAATTTATTTTTATGAATTAAACTTAGTGGCTCACAAATGAACTTTTTCCCCGACAATGCAAAATAAGAATGAACATGAGTACTTATTTAAAATTGTGTCCTCTCGCACCTTTTGTCAAAATGTTTTTAATACAAATTTAAATTCTCACGCGTGGAAAAGCACCTTAAGATGAATCTAACGACACCTTGTTTATTAAAGTCAAGAACACACAGACAGACAGACGCGGTTTGGGACTTATTAATATTTAGTGATAATAATTTTAACAAAATAAAACAAAGTTTTGAAGTTATTTACTCTGCTTAACCCTCTCACTAACTAATACGCGAAACTTTCATGAGCGAAAATGTAGTAAAATGTAGATCAGGGGGTAAAATGTATGCCGAATTCATCTGAATACAATCAGCAGTCAATGTGAGATTGAAAAAAAAAACAAAAGTTTCACATTTGAAGTATTTAGTGGGATTAATAATATCAATACCACCACCAACAACAAACACCACCACCGCGGTTGTTTGTGATAGGTACCACAAACAACCGTATTTCTGACATCATACCAAATTATACGACCCGATTTTCCAACGCTTTTCTCTATTATTATGACTGTGTGTGTTTTTCCTTAATATGATAATGTGGTTTGCTTCAGTCATGTTACGCTGAAGTTATAAATATTTATCATTCATTAGGGCAGTACTTCGAAGGACAACGGTGTAGTAAGGCATTTGACGTGACATTCTTTGGAACAAGGACTTAACAATTCGATTAAAATACTTAAATACTTGCTTCATCATTATGTTTTTAGTGGAAGGACCTTGAGCAGGGTCTGTCCGGATCGATACTACCATCTAAAGGTTAACGCAGACATAACCGTTCGACACCGGATCAGCTCAAAGTGACACATTGAAAAGTGAGCTTTGTGTTTTAGTACGATACATTGTTCAGTGGGCGACTGCTAACTTGTGCCGAGGCGAGGCGATGCCTTTCCGATGCCGATAACTGTGCGTTACAGTATGGAGTTTCATACAAATAATACTGAACGGCTCGCGTTGAGTTTGTGCCGCTCCGGTCACCGGCGGCTTTGTGTGCGACAACCTTAAACCTTTAAGCTGCCGCGAAACAGCAGTATTCGCATTGTAGGTTCCGATCCCACCGCGCACGGAGGACAACCGGTGAAATGACTTTGGCATTCCATCTAAGTCCTCAGGGTTGACGACGAATTTGCAGTCTTGTAATTGCCATCGTAAGATTACAAATGTCTACAGACTTCAGAGTTCATTAGGCCGTTTGTGTGCTCGTTCGCCTTCTCCAAGTCACAAAAAGAAATCCATTATTGTATAGGCCGAAAGAAGAAAGCCATTTATCGTGGATCTCCAGAGTGATAGATCCCATGATACCCACGTCTTGCAGGTCCCACAGCCTTCATCAAGTCGTTGATGTCCACCTACACAGCTTCTTTCAATGAGTAAGTGGTGGCTATCTGAACTTTTTGACCCTATTGGCCAACCGTTCCAAACTCTTCGGATGTAGTCGAAAACTCTTCAGCGCTTTAGGCTTGAGAATATTAAGATAAGATAACAGAGTTACTTTGTCTGTGTAAAATTCGTCTATCACCCACAGTTAACAAGTGCCCCATTTCCTTCATCAGGGTTCAAAGTTATGTCGTATTATATTTAATCGAAATCGATTCTGCAGCTTAGCCGTGAAAGCGGAAGAAACAGAAAAACAAAGATACTTTCACGTTTCATAATAATAAATAGATTATATACATTATTATATAAGGACATTATTATATGTCAGGAGCAATCCTGGTGAGTTTGCACCCAGTAGAAGCTACTCTGCGAGGAGGAAACCGGGATTGGCCGTCCCCGCACACAGACTAAGGAAAACGGGAAAGTCCCTCTCCGTAGTGGGTCCTCGCATTTATAACCATTTTCCTGAGTCGATTAAGGCCTCAAAAACTGACCGCATCTTCAAAAGTAAATTAAAGGCATTTTGCTGTCAAAAAGCCTTTTACTCTATCACAGATTGACAGTTGAGTAAATGTGTTAAATAATCTAAGTACCAAATGACATAGTAACTTAATAAATTTATTCACAATTTATTAAAAATGACTATGTATGATTATTACAAATAAATAAATCTTATCTTATCTTATATCATTTTTTTCGAACTATATCCATGCAGGTACAGTATACGAAATTGATTTAAAATAATACATGAAAGGAATAATGTTCTTTTTCCAATTTTTCATTTTGAAGTTACTACTTTTCTATGGAAGGAAGGGGTTTTTGCTGACCATAAATTAAGCGATAAAAACGCCGTTTTTTTGTGTCTGTTTGAAGAAGCAAAGTGTCCAATAAACTCAAAAATCTTTATAAATATTACAATCATACATGGAAATATAATAGTGAAGTTGTCTATTTTGCCAAAAATGGAAAATAGGCATGGAACGTTTCCTTAGTTTTTTCTCTGCAAACGTTGATGTCTAAGCCGCTCTTTACACACTGCGCAAACGCATCTGCTGGTGAACTGACGAGGCCCTGCAAATAGTGGACAGCGTCGCTCGGCCAATCAGGACGCGCCTCGTTCAAGACTGCGGCCACCAATATATACAGCAAAACCTACAACAGAAAACTTACGAAGTTCAAGAAATATTTGTTGCCAGGTACTTACTAAGTAACAATCTGCACGTATTTATATGTTACTTATTGAAGTTTATTTTGGAGTTTAATTTGATCAAACACCATTTGGGTGAAGATAATACACATACAGGGTGTCCCAGAACTTGACGTAAATTTTACAGCATAACAAAGCCGCCATTACGGTTTTATTGCGCTGTAATTGGTCCAGAAAATATCTTTAAGTTTGCAAAGTGTTTATTATTTTAGAAGTTATTCAGGTTTTAAAGATACTGGTATAGAGCACTACCTTGCGGTACACCATACAAGTAAGCTGGATCCCTTGGTTCAAAAAAAGTATAATAATACTGAACTGCACCATTATTCACAAATATCAATGAATTTAAAATAAACACATGCCAAATCTTGTTTTTTATGCAACAACTTTGACACTTCATACTGAAAAAAAGGCTGTTTTACAAGGTGGTATCATCAAATGTTTCTGGAATTAATCAAGATTTCTACTTTACGTAGTTACTAACATTTTTACTTAATGGGCAATAAACCAAGTTCGAGCCGCTTTCATTCCAAGTGAGCCTATTTGTGGAAAATTTCGCACCCAACAAGCTTAAAGTTTAAATTAAACAGTTCTGATCTATAATGGAGTGCCAGGGAGTTTTGAGCTCCGATTTTTGAGACAATGAAATTCAAAAGTTATATATTAATAGCTAAACATTCCATTTTGAAATTTAAAATTTCATTTCCTTAACTAATGTATCAAAAATCTGAGGTTTCATGTTTTTAGCGCTCCAGAAACCGTTATCGATGTTAATTGAAACCCTCCACTGAATTCAATTTCACCAATACCGATAAAACATTACAGGACTCCATTTGGTGCCCCCGATATTTTAGGTGAAAATCATAAAATGTTATTTTTCTCACAAATATGACTAATAATTCATTTTATGGCCAATTTAAACATTTTGTATGTTTTATCCAGTTTAACCCGAAAAAGCCGGGACTGAATCTGATACCAGATTCCGGGGAATTTCACTAGTACTTATTGCACAATTTAAAACTCTCCATTACATGTCCCAACTTTTAAAAGTGATTTTTTTTTATTGTACCACTAGGGACAGATTTGTTTAATGAAAAACTTAACATTTTCCGCTAGATATATGCTTATACAATAAAAAAATATTTACTTACACGAAGACGCATGATGTTAATTATATATGTTGATTTTATAATGATGATTTTATATTACTCGCGTTATTTTAGTTGGCTCACGTAAACGCCCAATACTATATTGAGTCAACTCATAAATTAGGATCCAATTTATGCTCTCATATTGGTGTCAATGTTGTTACGATACCCTGATAATGAAACAGTGATACAATTAAATATGCATTAGTAAAGTAGTATTCCAAAACAGTCATTATTAGTAAATTGTCATCAAATGTGATTGAACTGATTGATCATATAATGGATATATAATTAATTCTAGTTTAAAGTAAATAAAAAAAAAGTTACTTTACTAAAAAACTAAGGTCTCATGTGTGACTGAAGGAAAAAGGTTAATCTAGTTCCTAATACTATGGCTAAAAACCCTATCCTGCCCAATGATATTTTATACTTAGAGACGTTATGCTCATACTAAGCGCATTTAAAACCCGTCACCAATTACTGACCGTTGCTACGATACCATATTTCTACAGACAAAAACGGCTATCCGTAGCGAACGCTATTGTTAGAAAGGGATAAATAGTTTTTTCAAATTGCGTACCCGAATGACGCGGCGCGCTCGCTCATGGCCGCCATATAGCTACCCGTCTTT
Source organism: Acleris sparsana (assembly GCA_923062465.1). NCBI lineage: Eukaryota > Metazoa > Arthropoda > Insecta > Lepidoptera > Tortricidae > Acleris > Acleris sparsana. The sequence goes on from OV281292.1 coordinate 4,993,854, forward strand.
ATCGCACTCATGTGATATCTAATTGTGTATCTCATGTTTCACAGGTGACAGTAACGCCGCCGGTGCAAATTAAATGGCGATTTAAACATTGTAAACAAAATATAAAAAATATTTATGGTGCTTACAAATGAAATGAGACATCCTTTATTCCTTCTATAGTTACAGTATAATTTGGGCAGCCTCATTTCATTTTTATGATATATATTTGCTAGCAGCCACGGCGCAACTGAACGATAGTAAGGCAATTTACCTTCCTTTTTGGGGAACGCTTTTGCGCGGAGATGACGTATCTTAATATAAAGTATCATTGATCCTACCGTGAAACCGAACAAGGCGTATAACTGGATAGTAGTCTAAGCACGAGCACGAGTAGTCTTAGAAGCGAAGGGAATAAAGGCTTGTAGTACCTACTGTTAGGCGATGGGTTGGCTGGCAACCTGTCTCTGAGCCGGTTAGTGATTCCTGCACGAAAATGTGTTATTATATCGCACTAATGCGACTATACTTAGTTTTAACGATGAAATGGTCCAATATCTGGCGTATATACGCCATAAGGCCCGCTTGCACGTAATGTTTAACCCTAGGTAAAAAGTTAATTCGTTAAAATTGACAGTTCTCATATTAATCTGGTATTCGTGAATAATTTAACTTGGGGTTAACTTAGGGTTAAATTTACGTGCGAGCAAGCCCTAAAAATTCAAAATTCAAAATTCAAAATTTGTTTATTTGCTATAAAATATGGTATAATAAGGTGTTGTTAGTTTATTATTCCTGTGCGATGACATATCTCGCTAGATACTAGCATGCAAATTTAGGTTTAATTAACATTATCGTTAACTGTACATAACATTTTTAAAATAAAATCAATAATAGTACACGGTCGTCACGGTTTTCCTTTAAAATTTGTTAGGTATATTTGCTTTCTAATTTTGGCTGTTGCACTTGACTGTACCAAAAATGAGCGCAAAAAACGGATCCCTTAATCTAAAAATTGCATTTTTGAAAGACTTCTCAACGACACCCCACACTAAGTAATCAATCTTTCACATATCTCACCTGATCGGTATGCAAAATTTTAATCTTAATCTAAGTGTCACAATGAAATAAATGTTCAGTATGTATAATAGAAATTAAGTTGACAATGAAAAAATTTACATTTATAATTTTAAATATTTTAACTTTTAAATATCTATAGAACATTATCCCAAATCATTGAAAAATTCTTTAATAGAGTAATATGTCTTGTTATTTAGCCACTGGAATAACTTTACTTTAAATCTTTTCAATGGCAGTTCTTTTAAAGCGTTTGGCAGTTTGTTGAAAATTCGAACTGCCATTGAATAGCAGTTTCTGCGGTACAAATCAGTTCTACTTTTAGGGCATATAAGCCTTGCTGGGTATCTGGTATTAAAGTGGCAAATTTTATAATTTGTTGTAAATAAAGAATGGTGAGTTTTTACAAAGCATGACACTTCAAAAATATACATGCAGGGGACAGTCAAGATATTAAGCTTTTTGAATAATGGTCTGCAGGATGTAACAGTTGTGACGTCACATATACCACGGATGCACTGTTTTTGCCCTATGAAAACTTTATTAATTTTGACCGAATTTCCCCACAATGGAATTCCATACCTCAGGATAGAGCTAACATACCCATGGTATGCTTTCAGTGCTGTTTTCTCACTCGTAATCTTAGTAAGACGCCAAAGTGCGTATGCAAAACGGTTTATTCTGCTACAAATACTTTGTGCATGCGGACTCCAAGAGCAATTGCTATCTAAAGTTATGCCCAGGAATTTAACTTCTTCTGACTCGGTTATTGTTTGGTTTTCATATGTTACTTTTATGTTCTCTTTACTTTTATGTCTATTGGTAAATTGTATGAAAGTGGTTTTGTTGAGGTTTACTCTTAAATTATTTTCTTTAAGCCAGTTAATTATGTCATTTACGGTACTATTAATATCGTCTTGATAAGTTTCTTTTTTTTTACAATCTAATACAATTGAAATATCATCTGCAAATAGGGTACAATGGTGGTCAGTAACAAGAGGTAAGTCATTTATGTAAAGTAGGAATAATACCTAGGGAATAGGTAATATAATTAATATCATTCAGGCCTTCATGAAGGTCCTGTTGACGCATTTCTGTATATATAAAACTCTTCCATAACTAACACAACACACTACAGCCTAAACCACTGAACCTAGGGACTTGAAATTTGAAAGGAATATTGCTTGGATACCCAAAAGATGCAATAAGAAAAGATTTTGTCGAAATCGACCGCCACGGGAAGACATAGGGGGAGTAGCGGGAAACTGCGCGGAATTCTACGAAGGGTGCGAAGTAGCGGGCATACACTAGTAACTCTTTATAGGCCGACTAACAAAATGAGTGTCGGTTTCTGCTGGTGTAGATCAGGGATGTTGACTGTCCCCGCTGTTATTCGATATCGTTTCAAACGATATGCACACAGAAGAAAACCAGAAACAAAAAGCTTAAGTGTATGGAAAATCCAAAACAGTCCATCTAAGTTTACTAACATGTTACGATACATGAGCTATAAAGAAAGACTACGCATCAACAGTGTTAAAACAAAAGACATGTACCGAAACACCACCAATATCACAGCGGTGCACATTCGGAGCCATTCTCACAGATATTGACCGTCCCAAACTTAGCTCTAACCTAGTATTAAACAACGATAGACACGCTTAGCTCACGAATATATAGAAAAATACATCTCTAATAAAGGGCTGCCACAGAAGATCAGCAACGGTCGCGAAGTGGCACACAAGACCCATCTCAACCCCCCAGTAATAATAATAATAGTGGCCGCAGGGCAGCTAGTGGCGAGCTGTTGGTGAGTGGCGATACCACGGACCTGAGTGCTCCCGAGGGTAGGTCCTATTCCTCACCTCACGCTTGCTTTCACCTTCCGGCTGCGGTGTACAATGACGAGGAACAGACTCTTACCTCTGGCTTGTCTTTATTGGCCGGTCAGAGTGGAGTCGCAAGAGCTATATGCTCGAAGGGCGAATGTGTTGCATAAGTGGTGAGTGGGCACCTTATGGTCGTTTAAAGTCCAGAAGCACCTCTCTACCCTTAGCCCCTCTGAAACTGTTGCCTCCCTGGTGCTATATATATGCGGCTATTTCGGGAGGTCGATTCAATTGAGTTGGCGAGTCACCGCCTGCCATGTCAACCAAAGTAATTAGAATTGGTCAGACAAACGCCATAGTTTCATCAATAGTTCACCAATCCATATCAGTTCATTCATAGAACCTATAATTAATATTCCCATCCTTGTTAACTAGTCTTACACTAACCGGTACTTGTCCGTGGGTGCATACTTCTATAGTATGAACTCAGGGACAATCGCCGGTTGGTGTCCCATAACTTTACTAAATTAAACTTGTCTAAAGGGCCTCTGCGTATTGATTGGCTTCGGCTCCATGTACGCCTTTCAAAGGTCCAGGACTCCCATAATCCCGTGATTGGTAAAGTCATTCAATAATAATAATAATAACTACAAGAAGGCTTATGACTCGGTGCCTCACTCATGGCTCGAGAGGATCTTAGAGTTGTATAAAGTTGGTGCAACCAGGTGATCGAGATGTCCCCTCTGATTCGCCTAACTTGATAAGGATTGAAAGAGGCATCTTCCACGCTGGCAGTCTGAGTCCTTTGTGGTTTTGCCTTGCCTTGAATCCTCTCAGCTCTTTGCTGACGGATTCCGGGCTTGGCTATCGACTTAGTCGAGAAGCTGAAGTCATTTCTCACTTATTGTTCATGGATGACCTAAAACTGAAAATCACACAAGAGTTCAGTAGTGCGATCAAGATGGAATTCGGTGTAGATAAGTCTGCGGTTATGCATGTTCAACGAGGGAAAGTTGTAAATTCAACGAATTTGCAGCATTTTGAGACAATGACTCTCAGATCTCTTTCTGAAGTTGAAACCTGCAAATATCTTGGTATGTCACAGTCTTTGGGTATTATGGAGGGCGATGTCAAAGAGTTAATGAAGCGCTCGACAAAAGTTATTAAGAGTATTTTGTCGGGTGGCAATAAGGTGCGCGCCTTCAATGGCTGGGTGATGCCGCTGCTCACATACTCCTTTGGCATACTAAGGTGGACTCAGACTGAGCTGGACGCCCTGGATAGGAGAGTCCGGGTACAATCACATCGCATGTTGCACCCACGCTCATCTGTCATGAGATTGTACAACCCGAGGAAGTGTGGAGGTCGAGGCATTTTAAATGCTAAGAATCTCCACAACCACGAGGTGTGCAATCTCAGGAATTATTTCCGTGAGGGATGCATCGTGATGTGGTTGCAGTGGAAAAGAACCTCACGCCTCTCTCCCTGGCAAACGAGAGCTGGCGCAGACCAACGGTGTTGAGCACTGAACACCGCAAGAACATATGGAAGAGAAAGGAGCTACACAGACGCTTTTACCGGGCCCTAACAAGGCCCGACGTAGACTTTTTAGCGTCCGTGAACTGGCTACGGTTCGGTGACCTCTTTGGGGAACCAAAGGTTTTGTCTTTGCAATTGCTGAAGAGGTCATAATGACGAACAATTACCGGAAATATATTCCGAGGGATGGCACGGTCGACATTTGTCTGGCGAGTCCCTCAGACATATAATTTCCGGTTGTTCGCATTTGGCAAACGACGAGTAGGTACTTGCACAGACATAAAATCGTGGCGTGGCCAGGATCATCCATCAGCAACTTGCTTTTCAGTATGGTCTTTGAGTCTAAAGTGCCGTACTATAAGTACACACCGGCGCCAGTTCTCGAAAATGGTCGTGCTACGCTCTATTGGGATCGATCCTTCATCACGGACAGGACTCTTGTCGATCGATCGATCGATCTCAGATCGATCTCAACGCCGAGCAGTGCTCGTCGACGTCACCATCCCGCATGACGAGAACCTCGTGAAGTCCGAAAAGGACAAGCTCAGCAAGTACCTTTACTTGGCTCACGAGGTGACCGCCATGTGGGATGTTGACTCGACGAACATTGTCCCGATAGTTGTTTCGGCAAACGCTCATATTGCGACGAGTCTCGACCAACACCTCAAGAGACTCTCGCTAGATGGCTTGGTCAAGGGCCAGATACAGAAGGCAGTACTCCTCGTTACGGCACGCATTGTGAGGAGTTTCCTCTCTCCGCAGCCCTAACCACCGGTAGCTTGAGCCCTGCCCCGCTGCCGGCGGCACTCGTAGGTTATGTTTTTATAATGTTTATTTTTTGTATTAGTATTGTTATTTTACTTTTATATTTAAATATTTATTGTAAAAAACCTAATTTAATAAATATCTGATAAATAATAATAATAATAAAGAAATACATATTTAAAAGGTTGAGAACCTCCAAGACCGGAAAAAACATACCGGGAATTGAACCAGGATTTCGTGTTAAAACTTTATTGTTCTCGTCACAAAATTTGGTGAACTGGGCTACGACTGCGATTCTCTGACGTACGCCGTGCGCCGAGGAATCTGGTGGAACTCTCGGGACTAAAGTTTGTGACTTAATTATTCGTAAATTGGCATCACTGCCCGGGACAGCTAGCTTGTTAGGCAGATTCACTAGCAACAAGGTTAACTGCGTTGTCGCGTTGTCGCATATACAATCTATCTACTTATGGAGCGTTAGGGACAGTCTGGGAGGAGCTAAAGAGGTTATTAAAACGCGCATAAATAACGCCAGTGCCGTGTACAAACAATTGAAAGCTGCTAGCGTTGCAGACAGGTAGCGACGCACCACTTCCCCCTTCTCAATCCTTTTCCTTCTTCAGAACGACATCTTAAATATTTAATTAAGAAAAAAACAATGTACTGCTAACATTGCATCTGAAACTTTATTTTACATCATCAGAAATAACAAGTCGCACCAATATGACGATGGAATCAAAAGGGAGCTTCCATTCCATGATCAAGTGACTCGTCTAAAATGAGATCATCAGCTGCTCTATACTAGTTATCCACTAACTAAGCTATCCTATAAAATAAACGGACATAAATTTAAAAAAAAAAGTGTTTACTGTGTATTTGTATATCTTTGGGATTTGCTAGCCAAAAACTAACTTCACCTTTTATTTTATCGAAGCACCTTTCAATGAACGCATCATAACGC